>CM076917.1:1034509-3515832 GCA_039566165.1 Maruca vitrata
ATCAAAGTCAAGCGAACTTTAATTTCCGCTCAGATAAACACTCCACATTTTCTAGGCCTACAACTTATTTGAATCTGCTAGTTTTTGGATATCTTAGTCCGGTTACGAACCTATAAAATCTACATGAACGATGTTGAGATGACTTATTGACCTTGTTTCTTATTTGTTATCTTAATTATTAATGACGTATGTCGATAAAATAATTTGTTTATGTATTATTTTTTTTTTTTTGTTATACAAAATACTTTTATTAAAAACAGCCCAAAACATTTTTGTATTAAAACCTCAATATTTTTATAATTTTTTTTTGTGGATCTTAATGAACATAGATGTTTTTTATTCACTATTACGTAATTTTCATCAAAATATACTGAAATTCAGTGACGATAAAGATGAATAATGAATATAATAAAGAAAATGGTTTTGATTCTAATTATTGCTTATTATAGTGATCCCCAAAACAAGGTATATATGTTTCTTCATATAATTTTATTAGTCTTTCTATAGAGACATACGTGAGGGAATGATGGAATGAAACTTAACAGCCAAAATATTCTCAAACAATACAAAAAAAAATTAAAAGTACGAATAATTAAAACCCCTTAGCAAAGTTTATTAAGCGATTAATAAAACTTAATGAGTTCCTTTTATTTTTATTGGACGTGAGAGAATGACAGCTAAAAATATATTTTTTAAGGAAATATTCTTGCTAACGAGAATGTCATCGACATAGTCGCGAAAAATTTACTTGAATGTTGAAACGACCACACTACCCACAGCGGAAAGCGTATTTCATTTCCTCATCTAATAAAGCCTTCACAAATCGTTTGTAAAGAAAGGTGTCAGGAAATGATTTTTCCTTCAGCGTTAAAGCGACAAATAATCGTACATATGAAATTGAAACTTTAAAAACACGTGGTACGTAGCGTTTATAGGCGCGTAATTATGAAAAAATACCGAACACGTTCAGTTTTCTAATCTGTGTAACCAAAAGACAGTTTAAAATTAAACATTGAAGAACACAGTCGAAATGAAATATGAAATTAAAATTTTCAAAACACGTGGTACGTAGCGGGGTTTGAACTGGCGCCCTCTCGCATGGTAAACAACGACCTTAACCATAGACGCTACGTTATTATTTATATCATCAAATTATCAGGATCTCGATAAAATAAGGAAAAAATACCGAACACGTTCAGTTTTCTAATCTGTGTAACCATGACAGTTTGAAATTATACATTACTAGCTTTCCGCCCGCGACTTCGTCCGCGTAGAGACGTTTAACGGGTAAAACATTACTTCCTTATAGCGCAGTCGGTTAAAAAGTAGCCTATAACCTTTTCTAGGCTCTGGACTTTATCTGTACCAAATTTCATTTAAATCGGTCCAGTACTCTATGCGTGAAAGCGTAACAGACAGACAGAGTTACTTTCGGATTTATAATATCAGTAAGGATGTATCAGTTTGCTTTCCGCCTAATAAACTTGAAGAACAAATCAAACTACTTACATAGTAACCTAAATTCGTTCAAACGTTTAATATCCTAGATTTGCTTAGCAACCCAGCTTAGTTTGGAGTTCTATAAACACGAGTAATGAAACCGCGTGCGGTCTGAGTGAAGTCAAACAGACGGACGGACGAACGGATATCGGTGAAGGTCGTAGTCATTATGATTGGCTCGGTGGAATAGTGGTTAGTGACCCTGGCTGGCGGCTCCAAGAGCCGTGGGTTCGATTCCCGCTCGGGACAAATATTTGTATGACGAATATCGGTATTTGTTCCGTGTCTGTAAATATATTTGTGTATCCACAGTCGTTTCTGATTACCGTAACACAAGTGCTTAATCTACTTATTACGGCATTAGATCGATGTATGTGATGTTGTAAAATGTTTATATTTTTATTATTTTATATTAGTTATTTGTCTAACCAAGCTTGTTGGTTAGGAATGAATCGAATCCTGTGTTGAGTCTAATTTGTGTGAGTTTTTTTTTTATTAAAAAATACTCAGAGCATTTTCCAGTATGTTATAAGATTTCATAAATTAATAGTCTATACCAAACCTTTCTAAAAAGGACTTGCTAGTTTATTATAATAATATTTCGCAAAAATGGAAGTACAAATTTAAAAGCGATCCAATTAGTATTTAAATATCCTAGAAATCGTTAAAATTAAATCTAGGAAATATCCTAGATTTACTTAGCACATCAGTGTGTGTGGTCTGAGTGAAGTCAAACAGATGGACGGACGAACGAATATCGTAGTCATTAGTTGTTTGTCTAACCTAGCTGAAGGCAATCAACAGTCAACCACTTTGTTGGTCTATACGTGGTTGCCTACGCTAATAGACCCGATCCCGGGCTTGAATCTGGGTCAAAATAACTAAGTATAAAATTGTCGAGCCGAACAGCGATTGTAGAGCCTGCAAGGAAGAAATGGAAGACATGAAACATCTCTTATAAGAATGTCATTCACTGGCTCAGACTGCTGGGAACGGCTTATCCGAAACCAGAAGAATACAGGCACCTCAGACCCAAGGTCATTATTGCATTAATGCAGTTGATCTTCAGGGAGTAGGTGTATAAAGGTATGGGTAACACAAAAGATCCCTGAGGGTCGAAGTGAACCGGTTACACGTTCCCCACTATAAGATAAGATAAGTATGAAATAAAAATCACACATACATTGTTATGATTCCGAATTAAGTTGTAAGGCACTTGTATAACGTATATCAGAAGCGACTGTGGTTTACACAAAGATACTTAAATATATTTGTTCTATATAACAATTTTATGTGTTAACCTAAAATGTATCTAATACTGTGCGTCCAAACCAATAATTCATGTTTATAATATAAAAAAATGGCCGCCGTGATCGCGTCGCGTCGCTCTTCTTTGGGTCAATTTACATAAAAACCTTCCTGTTAAATCCCTTTATCTATAAAAAAAACCGCATCAAAATCCGTTGCATAGTATTAAAGATTTAAGCATACATAAAGATGGACAGATAGCAACAGTGACTTTATTTTATACTATTTAGTGCTAATACGCCCAGACACGGAACAAACACCGATGTTCTTGACATGAATACTTTTCACTAACCACTGTTCCACCGAGTCAGTCTTATGTTAAGTGGGTAGTAGTAAGTACATAGTAAGTACATTTAACGAACTTAATAGTGAATTTTGTGCTGAAACAACTTGCTCTTTTATTATCATGAAGTTTCCCAATAATGGTTACACCTCTTTTTATAACGTTAGGCAAATTCCCTTGTTCCATTCACGTTCTCGCATACGGAATATCTCAGGAAGAAGAACTTTTACGATGTTAGATCTTTTTACACGCATACTACGGTATCACGGCTATACGGCTTGTTATCCCCTTTGGGCTTGACGAAGTTTGTGTAGAAATGGTTTTAGTTAAAAAACACCAACTCACGTACGAAGGGATCTGCGCACTATATTACTTTGTATAAAAAAAATCGATTATATGGGAGCGGTCTTATATATTCTTTTCTACTGTGAATATTTGTTATTCCGGCAACATAAATAATAGATTCTGTAAACATATCAACGGTTTACGTTTTGTTGTAGTAGTGTCTAGTAGCCTAGAGACAGGCGGACTTCGAAAAGCGTCGATGGCCAAGCGGTAGAGTTCTTTGCTTACCATGCGAGAGGTAGCCAGTTCAAACCCCGTCACTTACTACTGTTTTTCAAATTTGAAATTCATATGTACGATTATTCGACACTTTAACGGGGAAGGAAAACATCGTGAGGAAATCTGTACACCTACGAAAATATTCTTAGGTTGTGTAGTCAACCAACCCGCACTTGGCCAGATAGACTAAGGCCTTATTGCTCTAATTTAGGGTAGGCCCGTGCCCCAGCAGTGGGGACGTATATGGGCTAATGATGATGACAAGAGACAGACAAAAGGACGGAGAGAAAATGGAGGCATATTAATAGGGCACCCTTTGGGTGCAAAAGCCTAGAAATTAAGGGATTTAAGGTGTTTAAACTACAGGACACGGACAGTGGTATGGAATTTTAAATATGCATGTGTACGCGTGATAATCCTTTCGGTCGGGTAAAACATAAATTACAGCTTATCATGTTATCACCCATCACTACATCCGTCCCTTATTTTACATGCAAATCGTATATTGCATAAAGGTTCTGTACCTCTAAAGGAAAACTGACAAGTCTGTCAAGGACTGACAAGAATGGAAACCACCTTCCGTACACGGCATTAGGATCGCTTTGTGTACTCATTCACTTTTAACCTGATATAGGCACACATATTATTATGACGCGTATTATAATAAAAAGATTTAGAATAAGAAAATACTTAACGATTTGTAAGGGCTGTCTTGAACTCATAAGTAAAGATTTTACTATCACTTTGATTTAAAATTTAAAACAAAATCCGACCGTTCAAGCTCTTTACAAGGTTCGAAACGTCAGATCTCAAAATAATTACATTAAAAAAATAACAAACTTGAGTTTAATTCGTAAAACTATTACACATGCGTAGTGTTTGCGCTATTAAAAGACAATACTATTTGATTTTAACATAAATTTACAGGAATCTCGACAGCTACTCACCCTGTAGGAAATTGACAGTCTTGCACATCACCTCTCCGAAGTACCAGATCAGGGTGACCGACTTGGCGATCTGCACCGGCATGCAGAACAGCGTCACCAGAAGGTCGGCGACCGACAGGTTAACCAGGAATATGTTGGTCACGCTGGAACAAGGATAAAGATATTCGTTTTTATACGCTATAGCAAGTATTAAAATTTGTTAGTAACGCGCGCTCTGTCGACATTAACATAGGGAGAACAATATTACTGCTTTATATATAACTAGCTGTGCCAGCGACTTCGTTCGCGTTTCCCCCGTTTTTTACACATTTTCCATTGTATCTTTGCTCCTATTGGTCGCAGCGTGATGTTATATAGCCTAAAGCCTTCCTCGATAAATGGTCTATACAACGCAAAAAGATTTTTTCAAATCGAACCAGTAGTTCCTGAGATTAGCGCGTTCAAACAAACAAACTCTTCAGCTTTATAATATTAGTATAGATTTTAAACTGTAATGGTAACACACACACCAGAAAACTGAAACTGTCCGCGATCACCCGTGATCATGACGCTTGCAACAGTGCCGAAATATCGGGAGCTCATTCAAACGGAACAACATGGTAAATATCCCGGACAGTTTCAGTTTTCTAGTTATTACCGATTTATGCCTATGACATACGGACATTTCATTCTTTTTTTTTTACTTATACATCCGAGTTGACCTCACTCTGCCTTAACGTAAGCAGCCCTGAGATCCAGATATGTGGTCGACACGTGCAAATAGAACCTATTGGGTTGATCACTCTCACCCTGAAGGCTTGTAGAAATCCCGTTTCACGCCCATTCTAAAAACGAAGGATTGTATGAGGAAAGTCCAAAGTGTAACGTCTGATTAACTTTAACATAGTACGTAGGTCGTAACTTATTAACTAATGAATAATTTAAAATTAGTTTATTACCTTTGTAAAGTTTACTTTTAAATACGTGGACAGAAACATTATAATTTTATATTAATTGTAATATAGGAGTAATATAGTAGCAACTTATAAAAAAGTTGATATCACCTAAAAATACCGATCATGACTTGTTATTATCAGACTCGGCAACCATACATTTACGTTTAAATCCCTAAAGACATAACCGAAGTGAGTAGAAAGTTAATAACGGAAAATTCCTACTCTAGGTCTCACTAAGACACGGGTGACCTAAAAAGTTATACGAAAGACCTAACAAAATGAACCGTGGCGGGGCACGTCTTGAATATAGCGTTATGAAGAAAAATCTGCTTACATTTCTATGGATTCGACGTACTTTTCCTGCCTTTTCTACTCTCTGTTTATCGGGTTAAAGAAATGTATTTCTCATACAAACTTAATGTTCATTTAAAATGAGATATAAAATACAATCATCATTTAAGTAAAAGCGTCGATGGCCGAGTGGTTAAGCTCGTTGCTTGCCATGCGAGAGGTCACCTGTTCAAACCCCGCCACGTACTACGGTGTTTTCCAAATTTGAAATTCATATATACGATTATTCGACGTTTTAACGGTGAAGGAAAACATCGTGAGAAAACCTGCACACCTAAGAAAAAATTCTGATGTTGTGTTGTCAACCAACCCGCATTTGGCCAGCGTGGTTGACTAAGGCCTTATCGCTCTAATTTAGGGTAGGCCCGTGCCCCAGTAGTGGGGACGTATATGGGCTGATGATGATGATGATGATGAATTAAGTACATTAAAGTCTTGCCTCTAAGGCATAAACATAACCATTTTTTTTTACAGTTAAATGGCGCGTGTTTTTATTAGATTTTTAGGTACAATATCAAATTCTTTAATATTGTTAGGTAAAGCGTTTGTACAGCTGTACTCCTTCGAATAATATCGTGCTCTCTCCGTATTGCGTCCTCGAATTTATTTATATTTTAATTGATTTTTATTTCGAAGCTGATGCTTGGTAGACTTTTTATATAGAGCACAACCCTTTCGGTATGTCAAAACACATTTAGCAGAGATATAACCTCTTTTGAGTATTGTATTTTGGAGCACCGTCCCTTCGCTGAGTCAAAATACATCTAGTAGAGGTACGAGTATTTCTTTGTGTATCGTATTTTGGTCATAAATTGTGATTTATTGAAGCATGGATGTGATTTGAGACTCGAGTGCTATTGAAACATAACCACATTTCTCGTTTTAAATGTTGTTATGATTTGAAACATGACAAACAAAATGAGATGATAAGACTCCTATTTAGAAGTACGTAGAAGTGATTCAGGATTCGCGTGTTTAAATTTTTTAACCGAATTTCCTTCGAAATAGATAGAGATAATAGAGATAATTGGTATTATATTTTTAAAACAAGAGCCATTTTATTTTACAAATTCACCTGTTGATGTTTTTCATGGAACATTGCTATTATTAAACGTTGACAATTAGATTCATTCTTGTCTTTATTGGCTATTTGATGGTAATTAAAAACATATCATATCTTAATAACAATCTCTCAAGAAAAGTTATAAATAAATAAATATTTCACAATATCACATACATTGATCTGATCCCGTGGTAAGTTGCTTAAGCACTTGTGTTACAGATATCAAAATCAACAGTGGATACTCAAATATACTTTAATATATTTAATAACACACCCAGACACGGAACAAACACCGATGTTGGTCACATAAATATTTGTCCCGAGTGGGAATGGAACCGACGACTCTTGGAACCGTAGGTAATGAACCTGGGTCACTAACCACTGTTCCACCGAGCCAGTCACAAACCAGTTATAGTGCAATAGTCTGTCATTCTAGCCTCTTTGTTAGCCGAGTACTTATTTTCCCAGTATAAATATAATTAAGTAAAGCACTTCAACTTAATCTATGCTTGATGAGCTAGGTACATTAGTTAGAACATGTTTACTAACACGCCTCAGTTTGTTGTATTACCTTGAAGTCAGACTACACTTACTAATACTAACCCCTCGACTGCCTCGTTGGTCTATTGGCAGCAAGCGCTGCGTTAGGACAGAGAGGACCCCGGGTCGAGTCCGGGGTCGGGCAAAATTTGTGGGAGTTTTCTGTTCAGACATTACTCAGCCCGGAGTCAGAAAGCATGATAAGCCGGTGGTCATGCACCCGATCGATCATGTCGGATTGCCGTCTCACCAAACTATGAGAGTGAGGGAACAGAGAGTGTACTTGTGTATGCGCGTACACTTGTGCACTATAAAATGTCCTGCGCACTTGGCTGATCTCAATCGAGATCGGCCGCCATGGCCGAAATCGGTCGGACGTCTTATTATGTTTATTATATTATTAATACTAAAGTATTTAAAACATATCGTTAGCACCATCCTTTATTACTCACAGATTCCCAAATGAATCTAAACGTATATTGTATTAAGTCTTGATGGAGTTACGAAAATTAGTTATGCGGGATGGAATATGATAAGAAGTCTAATTTTGATATTAGCTCCCGATATTTCAGCAATGTTTCTACAAAATACCAATCTACTTATAATCTACTTACAGTAACAATTTGTGAGTATTCGCTATGTGCGCGATGATAGCGCCCCTAGTGGCGACAACTATTCTGGACTTGAGATCTGTCATATCATAGCAACCAGATGTTTTGATATGTCATATCATAGCAACTAGATGTTTTGATAAAGATTTTCGACTAGTTTTTCAACACAAAATAAATAAAAATTGTATAAAGTGAGTGTGTATATTATACCAAGTGATTTTCTTACTTCACAAAATTATGAATATTATTATAAGTATTGAATTTGCATCGTTTACGTTACGTACGTAACGTTTTTACTTACAAATACAAGGAATTTATGAAATTAAAGCAATTTGACACATGAAAAGCTCAGAATTATATCACATTTCTGTCACGGTCGATTTGCCTTCCCCCACCACCCACTCCGCCCATAGCGAATAACTCCATAAAGACAAAATTTTGGTCGTGAAAAATTGCAAACCTTTTTGGGGACTGCTTTAAAAACAAACAAAATTAGCAATACTGCAATAAGCATAATTTTTCCGATAGCCCGAAAATCAATTTCCACGACTTCGCCTGTTTACTGAAATATATACAGAGCCCGTACAAAATTAGGCCGTTTTATGACAAAAAATGGGTCGCACCGTTACTTATAAGAAAGAACTCGAAAACAAAAAGTCACGAATTTATTTGTACTTATTTTCCCTGCTGAATCTTGTAATCAGAGTATAATGGTCTTACTGAATATAGGTTATGATTACCTTTTTATAAGGTATCGCCTCAGATGTACCGTGATTGTCATCTGCTTATGCAGTGTTTATAATAATTTACTATCTTTTTCTTCTTATCGTATGGTTGATTAACAACCTGGTGTCAGAGATTTTAACCCAGATAAGCCTGAAACTAAAATTTTCTGAAATTTTTGAAAAAGTTACATTATTTAGTTTATTAGATCATATGTAACATAAAAAAATTATGAAAAAAAAATTAAGTTTAAGGCTTTCAGGAAACAACCGTCTATATATAGGGACAGTAGGATAATAAGAGGAAATAAAAGACCAGTTATGACAAAACAGAATGTAATCAAAAAGTGTAGTTTATTAGATTACTATTGATTATATTACCCATTGTTATATGTCATTTACTAGATTAACACTATTTATGAATGATATGTTTCAAAACACTTGACACACACTCCAACATCACATTTCTTGCAACGTGTCAAACATTTTTTGTGACATTGACGACAGCGTGTTTGCTTCGATTGAGGAATAACCAGATGATTCATTTGGTCTTTACGACTATCAGCATGTTCATGATGGGAGGGTCAGCTAGGCCCTCTTTTTGGCATTTTTCCTGTTTGATTCAATCAAAGCAATTGCTACCCTTCTGCGAAAGCCAAGAGATGATCCAGTTTTCCATGATTTATTTTATATAACTGCCATGCATTATGTTCGGCAAGATCAATCATGTGTGTGAGCAACGGCATGTACCATTTCTTACCTCGTATACCAATTCGGTAATGTGAAATATTTTCATCAGACCGATCCACTCCTCCCATATATTTGTTATAGATGGACACCATATGTGGTTCTTCTATGACAATGTTTCTCTTTTCACTTTGTGAGAAGCGTTTGGCAGATTGTTTAGGGTTTATTCCTACAGCATTAGAAGCAATACTGAATATATTATTGTCATGCCATTTAGCAATAATGAACGTGTTGTCATGTGTCGTTCTGTAATCGATAGCACCACGTTCCTTTTTTTTCAGTAACTTCGATGTAATCAGAGGACAACTAGATGTCCTGTTTTCTCGAACTGTCCCAGTGCAACGAAGGCCTTTCTTTGTTATCTCTTCCAGCAAGGGCGTCCCAGTAAAAAAATTATCAAAAACTACGTGGTAAGGAAGGTCGAAGCCACGTGAAATCAGCACATCACAAAAAGTGAGAACAACGCTTGCACCCAGCCCCAATTCTTTATATATTGGATTGCACATAGTTGTAGCACCTTGGTATGGTTCCATCCATAAAACATACCCTAACCGTGTACTGTAGCACCAACCCAAGCTTTGAACCCGTACCTAATAGGTTTACCTTTTTATGTGCTGTTTGCAGCCATGTCTACCATAGTAGGGGGATCATAGCCTCATCTACACTGTAATGCTCTTCAAGAGGAGAAAACTCTAAGACCTTTTTATTTAGAAGTGTAACTAGGGGGCGTACTTTTGTGTATTTGTCTTGCAAATCCAGATTATCATTGACATGAAGGTGGCGAAAAATAAATTCAAATCTATCCCTAGGCATAGCCGAGCTGATCAATGCATTCTTTGTATCGGGGAGTTTTCCCAATACATTCTTCTACGGGGGAGCCATGAATAACCACTAACCAACAATATGCCGATGAAACATTTCATATCTTCAGTAGTTATGTCTCCAGGCAAATTCTTTTTGACAGCATATTTATTGCTCTCTGACACCAACAACGAAATAACATCTTCATCTAAGAAGTTTTCAAACCACTCAATTGGGCGCTTATCTTGGCAAGCGCCTTGAACATCTATTAATTCACGGGATTTTTTGCCAAGTCCCGTTTTCTCCATGCGTAGGTACGCCTACGTTTAGTTCGACCTGTAGAATCAGAAGGTTCTTCTTCTGTATCACTCACCATAATCTGCCTTGAATCGCCGCTTCAGCCGGTTGAAGCAGAATGTTTCGTGGCAAATTATTCAAAGTTACATTATCTTCTTCACCCGAATCTTCGTCAGTGAGACAGTCAGGATCAACAGGAGGAGGTAGAATACATATCAGTCGTTCTCTATAATCTTCTTCATTATCAGAAACATTTTCTAAAGCATCTAAAATTTTATGCGCAGCTGACGGTCTGTAAAGAAAAAGTTGTATTATTGTTCTAAAATCATGTATATTATCCTACTGTCCTATATATAGTACGCTAGTACTTGTAACAAGTTATACGTAATTTATTTATATTATTTTGCTAGAAATTTATTTAGTACAAAAGTTAAGGTTATCAACTAGATATTAACACAGAAAAAAACAACTCACGAGTAAAATATAACTTTTTATACATACCTGTTAATTGCCATGTCTGCAACGCACTTTTATCACACACTTATAAGGTAAAATATAAGGTAAAAACTGTTAAAATAACCGTCTTTTTATTTTTTCTAATAAAGCTGACACGTTTCTTACTGCAAATCATAAGACTAAATAATCTTATATAAAGAGGGTATTCTGATATTATTTTTTATTTCTACTGTCCTAAATATAGGACAGTAGCTTATCTAGTTAAGCCACCCGTTAGGCCTCTGACATGGCTTCACACACCGTTGAAAAAATTTCTCAGGTGTGCTGGTTTCCTCACGATGTTTTCCTTCACCGTTAAAGCGTAGAATGATGGTACATATGAATTTCAAATTTGAAAAACACATTGGTACCTGGCGTCGGATTAGATATATTGCAAGACTAATTAAATAGAGACAGAAAAATGCGAATACAATCAGTGACCCACACTCGCTTTCGGGCAAATTAGGTAAACGTAAGATCTTCCTCTTAAAACCCTTTGTCTATTAAAAAAACTGCATCTAAGTCCGTTGTATAGTTTTGAAGATATGCATAATGTAGGGACAGACAAACACGGGAAGCGACTTTGCTTTATACTATGTAGTGATTATTTGAAACGAGGCAGAACAGATAGGTCTGTACCTATTTGTATTCTACATATATATGTTACGGCTAATACCCGAAGTGCGGTTTGCTACACCTTGTTTAGCCGGCTGTCGAACTAGGGTTGTAGCCACTTACTCTGTGGCTAAACCTGGTGTAGCCGATTGTTTTCGGCTAAAACTAGGTCTAGCCTTCATCATGCCGGCTACAACTAGGTCTAGCCATTCCATGTCGGCCTAATACTAGGTTCAGAGAATCCTGTTGGATAAAACTTAGATGCGAGTCCCGCCAAGCCTTCCGTCCTTCCCCGCGTCGCACACTCAGGACTCACAGCATCTGCAGCAGATAAGGCGTCCGACCGATTTCAGCCATGGCAGCCTATTTCAATTGAGATCAGCCAAGTGCGCAGTAGGACATATTATAGTGCATAAGTGTGCGCGCAAACACAAGTGCACTCTCTTTTCCCTACTACTCATAATTTGGTGAGTCGGCAATTCGACATGACCGATGAGAGATCGGGCGCAGGACCACCGGCTTAACGTGCATTCCGAGGCACGGGCGTTCAACCGCCAACTTCCTAACTCCGGGGCCGAGTAATTTCATTACAGAAAACTCACACAAATTTTCACCGACCGCAGACTCGAACCGGGGACCTATCGGTCCTTACGCAGCGCTTGCTGCCAATAGACCAACGAGGCAGTTACAACTATGTACAGACGCTATGAGTCACACTCGCTAGTAGACCTGCAGTAAATCAGCAGCACTTGGTGCTCACAACCTGCAGAGGCGCGTGTCTCGCTACGCCCTCCACCCCGCGCTGCTGCAGATGCTGTGAGTCCTGAGTGTGACGCGGGGAAGGACGGAAGGCTTGGCGGGACTTGCATCTAAGTTTTATCCAACAGGGATTCTCTGAACCTAGTATTAGCCGACATGGAATGGCTGGACCTAGTTGTAGCCGGCATGATGAAGGCTAGACCTAGTTTTAGCCGAAAACAATCGGGTCCACCTAGAGTTTAGCCAAAGTAAATTAATACACCTAGTTCCCCAGCCGGCTAAACCTAGTGTAGCCGCACTTCGGGTATTAGCCGTAACATATACATAAAATCACGCCTTTGTCCCAGAGGTAGGCAGAATCACTTCCAGCGATCCACTTTTTTACCTCTGTAGAAACGTGGATCACCAAACACTATCGGTCCGAAAAATGTTTAAATGTTATACAGAATGGTTGCACTCGGCAATCATATTTTTATTTGTTGTTTTAATCAAAATTTTAAATTTACATTGAGCTTTAATAGCACAAAAACAACAAATAAAAATAATGATCTTTGTTATTATAAAAAATTAAGGAAGGATACTATCGCCTCGGATGATTTGAACTGAGTCGATAGTAGCTCGAGGAGCCGGGGTCGCTTACCCGTATACCGTTCACCAACCACCGGACAGATAGTTGTGACTGGTATCCCCTGACCGTACCTGTATTCTGACTATTTAAATTGGGGGAGCTCCCCCTCCCGCAATTCAATTAAATGGGGGATTCAATTTTACGTCATAGTCGATTATAACGTTCCAGTCCCTGTTCCGTTTAAATTTAAATTAAAGCTCAATATAACCCTAGAAACAACAATATGTGCCGCATTTTATTTCGTTTATTTTACAAGAACAGTTATTAAAGATGTTCTTCAAAAGATAAGCAAGGCAAGACACTTAGTTCTCGTCTCTAGTCATAACAAAGGTCATGAAAGTACCTGTGACAAAGGAAGTGCTGTAGAAACTACTCTCAAGGGACAGACGAAGCCACATCTTAACATTTTGTGTCTAGACTTTAACTAAAATATACAAAAATAAGCAAGTAAATTCAAAACAGTCTCGGTTTTTACGGTAATTTTATTGTTAAATATTTGACGTATACTGTAGAGTATCTAATACATTTACATTCGTTATATGATAATGTGTTAATAGACAAGTATTATCTTGGAGTTAATTTCTTTATATTACTAAATATTTTAAAATAAAGTAGCTTTCTCGGTCTCTATATGCCTATGTATGCCTAAATCTTCAACAATATTTGAAACTACGCAACTCATTATGATGCATTTTTGTAAAGTAAGAATTCAAGAGGATGATTTTATATAAAACTAGCTTTCCTGCCCGCGACTTCGTCCAAGTAGAAAACCTATTCTCCAGGATAAAAAGTAGCCTATATGTTATTCTAGGTCTAGTATTTTGAAAGAGTAACAAACATCCATCCACTATAATATTAGTAGGATTCTAATTCGAAGCGATTTAACGGGCAGTAGTTAAAAAATAAAATGTATTGACAAGTTTTTTTAAAATGACCAACGAAATGCTACATAATAGACATATATACATACAAAAAAAGCCACTTTAATAGTGTAGATGTAACATGAAGTCAATCGCTTTTAGAATTATTTACTAGCCCTCATTTATTCAAGAAGTTTTTTCTCATACCGGGACTACAAAGGACATGTAGGAATGGATGAAATAGTCAGTTTAATAAGCATGATAAAGGAAATATATTGAACTTTGCTTGTCATTTGAATTCATAGTGAGAACGCGAATCTTGGTTGGCTTCTCAACATGCAATATATTGTACGTAGACTACGTATTGTCCGCGACTTCGTACGCATAGTGTAGTGACTTGTATATTGTAGACTACTTGTACCAGCTATTTAGTCAGTATTAAGGTATAAATGTTTAATAACGATGAAATGAAAACTAGCCAAAGCAACTAACCTACTTTAAGATCTCTAATTTTTTTAATAACAGCAATTATCATAAAACTTGGCATTTATTTAAATCTCCATTATTTTGCGACTTTCTTTCTTTCTTTTCTTTCTTAACTTTCTTAACAGAAAATCTCGCACAAATTTTGCTTGACCCCGGATGTGAAACGGGACCTCTCGGTCCTAAGGTAGCACTTGCTACTAATAGACCAACGATGCAATCACCGAGTCCCGATCACTACTATTGGACATATGAACCAGTTTACAGCTGCCCATGTCTGCCGGACCACGAAATCGATCCTACCGTTCGGGCCGTTAATCCCGCGACGCGAACGCAAAGCTTGTTCGGCCTTAAGCTCCTCTTGCGCGTCTGAGAGGGCATTCAAAAGGCTTATGGGCAAAAGCAAATCAATATCAATAGATAATGACGCGAGTAAAGACCTACCATGGAAGATTGAAAGCTATTCTGATTTGAAAGAAATGTTGAATACGAAAGTGTAATGTGACGTATAAATGTCAGGCGTATTTTTTTCCTGACTGACATGCGATTATTGCTTGAAGTAGCCTCGTTATCATCACCGGACTTGCGGGGGAGCGGATGGCTCTCACACCTAATGTCGGACGAAACTGTTTTATTCTTCAATCACAGGTGATTGACAACCGATTTAATTAACCAATGACTGATTAATGATTTTAACCGATGAACCCTGGGTCATTATCATAAGCTTTCAACGTAGGGAACCTGTTGTACCTAGGCCAGTTTTTGATATTTTTATTTTTTATAAATAAATGGTAAGATATAAGATCCGTCAAATAGGGAATAATGGAAAGATTAGTTACTCAACTATATAATAAATACATAAAATATGAGGATTTTCGGTAAAGCTGGAAATAAAAAGCAACTTTAAAAAGGGAAAACTGTCCAAGGTACAACAGACCTGATGTACCTTGGACCGTTCAATTGTACTTTGGACTATCCAGGGTAGAATGAAGATAACACTAGCAATTGCAGCAGAGTTTTATTTTTAATATAGGTAAGTGTACAACAATAATGCTCATACCTGTAATCAACAAAACATTAATGTAAATAGCAGATTAACAGTTACCTTAATTAATAGTCTCTTGTCTCTTTATTTTGTGTCAATAACATAACAAATGTTTACATATTTAAAATATTAATTTTTGCCTTATATAAATAGAATAAAAATATAATCAAAAATATGTTTTTATAAGGTTATATTATCTTTATCATAATTATCTATGTATTATCTATGTCCAAGGTACATACTCAGTTGTGGGGCCAAGGTACAACATCATAACAATTTTTAGTTACAACTTGTTTAAACACACTTTAATTGAGGTTGGGTTCTGACAACTATACTATATCTAAAACCTTAATAAACTGAGATTATATCGGAAGTAAAAGATATTTTATAAATACGTATCGTGACAAAAAAAAGAGGCCATAAGTAAATTCCAAAAAGAAACGAACTTTTAAGGCAAAAAATAATAAATTACCTTTTTTAACTGCATTGACCCGGCGCCACCGTCACAACTAACTTCACGTGAGTCTTATCAAAGCAGGCTTTGACTGCCTGCCTGAATATACAATATTATTGTAAAGCGCGGGAGTTTACGAAAAATTACAATTGTCCTAGGTACAACACTGTCCAAGGTACAACAGGTTCCCCTTATAATGAAAAGTGTATTTAGTTTGTTAGTTATATTATAATGTTATTTTACTTTTTTTATTTGACCAATAAATAAAATAAAATTATCTCAGTATAAACAGGGCCGGAGGTGCTGCCGGGTAAATTTTACCACAAAATGCATATAGTGTTTTTCGGGTTGTTTTACGTGGTGTCGTTTTAGTTACCTTTCGACTGATGTCTATCACAGTCTCAAATTTTTTGAATGCTGTCAGTTTGTTTTATTCTGTTGTAATATTATATTGATCCACAGCGGCCATCCTTGTTAATAGTGCCATAATTATTATGAGAACCTAACGAAAAGGTCAATTTTTAATGCAATCTGGACTAACTTATAAACGGTAACGTTGTTAAATTTGAAAACTAAAAACCATTTTTCCTCTTCCCCTGCCGCCCTTTAATAGGTTAACCTCCATAGGTACCTACAGACTTTTAATGTGTCCGATTAAGCTTTTTAAGTGTCTTCATTAAAGCAGGCAAAGTTTTTCCTTTTACATTAAGGGTATAACATTAATAGTATAAAGGAAAGTCACTTCCCACGTCTATCTGTATGTATTTGTCTAAGTATGTATGCTTAAATCTTAAAAACTACGCAACGGATTTTTTATTAGATAGAGGAAAGTTATTTGTTCAAAAAACTTCCCTCTTGAGGGCGGGTCACTAGTTTCTTATAATTTCAAATAACCTGCATTAATACTGGTAATGTATAAAATAGTAAAATGTTACATACACTCTGCTAAGAAATATATATTTGGATGGATGTTTTAAATCTATGAGTACACCATCATAATATGCTAAGCATGGAAAATCCAGGTAGTTTATTTTTCATGGTAAATACGTTTTCTTAGTTACCTTAAGGGTTCTTAATCTTTTCAACTACCTACCAAATAAAGTCAATCAAAGTCACAAGACTCTTTGAGAATCAATTACGATCATTTCCTGACTCAAAAGAGCCAGCTATTACGCCAGTCTAAATGAAGACCTAGCTTAAAAACTAACCTGATTTGAAAGAAATGTTGAATACGAAAGTGTAATGTGACGTATAAATGTCAGACGTATTTTTTTTCCTTAGTGACATGCGATGATGGCTTGGAGTAGCCTCGTCATCATCACCGGACTTGCGGGGATCGGATGGCTCTCACCCCTAATATCGGACGTCACTGTTACTGTTAGTTATCGGTTTTTATCGGATTAAATCGATTGTCAATCACAGGGGTCATTATCATAAAAAATAAAGTCATTCATAGTCACAAGACTCTTTGAGAATCAATTACGATGCTTTTCCTAAAGCAAAAGAGCCAGCTGTTAGGCCAGTCTAAATGAATGTTTCGGACAAAGCATTAACAATATTGTCACATCTTGAACAATATCCATTACTCATAATAATGAGCTTGCTTCGCCCAGGAGAACACGAATTGTGTGGAAGGGATGCAATTTGTTTCATTTAATTCCAGCGAGATTTGGACCGCTGTTTCGAGGTATAATTTCTTGTTAAACATGCCTTTGTTGATTTAATTACATTTTAATGGAACCTCAAAATGAATTTAAGTGATGAATTTGATTGAGGATACTTTTGACTTGTGTTAAAACGTTGAAGAATTTTTTTATTACAAGTTGTTTTTTGACAGGTATTGTAATATTTAATTTGGTACATGTAGTTCATTATAATGTTACTAAAGAAGAATAATTTATTAAAAATATTTAATCAAATCAAACCGAATCCTCCGAATAACAATTTGAAAGTTTATAGCTGCAATCTATACGCATGCTCAAAAATAAAAAACAGCCATGACTTGTCTAATTAAACATCTGATTTTGTCAATAAACTTCCAGTGTAACGAATAATTTTCAGGGGTGAAACTGTTAAACAGAAATAATCTAAGGTTAGGAAATATTTCGATTAGCCCACTCTGATGTTTGAAATTTAAAAGTATAATAAACCTTTTAAATTGATTAACGCACATCTCGGTAAGGCTAACCTTGTAAACTTTATTTTTCAGATCAATCATTTACATTTAGGTAGTAATGTCATGGGTACTAAATTTGTAATTATGGTCGACTAGCGACCCGCCCTCGCTTCGCTTCGGGTATATCTCTATCTCTTTATAATATATTTCAACCCCGTAAGGGATTTTACATACAGAAGTTGTTTCCCAATTACTCCCGTTCCCATGGGAATTTTGTAATATCGCGTTGGAAGTAAACTTTGCGTTCATTATAGTAATCAATCATCTATCTTACGCGGTTTAGATTTTTTCATACAAATGTTTTTTCCCTATTACTCCCGTTCCCGTAGGAATTTTACAATATCCAATTGTAACTAAGCTTTTAATTTATTAAGGTACCTGCATGCCAAATTTCAAGCGGTCTAACTCATGCGGTTAGTATTTTTCATACAAAAGGAATTTCCCGTTAATTCCCGTTCCCGTGGGAATTTCGGGAAATCCTTTTTTAACGGATGCCTACGTCATAACATCTACCTGCATGCTAAATTTCATCTCCATCCGTCCAGTGGCTGTGACGACTTCGTCCGCGAAGAGATGTTTAACGGGTAAAATATAGTAGCCTATAACCGTTTCTAGGCTCTGGACTATATCTGTACCAAATTTCGTTTAAATCGGTTCAGTATTCTATGCGTGAAAGCGTAACAGACAGACAGACAGACAGAGTTACTTTCACATTTATAATATTAGTAAGGATACTCTAAAAACACATGATACTTACATTATATAACCGACTAGCGGCGCCCACGACTTCATGAGTGATGAGTGAAAATGTTTTGGCAACAATTATTTATTTCAATAGACTAAGTACCTTGAAAAATTAGCTATTTATGTGAAAGTCCCGCCAGAGAGAATTTCGGAGATTAGCGACAGACTGACGTCTGTTCGTCTGTTTGTTCCGTAAGAGACAAAAATAACAAAAGTGTTTTTTTATTGGTATTCGATATAAGATGCCCATGATAAAACTCATTATTTCGATATTACAGACACTTCAATTTTATTTATTTGTTAAGATTTCAGAATTTGATTTGAGGTAGCCACCAGACCTTAAGAAAACATTACATTCCTTTTATTCTACAGTCCAAGTGCTAATGCTTTTCCTCTGTATCATCAGAGGTCAAAGGTCGAAATTTGCAATAACAAGAAAGAACATGAAAGTAACGTTAAATGTGTGGGAAGTAATATGTTTCCGATATTTGGGATTTGCCCGAAGATTCGGAAAACTTATAAAAGTTGAGCAACGGCTATCTACGTCACCTTGGAAAGTATTGCAATGACCACAAGTTAGTTATGTTATATATAGACATATATCTGCTTTACTACTGTTTTCAGATCTTTATAAATAAAAACACACGGTACAGTAATAGTCACTTAAAGTTACAATTCGATTTTTTCAGACGCAGCTTAAAAACAACACCCGATAAAAAGAGTAGCAAATACATAGCTACTTACTGCCCGACGTTTCGACTGGATTACACCAGTCATGGTCGAGAGCGAACTCAAAGTATCTATGTATGTTATTTGCTATTATTTTTATCGCGTGTAGACCCACAGTATACACCGTGAAATTTAACGACGACGTAATCAGGTACTGCTTGCCGCATGAGATCGATGCTTAAAAATAAAAAAGCTCTACGCCCTAAGTAATAAAGCGGTTCGAACGTGCTTTCGAGTTTCGGTTAAACCTTTCGTAAAACCGGCATTAATTGATTTTAATAAAAAAGAACTGCACAAATCTATTGTGCTACTAAGATAGAATCATTTTACTGCGGGAAACAACCATTAAAATTTCACGGTGTATGGCTTTTAATGTTTTGGAACGAAAGTCTAAAATCGTACGCAGCTTCAAACATTTAAAACTTCCTACACAGTGTTCAAATTAGGTCAACAACGCCGGCCACAAATTAAACTTTTTTGAATATAAATTGACTACTAAAAATTTGGCCACGTAAGAAACGAAAGCTTTAATTGCTAGTTAGTAAAAATATTCATCTGTTTCACTTTAAACGATACCTATAAGAATAATTAAAGCGTTCCCTCAAGGTACGAGTATTATAAAGAAAAATGTTAGAACAAAGCGAAAATATACAAATTGTTGGGAGCGACGACTCGCTGAAGTATTCGAGCTTTTGCTGAAGTTTTTTTTTTCAATTAACAAGTTCGGTTTTGAGTTATAATTAAGATCAGCCTGGACGATGTTGGTAACTGGAAATGGGATAAAGAATTCAATTACATTCAAACCAGTGTTGTTATCGACTTCATATCTGTAACTGAAACTATCGGATTTCTTCTCTTATAAATAAAAATTAATTGCTGTTCGTTAGTCTGACTAAAACTCGAGAACAACCGGACCGATTTAGGTAATTTTGGTTTTAAAATGTTCATCGTAGTCCAGGGAAGGTTTCAATGAGAAATATAGAAAAATAATCAGTACTTATTGGCGGTATGAAATTCGCCGGGACCACTAGTCCGATATATAAACTATCCGTAGCAGAATCCGATTTAAAGGATTCCGATAGTTTCGGACTAGGGCAGAGTCTGACTAAAGACGACATGTTGTGACTAGTACTTGTTTTTGTCCGGCCGAACTTACTGATCAGACGCGCACGCGAATAATCGTATCTTATCTCGACTGGCTCGGTGGAACAGTGGTTAGTGACTCACTTCGTTTTTCGAGTTCGATTCCCACTCCGGACAAATATTTGTGTGACGAACATCGGTGTTTGTTCCGCGTCTGGGTGTATTATTAAATATTTTTAAGTTTATTTGTGTATCCACTGTTGATTCTGATTTGCGTAACACAAGTGCTAAGGCTACTTACCACGGGATTAGATCAATGTATGTGATGTTGTGTAATATTTATTTATTTATCTATTGTTAACACAATAAGATTGTAATAACTTACGAGAGCTTAATGTATTTCACTTGTACACTTCCTTGAAAACCTAATATCCGTATCCGTAACCGAAACCAATAAGTATTACATTTTACAAATATCTGGATCCGAAATTAAACCATCATAACATCACTGGTTCAAACTAGTATTTCAAGTTCAAGCAGAAAACCAATTTTAAGCGAGAACAGTTTTGGACATCTTGTTATTTGGATTCTGGACTTCGTAAGTTAGTGTTTTGTTTTTACATCAAGAGCGCTGTTTACCTTTCAATACGAAAACATACATACATACATAAAATCACGCCAAATTTTTAGAGGGGTGGGCAGAAACCACTTTCTGCCATGAGATATGACCCTGGCACACCACTTTCACTTCTACCACATCCATCAACCTCTTCATGCATGCTCGTCGATTACGCTCTTTTGATTTGATATTGCTTTCAGGATTTGACCTAGCACGAAAAGATATGAAACCAGACCTGATTTTATTTTCCCTCATTTTAGGAGATTTGGTCTGCTTTCACCGGTAAGTACCAACCTTCACTTACTAACGTTTATAGCATCTACGAGGGACCAAAGTCTAAAAATATTTTCTCTCCCTCGTCCTCCGTATACACCAACCCCTCTGAATTATTTAGCCTTCTAGTTCCGACGGATTAAGCTGGCCCGATAAGCTAGGCCTTCCCTTTTTACATACATAAAGTACATTACGCGAAAAGTTATAATGTAGTTCCTAATTTTCTTCTATATTTATATACTAGCTGTGCCAGCAACTTTATCCGCGTAGAAAATAAACGTAAGGCAGTATTTTTTTATATACCCTCGCCTATAAATGCCCAGCAAGTTCGACGGGACTCTTCAAGTTAGCGTAACTTTTTAATTAATGAACCGTTTGACATGAACCAAACACTAAAAAAAAAAGACGATGTGGCACTCGGGGACTGCCGCGGTATAGCTATTTTATAAATAAATAAATAATCTCGTCTCGATTCGAGCGATCGGCGAGTTTCGTAGAGTCGTATGCAATACGTCTCGTCCGCAACGTACGCACGCACACAATCACCGTGCCGAAATCTACCGAACTGAAACGACGTTAGACAATAGTGAGTTTTTTTTGTTACGGAATTTCTTGATTCGGTCGCCGCGCTCAAAGCCCTTACATAGGGTAGAATTTTTTAAGCTATGCAATAGCCTATAAATTCTACCCTATGTAAGCTTTGTCATGCAGGTTGGATTTGTTATGGTTTTCTGAACATTGTTATTTTGACTCTATTTCTTTTGGTTTTAACTATCGTTATTTTTAATAGTAGTATATACATACATATAGTATATGGTACTTTTTGCTATAGCACACCCAGACTGTATGACTTGGTTTATTTACAATGTATAACATAACATGATGATTCAGTTTAAATAGAGCGACTGCCGAGTTCCTTGCCGGAGTTTTCTCGGAAGAATCGGCGTTCCGAACCAGTGGTGGAACCTTATTATTACTAATGTGACGATTAATAAGTGCGTGTAAATTGCCTATATAAATAAAGTCATTTTGATGTTTGATTTTTGATTAAAGGTTAATAAGTATCACAAAATATTACCTGAACTTGCCCATATAAGCCCGGATAAGCTGTTTCTGAGATTAGCGTGCATCAACGCACAAGTAAAAATTCAAAAAATCATTGCTTTGTGTAATGTGACGATTCATTAGAGTGCTAGAATATTATGACGATTTCTAAATGCATGTAATTGCCTACACAATATACAGAAATTTTTATTTATATTTTGATTTTCTTAATGTTTCTGTGATATTTTTTGCCATACATGTATGTACAGACAGCGATCCGATACATTTTTATTATATATGTATGGATTAGTGTTAGCTTACCAGCTCACTTCGAGATTGAGATATGAAACGAAGCCACCCGGTTTCCCCTCGGGAATCGAAAGCTGGGAATTCAGAAAACATTTTTGCTAGTCACGATCTAGTTTACTAAAACGAATGATTCGATATTCGTTCGATTCGATACTCTACTACGAGGCTTCTGCACTACTTTACAAGTAGGTATTTGAAGGTATTCTTTCTTGGTAGTGCTGTTAAATATAACAATAGGACAAGATAGGTATTTTGACTGAAAGGACCCGAGAGAAATTTCGACTATTTGTCGAGCGACTTCTTTGTGCAAATATTATGAATTTGAGAAGAACAAAAATGCAAAGAAAGTTCTCTAGAACAAATTAATGATATTATTTTGTATTACTATGCCAATAATCAAAGTAATTCATTTTTTTTGGTTAAACTTGAAACGATTCAATTCTTCGATACTAAAAATTTCCCAGTCATTTTCGGTTATAATGATCTTCTGAATACAAATTAAACTCAATCGAATACTTATTTCTTATGATAACTAATTCAAGGGTCTTCTAAGATTCCATTATATACTTTATCAGAAAGAACAGCAGCAGTTAGCTTCAAGAAAGTGAACTTCCTTGTCAGAAGATAAATTTAAGGCACCATAAAAATTTTATGTGAGTTCACCCTTCTTAAATAGATTTTACTGTAATTACGAAAAATTGCTGTTGAGCATTCCATTTTCGGAGAACAAAAGTTATACTGAAATGAGCCATTAGGAGATTGCAATTTCTCGTTATGCGTTTGTAGGTAACTTTGAAATACGTATGTATGAAGAGCAGTGAAAGCATTGTAAAGATCCTCGACCTCGCTGTTTTCGACCGATTCAACTGAATTCATATTCAAATCACAAAATGTTAAATCTGTAGGTTATTAGGACGAAATTGCTAACAGCGATTATATCTTCAACAGTGCCGAAATATCACATACATTGATCTGATCCTGTGGTAAGTAGCTTAAGCAGTTGTGCTACGGAAACAACAGTGGAATACACAAATATACTTAAATATATTTAACAACACCCAGACACGGAACAAACACCGATGTTCGTCACACAAATATTTGTCCCGAGTGGGAATCGAACCCACGACTCTTGGAACCGTAGGTTTTGAACCTGAGTCACTAACCACTGTTCCACCGAGCCAGTCAATATGTAGGTTATTTAAAGTGCTAAAGCTTGCTAGCTTTTCAAATATTTAGAAAAACAGAAAATAATGCAGCTCTGCTCGATTTCCGGAAGTGCGGTTGTTTGAATCCCCAGGCCGCGGTGAGGCAGTTGAAATATTTGAACAGCTAGTGCAACTATTTGATTCAGAAGGATTAATTATCGTTCTGATATCTAATAATAGCACCACTTTCCAACGCTAACAGAGACTTAGTTCTAACTTTGTTCTCAGTTCATAATTGATACAAAATGGTCCCACTGTTGAACGCACTATATTTTGTGAAGTTACTGAAGACATTTTGTGCTATCAAATTACAATTTTGCGTATAACTTCGGTACTTAAAGTTCTTAGGTTTAGCGAACTGTAACCAACATTTAGGTTTATTATGAGTTATTTCTAGTTCTTTAATAACTTATTAATATTTTATAACACGATTTCACCCGCGTCCCGAGGGAACTACTTCCCGTACTGGGATAAAATAGCCTTTGTTACATCTAAATAATGCAGCTTTCTAATGGTGAAAAAAATATTGAAATCGGTCCAGTAGTTTTTGAGTGTATTCATTACAAACTTACAAAAATACAAATCTTTCCTCTTTATAATATTAGTGTAGATGCAATTTTAAGATAATTGTAGATATTCTAAATGGGGTTTCTTTCTTTTATTATTAAAAGTATAAAACCAAAGAAGGGGAAACTTAAACTTTTTTACTTTCTTATTCATATTTTTTTATGTTAACCTTTTTTGTTCTTTATTTTCCCATAAATGAAAGTTTATGTATATAAAATTTAATATTTAAAATAAAATTGGGCTAGATTTTAGCCACACGATTCAAAGCCGTTTTAAACAATATCCGATCTGTTTTGTTTTTAATAGTATTTTACTGCGTTAGCTGAAAGCATTCCAGCGATTAAAAAAAAAAAGACTTTATTTATTCTCGTTCATCATTAAGTTTCTATATGTTTAAAACATATTGTGCCCAGATCGGTTGGCACTTATACAATTCAAAACGGTTTACGCAATATCTGGTCTGGGGGCTTAGACAAAGTAACAATATCGAAACGATAACGAAGTTCGAAAAGAACAAAATGTTGACCACCTGATTAATCGCGTCTACTGTCAATCCCAAACATTTTGTTCTTTTCGAACTTCGTTATTGTTTCGATATTGTCACTTTGTCTACGAGGCCTGTTTTGTTTTTAAAAATACTTAGCGTTGGCGCAAAATCTTCCTAGCGATTTAAAAAAAATGCAAAAATTTTAACTCGTTTACTCGTTTACCAGATGGGCAAGTGATATAAAGAAAGCCGCTGGAGGTTTCTGGATAAGACTGGCGCAGGACCGAAGTGCATGGCGTTCTACGGAGGAGGCCTATACCCTGCAGAGGGATGTAATAAAAGGCTGATGATGATGATGACCGTAAGATTTCTATTTGTTTAAAACATGTGGCCAGATTGGAGGATTCAAAGCCGTTTAGACAATATCTGGTCTGTTTCGTTCGGAATATTAAACCCTTACCCTTGTCAGCGGTACTCATTGACGCGGGTAGACAATTTCAAACAATAATATGCGTCGGATTTTGCAGGGTTATTGAACGCTTAGACTTTGACTTAGTGGAGAAAATTACGGATTTACGGTCAACGTATACACTTATATTGAGATTTTACGTATTACTTAAAAATTAAAAATAACTTACACAAAAATTTTCATGATAATCTTTAAGAGGCTGGTAAAATTAACATAAATTTTGTTGTAAGTTATTATTATTTTCATTTAATACGTAAAGTCCCTATGTATGCTTAAGTCTTAAAAACTACACAACGGATATTGATGCGGTTTTTTTTTTAATTAGATTAAGGGATTTAAGAGAAAAGTTTTTATGTATATTCCCAAATCGAAGCGAGTGAGGGTCACTACTAATAAATATATGAATAAATCTACAAATTTATTTGATTTCCTTCCTAATCAATTTAATCAATTAAAAAGACGAAAAATAAAATCTTTGGCGAAATGTAACTGGTTAAATCGTAAGCAATTTAACGTGTCTATAAATTTATTCTTGGCCTGAATTTGACACATTATCGAAGAAAAAGGATAGAAGGGTTCTACCCCACTTTACTTAATTAATATAGGATACGGTCCATTACATAAAATTGAGAGACACATTTTTCCCATAGGGATTGCGTGAGTGGGGTGACTATTACAATAAATTTGAAAGGAAGCTATTTACTTGGACAAAACGAATTCGCTGGCGATCACAATTATTGTTTTTTACTTTAATAATTTAGCTAGTTTAATACAGCAGCGTTTCAAAAAATAACACCTATAGATCGATCCCCATGTTTAATTCCATGATAGTAGATTAAATCTTTCCCGCTAGCAAACATTAATACCCTATACCTATACCCTATAAAGGTGTACAAATTGTTATGTTGACCTGAGATTGACAACAAAACGATCGCATTAGTAATAAATAATCAATACATAGTATAAAACAAAGTCGCTTTTTCTGTATGTTCGTATGTATGCTTAGATCTTTAACACTACGCAACGGATTTTGATGCGGTTTTTTTAAATAGATAGAGTGATTCTTAAGGAAGGTTTGTATGTAAAATTTACCCGAAGCGAAGCGAGGGCGGGTCACTAGTAATATATATTACACAACATCACACACATTGATCTGATCCAGTAGAAAGTAGCTAAAGCGCTTGAGTGACGGAAATCAGGAACAACGATGGCTACACAATTATCCTTACTAATATTATAAATGCTAAAGTAGTTCTGTCTGTCTGTCTGTCTCTTATACTTTCACGCATAGCCGATTTAAATGAAATTTGGTACAGGTATAGTCCAGAGCCCGAAATAGGACATAGACTACTTTTTACCCGACAACGCTATAAAGAAGTAATGCTTTACCCGCTAAACGTCTATACGCGGACGGAGTCGCCGGCGGAAAGCTAGTATTTAATAACACTGGAATCGTAGGTAATAAACCTGGTTCACTAACCACTGTTCCACCGAGCTAGTCAAATTATATAAGAAAAGATACTATAAGGTGGAGCAAGGTCATTCTGAACGCCTTAAATAAAGTAAGATAGTATCTGTACAAAGATAACCGAAACAAGATTGATGAGATATCAACAGAAGATACAAAAATCGATTTTCAACAGTTACGTCTGATTAATGGACTTTTTGCGAGAAGTTTTTACCAGTTCCTAAATACTGAGCCATTTTTCATTGAACGTTTAGGTCGATAACAGGCAATTTACAACGTGTCTATACAAAGTAACACTAAGCTAGATCAGCTATGTCAGCGCTAAATTGATATATGGATCGTAATAATGGAGTTCTTAGTATGTGTTGTATTATGTTGGGGAGGCGACGTTAGTAGGCTATTAGCTGATGTTAGGATATTGAGGCATTCCGGGAAGCGCACCTTTTTGTAGCGAAAAGTAAATACTTATAAATACGTGCTACTCCAAGCCATTTATTGTAATCAGAAAAAAAAGTTCATTTATCTTATCTTATGGTGGGGACGGTCTAACCGGTTCACTTCGATCCTCAGGGATCTTTTGTGTTACCCCTACCTCTATACACCCACTCCCTGAAGATCAAATTCATTAATGCGACTAAGTGGTAGTTGGCTTAGTTAGCATCTTATAAAATACAATGTAGAAACGACTAACTACAAAATCTCGTAAATTATCAACAAATTAGCTTAACTAACATAATGTACAGATAAATAAGAATATAAATTCATTATCATCATCATCTGGACATAGGCCTCCCCAAATGCACGCCACTTCTCTCTCTCCGCGGCCACTCCTTGGGTGCCTGTATTCTTCTGGTTTCGGATTTTTTTTTTTTTTTTATAAGAGGCTAACAAGATGACCTCACTCCACCTGATGGTAAGCGGTAGTGAGATCCAAATATGAGGTCGACAGGCACAATATACCATATTGAGCCTGTCGCACTCACCCTGAAAGCCGTTAAAAAGGAGACCACTGCTGGGGCAACAACGAGACAAGGCGTGGAGTCTCGCATTGGTATTGAGCTGT
This sequence comes from Maruca vitrata, assembly GCA_039566165.1. Lineage (NCBI taxonomy): Eukaryota > Metazoa > Arthropoda > Insecta > Lepidoptera > Crambidae > Maruca > Maruca vitrata. The sequence goes on from CM076917.1 coordinate 1,062,754, forward strand.
GCGGGTCCGAGGTTAGCCAGTCCGCCGGACGGAAGGGCCCCACACCGCCGGGCTGACCCGCTCCGCCCGCACAATACCGCCGCTAAGACTCCACTGGTCCGGCGCTTGCTGCACCAATGGTCCCCCACTGGCTCCGGTTCGTACAGTGCTGATCCCGGAACGCGACCTGACCGAGAGAGGTCAGAGTCACTTGGCGGGTTTTACACAACTGTATGGTGGTAACAGCAACCGGTCGACAAAATGTCTCCCACCTGAGGATAAGCCGTTCCCAGAAGTCTGAGCCTGTGTCTGGCCAGTGAGTGACATTTACATAAAAGATCTTTCATGTCTTCCAGTTCTTCCTTGCAGGCTTAATAATCGCTCTTGATGACAATCTCATCTTTATCAGTAACGAGTTAGTAACGTAGTACCCTGTTAGCGCTCCCGTGAGTTGACTTTGAAGTCTGCTTCCACCCATCATGGTTTTGTATCATTATTTTAAGTTGTCGCCAATAAAGTTTTTGGAGTGTACCATAGCTGGTTTATTATTCCAATGCTTCCAACGCTCGCTATCAACATGTTTCCTAAATGCCATGTTGATGGTGCTTAGGGCTAGCCCAATAAATGGCTCTGGTCCCATATGATTTGCATCTGAGCCTCTTCTCGCAAGTAATTTTAATTTTATTTAAATCGGTTCAGTAATTTTGGTGTGACAACACACACACACAGGTAAATTACTTTCGCATTTTTATATGTCAGGCAGGCTGTATCCTAATACCATTGCTAAAAATTTATGATAATAGTATAAAAGCTTTTTACGACAAAACCTGTACATAATATGTCTCCTAATAACAACCCATTTTTATTTCTTTCCATTTTCTCAATCGTATTCTTGAAACTTTATTAAACTTCAAGCTTGTTTATTAAGCGCACAATTCATACAATTCGCGAAGAATATTAGTTGACCTAAATTTATTCTGTCGTAAATAAACTGGGAATATTTCTCGATCCCGGGGGATGACAAATCGGATTTCTTATATTTCGAAGGCTTCATTAAGTTTTAAGAGCCATTTTACTGAACAAATGTACGTAGATAAAAAAAGCGTCGATGGCCGAGTGGTTTAGGTCGTTTCTTGCAATGCGAGAGGTCACCAGTACAAACCCCGCCACTTAGCACTGTGTTTTTCAAATTTTAAATTCATATGTACGATTATTCGACGCTTTAACGGTGACGGAAAACGAAAAAAAGGAGTCAGCTTCGGCTCTTAGGTTGTGTAGTCAACCAACCCGCACTTGGCCAGTGCGGTTGGCTAAGGCCTTATTACCCTAGATTAGGGTAGGCCCGTGCCCCAGCAGTGGGGACGTTAATGGGCTGATGATAATCCTTATAGCTTTTTACAGGATTTTATTTACCACATTGTTACGGGAGTCATACGGTTGGTACGGGCCTATCCTAAACTAGGGCGATCAGGCCTTAGTCAAGCACCCTGGTAAAGTGCTGTACCTATTTTTCTTTTTTTGTGATATTTATAGTCTCATAAACATAATCCCATTGCCTTTCCTTCCGTTTAATAATCAATTTTTGTGGTGGATACGCTCTAAAACTTACCCGATTTACGATCTCTGTACCCGTGACATAATTTTGGTTAGGAAATTGATGGTTATTATCTGGGAAAATCATTCTTCAAGACAAATTCAGTTGAGTTTAGTTGAAGATTTAGATTGGGGCCTAAGAATATTCTTTCATTGAGAAACGACGCGATAAGTAGTTGGTTATTTATAAGTATTTGTATTTTACTGGCAGGTTAATCCTAAGTTAGTTAGAATCTTGTCCTAATTTCAGGAAAAAAAAATAGTATAAACCCGAAAATGGTCTAGTCAATTCTTAATTTGGAGCTTGTACGCATTTGGGTATTTACTTGATTTAGGTTAGTCTAGATTTAAACGCTTATTTAGAACATTTGAAACCGACTAAAGCTTTTAATACGAACGAGTGATTAACGAGCTTCTGCATCGGATCTTGTATAGGTTAAGTAACACTCTATATAATTAGCGTATTTTTAAGCTATTGCATAGCTTTTATCGCGAGCTTTGAGCGCGGAAAAAAACCTCACGATCGTCTAACGTCGTTTCAGTTCGGTTGACTTCGGCACGATGTTTGTGTGCGTGCGGCTAGACGTATTGTACGACTCTACGAAACTCGCACGAATCGAGATGAGCTGCTCCGAAATCGGTCGATGCTATGCAATTGCTATACCGCGGCAGTCCCCGAGTGCCACACGTCTTTTTTTTGATACTTTTTATGTAATCTGCTGCTCAAAGGCGTTCTACAATTCTCTCCACTTCTGTCTATCAGTGATTAGAGATGGCCAGTTTAGGTCTTGGGCATTGAGATCATTGCACCATCACTCCTTAGCTCTTGGCCGACTACCGTTCGGTTGCCATTCGGTGACAAGTGTTGTCCATATCCCGGCGTTATTATTTTACTTAACATCACATCAATAGCCCATATGCGTCCCCACTGCTGGGGCAAGGGCATACCCTAAACTAGGGCGATAAGGCCTCAGACGACCACGCTAGCCAAGTGCGGGTTGTACGACTACACAAGGACAGGTTTCCTCACGTTGTTTTCCTTCACCGTCAAAGCGTCGAATTTTTTGAATGAATTTCAACTTTGAAAAACACATTGGTACCTGGCGGGGTTTGAACTGGCGACCTCTCGCATGGCAAGCAACGACATTAACCACTCGGCCATCGACACTTTTTTTATTATTTTGCTTATTCATAAAAAATAATGGGTTTTTACCGTAATATAATAACGGATATGTACCTATATGAAATCTCTACAAACCTAGCAGAAATATTATCCGCTAAAGAGATGTCGGAAGCTTTAGAGATCCTTAGGATCCATAGGATCACAAGACGTTAAATCATGGTAAACATAAGTAATGAAAGAAACATATTTCTTACTTCATGTTATGTGATTTTATGAAGAATTTATTTATTTTTTAATTTGCATACATATTCTGATCTTCCTTTCTTATTTTCTACTTTTAACACTTATTAATACCACACTGAATGTTATAAAATATGACTAAATTGGGTCTGATACTTATGCAATATGTACTCTTAAAAAGTATCTCTTACAAACATATTCACCACATTTAATTACTTCGTAAAGGGTCTAACGTTCCGTAACTACAATCATTAGTCGTAATTTAGCAAGACATTCACCCTAATTGTGTTCCCTTTGTAACGATAACGCTTATTTAATGACGCGAAACCGCACAAAATATAACATAATGTAACAGCTACCAGCTTCTGCCTGTGAATACACCCGCATGAAGTCGTTTATCCCAAAACATTACTCGTATAGCGAAGTCGGATAAGACGTAGATCATTTCCTATCTCAGGCTCAAAATCTTCCTGTGAACATAAGCACTAGTGGTGAGTGTTGAATGTTGAATGAACGAACAATTTTTAGACTGATGTACCAATAAACTAGTTCACGTGTGAACTTGATGAACTACAAATTGTCGCACGCAACTCACTCAGGTTCACAGACGATGGAAAGAATTTCGTTCGTTAACAGTTACCACCAGAAATTTAATTCTTGACTATGACATAAATTAATCAAACATTATACTGTTTTCATACTTTGTAGTTTATCATCGACGGTAAGCGATCTTGTTGTGTCTGCAAACTGCAAAATCGTCGAGACCCACCTCTAGTGGGTACCAAATCTCCGTCAAATGCTTCAGTAGTTTTTTAGTAGGCGTTCACATTGACAGATTTCCTTTCGCACATAAAATAAGAATGAGTTCGTCTGACGTTAATTTGAATATTTCGAATTAAGTTCAAGAGAACAACACTCCTTTATCAATTGGCTAGGTGGAGCAGAGGTACGTTATTTATTTTATTTACTTATTTAAAAATACAATGAAAGATTATAATATTTTATCCGCACCATACGATAACGGAGAAAAAACAAATACACCATTACCTTTTTTATGATTTATTTTAATATCTTATCACCAACAACAACAACTTAAATATTATTAAGTAATAATGTCCAAAAACTTTTAATAAGCTACTCAAAAACGTCAACATTCCCATAAAATTCCATTGTTATCTTCTCTCTTTTAACAACAATGAATACTTATATGAAATTGTACACTTGAGCTCATACATGTCCCATAGGAATGATACAAAAATTCATTATTCCATCCGATCCAATACTCCAGTGGGTACAGATGTGATGAAATGGAAAATGATATAAAACATAATACCTGGATAAGAATCAGAAATGTGCCTATGTAGTATGGGAGAGGCTTAATACATTTTATTCTGCAATGTCCGGGATATTTACCATGTTATTTTGTTTTAATGAGCATGGTAAATATCCCGGACAGTTTCAGTTTTCTAATCTGTGGTATAGTGGTTAGTGACCCTGGCTGGCAGTTCCATGATTCGTGGGTTTGATTCCTACTCGGGACAAATATTTGTATGATGAACATCAGTGTTTGTTCCGTGTATATTGTTTTATATATTTAAGTTTATCTGTGTATCCGCTGTCGTTTTTGATTTCCGTAACACAAGCGTTTAAGCTAACCTAACCTCAAATCGATGTTTGTGATGTTTTGAAGTCTTTATTTATTAGTGTTCAAACCATCATGCATTACCTGGCTAATAGTCATACATTTATCATTGCAACGCTATGCATATTCATTCTATATACGTATATCCGGACACTGAGCAGGACTTAATTATGAGATTCCACAACCGATCTCTCGTCTGTACCAGGCATCCGGTCTTTGTGGTTGTAAGCAATTCAAGCGACGCACCGTTCTCATCACTTGCGGTGAAAATGGCTACGTAATAGTTGCTTGAGTAACCCTAAATATGAGATTTCAAATGTTACGTTTCCAACAGAGGTCAATAGTGGATCGCTGGAAGTGATCTCTGCCTACCCCTCTGGGAAAAAGGCGTGATTTTAATGTTACCTTTCAAATGGTCTCGTCGCGTTACAATTGAAAACAAACAGCTTAACTTAAATGAAGTCGAGAATGAAAACGTATTTTGAACTTTAATCCGTAGTAAAGGCAGGTATGTTATCGTTCTTACTAATCGTATGGATAAAAACCACTAGTTTGCTACAGCGATGAATCTAGAGGTAAAATTACGTGTTAACTTCCCGCTGTTTGGATCAAATTATTTAATAACTTGATAATTCTATTCGTAACCTCTATCAGAACTTCTTTGAAAAGTCAAAGGCAACGTCACGTACATTTTTGGTCTTAATAGTGTGAGCTTAACAACGTAGTTCCCTTCTACACTACACCATTTATAATATAATATAAGGAAGGACACTCTTTCTGCATATCAGGCCTAAAACCTTTTGACAATTGCGGTCATACGTGCGTACATTACGCTAAGATAAAAGGGATTTGTGAGACGCATCCCATGAATTTTCTCCTCATTGATATGCAAGTTAAGCCACTGATGCGGATGTTTTTCCTGGCTTACATATTATCTACACACATAATATGTAAGCGAGTAAGGGAATAGAGAGTGCACTTGTGTTTGCGCGTACACTTGTGCACTATAAAATGTCCTGCGCACTTGGCTGATCTCAATTGAGATCGGCCGCCATGGCCGAAATCGGTCGGACGCCTTATATTTATGTAAGCGAGCCAAATATAGATATCTATAATGGGGAATGCTCTAAAGAGCTATTTCAAATTGTCCCTTCCTCCCCTTTCCATTGCACATCCACATACAATGCAGGCGCTGGTGGCTCGGCCAAGAGGGTCAGTTCCTCTTTTCTGCCATGTGTCATTGAGACATGGAATGCCGTGACGCAGGATCGGCCTAGATCGTATTATCGGAGGCCAAGACTCATTTTGGGCCATTCGAATTTGGGCAATCTAGGTAGATTTTTACCCGGTTCAATCCGGAACATTGTCATTTATATTCGCAATCGATAAAAAACATAAATGTAAAATGGTGCCAAGTTTATAATCGATTTCATTTACTCGCACAAAAGAGTTTTAAGTGTGAACTTAAACTCTTACATGGCACTTAAGTTCAATGAATGACATGAATAACGTTGTTCCGTTTTACAACTCTTACATGGCACTTAAGTTCAATGAATGACATGAATAACGTTGTTCCGTTATTTAAAATAGTTTTCAGATATTTAGTTTAGAGCTTAGTACTTATTCCAGGCGTGAATTCATAGTCACGAACAGCTGGCTTACTTTTTGTATATAAATGGGTTATGATTAAACTTTAACTCACTTGATGGAGGAATAAAATCTAAATCGTCTCCTTTTCTGAAGTCAAATAATGATAAAATCAAGCCGCATATCGCCCACTGAACTTTACACTATCGTGCGTCTAGATTTGATGAGAAGCAATCTCACTGTACATAATGGGTCGCATAATACGAAATTATAGCTCTTCACGCGCGTCTGAAATGTACCAGTTTCTTGTATATTTCATTTGTCTAAGAACATAAGCCTACCGGAGGAGCAATTGAAGAAAAATCTGAGTTTAAATATAGTTCCAATATGAACCGACAAGGATTTAACTGAGTTTCTTTATAATCTTAAAATTAACTGACTGTGAGCTTATTATTACATGCTTGTATAATTAGAAAACTGGTTATGTCGTTTTTACTATTTTGTTTTATTTTAATGAGCTCCCGATATTTTGGCACTGTTATCTAAACAAAACAGCATGTTATATATCCCGGACATATTCAGTTTTCTAATGTGTGAAATGTCCATGACATTTCAAAATTTTAAATTATCTTTGCTTATTTATTCAAATTCATTTGCCACCAACAGACCAAACGGGACAATTAAATTATATTGCTTGTTCGAAACAATCCTAAATTAAGGAAAAATATAAATGCATATAAATTAAAATTGTCAACATTATAATGAAAATAAGCGAATTAGTTAGCTTATAAGTTATAATAAACAAATACAGACAACTCTCCATCAACTTTCTATTTCTTTTCATTTAAATCTACTCCAGAGCTTTGTATTATCCAAGTCTACATTATGAAGTGCTAGAATAAGGATATCACAATAATTTACTAAGATTTTCTTCAAGGCTAGATTTAAAATAGTATATTCTTTATTCTCTATTCGTTACTTTTATTTACTTAATAAATTTCAAAATAACAACAAATTATTCATAAGTTTTAGATTTGAGTCAATATCTCTTTTTAAATTATGCGAATAACAGTACAACAAATCACAAAATTTCAATACGACTTATAATGGGCATTGTGCAATAAATATCAAATCCAATTGCGTAGTTTTGTAAAGAATCAAGTTTATATGAAATTGAAAGAATACCAACGAGTGCCTTAAATATGAGATTATTGTACCTGAGTTCTTGAAATTTAAGTAAATGATAATACATTGATAGGACAAAAAGCGTCGGTGACCGAGTGTTTAAGGTCGTTGCTTGCCATGCGAGAGGTCACCAGTTCAAACCCCAACACGTACCAATGTGTTTTTAAAATTTTAAATTCATATGTACGATTATTTGAAGATTTAACGCTGAAGGAAAACATCGTGAGGAAACCTGCACACCTACTAAGAAATTCTTAGGTTGTGTAGTCGACCAACCGCACTTGATCAACCACACTGACCAAGTGCGGAAGGTGTGCAGGTTTCCTCACGATGTCTTCCTTCATCGTTAAATCTTTAAATACATAATAATATGCCGCTGTAGCGGTACCATGAGTTGGCCATCTAAAACTTACGTACGTTAAAAAGCTATCGAGTTGTTTTTTTCATACGACCGATTTCAGTTCTTAGCGTAACCACCGGGGGGCTGCACAAGTTTTTCATAGACATATTTACGTAGGCGATATCGAGTCCGTAACTTTTAAACTCATGGTAGAGCAACTGATCGCCCAAGTTTAGGGTAGGCCCGTGCTCCAGCATTGGGAACGTATATGGGCTGGTGATGATGATGAGGACAAAAAGGATTTTACTTTTCTGTTTGAAAACTGGAACCCAAAAAGTTTGCTGACTCAAATTCAATTATTTACTTTACCCCTAATACGGGTTATGAAATAACACGATACATTTTATTCAATTACGCGTTTAAATTAATTAAACAATTCTGGTTTAGCTTGAAACTTCGTAATTGCGTTTGGGATAAAATATACGAAAATCTTTGTTTAACAACGCTTTGGTGACGCTTGTGTTTAGTGAGGGAATAACAAAATAGCCAGTTATGCGGGCCCCTGTAAACCACATGTGTTTTGCTTGGGAACATGGCACATCTTTGGGGATATGCGGTCAGTTAAGCAAACTTTCTATCCCGCATGACAATTTTTTTTATTATTTCTTTTTTTTCATATGGCCTCAATAAGTATGGCTCAAATAGAACATAGTCCTATTTTTAAATAACTTCAAAAAGGCGGAGGTTTCTAAATTCGACCGTATATATACTTTTTTTTTGTTTATTCGCAATTAACTTCGTTGTTCATGAACCGATTTTTACATTTTTTTTTTGTTGGACAATAATGGTCCCAAGGTGGTCCCATGATAAGAAAGCCAGTCAAATGATTTCCCTATCTTGTTTGCGCCCCGAATCTGATTGATTATTAAAATACAAACTGATCAAAAAGAAACCTTGTTTTGATGTCGCAGTACAGGCAATTACTATTTCCGTATGAAGAATTCCCCTAATTGCTGACTATTGTATGTAAATCAGCAATCGAATAGGTCGGAAAATCAAAGCAAAACGAAAGGGTTAAGTGGGAGCGTTACCTTCGGTCGAAGGTTCAATCCCCGTAGATTGGCCACTAGTTGACCTTTCTCGACAAGTTTCAATTTTGCTACGCAAACCTACCGTATCGTGAAACGGTTAGTAAGGGCAAGTTTCATAAGGGTTAATGGCTCATAGAACGGAATGCGAGGCAAATCGTGCAGCGAGGTATTGAAAAAGTATTATATTGTGATGCAAAAACTATTTAACTTTTGCAAGAAATTCTTAATAGAGTCAACACTTAAAGCATTTAAAAAAATTATTCACTATAATTTGAACCGAACAGACAAACTTCGATTTTTTTATAGTTTAAGCGTTTACCTGCATTTATTTATTTATACTAGCTTTTGCAGAATGACGGCGACGTGGTCCACATCCAGTCACGTCACGTTTCCCACAGAGTTGAAAAGTGGATCGCTGGAAGTGATCTCTGCCTACCCCTCTGGGAAAAAGGCGTGATTGTATGTATGTATGTACTAGCTTTTGCTTGCGGCTTCATCCGCTTTTGTTTACTATGGCTACAGTTTTTTGTCAGACGCGATTTAAAAAAGGACTCGGCGTCATCTGCGCGCTAATGCTTTTCCGAATTTTCTTAGATCCCGTGTTTTTTTTAGGATGAAAGGTACTCGAGATTCTTTTCGATAACATTTTTGACTTGCGCTTTCCATTACTTAAAAAACTATATTCTTAGGGTCTAAAAGAGTAAACAGAGTAGCAAATACATCTACTCCTTAGTACCTTTTTCCATACACTTATCTGTCGAATTTCAGGAAGGTTTATTGAATAGGTAAAGCGTGAAAACACACATATTTGGAATACTTATTAGTAAGGATGATCAACATAACGTCATTTACCTTACTGTGAAAGGATATTCGAATATCATTATGAATAGACGCAATATTATATTTTCGATTGTTCTATCTAGAGACCACGCTAGTTCAAACCTACGCAATCCATTTTTCTGTGACTTAACGCGAGAAAAACACGCACCCTATTTATTTTCACAAGCCTATTTTTCATCTCCTGGGAAAGACTTTAATTTGTTTCTGATTGGTTCTCCAAATAGGTACGGGGGTCACGTTTATCAACATTACTATGACAGCTGCCACAGTTGTAGTTAATTTTCATTTATTGGGTGCCTACTTTGAAAATGAGATTGCTTCGCTACCTCCAAATTCAGAACGCTTATAAAAGTTTACGAATGTTTTTTGAGCTTTTCATTATATTTTAAATGTGCTCAGTCTATCTGTCTCAGTCCGTGCTTCCACGCAAAAACCAAATACTACATACATACATACAATCACGCCTTTTTCCCAGAGGGTAGGCAGAGATCACTTCCAGCGATCCACTTTTCACCTCTGTGGGAAACGTGACGTGACGGATCAAACACTAAACCGATTCAAATTAAATTTGTTGCTCACATAGTCCGGAGACAGATAAAGAATATAGGCTACTTTGCACATACTTTACGCGGTCGGAATTGCGCGCGAGGAAAAAAGGCTTATTAATCATAATTTAACGAAGTTAAAAAAGCATTAAAAGCTCAATTGCTAAGAGCTAATGTTGATACATTGACTCCAAACTGAGATATTGGTCCAGTCTGCGCTCGTAACTAAGTTTTTAGGATTCCGTACCTAAAAGGTAAAAACAGGACCCTATGACTAAGCCTCCGCTGTCCGTCTGTCCGTCTGTTTATCTTCAAGCTGTATCTCATAAACAGTGATAGCTAGAAAGCTAAAATTTTCACAAGTGATGTACTTAGGTCACCGCTATAAAAACAAGTACTAAAAATTTAAAAAAGATGAAATAAGGGGGTCTCCATACAACAAACATATCTTTTTTGTATTTATTTGCTCAATATCATTTGAGATTTGTACCTAACCGTGACTTGCTACTTATAGTCCAGCGAGGTAATTAACCTTTGACAGCTATGACTTATGAAAATCACTCTTTAATTAAATGTATGAAATATTTAACAATGAATTGGCAATTATAATTAATATTCATATAAATCTGAATACGAGCAATGCTATTTACCGCTAAGAACCTTAATAATAAATAACCTACAAGCATATTTCATAACTAACTTCGATATTAAATGCGAAAATAATGCCTAAAGATAAAAAAAAATTACAGATAGTAAAAAATAAATTTTTAAAGATGATAAAAATAGTTTTGAACTAATATTCCACATTAAGAGCTAAAGATAAAATATTTATTTTGCTAATTTTTTTTTTTATATAAGAGAACTTTCAATAGAATAAATAGATAATCGTTCTTTTGAAGACTCAATATAGTCTGTTCATTTGTTTGAATCCATACTTGAGCACGTTATTTCGCGACATAATGGAAAAACTATATATTTATAGAGTGGTGGTAGCCATTTTCGCGAAAACTTTCTTCTTGTTAGAAGAAACTGATTGAGACCCAACAAGTTTGTATTTAGTTTTCAAGTAGGTACTTTTACATTATAAGATAAAGCTGAAGCCATATTTAGCAATTATTGAAAAAAAATGTGGATGCATATACATTTGAGTTGCTTAATGTACTTATTGGCTTACTGTACAGTATGCTGGAGCAAAATGACTTCAAGTATGATATTATGATTAAAGATGGCCTTCAAAGTGAGTTCGACAGGCTCAATATGGTCTATTGTGCCTGTCGACCTCATATTATGTGGATCTCGCTACCGCTTACCATCAGACGGAGTTAGGCCATCTTGTTAGTCTATTAATACAAAAAAAGATGTTCCAATACATTAAGCACATAATAACTAGGCATGAAATCTAGCTCAACAAACTAAGCATCGCGCAACAAACACTTATTCAAATCAACTGGCAGACAGCAGCCGTGTCCTCGCCACTTGGAAATAAAACAACTGTAAATAAAAAACTGGCCAAGTGCGAGTCGGACAGGCGCACGGAAGGTTCCGTGCCAATTTTGAAAACTAAATATGTCCAGGATATTTACCATGTTTTTTTATTTTCAATTCAGTAATTTTTAACAATATGGTAAAAATTGTACGTGATAACGTCTTATTAAGAGAAAATCTCCATTCGTTTGTATGCCGCTAGAGTGAGAGAGACGGAAGATCGGTCCACTCACTCAAACGCTATGCCAGCCTCCGCTCGTGAGGATTCCGCGTGACAAGTTTCACGGAATGACTGGCAGCGCTCGAGAAGAGATGGGAGATCGGTCCGTCTCTCTCTCGTTTTGGTGTGACACAAGTTTCTGAACATGTCACCCGACTAAAATGATTTTAAAGACGTTATCACGTCAATATCCCATACATATTCAGTTTTCTAATGTGTTTAACCACGACTGTTTAAAATTATATGTTCTGTACCAATAGGTATTACAAAAAGTTACATTTTGTATATGAGACCTAAAATTTGTTTTTATTTAAATTATTTTGTGAAAATTTCAATTCTCTGGCTATCGCGGTTCATGATATACAGCCTGGTATCAGACGGACGGACAGATGGACAGCAAAGCCATAGTAATAGGGTCCCTTAGGGTACCAGTATGGTTTTCTCTTGGGGTACGGAACCACAAAAACCATTTTTCCCGCTGAAAGGCGTCCTTTTATTTGTCATCTTTATCACAATACTTGGGCGCCTACTGAGAGCATTGTTATATCGGCACTTGGAAACTCTTGTGAACTTGTCAGTTTGAAATGTTTTTCGGATGAGAGGGATTTGAACTGAATCTGTAGAGCTTTTTTTAGCTTTTTGAGTTTGTCGCGTTTTTTTTGTGCCAGGAATTAGAAAGTAAAAATAGATGAGTGTTTTCAAACGAAAATTTGTATTAGGTATATAGTTACCGTGAATTATAACGTTAAGCTTTTGATGGATAAATAATATATACCGTCGATTTTAGCCATGGCTGCTGATCTCAATCGAGATCAGCCAACAGCGCAGGACGTGTAGTGTGCGCGCAAACACATGTGCACTCCCCCATACTCTCATAGTTCTGTGAGACGGAAATCTGACATGACCAATGAGAGATTGGGCGCAGGACCACCGGCTTAACGCGCTTTCCGAGACACGGGCGTGCACCTACTAAATCCGATCAAATTTTGCCCGATCAGTGTCCGTCCCGATGTCCCGACACTGATCGGGCAAAATTTTGTTGTTTGTATTGTTTTATCCGGGATTGTTTTGCTTTAATCAGCTCCCGATTATGTTTACTAATGTGTGTAACCATGACAGTTTGAAAGTACTTTGTTCTTTACTATGTAGCGATACGAGGGTGTGTAAATAACAAACTCCATACGTAGGAAGTCGCGGGCGGCCGCTAGTATATTATGTATAAATAGGCATGTAGTTCACAAACTGCCACAAAAACTTGACCATTTCTCGTGGGAGACCAAAAACTTTGTCTGCGGTTGTCGCTTTAAAATGTCTGTGTGTCCGGCTACAATGAAATCGGAGGTCGTGAACTCTCTTTGATATAAATATTTGCAGACAGCGGACAAGAAATACTTACAATCAAATTATGAATACTAACAAACAGCGGTATTTTTGGGTACAATTTTACAACCTTATCCTAATATTTTCAATAGGCCTGAATAATCGGTTATATTTTTTCTGTAACGTCACAATTCATTATAACTCTTACACATGTCAGCAATATCTAACACATATAATAAAAATGGAACCGACATCTGCCTGCACATGAATGATATGTGACAAAACATATCATAGAAAACTTTTATCAACGTAGTACTATAAACAGTGAGTTGTGGATTATTATTGTCAGTTTTAATACTTGTCTATGAGTTTGTGGCCGCTAATCTTAGAAACTCTTTTAAGTTTATTTTCAGAGAAGTCGCAAGTGGAAACACAGCACAGCGTGTTTTTAATATTATATCTCAACATTCATACTTTACACTAAAATTAGTCTTTATGGGACTACACGCGGTATTAGGAGTAGCAAATACATAGCTACTTACTGCCCGACGTTTCAACTGGGTTACACCAATCGTGGTCGCGAGCGAACTGGCGCCGCCCGTCATCGTCTGCCACAGCGGTTGTAAATTTCTTGATCCACCCCCAAACCAGCACTAATGTCATTTGTACAGCTACCCACATTTGTCCGACACAAGTAGCTATGTGATTTGTTACTCCTAATATCGCGTGTAGACCCATAAAGACTAATTTTAGTGTAATGGAACGCGAAAGTCTAAAATCTTTTTGCAATTTTTTTTCATTCAAATCAATCAATAGCGGTTTTACGAAAGGGATAAACGAAACTCGAAAGCACGCTCAAACTGCTTTATTACTAAGGGCTTAGAGTTGCCTTAGCTTTAATCATTCATTTCATGCGGCAAGCTGTACCTTGTTACGTCATACCTCTTAAAAGAACTATTGCTTCTCACGCTTTCGAGTAGAACATACATTTTTTGAGAAATTAAAAAAAACATTTTTTTTAACGAATAACCGGCATGATGATTGTGCATTAGCGTTAATCGTTCTGCGACGGGACAACAACCACTAAAATTTCACGGAGTTGTTCCATCTGCGCTAATCAACCAAGTTCCAAGGACCAAAGTTTTTTAAAATGTTTGATGATATAGAAGGCTAATGTTCAGATTCACTACCTACGCTTCCAGGAGTCATGGGTTCGATCCCCACCCGGGACAACTATTTGTGTGACGAACATCGGTGTTTGTACCGTGTCTTGGTGTGTACACAAATATATTTAAGTATATTTCTGTATCCACTGATTCTGATACCTGTCACACAAGTGCTTAAGCTACTTACCACGGGATCAGATCATGTATGTGAAGTTGTGTAATATTTATTTATTTATTATAGAAGTTGCGAGGTGTCATGAGACCAGGGAGCGTATTACGACCTCTTAATTACAGTCGTTTTGAAAATAGGCATCGGTAGGTACAGGATAAAAAGTTCTTATTACTTCAATTCTTTTTTAATTTTCATAGATAATGTAGGAGTTATATAATTCTGTATAATTCCTCAACCATAGCAAATAACTAAGTGTACCAAAAACACGAGCTTAGACGATGCCCGCTCTTAAATTGACTGGAATCAAGAGGTCGTAATACGCCCCCAGGACTCCCAAAGTTCTTTCAGATGGTTCACGAAATTCGCATGATTTTATTCATACCCAAGTAGTTGGACAGTGGACGGGGTGATTATCAATACGTAAAGTTAGATTGCCATCTTGAAAGGCTCATCACGTTTGCGCAGATACGGGTCAAATAATAACCTAACTTTGATCAAGAAGCATCGATCTATGGTCAGGTGAAGTGATATGATTGCAAGATGTCTATTTAATCTATACTAATATTATAGAGCTGAAGAGTTTGTTTGTTTGAACGCGCTAATCTCAAGAACTCATCATTATCAAATCTCCCCTTGTCCCTCGCTAAGTGGGGTCGACGCAACATTAATACTATCTAATTTCAGGAACTACTGGTTCGAATAAAAATAAGAAAAAAAACCGATAAGTTAATAAAATAATATTAATATACATAAGATCTGCACGAGGAAATAAATTTTGAGCAAACAAAAACATTTTTTGCACAAAATATTTTAAGGACATAATGCTTTTCATACTACAATATAATATACAGTATAATGTATTATTTTAGGTTGTGTAGTCGTCAACACGCACTTGGCCAACGTGGTTGACTAAGGCCTGATCGCCCTAGTTTATGTTAGGCCCGTGCCCCAGCAGTGGGGACGTATATGGGCTGATGATGATGATGATATTCTTTAAATTTTTTATTACAAACTGGCATAAGCCTTAAAATAAAGTATTTAATTACAAAAAATGTTTAATAAGCAAACATTATTTGATTTTATATCTTTAAGGGACAAAAGACTTATTAATTTTAATTGGATTTGTAATAAACTTATTAAATCTAAAATCATCCTATTCGGGAATCAAATATTGCTCCGTTAATATAATAATTTATTCAAGCTCACTCAATTAATAAGCAAGTTTATGATCAACGACCAATTAACCCTAACTGACCCAGTCATATTTAACAACCTTCCAACGATTTATAGAGAATATGCAAATTTCGGAAACTGTTTACTAAGACGGGGTGTATTTACATTGCAATTAGAATAAATTACAGCATGGCCTATGCTATGCAGATGCAAAGCATAGGCCATCTTGGATTGTCTCATCTAGGATTGTCATTTGTATTTTCAAGGTGTTGTAGATACAACACCTTGAAAATACAAATGATAAATCAAGATAAATAAAATTAAAAAAAAACATACTGTTATGCTCAATAATGCACATGTTTTCTGGAATTATAAACTATTTGCATTTGTATAAATATTCGGGATATTTCCACACACGGTCATCTGACCGAAAACTAAGCAGAGCCTGTACTATGGGCGTCAGAGACTGATATACATACATAGATAGATTTGTCCATTATTGTTAAGAAAGGTTCATAGATTTTCGATCATATAATTTTAGCCATGGTGCTCAAGACATTATTTTATAGTGCACAAGTGTGCGCGCAAACACAAATACACTCTCTACTCCCTTGCTCTCATAATTCGGTGAGACGGCAATCCAACATGACTGATGTGAGATCGGGCGCAGGACCACCGGTTTAACGTGCTTTCCGAGGCACGAGTGTTAAACCGCCAATTTCCTAACTCCGGGCTGAGTAATTTCATTACAGAAAAACTCGCTCACGGATTTTCGTTCATATGATATTGCCATATCTGGGGTCTATTTTCGTCATAACAAGTAAATCCAATTAAATCGATCCAGTTGCTAAATGAACATGTATCATAACTTCTTTGGTATTTGTTTAAGTATTATAATATTTGTGTATTCCGATGATTTTCTGCTTTCTGTAACACAAGTGCACAAATTACCACGGAATCAGATCAATGTATGGTCTGAAAAAAACAAATAATATACTGTGAAATCCACACCTAGGTGAACCATTTTACTCTTATATCCTTGATACAAGAGGTATAAATGATGACGTTAACGACAACTATTAAATACAAAGTGAAACAACAGTCCACGATTTATGAGACTATGCAAATCCGGGGCACTACATTACCCGGCCCAAAGTGCTGTTAGAATGAATTATGAGGAGACGAATCAACATCTTTAGCAGAATGGACATCTGAAGGGGAAATTTAGGCCTGACTTGACTTGTGACTTGATTGAAGACTTTTGGGATCCATCATGGCTTTTATGAGATAAATAGCCATCACATAAAATGACATATTAACTGTGAAAATTTAGTGGCTCTTTTTTCGTAGAAGGACGATTTACCTTTAGTAGTACTTTCAAATCAAGCTAGTTATTTCCTGAAATAAATAAACATTCAATTTTACAAAAAAATAATCTTCCGACTCCAAAAGCGATCGTTTTTTCACAATATGTGACGTAATCAGGTCTACTTGCTTCCTGAAATCGATAAATAAAGCTAAAGAAGCTATACGCCCCAAGTAATAAAGCGGTTCGAGCTTGCCTTCAAGTTTAATTTATCCCTTTCGTAAAACCAGTATTTATTGATTTGAATGAAAAAACTGCACATATCTATTTTACTACAAATACCATCATTTTACTGCGACACTAAAATTTCACGGTGTACTTGTAAATATGTGTAAATACCGTTACTAGGTAGACACGGAACATACATTACATTCATGAGACAATATTTGTCCCGGGTGGTGTCTCTGCCGTCTCTATCATGAGGAATGATCTGAAGAGCTATTTCAGCTATTCCCTCCACTTCCGAACGACAAGTGCTGGACAGCGCTACCATCCACATACAATGCAGGCGCTGGTGGCCCAGACCAAGAGGTTTAGTTCCTCTTTTCTGCCGCGTGTCATTAAGGCATGGAATGCTCATATTTTCCCTCCCTATGATCTCGGGCTTTTCAGGCGGGGCGTGAAACGGCATTTAAGCAGGTTTTCAGGGTCAATGCGACAGGCTCAATATGGTCATGTACCTGTTGACCTCATATGTGGATCTCACTACCGCTTACCATCAGGTGGTCATTTTGTTAGCCTTTTAATAATAAATTGAACCGACGATTCCGACTCTACTCCTGAAACAGACAGAGCACAATGCACTCGAGCCTTTAAGATGATTTCCAGAAATTAATTCACGAACTCCATTCATAAGCCAAAGAACCGAGACATGTGCGTTCCTGTAATTCAGAGCACTCCTTTATTTAGCTCAAGAAAGGCAAAATTGTCATAATTAGAGGCATTGATTGAATCCTCCAAGGGCGACGAACTCCTTCCTAATTGAATGACGATGGAGTCGGGTCGGGGCTGCCGTTTGCATTGTATTGATTTACACGTGTTATAAAAGCCAACTCAGAAAAGGTAACGTAAAAAAATTACGAAGGAAACTTTTTAAAGTATTTTTGTTCATCGTTATACCTGGGACATTCTGGGACATTTTTACACACGGTCATCTGACCCCAAACTAAGCAGAGATTTTACTATGGGCATCAGAGACTGATATACATACATAGATATTTAAAAATACATACTTAAATACATATACACACCCAGACACGGAACAAACACCGATTTTCATCGCACAAATATTTGTCCCGAGTGAAACATGAACCAACGACTCTTAGACCCGCCAGCCAGGGCCACTAACCACTGTTACATAAAATCACTTCACTATCAATATTTTTAATATGAAGCATTTTGCTAAATTACCTCAACATGCGGTGATATGTCAGCTATTTTTCTTCATCGTGTATTTTTTGTGCACTCACGAACACATTCTATTTTTGGATTTGTTATAAACCAGATATTTTATTTCATATTATTATGAAAAAGTAGAAACAGTTAATGTGAAATCTAAAGCTATAACAAAGAAAAAAGTAAAAAAAACAGCTAATATACTACATAAGTATGTAAATTTGGTAATTGGAAAGTATCTTTCATGCAAAGAAAAGAACTTATTGAGATATACGCAGAATATGCGAACATAGCTTCGCTGGTGTATATCCAAGTACCTGCCTTTGTGACTGAGAAAGTTATCAAAACAACATGAATACATATTGTTAAATTACTATAATAATTTTCAGAAATTGAGTAGCGATACAGTTGCTTCGCAATACTTTTGGTTTAATAACTATAGGTAAATTCGTTATTGAATATCAAGAAGAGTACACAAAACATAAAGGATACAAAATAAGATGACTTAAAATATCTTCTCCAATATCAAATTGATTAATTCGGCAGACCGTTTCATTATTTATTAGCCAACCAAAGTTATTCAATTAAAAATTTCAATACGACCGCCAATATCGAAGTTCCGATTTTGATTGCAGCCTTAGTTGTTATGGCGCTGCCACAATGCTAACAAACAGTTTATACCAATATTTTTTTGGTAAATTATACAATTTCATTCATTATTAGAAGTTCATCAAATACAAAATAAATCTTACTATCCAATCATGATCATGGAATTATTCTTTAAAGCAAAGACCAGCCAAAATAACGTTTCGCGAAAGCGGATCATACAAATGTTATCGCCAGGAATGTAATAAGGGCTCAAGCCCGTATTCCGTATAATGCCATTTTGGCTTTTTGGACCATTTAAAAACGATTAAGGATTCATAACATTTTCCAAGTGAACGTAAACGATTGCGATCGGGTTATCATCTCTACACTTCTGAATTAAAACCGTTATATTAATAGAAACAACAAATACGGCCATGGCGGCTGATACCAATGGACAGCTAATTGCAGTACTATTACAGTAAATTGAAGCACAAGTGTGGGCGCAAACACAAGTGCATGCACAACCTAAGAATGTCTGCGTAGGTATGCAGGTTTCCTCACGATATTTTCCTTCGCCGTTAAAGCGTCGAATAATAGTACATATAAATTTCAAATACGAAAAACACATTGGTACGCTGCGGGGTATGAACTGGCGACCTCTCGCATGGCAAGCAACGACCTTAACCACTCGGCCAAATACGCTTTTTATATTATTCGATTATCATATTATTAGTTGTACATAATTATAGTTTTATAAAATAAAGGTACTTTAATATATGCAAGAAATAAATAAATAACCATAATAATAACAGCAGTATGCCTGCGCCGTTAGAGAACACCTGGCACCGATCGCCTCTCATCAAAACTTCGCTTCAACAAGTTTACGTTACACCCAAAATCCCTTCGAACGACCCTGCATCGTATTAACATACCAATAAACACTGGATTGCCTTACACCTTCATAATTGCTACTAATACCCTCATCGTCATCATCAGCTCATGTACGCGACGACTTAGGGACTCGAACTAACCCTGAACTGTGTAGAACACTATAACTAGAACTGTCCTTAGTGGGAATCCAACCTTTGATTTAAAATTGAAACTAATTTTAAGCTTAGGGGTGAGAGCCATCCGCTCCCCCGCAAGCCCGCATGACAAGGCTCCTCCAAGCTATCATCGTTAGTCAGTTAGGAAAAAAAACTAATTTTAAGGTTTAAACCCGCGTGTATTGTTATTCTAAACATATTATTCAGAGATCCGACGTTTCGAGCTCTTTACAGCGCTCGTGGTCACGAACAACCCTTGATTTTGAACGTATTTCTACACCTACACTTCTTTCAATAAATTCCCACAGCCACAGTGTTTTTCTTTCGCGCAATTAGATTTACAATATGCTTGGCGCCATCTATTCTTGCACAAAATGCCGGGTTTTCGGCAAATTTAACATTTTTTTCTTCTCCATAATTCTAACCGTGTAGTTCTAAAAGATTTATTGAGCAAATAAAGCGTGAATAGGTAACAAACTAACACCCTTACACATTTTTGTAATAGGAACTCTATTTTGTTTACCATTTAGAAAGTACTAGCGACCCGCCCTCGCTTCGCTTCGGGTATACCTCTATCTCTATATAATTTATAGCTGTGCCCGCGACTTCGTTCGCGTGGACTACAGGATTATGATTTTTTTAACTTAAAAGTAGTCTTAGTTACTCCTTAACATCAGCTACCTGCCACCATATAAGTTAAGTAGGGTGATGGAATGTCGCTAAGTTTCGATCCGAGTAAAACTGACAAATAAAGAAAGTTGCATCAAAATTTTATCATAAATTCCATAAATTATGGCGCCTACGCTTCTTGACACGATCACGCTATATTTCCGCAGAAACTTAAACTTAACTTTTAACTGCCTCGTTGGTCTATTGGTAGCAAGTGCTGCGTTAGGACCGAGAGGTCCCCGGTTCGAGTCCGGGGTTGGGCAAAATTTGTGTGAGTTTTTCTGTAATGAAATTACTCAGCCCGGAGTTAGGAAGTTGGCGGTTGCTCGCCCGTGCCTCGGAGAGCACGTTAAGCCGGTGGTCATGCGCCCGATCTCTCATCGGTCATGTTAGATTGCCATCTCACTGAACTGTGAGACTAAGGGGATAGAGAGTGCACTTGTGTTTGCGCGCACACTTGTGCACTATAAAATGGCCTGCGCACTTGGCTGATCTTAATTGGGATCGGTCGCATGGCCGAAATCGGTCGGACGCCTTATTATTTCCGCAGAAATGAGGAATTTTCCCGTCGTAAAAAGTAGCCTGTGTCCGTGTCTACAATCCTATTTTTAGATTAACCAAGTCTTATAAAAATCCGTTCAGACGTTAAGGCGTGAATGAGGTAAACTATTAAAACAAATGATTAACAATCACTAACTTTATTAGTTTTCTGCCTATTGCCTACGCCTAAAGTACGATAGTATGAATATTAATAGCCTTTATCCTTTTCTAGGTTATTATCTATCTCCTAACTAAATTTCATCAAAATCCGTGTAGCCGTTTAGGCATGATAGAGCAAAACTCCCAGCAAAAACCATTAAAAAATCACAAATTCAATTCAGTTTTCTGCCTACTTCCTACCCTAAGAACGATGGCGTGATTATTTATAGCCTATAACCATTTCTAGGTTATCATCTATCACAATACCAAACATCAAAATCCGTTTAGCCGTTTAGACGTCAAAGAGCAAAAGTCCTAGCAAAACGACTTAAAATCACTAACTCAATTTAGTTATCTGCCTACTGCCTACCCCCTAAGAACGATGGCGTGATTATTTATAGCCTATAACCATTTCTAGGTTATCATCTATCACCATACCAAATTTCATCAAAATCCGTTCAGCCGTTTAGACGTCAAAGAGCAAAAGTCCTAGCAAAAACGACTAAAAATCACTAACTCAATTTAGTTATCTGCCTACTGCCTACCCCCTAAGAACGATGGCGTGATTATTTATAGCCTATAACCATTTCTAGGTTATCATCTATCACCATATCAAATTTCATCAAAATCCGTTCAGCCGTTTAGACGTCAAAGAGCAAAAGTCCTAACAAAAACGACAAAAAATCACTAACTCAATTTAGTTATCTGCCTACTGCCTACCTCTTAAGAACGATGGCGTGATTATTTATAGCCTATAACCATTTCTAGGTTATCATCTATCACCATACCAAATTTCATCAAAATCCGTTCAGCCGTTTAGGCGTGAAAGAGTAACAGACAGACAGACAGACAGACAGAGTTACTTTCGCATTTATAATATTAGTAAGGATGTTGTTTAATGTTTGATGAAAAAAAAGCTTTCATAAATCAATTTAATGAATAGCTTTTAGCGCTGTCAGTATTAAACGGACTGTTCAACAAACGGGGTTATTGAATTATGATCATCGATTAGTCGTTTCTTTTTTGTATTATAGTTCTAAAAAGCAAATCATGAAATTCCATTCCAATTTCAATTCCATACTGATGCCATTTTTAACAGTAAATAGAATCAGTATGGAAATTTCATGATTTGCATTTTATCTTTAGAAAATAAACATTGATTAATTTGTAATTAAAATTATCAAGATTTCGATCAAGCACTCAAATCCTACAATTATAAACCTTAGTCCACCCAATCTCCTTTAGTCAGTAACAATACCGATGATTTTATGAATTTTCATTCAATATTTATCTGCGCTTGGAAAACGATACAAATTAACGTTTTCCACCTGCAATATTTTGTCACAACTTCTCTTTCAAGCGGGTGAATTTTATTAGCAAATGCATTGAAGCGTAATGAGATGAAAAACGTGACTGGTCGGACACTTCACAAAACAACAAGACATTGCTCAGAGTCATTGCCAACGTTAACAGCGTGTCTAGGCAATGTCTGGTGGAATGAAATGGAATGAAATTAATGCTGTGCAATAGAATACAAATGAATGGAACGAAATAATGTGAAGTGGTGCTGAAGAAATAGAAATCAAACAAAGGTTCTGATTTCTGTTTATGGACAGGACGGAAGATACTTCGTAATATTCAATTATTATTACGATACTATTTACTTCGTTTGAACTAAAATAACAACATACTTGACTAAATAATATGTGATATAAGGATCTAGTTAATCTACGTATCTATATGATGCAGTTTAGAAAATTGAAAACTGAAAGGAGTACATTCACCCGTGACCATGACACGTGCAACACTGCCAAAATATCGGGAACTCAATAAAACAAAACAACGTGGTAACAAATCCGGGATAAAGTTTCAGTTTTCTAATGTGTGGAGCCATGACAGTTTAAAATTATACATGGTGAAGTTTGGTATTTAAAATCTAAAAAAACGATAGATTTAAGCATAATTATTTTCCAATTTTATAAAAAATGGTCTTGAGAACATTATCCGAAAATATTTCGAACGCATTATGTGAACAAATTTGTACGGTTTAAATCTGATGACCATTTTCATGTATCGATTTTGATAATAATATATTATAATTGAAGACCCATAACTTCTTATCCTACACCCTCTATTATTTGAACCCTTATTTTATTCATTTCAAGTTTGCGTAGATATTTAAAGCGTTTGAAGAACAGCAAACGTTAGGGAATAAAATAAATATGGACAGTACAATAACAAACTAAGTTTTCATTTATATCTCTTTAATGTTTATACCTCATTGTTTATATAAATGATTCATGTCCTAAACATTACATAAAAAATAGGCCCGAGTTTTATCCAATAAGATTTTTACAAAAAACCTTGTATAAATGACGTCGCCACTCTCAAACTTATTAGCATTTGACTTTGAAATGAATTGGGGCCGCTCCGATTTACATCTAGGGGCCAGTAAACTAATCTAGTTTTTAATGTCTTTCCAACTGTCACTTTCAATGAATAAAAAATGAGAAAATAAAATGTGAGAGTAAGGGATGCTATAAAAGCCCGCGTTTTTTTACTCTAAAGCAGGCGTTTATTAAAAAATATCGTGGAGTTAAAATAAACAAGAGAAACAGTTTACAAATTGGTAATAGTAAAAAATATTTATCAATCTTAATCGTATATGTAAAAATATTAATCAAAGATAAGGTAAGCAAGAAAAGCGTCGCTGGCTGAGTGGTTAAAGATGCTGATTGCCATGTGAGAGATAACCACGTCATTTTTTAAATTCGAAATACATATGTACAATTATTTAAGACTTTAACAGTGAAGGAAAACATCGTGAGGAAATGTGCACGCAGCTGCACCTACGAAGAAATTCTAAGGTTGTGTAGCAACCAACCCGCACATGGCCAACGTGGTTGACTAAGGCCTGATCGCTCTGGTTTAGGATAGATCCGTGCCCCAGCAGTGGGCACGTATATAGGATGATGATGTAAGCAAGGATTTTTGATTATATCTATTGACACTGATGCCGGATCTACCGCATACAATGGTACAGATAGTGGGTTCAAGTACCCGTTCACACACAGTCGTTTCTTTTTTTCAACATGTGTCATTTAAAATGTTAAAGTCATGTCTTACTATATGTCCAGTCTTCGGCAGATCAAATACAAATATAGAAAGACGCCGTAAAAAAAAATACAAGTGAATCGAATATACACAGATTGAAATATTTCTAGTCTTTCCCAGTACATAGCAGTATCGGCTTCCAACCAATTATCCCGATGGCATTTATTTAGAGTCGCTCAGACGTTTTTAATTGCCCCTGCATAGATAGTATTGCAGTCACTGATTTGAAACGCGATAGCTACGGACTTAAGCGGAGGTATATTAACTGTTTGTTTTGTTAAAGAGTGTTTAAAAATCACTACATAGTATAAAAAAGTGTCGATGGCCGAGTGGTTAAGGTCGTTGCTTGCCATGCGAGAGGTCGCCAGTTCAAACCCCGCCCGGTACCAATGTGTTTTTTAAATTTGTAATTCATATGTAGGTACCATCATTCGACGCTTTAGCGGTGAAGGAAAACATCGTGAGGAAACCAGCACACCTGAGAGATTTTTCAACGGTGTTTGAAGCCATGTCAGAGGCCTACGGGCGGTTTAAAACTCTGACACCTGGTTGTTCACCAACCATACGATAAGAAGATAAAAAAGTATGTTTCCCTGTCCCTTTATTCTTATGTATGCTTAAATCTTTAAAACGGATAGAAATGTATAAGTAACGGATTTTGATGCGATTTTTTTTTTGTAGATTAGGTATTTAGAAGGAAGGTTTTTTTTTAATTACGTACGTGATCAAACTTCAGACAGAAGGTCCCTTAACTAGGGGCTGAAAAAATTACTAACTAACTCGGTATTAAATGGATCTCACAACTTTTTACGGTAGAACAACTGAATTGCGAGTTGCGAAACTTGTTTTTTTTTCGACAAGTTTTGTTTTTTATGGGATTTTATTTACAAATTGCGTTCATTACTACCTTCTCTTGATTTGCTCATATCAGATCAGCAAAATATAAAAAGAAGAAATTTATCGAAGGTGTCATGGGCAATTAAAGGTATATAAGTATTAAAGTAAATAAAAGTATGGGACTGATGGGACACGTCCCCTTTTCATCTCTTTTATGTAACCAAAGATGATATTTTATACAATTTGAAGATTACACGAATACCGGTGAGGCTTTGAAGATAAGTAGCAGCCTTTTAATATCTTATTCCGAGAGGAAAATCCTTACACCTTTAATCAGATCGGAAGCTCTCAGCTGATAGAATTTATAAAATTCTGATTTTCAATTTACACCATTTTTCATTCCAATGCTAGACGACACAAATACTTAAATATATAAAAGTTGCGCCAGCGACTTCGTCCGCCTTTTGCCCGTTTTTCACACTTTTTCCATTATTTCATTATTTTAATAGGCTCCAGCCAGAATACCAGCGCCACAGCGGCTTTATGTCGTTGTGGCATATGCATATGACCACTGACAAATGTTATGTTCCATGTTGTTTTCTTGTTTTCTTTGTTGTTTTGTGGTCAATAAATGTCTTTTATTATTATTTTTAGGGTGCGATTTATAATCCTCGAAATACTATAATATAGTATTTCGAGGATTATAAATCGCACCCTAAAATACCGAGATATTATCTCGGTATTTTGACGAATAGCTCACGGGCCTTAGCCAAGTGAGCCATCGTTTCAGACTACTCTGGTTGGGATGAGGAGTCGTCCTGTAGGAACCTGCGGACTATGCGGCAGGTGTTAAGAATTGCGGCCTTTTGCATCGTGATGTATGTGTTCTCTGGTAAATTAATGGTCTTTAACGCGGTAAGTAGGTGTTTAGGGACGACGCCAGTGCTGGAGATCACCAGCGGCACAATGTACACTTTATTAATCTTCCAAATTTTTATTATTTCATCTTTAAGCTCTGTGTATTTATGGATTTTATCTGTAATAGTTTTGTGTAGGTTATGGGTATTGGGGACTGCAATGTCAACTAAATAAAATATTTTTATTATTATTTCTTTGCTCCTTTTGGTCGCAGCGTGATTTTGTTTAGCCAAAAGCCTCGATAAATGGTCTATTTCATCCCAAATTTTTTTTTCATTGTTAGCAAACGCTGCGTTTGGACCGGGAGGTCCCCGGTTCGAATCCGGGGTCGGGTGAATTTGTGTGAGTTTTTCTGTGATGAATTTACTCAGCCCGGAGTCAGGAAGTTGGCGGTTGAACGCCCGTGCCTCGGAAAGCACGTTAAGCCGGTGGTCCTGCGCCCGATCTCTCATCGGTCATGTCGGATTGCCGTCTCACCGAATTATGAGAGTAAGGGAATAGAGAGTGCACTTGTGTTTGCGCGCACACTAGTGCACTATAATATGTCCTGCGCACTTGGCTGATCTCAATTGAGATCGGCCGCCATGGCTGAAATCGGTCGGACGCCTTAGATATAACCATGAACTCTTGGCGTATGAGTAGTTTAAGAGTACTACTAATAAATTTTCTTATGACCTAAAAAAAATCGGCCACGAGCGAGTCGAGTTTGCGCACAAAAGGTAACACAACTTTGTAATAAAAAAAACTCACGTTTCTCTAATCGGAGCTACCCGTGAATATTTGTTTCATTTTGTTTAGATTGTTGTTATAGCAGCAATAGAAATACATCATCTGTGATGAAAAAAATTGTAAACAAAAAAAAACCGCCTTCAAAAACCCGACTCACTAAAAATTACAAAATAATATAATACGAACATTAATCTGGGTATGAATTTGATATGTTGTTGAAGGCGATGCCGTATATATTTCATGCAGTTTTCCTCAAAAATTTAATTGGCACCGCCTTCAACAACATATCAAATTCATACCCAGATTAATGTTCGTATTATATTATTTTGTAATTTTTAGTGAGTCGGGTTTTTGAAGGCGGTTTTTTTTTTGTTTACAATTTTTTTTCATCCATTTTAGTGTTATTTTTTTACACCCTATTAGTTCAGCTCACCTATAATTCTACTGATATTATAACTAGTAGTATCGATGTGTACACAGATTTGAAAGAATTATCCCTTTACTCCCAACTATTAAGGAGTTGACCTTCCATCATCAGCTCAGCATCATAACATTATGATTGCCAGAAGTATATGCCTATATAACTTCAGAAAATATGTAAAACGCGGTACATGTGCCTATAAAATTTGAGGGTTGCCCTCGATTTCTCCTGGATCCCATCATCAGATCCTAGACTGGTCAACCTAATAGTTGAGCTCACCTGTAATGCTACTGATATTATAACTAGTAGTCTTAATATGTATACAGTATTGAAATAATTATTCTTTTACTCATAACTATTAAGGAGTTGACCTTCCATCGTCAGCTCAGCATCATAAGATTATGATAGCCAGAAGCAAATGCCAATATGACTTCAGATAATATGCAAAACGCGGTACATGTCCCTATAAAATTTGAAGGTTGCCCTCGATTTCTCCTGGATCCCATCATCAGATCCAAGACTGGTGAAAATGGGACCACCTCGGAAGTGAACTCTATCCAATTGGCGAAAATATCGGTGAACATACATAAAAAAAAAATATTATACATACAGACGAATTGAGAACCTCCTCCTTTTTTTGAAGTCGGTTAAAAATGTCACCTGTCTAGCTATCCGCGTTCATGAGGTACAGTTTAGTGACAGACGGACGGACGAACGAACGGGCAGCCAAGTCTTAGTAATCGTAAGTCTTAGTAATAGGGTCTCCCTAATTAGGTTGTTAATTATTACTTTTTCGATAGATAACAATACTATCCAATTGTTTTTATTTTCAGTGTAAAGAACCTTATAGCATACACAATAATAATCCAAATTTATCCAACGACTGTGGCACCATAGTGGTACCATAGTGGCACCTTTAAGTGGACAAACCTTATAACTCAGGGGTATTAAAAATACATGTTGGCCGATTCTCAGACCTATTCGATATGCTCACAAAATTTCATGAGAATCGGGTAAGCCGTCCGTCCGTCCGTCTGTCACCAGGCTTTATCTCCATAAAAACCTCTAAAGCATATCTTATTTATAAAATTCTTGTGTCACAATATTCGTTCCCGTACTCCTCCCTTTGGGAGGAGCGGAGGACGGACAGCGCAATTTCAGTAATCAAAACAGGACCCCTGTTTTTATCGGAACCCTAAAAAAAGGTAAAAATTCATCTGCTGCTCGAGCTGCAGTGGATCAGTTGATTTTTTTCCGTTTTTCCAAATATTCATTTCCCTCTAAAAAGCGTCGATGGCCGGGTGGTTAAGGTCATTGCTTGCCATGCGAGAGGTCGCCAGTTCAAACCCCGCCGGGTACCAATATGTTTTTCAAATTTGAAATTCGTAATATGTACCATTATTCGACGCTTTAACGGTGAAGGAAAACATCGTGAGGAAACCAGCACACCTGAAAAAATTTTCAACGGTGTGTGAAGCCATGTTAGAGGCCTACGGGCGGCTTATAAACTCTGACGACGGGTTGTTCATCAACCATACGATAAGAAGAAGATTTCCCTCTAACATCTTACAACTATGATGTACGTAGAATCCATTGTATCTAAGCAAAAGGAAACTAAATTACTCAAAAGAGGATCCAGCATCTAATCTTCATAACAATCCGAACATACCGTTCTTTGCTTGAGTTTTGTCATATTGCCTAAAAGATTCTAAGGATTTTCGACGAGACAAAGATAAATTGGTCTTTGATCTGTCGATTTAGGGAATTCTTTGTGTTCCAAGAATTTTTGATGAAAATATTGACAAAGGTGCTTTGAGAAATTTGGTCTTGATTGGAGTCACTAACAACTCAAAATCCTAACTTAGCACCATCAACACTGTTGTCTTATTGATATGGCTGTGAAATTATCATTATTCATCATCATCATCAGCCCATATACGTCGCCACTGCTGGGGCACAGACCTACCCTAAACTAGGGCGATAAGGCCTTAGTCAACCACATAGGCCATGTGCGGGTTGGTTGACTACACAACCTATGAATTTCTTCGTAGGTGTGCAGGCTTCCTCACGATGTTTTCCTTCACCGTTAAAGCGTCAAATAATAATACATATGAATTTCAAACTTGAAAAACAC
The DNA here is from genome assembly GCA_039566165.1 of Maruca vitrata. Lineage (NCBI taxonomy): Eukaryota > Metazoa > Arthropoda > Insecta > Lepidoptera > Crambidae > Maruca > Maruca vitrata. The sequence continues at coordinate 1,092,371 of CM076917.1, forward strand.
AGTGGTACGAGGCGGGGTTTGAACTGATGACCTCTCGCATGGCAAGCAACGACCTTAACCACTCCGACATCGACGATTATTCACATCTAGCATATCTCTAACGCCGGAATGTACGAAGGTCTGATGTTTAAATACCTGCCGCGATTGTGGTTGTGTTGGCCTGACATCTCACCGGATTATGAGAGCAATATGCTTTGTATAGAGTCTATATGTAGAGTTAGCGACGTGTTATGTATATGTATATATAATTGTACCGTATGTCCTCTAGACCAGTGGTTCTCAAACTTTTTAAATAACGGAACCCTTTTGGGAAGCAAAATACTTGATGGAACCCTACAATAAAACAATTTTTTTTACAAGTGTATTCTTTATTCATCAAAATAATGAAAGTTAAATGTAACAGTTACTAATTATTATTTACTTCACCACTTGGCAAGGACGATAATAATAAATAACGTTCAAAGCGTTTTGTCTCCGCGCGGCCGCGAGGTCCGTACAGCCGTGGAGTGACCAGAGAGAGGTGTTCTGATTTTTTTTCTAAATTCTTGTGAAACCCCGACAGAGGTATTTCGGAACCCTAGGGTTCCGCGGAACACACTTAGAGTATAGCTGCTCTAGACAATCTAGGTGGTCCATTTGTGCCTAGCGCACCTTAGGGACGATGAGAGGTCCTGCGTCGGGTCGATATATGTAAGTTTTCCGTTAAGAAATTACCCAGCCGGAGTGAGGAAGTAGGAGGATGCACTTCTCGCCGCACATTAAGCCGGTGGTCCTTCGCCTGATCTCACATTTGTCATTTCGGATTGCTGCCTCACTGAACTTAGAGAGTAAGGAAACAGAGAATGCACTTAAGCTTATCCTTATAGGTATCACCATTTCCGAAACCGGTCTGACCTATACTTTGTTATAATGCAATGCTCGACAAGGGCAACAAATTATTTCAGTTCTTTATTATTTTATAATCTTGCACCCCACTTGGTTGACAAAAAAAATAAAGACTTTGAATTGGCATGATAGTAGTTTTGTATTATTTTGTACAAAACCATAGTTAATGATTACAAGAGAATTTAATTATTTGTTAAACCTTATAACCAATTAAGTTATCGTCACTGAGACTTGACGCTTGACCGAAACTTCAGTCAGGAAGCCATTTTGTAGCCAACTGACGGTTGACAACTGAATTTTGAACTTGACATCATATTCCGCACCCAGCGGTTGGACTGACGGCTACTAAATGGGCCGCGTTTCGAACGAGGTTCATAAATTAGCACGCCACCCGCAAAGGCTAGCATTTGGGAACATTTCCCGTTAAAGGTCGTAGCACACATAATAACTCGGAAAGTCATCACGATATCGCCTCGAGTTAGAATCCGTTTAGTGTGCGTTTCATTAGGAAGTTTCATAAAACGAATATCGAGTTAAATATTAGTCTTTATGGGTCTACACGCGTAATTAGGAGTAGAAAATACGCCAATCATGGTCGCTCGCGACCCCAAAACCCGACCGAACCCAGTCGAAACGTCGGACAGTAAGTAGCTATGTATTTTCGGGAGCTCATTAAAACAAAACAACATGGTAAATATGTCGTGCTCGTATATCGTCATCAACTTCTACTTTTCTTGAAATACATCTTATTTTTTTAAAAATTAATCGTTCTACTCGAATTGAGAAGCGATTGTTCTTTTAAGTGATGTGACTTAATCAGGCACTGCTTGCCGCATGAAACTGATGATTTGAATAAAAAATTATTGAATGACTAATATTGCGGGATGCCGCAGTCAAATTATTCTACCTTAGCCTCAACCACTAAAATTTAACGGTATATATGCTTCGACCCAAAATTGGCACGCCTTGGCAGTCTAGCATTTGTGGAACATTCCTAGATTAGTAACCCTTGCCGTGAGCTGCCATATTCGTCAGAAGTACTTTGCAAGCTTTCTAATGAGTGACAGAGCAGTTAAGTTTATTGTAGTCATTAACAGTTCCACATATCCCAAAGTCTATCCCTAAAATTTACTCAGTATTTAGACTGCACGGTCTTGATATTATGGACATTTCGGATGACTAGATTTCCCTAGATATGCGTTTAGTCAAAATGTTTACCTTACCTTTACATTCTATTATGTTATTACCAAAACACAAATATCTTGATTTGTGAACGAAAACCGAAAATTAATAATTTTATGAAATTCTGATAACAATAAAAACCTTTGGGTTGATGAACCTGTACCTCGTGTAATTAATTGATTGATTGATTTAATAAATAAATTAACAAATTCCTCAAAGAGTACAAGATATTATTTTGTCGTTACGAGTTACGCTTAAAGTTTCAAAGTATTTAATTGAATTTATAGGACAACGACAGCCTAAATTTTATATAAGTTATACATATTTTATATTTATATTGTATTAGTACCATTAAAGGTAATTGTTTCCTAACAAAGTTTGGACAGCTTTTTAAAGTCTTTGAAAGTAGAAAAATGAAAATGGTTGCCATCATTGAATTTAACTCCATTCCTTCCGATACTCTTGCATTTTCCAGCTTCATTCAAGTAATTAAAATGTTTGAACAAGCAGGTTCTTTAGGCGATGTTAATGAGATTTGCTTTTCACAAAGTCGGCAAAGCCAAAAGGGTGCAGCAGTTAATGAGAGAACTAGGGGTGGGCTAAGGTTTTAGAAATGTACTATTTTAAAATATGGTGTCACAGGTCACAGTGTTCGTCTATTAAGGCATTGACCTTAGGTCTCTTAATACGCTCAATACGAATAATAAACCGTTAAACACTTTTGCCATTTTTAAGAAAACTGAAAATGTTCGGAATACTTACCATGTTTCCTTATTATTATCGAGTTTCCGATATTTCGGCGCCGTAAACTGGCACAACTAGTAAATCAAATATCCATTAAATTCATGTATTTTTTTCTAATGACAGAATGAATGAGACCGTCAGGTGATGGTCGTTACAAACTATGGCGTCGCTATACGTAAGATTTAGAAATTAAATTTATTTACAGAAATAAAGGCAGAAAATTTTCATCAACATCGGTGTTTGTTCTGTGTCTGGGTGTGAATATGTATTTAAGAATGTATTTATGCTTAGTTTGGGGTCAGGTGACCGTGTGTGGAAATGTCCCAGATATTTATTTATTTTATTTATTTATCTAAGATGCCAAACATGCAAACAAGCCTAAATTCAAATCCATATCAGGGTTCGCCATTTTGTTAGCGTACTATAACACATCCGGCAGATTGACAAGTCAATCACTAAAAACGAACGGAATAAATCAGACACGAAAATAAATCGAGGTCGGATCGAACAGCGTAATAAACTGCAGGAAATGATAATTTAAACTGTTAAAAAACGGCGTTTGATTATAAACCGAAATTGATTCATCTCGACTGGGTAAGATAAACATTTCGGATGCCTAACTATTTATTTTTACCTAGGTACACGTTTAGTACCAATGTTTATATTTTAGTGAGAGAACACGAAAGTCTTAAATCATTTTCTTTCCGGCTGGTTGCTTTGCTATCTCTATATCTTGAGAGATTGCTTTGTAAAATAATATCAGATATAGTAAAAGCTTCGATGGCCGAGTGGTTAAGGTCGTTGCATGCCATGCGAGAGGTCGCCAGTTCAAACCCCGCCAGGTACCAATGTGTTTTTCAAATTTGAAATTCATATGTACCATCATTCGCCGCTTTAACGGTGAAGGAAAACATCGTGAGGAAACCTGCACACCTAAGAAGAAATTCTTAGGTTGTGTAGTCGACCAACCCGCACTTGGCCAGCGTGGTCGACTAATGCACTCTCTGTTCCTTTACATTATTCGGTGAGACGGCAATCCGACATGACCGATGGGAGATCAGGCGCAGGACCACCGGCTTAACGTGCTTTCCGAGGCACGGCCGAAAGTATTAGATGACTGATTTCAGATACCTGATATATTCATTATTTCATAATTATCCTTACAGGGCTTCAAATAAATTGGGGTCTCTCAAACAAAACATAATGAGGGATGAAAAGGCTTTGTATAATTAATTATAATGGATAGTAATTAAAACTGCCATAACATTTCCATCGAATTAAACGTGTGGCATACATGTAATGTAACATCATAATTGTATTATGTACACTGTTAAAGTTCAATTACTGAACTCAAAGTCATGGTTCAATTGGACTTGTGTGCGTGGCAAAGGAATTCCAATAATATTCACTACAGTCCCTCCTAGTATTATCGGGAAGATTGCATTAATTAAGATTAATCACGTAACCCAGTCAAAACGTCGGGCAGTAAGTAACTATGTATTTGCTACCTAATATCGAATGGATATTCATAAAAACCATTTTTCTAAGATTCATTATGGCTTATAATTTCCTTGACATTAATACTACAATATCACAATATTTTTTTTGCAATAAATAGATAGATATTCTTTGTTGCGCGTAAAAAAACATTTACGTACGCTTAGTTACGCAACGTATTATAATTAAACATTGCACGATTTAGTCGAACCCTTTTAGATATCTGGAATATAAATTTACTGAACTTATATCGGTAATCCAACTTACTTTTAAGGTAATTTAATATAACATAAGATTCCCATATTATTTTACCAGCCACCGTTTACTTAGTGCATAATAAAACACTTTTGTGGTTTCGCCAACCCTGCGGCAAGAGGTCAGCTGAGTAAACTTTCAGTGTGGAATTGAAAAGTTTATTTTGGAGATCAACCTCAGTGAAACAAGGTGAAGTTGTTGGCCAGCGATATGTCGCTTGATAGAATTGGAAGTTCGAGATAGAGAAGAGAAGAACGATACAACAATATCTAAATAATATTTTAGACTTTCGCGTTCCATTGCACTAAATATTAGTCTTTAGGGTTATTACACGCGATATTAGGAGAAGCAAATACATTTACTGCTGCGTGCTGGTTCGGGGGTGGATTTAGTAATTCACAACCGCTGTGGCAGACCAAGACGGGCGGCGCCAATTCGCTCGCGACCATGATTGGTGTAACCCAGTCGAAATGTCGGGCAGTAAGTAGCTATGTAATTGCTACTCCTTATATCGCGTGTGGACCCATAAAGACTATTATTTAATATATAAATTAATATCTAAAAAAAACTGACTGACTGACATATCAAAGCACAGCCTAAACAGGTAAACGTAGGCACTTGAAATTTGGAAGGGACAAGCTTAGGTACCGTAGGGGTGCACTAAGAATGGAATCCCTGAAATTCCCACGGGAACGGGAATTAGCGAGAAAATCTTTTTGAAAAATCTAAACCGATAACTAACTCCACGCGTACGAAGTCAAAGGCGGCTGCTAGTTCTGGATGGAAAAGCCTTACTTCTATTATAAATATGAAAGTAGGCCGCATTCAAATTAGCCGCAAAGTGCTTCGCGGCTGCAGTCAATTCTTCTGTCTATTCTGGTACTACGTACTGAACCGATTGAAATGAATAGGTATTGTAGTGTATTGACAAGCACGAACTTGTCTCGTGCGCATACGTCACGCGCGGCGGAAAAGGACGATACAGTCAGTGTCCGACCGGCCCGCTACGGGGGCAGTGATGGTGCGTTGTCGAGCCAATATTAGGCGTGCTTAGTCAGTGGTATAGTGCAATACCCAGGACACTACATGTGGCGATGAGGACAAACGTAAGTACAATCATTAAAATCATAAAAAGAAAGGAAGAGGAAGAGCTATGTGACAAAATAAAGTGCACAAGATAAGTTATTCTCATAGTAGACATCTACATTACATCGGTCCGGTTGTTTCAAACGTTAGTTATTGCTAGATACCAATACCGGTGCATAGCTTACAATTGTAGAATATTTTAAGAACATTTTGCTATGATAAAAATAACAGCGGGTAGTTATGCACTCGCTACTGATCCTGCAAATTGCCATTTGCGTATTTCGTAACGGTATAGTTACCAGATGAAATGACTTTTACATTGAATTATTGTAACATAGCATTACTTGAATATGAAAATATATAAATGACCGTATTGGATATGCGTTCTGATGTTGAAATGTTTAATTTGTTATGTAAATAGGTACCTACGTTCCTTATTCGATTATATTCCTATGCTGCTAAGTATAGGAGGTAGGTATCGTAGGGTGCCTACGATTAATGCTTGGTTGCCTCTGAACGTGCAAAGTAGCAAAAAATAAAATACTATTTGAATAAGTTAACCATTCAATTGGTATCTTCAGGACTCACGTATACTTAAATGTATTTATTCCATTAATTGATGGGAAAAGACTTTCTATGACTATTGATATACCTATAAATATTTACATATCTAAAGCAGTTAAAATTGAACTGATTGAAATTGATGTAATTGAAATGAAAATAAGTAGTCGTCTTTCAATGTGTTTACTTATTAATTTGTTAATATAATGAAAAACACCTCGGTCGGCCGGCCGACCGGCTCAGGAATGCGGACCTTTTGTTCCTTTGTTGCTTCTACAGATAATTCTTATATTTTCAATAGATTTAATATGATGGAACCACAATAAAGGTAAGCAGACAAGAACCTGATCATTAAATTGAGTTTGGCATTATGAACATTTTTCATAATATTGTTTAAACAATATTATACCTATACTTGTCATACTATTGTGAAGCTGAAGGGTTTGTTTGTTTGTTTGAACGTGCTATCCTCGGGAACTACTGGTTCGGATTGAGAAAAATCTTATTATGTCGGATAGATTATTTATCGAGGAAATGAAATGAAATTAATGGAAAATGTCTAAGAACGCAAAAGCAGATGATATTGATCTGAATCATTGAATTGATTATTCTAGATTGCTAGGCAAAGCGGATAAAAGTAATCCGATCATTCAATTGATATGAAATAGACAAATTATGTTAAATAAAAACACACAAGCAGATGATATAGATCTGAATCATTAAATTGATTATTACATATTGCCCCATTTCACAATACCCCGTTAATATTATTACATAGTGCCCCATGTGCAAACTCCTTATTTTGCAATGATTTTTTGTACACAATTATACAACGGGGTGCTATTTTCATAAAATAAAAGAAAAATACTTTTCACACATTGTTAACGTTACCAAGAGACATATACGTAAACAAGGTGTATGTTAGTTACTTAGTAACCTTATTCACTTTAAATTGAACTTTTAGTTGTTATTAAATGTACTTGAACTTTAAGGATGCACACACTACAGCGCTGGTGCTAGTTGCATATGTTCAAAATAGTCTTCTTCAATATTGTACATACAATGATAGCTACCTTATAATCACAAATACTAATAACAACTTAAATAATTAATAATAAATATGGAGACTTTGTACAGTTGTAAACAACTTTATAATATAAAGGATAGGTGACAAATTTGAACAGATTTATACTCGCTGAGTTTCTGGTTATTAAATTCACATACTTAGTGTATACAAACAAATGTTTGTGCATCGTTGGTAATAATAGTGTTACAATTTACCATGGTATGATTTATCTTATCTGGCGATAAATATTTAATCGTATATAAACCCGTTTGTAACAATGTGCTGAATACATAAGCTACATAAAATATGAAGCATTTTAATAAAAGGAGGACTCGCTGCCGATTACGATACAAGATTAATCCTAGTAGAAAGCAGACATTCAAAGACTGTTAACTGCGAGTATATTAATTTACTATGACCATTAACGACCTAATTGCAACAGTCAATTGTATCTTTTACTTTTGGAAAAAAATATTATTATTATCAGTGATTGCATCACGAGACTACTGAGTCTTTGATGATTATTATTATTATTATTTCAGGTCTTTCCTATCTGCTCGGTCTTATGACCGATATTACAGAAATTAGGATAAAGCGTTGCTAAGTACCTAAACTTCTTTATTAGCTGGAATAACAGTGAATAGATTATATGTGTCTTATAAATTACACATTGTTCAGAACTCACCTTGTTTAAAAACTTAATATTTATGTATAACGTTGTGTTGATGGTGTAGCTTGTTCAAAATAAATATTAACCATTTAATTGACTCGATTGTTATGGTTCAAAAGTGCTTACGGAAGAACCTTTATGAAATAAATTCAATAGAAAATAAGAGCAGTCTTTGATGTGTCATGCTAGGGAAACAATAATAAATCGCTGAATGATAACTTGTTGGAAGGGCCAACGTTGCAGAAAGAGCTAAGGTACACGGTTTTGCGTTGGAGAGTTAAACCTTTATGCTTGACAGTAGATATTATCAAAATGTATCGACACAAGTTAATAATGTTGATACTGATAAGGGGAACCTGTGGAGAGAGGATACGAGTGCTGAAATTAATCATTATATAATATCGAGACACCTTTGGCGTAACTTCCTCCCCATACATTGCAGCAGTCAGCTTGTGACGAAGGCGAACATTATCCGCTAGGCGCTGAAAAGTTTGTTACCTATTTTTATAATATGGATGATCTAATATCAAGGTTTGAGAGCAAGGAGACACAGGAACACAGGACACAGGAACAGATGAATGAGCTATTAGCCAAAGGAGGATTTGAACTTCAGAATTGGACAAGTAATTGTCAGGAATTATTAAAAGAAATTAAAGATATAGAAAGAGAGAGAAGTCAGGATAAGGTTAAGGAAACTCAATATATCTAGGTAAGGAAACAACGACAGAGCGCATTAAAAAACAGGTGTTGGAATAAATCAAGTAGAAATTATATAATTCCCCAAATTCGATAGATCGAAGATATCTTAATCGATATTGCGATTGATGAAACTGTTGGACCTGTAGCTTAACCATGCCGGTGAATAATCAATTCTTCTTAAGGAAAAAGTCAAAAATAATAAAATCAAGAAACTACTTGATAGTGACATGATTGAGCCAGCAAAGCAGCCATCTAAATGGGTTCCAAATATGGTTCCCATTATTAGATTGGAAATATTGTGGTCAAAAGCCGTCCATTAAATTGGAAAAACTGTGATCTTAAGATGTCCATTAAATTGGAAATATTTTGGTCATAAGCCGTCCATTAAATTGGAAAAACTGTGATCTTAAGATGTCCATTAAATTGGAAATATTGTGTTCATAAGCCGTCCATTAAATTGGAAAAACTGTGATCTTAAGATGTCCATTAAATTGGAAATATTGTGAATATGATCTTGTGATCTTAAGAAAAAAAAAAATAAAACAGTGAAATTGTGAAGTAACAACTAGAAGTCTACGGGAAAAAAATGGGAGATTCTATTCCCTATCTGGACGGAAGCAGAGCAAATCTGGTCATTTAATTGACAAGGAAGATATATAACTTAATAAAACGAAAATTAAATACTGAATTTAAGTTGGGTATTGTATGATGCCAGCAAATTGGGTAAAAAACCCAGCTGGACCATTCAATTGGTTGGTTTCAAAATGCCTCACAAAAATCCACAAATGTGCCAGTAGTAATACAACCTGGGTGTATGATGGGAGTGAAACGCGCATTACAGGCGACTTCTGAGGTTGCTGTTGATATGCTTGACTCCTTCTTGCCGTTCTTTCTAAAGGTTGTTCGATGTTCAATCGAGATTACCACTTAGGAGATTACTATAGGATATGCGTAGAGCTTGATATTGATTATTAGGATCAAGAACTTGCAGTGTTTCTAGTGAGGAGACGAAGTATTGGTAGTAGAAGAAGTATGTCAAGTATTTCTGAAAATGCATAAGTCTACTTAGCGTAGAGCGCGTATGCGCATTCTGCGCGTGTCGGACATGGATGGCTTTATATACCACTCGGCGCCCATTTGGACGGCGTCTGGTAGACCATAGAGGTAAATGGCGTAGCATGGCATTAAGCATAACCAATGCCATGAGTAAAAGCATCAAACATTTGGAAAGACTTATGAATTTATAATGTCATAATTCATTGCCCACGGTGGTATACTAAACCTAAAACTGGACACGATAACTGACATTCATTTTGGATCATCTTATAATATCAGGTCAACTCATATAAGAATTGAACATTATATCAGGCCAGCTGCCAATGAACTGTCACTACTGATCAACAGCACACTGACCGAAACTGAATCATCTTTAAAATCAAGGCAATAAAAAAATATAACATATTTTTCATTTTTGAAATCAAAAGTCCATTGATTGCAAGAGACTACTTCGAGATCTACCAGCTCGTACCGATGGAGCATCAATGTGATCAATATACAGCCTGTTTCGGAATATGTAGCCATGAATATCCAGAAGGACTCATTTCTGACTATCGATCACTCTGATCTACAAGCATGCAATCAATATGATGACAACGCGATATAAAGTCCATTACAACAGCCAATATATTACGTCAGATCAGTCTCTGTGTAAAAGATGACGTGTCTAAACAATAGGTTAGTGACCATCATGAAGTGCCAACCTATATGGTCACAACTATAAAAACACACCTTTACTCGTGATGCGAATCATGCACAGTACGTATCATATGCGGGAATCAAGTTACATCGGAACAATTAAATGGAGATGACATTATCAACCTTGAAGAATGCATTATGGTCCAAGATCCCAGAGCTGCCCAACATCACTTATTTTCTAACGGACAAAATATATACGATTGAGTAGTGATGGGGTGTACTATCATCATATGACTAGTTGCTACCTTGATCAGACGGCCATTTTTCAGATATCAACCAATCAAGGTACATAGAAACACTGCTCACCTCACTTAAATTCTGACGGCTGATTTTAACATATATTTCACACAATATCATTAAAAATCAGGATTCATTACTCCCAGACACATGCGGTCGGCGGTTTTACCTTACAGACGCTTTAAAGCTATGAAAAAAATTTATTAAGGTCACTTATTTTCTGATGCTTGATTTTTATATATGTTATTCAAACAACTGAAAAGTGCTCATCTGACCGCAATAATTATAGAATTGTACCTTACAAACTATTTTATTAGAAAAACTTAACTAAATTCAATTAAAAAAAAATCTAAAACAGTTGGGTCTAGTGAATGTTTGGCTCCTTGGATCGGTCTGTCCGTTTGCAAAACGTTTTAAAATAGTTGTTTGAATAACATATATAAAAATCAAGCATCAGAAAATAAGTAACCTTAATACATTTTTTCATAGCTTTAAAGCGTCTGTAAGGTAAAACCGCCGACCGCATGTGTCTGGGAGTAATGAATCCTGATTTTTAATGGTATTGCGTGTAATATATGTTAAAATCAGCCATCAGAATTTAAGTGAGGTGAGCAGTGTTTCTATGTACCTTGATTGGTTGATATCTGAAAAATGGCCGTCTGGTCAAGGTAGCAACTAGTCAAATGATGATAGTACACCCCACCACTACTCAATCGTATATATTTTGTCCATTAGAAAATAAGTGATGTCTGGCAGCTCTGGGATCTTCCTCTATTACAAGTATAAAGCATAAAACCTTTACACATTTTCTCATAAACTCCAATGAAAACAGATAAACACAGAGGCATTGTACTGAAAATAGAGATCCCTACTATAAATCATATGATGGAATTAGAACTTCTCATTATTAGCGAAACAAAGATGATTAAAGAAGACTTTAACAATCACACCCAAGTTCAAACAGATTTGAAGGGAATAGGATCTCAAATAGATCAAAGGATTTTTCATCTCATGATGTCACAATACGTGCTGATAAACACCGTTATCATACGTGCAGCCACGCCATTGTTCTAATCCGGCTCGAAAGACCATGAAGATTAACTGTGCTTACCGTACAACTTTATCATCCAAAGTTGTAGAAGAAAATATTGATTTATTGATACGTTATTGCTTATTACCAGGTGATGTACAATTGTACACGCGATGATTGCGCTAAATGTTAGCTGAGTTAGGAGAATGATATTGGAGCGATTTGGGTGAATGTTGCTGGATGGACATTATGTACATGTGTTACACCGTACAGAAAAAAAAGAGAAGGTAAGAAGGATGTATAGCGGAATAAAAACTCCACGGAATGTTGTTTTGAACTAATGGATAAAGTGTATGTTAAGAACACAGCCAAAGAAACTAAGCTGGCGTTTATTTATGACCATGTACCTCATACGGTAGAAAAAGCAATAGCCGACGATGTATTTATAATAAACTAAACAACACTGTGAGAAGAAGTGAAGTAAAACTAGAGAAAGAGAAATACTCGGTGAGTCCACTTCAATTTAACAAATAGATAATTTGTTTGTGAACGAAATTAGTTATTTACAAATATCTAACTAATACTTCATTGCATGTTTTTATGACACATCTTCTAAATTAAAACAAGAAAGGGATGTAGTGTATTGACAAGCACGAACTTGTCTCGTGCGCATACGTCACGCGCGGCGGAAAAGGACGATACAGTCAGTGTCCGACCGGCCCGCTACGGGGGCAGTGATGGTGCGTTGTCGAGCCAATATTAGGCGTGCTTAGTCAGTGGTATAGTGCAATACGCAGGACACTACAGGTATTATTTTAAAAGCTGCCGCGGGGGCAGTATATACTTGCTATATATAATCAGTAGATACTTGCTAGTCCGTATTTACCCCGCGTCCGCAATTCCCCACTCTCCCTATTATTTTAAAGATATTATCCATTATTTACGTATATTTATATCAAGAAAAATATTTATTCCCCTTCGATATGCAACAATTTGAGAGTGGAAAGGAGCCTAATTTAATCTCGCCACACAGACCTTCAAATTGGAAACCATTTCATATTCTGTTAAAATCGAAACGATAATTTCAATACGATTTCTAAATGAAAAACTCATCATGCTCCACGCCGTATACCTTGACTCGTTATAAAGATTAAAAGTAAATCGCACGAATGAGATTGCTCAAAAAATTACGCGCAAATCCGATGGAATCCAGTGGCTGTGGCAGTGAAAGCCTCGTAAACCGTATAACAGCTCTACTTATAGCGAGCTTGTAAATTGCCATTTATTTTTGCAATTCTATCGTTCACTGCCGACCCAACTCAGATTTCCACAGGTGCTATTCGGTAAGTTATTGCTACAGTATACAGTCTGTGTTTGTATCAGGCTGTATAATGATGATCTACTTGGATTTTTATGAAGGTTATACTGCTTTGGAAATCAAATTGCTACACGAAGTACTTATATCATTTCGTAACACTTTTTCTACTTCAAACCTTTACATACACGTACATTTAGTTAACCTTCGATTACAATGGCCGTTACCAGTGAAGATAAGTGACATAAAAATTTTATATACTTATTTGAGTGCCCAATAGTAGAGATATTACAGGTACCTAACCTGTGGAGGTACTACCTACTAATATCACATTTACGACTACCTATGTAAGACTCACACAAACTATTTTATTACTCGCTTGAGGACCTTTTTGATTGAGTCAAATAAAGGAGTAGGTTCTCAATTCATCGGAATCTTGTTTTTTCTTTCATAGAAAAACGAAGAGAAGGGTAATTTCTACCTTAGTGAAGCAGATTGGAGATTTGCAGAGTCGAATATTTTAACGAAAGATTAAGAGAAGAGAAGTAACATCTCTTCTATCTTATTATTTAATGGAGTGTGCATAGATACCACTGCAAATTTATGTGAATAAGCGCTCGGTTTAAAATATAATTCCCCTCAACTCGCGGCCATCTGGCAGCTGCTAACTGTGAGTCTAGGACAATACCAGTCTAGGATAATAAGTATAGGTGTGCGAAATGAAGTGCGTGAAATGTGCGAACAGCATTTATCATCAGTCCATATATTATGTACGTCCCCACTGCTGGAGCACGGGCCTACCCTAAACTAGGGCGATTAGTCTTTAGTCAACCACACTGGCCAAGTGCTGGTTGGTCGACTACACAACCTTAGAATTTCATAGAATAGTGGGTGTGTAGGTTTCCTTCACGGTTAAAGCGTCGAATCGAAATCAAAGTCGAAAAACACCGTATAAACTACTAAATAGTTTTAATATAAAAACGCGACCTACGGGCAGAATTTTATTACTTTCATATTTCTTATATTACTAGTGACCTCGCTTCGCTTCAGGATAATTTTCAATAAAAAAAAATCCTACAGAATTCAACTATATATTAAAAAAATATCGCATCAAAATACATTGCGTAGCTTTAAACATTTAAGAAAACATAGGGATATTGGGACAAAGAAACTGACTTTGTTTTATACTATGCAGTGAATAAGGACATTCCTGTTATGCTTAGCACAACCATTTCAACAGTACGTAGCATTGCAAAACACCATATATTTCATCATCATCAGCCCATATACGTTCACACTGCTAGGGCGCCTAGGGCGATAAGGCCTTTTTTTACGCGGTGAAATGCTTGACGCACCGTCACCGGGAGATGGGGTTCTCTCCCGGTGGTGTGTCGGACTCCGACGGCGCGAAGATGGTAAATGCCAATCGCTGCTCCTGGGCGGAGTGCAATGCCCAGGGGGTTAACCGAAGGGCGATAAGGCCTTAGTCTACCACGCTTTCCAAGTGCGGGTTGACTAATGGAATAATATCAGTTTCTCAACACCACATTTATCTTCCTTGTATGCGTTTGTGGAAAACCTCCCTTATGTTGCTACTTTTACGATGTAATAAACCTATTTATTTAACTCGTAAAGCCTTGTGAGGTAAACGAGAGACGTGGTCCCGACCAAATTGATATATGTGATCCTCAACAGCCCGTGACTCCACATACCTGCGTTTTATTTTCATTACTACCTCTTAATTGACTTTTACTCTTAAGGTACTTTGACTGGCTCGGCGGAACAGTGGTTAGTGACCCTTCCTGGCAGTTCTAAGAGTCGTGGGTTCGATTCGTTGACAAAAAGTTTCAAAATTTTTTAATAGGGACTTTATATTCAATCAATGATGTATACGTGTACAGGAGTGAATATTTCCCGAAATAATATCTACAAGTTTAGTTATTTTTTAAATTTGCTGGTTTGTTGGAACAGCGGTTAGAGACGGTTCCAAGAGTCGTAGGTTCGATTCCCACTCGAAACAAATATTTGTTTGATGAAATTAGATGTTTGGTCTGTATCTGAGTGTGATTATTTATAAGAAGATATCCAATCAAAAACATAAAAGTGAAATGAGAGCCAAGTTCAATATTATGATAATTGCCTTGGTCGTTGACTTCAACGACAAAAGAAGTGAGATCTAAATGGGTGCCAAGTTCAATGGTCAACCCTGAAATTTATTTATAAGTAACACTATAACATACCTATCATATCTTCTTATAACATAAGATAATGTATGGTGGTAGCCTATGAAGGTCTGTCTTGGCTAGTTTCTATAAACCTACCAACGTATTATTATGTTCGCACGCTAGTTTCTACCAACAATCCAAATTTTCGGAATTATAAAATAAATACCGACAAATACCAAACTAACCAAGACAACTAACTAGACTACTAACTAACTAAAGAAAACTAGCCAAGACAGACCTTCATAGGCTACCACCATACATTATCTTATGTTATAAGAAGATATGATAGGTATGTTATAGTGTTACTTATAAATAAATTTCAGGGTTGACCATTGAACTTGGCACCCATTTAGATCTCACTTCTTTTGTCGTTGAAGTCAACGACCAAGGCAATTATCATAATATTGAACTTGGCTCTCATTTCACTTTTATGTTTTTGATTGGATATCATTACTTTTTGTAGAAAAGTATATGTCGGCAGGAGTCATCGCTCGCCTTCATTATAGAATGAGTAACAAGCTGCACGTGCACGGGTCACGTCACCGACCAGCTGCGTCGTTAGTCACTCCCCCTCGCCGCTCGACTCGACTATAAAGGCGCTCACTTTGAACAGTGCAGGCAGTCTTGGCTCTGGCGTGTCACGGAACACTCGTTGTACCGTTGCAATAGCTTATCCTAGACACCTTTGGATAATTATTCGATTGTCGAATTAATTATTATCGTTAATTATAAAACTGCTGCTGTGCAATTTGTAATTAATAAATCAAACTCTAATAGTAGTTTATGTCTTAGGCATTTGCTACAATTGCTATGGTTATACTTTGATAAATGTGATAAGTGATGGGTATGGTTCTCATTATGGAAATTAATAAAGTATTAGCTCGGTTTTGATATACCTGACGTCTTATTCATTGTTAATTATGTAGTTACATACCCCTCTTCCTACATATATATCATCGTAACGCCGTAGGTCCTTTGAAAAGGACAAATTCAAAACTAAAACTAGACTTTATAAATATAAAACAATTGAATCAGTTACTGTATTTTCCTACGTTTACGGGGTATAACCTAAGTAATAAATATGAAAACCGACTATAAGTACCTACTCTTAATTGTAAATAAGTAAGTATGTATACCTAAATATATACTTAGTGCTCTGCCTTCCCGGTATATAGGCGTGATTAGGCACTAATTAGGTATTTATGTTAAGCGTTCATAATAGAACCTAACCGCAGCAGTGGTCTCCTTTTTCACGGCTTTCAGGGTCAGTGCGACAGGCTCATCATGGTCTATCGTCCCTGCCGCCCTCATATGTGGATCTCACTACCGCTTACCATCAGGTGGAGTGAGGTCATCTTGTTAGCCTCTTATAAAAAAATAAATAAAAAAAAAACCTAATTATTAAAAAATTGACAGTTTTTTATTTTTTCCTTTGTATTCATGTAATTACCTATCTGCATACCAAATTTTAACTCTCTAGGTCATTTGGAACTGGGTTAGAATTTTGATCTGTCAGTTAGTCAATGATAAAAATGAGGATTTTTGGACATTAATATCTAAATAACTGTTTGTGGAAGATCTACCAAGAGTATATGATAAACCAACCACACGGTATGCTAACGCTAACGCTAAGGGTTGGTGATTCCGAAGAGAGCTAAATAACCAAACCCGATGAGTGATGAATTGACACTGATTTATTAATAACGTAAATTAGGTTTTGTGGCATATTGCATAGCAAGCTAAATATAATACAGTAAAGCGAAAGTACAGTAACTAATGTGCGGCTGGCCCGTACATCTTGCCAGCGAGAAGAAAGAAAAGTAAAGAAACACTCTTAAAATAGCAATAATACAGGAAGCTAGTAAAATATGAAATACTTATAATAACGCTTAAAAAACATATTAAATGACAAGTAATTGTAATTATAAAAAAATCAATAAGGCATAGAGAAATGTATATAAAAGAATGTAAATATAAGTTTAAGAGTTCACAAGTTCAGTAGCGCTTAATCGTCTTGGCCTCCGGATGGCGTGATCACTTCACTAAGGGATTCACTCGGTATAGAAATCATAGGGATCGACACTGACCGCGGAGGTTTAGGTGGCGCCGTGCCTCCGTTTATACTAAAAATGCCCATGTTCCCTACTTTACGCACTTCACTACACTCACTCTGCGCACGAACTCTATCCGACAAACATCGGCGGTGCCCGCACGCCGGAGCCTCCCCCCCGGGAGACGCTGCGGACCTCGGCAGTTCCAAACGCCGAAGTCTATTCCTCCTCACTCGAAGAAATACCGCTGCTGCCGCTACTATCAGTAGGATGGCAACTAGTCCATAGCTGATGGAGTACTGATGTATGTCGTGGATGCTGAGATCAGATTCAGACTCCTTCTTAATGTTGTTTATCTCATTCATTATTTCACGATAGGCTTGTTCGTGATTTTCGGTGGTGAAGTTGTTAATTGGCGCTGAAGTATCGATGACTCTATTTAATATTGACATATCAGGGGCTTCTAAAGATGGTTGTATGTTTACCTTTTTACAAAATCATTGTGAGCGTAAATCGAAAATGAGTCTCCTTTAAGAATGCAGCCTTGACCTATATTGAGTAGGCCATTGTCCGCTAATTCGCTTACTATCATACCAGCTGGGCAAAATGAGCGAACGTTGCATTTATTGCAACACGAGTAGAACCAGACGTTAGGCTGATGTAATTTAATCCATCTATTCATACAAGGAGTTTCTTCATAAGTACAGGGTGATGAGTTTTGGCTGAATTAATCAAAGTAAGTTTGCATAAATTTTGTTTGAGGTCTAGATCGTATAAAGGTTTGTCTAGGGTACATAGCATTTTCTTCTCAGATGCGTGAAGACAAGTTTGCACGTCGTAATCATTGAGAAAAACAATCGCATCCTTTCGTAAGTTGAATGCTATATAAGGGTAGGTAGGTATAGTGAGATAGGAAGTTCCTTCTTTGTTGCGAGGAATAGCGATGATTTTATCGAGCTCATATAACTCGCTACTAACCAACGGAACCTTTATTTCGATTATAAGATATCTTTTGTAGACGCTAGCAAAGACTTTAAGCAGTTTGTATAAGCTTCTAATGTTTTCGGACTCTGCAGGTACTTTTAGATCATGCTGTAGCTGACCTGATATAAAATTAATTTGCTCCTCTAATTGCTCGCTTGACAACAAGTGCGTGTCGATGCGACCGTGAGTGATGTCGGTCACAGTATCGATGAGAGAGGTTTGCATGCGTCTGAGGTTCTCTAGGATGATGTTGGCTCCTAAAGCAGATGACGTAATATACAGACCGTTGTTGACGTCTGAGCGTATTTCGTTAAGATCTTTAGATACTTCGTTAAGATGTTTGTTTATATCAGAAAATTGTGTGTTCATGATTTGCTCGTTGCGCTGTATTATGTTGTATTCGGCTTCAATAACCACGGTTTGATTTTTATTAATTGTTTAAGATGATTTTCATTATAGTTAATTTTCTCTATGTCTATTGCGTATTGTTTCGCAAAATCGTTATCTAAGACACCGAAGAAACAATTCAATATAGATCCCACTCCGTTTATCAGGCCTCTCTTCTGGCGTCGGCCGGAGGGGCTCCTGAGTAACTGATTATAATGCTCTAATTCACTTAATTCGTGAGCTAGCTGATTTGTAATACTCTTGTATTGTGAATTATTAGACTTTATAGTCATACCCTTCAAATGCTTAACATAAGTCTCCATGTCGGCGAATGCTTGCCAGTAGGCCGTAAGATTATAGTAGACTATCAGCTTCCATTCATCTCGGATGAACTGTAAATCCGAGATCTTGTCAAAATATAGTGCTTGGTTATTGTTTAATGTGGAGTTGCTTACAATATTTTGCTGTGTAGACGGCGATATTAATGTGACAAACAAGAGAAGTGCTAGTGATATAAAATTTGCTAAGACGTTACGCTTCCTTCTACTAGATTTGTTTTTAGTGCTTACAGGTGCTAGCGTGTCATGCCGCTGAGAATCATCGTGCTTCGTCGTAGTGTCGTCGTCTTCCTTACGAACAGGTAGATGTATAAGCTTCGTTACAGGGCGTTTTAGGACGGTGCTTTCAGTTTTAATAGATACAACCCTTACGTAACCATCTTTCCCCGGATGCAACTCTTGCACTCTGCCAAGAGCCCATTTACCCGGAGGTAGGTTGTCCTCTTTTATTAGCACGATATCGTTGACATCCAAATTCTTGGTCGGTTTTCGCCACTTAGAACGTACCTGAAGGTGCTGAAAGATATTCCGATGACCAGAGCTTCCAGAAGCTCTTATTTATTTGCTGCACCAGTTGCCATCGTGTGGGAAGATTAATGTTGTCTGGATCCATCTGTGGTCGAGATAACAGTGAATCACCGATCAGGAAGTGACCCGGCGTAAGGTACGTATCCTCAGGATTCTCTGTTAAGGCAAACAGTGGACGAGAGTTTAGGCAGGCTTCTATTTGATGCAATAGAGTTGCAAATTCCTCGTAGGTGAGTTTCTGCTCGCCTAACACTCGTTTCAGGTGTCCTTTGAAGGACTTTACGGCAGATTCCCAAATTCCACCTGCGCTCGGCCATGCTGGAGCATTGAACGACCATTCGATGTTTCTATTGCTGATGTTAGTAAAGAAGTCATCATTAAACGTGTCCAATATCGCTTTGTACTCCTTATCTAAAGCTCGTTTCGCTCCAATAAAGTTAGTGCCATTGTCACTATACATCCGATGGGGTGTTCCTCGTCTTGCGCAGAAACGGCTGAAAGCAGCTAGAAATGCTGGGGTAGAGAGGTCCGACACCAGCTCCAGGTGTACAGCCTTTGTCGCTAAACAGATAAATACTGCAACATACCCCTTGTACGTCTTCACCCCCTGCCCTTGCTAAGCTTCAGATCTACATGACCGGTAAAGTCAACGCCGCAATTAGAAAAGGGGCGGGAAGGGGTAACTCTTACTCGAGGAAGATCAGCCATAATTTGTTGATGTTTTTCAGAGCTATAGCGGCGACATTTAACACATTGTCGAAGCTGTCTTTTGACTGTTCTCATGCCGCTTAGAATCCAATACTGTTCTCTCAGATATGATAGAGTAAGCCGTGGACCACCATGCAGGGTGGTGATATGCGCTTGATTAACAAGTAGGTCGGTCAAGCGACCAGAGCTGGCTAATATTATCGGATGTTTCGCTGTAGATCTAACATTTGAATAACTGAGGCGGCCACCTACTCTCAAAATTCCATTTTCATCTAAATATGGATTTAAGCACGCTAACTTGCTATTTGATCCCACGTGACCCTTGTTTTTAATGCTGCTTAAATCGCTTTCAAAATTATTAGCTTGAACATATTTAATAATTAATTGATACGCTTTGTTTATTTCAGCTGCAGACAAGTAAGTATCATGTTCGAACTCTCTGTGTTGGAGTGCCGCTGTGAAACGAGACACCCATGCTGTTATCTTTACGGCACGTGTGATGGAGCTATTGTTTAATAATAAATCGTGTATGAATGTTGGGCTAGGTTTCTATCGTCGGCGCTTCGAATGTGTTGTTTGTTGTGTTTTTAGGATCGAAATTACATATCCATTGCGGACCTTTCCACCAGAGTGAATTATTATGTAGCTTTTCTACAGTTGACCCACGGGTAGCACAATCCGCTGGGTTTTCCTCTGACAAAACGTGATTCCAATTTGAAGCTGGTAAGATCTCTTTTATCTGTTGCACACGATTCGCAACGAATTGTTTCCAACGAGAGGCATCGCCATTAAGCCATCCCAACACGATCATGGAATCGGTCCAAGCGTATACTTCTATATTTATGTTGTTCTTAAAGGTAGCCTTAATGACCTTTATCAGTTGCGGTAAGAGCAACGCTCCACATAGCTCTAAACGAGGCAAAGATACCTTTTTCTTCTGTGGGGTCAGTTTCGTCTTGGATGCAACTAGTCGTGATGTGAACCCACCTTTATTATCGCTCGCAACTAAATAGACCACGCACGCGTATGCCTTCTCGGAGGCGTCGCTATATCCGCATAATCGAAATGCTCGCTGTGTATCACCTAAATATCTAGGGATTTTAAATTCGCTTACGTTTTGAAAGTCAGCTCGAAGCTCAGTCCATTCGCTTTGAATTAATGGAGGTATTTTGTCGTCCCATCCTAAGCCACAAGACCATGTTTTCTGGAAGAGAATTTTAGCTCTTATGGTCAGTGGTGAGAGCCAGCCTAAGGGATCGAACACCTTTGATATTAAAGAGAGTAGCTGGCGCTTAGTATTGCATTCGCCGTTAAAATCAATTTTATTTGCAAAGACGAATGAGTCGGTTGTGGGTGTCCATCGAAGCCCTAATGTTTTTCGGGACTCGGAGTCTCTAAAGTCATATGGTGTGTCAATCTGACCTGCTGATAAATGATCTAAAAGTTCAGGGTGGTTGCTTGACCATTTTCTTAGGTTCATCCCTGCGCCTTTCAAGATATTAATTAATTGAGACTGCAATTCCTTCGCTTTTATTAGGCAATTTTGACCAGTCAGCAAGTCATCCATATAGAAACTATTTTCTAACGCTGCGGATGCTAGAGGGAACTTTAGAGCATCATCTTTGGCTAATTGTCTAAGTGTGCGCATTGCTAGGTAAGGGGCCGCTTTTGCTCCAAAGATGACTGACGTAAGAACATACTCTTGGAGCGACTCATGCTTAGAGTTCCGCCAGATGAATGATTGTAAATGTTGGTCGCTCGCTCTTATCATGATCTGCCAAAACATCTTCTCTATATCGGCGGTCATCACGTATTTATATTGTCTCCAGGTTAATATTAATGTTTGCAAGTCACTTTGTAAGTTTGGACCACACTCCATTACGTCATTGAGGCTTAGTCCAGTGCTCGTTTTTGATGAGGCATTGAAAACTACTCTTAGTTGGGTAGTGGTTGAATCGTGCTTAATGACGCCGTGATGTGGTAAGTAACACGGTGTCTCACGACTCTCGCTCGCTGGCCGCATCAGACCCAGGTCTTCATACTCCTTAATAAATTTCTTGTAGCTTTCTGATAACGATTTATTACGTTCCATTTTACTTTCCAACTGTATAAATTGCGCTATCGCCTTTGCTTTAGATTTCCCAAGTTTTTCGCTATAGTTAGGTTTTAACGGTAAGGCTACTTCATACCTACCATCTCCTAGCCGCCTAGTGGTTGCAGCATAATGATCCTCGCAATATTGTTCTTCATTCGTGAGCTCGGAGGTTGTGTTAGGTACTTCCTCCATCTCCCAGTATTTGGCGATGTCTTCCAAATTATTGACAAGAACATTACAGTGAAAAGTTTTTATGTTACCAGATAAAATCCAACCTAACTTCGTTTGCTGCGCTATCGGTGCGCTTGGTTCTCCTTTCACCAATCCTCTCATAATTACATCCGAATATACACAGGCATCTAATAAAATATCGATAGGCTTAGAAACGTTGTACTCAGGATCAGCTAAGTTCATATGTTGGATATGAGGCCACGATTTTTTAGAAAATGTGGCATTCGGAAGATCGCTGATAACACGTGGGATAATCGAAGCTTCCGTGATAAAATTATAATCATCGTAAATAGATTTACATTCTAGCGTAATAAGGTTTTTACTATGCTTAGGGCTGCTACCTACGCCAGAAATCGACGCGCTAAATTTTCTGCGAGGTAGCCCTAGTAGCTGAGCACCATTCTCCGATATCAAGGTTATCTGCGAGCCCTGATCCAATAGAGCTCGCAATGTCACGTAGTTGCCATGGACGTCCTTTATCTTTAACATCACAGTCGCTAATAAAACTTCTTCATCGTCAACACCAACATGATTCGCAACGTGAGGCTTACTGACTTGCGGTTCAGCTGAGGATGTAAATCGAGCTGGCATAGAATTTTTATGTCTCAACTCAGAGGTAGGCAATGTTGCCAAGCGTGGCAACCCTACACAAGCGTCGTGTAAAACTGTATGATGCTCGTTATTGCACTCTTTGCATCTTTTAATTGAGGTGCATTTGTCGCTGGAGTGTTTGAATAGGCAATTTCGGCAAAGTCGAAGTTTCGCCACTGTCCTCAATTTCGTTTCCGCTGGCATGTTATTGAACTTGTTGCACTTATAGAGCTCGTGATCGAAATTACATAGAGGACACTTACACGTGGATGTGACGGCTGCTTGATATCCTTTAAATGATCGACCGAAGTTAAAGTTGTGTCTCGGGCTATAACGATGTTTAGGCTGATATGCTTGAGCTGGTCTTGCAGGGGTTACGTTATCCTTTTCTCGCTTATGGATTGGTTCGAGAGCCATAAACTTACTCTCGAGAAACACCAATAGCTCCTCTAACGAGGCTAGATCCCTAGGAGCCTTACGTGCTTCCTTGTAGGCGTTGTAGGTGTCGGTGTCTAGTTTCTTTGTAATCAGATGAACTAGAATCGGATCCCAAGTGTTAGTATCCACGCCAAGGTTATGAATAGCATGGATACACTCTGTTGTGGTGTCATAGAGTCGCTTGATCTCGTTTGACGTCTGCTTGCTGATGCTCGGTTGATTGAGGAATATCTCGATTTGTGTTGTGAATAGTACTTGTGGGTTATTATAGCGATGGGTTAAGATTTCCCATGCTACGTCATAATTATCCGCTGAAATATTAAGATGCTGAATCAAGCGCTCTGCTTCTCCCTTGACTCTACCTTTCAAATGCTGCATCTTTTGCGCTTTCGATAAACATTTGTTGTTATGTATCGACTCGGAGAACAAGTCGAAGAAAGTCGGCCAATGATTGTAATTACCTGTAAAGTTAGGTATTTCCAAGACAGGAGTAGCCTGCTGAATGTGAGATGTAGCACACAGCTTTTGATTTAACGCCTTTTTCACCTGCTTGTATAATTTCTCAACGCTAAAGAATTGTTCTTCATAAATATCATCTTTACCTTCTAGAATGTTGTCTATTTCTAAATGTAGCTGGTCAATATTCTGCCATCTTGATTGGATGCTGCGGAGCTCATCTTCAAGCTCCCACTTCTCCGAGATTTCACTAACCTGTATGCTCGTCACCAAACGCCTGAACGCTCGGAAGTTAGCTCTTTGAAGGGACAGCCGCTCCTCAACCTTACAGCTCCCAAAATCGCTCGTCTTCTTCTCTATCTCAGTACCTGACCCTGACCCTACTGGCTCATTGTCTGTAAGTTTCGTTCTAAGCTCATTATAGTATTTTTTGTACGCTCAAAAATCGCCTCTAAAAAGTACCTTTGTGTTTTACCTTCCAGAGTTTCCAATTTCTTATTATTTTGCTCGAACTCTCCCCATAACCGATCTAAGGACTCTAAACGTATGCTTAGATATTCTGAAGTCTTACGATACGCTGGATCCTTTCCGAAGTTGGTTCCGATACGCTGAATCTCATTTACAATTTCTCCTTGACGAGAGAATAAAGCTTCAAACTCCATCGTTAATCGACAAGTAAAATATGAACGATCTTACTTGGACGTTGCTGTAAGGCGAGTCTCCCGACTCACGCAAAGAAGGCTCGGTGACGCTGATGAACGCTGACGCTGATGAATGCTGATGCTGATGGACGCTGACGCTGATGAACGCTGACGCTGATGAACGCTGATGCTGATGCTAATGAACGCTGACGCTGATGGACGCTGATGGACGCTGAAGTTGACGCTGATGTACGCTGAGTTACACCGGCTCGAAGGACCAAAAAGAATGGAAGGTCTACCAAGAGTATATGATAAACCAACCACACGGTATGCTAACGCTAACGCTAAGGGTTGGTGATTCCGAAGAGAGCTAAATAACCAAACCCGATGAGTGATGAATTGACACTGATTTATTAATAACGTAAATTAGGTTTTGTGGCATATTGCATAGCAAGCTAAATATAATACAGTAAAGCGAAAGTACAGTAACTAATGTGCGGCTGGCCCGTACAGTTTGAGATAAGCTTATGAAATTTAGAACACATATTTATCTCGCAAGTCACAATATATGAGCCAAATTTGATACGTTTATGTGAAATAGTTTTTGATTTATGAGGGTTCAAAAGTGGTTCCAAATGGTTCGTGTAATTTTACTCACGGTGCGGCTCGCCAGTTCTGTTCCTTGAACTTGGCTTGCCACGCTCCCGCGTGTCTAGATGTACTTATTTATAAATATCTAAGTATACTTATCAGCCTCTGACGCCCATAGTACAAGCTCTGCTTAGTTTGGGGTCAGGTGACCGTGAGTGGAAATGTCCCAGATATTTAGTATCTATTTAGATATTTAGAATGAAAGGTAAAACAACACGAGTGAATGTGATAACGTGAGAATGTGTTATAAATGGTCATATAATTTATTACATCCTTACATTATTACACCATTTCATTATTGGTTCATACATTAACGTTGTCAGTATGCTTTTATGTAGAAATAAAGTGGGTAAAGATGATCGATGATGATGTTACATTACTTTACTTAGGTACCGCTTCTATTTCTATTTGATAAGCATATGGTCCAAGAATCAGGAGAATTTTAATAAAGAGTGTGTCTGAATCAGACTGTCTGATCGATTAACTAAGAGGTCAACTTACTTTGCAGGATATATCATTGTTACTGGCATGGTTCGGTAAACTGCAATCTGACATGACCAACGTGTTTTCCGAGCCACAGTCGTACACTAACTTCCAGACTTTAGAGTTAGTGACTTTTTAATTGAAAAAAATTATTATTTGTCCCGAGTGGCAATCGAACCCACGACTCTTGGAACCGCCAGCCAGGGTCACTAACTATTGTTCCACCGAGTCAGTCCGTTTCTACCATTAATGCTCGGAATAAATTTATATTATTTCTTTTTTTCTTTTATGCATATATGTAAAATGTACATTACAAATCCTACGCATTATTGACCTTAGCCTCTCTTCCGCTCAATTACCATGATGGCACAAAATCAAATTGTCAACGTATTATGTAATCCATTTCTAAGGTGTATGAATTTCGAATATTCAAATGAATAATACGAGTGTAATTGAAACTGCTTTAAGAACATGATGTTACCAAGAACAAAATTGTTTAAGACTCATCAGTTAGTCTTTCATATTCCAAGAAGGTTCCAATAAGAACAATTAGATTAATGTAAACTTCAAAACGTTTTCCTCAGAAACATTTCTGGGTAAATCGTCTCCAAAGTATAAAATTACTCATAAAGAAGGATTTGAATATGATGAGGCTGGCTTAGGGACATCAACGACTTCCGGTAAGGCTTACCGTAATATTGGTCCGATTTTATTTTTTGCACCAAGAATTTCAGCGAATTAAATAATAGAACATGCATAAAAATAGCTTAATTTATTGTCATTACGGGAAAAATAGCTTTTCCTGTGAAGATGACAATCTTTACTAAAGGCTTCAAAAAGAGTGAGGCATCAAAGGTTCCTTTTCAACTTCATATACCTATACGACATACCTATGGTGTATTTTGTTATTTATAACGGGCGAATATTTAGCTGGTTGTGAAGCAAATTTTTCCATGATCAATTTATTTACACGTGCGTAATGAATAAGTTAGACAAATAAAATGTTGGTCTTTTCAGCTTAACTATCAGTTTTTTTTTGTTGATAAGACCGTCTACCCCTTTTAAACATGCCAACGGTGGTAGTTGGGAATACCAGACGGGAAAACGCCACCTATTCCCAACCACCACTAAGTAATCTCAAAGAGGCAAATAAGAATGAAGTGTTCAAGTGTTAAAGCAACGATCTTACACATTTTTGGGACATTCTACACTCGGCCACCTGACCCTAAATCTGTGTTCTCAAATTTACAATGCATATTTTACGATTATCAGACGCTTTAAGGGTGAAGGAAAACATCGTGAGGAACACGCGTCACTTACGAAGAAATTCTAAGTTTGTGTGTAGTCGACCAACCCGCACTTGGCCAGCGTGGTTGACCCAGGCCCGATCGCCCTAGTTTAGGGTAGGCCCGTACTCCAGCAGTGTGGACGTATACGGCCACAGACAAGGAACCGACACCGGTTGTCATCACACAAATATTTGTCCGAAAACTGTAGCCAGTGTGGTGACCCAAGTAAAAATTACTGTTTAATATAGGTAGTCTAATTTTAACTTAAAGTTCCCAGTGAAAGTTCTCAGAAACACAATTTATCTAAATATCATTGTAACTAACTAAAAAGTTACTTATTTTTCATGAAAAAGTAATTATCTCAACATTGATTGTATTGTCACTCAAGTGCCGTCCGTGGCCTCTGGCAATAAGGGCTACGCTCACCAGGCGGCGCCACTGTTGAGTGAGGTCCGAAAATACGACTGTAAAAACTTGCTACGGGAGCCAAAACGAAGTGTACATTTAAATCATATTTTTTACATTGAAACGTAGACCTATTGGCCAAGCAACAGTGTTCCTCAGTACCATTTTGCTTAAAATGGGTGAACGTATTTTCCTCAGGGAATATAGGGTATTTTCCTTTTTATTTATTATTTATTATTGACTCCTACATATTGACAATTGTAAAAATATTAATCTTAATAGGAAAAACGCTAACAGCGGCATTTGACATTTAGAGGACCTCACTCGACACAAGCGAAAGCCCCATTGATGAAACCATAGAGAAAACCTAAATAAACTAGAGATGAATCTACCTACACTTAATAAAACTCACTCCAACAAGCAAGAATACTACGTCTTACCCTTTATCTAGGACAACTGCTTCTGTATGCAAATGTCTATATCTAGCTTTTTGCCCAAATACCAGAAATATGGTATGTCTTTATGCCGTTATCGTAAAAAGTAATAGCAGGCAGGCAATAAATGTAAAAATGAATATCGAGAGGAGTCCTTTCGAAAAGATACAAGTAACATTCCATTTTATTCCATTGTCTTCAAAGTTCGAAATCAGAGGCTAAGTTTAATTCAAAGAACATTAGTAATCTGCAGAGGAAATTTTGTTTCTCGATCTTTGAAAACGGTGTCAATACAGTGCTTATTATTAATTTAAAAGTTTTTAAATATTGTACAGGATTTTTTTTAAAGGCAAGATTAAGCAATCTTTGCCGTTGCTTTACTTTAGCTACTGACAAAAATGTAAAGCTTTCGCGTTCCATTACACTAAATATTAGTCTTTATGAATCTACACGCGATATTAGGAGTAGCACATACTTAGCTACTTACTGCCCAACGTTTCGACTGGGTTACACCAATCGTGGTCGCGATCGAACTGGCGCCGCCCGTCTTCGTCTGCCACATCGGTTGTGAATTTCTAAATCCAAATATTTTTAAGCTATTGCATAGCTTTTATCGCGGGCTTTGAGCGCGGCGACCGAACCAAGAAATTCCGTAACGAAAAAACCTCACAATCGTCTACCGTCGTGTCAGTTCGGCTTCGGCACGGTGTTTGTGTGCGTGCGGTTAGACGTATTGTACGACTCTACGAAGCTCGCACGAATCGAGACGAGCTGCTCCAAAATCGGACGATGCTATAAAATAGCTATACCGCGGCAGTCCCCGAGTGCCAAACGTCTTTTTTCATTTAGTTTATAGTGCGACAAGGATATCTTGGCGCGTGGGTGACATTGACAGGAGGGCGTGAGCGAAACATTGGGTGCGTTTAGCCGACAGACAGACTGGTCAGAATCTTAGAGTGCTGAACAGCATTCGACAATTCTGACTACAGTATCGGCCAGAACCATGCTGAGTGGAAAGTGAAGTTAGCTGTTAACGTTTGAATATTCCGCCATATGACGAATCAATCAATCAATCTGAATATCGCCACTTAGCATTCCTCAGCCGCGTCAGCCTATGCTACTCAGCAATCGCCATTTTTCTTTCTGTGCTGCCAAGATTGTGTGTCGGCTAAACGCACCCTGTGTTGCCATTTGACAGAACCTACTTAGTTTTAGGGGATTGTTCGAACTCTTGTCTCCGTATTCGATAACTCAAGTTCACCTACGAAATTGTTGGATGATAAGATTTATACTTGCTATTATTATCATGATTTAATAAAAGTGAACGAACTTCATATAAACCTAATATTTCGTGTCAAAATTTTAATAGGGAACCGGTTTTCCTCTTACTATTGTAATGACTGATCTAACCCTACATTATTTTTTGGCTTACTGTGGAAAACTTAAGGGGTTATAAGCGAAACTCGATAAACTTCCAAGGAATCTGTTAAATAAATATTTTCAGTTAATTCAAACAAAAATAACAAGATATTTTTACTAAAAGTAAAAAACCAATATTTACAATCGTAATCGAAACTTTAGCGGTTGACTTTGACATTTTCTAGGAAATTTAATCGATTGCAAACATCTGGCCTAATCGGAAATTGAAAGCTAGACGTGATTCCAATTACGCTCTTTCTAAAGGGCAGTTGAATGCTGGCGTCTTGGACTACTTTGACCTAAGAGTCTTACTGAGATAAATCGGAAGAACTTTAACTGATTTTTTTTATAACAGTGCTTCCTTTACGACTATAGAGGTTCTAGCCAGTATTTTGCCTACCAAGTCGATAATCCATCATTTAATATTAGTCTTTATGGGTCTACACGCGTTATTAGGAGTAGCAAATTACATAGCTACTTACTGCCCGTCGTTTCGACTAGATCGCACCAGTCGCAAATTATCACCAATCATAATCATAATTTGCTACTCCTAATAACGCGTGTAGACCCATAAAGACTAATATTTAATGTAATGCAGCGCGAAAGTCTAAAATCCAAATCCATCATTTAGTTTTACATACTACGTGGTGCATCCGTTTTTGCTCAAAAAAAACACATCGTTTTTTAAAGCAACTATGTAGCTGTGCCATCGACTTATTTCGCGTTTTAAGCCGTTTCTTACACATTGTTTCTTTGCTCCTATTGGTCGCAGCGTCATGTTATAGTATACCCAAAATCCTTCCTCGAGAATTTTTTATCCAACACAGAAATATTTTTTCAATACGAACCAGTAGTTCCTGCGATTAGCCCGTTCAAACAAACTCCTCAGCTTTATAATATTAGTATACGTAGAAATAGTCTAGAAAAGTACTTACAATTAATATACATTTAAACTGTCATGGTAACACATTAGAAAACTGAATATATCCGGGATATTTACCATGGTGTTTTATTTTGATCCTCATGTCGTGTTTTATTTCAAGGGAGCTTATTAAAATAAAACAACATGGTAAATATCCAGGACATATTTAGTTTTCTAACAAACTTATACATTTTATACATCGTAAATATCGGTTAAGAAAAAATAAAACCTGAACAAAAATAAGACAAAATTTAAGTTTCTGAGAAAGATTCATAAAACTACCCTTTTTCGAATAATACCAACAATAGATCCAGTTTCAGGCAACCAGAGTGACATAATTGACTCTCAGAACGTCCGCAACAGACAATTTACATAGAAATTTGCTAATAATGTAAGAAAATGGACTTAAGAAATTTCATTTTGCAGTAACAGACGCACTGACTATAAAATTAATGCACAAAATAGCTTGCCGTTTTCATTATCAATATTTCAAACAAAGTAATCGTTTTATAATAGGTATTGTGCAACTAGAAGAATGTGTTAGAAAATGTAACAGTTAATTAAATTAATTTTACCCGATAAACGACAAAAAGCTTTCGTGGGCGCTGCTGTACAAATGATATTTTGAAACTTATTCTACTCCCACAGCCATTAAAACAAAAAAAAAACAATCTCAACGACAACCTTTTAAAAAATCATAACATCGTCCAAAATGGCTGACCCCAAACCCCAAACATTGGCCTCACGGGATACG
The DNA here is from genome assembly GCA_039566165.1 of Maruca vitrata. Lineage (NCBI taxonomy): Eukaryota > Metazoa > Arthropoda > Insecta > Lepidoptera > Crambidae > Maruca > Maruca vitrata. The sequence continues at coordinate 1,123,383 of CM076917.1, forward strand.
CACAACGAGTTAGCAAAAGGGGACCTCATAACCTCACACGTAACGTGAGTAAAAGCTGATGTATGCAGGCATTAATTAAAACTCGGGTAAATTTTCGGGCGGCACGTTTTCAACATTGATTAATGGGCGATAATTAAAAAAGTGACACAGGACCGGGATTTTCCGTTCTGATTAGCTTGTGAAAAGGAAAGAGCTTTAAACTCGGGCACACCAAGTGTTCTGTATTGGAATTGAATTTAAATAATGAAAAAAAAAATTAAAATTTGAGTTACGTATAGTATATCATCATCAGCTCATATACGTCTTCACTGCTGCGGCACGTGCCTACCCTAACCTAGGGCTTCTTCTTCTTCTTCTTATCGTATGGTTGATGAACAACCTGGTGTCAGAGTTTTTAAGCCGCCCATAGGCCTCTGACATGGCTTCACACACCGTTGAAAAATTTCTCAGGTGTGCTGGTTTCATCACGATGTTTTCCTTTACCACATATGAATTTCAAATTAGAAAAACACATTGGTACCTGGCGGGGTTTGAACTGGCGACCTCTCGCAAGCAACAACCTTTAACACTCGGCTATCGACGCTTTATCTTTAGTGTAATAATAATTTTGGATATTTCAAAACATTTTTAAAATCCCTCTAGTACTTTTTACGTAAAGGACCTACAAACATCATACAAGTTCACAAACTTTTGTAATCACAATATTTGTAGGATATAAGTAAAGGAATCAGTGCTAATTCTAAAGTGTACCACTTAATTCAGTTAGTATGTTTCTTAATACTCTATTAAAATAAAGAATTCACAGTTGTTTTAATTATTTCACAAACCGAGGCTCGGTTAGAGCTGAAGACATTTTATTAATTAATAAAGATTTATTTAAGCCTTGTTAAGCAGTCTCTCACTTTCAAATTAGAATAAATAATGAGAGTATTTCACTGTGACTGAACTTAACATTTATAAATAATACCTGCTGAGTCCTTAATTCAAATATTAAATCCCTTAACTAAGATTTAATGATTACTTGTTTTTAATAATATACCTGTCAAATTAAGTTCTATATGTTTTAAAATCAAACATTTTCAATTAAAATCAGCAAAATGGTTTTAAGGCTTTCAACTTTTTACATAACCTTTATGAAAGGGACATGAATAAATTTTTTAATGTCCAATGTGTAATAAGCTTGAAAAACTTTAGTCTTCTTTCATTAAATTCGATAATCTGATAACAATTCAAATAAATGAAAGTATATATGTTACCGGCCAAACCCGATTTCAGGACAAACTAGTTTAGCCTAGGCCAAACTAGTTTGTCCTAAGCCTGTCAGGATAAACCGGTATAGCCTAGTCCAAACTAGTTTGTCCTAAGCCCGTTAGGATAAACCAGTTTAGACTAGGCCAAACTAGTTGATCTTGATATAGATACGCATTATCTAGGATCTTTTCCATACATTGTAATATGTCAAGATTGTCAAAATAAATAGATTATCCAAATAAAATCCTCCGCAATAGAAAAAATAATAATTTTAATTATACTTTAATCTTATTTCTTGTTTCTTATAAAGATAGGATAAACCGGTATGGCCTTCTGTTTACAAAAATTAAATTTAAAAATTGTGATAGCATGAAAATTAAAGGAGTTATAGTCAAAAACATATTTTATTTTTCTCTACTCCGTAACTGAAAATTTCGGCATGTGATTATTTCGAACAATGTGAGAGTACGCAGTATAATACAGAGACCCAAAACTATTGTATTGTGTATAATTAATATACATAACTATCTGTGCCCGCGACTTCGTTCGCGTGGACTATGAGATTTTACATCCAAAAGTTTTTGCCCAATAACTCCCGTTTCCGTGCGAATTTTGCAATATCGCGTTGCAAGTAAACTTAAAAAAAAAATTCAGGGATTCAAGGGTTGAAAGGGGTTTAAGCTTGAAAATTATTATAGAAAATATAAAATATAACTTACTCTTTATTTACACACTAATGTATTTCTTTGTGTTATTTCAATTTAGGGGTTGTTTGCAAGGGTTGTAAGATTTTCAAGGGTTGAAATTATTTTAATATGAGGTCATTGTGTTAGAAAACACTTCACGACCTCATCACTCACTATTAGACATGTTTTTTATCGATTAAAGTTTTTCGATTAAGGTTTTGTTTACACCCTTTAAAAATAAATAGGCGCAGTTCAGATCATTTTCACTTTTGAAGTTATGGGGTACATAATACTCATATGATTATTTCTGTTTATTATTATTTGTTAAAGTATGATTGTTTGTATTATCATTTATTATCCACTAGCGGCCGCCCGCGACTTTGTCCGCGTATTAGGGTTTAAGTAGCAATGATGTATTAAAATAGCCAGCTACCTCCATAACCACGTTTTATAAAAATCTATAAACGTAAAAGTTTTCCCATACCAATAATTTTTAACGACATAATAATTGTAGTAATTAAGACATTATTGCTTACATAACAAAAAACATTTATTTCTTGCCAAATATAGTATGATTGCACGAATGTAGTAACGAAATAAGAAGTAAGAAATAAGATTATAGTATAATAAAAATTATAATTTTTCCAATTACGAAGGATTTTATTTGGATAATCTATTTATTTTGACTTTCTTGACATATTACAATGTCTGGAAAAGGCCATACCAGTTTATCCTAGATAATGCGTATCTATATCAAGATCACCTAGTTTGGCCTAGTCTAAACTGGTTTATCCTAACGGGCTTAGGACAAACTAGTTTGGACTAGGCTATACCGGTTTATCCTAACGGGCTTAGGACAAACTAGTTTGGCCTAGGCTAAACTAGTTTGTCCTGAAATCGGGTTTGGCCGGTAACATATACACTGCTATTTATACAATATACATATTCGCGTTTACGTATAATATTTTGATAGATTTGACTTTATGGGTCTTACTTAAGACCCATAAAGTCCATTTACAGTTTGAAACAAAACTTAGTTTACGAATATAACTCGCGTGTTTTTTCTGTTTTAAACATATTAGAGACCCGACATATAATACTATATGTCTATTTACAGTTTTCCACTTTGGTAGAGCCAAAAATAGTCGAGCAACACAAACCCTTTCGTGATTCTCCCGCGTCGTGTTGATCAAATCGCTCCAATAACAGCAATCCGATGAAGGTCGGATCTAACAAAATATTCCTTTAAGCCTCCAATTTCCTTACTTCGTCCATATCCGGAGACTTCTTCTTTGATTTTCAAACTAATCAAACTGGTAAGTATTAATTTACTACTGTATAAAGCTATCTCGTAAATCCTATCGACAACACTACATAAAGCACTAAGTACATTAGGTTCTCTGACGATTCTAGCGTACCAAATCCGCTCCATCCATCAAGTGGACTGGCGGTCCCCTTTGGAACGCCCACAATGACCACATACCGCAATACTGCTAAACTGTCCTTTACATGGCGATTTATGTATTGTACCATAATACTATGGTAATATCCCTACTGCAATGCACTTTAAGAGTTAGAATCAAAATATACGTCACCGGAAAATAGCATCTCGATCATTCCTCGAAAAATAATGAACGGCAGTTGAAATGTACTTTTTAATGTATTTTTTTTTCAGTTAGTTGATTAATTTACGGCGTCTTGCAGTTAAATTTGACTGGCTCGGTGGAACAGTGGTTAGTGACCCAGGTTTACTACCTACGGTTCCAAGAGTCGTGGGTTCGATTCCCACTCGGGACAAATATTTGTGTGACGAACATCGGTGTTTGTTCCGTGCCTGGGTGTATTGTTAAATATATTTGTGTATCCACTGTTGATTCGGTTACCTGTAACACAAGTGCTTAAGCTACTTACCACGGGATCAGATCAATATATGTGATGTTGTGAAGTATTTATTTATTTTAAAAAAAGTCCGACAAATATAATTCAAACGTGACTAACTGATAAAGTGATCTATCATCGCACAGCCTAAACCACTGGACGGATCCGGCTGAAATTTGCCATGCAGGTATGTATATGTTATTATGACGAAGGAGAAAGGATTATCCAAATCGAAGCGAGGACAGTTCACTAGTCGTTTAAAAAAGCTTCAGCTTAATGCGAGCTTTCAGGACTCTAGACGTCGGAAGTAGTAGGTATAACTCGTAAAACGTAACAGCCTAGCAAAATTAATATCGCATAAATATTAAACCCATAGAAACACTCCGTATACAGCCCAAGCTGTCGCAAGAAGGTTTAAAGCCCAACTATTTTAATTTCAGTCAGGGGATACCAGTCATAACTATCTGTCCGGTGGTTGGTGAACGATACACGGATAATCGACCCCGGCTCCTCGAGCTCCTTTGGCTCGGTCCAAATCATTCGAGGCGATAGTATCCTTCCTCCCGTTTTCCTTCCTTCGTCATATATCCTTGCTACTCGTGGGAACGCAATGACCTTGTTAAAACAATGCACAAGGCAGAATGGCGGCGACGTGGTCCACAACCCGTCACGTCACGTTTCCCACAGAGGTGAAAAGTGGATCGCTGGAGGTGATCTCTGCCTACCCCTCTGGGAAAAAGGCGTGATTGTATGTATGTATGTATGTATTTTAGTTCTACAGCGACTTAACCCTTCAAACTTGGAGCAGAAGGCTCCAAGTCCAATCGACCCGTTAATCGGTCGGCTAGCGCGCTGATGGAAATGTCGTGTTTAATGGGAACCCGTCACGTCACGTTTCCCACAGAGGAGAAAAGTGGATCGCTGGAGGTGATCTCTGCTTACCCCTCTGGGAAAAAGGCGTGATTGCATGTATGTATGTATGTATGTATTTTAATTCTATATCGACTTAACCCTTCAAACTTCTGTTCCAAGTCCAATCGACCCGTTAATCGGTCGGCTAGCGCGCTGATGGAAATGTCGTGTTCAATGGGAATGACGAGCGACCGAACAACTACTGATTAGAAAGTGATTACGCCACAAAAACGATGTTTTGTTCAAAAAACCAGATCTTTCCAGTTTTCCGTGACAAATTTCCTATTTAACTTGACACGGGACGACTAGTTGAGGGTGATCAATGCGACTCTCTCTTCGAAACTCATGTTATTCTTGCAATCAACTCGCAACGAAAAAAAAGAATAAGAAGATGTACTTGATTGTGTGAACATTTCTTTCGATCAAGCGAACCCTGTGTCACTCATCAAATAATAACATCATTTCCGAGCTAAACTGCATAACCTTTACTTAATTATGATACTCGCACACTATTATTATGTTTATTATAACGTTGTTTATTATTTTTCCAATAACAATAACAAAAAGGTCTTTTTTTCCTAAATGACATACGATGCTGGATTTGCGTAGCCTCGTCATCATCACCGGACTTGCGGGGGAGCGGATGACTCTCACCTCTAAAAAAATACCACTTCTAGAAGCTCATATTTTACTGTTGGACGATTTTTTTTCAAATTAAAACTCAATTTACATTTTATGCCTGCTAACAATAATGAGACAAATCTACACCGTGAAATTTTAGTGGTTGTTTTCCCGCAGTAAAATGATTCTATCTTAGTAGTACAAAAGATGTGTGCAGTTCTTTTTTGGTAAAATCAAAAAATGCCGGTTTTACGAAAGATTTAACCGTAACTCGAAAACACGTTCGAACCGCTTTATGACTTAGGGTGAAGAGCTTCTTTAGCTTTAAGCATCGATTTCATGCGGCAAGCAGTACCTAAATACGTCACATCTTCAAAAACAACGATAGCTTCTCTCGTTTTCGAGTTGGAAAATTATTATTCTGAAAAATCGAAAAAAAAAATTTTTTTTTCGCGGAATAATTTGCATGATTCGATAGTATTACTAAAGGCAAGTCGTTCTGCCACGGGAAAACAACCACTAAAATTTCACGGTGTATAATTACATTCAACATTTACAAATATATTTATAATATCAAAGTTCAAGTAAAACGAATAGATTGTAAAGCTGAATATTCAAAGCATCCTTTTTAGGTGGATTGAAAATAAAATTAAAGCTCATGACGTATTTTTAAACGCATTCGCTTAGTTTGATAAAAGTGCCATTCAATTTTCACGCACCAGATACTCCACTTTTAATTAGTTTTATTTTGCATTTTTACCGACTAGCCCGATGAATACTTTAATTGAAATGACCGGAGAGCTTTTCAATAATCTATTTTTTTAACAAAATATGTACTCAAAGCTGTAAAAGAGCCGTTATCGAATTCTACTATAATCAATAGATTAGTTTAGAATCTTAAAAGAAGTTAATAAGCATATTTAAATACTTACTAACATTACAAATGTAAATAGTCAGGGGATACCAGTCACAACTATCTGTCCGGTGGTTGGTGAACGGTATACGGGTAAGCGACCCCGGCTCCTCGAGCTACTATCGACTCAGTCCAAATCATCCGAGGCGATAGTATCCTTTCTCCCCTTTTCCTTCCCCCGTCATATATCCTTGCTACTCGTGGGAACGCAATGACCTTGTTAAAACAATGCACAAGGTGGAATGGCGGCGACGTGGTTCACAACCCGTCACGTCACGTTTCCCACAGAGGTGAAAAGTGGATCGCTGGAAGTGATCTCTGCCTAGCCCTCTGGGAAAAAGGCGTGATTGTATGTATGTATGTATGTATGTATGCATTACAAATGCAAAAGTAACTGCCTAGCTTTTATGCTTGTAAGTCGTGCTTTCACGCCAATACGACTGAACCAATATAAATGAAATTTGGTACGGAGATAGTTTAGAAGTAATAATTTGGAATCGCTGGAAGTGATCTCTGCCTAGCCCTCTGGAAAAAAGGCGTGATTATATGTATGTATGTATGTATGTATGCATAACTAATCCAAAAGTAACTGCTTGGCTTATATGCTTGTACGTCGTGCTTTCACCCCTATACGACGATACAACCGAAATTTGGTACGGAGATAGTTTAGAAGTAATAGTTTGGAATAGTTTTCTTCAACCCTGGCTTGTGGATTTATCATGCCCCTGTATGTCCGTCCATAATATCACAGCCACTTAATTAGGATAATATTTTACCTATGTATGTGTAGGTAATAAAACAAATTATTAGTCGGAAATGGGACGGTAATATAATGTCAATTGAAACGTATCTGACGTTACAATTGCAAGTCTAGTAGAAATCTAACAAATACTAGTATTTAGTATACTTTCGTTCGTCTCCTTTAAAATAGAGTATTATCGTTCTTCTTCTTGTTCAGTCAATTTGGCTTTTAACATAGGTTTACTAGACATTGTAGGCAGCTCCTAGGCTCTTTGCCAAAGTAACAGCCAACGTTGATCCAAGCAGTTTACCAGGCGGCCGAAACCCGGTATCTTGCCAAAATGCAACTAAAGCCATCCACTGAATACTGAAGTACCAAATGAATTCGCTGCCTTTCTAGGGTTCAACCCGCAACAATTCGCTATCGGTCCGAGAGACCCGCTGTAAATAGCATACCGCACAATCCAATTCCAGTTTGGTGAGCGCCAAATTTTAGCTTATTTTCGTGTGTATTTGTACTCATTATGTGAAATTCTTATTTCGATTTCAGTGTACCAGTCATTTTTTACAATTCATTGGATGCAAATAATTTCATTAGACTGTTTCGCTAGTATAGAAACTTCTTTTTCTTTCGCTTTTCAAGTTCAAATTCTTCAATATGGGTTATTTTATCTGGTATTTTCGGGCCTTTTTATATCTGATAAATCCAGATCTGCATTAAGCCAAGGCTTTCCTTTAGCAGGTAGCTTTTACCAAATAGAAAATACCGATATTCGTAATCAAATTTCTTCCCAAAGAGTGAGTAGGAGTCCTCTAGAGTATCGCTACCAAACCAATTAGTATAATATCGGGTCTCAATGACCCAAGCATGATTATTGTTGTTACAAAATAAAGCACCAGCTGACGGCTTTCAGATCGGACTTAATTAATGTGCGATGCCTCCGGGATTTAAAAATAATTTAGGCAAAGCGGATCAGAAAGTACCTATACCTATAACACGACATTTTTTGATCGTTTGTAATGAAAATTTTGAGATTACGTAGATTTTTTTAAAGCTAGCGATGCGCGTATAATGCATGGTTACAACCATACTTTTTAAAGCGTCGATGGCCGAGTGGTTAAGGTCGTTGCTTGCCATGCGAGAGGTCGCCAGTTCAAACCCCGCCAGGTACCAATGTGTTTTTTCAAATTTGAAATTCATATGTACCATCATTCGACGCTTTAACGGTGAAGGAAAACATCGTGAGGAAACCAGCACACCTGAGAAATTTTTCAACGGTGTGTGAAGCCATGTCAGAGGCCTACGAGCGGCTTAAACTCTGACACCAGGTTGTTCATCAACCACACGATAAGAAGAAGAAGACCATACTTTAATAAAGGAACAGTCAGAAATTTTGCCTCTATCACTAGCGCTAGAAGTTGTAAGTTTGACGCCTGACTAGGACAAATATTTTTTATGAACCAGTACATGGAAACATTAATACATTTGTGAATAAGTGTACTTGGAATGCTTCTGACATCCGTAATACTAATACACTTTATGTCACCAAACTTTGTCAGCAAATTAAGCAATTGTAAAAATGAAAACTAGTATATATCTGACGCTGAAGAGCTTTCTACACTTCATTTCTAAAACATTAATACAATCTTTTTCAAGTACAATTTTTTTAAACAAAGCTACAATTTGGTGCGCCCTACTTCTCTCCGGGCAAAAAGAAACAAGAGTTATTTTATAAAACGCAAGAATGTACAAATTGGTGTTAATTGGGTCAATTTGAATAAATTGTACAAATTAATGGAAGTCTCCGCTAAACGGATAATTAAATCAATCTGTTTTGAAGAGAACAGGCGTCCTGAATAAAGACAGGTAGGACATTTTCCACGATCTGTTTTGACGGGAAGAATTCTGGAATAATAAAATACTTTAACAGCGTTAGTAAGATATTTTTTCGTTATTTTCTTAGTACTCATAGTATAAAACTCAATTTACTTAATTCAGTAGTATTTGTTTTTGTTGTTTTTAATGTTTTTTAAAGCTTAATGTAAATTTAAAATTTGAAAAATACGCATTTATGACCCCGCCTGAACGTATGTAGTATTTGTTTTTCTACTGCTGCTTTCTGCGATATGGTACCATAAATCTAGGTAACATTCGATATGAAATTGTTATTTATGTGAAAAAATGGTCACATTTCATTCCAATATTGTCATTTGATTGTTTTCAATGATTTGCCATTTCTGTATAAATACATTATTGTCAGTTAAAATTATATTAGAACAATATTATTATGTAAATAGAGTATACTCATGTCACTCAGGTAGGGCAGGGTCCTGGTGACCCAAGACACAGCGTTCCCCTAGTTTAGGCACCAGTCCCCGCTGTTGCTACATTCTTTTTACTGCCTTGCTATACTCATTAGTAGTTTTAAGTGCAACATTGTGGGAAACTGAATAAATCATTATTATTATTATTAAAAAAAAATATGTGTCATGCAACGAACACACTCTATATTACTCGCTCGCTAATCCTTCTAATGAAAAGTCAATGGATGCTTGGGTCCCTGGATGATCATATCTCTTCTCATTGATGAATGAATACCGACAGGTACCAATGTGTTTTTCAAATTTGAAATTTATTATGTACCATCATTCGATGCGTTAACGGTGAAGAAAAACATCGTGAGGAAACCAGCACACCTGAGAGATTTCTCAACGGTGTGTGAAGCCATGTCAGAGGCCTACGGGCGGTTTAAACTCTGACACCAGGTTGTTCACCAACCATACGTAAGAAGATTAACTCAAATAATCTGTTGTTCCAGCTTCCCTATTAAGACTTCTGCGGTATTTGTGCTGGATCCTTCGCCAACAACGGCTAAAGTGATTGGGTTCATTAATTTTGATTTCCGAGGCTCCGTTTGGGATATTTTGTTGGATTGTTCGCAATAAAACTTTCTTCGCACTCTCCTTCGTTTAATTACGTATTAAGGAGGGTTTCGCGCGAAATAATGGTATCAAGTTCCGTTTGTAAACTAGAATTGGTTTTGATGTTAATTGAAAGATAAATTCTGATTTTTGGGCTGGCTTGGTGGAACAGTGGTTAGTCTGGCTACGGTTTCAAGAGTCGTAGGTTCGATTACTATCCGGGACAAATTTTATGAAATAAACAGATCTCTGCTCACATTCCTAAAGCACAATTTTAGATCAATCAATTACATGACATTTATCACCAACCGATAAATACTTCTCAGTCAAATTGATTTAACTCTGATTTGGTCGGATTTTCGCCACACTGAGTCTCAAGAATCAATCAGTCCGATCGATTTCGGCCATTCCTAACTTAGGGCTGTGTAGATTACTTCACAGAAAAACTCACACAAATTTTGGTCGATCCCAGACTCGAACCGAGGACCTCTCTTCTCGGTCGGTACGCAGCGCTTGCTACCAATAGACCAACGAGGCAGTATTTTATAAACATAATGTACAAAATAACAGTAAATCAGTGTCTAGGGCCCTCCCTATTAAAGGATTATAAGGTGGGTGTTTAAGGAGTCCTAATCGTTGAACAAGCTTATTCAAAGGTAGGAATATTAAGACGTCTATTACCCCTATCATTTATTCAAACCAATCAAATTCAATAAAGAAACTTTATATTGGATTTGGTCGTTCTAAATTCATGAGGTTTATAGTGATTCAGACAGAAATTAATTTCATAATAAATTCATTACTCAGTTTGAGATGTACAAACGATGAACAGAAGTTTACCACAAATTACTTTGATAACTTTATCGGGACGGATAAAGGTAATTAATACATACATACATAAAATCACGCCTTTTTCCCAGAGGGGTAGGTAATGCTTGATTTTATTGCCGCGGATGGCGGCAGTGCTAGTGCGAACGCCTATTAGTCCAGTCAAATTAGGTAAAAATCTCGGAATTCAAGATATAGTACTAAAAACCACCCAAAACAATTATTTAACTAGGCTTCCTTACAAACAACGTGTTCTTCATGTATAAAAGGTGTCGTCTGGAATAGGTTTACTGGGGTAACCACGTTAAAAACCAGCCAAGTGTGAGAAAAAAAAAACCATAGTTTTTGTATGAGAACCCACTTAAACATTGGTTTTAAGCTTTTTCTAGTATAAGATGTTATAGAGGCTACTAAAATACATCATTCGTGAAAATTTTAACTGTCTAGCACAATCACACGTGGGCCTGGAAGCTTTTGAAAATACAACTTTTTCAACTATTTTCATCGCTGTATCTCTGAAATGGTGAATCTTAGGAATAAAACGTACAGACATTTTTTATAGATAAATAGAAGATAAGTAATTTTCTCCTACACACTTTTATTATAAAACTTCCCGTTTCGCTCAAAAGTTCATAAACTGATATTTGTGACATTTGACCTTGAAAATTTAATAGTTGCGTACACCCTACCATATGTAGGTTTTGAGACAACTTTTAGGGTGTCAATATCTAAGTATTTACAGACTTACAGCTGGGTATCTCGAATTCCGAGATTCTTACCTAATTTAAGCTTAAATGACTGGACTATATGGCGACACGGAAGAAATGTAAAGCGCCTAATAATCCGGTCAATTTACACCAAAAAATTAGAGTGAACTTTTTGAATCGTTATATCTCAGAAATGGTGGCTCGTAAGAAAAAAAGTATTGATACATTTTTTATAGAGAATTTTATGTAATTTTATGATACTTACCGTTTTGCTGAAAATCGCGAAAAACACATTTTTTTACCTTTGACCTTGAATTATTTTTTTCCTTACGGGGGAATGATGGAGAACTTCTAGACATTGTTTATAATTATATTTTGAACAATTTCACTGAAATTCAGCTTGTTGGGACTTTATGTAACTTCGAATGTCTAAATTGACCGGACTATAAGTAAGTAAGAGTAACTAAACGACTATGTAGTAATCGATTCGTTGAGAGCAAACGAGCCCAAGCATTTAGAAACTAGACGACATTAGACAACGAAGATACATGGGCTCGTTCTGCTATTGTGTTAGGGTGCATTTACATTAAACGAGCGAATGCTCATTCTATCCCCACTACATCAAATTCTCCTACTGTAAACAGGCGTAGGCGTAGAGCATTTGATGTAGTGGGGATAGAATGAGCATTCGCTCGTTTAATGTAAATGCACCCTTATAGACGATAACGATACGAACACACAACGTGTCATTTGCAAAGCGGCTAACTAAGAGTATGATAAGCTAAAGGCCATAGGCTCTGACTATAAAAAAGTTATTAGTGGTGAGAGCCATCCGCTCCCCCGCAAGGCTGGTGATGATGATGGGACTACTCCAAGCCATCTTCATAGTCAGTTAGGAAAAAAGTCGCCATAGGCTTTAACTGTGTTCAATAGATGGTATGGTGGATAGACCCATATTCTTAAATTTCGAGACCGGATCAATTATTTATGTAGTAAGTGTTAATATAAACCAACAATGTCACAGGTACCGGGAAAATACTTTAATTATCGTAACAAATTCATATCATAAATTAAAAATGCTGATCGTTTAAATTGAGAATGCCTGAATCAATTTTATTTTACTACATTGTCCTGACAAATAAAAAACACAATAAAAAAGAATTATTGAATCTGAGTGCAGACGTATTCAAGTTTTAAGATCAGACATGATGAGGGTTATTGATTTTTAAATTTATTACGGCTTCTAAAAGTTTATTGTAAGAAGCAATTGACACGAAGGTCGTTTCTTACCGATGGGATATGCATTAATCACGGGCAACAACCTAACATTGCACGGTAGGGCTACCATGAGTTTAAAACTTACGCACTCGATATCGCCTACGTAAATATGTCTATGAAAAACTTGTACAGCGCCGCTGGTGGTTACGCGAAGAACTAAAATCGGCCGTATGAAAAAAACAACTCGATAGGTTTTTAACGTACGTAAGTTTTCGATAGCCAACTCATGGTAGGCCCTCTGGTATGATGTATGAGGTCATAACTATGGCACGGTGCCAGAAATGCCGGCCATTCCGAAAAGCTAAGAATGTGTGTTATCAAGTCTTTTTTTTCTAAATTTCGCTAACATCCGTCTTTTGTTGATCATAACTGAGTTATTATTTTCGTGACTCAGAGAGAACTTTTAAGAAACATTTTATATGTATAGTTACTAGTTATGATAGTCAGGTTCTTCTCATTTTTGTGTAAAGTAAAAAATAAGATTTTACAAAAAAAAATCCTTTTGTTTGAAAAATCTAAACCGCTTATGTTAGATCAAGCGTCTATTTTGCATGTGGCATTGCATTTTGCATGTGTGCAATGTAAATTTGGCATGTAGGTACCTTTAATGAACGTAAAGCTCACTTGCAACGCGATATTGCAAAATTCCTACGCGAACGGGAGTAATAGGGAAAAAACTGTTGCATATGAAATCCTGTAGTCCACGCGAACGAAGTCGCGAGCACAGCTAGTTGTCTATAAAACACCAAAAATGTTTGGCCGGCTATCTCTCCCGTGACGGTCATAATCCCTGCACTTTACGAGGCCGTTGTAATGCTTCGTTCACGGTTTACAATACGCCGGCAATTATTTATATGCACCCACATGTAGTTTTTCACGCGGAGTCTGTTCCGATGTGCAGTTTTGGAAGGAAAACAAATAGATGCGAACAATTGCGGATTCGCGATCTTTATGACTGACTAGCATTTGGTAGCCCCTTTCATCATCATCCCATATACGTCCCCACTTCTGGGGCACAGGCCTACCCTAAACTAGGGCGATAAGTGCGGGTTAGTCGACTACACATCCTTAGAATTTCTTCGTAGGTGTGCTGTGCAGGTTTCCTCACGATGTTTTCTTTCACCGTTAAAGCGTCGAAAGATGGTACATATGAATTTCAAAGGAGACGGGCGAATCTGGGCCTATCGTGTACACAAATAAAGTATTTATCAATATTTTTTTTTAATTTTTAATTTTTAATCACGAAATATTAAGCCATTTTACCATGGGATATTAAATAAAATATTTAATAATAATATTATTGACTTTCGTTACTTCCTAGCTTTACTGTCATTTTGACAATGTTGCCAAATGAAATAAAGTAATGATATAAATAAAGAAATGATATAAAATAGAAAATAAAAGCAATGAAAGTGAATAAAGTGTGTTTGACTTTAGATTATGTTTTAAAAAATCGTTTTAAATAACTAATTATATAACAACGTTTATAAAAACATTGTAAAAATAAATTGATCAACAGGTTTATTTTTTTTCTTGTACTGGCAACAAAGTAGACCTCATGTTACATCAAAGTCAAACGTCAAACTAAAAAATCATCATTGGCTTGAACTTACGATATTTCGTTTTGTTGTGTTTTCGTGTGCTTTTATTATTCAATTAGTATTATTTTGCGACTATAGATTCTGATGGTTATTACGAGAATACAATGACTGATCAACGACTTCATTGTATTAATTGCGGCATAGCTAGCAGGCGGCGGATTACATCAAATAGAAGAGGAAAGAATAATATTATTGTTCTTGCTTGGTAGGAAAAAGAAATGTGGGCTGCTGTTGTCACATAATGTCCATAATATGGTACCTAGGCTGGGCGAAACATCAAGAGTATTTAATACCACCTGCACAGTTTTAAGACGATATTTTAATTGTTTCTGATGAAATAGATGATCAATAAATAATTATTATGAGAGAAATGTGTTCGTCATTCATACTTATACCCATCTACTTACACTAATATTATAAAGAGGAAATACTTGTATTTCTGTGTGTCTATTTGTATGTTTGTAATGTATAAACTCAAAAACTACTTATGTAAGATTTTAAACTTTCGCGTTCCATTACACTAAAATTATTCTTTATGGGTCCACACGCGATATTAGGAGTAGCAAATTACATAGCTACTTACTGCCCGACGTTTCGACTGGGATACACCAATCGTGGTTGCGAGCAAACTGGCGCCGCCCGTCTTCGTCTGCCATTGCGGTTGTGAATTTTTTGATCCACCCCCGAACCAGCAGCACTGATGTCATTTGTACAGCTACCCATATTTGTCCGACACACAACACTCACTGAATCCGGGTTTATATTAGACGTAACTTTCCGCGGTATGCACTTACTAATCACTGGGTTCCATGCCGATGATAACTTGAATCCATCTTCCCTATTGAAATTTCTGTGTTTCTTAATTTCAATAGCTTCTCGCACTATTCTTGTGTTATTGTGACGATCTGTTGCAAGGACCTTCGGGTCGTGTACCACCATGCAATGATTAGTACCCATTTCTAATAGGTGCTCAGCCACCGCGGACTTGTTCGTTTGTCGATTTTTAACAGCTGCAATATGTTCTTTCACCCTCACGGCTATAGCCCGTTTGGTTTGTCCAATGTAAGAACTACCACAACTGCAATCGATTTTATATCAAAAACTACTGCACCGATTTCAAAACTTCTTTCACCATTAGATTCACCCTGAGTAACATAGGCTATATTTTATCCAGATACGGGAAGATGTTGCCCCGGGACGCGGGTGAAACCGCGGGAAACAGCTAGTCTTTTACAATAATCTTAGAAACCTCAATGTGTTAATGTGCTAAAATACAATCTGATAAAATCTAGTCAATAGAAGTCTTTATACAACGTGAGAGCACTGAGAGTTTGTTAGAATAACTCATTACGAAGCAAATTATAACACCATATATCTTTTTTCTCCCGTGTAGCAGTTGTAAAAAAAAATATTTATTTTAAATGGCAGTAATATCAGAATTAAATAGTATAGTAATTGTTGCTGTACAGTCAGGCCCAATTTTGTATGGACGTTCGCCCGTCTCCTTTGAAAAACATTTTGGTACCTGGCGGGGTTTGAAATAGCGACCTCTCGCATGGCAAGCAACGACCTTAACCACTCGGCTTTTTTCGAGCCCCTTTTCACTTGCTCGATAAGTCTAGGGTGCGATTCCCACTCAGTAGAAATGTTTGTGTGGTGAACATTATTGTTTTTTTATATACTTAATTAAGTATATTTACGTATAACATTGTTGTGTTTGACATTCGTAAAAAGATTTGACTCCGCGATAAGTTGCTTAAAATATTACGATGTTATGGGTTTGTGACTTTATAGTTCTACAACAACAACGTATAATGTAACGACTGCATGTAACCATATTTCTAGCAAATAAAGTTATTTCATTTCATTTCAACTATAGATTACAAATTTAAATAATATACAACCAAGTGTAACATAACAAGTTATTTTACGTTGAAAATATACAGTACCGAACGACATTGAGTGGTGTAACCCAAAATATACAACGGGCAGTAAGTAAGCAGCTTGTCTTGCTAATAAACTACTAAACCTACTAAGGTTTAGTAGCAAATCTACTAAACCTTAGTAGGTTTAGTAGCTTTTGATCTCCTTAAGTATACATACATAAAATCACGCCTTTTTCCCAGAGGGGTAGGCAGAGATCACTTCTTGCCATGTACTACGGTCCTGGCATACCACTTTCGCTTCGTCCACATCCATCAACCTTCATGCATGCTCGTCGATTACGGGTACTTTTGATTTGACCTTGACCTCCCTAAGTATCAGAGCATATAATTCAATGTTAAATACCTAAATTGACGCAAACGCAAAATACACCTTAAATTCATATTGAGATATTTGTAAACAATGATTTTATGAAGGGAGATCTCAAACCCATTAAACCAGTAACGAAAACGATTGTTAACCACTTGTGTCGGCTGAAAAACCGAAAGCGATTGAAATCAATTTATGAAGTAGGTCTGCTCCGTATAAACAATTCATCATCACCAATAGATCAATGAGAGAATGATAATGCCGCTATCTATATAAAATTTAATATAGCTTCGAGTACGCGTAGATGCTGATAAATCAACGGGCGTGATTTGGAGATTAAAGGCTAAGCCGATCCCATAGCGATTCGATAATAAAGTGATAATGGTGTTTTGGTTACGGCGAGCAAATGAGATATTGATAGAAGAGTCTGTTATGATATTAATATGGCGTGAAAGTAAATTTCTAGTTCAAAAATGGATTAAAGCTGAAGAAGTAAAAATTGGTATGCTTAGTTCTGGTATAGAACTAGTGTAGAAGTACGTTAAGGAAATGTTTTTAACAAACATTTTATTTTGGTTCAGCTTATACGCCCTACCGCACTAAACAATACGGCTTTAGCCTAGCTACGCTGACCAAGTGGCAGTTGATCGACTTCTACAACCTTAGAATTTTTATCAAATGTATAAATGTTTTAAACAAGCATTTGTCGATCAAAATAACTACTAAACGCACGGGGCACGAGTCCAACTCAAAGATTTTTTAAATTAATAGGTTTTTTTTCGTTGTCCAAAATATTTAATTTTAACAAAACATAATTTCAAATTGACTTTAAAATCAGTTAAAAATAACAACACAGTTTAACACGGTTAAATAAACAAACGAACTCAAAAGGCAACACTTTCTGAGGAATTCAGTATGATAAATAAATTCGCCAGTATCAAAAGCAAACATGATCCAGTATGCAACAGCTAAATTTAGCTTCCGCCGTAAAAGTATTCAAATGCCACTTCGGTTCAAAATAAACCACATCAAAAGTTTATCAAACATTCATCTGGTAGCGCGCCTCGTCTGAAACATTCATTGATAGTTTCTCTCCAAAGTTTATTTATTCTACAGAGAGCTGCGGCCACAGTGCATGAGCTATGAGTATGGAGAAAACTAGATTTTCATTTCAATTTACTGGGTCGAAAGCGCATTTCATACCGCCCCTGTCTCATTCCATTACCATTTGGGGCAAATATTTGTGTGATGAACACTGGTGTTTGTTTCGTGTCTGGGTAAGTTTTGAATATTTTAAAATTTATTTGTGTATTATAGCTCTCTTGTTTCTGATATCTGCAACACAAGTGCGTAAGCTACTTACCACGAGATCAGATCAATGTATGTATGCAATGTTGTGTAGTTTTTTTTATTACGTATTTTTTACATATCCACGTTAGTACTGCGATTCGTAGCTTTCGCAATTATGTATCACTCTCCTGTCTCACTGCCATGACTTGAATTGTGCTATAAATAAAGATGGTAGCAGTAACCTGTATCATTACAGAAACATCGAATATCAATTGGCCCATCGTCAAGATTTACTGGAAGATTATTATAGTCTTTGTTTGGTTTGTTCAAGACAAATGTTGGAATTTTCGGACTCAAAATAATAATGATACTTATCACAATTTACCTATTTTGAAAATGTGTGCAAATAAAAACGATACTAAAACTTACATTATAAAGAATTATAACCTAAAATCATACATTGTTCAAAAGCTAGAAAAAAAACTATGTAAATAAATAAACATCACATACATTGGTTTGATTCCGTGCTATGTTGCTTAAGCACAAAACACAAGTTTGAAAATATCAGAAACAACAAGCATTTCTTAGTGACACGAGGCAGAAAAGAAGAACAGGGGGCTTAGACAAAGTAACTATATCAAAACGATAACGAAGTTCGAAAAGAATAATATTTATGGGATTGACATTAGACGCGATAAATCACGTGGTCACGTGGTCAATCTAATGTTAATCCCAAATATTTTATTATTTTCGAACTTCGTAATCGTTTTGATATTTTTACGTAGTCTAAACCCCTGAACCTCTTGGTCCGAGCTACAGCACCTGCATAGTATGCGGATGACAGCGCTGTCCAGCACGTGTTGTTCGGGAGTGAATAGGGAAGGGAGGGACTAGTTGAAACAACTCTTCAGAGCACTTCCCGGCTCTACGTAACTATTGAGTTTCAAGGGTGTATTTTGTAAACAGAAACAGGGCATTGGGATAACGTTACTCACGAGTTTCCTCAAACCCAATATTTGCACAAACACACTCACACACACAAATAAAAATATGTAGATGCAATTAGTTGTTTACAACTTTTGCAATAATATTGTACTATAACATAATAAAATGTAGAATAAGCTATGGAAGAGTAGCCACCTCTGATACAGGTGCTATGTCGCACTTACTAGAAGTAGTCAATCCTTAGTTTGTAAACCTTACTATTTGATGATAATAAGGATTTTAATTTTTTTCCCATTTTTATTCAGAGCACTCCCTGACTCTACGTAACAACAGAGTTTCAAGGGTGTATTTTGTAAACAGTAACAGGGCATTGGGATAACTTTACTTACGAGTTCCCTCAAACCTAATTTTCTTTTATCGCTGAAAAAATATTGAAAAAACTCTCTTACACTGTGATCCACAGCTTACCTGTTCGTTAAAAGATTACATATGTTACACTTGAGTACACCGGATCGACTGACGAATAAATATTCCAGTCACGGAACGTTTGCGCCACTTTATCAAATGTGATATTGTAAGTACTGATATGGCGAAAGAAAAAAAGAATTTGTAAAACTTACGACTGAAGAAATCCAATCCGTTGTTATAAAGAAAATACTATTTTTTTTTTCCACCTGAACTTAATATCAGTGTTTCTGTTAGGTATAACAAATGTTTAACTGACTGCATGAAAATGCATATTTATGAAACGCAGGAGACTTAATAATTATTATGCACTTTACCTGCCTAGCCAAAGCAGGTATGGTATCCCTAATTGAAGTTTTATAGTATTGTCATAAGACATCCCCGTAACCACGACCTATGTAATTTGCTACTCCTAATAATGCGTGTAGACCCATAAAGACTAATATTTAGTGTAATGGAACGCGAAAGTCTAAAATCTTACATCACCAGTCAATTAAAAGAAAAGTAAATTAGATTGACTAGTAAATTGCATGACACAGCAATTCAATTTAATTATTTGTAGTCGTGTCCGAGGAATTTTAGGACATACCCTTGGTAGATCTAAGTTTCCCAATCTGAAAACATTAATGAGTTTCAGATTCGATTAAGAATGTAACTATTGCGTTACGTAACTAGTTCCTGAGGAATGTTACCTAATTCATTGACTTAAAGGATCATGTAACTTTACGTAACTTACGTAAACAAATTATGTAACTTAACCTAACATATTAACCTAACCTAACCACATGTTTATCGTAGAACAACATCAGTCAGAATAACTTGTTTCTTGGTATCGGGATTAGCAGTGATCCAAAACTGATCTTAATTATATTGAGCAGTGGAAGTCGCGATAATATCATCGTGATTAGTTAACAAGCTCATGCCTCAATCATATCACCTACCTAATCTATTTATTTATTGCACTCCATAGTTAACAAAAGATGTTAAATGTTGTTTCTTAAAACTAAGAGATCTATAATCATCATCAGCCCCTATACGTCCCCACTGCTGGGGCACGGGCCTACCCTAAACTATTGTGATAAGACCTAATAATTCATCGATAATCCAATCAAATCATTTGTTGTGTGTCACATTACAAGCAAGCACAGCAATTGAGGATGTGGATTTGAGGAGAAACGACCTTGTTTTTAAATAATTCTAACCATTTTATTAGTACGAAAGAGCGAAAAACCGGGAAAACCCGACGTTCCGAGCTCTTTTCCGCTATCGTGGAGACGGGAAACTGTCGGGGTTTCTAAATAATTAGTTTTATATTTTATTGTACACGAGTTACTTCTTCTGCTTATAAAAAAAATCATCAAAACTGTATAAAAACTACAAGTATAATAAACTTTAATAGGAATGCAAGAATTTATCAGAATTGGTAGGTTCACATTGTTTTAAATGACGATTTACAATTGCCTGTAAGAACAAATGAATAAAAAACATTGTAATTTTAAAAAAGTAATCACATAAAGCGTCATTGTGACAAGACCTAAGATTTACAATTAAAAATTAAAACATACCTCCTCATATACTGGAACTTGATGACTATGAATATCAGCAGCGTGTTAGCCGACAACGAAGCTGTCAACACGGCAACATATAGCACTATGATGACCACATCGGGCTGGTAGAAGATGTCCAAGTCCATGGGGGGCACCCCCCATAACTCACTGTCATTCCACCCCACGTTTGGCAAGGACCCGTTGAATGTTCGGTGAGGCATCTCTACGTCAATATTGACTTTTCTATGTCATTACCCCAGCTCTTACATTCGTTTGACAGGGTTCATTAGTTCACACTTCACTTTTTCACATCACTGTATCACTTTTTGCTGTTTCACGCGATGATTGCTGGTGGATCTGTAAATAAATGGAGATAGTTAATGTTTTTTTATTGACTAGTTGAAGGTACTTATAGACCACTGTCTGAGAAATAATGAAGAAGATTTTCTCTGAATAGATATTTATTTATGTATGTATTAAAAAGCTACACCAAATATACTTTACAAAATATCATAAAAGACATTCATTATAGAATACACTTTAAATGTGTGTACAATATTGACTTTAAACAAAAATATACAATAGAATACAGTTTTATGTCAGCAAAATAATAAACTTATGATTAAGGTTTAAAATAGGCACAATATTATATTCTGCCTCAGCAATGGGTTGGAATGTACTTTAATTACTTACAAACTGCGTTATCTTTGGTATTTGAAGGTCATTACTAATTAATTAATTATATTCAAATAAAACATGATTGAAATTGACGGCGTACAAGATAACGACTCACAACGGTTCATGAAATTTGACAGGAGAGTTAATATTAATTTTAATCCGAGCAAGTCAAATAATAATCTTAAAATAAAAGATTTTTTAACTAAATTCCTATTATTGAACGGATTTATTATGAATACTTTTTTTATGTATGAAATATCTTTCCAACTCTAAAAAGTACCTGAAAATGTGGAGTAAACAATAAAATTATTTTAACTTCACCAAGGTAAAGTAATTTATCAAGTGACATTTTTGATGTCCGCACCGAAGGCTAGCTTAATATGTTTAAAATGGCAATATATTTCGTACCCAGTTGGTAACAATTTCATTATCGGTATCCCTTAAAATATATTCACGATTTTATTGTACTTTTTACGGCGATACCTTTGACCGCTTTTTCAGACTGTTTCCAGGCGACTGATTTTATGTTAAAACCCGTTTTATGAACATTTTACAATCGCCTTTTATGCTGGATTGGGACTAGTATTTGAAAAATGTGGTTATCACATTAAGGGTTACCTCTAGATCTTTTTTGGCCAACGGCATTTTAAGGATATCCAATTTTTATCGAAAGAATTTCTAATGTCTCTCTTTACATAAAACAATCGTGACAAACAAACAAATGTGGGTAGCTGTACAAATGACATTAGTGCTGGTTCGGGGTGGATTTAGAAATTCACAACTGCTGTGGCAGACGAAGATGGGCGGCGCCAGTTCGCTCGCAACCATGATTGGTGTAATCCAGTCGAAACGTCGGGCAGTAAGTAGCTATGTAATTGCTACTCCTAATATCGCATGTAGATCCATAAAGACTAATATTTAGTGTAATGGAACGCGAAAGTCTAAAATCTTACATGAAACAATCGATCTACTAACCATAATAAAAAAATGACACCTTTGTGAGAGACTGGTGTCTAAACTAGGGTATTACCTATGTGATAGATCACCAGGCCCTCACATTACAATCTATTGAACGGTACATTTGTGCTCTTAAGTTGTGTAAGAAACTGTAATTTTTCGTCAAATATACTTGATGAATTAATTATTTCAAATTATTTCATTTCTTGGAGAGCAACAAATATACAAATATATAAGTACGTATGATGGGAAGAATAGGAAACAAGCACCCAAGTTAGGTCAAGCGTGTAGCGGAAATAACAAAGATGTTGTGAAAGTAGGTCAGGCATCCGACCTTACCGATTAATTTCGAAACACGTATTTTCATATTAGCGAAAATGTTGATCAAAATTTCTGATAGCTTATACTTTCAGTTGGTTACAACTTAAAAGCGGAGGTTCTTAATACGACAATTTTTAGTCTAAACCAAGTTTTTTAAAGATTTGAGACAGCTCTACACACGCAGACCCGAAACTAAGTAGAGCTTGTACTATGGGCGTCAAAGACTGTGATATACATTAAATATTATAAAATGTATATTCACATCGACCACCCTAGTTAATAGGGTAGGCCAGTGCCCCAGCAGTGGAGACGTATGTGGGCTGATGATGATGACAAATTCAGACACGGAAACGAAACAAACACAAAATAAATGTTCATCACAAAACGTACGATTCTTGAAACCGCAGCCAGTGTCACTAACCACTGTTCCACCGAGCCAGTCAAATAAATCCATAATTAGACAACTGAAAGTGTCCGGGATATTTACCATGTTGTTTTGTTTTAATGAGCTCCCGATATTTCGGCACTGTTGCAAGCGCCATGATCACGGGTGAACTATAGGACTGCGAGAATGACGGTAGGTCTAAGGGCAGACATATCGGTCTACCCTCGTTCACAATATTGTCACTCCGAACAAACGTTTTCAGTTTTCTAATGTGTGTAACCATGACAGTTTTAAATTATAAATCCATAATATCTCATACGTTCTCTTACAAATGCGACCTTAATCTGCGCATGTATGAGGATTAACTTTATCTGACATACTGTACACACCTTCTTACCATGATGCCACCTCATCCTCCCTCTGACAAACAAGTTTAACTTCGAATTCCATTTTTGTGGTTTACTAAGTACATTCCTGAAATACACACAAGGGCTACGAACTTTGGAGAAGTTTGATGCTCCTGCATATGATATCATAAGCTTTTGTCACGGGAAATAGGAGTTGCACGATATAAAATTCCATATAAAGTTCCGTAAGCCATTACATGCATTGTTTCATAACGCTAAAATTCAGAATGTAAAAACTTTCTTAACGACATATATATGTCTTATGAAGAAATCCTTATTCCATAATATATCTAGTTCCCTATGATACTCAGACACAATAGTAAATAGATAATAATATGTGTATATTTTTGTGTTTGAGAGACCATTTGTTAAGGAACGCTTTACGAACGGTTATATAACTCAGGTATATAACTCACTATGATCGGGGCGCAAATTTAACGTTATCATACCTAAAATATTTTTGTATAAGCCCGGATTTGTGTTCTGTTGCTGTACCAAATAAATAAATAAAAATAAATAACATCACGCTGCGACCAATAGAAGCAAAGAAACAATGAAAAATGTGTAAAAGCCGGGGAAAATTCGTCACATCCAGTATATAATTAGGCAGCCGCGTAGCATCTTATTGTTCAATCTCAACTCCTTTTTACCCCGAAATAGCAAAAGGCAGAAGTGCTTACTTTAAAGGTGTCGAAAGCTCTGGATCAAATGAATACAGAATCAGCAATAAAAGCTCCAAATCCGATTGTGAAATATAAGGGAAGCCCGTGAAAGCTTCACGGACTTAGATGATACATCATTCCGTACTGATGTTTCACGATTTCTGTATTTTTTTATAACATAGGCTTTATATTGGACTTGCCGTCTATGGAAAAGCTCTTATTATTAGGCTCATTAATATAACGTATAGGTAATATTGAAATAAAGAAATGTTGTGACTCTGATTGTACGGCTAATCTTCTTTTTTCAAGAATAAATTTAAAATTTTGATAACTATAATTTGTTAGTTGTATGCTTACAGTAAGTTTAGCATAACCTTTTGAAAATAAAATGTCAATCTCCATTTTATTAAAAAAATCTAACTAGTAACACCTAAAACCGGTATATTTACCATATACCTATATAACCATTTTGATTATGGTTTTTATCCAAAAAAAAATTACACAAACCTTTTTTACTACTAAGATAGAATCATTCTACTGCGTACAAACAAATTTTACGGTATATTTCAACCTCGCGATCTCTGAATAGGTGAAAGCTCCATGGTCCCGAATGCGGGCAAAGAGGAAGCATAATAAGAACGAACTGCAACTCATGGGTTCCCACAGGAAAGGAGGGACTTAACGTTAATTCCCTTTGTTATATTAGTGCTACTAAGGCAAAATTCCTTTACCTAGCAATTTTCTTTAGAATACCCGGAAAAGCTTATTACATCCTATCCTAAAATATTTGAATTTACAAAAAACCTTTTTGCCTTACATGGGTAAGTAGCTTTTTGGTATTGAAGGTAAGATTGAAAATTACGCACGGTATAAACATCTCATAAATTACTTTAAACACTTAAGATTTTACATAGGATTTAAGACAATCATCATCATCAGCCGTCATATACGTCCCCACTGCTGGGGCACGGGCCTACTTTAAACTAGGGCGATAAGGCCTTAGTCAACCAAACTGGCCAAGTGCAGGTTGGTCGACTACACAACCTCAGAATTTCTTCGTGGGTTTCCTCACCATGTTTTCCTTCACCGTTAAAGCGTCGAATAATCGTACATATGAATTTGAAATTCGTAAAACGCAGTGGTATCTGGTGGGACTGGCTTGGCTAGCAAAGACCTTAACCACTCGGCCATCAACGCTTTAATCCCAGTGGGGACTAAATCTATTATTATCTGATTAAAAAACGTTGAAATAGAATACCATCATCGCCTTTAAAAGATCAGACATCAAAAAGGAGGTCTTCAGTTTGACCTATTATATACCTGTATTATTTTACTGTTGACTCTGAGTCTGAATAAACCCCAAATTATAACCCGTGTAGGGCCAAGTTCAACGACCAATAATTGAATTAAACTTCAGTCCAACAAAGTCTTATTGTTGCTTATCCAAGCGTCCAGTTAATCAAATAATAGAATCAAACGTTTACTAAAGATGTTAATTAAAACAATGATAACGTTAATAAATACTCTGTTTAACTGGAAACGCGTGTGCGAGAAAATAATAGTCAATATTTATTAATAGCTTAGTTAACTATTATTATATTGTTTTTGAGAACTTTATTCATTGACCGTTATACCACCGTAATGTTAGATAACATGACGTTATGAACTAGAATTCACTTAATTGAAATATTAAATATTCTATCAACTACGTACTTAGTCAGGTGGTCTATAGTATAGGCTTCCCCAATTTTCCTACTTACTCTTAATCGACCTTATTTTGACGACTTTCTATTTACTATGTTTTAAGTAATTTCCTTTTGCAAATTAAAGATATATAAGCATTTGTGTTTGGATGTGAAGTATTTAAATAGTGTATTTCACAACAACAAATACATCGATCTGATCTCGTGGTAAGTAGCTTAAGCACTTGTATTATAGATATCAGAAACGAGTGTGGATGAACTCAAATATATAATAACACACCCTAGCACGGACCAAACACAATGTTTATCTCACAAATATTTTTTTCCGAGCGGGAATCGAACCCACGTCTCTTGGAACCTTAGGGTCACTAACCACTAATGGTTCTAATATTCATGAGTGCATTATCATTTTTGCTCGAGCTCAGATATATGTAGATTGTCTAACTTTGAATTAGTTAATGAAAAAACTAAGGCCATATCGCCCTTGTTTTGGGTAGACCCCAGCAGAGGGGACGTATATGGGCTGATGATATCGATTGATTATCTTGCTGCATTTTGCTCTTTGAACCTTAAAAATACAATTGAGGCACAAGAACAATTATGTCATAAATTACAAAGAGTTTACAAAATAATCCTTTGACCCTTCTCATAATTTTTCCCATGAAAAAATCAAGATTGCCGGCCTCGTGATAACAATAGACTTTCAGAACAAAAGGTGGCTTAAATAATGCTGCTAAACTTTTGTCTACACAATTATATGCGCCCCGTAGATTAAGCCTTTGTGTATGTGTTTTTATAATGAGCTGAATGCAATTATTTATAAATCAATGCTGTTTTAATTGCTTGATCAATAAAATGTCCGAGGCGCTTGAGATAATCTTGAAATAAGGTAAATCCTACATTAAATGAACGTATTAAATTTAAAAAATAAAAATTTAATTTTAATGACTGCAGCTCAATACTGAATCCATAATTTAATATCTGCATTGCCTACTTAGTGGGTTGCAAATTCAAAATTTCAAATGCGTTTTTAAAACTCAACGCCGCTGAAACTCTAAAACATTTTAAGCTATTGCAAAGCTTTTATCGCGGGCTTTGAGCGTGGCGACCGAACCGACGAAATTCCGTAACGAAAAAACCTCACAATCGTCTAACGTCGTTTCAGTTCGGTAGACTTCGGTGTTTGTGTGCGTGCGGTTAGACGTATTGTACGACTCTACGAAACTCGCACGAA
This sequence comes from Maruca vitrata, assembly GCA_039566165.1. NCBI lineage: Eukaryota > Metazoa > Arthropoda > Insecta > Lepidoptera > Crambidae > Maruca > Maruca vitrata. Next base: position 1,150,568 of record CM076917.1, read on the forward strand.
TCGAGACGAGCTGCTCCGAAATCGGACGATGCTATGCAATAGCTATACCGCGGCAGTCCCCGAGTGCCACACGACATTTTTTGTATTCGACTATAAGACATTGACATCTTAATAGTTAACCCGTGTAACGGCCAGCGCACTTATTTTCCACGCGAGCGACTAAAAATGTGTCTAACAGACCCGGCGGACCGATTTAAAATAAACAAAAAATCAAATGTCTATTTTATGCATTGCTATACTTTGATGTAACGAGACGGCCGTCAATCGTTAACGACCTGGCCTACGTTTGGATAATTAAATCCCGGCATAGTCCAAACTGCTTTTAACCCTGAACAAATCGCGTCGGTTTGAAAGTGTGTCCGACCGATTTCGGTCATGGCAGCTACCTCAATAGATACCAGCCACAAACATATTGTAATATAATAATAAGTACCTTTTTGTAACCATCAACCTCATGTTAAATTATCATAGTTAAAGTCGTGGCTTGAAACTACAAACTTTCAATATGGCTCTTTGGGTCCGCTCGACTTGTATAAAGTGGGTCTTTAAAGCATAAGGTGGATTGACATAGTGTTAAAATAAACCATTTTTATCCATATTATAAAAATGGTTTATTTTAACACTATGCATCGGCTGATTGCTTAAATTGCGGGTACTGTGAGCACAATTTCTCTTTGTACAGCACAAGTGTGCGCCCAATCTAAACTGCACTCTGTTCCCAAACAGTTAAGTGAGATGGCAATCCGATATAAACGATGAGAACAACCGCTAACTTCCAAACTCCGAACTCGAAACCGACCTGTCGGTCTTTACTCAGCTCTTGCTCCCAATAGACCAACAAGGTTAGCTACGCGTAGAGTCAACTGTTACGTTCATACTTTGAATAGGGGAGCTAAAATGCTGCTGATATAAGAGAAATTCATATAAGCAGCATTTTCGCTCCCCCTTTCCTCAAAAACCTTTTCCTGGTTGGTTAAAAGGACATGTTACCCTGGTAATTGACAAAAGACTCCGTTCGATCGTTAGTCGTCGTCGTTAGATGTCGTTACCACATCCATAAAAGTTTGCTTTTTTCCGTTATTCGAGATCAACTTTTTATCTTTACAAATAAAAGGAATTTACATCGAATCGCCAAACTGGATCATTTTTTTCAACTGATTGAGGAGATTTGTTAGGAGGAGGACAGTTAGGTTTTTAAAAAATTAAATATTAGATGTTTTTTAAACAAAAATTAGGTGGTATGAAGTACGATGGGTCAGCCGATTGAATACGAAATTCATTGAAAATTCAATATGAAAGAAACTACGGGCGAGTCTGACTGGATGGCGTCGTGAAAGAAGTATAAACCCTCTCAAATTTATAGTCATGTCTTTCAACTGCACTCGGTCTCTCAAACCAAGGGACCAGACGAGTGTTAACTGAGAAGATTAACGAAGATATTTTTGAAACCGTCTTAAAACTGACTTGTTTGCTGCCTCGATAGTCACAGATAATGTTTCTATTTCGCAGATAATGTCTCACATACACGTAATGGATTTATAGTTTAAAATGTGGAGCATTTAAAAAAATATATGCAGACGATTATTCGACGATGTTTTTTTTTTGTTTCAAATACAGGATGCCGTGATTGCGTGGATACAGGATGCCGTGAGTCTTAATGATATAAAACTAGTGAGCCGCCCTCGCTTCGCTTCGGGTATATCAATACATAGTATAAAACAAAGTCGCTTTCGCTGTATGTCCGTATGTATGCTTAGATCTTTAAAACTACGCAACGGATTTTGATGCGGTTTTTTAATAGATAGAGTGATTCTTAAGGAAGGTTTGTATGTAAAATTTACCCGAAGCGAAGCGAGGGCGGGTCACTAGTTATAAATAAAAACCTTCCTTTTGAACCCCTTTATAAATAAAAAAAAACATGAAAATCCGTTGCGTAGATTTGAAGATTTAAGCATACACATATACATACTACACACAGACAGACACTGGAAGTGACTTCGCTTTATACTATACACCGTGAAATTTCAGTGGTTGTTTTCCCGCAGTAAAATGATTCTATCTTAGTAGTACAAAATATGTGTGCAGTTCTTTTTTGGTAAAATCAAAAAATGCCGGTTTTACGAAAGGTTTAACCGTAACTCGAAAACACGTTCGAACCGCTTTATGACTTAGGGTGAAGAGCTTCTTTAGCTTTAAGCATCGATTTCATGCGGCAAGCAGTACCTGAATACGTCACATCTTCAAAAACAACGATAGCTTCTCTCGTTTTCGAGTTGGAAAATTATTATTCCGAAAAATCGAAAAAAAAATTTTTTTTTTTCGCGGAATAATTTGCATGATTCGATAGTATTACTAAAGGCAAGTCGTTCTGCCACGGGAAAACAACCACTAAAATTTCACGGTGTATAGTGATGTCCGTTGTGGTCAATTTTATAGAACAATAACTACGAGCTATGTATACATATAGGTAACCTCTTCAATACTTTTGGGCTTCATATAGTTATTTCAAGAACCTGGTATTATAAATTAAATAATAAAAAAAGACGTGTGGCACTCGGGGACTGCCGCGGTATAGCTATTGCATAGCATCGTCCGATTTCGGAGCAGCTCGTCTCGATTCGTGCGAGTTTCGTAGAGTCGTACAATACGTCTAACCGCACGCACACAAACACCGTGCCGAAGTCTACCGAACTGAAACGACGTTAGACGATTGTGAGGTTTTTTTTGTTAAGGAATTTCTTGGTTCGGTCGCCGCGCTCAAAGCCCGCGATAAAAGCTATGCAATAGCTTAAAAATTCCTCATTAGATAACAGTTGGTCGACCATATCTATACATGTTTTGTTATTGAACTGTTATGTTAAACAAACAGACGTTTTCCATTTTCCAATAACAAATTGCTCCCTGATTTCCCTCGGTGCCTTACCTATCACTTTGTGAATGCCACTTCTGTCAACTTCTATGCACTTCGATGCAATATAGCTTGTCGCTTTTAATGGCTGTTGGCATGTTTGAATTGTCACGGGAGTTTACGACGCTCTCTAGTACCTACACAGGTGTTAATTTCATTGTTACATTCCTATACAGAATGAAAGAATTAGGTGTATTAAATATTAGCCTTAAGGGTCTACACGCGTTATTAGGAGTAGCAAATACATAGCTCGCTCGCGACCACGATTGGTGTAACCCAGTCGAAACGTCGGGCAGTAAGTAGCTATGTATTTGCTACTCCTAATATCGCATGTAGACCCATAAAGACTAATATTTAGTGTAATTGAACGTGAAAGTCTAAAATCATAAATTAGGTGTATTGAAGATAAAAGGCCGTTAGGTCTATTACTGTTTTGCTGTAAAGGATTTAATATAGCACAGATGTTATATCCCAATTTGTTGACACTTAAATCATGTTACGTTAATTTTATTATGTAACTAGCTGTGCCAGCGACTACGTTCGCGTTTCCCCAGTTTTTTACACATTTTCCATTGTATCTTTGCTCCTATTGGTCGCAGCGTGATGTTATATAGCCTAAAACCTTCCTCGATAAATGGTCTATACAACGCAAAAAGATTTTTTCAAATAGAACCAGTAAATCCTGAGATTAGCGCGTTCAAACAAACAAACAAACAAACTCTTCAGCTTTATAATATTAGTATAGATTAGGTGTACCAAAAACACGCACTAAAAATATTATACAACATCACGTACACATTAATCTGATCCCGTGTTAAGTAACTTAAGCACGTGTGTTACGAATATCAGAACCAACAGTGGTAACATACAGTATCCTTACTCCTTACTAATATTATAAATGCAAAAGTAACTGTATCTGTCTGTTATGCTTTCACGCATAGTATACTGAACCGATTTAAATGAAATTTGGTACAGATATAGTCCAGAGCCTGAGAAAGTACATGCCTATGTACTTTTACCCGACTACGCTATAAAGAAGTAATGTTTTACCCGCTAAAAGTCTCTACGCGGACGGAGTCGCGGGCGGAAAGCTAGTATTGCATAAAGGTAACCAAACCACTAATCTTACATTTAGGCCTATTCTTTGAACATTTATCTCTATCTGTATGAAATACTCGTACAGACAGGCGCTGGAAGTGACATTGCTTTATACAATGTAATGAATTATTTATAGAAAGAAAAAAAGATCAAATACACATATAAAACATTAATTAAAGTCAGTGCAATCCTAATCTAATTACTCAGGCATCAAAGTGTAAAATGTGCCGTAAGTAATTGAATTATTGGAGTAAATTCAATTCAATCTGTCAAATGAATTCCTCTTCATTGCCTCTCGTGCTATTTGCGCCCTCAGATTTCAATTCCTGCCTCCCCGTTTGATTGCATATATCCCAATTTCAAGTTTTGTACGAAATTGTGCCCTGCTGCCAATTTGTAAGGGCTCCGTTGCCTTGAACAATACGGTATACGAATAGAACTCACTTTAATCCGAAACTTCGAGGTTTGCAAAATACACCGTGAAATTTTAGTGGTTGTTTTCCCGTAGCAGAACGATTTACCTTTAGCAGTACTATCGAATCATGCTAATTATTTCTGGAAAAAATAAGTACTTTCTTTCAAATTTTCATTAAAATAATCATCCCACTTGAATGCGTGAGAAGCGATAATTCTTTTAAGCGATTTGACGTAATCAGGTACTGCTGCCGCATGAAATTGATGATTAAAGCTTAAAAAGCTCTGCACCCTAATAAATCAAGTGTTTCAAGCGTGCTTTCGAGTTTCGGTTATCCCGTTCGTAAAACTGGCATTAATTGATTTGAATAAAAAGCTGCACAAATCTATTTTACTACTGAAAGAATAATTTTACTGCGGGAAAACAACCACTTTCACAGTGTAGAAGGAGCGAATGAAAAATATTGTTTTAGGACACGGAATGAAAATAATGGTAAGGGAAACTGTTTTAAAATCAAGTCTAGTCGAAATAGAGTATTGTTAAATGTATGAAATAAGCCTTGGAATAATGTTCGTATTTCAAGTTCGAGCTGTTAAACTGCGCATAATACCTTTTTTCTTTTGGTAGTTGTCTGGTTTGCTCGGTGGATCAGTGGTTTGTGGCCCAGGGTTACCTACCAGGGTTCTAAAAGCCGTGGGTTCGATTCCCACCCTGGATAAATACATTTTTTGACGAACATTGGTGATTTGTTCGTGTCTGCGTGTGTAATTATGTATATCCGTGACAATAAAGTATATTTATGTATCCACTGTCGATTCTGATAACCGTAACACAAGTGTTTAAGCTACATACCTCGGTATTAGATAAATTCTGTGTATAATATTTATTTATTATCATTAGTTTTGTACCACTGGTTGTTTTTATATTTTATACCCGAGCATAGTGTGGTAAAATGAATAAATAACGATGAAAATACAAGCTTTCAAACTTGCCTCGATCAATAGAATAATTTGGTCGTCAAAATCACTATGTAATAAATAATCCCGCAAACACAGCCCTTGGAACCTAAATAGCCTTGTTTACACCTCAGTACACATAAATATAGATCAGAAATATTTATACATAATGAATGGAAGATAATGGACAACTAAATAAAGCTCCGTTGAAGTAAAAGGAAATTAGAGTCTAGACTAAACGGGGAAAGGAGTAGGTAGTTGAGCCATATTTTATAACAATACTTAGGTATATTTCTGGATACAATAGGGCCAAGTCTTTCCGATTGCTGGCGTCATGTTTTTTTTATGTCTTACCTTCACTTAATGTTAAGTTAGAAGTTTAAAGAAAAGGCCAGGGTGCTGCCATTACAACTGAGGAAAAATCGGACAGTAGAGCAAGACTTTTTTATTTTAACTAAGTATACTAGAAACGAATATGGACAATGATTGAAATATTTACTAGTATTCGGTATATGTCCCTGGCCACATCAGCCGTAGAACCGACAACCGTTGGGGTAGACGGATTCTGGAGTGGATACCGCGTCTCGGCAAACGTAGTGTAGGACGCCCGCAGGCCAGGTGGTGTGACGATCTGCGCAGGACGGCTGGTAGGAGCTGGATGCGAGTGGCCGAGGATAGACAGAAGTGGCGTGCATTTGGAGAGGCCTATGTCCAGCAGTGGACAGAAATGGGCTGATGATGATGGTATATGTCCGTTTTTAGTGTCTAGACTATTTGTATTCAAAAGCTTCGTTTGAGCTAGTCAGCGTGGCCATCGACATACGATTCAGGTACTGCTTGCCCGAACCAAGAGATTCAACTCCTCTTTTCTGCCCCGTGCCATTAAGGCATGGAATACCCTTTCAGCTCATGTTTTCCCTCCGTCTTATAAGCCCGGTCTCTTCAGGCGGGCGTGAAACGGCATCAGAGCAGGCCTTCAGGGTGAGTACGACAGGCACAATAGGTCAATCTATTGTACCTGTCGACCTCATATGTAGATTTTACGACCGCTTACCATCAGGTGGAGAGAGGTTATCCAGAGTCTCTTTTTAAAATATCAACGTTAAAATGCGACGAACGGAAAGACAATGTTACGGTCTTATTTATAATATTAGTAAGGATACCTGCCTCGATGGTCTATTGGTAGCAAGAGCTGCGTAAGGACCGATAAGTCCCCGGTTCGAGTCTGGGGTCAGGCAAAATTTGTATGAGTTTTTCTGTAATGAAATTACTCAGCCCGGAGTTAGGAAGTTGGCGGTTGAACGCCCGTGTCTCGGAAAGCACGTTAAGCCGGTGGTCCTGCGCCTGATCTCTCATGTCGGATTGCCGTCTCACCGAATTATGAGAGTAAGGGAATAGAGAGTGCACTTGTGTTTGCGCGTACACTTGTGCACTATAATATGTCCTGCGCACTTGGCTGATCTCAATTGAGATCAGCCGCCATGGCTGAAATCGGTCGGACGCCTTACTAGTAACGATACTTAAACTAAAATTCGAGAACGCCCGGACCGATTCAGGTAGTTTTGGTTTTAAAATGTTCGTCGTAGTCCAGGGAAGGTTTCAATGAGAAAATATGGAAAATGAATCAGTATTGGCGGTATGAAATTCGCTGGGACCATTACTTTGAAATAAAACTAGTATTACGGATTAATCTCGCGTGTATTGTTATTCTAAACATATTAATTAGAGACCCGACGTTTTGAGCTCTTTTTAGCAATTTTAATCGCTTTAGACCTGCGCAACAAAATTTATTTAAATCATTTGAATCAAACAACCACATCATTTACATCGTAAATCACATAATGATGTTTGCAAGTTTCCGCGCGTTCCTTTTAAAAACAACAATCAAAGCATTTGTTCTCATCATATATTTTTCAAGTACTTATGCATAAAAGTTCAAAAGAACAATCGCATTACAAAGAAAATCTAAATACCGAACGAGGATATCTTATTTCTCGTGTTAAATCTGATCCGCGTTAGGTGAGAACAATTTAACGTCGTCAGGGATCTTCGGAGGTATAAAACAAATAAACAAATATCTCACAACTTTGGTCAGATTTTGAGGTAAGTAGCTTATGGGGACTATCTTCCTGACACAAACATTTAAGTAGGAACACGTGGAGCCTATCCACGTGTTTCTACTTTAATGTTTTGTTTCACAAAATTGTTGTTTTTAATTAATACTTCATTTAGGGTACATCACTACATAGTGTCCCGCGTCAGTCTGTCCTTATGTATGTTTTGATCTTTAAAACTACACAACGGATTTTGATGCGCTTTTTCTTAATAGATAGGGGGATTTAAGAGGAAGGTTTATTATGTACCCGAATCGAAGCGAAGCGGGTCACTAGGTTTACATAAAAACCTTCTTCTTGAATCCCTATATCTACATCGAACGTTGCGTAGTTTTAAAGATTTAAGCATACAAACATAGAGACAGACTTTGTTTTATTCTATGTAGTGATTAAACATTCTAAATTCAGTGTACAGAGAAACTTTTTGTTTACTAAGTATTTCCATACGGATAAAAAACGCCAAAAGAAGCATAATGAAATAAAAAGAAGGCTAATGACTACTCGTAATTTGCATGCCATGTACTACGGTCCTGGCACACCACTATCACTTCTTCCACATCCATCAACCTCTTCATGCATGCTCTTCGATAATGGGTACTTTTAAGTTTGACCGTTCTTCAAAATTTGACCTATTATGTTATGGAAGGTCTTTCCTGGCCTTACCCTGTCGACATTTCCATTTAAACTTCCTCTATATATTTCCTTTGTTAATCGTCTTTCAATTGTCCTCTCAACAATAGCTAAAGCTTTTATGCAAAATACCTTTTTATTTACATATAATCTAAATCCATGGAAAAGTCTATCAACCCATTACTTAAAGTTTAATCGTTGGACCATGCGATAAAACATGTTTAAAGAACCACGTCTTAGAAAATCTCTACTCATTTCTTATAACCAAGAAAACACGCAAAAGCTTTTTAAATGTATGAGAATGAATGTGAGTTATCATTATTGTTGGCAGTTAAAATGTTATCTAAATAAATCATGACAATAACCGTGAAAATAAAGTCACTAAGAGTTTTTAGTCTTATATATTTATATTCGTTTTGACCGAATGTGACATTCACAGTGAGTTAGATCATAGTGAAAAATATACTAAATGCTCTCCAGGTGTCTAAATTCAAAGATAAACTTTGTGCCGGATATATTTAAAAAATAATAAGGTAAATACAAATACTTGAATTCACATAAAAACATACAAGTTGTTTAAATTGTTAAACATGCAATCCACCCCGCCACTTACCACTGTGTTTTCAAATTTGAAATGACTAAGTACGATTTTTCCACGCTTTGACGGTGAAGGAAAACATTGTGAGGAAATCTGCACACCTAAGAAGAAATTCTAAGGTGTTGTAGTCGACCAACCTGCACTTGATTATGATGAAAAATGCAATAACATTGAAAACTGTTTAATCCCTTAATCCAAAAGTCCCAAACTGTAAGTAAAACTCGATTTAGTTCTAAAGTATAAAGTGGGATCGATTGTATCAGATGTCGATCAACGACCCCGCTAACCGAATCCACTCTCAACGACAAGTCTCAAAAGATTACTGCAGTAGTTCTGAACTGACAGAGTTCTAGACATTGCTACGAATGTTCGCCAATCAAAGTAGACACAGAGTTTGCGACTCAACCTGCTTCGTGGAATATAGTAGATTTAGTATTAACCCTTGTTGCGACTAGAGAAATCTTAATTCATTTCATATGTTACAAGGGGATAAGTTGCGTTTAAGTTTCCGTAGTGAAGGGAGGAAGGAACTATGAGTACAGTTCGTTCACCGTCTGTCTGTCGCCAATTTTTTTTTGCTGTTCATTCAAGAAGAAAGATTCCCATTGGATGCATTTTTGAAATGAATCGAACATATTACTCCGTTCTTAGCCGGTTAGGTACTCATTCAGTTTTATCAGTTCTCATACACAGATTAGTATTGAATTTTTTTATGTCAATCAAAGGCTTCATTGAGAAATGAAGTTAATCTATAAAATTTAACGTCGGCTTCAATCTTCTTAAAGAAAAAGAAAAGTAGGAACTAAATAGCTGCAACTTTCTTTCATCTTTATTATTGAAAGATTCTTAAAATAAATTGCGGTCAGGACCGAGCTAAGTCAAGAAGTGGTTTAGAAATTACAACATAAACACCGCCCTCGGTATATCTACGGCCCTCATTTAGAGGATTACATGTCTACTGCAACAATTTATAGCCCGAGAAGAGTATATTATGACGACATAATATCTTTTGCCTTCCGCAATAAGGGTCAGACTAATAGTGACGTTAACATATCTACTGTGCGAGCAAAAAGAGTAATAAGCCACTCGGAATTGGACCGTGAATTTAAATTCAGATGAAGTAGCTGTAAATATGTGAAGTATGTGAAATGTGTACATTTTCGCCTTTTCGTTTGTGATGTTACAGAATTGGATGTTTCATTTTATATCCGTGAATGCTGAATGGTTGCATGACACAGGGAAATGGTAGGTATAAAATTCGTCTTATTATAAAAATGGCGCCGTGATTTACAATTGTTTGTTGTTTTATAAAGTGTCATAGGCAAATTGTGTATTGTAAATTATAGGCTTTACACCAGCGTATAATAGAATAGAATAGAATAATATTTTACTTAGCACACAAATATAAACAAACCAAACATACACAATAGGTAAAGTTTTAAAAAAATAAACAAGTAAATTCATCAATTTATTCATTTGTTTTTAGGTTGCACACCTGCACACATCACATCACATGCATTTATTTACTCCCCTGGTAAGTAGCTTACTCATTTGTATCACATAAATCAAATTCAAAAGAAGGATATAGAAATAAGTACACTCAAAACTATTGTAGCGGAAATAATATTGGCTTTCTAAATGCTTATTTAAAGTATCAGATAAGCGCGACATTCTCGTAGAAAGAATTATTTTCATGATGATCCAACCATAAAATAATATACAAGCTCCTGAACTTTCATGATTCTCTTTGCTTTTGATACTCATATCAATATGCATAATAAAAGTTAAAAACTAAAACCCAACTACGACAAAAAACGACGCTGAAAAAGTATAAAACAAGACTTTTAGAACACTGAACTGAACAAAGTTGCTTATGTAGTTCCAATTAAATGGACACAGTAGACTCTACCAAAATGCTTATGTTGAAAATTGACAATAATGTCATACAATACTATTTTGAAGTATGCAATATTTACTATGTAGAGATAAGTTTTCATGTTTGGAAAACCGCAGTCACACGTTGTCAAAGTGCTACGGTAGGTAGGTACTTGTGTATGGAACGTGTGACTACGCCTTTCCAAACATGAAAACTTATCTCTACATAGTAAATATTGCATACTTCAAAATAGTATTGTATGACATTATTGTCAATTTTCAACATAAGCATTTTGGTAGAGTCTACTGTGTCCATTTACTTGGAACTACATAAGCAACTTTGTTCAGTTCAGTGTTCTAAAAGTCTTGTTTTATACTTTTTCAGCGTCGTTTTTTGTCGTAGTTGGGTTTTAGTTTTTAACTTTTTATTATTTGTACTATTTTGGTGTTAAAGTGTATTTGTGGCGCATAATATTATCAAAAGTTAAATTGATGAACCAACATGTTTTATATTTTAAGGGGACGTAGTAAAGAAGCTATGAACGAAAAGATGTGAACTATATGCAATCAGTCCATGAATATACGTAAAGTCACATGCAAATGCTAGTAATATATATATATTTAAAATGTACAAGTAAAGCGCTTTCCAATGATACCAAACACGGCGTATTTATCTTAACTTTATTTTTTTACTCTGTATGATTTGTCCGCTAGTGGGCGCCACATTAGATTTTGTGAAACCCTATATAGCCTATAACCAGCGGACAATTAAGACGCTTCTAATGATATGTCATTTGTCGAATTCTGACAAGCAATTTAGAAGTTATGTGGAAACAGATGAACATACATACATACATACAAACATACATACATACATACATACATACATACATAGCCTGTCAAAATCATAACCCTCCTTTTGCTTTGCCGTAGTCGGGTAAAAATAAGGTCTAACGATGTAATACGGTTAAATAAAAACTTCATAAGTAAATACAAACACTATGATTCATATCAAAAAGTAGCACCTAACTTTTACGCAGGCTTTGAAAATAAAACAAAGCTAACTGAAAGAGTCCCAAAACTGCCATCAACCTAGCTGCCTCTTTGTTTTTCTAAATATTCAAAACAGCAAGCTTTAACACTTCAAATATTAGCATTAAATTAACAACGTTATTTAAATTCATGTTGCAGCTAGCGCAACGTGAAATTCAAGAGGCAGACGTTAAAAAAATAAATTGTCAATTTGGATCGAGCGGCGCAGAATGTTATTCTATTTGGCTCGGCGTTCAGAAAAACATTAGCACGGTCACAGCGGATTATCTAGACAAATTATTTTTAGCCATTCCTATAAACAAAGCATCCCACCGAACGTCAATCGCTGTGCTTTTAGCTGCATGTGAAATAACTACAATAAAAGCTGTTCTATTGTGAATTTGATCCTGCACAAATTGCATACGTACATATTAAGAAAAACGGAAAAAATTCAACTGCCTCACCGCGGCTCGGGGACTCGAACAACTGTCCTACTAGGAATCCCGCCCAGACGTGCATTACCGTCACACCAGACCAGCAGCTATTAATTGAAGCCGTCGAATTTTTCCCGTATATGACCTGTTAGCCACAGGTGGCGCCATCTACTATCTGTGACACACACTGACAGCCCTAGACATTTAATTACAGAAATGTACACTACAGAAAATGATGACACACTGGCAATTAATGGAATTTTTTTAAGTGCTATAGCTTGCACTAGCTGTTCGAATATTTAGAAAAACGGAAAAAATTCAACTGCCTAACCGCGGCTCGGGGACTCGAACACCCGTCCTTCCGGGAATCGCGCCCAGACGTGCATTACCATCACACCAGACAGCAGCTATTAATTGAAGCCGTCGATTTTTTCCCGTATATGACCTGTTAGCCACAGGTGGCGCCATCTACTATCTGTGACACACACTGACAGCCGTAGACATTTCATTACAGAAATGTAAACTACAGAAAATGATGACACACTGGCAATTAAAGTAAATTTATAAATTTTAAGTGCTAAAGCTTGCACGCACAAGCTGTTCTAATATTTAGAAAAACGGAAAATATTTCAAATGGAAATCAGCCAAATGCATAATTAAGTGCATGAGTGAGTGCAAAAATACAAGTGCACTTTCTGTTCTCTATTCTCATACTTCGGTGAGACGGCAATTCGACATGACCGATGAGAGATCGGACGCAGGACCACCGCCTACACATGCTTTACAAGGCACGGGCGAGCAACCGCCAACTTCCTGACTCCGGGCAGACTTAGATCAATTTCGCCCGTCCCCGGACTCGAATCGGGGACCTTTCGGTCCTTACACAGTTGCCACACATAAACCAAAGAGGCAGTTGTCACAATACAATAGGGTATTTGACTATTTTTTTATTTTGATATAGTTGGATGACACGTTCGTTGAACACAAAGACACTGTTGACAGTATCATGTTGATATCTCGATAACTAGACGAGATGTTACAATTTTAATTGCACATTATTTGGGCGATCCCAAAAACGCTCCTTAAAAACGTCCCACAGCGTTGCGTGTGACGTCACACGCCTGTTCCTTGTATGCAGCGCCTAGGAAGTTTGTTCGGCAGGTTCATCAAAAGTTGCGTTTATGGATATGTTTTCATAATGAAAGATGTTACTAATTCTGTTATTTATAAGATGACAACGAAATTTTAAATGATTTTCGCATTTTTGAAATGGACTTGCCCACCCAACTTTAAATGTCTGTTGCTGTCTCATTTCGCCAAAAAATTTAGTTTCGATTTCATTAATAATATTGATATACTTAAATCTTACTGCTAATCATAAAAATGGCAAGCATAACAACCACATTCAAATACCCTATTACATAAGCAGCTTACCACTTGTGCTAATCAATTAATTTGTTTTATAAGTGCAAATTACAAAAGCATTAAACTAGATTGATATTGCTTTAACAATATTGCGATTCTGGGTATAAGTACATATATATCGGCCGAATTTATTTTTAATTAATAGAATAAAGAATAGGTGTGCCAGGACCGTAGTACATGCCAGGAAGTGATCCCCTACCCTCTGGGAAAAAGGCGTGATTGTATGTATGTATGTATGTAAGAAATAGGTAAGTAAAGTTGGCAAACCTTTTATGTTTTAACCGACTCCAAAAAAGGAGGAGGAATCTGGGTGACACAACCTCAAAAGAGTTCGTTGAACCTGATTAAATTACTAGTGACTAACCATAGTCAAATACGATAACGGAATATTTGAGCGCTGATTTGCTGATTCCAAATTAAAATTTCGTATTTTTTATTCAAGCATCGCTTGAATGTTCAATTAGTTGTAAACATCATCAACCTAAAATAGACCTCCCCAAATGCAAGCCAGTCCAGATTATATAGCAAAGTTATTTAGCTGCGCTGCGCGTTAAATTTGTATTTTGTTTTTTAAAAAATGTTATTATTACCTCATTTTAAGTGAACTGTATTTTGTTCTTATGAGTAAATAAATGTCTTTAAACCTATTAAATATCTTTAAAAGTATATTTGTGTATCCATTGTTGATTGCGATATCTGTAACACAAGCGCTTAAGCTACTTACCACGAGATCAGATCAATATATGTGATGCTGTGTGTGATAATTATGCAGCCTAGTATTCCCTTATTGAGTATCAAAGGTCAGACATCAATTGAACCTGTTATTACTTAGGTACATAACGCTGATCATTTAAAATTAATTACCTTCAAGTGCCAATAAAAACTAATAAGCTTAGGGCTCGTGCTGGGAGGCTGCAAACATGATCGAAATGAAATAGAGTTTATATTTTTTGAACTATATTTACCGAGTCGCAAACGAAACCGCTTAGCTGAAATTCGAAATGAAACAGGCCAATGCTCTGTGACTGAAAGAAAAACGTTCAAACTATTTAAGAGTTGAGGGTATCTAGTTTTTTCGTATGGACTTAAATGGCATCTCTTTTTTTCCATACAAAAACACACGCTGATGGCTTGGAGTAGTCTCGTCATCATCACCGGACTTGCGAGAGAGCGGATGGTTTTCACCCCCAAAAAAGGGCACCAAAATTTAAAACTCTACAGCATTGAAGCTAGATTCTTACTTAATAATCTGAATCTCAGTTAGTAATAAAAAAAATCAGTAGCGCTAGTGAATTTCCTCAAATAATAGGTACAAACTCGATTTATAACGTAACTTGGGTATGTGTACCAAGATACCGTGAATAGAGGTTAAATTCAGACAACTCTTATCGGTCAAGCCGAAAGAGGAAGTCGTATCTTCATAGTAAAAGATAATTATGTTTTTTTTAAAATGGTGTCTTTAAACCTATAGCATCGATGGCTGAGTGATTAAGGTTGCTAGCCATGTACGATTATTCGACGCTTTAAACATCATGAGGAATCCTGCACTCCTACGATAAAAAAAAAACAATGTTGTGTAGTCGACCAACCCGCACTTGGCCAGCGTGGTCGACTAAAGCCCTAGTCTAGGGTAGGCCCGTGCCTCAGCTGTGGGGACGCATATAGGCTGATGATGGTGATGATGAAATCCATAAGTAAAAAGCTAACCTTAATCCTATGCAATCAAAAGACACAGCCACTACACTTTCTGACACCCGATTTTACAACCAAGATAATAATTTATCTCTAGCATTGACTGGACGAATATAGCACGGAATTATCTATAACGTCACAGGAAAACAAAGCAAAGAAAACATAGATAAGATAAGGACAAACAAAAAGATACAAGATAAGGAAACTGTGCAATAAAACGGTAACTGTTTTATTATGCAGTATAAATCTGAGGATGTCGATTTAAATTGGAGAGAAATTGCTGATCGAATACGAACATAAAACATTTTGGTGTCATTGTGTATAGTTTCATAGACGCTTAATGTAGGGGTGAGAGCCATCCGCTGCCCCACAAGTCTGGTGATGATGACGAGGCTACTCCAAGCCATCTTCGTAAGTCAGTTAGGAAAAAATTGAATGAAAAAAGTCACTTCGATATAATTTAGTTTTTTTTATGAAAAAATACTCTCAGTATGACTCATTCTACCCTATGGTAAGCGATTGTGAGATCCACATATGAGGTCGACAGGCACAATAGACCATATTGAGCCTGTCCCACTCACCCTGAAGGCCTGCTAAGATGGCGTTTCACGCCCCGACTGAACACTCTAGTATTATATGATTAAGGGAAAACGAGAGCTGGAAGAGTGGCCCATGCCTTAATGGCTAAGGCCAGAAAAGAGGAACTAAAACTGTTGGAACGGGCTACCAGTCCCTGCACCTGCATGGTTTGTGGATGGCAACGCTATCCAGCACGTGTTGTTCAGGAGTTCAATAGGGAGAGTAAGACTAGTTGAAATAACTCTTCGGAGAATTTCCCATTATAAATAACAGAGAACTAATTTCCGTCTTAAATTTTATTTTGTATATTATAACCGAAACAAGCAAGGACGGATGCTAGTAACTTAGATTTAACATGCGAATTTTCAATTTAGAACCTTTAAAACCTATCCTAAAACAATGTTCAATTTTCGTAAAAGTATAAAGAATTCAATTATTTAAAGAGGCCTTCTTAGTGACCAACACTAGTTAATCAATTGGTGTGGTAGCTCCCTCTAGAGGCTCGCTCATAAATACCGGAAACTCTAAGCCAGGATTAATGGGGCCTTAAAACTCTTGGCCACGGAAGTTTTGTTCTTAAAATAATATAGCAGCGGCGACAAGTAAAAAGTTTCTGCACATTTTGTTTCGTTATGTGAAAATTTACTTTTAAAGATTTTAATACCTTTGACTGACTCGGTGGAACAGAGGTTAGTGACTCAGGTTCATAACCTAACCTAACGGTTCCAAGAGTCGTGGGTTCGATTCCCACTCGGGACAAATATTTGTGTGACGAACATCGGTGTTTGTTCCGTGTCTGGGTGTATTATTAAATATATTTAAGTTTATTTGTGTATCCACTGTTGATCCTGATTTCCGTAACACAAGTGCTAAAGCTACTTACCACGGGATCAGATCAATGTATGTGATGTTGTGTAATATTTATTTATTTATTATTTATTACTTAATCTGCGGAAGACCAGCGTCGCGGTGTCTCACTAGTTCCCTTTTCAGTTACATTTTCACTTTTATTATTTGTAAATTTATGTTAGTTTTTAAGAAATTTTCAATTTTGACTGGCTCGTCGATGGAACAGTGGTTAGTGACTCTGGCTGACGGTTCCAAGAGTCGTGGGTTCGATTCCCACTCGGGACAAATATTTGAGTGATGAACATCGGTGTTTGTTCCGTGTCTGGGTGTGATTATGTATTTAAGTATGTATTTAAAAATATGTAATAAACGTTTTTTTATTTATTTATTTATATCAATCTGACGCCCATAGTACAAGCTCTGCTTAGTTTGGGGTCAGATGACCGTGTGTGTAAACGTCCCAGATATTAATTTGTTTTTATTTATATATGTTACTAAGTAAATACATTTATTTCTTTCATTTCTTTTTAATAACTTCTTCAGGCGTAGTCGGCTAATATATGCAGCTAAGCATAAGCAAAAGAAAAGATTTTTCTTGGTCAAATTAGTTTTCCGATTGATATTATATCCTATTTTTGTTATGTGATGGTTAATATTTTTATTATAAACAATATTAGGAAAGGTTTCAATGCTAAAAATTGATCAAATGATGTTACGTAATAAATGCAAAGGAAATAAACTAAGCTATTTTATTAAAAGCACAATTTTATCTACAACGCAAACTAAAATTCATAACATAAACAAAAAACATTGCTTAATATCAAAGAAATACAACAAAACTCAAACTTAAAACTTAAACATGATAGTAAAATAAGTATACGAACCCTCAACGAAACTAAACCGAAGAATTTTCATTCACGAAAAGTTTCCATAATCTTCGCAAACAAAATCAGACGCACGAATCACACACGGACACTTTGATCTCCGATTTAATTTACCACACTTATAGTCAAGGTAGTTCACAAGTTAAAAATATTCTAAGTTATTTTCCTGAGCATTTGCGTAGCTTTACCGAAAGTTTCAGCGCTGAAACGTTGCAGGATCGCGCGGGCGAGTGAGGCGTGCGACGACCGAACGCGACTGAAACATTACTGAAATTCAGTGTCAAGAACGCGGGGACCGGTCGGTACTTGGGACACCGCTTGCATAGAGCAACACTAGAGGGTTCATGTACTCCTGGTACAAACGAAATGGTATTTTTACTTTTTTCTTTTCTTATAAAGAAATCATTTTAGGGAATGGAGCGCGAGATTGCGATTTTCGATTCTATATGTCCCTATGACATTGTGTTTCGTGATTTTTTTTTATTCATTTAGTAATGGATTTGGTTAAACCTACCATTTTAAGTAAAACTAATTGTACGCTTATTAATTTTACAAAAAAAAATAAATAAACACATACTTATTTGATTTCGAATTTAATTAAATCTTAAATAAATGTTCCCGCAAATAATTTAATCAAATTTACTATACAAAATACGTATACCTTATTTTGTTGTACAAATAAGTAAAGAACAAACAAGATTTATGTTGTGGCCGGTCTGCCACATTATAATCTTTTATAGAGATAAAAAATATTAATTAAAAAAGAAAGCGTTTTTTTTATTTTTGCGAGCGGAGCTGAAATCTGAAAACGGAAAATTTACTTCGTCCGAAAAAATAAAACAATAAAATGCGTCGTAATTCCTTATCTAAGGAATGAGGTCTGCGATTTACTCTCGGTCTCTGTCACGTAATGAGAAATTAATTTATTGTGAATTTTCATAGAATTTTCAAAAGGCAGATTTGACAATATAGTAACTCTATTAATCTGTGTGATGGCTATGCACGTCTGGATGTGATTATCGAAAGGGTGTTTAAATCCCCAGGCCGCAGTGGAGAGATTGAATTTTTTTTGTGTCTCGAAATATTTTAACACCTAGTGCCAGTTTTAGCACTAAAAGTTGTATATTTACTACAAATCTACTATTTTAAATGCCCGTATAATATGCTCGAGGCTATAATCTGTCCATTCGTCCGTATAGGTATTTATTGATGAAGGAAGGAAAAAAAATGGATGAATTTCTGGATAAGGTACGCCATTTTTAATGTAAAAACATACAAACATCAGTTGTATTAGTCACTGCCAAGCGGGTTATGTGAACTTGTACAAAATGACTACATATTATGCCACCAATGCTGCTGCTTGCTGAAAACTATCGTAATTATACTTTACAGCACCCTTAAGTTAACAGCATTGGACGACGAAGATACGACATGGACGAAGTAAATACATAGTAGGGGAACCTGTTGTACCTAGGCCAGTTTTTGATATTTTTATTTTTTATAAATAAATGGTAAGAATAAGATCCGTCAAATAGGGAATAATGGAAAGATCAGTTACTCAACTATATAATAAATACATAAAATATGAGGATTTTCGGTAAAGCTGGAAACAAAAGCAACTTTTAAAAAAAAGGGAAAACTGTCCAAGGTACAACAGACCTGATGTACCTTGGACCGTTCCAGTTGTACTTTGAACATTCCAGGGTAGAATGAAGATAAACACTAGCAATTGCAGCAGAGTTTTATTTTTAATATAGGTAAGTACAACAATAATGTTCATACCTGTAATCAACAAAAACATTAATGTAAATAGCAGATTAACAGTTAACTTAATTAATAGTCTCTTGTCTCTTTATTTTGTGTCAATAACATAACAAATGTTCACATATTTAAATATTTATTTTTTGCCTTATATAAATGGAATAAAAATATAATCAAAAAATATGTTTTTATAAGGTTATATTATCTATATCAAAATTATCTATGTATTATCTATGTCCAAGGTACAACCTCAGTTGGGGGGCCAAGGTACAACATCATAACAATTTTTAGTTACAACTTGTTTAAACACACTTTTAATTGAGGTTGGGTTCTGACAACTATACTATCTAAAACCTTAATAAACTGAGATTATATCGGAAGTAAAAGATATTTTATAAATACGTATCGTGACAAATTAAGAGGCCGTAAGTAAATTCCAAAAAACGAACTTTTAAGGCAAAAAATAATAAATTACCTTTTTTAACTGCATTGACCCGGCGCCGGCGAATCACAACTAACTTCACGTGAGTCTTATCAAAGCAGGCTTTGACTGCCATATACAATATTATTGTAAGGCGCGGGAGTTTACGAAAAATTACAATTGTCCAAGGTACAACACTGTCCAAGGTACAACAGGTTCCCCTACATATTTAGTATTGTCTATTATATGCGCGAGCACTACACATTTGCTAGACTAGACTAAACCTGTCAACTTTAGTCTTAACCGAGACCACGAGCGCTGTTAAGAGCTCGAAACGTCAGATATCTAAATAATGTGTCGAATACGCGAGTTTAATCCGTAAAATTAGTTTTAGCACATATTTATTTTTCAATTAACATAAGGACTACTAACTAGGACTTACCTAGACAATATTTAATCTGTAAGGCTTTTTGTACTTAAAATATCAATATTCCACATTGATGGTATTTGTACAAAGTAAATACATAAATAAAATACCCGTATATTACCCCCAGTTCAAATTACCTTCAAACAAGGTTATCTGAGTGATACATTCCATCCTGTTTCAATAAATCCGATTCCAATTAATTAATATTCTATTTTCGTTAACGTGAAGTATTCGGTGTTCTCATAAATACTGTTTGAATACAAAACAACTTCTGAATGAAATGCGGATACATTTGCATAGCGTTTCAAATATCATATTTCAAAAAAGTGTGGATGGCCGAGTGGTTAAGGTCGTCGCTTGTCACGCGAGAGGTCGCTAGTTCAAACCCCGCACCACTAACGCTTTACGACCACGACGCTTTAACGGTAAAGGAAGGAATCCTGCGCACTTACAAAAAAAAATTAAGGTTGTGCGGTCGACCAAGCCGCACTTGGGCAGCGTGGTCGACTAAGGCCTTGTCGCCCTAGTTTAGGGTAGGCCCGTGTGCCAGTTCCACCAGTTCTTCAGTGAAGATATTACACAGCCCGGAGTCAGCAAATTGGCGATTGCAAGCTCGTGTCTTGGAAAGTACGTGAAACCGGTGGTCACGCCCGATCTCTCATAGGTCAAGTCGGATTGCCGTCTCACCTAACTATGAGAGTAAGGGTACAGAGAGTGTACTTGTGTTTGCGCGCACTCTTGTGCACTATAATATTACATGGCCGAAATCGGTTGAACGCCTTATGCAAGCTGCAGTTTCGCGCGTCAGCTCAGACTACATTATAATCCGCCCATCACAATCAACGTTACGTCAGGGGACACCAGTCACAACTATCTGTCCGGTGGTTGGTGAACGGTATACGGGTAAGCGACCCCGGCTCCTCGAGCTACTATCGACTCAGTCCAAATCATCCGAGGCGATAGTATCCTTCCTCCCCTTTTCCTTCCCCCGTCATATTTCCTTGCTACTCGTGGGAACGCAATGACCTTGTTAAAACAATGCACAAGACAGAATGGCGGCGACGTGGTCCACAACCCGTCACGTCACGTTTCCCACAGAGGTGAAAAGTGGATCGCTGGAAGTGATCTCTGCCTACCCCTCTGGGAAAAAGGCGTGATTTTATGTATGTATGTATCACAATCAACCCTAAACTTAAACCATTCAGGTTTCCGGAGATATCAAATTTTCACATTCGCAGCACCAAATTAATTGCACACAATGGGGGCGCGTCGACTGACGTACCTCAATTACTATGCAAATTGCTTCGTCGGTTTCGTAAAATTCTCAACTCGTAGCAAACGGACAGGGTTTCGGAGATTTGCCGGAACTGGTTTGTTTCGTTAGGGAAATCCAGGTTGTGCAAATAAAACGGTTAGCTGTTAAGTTTACTAACATAGCTTGTGAGATTAGTAACACGGTAACAGTGTTGTATGACCCCGTTCTAATAAATAAATAATTAAATATCACACATCACATACGTTGATCTGATCCCGTGGTAAGTAGCTTAAGCACTTGTGTTACGGATATAAGAATACACTGTGTATACACAAATATACTTAATACACACCCAGACACGGAACAAACACCGATGTTCGTCACACAAATATTTGTTCCAGGTGGGAATCGAAACCACGACTCCTGGAACCGTAGGTACTGATTCTGGGTCACTAACCACTGTTCCACCGAGCCAGTCTAAAGAGTTCTAAATATGATTTTATTTTATTTAAGCTGTTTTTTCTTGGTCCACCACATAAAAACATTGGATTTAAGTCTAGTCAACACGAATTAAACTGACAACAAACAGCGTATCTACTTGATGAGACTACAATTTTGTAGGAAATGAAGATACTGTCAATTGAAATGTAAACCGATTTCGCTAAATAAAAACTACTCCTTTTAAATCTATTGTCAAGACGAGAAAATAAAATGCTCTCAAGGTACATTTTTTTATCTATATCTTAAACATATGCTGAAAAAATACCAATTAAAGTTTTGTCTCAATCAATTTGGGTATTGAAATATTTTTTTTTTTTTTTTTCTTTCTTAAGGTGTATTTCCTTATGGATAAAATACGCCTTCAAAATTACAATCTAGTCTTAAAAGACTAATAAGTAATGTATGTTTAACTTAAGCTGCTAAAATAAATGTATGTCTAAGAATGTGTCCATTAGCACTTTTCTTATTGTCTCTATTAATTAAGGGGAAGACACTTTGTTCTTGTGTTCATAATGAGTGGCACACACTTCACTTTTTGTCACTAATTTACACTAACTCAAAAGGTTTTGTCCTTTTGAGTCTCCTCACTGTGTTCGTGTTGTCGAGGAGCTGGATAGCCTGGACATTCACGTGATGATGAAGTCGATGTTCATGAGCTTCGGCGTATTTCTTAATAATGTCTTTGACAAAGTCTACTTTAAGGTCCCGATGTAGGTCTTCATTTCTGACGTACCAGGGTGCATCAACGACACCTCTGAGTACTTTATTCTGGAAACGTTGGATGATCTGCATATTACTATTTTTGGTACAGCCCCATAGCTGAATACCATAGGTCCACACTGGCATGAGGACTTGCTTATATAATATAATTTTATTCTCAACTGACAACGAGGAATGTCTCCCAAGCAGCCAATACATATTTTTATACCGAAATTCTAGTTCATCCCGTTTTTTCTTGACATGAGCCTTCCAGCGAAGCTTTGCGTCTAATGTCATGCCAAGATATTTGGCTGTATTTTCGTATGGTACAATATGATTATTGATATAAACCGGTTGATAATTTGTTTTTTTATTAGTAAAGTCTATGTGTACTGATTTAGATTCATTGAGTTTAATCCGCCATTTCTGCGTCCAGTCAAACACGGTAGTTATAGCGGATTGAACCTTTGTTACAGCTTCCTGATGGGTAATTCCTATAGCCATAATAGCAGTGTCATCTGCAAAAGTCGCAATAGTGTTATCTTCTAGCTCTGGTATGTCACAAGTGTATATTAAGTACAGGACCGGCCCCAATACACTTCCCTGTGGCACTCCAGCCTTAATTGACATGAGGTCTGAGTAAGCATCTTCTTGTCTCACTCTGAACATTCTGTCAGTTAAATAAGACTTTATTAGATCTGCAAATTGGTTTGGAAGAAAGTTTCTAAGTTTTGTCATAAGGCCTTCATGCCACACTTTTTCAAAGCCTGCGCCACATCCAAAAGACGGTACTACAAACTTTCTTTTCTTCTAGGGCCTTTTCAATGATGTTGGTGATCCTATGTACTTGGTCTATAGTAGAATGTTTTTCTCGAAAACCGAATTGATAGTCGGGAATTAACTCTGCTGTATATCCCTTGTGAGTTTAATAACATCCAGGTCTAATTGCTCAGGGGTTTTCAGTGAAACCTTAAGGTTAATGCAGGCGTCTAGATCTTTTTGAAAACCTTCCCAGTCAGTTTTGTTATTTACAAGAGTTGGGTTTTCCTTTCTTTGTAGTATAGAGTCACTGAGAGTTAATATAATAGGCGAATGATCCGAGCTCATGTCAAATCCTTCCTCAATATGCAAAAACGCTGATGAGAAGTTCTTATATATGAAAAAATCAATCAAATCTGGTACCTTCTGTGGGTCTGTTGGCCAATAAGTAGGTTTTCCTGTAGAAATGGTGTTACATTTCATTTCTCTGATAGCATTCATCAGTTCTCTTCCTTTTGTTGTTGTAAGTCTAGAACCCCATAATGTATTTTTGGCATTAAAGTCACCTCCAAGCACAAACCTGTTGCCCAGTTTTTCTAATAACTCTGTATATTGTTCTGATTTCAATGAGTATCTTGGTGGACAGTAGATAGAGGATATCGTTATAGGAAAACTTTTTGGTTCTAATACAAACTGCTACAGCCTGTACACATTGTTCTACGCACGTATATTGCTCAAAATGTGAGATATTATCTTTAATTATGATGGCGCTACCCCTCTAGCTTTGTTATCAGGATGTAGTGCATGGTAAGTTTTATATCCATCAAACTGAATGTGAGATTCTCTAGTGAAGTGTGTTTCAGAGATAAGGCACACGTCAATTTTTTCTGTATTTAGGACTACTTGCAGTTCATCTCGATGCTGTAAGAGTCCATTAGCGTTCCAAGCCATAATTTTAATGCTATTCATTTTGATTTAGCTTTTTGAGATGTAGCAGTTTTGTTGCTACATTGTTCTAAATGTTTTAATCTTTGATCAAACGATGTCAAGAGACTCAAGATTGTGTCTATTTTTGAATTTGTAGCCACCTTTGCACTCGTTTGTTCAGTTTCTTTAGCTGATGTTGCAACATCTTTTTTATGAGCGATTGACGATGACTTAGGAGGTTTAGTCATTTGTGCATAAGATATATTCTCTGACACACGTTTGTATGACACGGTCTTTTTGCTGGAAGCTGGAGCATTTTGTGGTGTAGCCTTTTTGTTGCGGTTGTTTTTAATGTTTTGCAGCTCTTTTGCTACTAAACATCCTCTGTAGCTGGCAGGATGTGGTTCTCCACAGTGGATGCATTTAGGCTTATCCTCTGCCGATTTATTGCAGTCTCTACTAAGGTGTTTTCCGGTACACTTTACACACCGGGGTTCCTTAGAGCAGTATCTTTGTGTGTGCCCATATGCTTGACACCTTTTACACTGAGGAATCAGTTTTGATGTTTTAAGTGGCTGTATTTCTACTTTACAGCCCAAGATAAATTTAATTGCATAAATCTTGTTAATGTCTTCGTCCTTTTGGAACGAGAGCAAAAACATATTGAGAGGCTCCTTGGTCTTCCAACTGAGCTTGTTGACGGCATTTTCGATTTTATAGCCCTTAGCTATTAAGTCATCGACTATTCTATCAGGCAAACACGACGAATGTAGATTTTTTGCCATAAC
Source organism: Maruca vitrata (assembly GCA_039566165.1). Taxonomy (NCBI): domain Eukaryota; kingdom Metazoa; phylum Arthropoda; class Insecta; order Lepidoptera; family Crambidae; genus Maruca; species Maruca vitrata. The sequence continues at coordinate 1,175,595 of CM076917.1, forward strand.
TCTAATTGGCCTGTCCTGTTTATTTTCATAGGAGTACCAGAGGCAATTGTTTTGTAACAAGAGCTTGGTAATCGCCCTGTACGATTCCCCATTACGCGCGTTAATTTTCACGTTTTCCCCATTCATCATTTTAACTGCAAATGAGTTTTTGTCAATTTCCCCAGCCAGTAGAAAATCATAGAACTTTTGGTAGTCCTTGACATTTTCAACTACGATCGGGGGTGGTTGCGGTGCCTTCTTGACAGGCTTATCTTTACTTACCTGGCTGGTTTCACCAAGTTCTTGAGACGGCGGGGACAGTGACAGGTTCAATTTCCTTTTCTTCCTGCTTTTCTGGCGTACCCACTCGGTTTCTCGGGCGAGTTCCTCTTCGTCGGTGTCATATTCAACCGGTTTAGGAGGTTCCTCGTTGTTTTCCTTAACTGGAGCAACATTACTTTGCTCTTGAAGATGTTTTAAGTGGTTTTGAAGTTGCTCTATTTGATCTTTAAGATCACTGACCAACGTTTCCAGTTTCTGACGTTCTTTTCTTTCGTCAGTTAAATGTTTGTACAACAGATGTTCTGTTTCAGTTTGTAATGTTATAGACTTTGCCGGCGAACCCATAATTGTAATAAATGTAACTTCGCCTTAACACTTGTCTTGTTTACATAAGTAATCACTATTCACACACGTAATGAAATTAACTGGGTCATCGCGGCGGTGACCAGCTACGGCTCGCGCGCGACGAACTAGGTTGCTGTTTCAGCGCTTTGCTCGAGTACGGACTAGAGCAAGTGCGTCTGCGACACAGCTGTTCTCATCGGAAATCGAACGATCACTGAAATATTGATTTGATAACACAAATGATACACAGACAACTTTTTGTCCATTTAATTTCATGGATATTGCAAACTCATTTTTACTTTTTATTTATTAAAAAGCTCGTTTAGGTGATGCGTGAAAAAGTTAATATTCCTAATTACAAAGCGACGAATACCCTTTTACACAGTCAAAACAGTCATGTATAATAATGAATCCAGGCGGTTGTACTAAACTTCTGTTATTTCACGTTTTGTTACGAATATTCACCGCAGTTGCCGGTTTCAAACAAAGCGTAATTAGAATTTAGGTTTTGCGAGATGTCTGTATATTTTTAATGAGATTTAAATTCCCCAGAACGGTACGTGAGTTGTGAGAACTGTTTTCAAATTAACGAACACACATTTGCTCATACGGTTTCGTGTTACAATCAGCTTGTTTTCTGGTAACTTTAAGTTATGTCATTGTAACACGAAGCAAGTGCTTTAAATTTTGATGAAAAAAAAAAACCAAAACGTCGGTCTAGTTATCAAAATGCGTATTTTACAGCAAACACAAAAATATTATTTCAGAACCAGAATAATTAATTAATAAATTTAGTATAAATAAAGTCACTTAAGAATCCAATTTTGAAGCGATTTGCATTAAAAAAAATTGTAAACAAAAAAAACCGCCTTCAAAAACCCGACTCACTAAAAATTACAAAATAATATAATACGAACATATATAATCATCCGGGTATGAATTTTATATGTTTTTGAAGGCGGTGCCAATTAAAATTTTGAGGAAAACGAAGCACTCTGTGCTTGTCTGCATGAAATATAAACGGCACCGCCTTCAATAACATATAAAATTCATACCCGGATGATTATAAATGTTCGTATTATATTATTTTGTAATTTTTAGTGAGTCGGGTTTTTGAAGGCGGTTTTTTTTTTTGTTTACAATTTTTTTCATACTTTTTAGTGTTAAATTTTTTTTGACCCTATTAGTTCAGCTCACCTGTAATACTACTGATATTATAACTAGTAGTCTTAATATGTATACAGTATTGAAAGAATTATCCTTTTACTCCAAACAATTAAGGAGTTGACCTTCCATCATCAGCTCAGCATCATAACATTATGATTGCAAGAAGCAATGACAATATCACTTCAGAAAATATATAAAACGCGGTACATGTGCCTATAAAATTTGAGGGTTGCCCTCGATTTCTCCTGGATCCCATCATCAGATCCTAGACTGGTCACCCTATTAGTTCAGCTCACCTATAATGCTACTGATATTATAACTAGTAGTCTTAATATGTATACAGTATTGAAAGAATTATCCTTTTACTCCTAAGTATTAAGAAGTTGACCTTCCATCATCAGCTCAGCATCATAAGATTATGATTTCCAGAAGCAAATGCCAATATAACTTCAGATAATATGCAAAACGCGGTACATGTGCCTATAAAATTTGAGGGTTGCCCTCGATTTCTCCTGGATCTCATCATCAGATCCTAGACTGGTCACCCTATTAGTTCAGCTCACCTATAATGCTACTGATATTATAACTAGTAGTCTTAATATGTATACAGTATTGAAAGAATTATCCTTTTACTCCTTTTACTCCTAAGTATTAAGGAGTTGACCTTCCATCATCAGCTCAGCCTCATAAGATTATGATTTCCAGAAGCAAATGCCAATATAACTTCAGATAATATGCAAAACGCGGTACATGTCCCTATAAAATTTGAGGGTTGCCCTCGATTTCTCCTGGATCCCATCATCAGATCCGGGACTGGTGAAAATGGGACCACCTCGGAAGTGAACTGTATCCAACCAAAAAAAAATTTTTCAAATCCGTCTATAATTGACGAAAATATCGGTGAACATACATAAAAAAAAAATATTATACATACAGACGAATTGAGAACCTCCTCCTTTTTTGAAGTCGGTTAAAAAGGAAATGGAGACTTATAAGAAAAGTTCACTCAAGGAGTTACGTATTTTTACCCGACTACGGTGAAGTGAAAAGGAGGGTTATGGTGATAATTAAAACGGCGATAAGTATTAATTCATAGCGTGACTATAACTGCATATACTGGATAACTTATCATAATTTTTCATATGACAATCCCACATTTTCTCACACTCTTCAAATAAAAACAAAATAGAAATTTGAACTAGCACAAACACAGTCAAATTAATGCAATCGATTGAAATCTTCAATCTATTCTCTCGCTACTTCTTGTGTGCTGATCTTCTTGTGTCTTAATCAGCACACAAGAAGTAGCGAGAGAATAGATTGAAGATTTCAATCGATTGCATTAATTTGACTGTGTTTGTGCTAGTTCAAATTTCTATTTTGTTTTTATTTGAAGAGTGTGGGAAAATGTGGGATTGTCATATGAAAATTATGATAAGTTATCCAGTATATGCAGTTATAGTCACGCTATGAATTAATACTTATCGCCGTTTTAATTATCACCATAACCCTCCTTTTCACTTCACCGTAGTCGGGTAAAAATACGTAACTCCTTGAGTGAACTTTTCTTATAAGTCTCCATTTCCTTTTTTAATGCAAATCGCTTCAAAATTGGATTCTTAAGTGACTTTATTTATACTAAATTTATTAATTAATTATTCTGGTTCTGAAATAATATTTTTCTGTCTGCTGTAAAATACGCATTTTGATAACTAGACCGACGTTTTGTTTTTTTTTTCATCAAAATTTAAAGCACTTGTTTCGTGTTACAATGACATAACTTAAAGTTACCAGAAAACAAGCTGATTGTAACACGAAACCGTATGAGCAAATGTGTGTTCGTTAATTTGAAAACAGTTCTCACAACTCACGTACCGTTCTGGGGAATTTAAATCTCATTAAAAATATACAGACATCTCGCAAAACCTAAATTCTAATTACGCTTTGTTTGAAACCGGCAACTGCGGTGAATATTCGTAACAAAACGTGAAATAACAGAAGTTTAGTACAACCGCCTGGATTCATTATTATACATGACTGTTTTGACTGTGTAAAAGGGTATGCGTCGCTTCGTAATTAGGAATATTAACTTTTTCACGCATCACCTAAACGAGATTTTTAATAAATAAAAAGGTAAAAATGAATTTGCAATATCCATGAAATTAAATGGACAAAAAAGTTGTTTGTGTATCATTTGTGTAATCAAATCAATATTTCAGTGTTCGTTCGATTTCCGATGAGAACAGCTGTGTCGCAGACGCACTTGCTCTAGTCCGTACTCGAGCAAAGCGCTGAAACAGCAACCTAGTTCGTCGCGCGCGAGCCGTAGCTGGTCACCGCCGCGATGACCCAGTTAATTTCATTACGTGTGTGAATAGTGATTACTTATGTAAACAAGACAAGTGTTAAGGCGAAGTTACATTTATTACAATTATGGGTTCGCCGGCAAAGTCTATAATATTACAAACTGAAACAGAACATCTGTTGTACAAACATTTAACTGACGAAAGAAAAGAACGTCAGAAACTGGAAACGTTGGTCAGTGATCTTAAAGATCAAATAGAGCAACTTCAAAACCACTTAAAACATCTTCAAGAGCAAAGTAATGTTGCTCCAGTTAAGGAAAACAACGAGGAACCTCCTAAACCGGTTGAATATGACACCGACGAAGAGGAACTCGCCCGAGAAACCGAGTGGGTACGCCAGAAAAGCAGGAAGAAAAGGAAATTGAACCTGTCACTGTCCCCGCCGTCTCAAGAACTTGGTGAAACCAGCCAGGTAAGTAAAGATAAGCCTGTCAAGAAGGCACCGCAACCACCCCCGATCGTAGTTGAAAATGTCAAATGTGAAGGAGTACCAAAAGTTCTATGATTTTCTACTGGCTGGGGAAATTGACAAAAACTCATTTGCAGTTAAAATGATGAATGGGGAAAACGTGAAAATTAACGCGCGTAATGGGGAATCGTACAGGGCGATTACCAAGCTCTTGTTACAAAACAATTGCCTCTGGTACTCCTATGAAAATAAACAGGACAGGCCAATTAGAGTTATGGCAAAAAATCTACATTCGTCGTGTTTGCCTGATAGAATAGTCGATGACTTAATAGCTAAGGGCTATAAAATCGAAAATGCCGTCAACAAGCTCAGTTGGAAGACCAAGGAGCCTCTCAATATGTTTTTGCTCTCGTTCCAAAAGGACGAAGACATTAACAAGATTTATGCAATTAAATTTATCTTGGGCTGTAAAGTAGAAATACAGCCACTTAAAACATCAAAACTGATTCCTCAGTGTAAAAGGTGTCAAGCATATGGGCACACACAAAGATACTGCTCTAAGGAACCCCGGTGTGTAAAGTGTACCGGAAAACACCTTAGTAGAGACTGCAATAAATCGGCAGAGGATAAGCCTAAATGCATCCACTGTGGAGAACCACATCCTGCCAGCTACAGAGGATGTTTAGTAGCAAAAGAGCTGCAAAACATTAAAAACAACCGCAACAAAAAGGCTACACCACAAAATGCTCCAGCTTCCAGCAAAAAGACCGTGTCATACAAACGTGTGTCAGAGAATATATCTTATGCACAAATGACTAAACCTCCTAAGTCATCGTCAATCGCTCATAAAAAAGATGTTGCAACATCAGCTAAAGAAACTGAACAAACGAGTGCAAAGGTGGCTACAAATTCAAAAATAGACACAATCTTGAGTCTCTTGACATCGTTTGATCAAAGATTAAAACATTTAGAACAATGTAGCAACAAAACTGCTACATCTCAAAAAGCTAAATCAAAATGAATAGCATTAAAATTATGGCTTGGAACGCTAATGGACTCTTACAGCATCGAGATGAACTGCAAGTAGTCCTAAATACAGAAAAAATTGACGTGTGCCTTATCTCTGAAACACACTTCACTAGAGAATCTCACATTCAGTTTGATGGATATAAAACTTACCATGCACTACATCCTGATAACAAAGCTAGAGGGGGTAGCGCCATCATAATTAAAGATAATATCTCACATTTTGAGCAATATACGTGCGTAGAACAATGTGTACAGGCTGTAGCAGTTTGTATTAGAACCAAAAGTTTTCCTATAACGATATCCTCTATCTACTGTCCACCAAGATACTCATTGAAATCAGAACAATATACAGAGTTATTAGAAAAACTGGGCAACAGGTTTGTGCTTGGAGGTGACTTTAATGCCAAAAATACATTATGGGGTTCTAGACTTACAACAACAAAAGGAAGAGAACTGATGAATGCTATCAGAGAAATGAAATGTAACACCATTTCTACAGGAAAACCTACTTATTGGCCAACAGACCCACAGAAGGTACCAGATTTGATTGATTTTTTCATATATAAGAACTTCTCATCAGCGTTTTTGCATATTGAGGAAGTAGTAGTAAGTATAGTGCTAAGTACGATGAAATCATCAATGATAATGGAGAATGTTCCTTATTTTAAGTAATAAAGTAGCTTTGAAGTCTTTAATAATGACTCAATCTGTATGTGTAGTTCGTTTCGCCATACAAACAAAATTGAGAACGTTATACGTGTTTAAAGTTCTGACCGTATGCACTGTTCATACAAAATGAACGTAGTGATGTGACGTCACACTACAACATGCAGTACATTGAAAATATATTTTTACGTAATTTCACGTTTAAAAATATGTATATAAATTAGTTGTACATATATATTCAACGTGCCACATAATATTCCATTGTGAATATGAGGCACAGTAACAATCCAATTCTTTGTTTTTCTTTTTGTTTTTTTAACTATACATGTGTCGTCACTCAACCAAAAAGGTACGGCCAGAATACCAGTGCTGCAGGAGCTCTTGTTGAGCTTCTGCAGTCTATAATGAGGCACGTACCTTGTTGGTCACTGATGTGAAATATTCCTTTTATATCTTAATGTTGTGTTAATTAGTAATATTTTATTTTAAATTAATTTTTCTTGTAATATGTGTGTATGTGACCAATATATAATTATTCTATTCTATTCTTCACTATGAAATATATACACACTAAACTCCTTTATTTATTTCCAACTATTGAGTCGAATGCTTCTAGAATATTAAACATCACTAGAACTTACTACGAATCCATATAAATGAGTAAGACAGTGTTACTGTGCGAACTTCACAAAAACTTAATTTGTCAAAAGAACGAAAAAATATTTCCTTTGTTTTCTAACTTCGGCCAACGCTACGGCTCAAGAGGGCTGGGTATATAGAAAGTTTTGATCACTTCTAGAAGTTAGACGAGACACGTCGCTTACGAAGTGACAATAAACTGTGACTAGTAGAAGTAGGTCTTGAGATCTTTTTTAGCTACAAACCTTTTTGTGGGACTTGTGAAAAAAAAGTCGATGCCCGAGTGGTTAAGGTCGTTAAGAGGTCGCAAGTTCAAACACTAATGTACCACTGTGTTTTCAAATTTGAATTGCAATTGTACGATTATCTGACGCTTTAACGGTGAAGGAAAACATCGTTAAGAAACCTGCCACTGCCACTGACCAACCCGAACTTGGCCAGTGTGGTTGACTAAGGCCTCGAGATTTGTGGTAGCTTAGAAGATGTGCAACACATCCTTACGGAATGTAAAAAGTATGAAAGGGAAAGGGAGCTATTTATGCAAAAGTATAAAGTAAAAAATTATGATTTGGGAATGTTTACATCAATCTTAGCAGAACCTACATCTGAGGCTGCTCAAAAACTAGTTGAAATATTTTTGCATAATTAACTCCCTCGCCCCGCAGTAACTAGTAACTAAAAATGTAAGTAAAGTAAGATTAGGTTTCGATGGGGCTGACATGTCGTAAGACAAAAGCCTCTAAATAAATAAAGATTATAAAAAAAAAAAGACTAAGGCCTGATCGCCCTAGTTTAGGGTAGGCCCATACTCCAGCAGTGGGGAGCATATGGGCCGATGATGAGGGGACTCATATGTTTAGGTTTTTGTCTATGAATGATTTAGAAGTATTAGTCAAGATGACGATTTATGTCACAAAATCTTGGCATAACTTTATGTGAAAAAAAATGCTAGCGATTGGAGGAATAGTTTAGTAGCGTTTAAAAACGTTTCAAAACGGTAGCGCTTCGAGGAATACCTCAATAACTCCTCTCTTCTCTTTAAGGTCCTACAAGACGGTCAATAACATCTTCAATTGATTTCTACTATAATTTAAGGCTCGTTAAGATGGAGTAATTAGTAGTGTAAATATTATTTAGTCGAGAATCAAATTACTCATTTTCACTGTATTAAGCCTGTCGACCTCATATGTGGACCTCACTACCGCTTACCATCAGGTGGAGTGAGGACACCCTGAAAGTTCTTTTTTATGAAAAACACGGTCAAATTAGCTTCTTCAATGTTTAATTACATTGATCAATAAGCTTAACAATGCCAACATCCGTTATTTTAATCTCTCAATATCCGGCCGGCCCTTTTATGATTAACTTTGACTACATCATAAAGCCGTTTATTATTACAATAAGGCTTGATTAGTTTTAGTGGAACGATGCCGTAAACATGTTACGACTACTTACCCTAAGCGATTGTGTTTGATTTTGTTGTTACAAGATAGTATGTAGTATGCTGGTATTACTTATGATTGCTGTAGTTATCTTAAAGCGTCGATGGCCGAGTGGCTACGGTCGTTGCTTGCCATGCGGGAGGTCGCTAGTTCAAACCCTGCAACGTACCACTGTGTTTTCCGCACTTGGACAGCGTAGTTGATAAGGCCTTATCGGCCTAGTTCAGGGTAAAACCTCCATTAAAACCTCCATGACATCATCATCATCATCAACTCATATACTTCCCCACTGCTGGGGCACGGGCCTACCCTAAACTAGGGCGATAAGGCCTAAATCAACCACGCTGGCCAAATGCGGATTGGTTCACTACACAGCCTTACAATTTCTTAGAAGATGTGCAGGTTTCCTCACGATGCAGTGTGTCAATGTTTTCCTTCGCCGTTAAAGCGTCGAATTCCTAATTCGAAAAACACAGTGGTACGTTGCAGGGTTTGAACTAGCGACCTCCCGCATGGCAAGCAACGACCGTAGCCACTCGGCCATCGACGCTTTAAGTTAACTATAGCAATCATAAGTAATACCAGCATACTACATACTATCTTGTAACAACAAAATCAAACACAATCGCTTAGGGTAAGTAGTCGTAACATGTTTACGGCATCGTTCCACTAAAACTAATCAAGCCTTATTGTAATAATAAACGGCTTTATGATGTAGTCAAAGTTAATCATAAAAGGGCAAGCCGGATATTAAGAGATTAAAATAACGGATGTTGGCATTGTTAAGCTTATTGATCAATGTAGTTAAACATTTAAGAAGCTAATTTGACCGTGTTTTTCATAAAAAAGAACTTTCAGGGTGTCCTCACTCCACCTGATGGTAAGCGGTAGTGAGGTCCACATATGAGGTCGACAGGCTTAATACAGTGAAAATGAGTAATTTGATTCTCGACTAAATAATATTTACACTACTAATTACTCCATCTTAACGAGCCTTAAATTATAGTAGAAATCAATTGAAGATGTTATTGACCGTCTTGTAGGACCTTAAAGAGAAGAGAGGAGTTATTGAGGTATTCCTCGAAGCGCTACCGTTTTGAAACGTTTTTAAACGCTACTAAACTATTCCTTAAATCGCATTTTTTTTCACATAAAGTTATGTCAAGATTTTGTGACATAAATCGTCATCTTGACTAATACTTCTAAATCATTCATAGACAAAAACCTAAACATATGAGTCCCCTCATCATCGGCCCATATGCGTCCCCAATGCTGGAGTATGGGCCTACCCTGAACTAGGGCGATCAGGCCTTAGTCTTTTTTTTTTTATAATCTTTATTTATTTAGAGGCTTTTGTCTTACGACATGTCAGCCCCATCGAAACCTAATCTTACTTTACTTACATTTTTAGTTACTAGTTACTGCGGGGCGAGGGAGTTAATTATGCAAAAATATTTCAACTAGTTTTTGAGCAGCCTCAGATGTAGGTTCTGCTAAGATTGATGTAAACATTCCTAAATCATAATTTTTTACTTTATACTTTTGCATAAATAGCTCCCTTTCCCTTTCATACTTTTTACATTCCGTAAGGATGTGTTGCACATCTTCTAAGCTACCACAAATCTCGAGGCCTTAGTCAACCACACTGGCCAAGTTCGGGTTGGTCAGTGGCAGTGGCAGGTTTCTTAACGATGTTTTCCTTCACCGTTAAAGCGTCAGATAATCGTACAATTGCAATTCAAATTTGAAAACACAGTGGTACATTAGTGTTTGAACTTGCGACCTCTTAACGACCTTAACCACTCGGGCATCGACTTTTTTTTCACAAGTCCCAAAAAAAGGTTTGTAACTAAAAAAAGATCTCAAGACCTACTTCTTCTAGTCACAGTTTATTGTCACTTCGTAAGCGACGTGTCGCGTCTAACTTCTAGAAGTGATCAAAACTTTCTATATACCCAGCCCTCTTGAGCCGTACCGTTGGCCGAAGTTAGAAAACAAAGGAAATATTTTTTCGTTCTTTTGACAAATTAAGTTTTTGTGAAGTTCGCACAGTAACATAGCTGACTTACTCATTTCATATGGATTCGTAGTAAGTTCTAGTGATGTTTAATATTCTAGAAGCATTCGACTAAATAGTTGGAAATAAATAAAGGAGTTTAGTGCGGTGTATATATTTCATAGTGAAGAATAGAATAGAATAAACATTTGTTGGTCACATACACACATATTACACGAAAAAGTAAATTTAAAATAAAATAATTCCAATTGACACAACATTAATATATAAAATGAATATTTAACATCAGTGACCAATAAGGTACGTGCCTCAGCTTAGACTGCAGAAGCTCAACAAGAGCTCCTGCAGCACTGGTATTCTGGCCGTACCTTTTTGGTTGAGTGACGACACATGTATAGTTAAAAAAACAAAAAGAAAAACAAAGAATTGTTACTGTGCCTCATATTCACAATGGAATATTATGTGGCACGTTGAATATATATGTACAACTAATTTATATACATATTTTTAAACGTGAAATTACGTAAAAATATATTTTCAATGTACTGCATGTTGTAGTGTGACGTCACATCACTACGTTCATTTTGTATGAATAGTGCATACTCTCAGCACTTTAAACATGTATAACGTTTTCAATTTTGTTTGTATGGCGAAACGAACTACACAATACACATACAGATTGAGTCATTATTAAAGACTTCAAAGCTACTTTATTACCTAAAATCATGAACATTCTCCATTATCATTGATGATTTCATCGTACTTAGCACTATAATAATTATTCAGAACTAGATTTTCACATTCGACTCCATATGCGTAGAGTTGTTCATATACAGAAACATTACTTTCTTATAGCTATATCAGTTAAAAAGTAGTCTTTTTGTCCTTTCTCAGGGTCTAGTACTATCTGTTTAACAAATTTCAATGAATTAATATATTTTTCAGATTAAGTTGGTTTGGCGTAAAAACAAGACACTCAGGCTAAATATTTTCCCATTTATAATATTAGTAAAGATTTTGAATAAGAGGAAACATTTTTTGAATAATGTATCCAAAAATAAATTGAAATACTTGAGGAAAACGTACCAGGAGTGTAGAAGGTTCATTGAGTTTCTCGTCATCAAAACATGTAAGCATATCGATTTCCTGAAAATACACAAATGTCAAGTGTAGGTAAGATTTGGCATCAAACGAAGGAAAAACCTCTATATTACTTGGCTTCTATTTTATTTGAACATAAGTAAGTCCCTAAGATGCCAAACTATTGAAACCCGGTTAAAAGAAAAAGAAAATAAGAGACTAAGGTATGGCCAAGCAATAAAAATACTTTATTATATGGAATCAAGTGTTGTTTGTTCTTTAAAATTAAAATTACATTAGGTTTAGAATACATATAACAATTACAACAGAATGTAACATCATGTCATTCTCCTGCCCTTAAGTGGGGTCAGCGCAACATGTATACTTCTTGCACTCGGGCCTGTGATTCGTCAGCTCAGTGTCTACGTCTTTCACTCCCATATCATCTATCACGCAATCCATCGATGTCTTCTTCGGCCTATAACAGAATGTAACAATAAACTAAATGTTTGTAAAAATATTTAAACAGCAGAGCGATTGTAATGTAGTGTGGGCTCAGGCGAGGTGGAGAGACGATCTAGGCAGGACGGCTGGTGGGAGCTGGATACGAGTAGCTGAGGATAGGCGGGAGTGGTGACCATTTGGGGTGGCCTATGTCCAACAGAGGAAGGTGCACGCTGATGATGACGTGATAGTACCATAACTGTTCTGGCAATTTTGCTTTACTGCAATAGCAGTCGTCGTGTGAGTAGTATTTTTGAAAAGAAGTTAAAGTTAAAGCTAAAGTTAATTTCAAGTCAACAATTCATCATTTGAGACGCTGATAATTCAAAACTATTCCAGTAAGCATGACCATTCAATAAACATAACATTGATTTATTTTTGTCATCGGGTAAAATATAAGTGCACGTAAACTGATTTTCCACTTAAAACTTTACCGAATCAATCGCGAAAACCTTTCAACGGTAACATTAAGGCTGCCAGGGGCCGTGACTTGGGTCTTGTAAAAGAAATTGAGACTCACATTCCCTTCAACACTGACTAATTGCTGGCAATCAGTTACGTGTGGGAACGTGGTGCACGCAGGGTATCGGACGTAAAGCAAGCTTTTCATTGAAGTTAGGGGTTAAAAAACCCCTGACGCAATCGAGGTGTTAATAAATTGGACTATTATGGGTGAAGTTGTCTGTGTTAGGTAGAAATGTGTAGTAATTACAGCTTACTACCACTATTAGTTTCTACTTTAAGTAACGCTTAATATATTAATGTACTGCTATGCACTGCGTGCTCTCCCTGATGAGGTATCTGCGGAAGACCAGTGTCGCGGTGTCCCCGACTCCTCGACACATGCTGAGCAGATCCCTTTTAAGTTACCTACTTTGTTTTTTATTTTTTTCTGCAAATGTATGTGTGTTTTTAAGTGTAACTGAATAAATACATTTATTTCTTCTTTCTTTTGTTTCTTTCTTACTAAGAGACTTTTAGTTTAAATACATAAAAACGTTCCATGTACTTGTACATAATATTCATCATCATTATCAGCCCATATACGTCCCCACTGCTGGGCACGGGCCTACCATAAACTAGGGTGATATAAACATAATAATATGTGACCACTACTATTTACACATACTATTTAAATCTTGACGTAAGATGTGCCCTAAATCGAAAATCTAAATGCTAGGCTTCAAATTATTATTATCCAGTGATTTTATTGCACACTTAAGATTATAAAATAACAAGAGACTTTTTCTTTATTGAAAACAACTTTTAATAAAATACTCAATATGTTTCCTCTTTCATGGAAAATAGAACTTTAGTACAAAATGTCCCATTGAATCTGTCAATCAAATGTCTGTTCTGTTACTCACACTTTGATGAAATCATTGTATATATTTAGTATATAGTCGTTACTTAGTTAAATATCTTATTTCATCAGGGAACAGTAAACTAACAGTCAAGCCAAAACTTCAAGAAAACGGCTGAGCAATTATGCCACGGTTGAGGGCATATGCTTTTTGATACGGCAAACTGATAATACTAATCAACGTTTTAAAAATAGTTGCCATGAGAAATTAGCATAATTTGTCTACAATAATTAAAAAACTGCACATTCAAGTTTAGTATGAAATGGTAATTTCGAGGACTTGCAATAAAAAGACAGACAATTTATTTACTGTAGAGCAGACTCGGTAATTTATCATTGCATGTTCATTTCATTTAAAATACCTAATTGAATAGGGTGAAAAAGTTCATCGCCCGCATTAAAAATATAAAATGCATTTTTATGCATAATTATGATTCGTCCACGTTTTGTTTCTAATTTTGCACTTTCATTATATTAATCATACTTTTAATTACAGTTAGATATATCAACTCTGAAAGTTTCTTCAAATCAATTACATAATATAACATCACAAAATTCTTCCAAGTATATAAAATAATTGTTGTCTCGTACCATTTGTACTCCACAAAAGTTTTAACAACATAATTTGCAAGGATTCATTAAATGCAAAAAACATTGTTCAGATCGCTTTCACCGTCCAATAAACAAAGGATTTCAAAATCAAATAAACAGACCATTAAATAATTTGTTTAACAAAAGATGAAGAATTCTCACGCAAAGGACTTTAACCAATTTTGTTTCCTCAAACTTTTCGGACGACTCGCGGAAATGCGTCAAAAACTTAGCGTCGGGTTCAAAACGAAAGCGTTTGCGTCAATTGAACTTTGATGTGGCAATTCTTCCATTCCGGAGTAAGTAATAACAGGCTTTATTACAAGCGAATAAACGCTACAGTTGTGTAATGTCCCCAGATTTGTATTACAGCCCGGCTAATTTTCCAAATTGCAAGCGTTAGAGTTAATTTGCACCCACATTTCGAAGGTGGTTAGCCGCTTATTATTAATAATAGTGCGCCGTTATACAGACTCCGAAGCGAATTGGCTTTAACCGGTAACTTTCACAGGCCAATTCGCTGTTACGCTGAACGTTTTCGCGAATTTACTCCAATCGGTGCCCGGTGTAGGCGGCATCTGACTCGATTGTACAAAGTTATTGCTCTAATTTGAAGGTAAGGCTTCCATTCATTTATCGATAGCTCGGTTCACATAGCTTTGCTTAAACATAGCTCTCCCGAGTGGAGGACAAGCGAACAAATTGAATTGTGTCTTTGCCTTTGACATGAGAGATTGCGAAGGCGTTCCAATGGTATTGGCAGATTCTAGGACTGCTGTACTTAGCACATGGATAAATTGTTAGACAACTTTATTCCTAGAGTACTATAATATTACCACACATTTAAGAGTATGAAAGAAAAGGCTCTGAATAAGTTTGCATACACTTAACTGTTCATAAAGAAGTATGTTATTGTATTCATTTATAATCTTGTTTATTCCTTTAGCTTTACAATGAAATAAACTTGTTATCTTTAAACAAAACTATTTTGACGGATTAAAGTCGCGTATATTGTTATTGTTATTCTAAACACATTATTTAACTGATTTACTAAACTTGTACATATTTCAATATTCCTGCTAAACGTGTTTCAACATAAATATTGCTATAGTGTTACAGCCTCCTTTGAAATGTTGGTACTAGCCGCACACAATTTTATACCTATTTGTCTTGTGATCGACGTTTATCTTTTGTTTTTAACCGACTTCAAAAAGGATGCGGTTATCAATTCGTCTGAATTTTCGTTATTATAATATAGAATAATTCTACATATATATTTACATGATAACGACACTGGAGCACGTTTTACTTAACTTGAATTTAATTCACAACAGTTTAATTAATGATCGTTAGTCATTCATAGAGTTGCTCATAAATAAAGGGCGTCCACATATTAGCTTAGTTTGTAGTTGTTTTCCTAAGACTACACTCTATGTCTAGAGCAGTCCGTTACCCGTCATCCCTTACCCATGGGCATGGGGTCTCATCCCATACATTGAAAATGATATTCCCAAAAACTACAACAGATGGCGACACGAGTATTCATTCGTTGATGATGATTATGCAAATCCCAGAAAACGATAAATCCAACCATTAAAAATATATAAGCTAGTATTTAAAAATATAATAATACAAAACCAAATAAATTAAAACCCTTTTAGATGAATATTTTCATAAATTTAAATTTGCAATAATATTTGTAGTTTTCGTGAGTGCTAATCTGGTAGAACGCCATCTAGTTCAAAAAATGACTACAGTCAGTCATCAACTAGATGGCGTTGTTCGCGTATATTTTATATTAAATAAATTATAATTCTAGATTATTTAATTTCTTTTGTTAAAACAAGAAAATAATATGACACGAATATAAGAGTTACTTAACTATCAACTACAAGAATGATTAATCTATTCCTTAGATTAATATTTGGTAACATTTCTCCGAATTGTAGGAATAAATATTCCCTAACGCAACAAAAACGATTCAACTATCTAGTTTAAAAATTGGAAAAAATCGCATTCTTGACCCCGCCTGAACAGGGTCCCCGTTTAAATAGAAATTAGATGTTTAAATTTACATAGAGCTTTGAATAGCACTAAAACAACAAATAAAAATATTCAACTATAAATAATTGGTCATAAATTTTTTAAAAATATTTTTCGAGTTTTTGCTTAAAAAATATATTTCAAATAAAATAAATATCATACAACATCACTTTCATTGTGTTCATTCCGTGGTAAGTAGTCGTATCACAAATCACAAATAAACTTAAAAATACGTATATAAATAGCACACCAAACACGACGCAAACAACGATGTTCGATTAAACAAATATTTGACCCGAGTGGGAATCGAACCCACGAGTCCCACGACTCTTGACGCATGAGACAGGGGCACTATCCAATACGCCATCGAGCCAACAGCCATCCAGAGAAGAAATATTATATTATAATTTTTATATGATATAGATATTATTAACACAATAACTCGAATTTCTTCTATCGTGAACTTTTAAGTATATTCTCATTTTAAGTACATTCTATATATTGCTGCATTGTCATAAATCACCATTATAATTTGATTTAAGTCAATGGTTCACTACGCATAATAAAATAACAACTTTATTTTAAATACATTTTAACAAAGCCTAAGGTTTCGTCCGCCTCCCGCGCGACACGATGTACTTGCGCGCGATGATAGCCTACCGACCGACGCGACCGGAACTCGC
Organism: Maruca vitrata; assembly: GCA_039566165.1. Classification (NCBI taxonomy): domain Eukaryota; kingdom Metazoa; phylum Arthropoda; class Insecta; order Lepidoptera; family Crambidae; genus Maruca; species Maruca vitrata. The sequence continues at coordinate 1,192,200 of CM076917.1, forward strand.
TTGCTCTAAAACTCAGAGAGCTGCCGCGCGCACACGGCGCTGCTATCAAAAAAATAATGATGCAGATATTCTGTGCCTTATCTCGAGTAATTGTGCCCGAAATTTTAAATTTGTGCCTCCAAGGGTTCGGAGTTATTTAAGATTAACTGATTCTGCTGCACGAACGTTCGTCCAGCAAAATATTTTTTATTTTTTTAGTCTAGCTGGATATAAAATATGCAAAAAGATAGCTTACATACGGCTGTAATTGTGCCGTAAAAATTAAATTTGAGCCTCTTAAGATTTAAGAGATATTAATTTTTTTGCTGGGCGAACGTTTTGGCAAATGCTATATATCGGAAACGGTTGGACCCACAGTGATGATTTTTTTTATACAGATACAGTATATTTGTGCGTATAATTTTCATAAACATGACTAGCATGGTTCAGGAGTTATGATTTTTTTTCCTAGAAAATTAAAAAAGGCTCTAGCCCTCGAATGAACATGACCAGGGACTTCGCGTTGGTGCCGACAGTTACCTATTATATATTCTCACGATCCTATAAAGTTTTGATCATTGGCGAGTTATTAACGAAATTGTATTTTTTTGAGGTTATTTTGATTCAAATTACTTAGAATAGGAAAACGCTAGTTTTCTGTGAGCTGGCTTATTACATTCTTAAACAATAATTTGTGCCTTATTTTAAGAATACGTATACAAAAAATCAGGTCAATATACCCATTAGATTAGACAAAAACGATAAAAAACCTTTCAAAATATTTTATTAACCGACCAAATTCGAGTGAACATTAAAAAGCGGCCGCAGGATACTTCAAGCTATCCTTCCGTACTTGATGGTGTTAATGAAATTAAAATACTACAGATAGTTGCATAATTGTTAAGTTAGAACATATTTTATTAAAATGTGATTTTTTTTCATTAAAGATATATTAATAGGGTACTTTCCTAAGTTATATTTTACATAAAATTTCACAATTAACAGTAACATATAGGTAAATCAATAACATAAGTGAAATCGAAATTAAAATTTCTCATGAAATGAGACAATAATAGGCATTTGAAGTAAGGTGGGAAAGTCCATTTCTAAAGTGCGAAAATTCAATAAAATACTATGCCATCTTATAAATAACAGAATTAGTAGTAACTTTCCCTATGAAAACATATTCTTAAACGCAACATTTGATATAGCTGCTGAACAATGTTCTTACGATATGCATACAGTATAAAGAGCGGTGACGTCATAGCTCGCTGCGACATTTGTATGAAGCGTTTTGAGCTCGCCCAAATGATGTGCTATTGAAACTGTAATATCTTCGAGAGTTTTCCAAATATCAAACCATTCTTTTAACAGCACCTTTGCAATTGTGTGGTCCATCCATCTATACAAAAATAAAAAAATAGGAAACTACCCTATTGTCCTTAGACAACCGCAAAAAAATCTGTTTGTGTGTATACCCGTTAATTAAAACAATAATGATGAAGAACCATTCGAAATGTTTTTTATAGATTACCCGAAAAATTTGAGTAAACATAAAAAGGCGACCTCTTTGTTCAATCTGCTAACTAGTTTATTGCGTTGACTGACGCTTTTTCAATAAAATTAAATGTTCGGTCTAATTATTCAATGAATGTCGTCATTTAATGAACGCGCTAGGCATACAATCAAATAGCTGATTACGGACAATTAATTTGTAATATATAATAATACACTACAAATTATAGTGTAGGTATTATTATTAACAAAAAAACACATGTTATTTAATGTCTCTATTATAGAATATGTTCCAACTTAACAATTCATCACGCATCTGTACTGTTTAAATATCTTTACAACGCCATCAAATAAGGAACATAAGCTTGAAGTATCGTGAGGCCGCTTTTTAATGTTCACTCGAATTTGGTCATTTAATCTACCAAAAGTATTTCGGATGGTTTTTTATCGTTTTTGTCTAATCTAATGGGTATATTGAACTGATTTTTTGAATACGTATTCTTAAAATAAGGCAAAATTATTGTTTAAGAATGTAATAATAGTTATCTAACTCATTCTGTTTTAATAATAAATAAATAAAAAATAAAAATAAAATAAAAACTAGCGTTTTCCTGTTCTAAGTAATTTGGATCAAAATAACCTCAAAAAATACAATTTCGTTAATAACTCGCCAATGATATGTAGCAGGCCGGCAAAACTTTATAGGATCGTGAGAATACATAATAGGTACCTGTCGGCACTAACATGGGGTCATGGGTCATGTTCGTCTTTTTCATTTCCTAGGAAAAGAAATCATACCTCCTAAACCATGCTAGTCATGATTATTAAAATTTGAGCACAAATATACTGTATCTGTATAAAAAAAATCATCACTGTGGGACGTGGGTCCAACCGTTTCCGATATATAGCATTCGCCAAAACGTTCGCCCAAACTTAATATCTCTTAAATCTTAAGAGGCACAAATTTCATTTTTACGGCACATTTACAGCCGTATGTAAGCTATCTTTTTGCATATTTTATATCCAGCTAGACTAAAAAAATAAAAAATATTTTGCTGGACGAACGTTCGTGCAGCAGAATCAGTTAATCTTAAATAACTCCGAACCCTTTAGAAGCACAAATTTAAAATTTCAGGCAGAATTATTCGAGATAAGGCACAGAACATCTGCATCATTATTTTTTTGAAAGGAGATACTTTTTTGCTGGGCGAACGCACACAATGGCACGCTCTGCTAATTTATAATTGACGTTTTTATTAAATTAAGAATCTGGAGTCTGCATTTATTAAGTATTTTGAGCAAGTACGTATCTTATTTATTATTCGGAATTACTTTAACTTCAAATGAAACTACAATAATAATGACTCATCAATATTGAATTAATAAAATATTGTTATGTAAATTAAATTACCTTAGCTGTTTCAATACAATACTTAAAAATAATAATAAAACCACGTTCCGCAACGGGGTTTTAGTAAAAAGTTACATAGAGCTTTGAATAGCACTAAAACAACAAATAAAAATATTCAACTATCAATATTCGGGCATAAAAATCTTTATATTAAATACTTTTCTCTTAACTACTTACGAGTTTTGGCTCAAAAAATATATAAATTCAAATAAAATCACACAACATCACTTTTAATGTTCCGATCCGTGGTAAGTGGTTGTATCACAAATCACAAATAAACTTAAATATACGACATTTCCGACCTCGCTCCCTTGTATTGAAGAAAGGTAATCGCCGATAAAGGTGTGTCGACAACAAATATTTGTGTACGTATATAAATAGCACACACTAACACGGCGCAAACACCGATGTTCGATTATACAAATTTTTGTTCCGAGTGGGAATCGAACCCACGCCCACGACTCTTGACGCATGAGACAGGGGCACTATCCAATACGCCATCGAGCCAATCAGCCATACAGAGAAGAAAGAATATAATTTTTAATTACATGATATAGATAAATTATTTAACTCATACATTATCGTGAACTTTTAAGTAGGTATCTTCTCGTTTTCGTTTTGTAAGTACATTCTAGATATTGCTGTATTGTCATAAATCACCATTACATTTTGATTTAAATCAATTGGTTCACTACGCATAATGAAATGACAACTTTATTTTAAATACATTTTAACAACGCCTAAAGTTTTGTCGGACTCTCGCGCGGCACGATGTACCTACTTGCGCGCGATGATAGCCTACCGACAACCGGGCCGCGCCAAAGAGAATATAATCACTATAGTCTTTTTCAGCTAAGATGATCCCTGTGACACTTCATTATTCATATTTATTTTCATATTTTTCCTAATGACGCCGCAATAAAATGAGAAAAGTGTGCAATAAAATTATTTTCGTTTGTCAATCGTAAGATGCGTGATTCAGAATACAATGAAGTGTCACAGGGATCTTCTTAGGTGAAAAAGAGTATAGCGCTTGCTCTAAAGCTCAGAGGGCTGCCGCGCGCACACGGCGCTGTTACACCGATTAAAATATTAACGGCACGCTCTCTGCTATTTTATTATTGACGTTTTTATTAAATTAAAACGACAATAATAATGACTCATCAATATTGAATTAATAAATATTGTGATGTAAATTATTAAATTATTATTGTTATGTAATAATTTACATAACAATATTTATTAATTCAATATATAATAATTACCTTAGCTGTTTCAATACAATAACTAAAAATAATAATAATTGATTAAAATGTTCTAATAAATAATTTACCTAACAATCATTGTTCTATCGAAAAAGGCCCTCACAACTCCTTTTATACAAGTGACACGCAGCTTCGAAGCAATATCAACTTCACGAACATATTGTTTTGGTACACTTTCATGTCGCAGTAAACAGCCCTTTGCATTTTGCGCGCGAGACGTTTTCCTTAAAAGGAGGCAACCCTGCTCTTGTGTGAGGTTCGGTTACTCGCGCGTGCGTATTGTCATTCCGCGACCCTAGTAACGTCAAAGCTGTTTGGGAGCCTTTACAGCGACATCTTTTGATGTGCTTTTTCGACATGCGTTTACACTGGATGGGAATGGCTCGCTCGCTCTAGCGACATCTGGTGTGCAAGACGGAAATCAGACATGGCGCGCGAGATGCCCGAGTTATGATGTCTACGTTTCAATGTATGGGATGGGGTATCTGTATAGTTATGTTATCTGTGCCCATGGGTATGTGTCTGAAACTTCAGTCTTGCGGGAAATCTGTTCGATTAGTGTCCAAACTTATCTCCGATGACAGGTAGCAGGTGTGTCAATGTCGCTATCGATTCCACTTAGAGCAAGACTCCACTTGTGCGATGCGTCACGCTGTCGCAACGGAACAACGCATTGTATTATAATAATAAGGCGTCCGACCGATTTCCGATGGCGGCCGATCTCAATTGAGATCAGCCAAGTGAGCAGGACAAAATTATAGTGCACAAGTGCACTCTCTATTCCCTTACTCTCATAATTCGGTGAGACGGCAATACGACATGACCGATGAGAGATCAGGCGCAGGACCACCGGCTTAACGTGCTTTCCGAGACACGGGCGTTCAACCACCAACTTCCTAACTCCGGGCTGAGTAAATTTCATTACAGAAAAACTCACATAAATTTTGCCCGGCCCCGGACTCGAACCGGGGACCTCTCGGTTCTAACGCAGCACTTGCTACCAATAGACCAACGAGGCAGTTAAATACGCATTGTATTAAATATTAGTCTTAATGGGTGGACCTGAGCGCGTCCTACACTACGTCTGTTGGGCTGGCCGCATAAGACGTAGAACCGGCAACCGCTGAAGTGGACGAGTTCTTGAGTGGCTACCGCGTCTCGCTTTAGGTATATTATACCAAATTGCTTGAAAACATTGCTCGAAATAAGACTTCTTTTTTATTGACACGTCGACCTTATTTTTTTAAATGTGCAATATCTGTATTTTATCTATATTTGACGCTATTTAACCCGTATTTACACGAAAGCATAGCGAGCCTTATGTATTTTAACATTTACAACAAGTACGACAAGTAAATAGGTATTAGTCTTTTCGGGTCTACACCCGATATTCGGAGTAGCAAATACACAGCTACTTACTGCAGGTCAGTTCGCTCGCTGCCATGATTGGTGTCATCCAGTCGAAACGTCGGGTAGTAAGTAGCTTATGTATTTGCTACACCTTATACCGCGTGTAGACCCATAAAGACTCATTTTTAGTGTAATGGAAAGCGAAAGTCTAAAATCTAACGCATTGTATGTCACACCTGCATTCCGTCAACGTTCATCTTCCGCTATGGGTATATACGTCATCGCACCGCACCCTCCCCCCGTTTTGTATTTTGTCCGACGATCCCATGAAACGGCATGTCATAAAACAAAAAACGACTCAGAGACGCAACATAGCGCAACGAACAAGTGGGGCCTCCCTCTTATACGTGACACGGTTGATGTATAAGCTACAGCGTTGTGTTATGACAGTTTTTGGACAATGATTATAGTCAATAGTGGCCACAAACAACTTCCGTATTTCTGATTACATACTTGATTGATGAGTGATTTTTCAACCTATAAATATAATCCATCAAATAAGATAATTGTCTGTTTGTTGAAATGAAGTAAAAATGTGAGAAAGAGGACATACGTAATTGTAAATATTTAAAAAGGAGCGTGCCCTTCTTGAAACAACTTATTCAGATTAACCTCTTTAGATAAGCCCCAACTTTGTAAGCATAAACAAAACTTTGGACATTTATTCTACATAAAAAAGAGATATTTATTTAATTGCTTAATTTGAGAAATTAGCTTATTAATTTTACCAATAATAAAATTTTGACAGAACTGAATTAGTTTTAAACTCAACGCGTTTAAATTATTTCTTATACAAATTATGTATGACCACACATTACTTTTTAATTTACACTATTTCCCTAATAGCGGTTATTATTCTCAAGGAACTGTGGAACAGTGAGATATTACCTACTCAAAATCCTTTGCCTTCAACTCAAAACAGTTATTAACACCATTAGGACCTGGTGTTGCGTTTCCCCAGTCATTTAAACTAATGAGTTTTCTTTCAGCCCATCAACGCGTTTTCGGATTTCACCTCAATCGTTAGTAGGTGGTGTAGGTCACAAATGAGTCGGCAAATGAGCCTAAATAAATGGATAGGATTAGACACACCTCGGAAAGGGACGGGAATTAGGCTTCGTTTTGATGACAGCGGGGGAGTGAGTTTCTTTTTTATTATCCTTACTTCCTTACTAATATTATAAATCCGAAAGTAACTCTGTCTGTCTGTCTGTCTGTTACGCTTTCATGCATAGAGTAATGAACCGATTTAATTGATGGTACAGATATAGTCCAGAGCCTGGAAAAGGACATAGGTTACTTTTTAACCGACTGCGCTATAAAGAAGTAATTTTTACCCGTCAAACGTCTCTACGCGGACAAAGTCGCGGGCGGAAAGCTAGTACCTTATATTTGACTGGCTCGGTGGAACAGTGGTTAATGACCCTAGCTGGTGGTTCCAAGAGTCCTGTGCTCGTTTACCACTCGGGAAGAATATTTGTGTGATGAACATTGGTGTTGGTTCCGTGTCTGAGTGTGAGTACTTAAAAAAATATCTATTTAGGTATATCAGTCTCTGACGCCTATAGTAGGTACAAGCTCTGCTTAGTTTGGGGTCAGTGTGTGGGAATGTCCCAGATATCTCTTTAGATATTTATAGGAGTCGTTCTGGGAACGTACCGCCAACGAGTAACTAGGTACCCTATAGTAGTAGCTATGTATTTGCTACACCTAATATCGCGTGTAAACCCACAAAGACTAATATTTAGTGTAATGAATCGCGAAAGTCTAAAATCTGACGTTATGTACCCTGCTGTCAACGAAACCCCGTCCACACCTCGTGAAGGCATTACGCAACTTGTTTACCCGCCCTGATTCGGTTTCTCTCACGGAAATACTTTCCGATCCGACCACGTTCGCTCGAGTGGGCATCAACCCTTTTTTAAATATTTAAAGGTGCTTAAAATTCATTTGCTCGTCCTTTGTTTTTGAGAGCTCTCCGGGTTGTGATCGGCTGATTGAGGAGTTATCTATTGTGTTGGATTACAGAAATATACCTGGCTGTAATTACCTCCTTCTATTAATAGTTAAAGGTGGATCTCGTTGTGCTTAGAATAGATTTTAGGAAAACTCGATTTGTTACGTTTGTGAACAGGTGCCAGACTGAGCTGTTTGAAATAGCCTTATTCTTTTTTATAAGGACAACCAAAAAAACTTATTCCTAAAACGATTTTATACTTGCTGTGCTGACTTAATTTTAAGGTAACCACGGCATGTAAATGAGCTACGCATTATCATCATCAGCCCATATACGTCCCCACTGCTGGGGCACGGGCCTACCCTAAACTAGGGCGATAAGGCCTTAGTCGACCACACTGGCCAAGTGCGGGTTGGTCGTCTACACAACCTTAGAATTTCTTCTTAGGTGTGCAGGTTACTACGCATATATCAGATATTTACGCCGTCGAGAAGAAGCAAGAAGCCTTTCTTTTATTAGTAGCAAATGGAGATTCATCATCATCATCAGCCCATATACATATTTCCCCGATGCTAGGGCACGTGCGTATTTTAAACAAGGGCGAATAGGCTTTCTTACAAGAGAATCTAACTACTGAGTTTCTTGTCGGATTCTTATCGATTGCCCAAATTATAAGTTTTTATATTGTAGCGATACACACCAGTAATCTTTATTTAAACTTCGGCTTTCGATTCGACATAAAGCTTTGACAGACAGACGTATAGATGGACAGCAAAGCGGTTTTTAATATCGTGTAATATATAACTTTAAACTGTCATGGTTACAGACATTAGAAAACTAATTATGTCCGGGATATTTACTATGCTGTTTTATATTAACGAGCTCTCGTTATTACGGCACTGTTGCAACCGCGATGATCACAGGTCAACTCATCCTGTAACATTTCTTCCCATTTGTTGACACCATGTTGTTACAAGCACGTTTCTCATTAATCAATCTGTTGTTTTGTATCAAAGACTCTGCGGCGGACAGGCTATTCCACAGCTGTATGGAACAGTTAATAGATAGGGCGAGAACAACACCAGAGGGCCTACCATGAGTTGGATATCGTAAACTTACGTACGTTAAAAACCTATCGAGTTGTTTTTTTCATATGGCCGATTGTAGTTCTTCGCGTAACCACCAGGCGGCGCTTTTTCATAGACATATTTACGTAGGCGATATCGAGCGCGTAAGTTTTAAACTCATGGTAGCCCCACAGTTCATTCGTAAAATAGGGAGATTTGAGGCCACCAGAACGAGAATGCCCCAAGTGACATGAGCCGTAATAGCGTGGCCCGAGTGATTTGGGCCCCTATACTCTACTAATCTATACTTAATAAATAAATAAGGCGTCAGACCGATTTCGGTCATGGCGGCCGATCTCAATTGAAAGCAGCCAAGTGCGCAGACATATTATAGTGCACATGTGTGCGCGCAAACACAAGTGCACTCTCTATTCCCTTACTCTCATAATTCGGTGAGACGGCAATCCGACATGACCGATGAGAGATCGGGCGCAGGACCACCGGCTTAACGTGCTTTCCGAGGCACAGGCGTTCAACCGCCAACTTTCTAACTCCGAGCTGAGTAATTTCTATTCTAGTAATTTCTATACTTAATATTATAAAGCTGAAGAGTTTGTTTGATTGTTTGTTTAAACATGCTTATCTCAGAAACTACTGGCTGGTAGCTATGTAATTGCTACTCCTAATATCGCGTGTAGACCCATAAAGACAAATATTTAGTACTGGCTTGAATTTAAAAATTCTTCGCTGCGTCCAACAAGAATCAATGGCAAATGTTTAAAAAACGGGGAAATGCGGACGAAGTTGCTGACTCAGCTAGTTTTTAATAAAAATCATCCTGTTCTTAACGTTACTTGTGTTTGTTTACTGAAATTACCTTTGAACCATTCTTGCTAATAACTAAGGGGTTCGAAAGGGGACATTTCCATAGGCTACTAATAAAATGCAACTCGTGGTTTGAGCCACTTTGGTTCTGATGGCCTTATTAAGAAATATCACACGTCGATTACTTTACGAAAATAATGTTTTTAATAAAAAATATAAGAAATGTCAAGCCTACATGTAATATAAAACACGAAAATAAAAGTAAAATAATACTTTTATAAAATTATAATTGTAATTGCAATGCATCCAACAAACGAAATGAGATTCCCAGTCCTGTATGTATGTGAGAGTGTGTTGGCTCAGTTCTCAATATTTTTTAAGTACTGCGTTTTGTTAAATATGTATTAGTCTTTGTGGGTTTACACGCGATATTAGGTGTAGCAAATACATAGCTACTACTATAGGGTACCTAGTTACTCGTTGGCGGTACGTTCCCAGAACGACTCCTATAAATATCTAAAGAGATATCTGGGACTTATAAAGACTTATATTTAGTGTAATGGAACGCGAAAGTCTAAAATCTGCGTTTTGTTGTTTAGGTTTTCAAAAAATACCAACAACATGGAGAGTTGAAAATTCCATGACTGAAAATTCAATGTAAAAGTTGTCGTAATAAAAAAGTAAATAACAATTTTGCTTTGCGAAAACATGCACATAAACATAAAACTCTGTGACGCAGAGACCACCAAAAATGTTTAGGTAAAGTATTTGATGGAAATCGTTGTAAATAAGAATTTTTAAGAGCATTGGGAGTTTCTTCCTGCTTACGCTTTCTCCATGGCATACACTTTGTTAGCAAGTTTCGTGATAAATATAGATTGAGGGAATAATTTAACACTTTAGCTAACATCAAACCTGACAAAATATAAATAAATAAATAAATATTTATAATAACATTTTTATTATGATTGGGGTCAGATAACCATATGACCCCTAACTAAGCAGTGTTTGTACTATGGGTGACAGAGACTGATGTGCAAAATAGATATTTATAAAAACATAATCACACCCAGACACGAAACAAACAAGGTCGTTCATCACACAAATACTTGTCCTGAATCGGAGTCGAACCCACATATCTTAGACCAGGTGCCGTAGACAAAGTAACAATATTAAAACGATAACGAAGTTCGAAAAGCATAAAATGTATGGATATGACATTGGAAGCGATAAATCATGTGGTCAATCTAATGTCAATGTATGGGACATTTTATTCTTATCGAACTTCGTTATAGTTTAGATATTGTTACTTTGTCTAAGCCCCTGTATTGTTTGCACTCCGCGTCGCACGGTAATACCTACTCTCTGGTCGGTACAGAACATAAAATTTTCATGTCATAAATGGTGAAATATGCGTACTTTTATAAATGTAACACCTGTACACACCATATCTGTAGCAAATAAACATTATTTATATTTTTATCTCCGCGCGGAGTATCGTGACAATCAACGTGTTCTCAATAATAAATAAAACAAATACACAATTAAAGGTAATAAAGAGCTTATAACAAACTCAATATCGTTTTACAGTCCTTGTCTATGTGTGATATTTCTTTGTTTGGGTTGAGTTTTTGTGTGTATTTATGTATCATTATAACTTTTCGTGGTCTAATAAATATTTTTCTCTCTTTTTCTACATTTTGTCTACTGGCATGTTCAGTACAAATTACTCAAATAAATCGTAAGCTTAATAAAAAGTTTTTGGAGACAATCATAATTTCATCAAAAGTTACTTCAACATGTGAATAATTTCTCAGCGCTGAACTTTTGAGAACAAAATAATAATTCAATATTTTACGGCCGCAAATGTCATTGTGAAGTTTTCCTTTGAAAACTTCAACTTTTGCTTCAGCTCTCACCATGCTAGCTCATGCAATGTTGTTCGAAGAAATATTGCGTGTCATGAATGAGTTTCATATCGATTTCTAACATGTGTAGTTCAGATTTTCACTATTCTTATAGTATTAAGCAAAACGATTGATTGATACTCGCAAATATAACGAGGTAATCAAATTGATGTGAGTGCTTTATGGCAATGTTGATTCTGATACCCGTAACACAAGTGCTTAAGCTACTTGCCACGGGATCAGATCAATGTATGTGATATTGAAAAATATTTATTTATTTATGGCGATGAAAAAGTAATTGTGTGCCCCTTTTTGCAGCAAACGAATTTGCGCTTTACTGTGGCATAGCCAATCCGTATATAATATCTTTTATACATATAAAAAAACTGTAATGGATCGCTATCTGTACATGGACCTTTGACACACAGTGAGTAGGACCCAAACCAATGATTTTTAAGCTATTGCATAGCTTTTATCGCGGGCTTTGAGCGCGGCGACCGAACCAAGAAATTCCGTCACGAAAAAATCCTCACAGTCGTCTAACGTCGTTTCAGTTCGGTAGACATATTACACGGTGTTTGTGGGCGTGCAATATAACGTATTGTACGACTCTACGAAACTCGAACGAATCGAAACGAGCTGCTCCGAAATCGGACGATGCTATGCAATAGCTTTACCGCGGCAGTCTCCTCCGATTGCCACACGTCTTTTTGTGTTTATGTCTGTTTGTCTGTGCGTTTGTGTACGCTTTCGGAACGGCTTATCCAATCTAGATGAGGTTGTCAGTAATATATTGTAATAAACTCTACTTAATATTAAGTGTTTGATTCATAGTAACCGGTTCATAAGTAACGTTATGTTAATTTAAAGAATCATAAACAATGGGCTGGCCGTTTGTGTGAATGTAGGAATTACTCACTCGACACCGCAGTACATTTTGATTCTTTTTTTAATTTGGGTAGAGCCGTCAAAAACGTAAGACGCCATTAGCAGGATGACTCTTGCATCTCTTTTAACTTGCGTATCATCAGGCGAAGGGAAACTAATATGCTGCGTCATTACACGAGCCATGGAAAAGGGCTAAATGAAGGACAAACTTGAAAGGATTGATTTTTCATGCCAGGACTTGAAAGTCTTGTACGTTTGAGTAATCAATATGTTTGAATGTATGAATTTATAATATTTGGTTCTTACTGACGTAGGCATCTTAATTTATCTTTTTAATGTAAACCACATAATAGGCGAGACGACAAAAAAATGTAATTAGTCAGTTATTTAGATTATTTAAAAATATTGTACTCGTATTTTTTATTTTGTTTCACAAACAAGCAACTATGAAGATATGGTGCTTAGAAGTTTCGTATGACGTCACGTTTAGGTACAATTTTTGCGTAACTGTGTCGTTACAAGCCCCCACTCCAAAAGTTTGATAAGCTATAATTTTGTCATTTTTCAATCAATTGAAAAACAAAAAAATACGTGTCCCATATTTTTGTATGAACTAACTTACGGACTAAATAGAATAATAAGATTTTGACCCAGTCGTCACGCCTATTAACAACGTCGATGGTCGAGTGGTTAAGGTCGTTGCTGCCATTCGAGAGTTCGCCAGTTCAAACCCCGCCACGTAACACTGTGTTTTTCAAATTTGAAATTCATATGTACAATTATTAGACGCTTTAACGGTGAAGGAAAACATCGTGATAAAACCTGCACACCCGCAATTGGCCAACTTGGTTGATTAAGGCCTGATCGTCATTGTTTAGGGTAGGCCCGTGCCCCAGCAGTGGGGACGTATATGGGCTGATGATGATGATGATGACATGATTAAACTCCAATATCTCAGAAACCAAGTAAATATACGTACTTTGTTTTGTACCAAAACTTTAGGTTGGTGGAGAAAAAATAAAGGTATGTTGTCACAAAATTTCCACAGTATCAAACTTCTGGACGCAGGAGATGTTTCACTGAATCATGGCAGCATATTTCGAATATCCGTAACATAAGTGCTAAAACCATTTACATCGGAATCAGTGTATGTGACGTGTCATATTTGTGTGTATCTACGAGGTTTTTCACAGGAAGGACTCAAGGTTCTTCAATAATGTAATCGAGCAGCCTTTCGATACGAAGGCATCAGCTGTATCATTGAATGCAGCCGGAATATTGACACCCAAAATTGCGTATTACAAATCTAACATCCCTTGAATTTAACAATGTATAAAAATGTCCTAAATATGTATTCGAGCTGCTGTAGCTTTTACATCAGGAAGTAGCTAGTTTTGTTTTAATTCTGCGGACAAGTGATATGTAAATACTTAATTAAGTCTTTAAGCAGGTTGTTTCAAGTCTCTTGAAAATTGAAAACCAATTTTATTTTTCATGACATGTTCATAATGCGGCTATGAAATGAATATCTCACAAACTGAGTCCGTTATAATTTAAACATATTGTTGCAAAATACAAAATAATATTTTTCTGTTTAAATTGAGATATAAATACTCATACCCATACATTATGAGAAACTTTTACATCCGTACAAAACCTCACAACTTTTATTTGAACGGAGTTCCGTTAACGTACCATTTTCCGGTCCGCAATCCCACGGGATAATAACATTTACGAAAGTGTGGCCGCGGGGAAACTTCGAAATCATAAAATATGAATGATTTCAATACCTGCTGAATGCTGAACAAAATTACGATAGATTGAACGGTTCACAATACCGCTCCGAATCGCGATTGATCAGCAATTATCCATCGCACTGCACTAGGTTTTCAATAAGGTAAAATTTTCTACGTTTTTTACCGTAAATAAATCGAATTTTCGAGCTTAATATAATCGCTTTTATAATCGAATAAAATAAATAAATCAATTTCTGGGACATTTCCACACACGGTCATCTGACCCGAAACTAAAGCAGAGCTTGTACTATGGCCGTCAGAGACTGATATACATACATAGATATTTTTTAATACCTACTTAAATACATAATCACACCCAGACACGGAACAAACACCGATGTTCATCAAACAAATATTTGTCCCGAGTGGGAATCCAATCCACGACTCTTGGATCCACCGAGCCAGTAAATCATATTAAAATAGATATTTCTCTTGTAAAAAAGGCAATCCACTGAATTTTTCGAAGTTTATGTTTGTCTGAACCAAATTATAATGACAGGCATAGGCTAGGGTGGAAGTTACTAAAGGCAATTTAATTTATCTAGACAGATTATGTTTCTGAATCTGTATTAAAAATAAAATTACAAGCTAAATTAAGCAAATGTATTGCTAGGCGGAAAACTTGACAGGAGATTAACCAATTTTGCTAATTACTTACTTCTTTGTTGTTGGCACAAAATCAAGATTCGGCTAGGCAATATTTAAAAATAGGGCCGATTTGATTTAATCATGACTTACAAATTAAGTTTATTAGTGAATACCTCATGAAAGATAGTTTGGTGGTGAAAGTTCAAAAGTTTACTGGCTGGCTCGGTGGAACAGTGGTAAGTGACCTTGGCTGGCGGATCGAAGAGTCGTGGATTCGATTCCCACTCGGGTCAAATATCTGTGTGATAAACATCGGTGTTTGTTCCGTGTCTTGGGGTGTTATTTATATATTCAAGTTTATTTGTGTATCCGGTCGCCGCCCGCTGTCGTTTCTGATATCCAAGTGCTTAGTCATCAGAAACGATATAACAAGTGCTACGGGATCAGATCGATGTATTTGATGTTGTAAAATTTTAATTTTGAAATTTTCTACATACTCCTCGAATTGTTGGTTACCTCCCAGCAAATATATTCAATGCATGACTGAATGCGAGTACCAAGACAAACAGTACATTGCTCTATTATGTAACACAAGGATTGCTGCGACTTCATCAGAGCAAATAAGTGTTTTGAGTTTGTTTGTTGACTCCTTCGACTGTGGAGTAAACGTTTAGTTGTGTACTAAAACTTGGTGCTAAGTTAAAATCTTTGTCTTCGCAGTGTAACGGTACCGTCTTGACAGAACATTCAGTTTGGGAGATATTTTCTCATTAAAATGGAGACAATCGTGACGCAATTTTGTTTTTTGCTTAGAAAGAAGAAGTTGTAAAGTACATGTGTAGTGATTTGCCATTTTTACGTGTGTAAAAGAAAGTTTTCAAGTATCAGCATCTTTCTTATAAATAAAAATGAATTGCTGTTCGTTAGTCTGACTAAAACTCGAGAACGCCTGGACCGATTTAGGTAATTTTGGTTTTAAAATGTTCGTGATAGTCCAGGAAGGTTTATAGTATTGGCGGTACGAAATTCGCCGGGAACACTAGTTTGGAATACAGGACAATTAGATGTCTATATTAACAAGAACAAAATTAGAAGACAGAAAATGTCCGAAATTTTACCATGTTGTTTCGTTTTAATTAGCTCCCAATATTAAGGGTTATGTCTGTAACCATGACAGTTTAAAATTATATAAGGCTTAGGCCGCACTACAGTTTTTTCCCGCAAGCGGTAAATTGTGAAACCGCAAAACCGCCCGAAACGCACACAATGCGGTTAAAAACTAGCCTACAAACTATAGACTTCAAATTTTGGCGCGGTTTTATCCCGCTAACAATTCTGTAACAAAACGCGGTTTTAAAATTAGTCGCGGAAAATAACCGTCAGTGCGGCCGCTTCCATCATCATCATCATCATCAGCCCATTACAGTCCACTGCTGGACATAGGCCTCCCCAAATGCACGCCACTTCTCTCTGTCCTCGGCCACTCGCATCCAGCTCCTACCAGCCGTCCTGCGCAGATCGTCACACCACCTGGCCTGCGGGCGTCCTACACTACGTTTGCCGAGACGCGGTATCCACTCCAGAACTCGTCTACCCCATCGGTCGTCGGTTCTACGGCTGATGTGGCCAGCCCACTGCCACTCCAGTTTACTAATGCGATGAGCTATGTCGATGACTTTGGTTCTCTGACGGATCGCCTCATTTCTGATTCGATCCCGCAGAGAAACACCGAGCATAGCTCTTTCCATAGCCCGCTGAGCGACTTTTAACTTGTGGACCAGCCGTGCCGTCAGTGTCCACGTTTCGGCTCCATACGTCATGACGGGTAGGACGCACTGATTAAAGACTTTCGTCTTTAGGCTTTGTGGGATTGACGATGAGAAGACTCGGCGTAATTTCCCAAATGCTGCCCAACCCAGCTGAATTCTTCTATTCACCTCGTCCTCAAAGTTGTTTCGACCCAACTGCATAGTCTGCCCGAGGTACACATATTTTTGAACAACTTCGAGGACGGTGCCGTGAATCGCAATCGGTTCCGGTAGTACATGTTCATTGAACATGACCTTGGTTTTATCCAAGTTCATCCGTAGGCCGATGCGCGCAGAAGAGTCAGCCAGGTCATTCAGCATCTGTTGTAGGTCCTGCAGCGTCTCTGCCAGAATGACGATGTCATCTGCAAATCGCAGGTGGGAGATGTATCCACCATTTACGTTAATGCCACGTCCTTTCCAGTTCAGCGTCTTGAACAAATCCTCCATTGCATTTGTGAACAACTTCGGGGAGATGACGTCCCCTTGTCTCACTCCTCTATGCAATGGTATGGGTTTTGTTTGCTGATTCTGTACTTGGACGGACATAGTTGCGGCTTGGTAAAGACATTTCATCATCTGGATGTACCGCCAATCTACTTGGCATCGCTGCAGGGACTCCAGAACTGACCAGATTTCAACCGAGTCAAAGGCTTTCTCATAGTCCACAAATGCTAGACACAGGGGCTGATTATACTCCTCAGTCTTCTGTATAATCTGCCGCACTGTGTGGATGTGGTCTATGGTGCCGTATCCGCTCCGAAATCCAGCCTGTTCCGGGGGATGGAATTCGTCGAGTCTTCGTGCAAGACGGTTCGTGATTACTCTTGAGAAAAGCTTATAGACGTGGCTTAAAAGGGAAATAGGTCGATAGTTCTTTAAAAGGGTTTTGTCACCCTTTTTGAAGAACAGGACGACCACACTCTTACTCCACGCCTCCGGAGTTCTCCCTTCAAACAAGACAGCGTTAAAAAGCCTTTGAAGCTCCCTTAGAACGGGTTTGCCTCCAGCCTTAAGTAACTCTGTCGTAACGCCGTCTTCTCCAGGGGCTTTTCCATTTTTAAGCTGCCCAAGAGCAATCTCGATTTCGTTATTGCTAACTTCTGGTAGGTCTTCGGTATAGTGGCGTGTCAATATGGCTCTAGTGTCCTCATTGCCGGGATCAGGGCGAGATGCATGCGAGGCGTATAACCGGCCATAGAAGTCTTCTATCTCCGAGAGTACTGCCGGCTTCGAAGCAGCAATGTCCCCATTCGCTGTAGTCAGCTTCGTTAGGTGGCTTCTTCCGAGAGATTGTACAAACACCTTTGACCCCCGATTTTGTTCAATAGCTCTTTCGATTAAAAGAGTATTGTAGCACCGGAGGTCGCGTCGCACACATTTATTGATCTCCCGGTTGAGAGCCCGAGCTTCCAATGTAGTAGCGGGTGGGTCTTCACGTCGCTGCCTCATTAGCCTTAAGGTCTTCTCAGAGAGTTTAGACTTCCTACCCCCTCGCCTTCTGCTGCACAATCTCGATCCTTCCTCCCTGAGGACACGAACCATATTTTCAAGTTTCTGGTTAACGTCAATTGTGGTTTCCACTGTAGCAAATCGGTTCTCCAGGTTTGACTGGAACGTTTGGGATCCTGCCATGGTTTGGAGCAGAGTAGGTCGGAGACTAGACCTCACCAAGCGAACACGTTCGGCTTTGAAGTCGATATTTAGAGTGCCTCGAACAAGACGGTGATCACTGCCGGTGTTAAACCTGTTGAGCACGGAGACATCTCTAAATATGTGCCGCCTATCCGCTATGATGAAGTCGATCTCGTTCCTTGTCACAGTATCGGGACTTCGCCACGTCCACTTCCTTTGAGGCTGCTTCTTAAAGAAAGAGTTCATCAAGAAGAGCCCCTCCCGTTCGAGGAAGTTGACAAGCATTTGTCCCCTGTGATTTCTAGCTCCAAATCCGTGGGACCCTACTACCGATTCACTGCAAAATTGTACTCCCACTTTAGCGTTGAAGTCCCCCATAACAACATTGTAGTGGGTCTTGGTGGTGGAGTGGAGGGCCTTCGATATGTCATCGAACATTTTCTCCACTTCATCGTCTGAGTGTGAAGAGGTCGGTGCGTACACTTGCACCACTTTGAGGCTAAGCCTCTCGGTGAGCTTAATGATGAGGTACGCTACCCTGCTCGAAACACTAGACATTTCCACCACGTTGTCAGAGAGGGACTTATTGACCAGAAAACCGACGCCACCTTGAGAATTTTGGTCTCCCTCGCGGAAGTACAGCAGGTGGCCTGATTCTAAGGTTATGGTGTCCTCTCCCGCTCTTCGGACTTCACACAACCCCAGAATGTGCCACCTAATCTTCTCAAGCTCTACCTCAAGTTGCGCCAGATGCGAGTCAAGCCGTAGCGTGCGTCCGTTGTATGTCGCCAGTGTCATTGTGTGTCGCCGGTGGCCTCTCGTAACCCGGGGATTCTTAGCATGCCCCGCCCCGTCGTAACCATTACCAGGAATAGCGGGGCTGCCGGGAACTGGGGGCCGTCGCCTTTTGTTCTCCATTTGGGGAAAAATTGCCCATAATCACCACGCTGGGCAGGCGGGTTGGTGATCGCAGTTTTATGTTTGAGGTGGTGCGGAGAGCGCTGCAACCCGATCTTCGGTAATGATTTGTTGGCAAAATACTTTGCATTGGTCCCTCTGTTGCCTTCTACGACACCCACGGGAAGATTTGGGAGGTGCTATTCTATTCTGCCGGCACCCCACGGCCGCTTCCATTACTTTCTTTTACTCATAATCAGGCGGTTAAAATCTGCGGCGGTTTAGCCGTAGTGCGGCCTAAGCCTTAAGAACAAAATTTCTTTGGTTAGGTTGTATTTCGAACTCTAAAAAGAAAAAGTTAACACTTTCAATGGAATTTGGATATTACCAGCCATTGTGTTCTTACAGTCTGTCATTATCAGACCAAAGCCCCTCAATTGCCATTCGCGTCATAAACTCCACCATTGATCCATGTAAACGCCTCTCTGTGACCGCCGTCAGACGTCACTAGGATCACACACAGCCGTTCGAGTGCAGATAAAGGGCCCTCGGATTGTCGATTCGACGCCGGGTCAACGACCTTGAGGGCATCGAGATAATTAAGGGCATTTCTAAGAATTGTGAGGATTATTGGATTCGAGCACAAAGTGTCAAATACAGACGCGTATCACTTGCCGCTCCGATATTGGTGACAGTTGCTACGCAGTACACGTTTTTAAGACTTCGAGTCACTCTGTAAGTTCGTAAGCATGTATTGACATATATGTGATTGTTATGCGACTTATTATGTAATACAAACGACTCTAGATTATGTATATAGTTATTTTAAATTATTCATAACACTATGATTTATCAGACTTAATAATTTCCATGTCTATCAAATTTGTTGATATATTTATTATATAATAAACATTCACTACTCTATGCGTGAGACTACATTATACTACTTAAGGGAGACGTTTTGTTCTAAGTTCTAATAATTAATTAGATATTCTCAAGGACTCTTCCACATATCAAATACATAATATAAATGATAATTTAGAAGTAAAGCCAAGTGTAAACTGGAGTATTTTTAGGTAAGATCAAGAGGAAACCTGTCCTTAATTTTTATCAAATATAAAACTATTCCTAACCGCATCGACCGGAATTTAATCTTAACCTAGGATTTCAAGACTTTCCATTCCAACTATCTTTCATCAAACAGCACTAGAAATATGTACCTAGAATATATGTTACGGCTAATACCCGAAGTGCGGCTACACCTAGGTTTAGCCGGCTAGAACTAGGTGTAGCCACTTACTCTTGGCTAAACCTAGGTGTAGCCGATTGTTTTCGGCTAAAACTAGGTCTAGCCTTCATCATGCCGGCTACAACTAGGTCCAGCCATTCCATGTCGGCTAATACTAGGTTCAGAGAATCCCTGTTGGATAAAACTTAGATGCGAGTCCCGCCAAGCCTTCCGTCCTTCCCCGCGTCACACTCAGGACTCACAGCATCTGCAGCAGCAGCGCGGGGTGGAGGGCGTAGCGAGACACGCGCCTCTGCAGGTTGTGAGCACCAAGTGCTGCTGATCTACTGCAGGTCTACTAGCGAGTGTGACTCATAGCGTCTGTACATAGTTGTAACTGCCTCGTTGGTCTATTGGCAGCAAGCGCTGCGTAAGGACCGAGAGGTCCCCGGTTCGAGTCTGCGGTCGGTGAAAATTTGTGTGAGTTTTTCTGTAATGAAATTACTTAGCCCGGAGTTAGGAAGTTGGCGGTTGAACGCCCGTGCCTCGGAAAGCACGTTAAGCCGGTGGTCCAGCGCCCGATCTCTCAACGCCCTCCACCCCGCGCTGCTGCTGCAGATGCTGTGAGTCCTGAGTGTGACGCGGGGAAGGACGGAAGGCTTGGCGGGACTCGCATCTAAGTTTTATCCAACAGGGATTCTCTGAACCTAGTATTAGCCGACATGGAATGGCTGGACCTAGTTGTAGCCGGCATGATGAAGGCTAGACCTAGTTTTAGCCGAAAACAATCGGCTACACCTAGGTTTAGCCAAGAGTAAGTGGCTACACCTAGTTCTAGCCGGCTAAACCTAGGTGTAGCCGCACTTCGGGTATTAGCCGTAACATATATACGTATACTCGTATATCATCATCTGTATTTTATATTGTGGCGGATAATAACTTTCTCGATTAGTCTCAGTTAGACGATTGGCACTAATAAACATTGTTATTCTCTTGTAACCTTCTTTGCTTTCTGACAAAATAGTGACGGATCTGGACAGACGCTACCAGCAAGATAAAGTACTATTAATATTTCCATATTATAAGTCCCATATATAAAAAAGTAAGTTATCTCCATAATTTAATTTTGTGTTCATAATTATGTATGCTAAATAAACGTTGATCCTATTGTATTGTAAGTATCCTACATTATATTATGTATTATTACCGGTCCAGTAAATGCTCTAGTCTATATTTACCCTAAGTGATCTAAGTCAAACTTAGCGCAATTCAATAGTTCTGTTCGTTACAAGGCTGTCGCTTCAATTACCTTCGTAGTACTAAACATCAGCTCTGAAAGCTTTCCGTAATTACTCCCCCCCCCCCCCCCCTTCATCTAATTACTTGGATTAAGTACGTTTTGTTACGGATTTTAGTATACAAGAGCGCTCCATTAGGATGTTAATTAAATCAATATTGTACCAGTTTCTTTATTGGCTTAGTAAAGGTGAGGTTCCGTGTAATATTCAAGTTAGAAAACTGAAAGTGTCCGGGATATTTACCATGTTGTAATGAGCTGTGGTGAACTGTGTCAGTTCACCCGTGATCATGGCGCTTGCAACAGTGCCGGAATATGGAGAGCTAATTAAAACAAAACAACATGGTAAATATCCCGGACACTTTCAGATTTCTAATGTGTGTAACCTTGACAGTTTTAAATTGAATATTTAAGTTATTCAATAGTAGGCTCTACAATAGCAGGGTAATTCTAGTTTCGGACCAACCGTGATGTACCTAAGAATCATGGCATTTTAGAGAACTGAAAATGTCTACGATATTTACCATGTTTATTTATCGAGTTCTCGAGTTATGTTTCAAACGGTGGTAATGGTGTCGAGCTCAATAATATACTTAGAAAGAGAGTAGACCTATATGTCTGCTCTTAGATTTTTAACATTCTAGCAGATTCTTCAGTTGACCCGTGAAATTCCGAAAAAACGGAAACGCGATAAAATGATAATACATATCTTGGAAATTTTCAGTTTTCTGATGTACTTTACCATTACAGTTTATAGTTATAAACCGTGGCATTATCAGTTCAATTATATATTAAGATAGTTTTTTTTTATAAAAGCTAACAAGATGACCTCACTCTACCTGATTGCTGATAGATGGTAAGCGGTAGTGAGATCCAAATATAAGGTCGACAATAGACCATATTGGGCCTGTCGAACTCACCCTGAAGTTTATAATTTGTAAAGTTTGATGAATTTGAGTAGTCGAAAAATCTAAAAAGTATTTTTTTTTTATTAATTAAAATTCAAGTAAATTCAAGTGAAGCACTCCATGCTGAGTCCAATATTTTAATATGCATTTTAAATACTCCTTGCGCAACATTTTTTGATTTTTGCGTGTCAGCGAATTTGGAGAATACTCGAATAATTAATGAGTTTGCCCGTAGCTTGTTGACGGGGAAATATTACGTCATATGTGATGGAAGCAGACAGGATATGACGTCATCACTGTGGGTGACGTAGTTCAAGTCAACAGTAATTGTGGGTGTATTGTTTGAATTACGACCAACGCATAACATAACTAAGGAAGGGTTTATTTGAAAAGCAATCAAATTCACAGTAATTTTGTGTACGTTGTTATAAATTCACCTTACCTTAAATTTTGTTTGTATGTTTTTTAGTGATGAGAGCCATCCGCTCCCCCGCAAGTCCGGTGATGATGACAAGGCTACTCCAAGCCATCATCGTATGTCTGTTAGGAAAAAAAAGAATGGTTTTTTTGGTTATTCTTTGTACAGTATCCTTTTTCGAGAACTCTCGTGAAAACTTCAAATAATATCCTCCACGAAAATTCGCGACTAAAAACATTAGTAAGTGTGTTGACCTAAACAGGGAGTGAACCTTACAACTTTCGAGAGCCCAACGTCTCCCCTAAGGAATGTTAAACCGACTAACATCGTATTTTGCACAGATGTTGTTATTCTTTATGATATTGAAGTCGCGAATGAGCAAGCATCTGAGTTATGAAACTAATTTGAACTGCAATACAGTAAGCAATGTTTCATCTTTATGGCTGCTTGCAAGATATTATATGGAGTGGACACGTAGAGTTAAAATATAGTATAATTGAATTAGTGCGTCGAAAAAGTGGATGCAGTGTTTATATTAATGGAAATCTTACTTTGAAACTGCATTATATGTGTACAACTAATACAAAAGTAGTTTCTTTTTATATAAAAAGTGTAAAAATAAAGAGCATCTGAGATTGTCCGTTTAGGTACTTTCATTCAATCAAATTTTAGTTATTCATTCAAAAAATCAAAAAAATTAACGAAAATTTTAATTTTGTAACGTTACACCACCCTTTTTCCCAAATTTAAAGAATATTCGATAATATAATCAATGTCAAATGGCTGAAGTATAAGTCTTCTTCTTATCGTATGGTTGATGAACAACCTTATGTCAGAGTTTTTTTTTTAAACCACCCGAAGGCCTCTGTCATGGCTTCACACACCGTTGAAAAATTTCTCAGGTGTGCTGGTTTCCTCACGATGTTTTCCTTCACCGTTAAAGCGTCGAATGATGGTACATAGGAATTTTAAATTTTAAAAACACATTGGTACCTGGCTAGTATAAGTAAAAAGCTTTATTTATTTCGTCACAAAGTGTTTGAATGGCAAGGCAGTGTTTTTCAACAAGTGGAGATATATTTCCGTTTCCTTGACTACTCAACCTTTCTGAGAAGCATCAGATTAATATCAACGCGAAGACAAAACAAAAGCATCGTTAATCCACTATCCACAGTATAATCGAAAGCTATTTACGATTCCATATTATTCTTAATCTGCCCCAAATCTTTGCCGAAGATATTATGACACAAGCACGTAACTTGCGAAATAAGACAATATAATATCTTATTCTTATTGGATTCGGCTTCAGCGTATATCTTTGTTATCAGATATATAATGGTCGATTGTATTAGTTGCCCATGGCTCTTACTATTAGTGCACCGCTTGTCCGTCTAATGTATTGATACTTGACCCCGTTATATTTCACATGATTCGCTCTGAATAGAAGGGAGGTGTTTGATAATACTAGAACTATAATTTATATGCCGTCTTTTGTTCCTCAGGCTAAGTAAGTGGTAATACATTAAGAAGTAAATTAAAACTTTAAAAAATATGTGCTTCTAGGTCGGTATTAGTGGTAATAGTACTAAAAAAAGCTTTGAAATCAGTCTTATTTGAAATTGAACTAATTTTACGGATTAAACTCGCGTGTATTGTTAATCATTATTTAGAGATTTGACGTTTCAAGCTCTTTACAGCGCTGTCTTGCAGGCAAGTCTTGCCCATGACCACAAGCCGTGTAAAATTAGTTTTATTTCAAACGTGTACTGGTCTTATTTATTCAAGGTTTCCTGAGAAAGACGGGAAACCGGTGAAAAACGACCATATACCTACGATCTCTTTCTTGTATGTCTGTCTGTCAAGAATCATTTTATCGAGAACATGACACATCACTAGGATCATAATACCAGCGATATGGCACATGCTGAGGCTTGTACCTCGTTGACCACTTCTAATAGTCCTTGTCTATGTGCGATATTTATTTGTTTCAGTTGCGTTTTTGTGTCTTGTGTATTTATGCTATTTAGCTCTTCTTTTCTGCCCCGTGCCATTAAGGCATGGAATGCCCTTCCAGCTCATGTTTTCCCTCCCTCCTATGATCCCGGGTTCTTCAGGGTGAGTGCAACAGGCTCAATATGATGTATTGTGCCTGTCGGCCTCATATTTGGATCTCGCTACCGCTTACCATCAGGTGGAGTGAGGTCATCTTGTTTGCCTATTATAAAAAAAAATGTATTATATTTTTTTCTTTCTTTACAACTATGTTGAAATCGTTATTTCGTCTCTTGAAGTTATGAAAAAGTCCAGTTACTAACCAATGCTCTAAAGACACAGATAAATTAAAACCCTATTTTCACACAATTCACAAGGGAATAAAACCTAGAGTCGTGAGAACAAAAAGCTCAGGAATATAATCACAATACCAAGGTCATGTTATCCTCAGTATCTTAGTGTAATTAAATATGGGTGAGTCTGAGTACCTACTTACGTCCTACTTACCTTCCTAAGTAGGTGCTTAGCAAACTATTACTAGCTACACAGCTAGGTTACTTAATGGTAACTCACACAGTTTGATGCCCTAGTTACGAGTACTAATAAGCAACTCGTTAGTCGAGAATAATAAATTAAAGCTACGTATGATGACGAGGCCTACTCCAAGCCATCATCGTAAGTCAGTTAGGAAAAAAAACGGATTAAACAATAAAAATCGTGTTTTCTAAGTTACTAGGTACATAGGTGCCCCAGGGACATCTGTTGAGGTTGACTTTTAACCTCCTAAATAAACGGCACGGTCCAGAACACTTCTCACAGTCCAGTTACTTTGTAGGCCTCAAATCAGTCAAAAGCGAACGAGTGATTTCCCTAAGGACTTTTAGTTAGATCTGCGTTTAGGTAGAGCAAACAAAAACTACATCTGTTGCTGATGTTTTGAAGATATTTGTATTGTTATAAAGGAAATTATTATTAAGAAAAAAAATTTAAGTTTAAAGGGTATGTCTGTATGTATTAATTCATCGACAGTGTACCTTTATAACGACATAGGAATGGGTCCGTATTAAATTGAGAAAACTTTAACAACTAAATGAAGCTTTTTACGAAAAAAAAAAGTGACGAATATCAGCATATTACGTATCTATCTCAATTAGAAGAAGGAACATTTACATAATGAAACTTATAAGCATCTCAAAATCCCAAATTGGCGAGGTCGTTATTACGTAAAGAAAAATTTGTGTACCAACAACCTTTGAACCTTTTTGCTAATTACGTCATCCAATTACGTTAAAAATTTCCACGAGGGCCCTTGCTCGACACCACGGCCGCTAGTTCAACGTATCGTAACGATAAAAATAATTTATAATTACGGCGATAAACCGGCTCGGAGCATGAATCAAGGGAAGCGGCTTATGGTTCAAATAAGAGTGGTGTAAAACTGTAGGGTTACGAGGTAAACACCAGGGTTTATTGCCCGATCATCGGTACAGGAGCAGAGTGAAATGGATATGGCGATTTAAGCAAGATTATGTCGATGGCCGAATGGTTTAGGCCGTTGCGTGCCGTGCGAAAGGTCGCCAGTTCAAACCCCGCCACGTACCACTGTATTTTTCAAATTTGAAATTCATATGTACGATTATCCGACGCTTTATCGGTGACGGAAAACATCGGGAGGAAACCTGCACACGTACCAAGAATTACTAAGGTTGTGTAGTCAACCAACCCGCACTTTCCAGCGTGGTTGGTCTTATCGCCCTAGTTCAGGGTAGGTCCGTGCCCTAGCAATGGAGACGTATATGGGCTGATTATGATGATGAAGCAAGATTATTAAGCTGAACTAGTATTTAGCCGTAGAAGCGCTGGGGTAAACGAGTTTTGGAGTGGACACCGCGTCTCGGCAAACGTAGATAAGAACGATCTAACGCCAGGTGGAGTTTTTTTTATTTTATAATAAGCTAATAAGATGACCTCCCTCCACCTGATGGTAAGCGGTTGTGAGATCCAAATATGAGGTCCACAGACACAATAGACCATCTTGAGCCTGTCGCACTCACCCTGAAAGCCCGCTTAAATGCCGTTTCACCCCTCCCTCCCCCCGGATCATCGATATTAAAGGGAAAGGGGGACGTGACACCATCTTCTTGATTCCGTGCTGAATCATTTTTTAGCAGAAAATCGCATTCGATCGCGGTCCGATCTATGACTCCTGGTCTTAACGCGGCGCTTGCCACTAATAAAATAGACTAGACTAACACAATTCAATGTACATACACATCCTTACTAATATTATAAATCCGAAATTAACTCTGTCTGTCTGTCTGTGTGTCTTTTACGCTTTCACGCATAGAGTACTGGACCGATTTAAATGAAATTTGGTACAGATATAGTCCAGAGCCTAGGAAAGGTTATAGGCTACTTTTTAACCGACTGCGCTATGAGGAAGTAATGTTTTACCCGTTAAACGTCTCTACGCGGACGAAGTCGCGGGCGGAAAGCTAGTAAACAATATATTGCCCTATTCATTGCACCTTACTCGATGATCGCTTACGACCGTTTACAATCTCAACAGAGCTCAGCGATTAACTTCACAATGCAAATTCAACTCAAACACAAGTGCCTAAAGTCTGATTTCGCTTGATTATTTGCAAATGTAAAGCTTACATTAATTTTAGGATGCGTTGTTGCCCGAGGTCATAATCTGTAACGTAAATATTACAGCTAACAAAATTTATAATGACGTTTTTGTAACTTTGAGTTATTTATTAATGTTTTTCTCGTAAAACTTGTTAGTTTACAAAACTCTAATAAAATTGAATATCACACAGTCTAATATGTTTGAAACATTTCTTTTCTACAGTATTGGTTCATACAATACCAACATATATAAAAGTATTTTTAGAGTTATTGAGACATCTTTTTGATAAAACGCTTAAGTGCGTTGACCCAAGGAATTTATTAAAAATAATAATTATATTTAATAATATACTTTTCTTAACTTAGCCCGAGTCTTCTCTAATGGCCAACTAAGAAGATTTGCGTGTTGATCCTTAATTGTCCTTAGACATTAAATGGCCTGTCTTTTTGATGAATATTATCAATTTTTCATGTCTAATAGGGCAAGTTTAAATTGCGGAATTGTTCTCTATATTTCTTATACATTAAGTAAAACGAAGACATTAACTACAGGAATTTACCTTTAGTTTCTTTAGGTAAGGTACGAAGGAAAGAATGAAAATAAATTTATACAGAGCATTTAAAGGTGCGCACAGTACATAAAAGATACATAGGAAACAAAGTATAATACCACTGAAATGGTCGTCACTCAGCTTATGCCACTACACGTTCTTACAATAATTATGAAAATAATAATCAAAAATTGTATGACTAATACACAAGACTAAATAATTGACATCTTAGCAGCGAACACAAGTAAGATTTATAACTTTTGAGGTTCTGTTACGGAAATACAAAAATAAATAGTAAGAAAAAAAATGTAAACGATTAATAAATAGTTCAACGAATATATCAAAACATGACGTGATAATGAAGTCATTAAAATCATATCATTCGAGATATTATGTAGCTACATGGGTATATTGAGATCTTCACTTACATCTGAACTTATATTTTGACTGGCTCGGTGGAACAGTGGTTAGTCACCCTGGCTGGCGGTTCCGAGAGTCGTGGGTTCGATTCCCATGGACAAATATTTGTGTGATGAACATCGGTGTTTGTTCCGTGTCTGGGTGTGATCATGTATTTAAGTATGTATTTAAAAATATATATGTATGTATATCCGTTTCTGACGCCCATAATACAAGCTCTGCTTAGTTTGGGGTCAGATGACCGTATGTGGAAATGTCCCAGATATTTATTTGTTTTATTTAATCAATTTACTAGCCATGTCCCAATTGGCCTACCTGTTAAGGTATAAGTCACGCACCACTTTGCAGCTAATTTGAATGCCATCATTGTCCTGTCTTATCCCCCACTAAGTGGGATCGGCGCAACATGTCCTTTGCTTCCTCACGTTCCTGTGTAGACACAGGACAGGGCAGAAAGGAGTAGACTCCTTTCTCTCCCATATCATCTCTCACGCAATCCATCCATGTCTTCTTGTTTACTAATAGTTTATCCTTTATATACATACTCATCGCTCTTCAAGTCCCATGGCGTCTTTAATGTGATGCCTACCGATTCTGTCATAACAGTTCCTTGCCAATCTCACCTCATGCATATATTTCATCCACATCACCTTCCAATTTAGCTGATAGCACGCCTGCCCCTTCCATTTAGTTACACACAAAAATTGCCTCGTTTTTTACGAATAATCGGTAAGTAGGGAAAATACACGGTAAAATAACTACATTTCCTTCTTGGAATATTCTTATTATTTGAGTGTTTTTACCATCCACTACGGTATTATGTTTTTTTGAAGTTATTAATAGACATATTTCACAATATGCCCGGCATCTAACAGTATTCGTAGATCAATCGTACATGCGTCATGCACGTAGTATGAAAAAGAATTCAAGCAAAATTGGGATCGAATCTCCGATGTCAACAGCCAAATATTTCGAACAGAAGACCTAACCAGCCTACCAAAGCGGAAAAATAATAAAAAAACATAGGTAATATAAATGTATGTATGTCTACAGATATTTTTATCCCCATTTCTGTCGATGAACGACGCCAAATAAGAACATTGAAGAGTTTGAATTATACATCTCATGAATGTTTCATTGGCAATCAAAGATTTCCGTCAACCAATCACCGTTGAGGAAGTCGATCACAGATTCCTCTGCTCTAATGAGGTTAAAATAAGGGATAAGGCTCGAAACCTTACATTCGCTGGGGGCCGGCAAACTTTCCGATACTGATAATGAATTTCGGTTCCGAACCTTTGGTTTACAGTTCAAGAAAGGGCAGTGAACCAACTTTCATCGTGGGTTGATGGATGGATGGATGAATGGATGGACATGCTCCGGTAAAGGGGTTATGTAGCGGATTTCGATTGTGATTTACTGTTACATTGCATTGTAATTCTACCTGTTGTACCTAGGCCAGATATGATATTTTTATTTTTTTTAAATAAATGGTAAGATCCGTCAAATATGGAATAATGGAAAGATCAGTTACTCAACTATATAATAAATTCATAAAATAAGAGAATTTCCATTAAAGCTGGAAACAAAAGCAACTTGAAAAAACAAGCGAAAACTGTCCAAGGTACAGCAGACCTGAGTTCATATAAATTTATACAAAGACACCTGTAAAACCTTGACCATAAAAAGACCTTTTTTTAATGTAATGGAACGTTCAAAGTCTTATGAATATCAACAGATTAACAAAGCATTCGTAAATTAACAATAGTACACTGTTACTCATTTCATTGTGCCGAGATGAAGTTCACATTTTAAGTGGAAAATAATGAAATTATTATCTGAAAATTCCACACTTTGGAAACGATTAATGAGTTTATTGGCGAAGGGAGACCCAAAAGTCGAAGGCCCAGATAGAGTGGAAAACGGACAAGTATTTACATAACTTACTTGATAAATTATGTATCAGGGTGAAGTTAGTTACACTTCATAGAGTGTGTGTGAATCGATTGCGTTAGCATCTTTGATCATAGTGAGAGAGAGAATTTGACTGGCTCGGTGGAACAGTGGTTAGTGACCCAGGTTTACTGCCTACGGTTCCAAGAGTCGTGGATTCGATTCAAACTCGGGACAAATATTTGTGTGACGAACATCGGTGTTTGATCCGTGTCTGGGTGTATTATTAAATATATTTAAGTATATTTGTGTATCCACTGTTGATTCTGATATCTGTAACACAAGTGCTTAAGCTACTTACCACGGAATCAGATCGATGTATGTGAAGTTGTGTAATATTTATTTTTAACTAAATATGTAGTGTAATATAATACCTCGGCCCCGATAGCTATGTTCTTCATAACAAAAAAAGTTTTTCTTATATTGCTCTTTCAAAATTTATAACTTTCACGAGTGGCCGCAAGAATTGAAAACAACGCCAACTTTACCCAATCCCCTGTCGATCCAGTAGCGCTACACGTTTAAAAGTGACAGACTCGATGTCGCCTATGTAAATATCTATGAAAAACTTGTACAGCGCCCCTAGCGGTAACGCTAAGTACTAAAATCGGCAGTATGAAAAAAAACAATTCGATAGGTTTTTAACGTACGTAAGTAGTACTACAGTAGTAAGGGCGTAAAAAATAAAATTAAAATTCGCAATTTAAAATGTTTAAATACTGTTAACTATTAAGGTTGATTGGCCCGTTTCTGCTTAGGTAGGGCGTGCCAGGATTTCCAGGCATTATAATTATTTGAATACCTATCTACTAGAATACAGATTATTTTAAAAATAACAAGAGTTCCCGCTTCAAGTAAAAAAATAGCAGCAATAATTTTAAAAATCTATTTTAATGGAATGTAGTCAGAGATAACAGAAATGCAGAGAAAACCGGTCAAGTGCGAGTCGGACTCGCGCACGTCGGGTTCCGCATCAATATTGTATAAAAAGGCTTATTCGTATTCTTCTTCGTTCTTCTTCTCTTCTTTAGAAGGGTCCTTTTTAGTATTTTTTGTTAAAAATGTACCTCAATATGAGTAGTCGTCGATAGAAGAGTATGGGACCGTGAAGTATAAACCCCAAACATGGGGCTGACTAACTATATTTATTTTGTTAGACAAGAGTCGTAGAGGATTAGTCCAAAAAGAAACGTATTTCATTTGAGAGCTTCCCCTAAATAATGATTTTTTTTTAAATAGCGACTGTAGAAAACATTCATCCATCTGTCAAAATTTTAACTGTGTATCTTATTCTATCAATCCCCGTTCCGGAAATAAAGCCGGACGAATAGACAGACGGACATCGAAGTCTTAGTAAAAGCTCGTTTTTGTTTCTTTGTTATGGTACCCTAAAAGTGAACCCATCCCAACTGGCAACTGTTAATTAAATACGAAGGACGAAGAGTGGAGTTTGAATAACTTGGAGAGTTGCACTTCGTCTCATTTGCAGAGAGGGCCGATGCAGACTAGCGCCGTGACGTCCGCCATTAACGGGCAGTGCAGTAGCTTACTAGCACCAATATTTAAAATTTCGAAGGTGTTTAAGATTTTTGAAAATTAATTAATTTTATAAGAAGCGTATCATGCGAATTTAGATTTGTTCTATTTCTGGTGCGTATGCATGCATATCAACCTTTTTTAATATATTTGTGATACATCCAAAACAATTCCGTATGTGATTTTGTGTGATACTTATAGAAACGTATCGTACTACCGACAAAGCTGGCGGTAGTACACTTTTCAAATAGATTTCTTTAAACGCCAATAGCCCCGCCCACTGGCCAATAGAAGAGCACTTAAAGAAAATCTGTCAAAATCCAAGCAAAAACGTTCCAATAGTAGGAGAGCTAGCAAGAATTTTTTGGTAGGTATTTGAGGCAAGCTGAAAACTTATCCTGAACCTCTCATATTATATCCCAACACGACACTGCAGACCTGGCTGGTGAGTAGCGGGGCTAAAGCAAACCCCCAAAAATATTTTTCATCTTTTTATTTATAACTTAAAAATAAGACTCACGTTGTAAGACAAATTATTTCGATGGAACTTCTACCTGTCAGGTGAACTGACAAAGTATATTTTTTAGATTATAAAATATATTTTAAAACAAGAAAAATTGGGGGTTTGGTTTAGCCCCGGTACTCAGCCAGGTCTGCGGTTTTGTGTTGAGTTATAATATTAAAGGTATAGGACAAGTTTTCAGCTTGCCTCACATACCTACCGAAAACTTCTTCCAGGCTCTCGGACCATAATTTGGGCGGGGCTTGCTTTGACAGACGTATAAGCGCCAAGCGATTTTCACCTTATTGGTGGTCGACCGCCAAATACTCCGATAGTACGTACTGTACCATAGTAATATCAGATGGACCTTGATTTAGCACACGGTATTCATAATTTAATATAAAAATATTACTGGTGGCTTTAGCAAGCCCACCAGTCACATTCTACTCAAAGAATACGTCTCAACGTATCATACTTACATACTTCATAATTCAAAGTCGTGTAAGTTCTAAGAAAAGGGTGAAACGAGTATCGCGACACTGAAGAGTTGCAGCGACATTATTCATTAAAGATCTGTGTTTGTGCATACATCAGTGATACAGGCCCACATAAATATTATAATAGATACCTAGACAAGAAATAAATATACAATTATTATATTTGTGTTGCATAAATGTTAGAGTTTGAGTTTGGTTAAATTGATTGTCACCAGTTCAAATACCGCCACGTACCACAGTGATTTTCAAATTTGAAATTCATATGTACGATTGTTCGACGCTTCAACGGTGAAGAAAAACATCGTGAGGAAACCTGCACTTGGCCATCGTGGTTGACTAAGGCCTTATCGCCCTAATTTAGGGTAGGCCCGTGCCCCAGCAGTGGGGACGTATGTGGGCTGATGATCATCACAATAACCTAGTAAACGATTTTTCCTAATACAAAGTTACCAAAATTGCTAGTTAGGAGTAAAGTATATAACAGGGTCACGGAAGGAACGGTACGATTTTTTATTCCTGCGCCGAAGATCAAATAAAATTACGCCAACGAGGTATAAAACGCACAAATTTATTTGATCGTAAAATTATCTTAAGCACTCACAATCTTTAACGAGGGACAGGAAACATTCCGTGAAAGAGAATGACAGCTAACTGCTACACTGCTGATGCCGTCAATAGTACTTAGTAGTAATGTAAAGATTATGTAAAAAAAATCCCCTATTTCCTTACGAGGTACTTGTCAATTACGAGTTGAGTCATACCCGCGTTAGTCTTGTATATAAAAAAAATTACGATAGCGGTCGAGGTATAATGTAATAGACCTGTAGCGGTACCATGAGTTGGCTATCGAAAACTTTTCATATGACCGATTTGATCGAAAACTTTTCATATGACCGATTTGATCGAAAACTTTTCATATGACCGATTTGATCGAAAACTTTTCATATGACCGATTTGACCGATGACGACCGATTTTAGTTCTTAGCGTAACCACCAGGGTACAAGTTTTTCATAGACATATTTTCGTAGGCGATATCGAGTCCGTAACTTTTAAACTCATGGTAGCGCTATGACATTGTGCTGTGACGCATGCATGCCTTTTTGGTAGATACTGAATAATTTCTAAATATCATTTTTGCACATCGGTGTTTGTGTCTGGGTGGTATTATGTATTTATAAATAAATATATATGTATATCGCCGCCCATAGTACAATCCCTGCTTAGTTTGGGGTCATAATATGACCGAGTGTGGAAATGTTCCAGATATATTTTTTTCTCATTTTACAAGTTGCTATATTTTGTAACTGAATTAGGTTATTGTCATAAATAAACATAAATAACAAACCAACCAAAACTGTTTAGAATAACAATAATCTCGCGTAAGTTTAATCCGTAAAATCAGTTTTATTTCAAACAAACCAACCAGCAGACTGCCAAAATGATAACCTTGAAATGCTAAAAATCAGATGACGATCTTTATTACGAGGTCATTAACACTTGTAACTTATATCTCCATCGATAAAACCCCGAAAATCAAAGCCCTTACTCGATTTCCAAATGAAATCTAAGTCTAAGGTTAAATTGATTGCAAACGACGCTTTTACGGTCCCTAACGCTGAAATTGACGAGAAACATCGAACATCGTGAATACCAAGTGCCCG
This sequence comes from Maruca vitrata, assembly GCA_039566165.1. Taxonomy (NCBI): domain Eukaryota; kingdom Metazoa; phylum Arthropoda; class Insecta; order Lepidoptera; family Crambidae; genus Maruca; species Maruca vitrata. The sequence goes on from CM076917.1 coordinate 1,226,746, forward strand.
TTTAGCATAAAGTGTGTACTTAATTGATAATTTGCAACTGTTGACTGCTGATTATGCAAATTAGATACCTGTTGTTTAATTTTGCTGTTAATCTTTTTTTTTCGCAAATTTGCAGGTAGTGGATACATTTTGGAGCTTAACTTTACGGATAAAACGGATCGCGGATAACAAGAGCTTTTTCATCCTGACGAACAATCTCAAAGAAAACCTGACGCTTCGAGCTTTTTACTACTCGTGTTAAGGGTACCGTACCTAAAAGGTAAAAACGGGACCCTTTTACTAAGCCTCCGCCGTCTGTCTGTCTGTCTCCCAACTGTATCTCATAAACCGTGATAGCTAGAAAGTTGAAATTTTCACAAATGATTTATTTCCGTTGCTTAAAACCGTTGTTTTTAAAAATTAAAAAGACGTGTGGCACTCGGGGACTGCCGCGGTATAGCTATTGCATAGCATCGTCCGATTTCGGAGCAGCTCGTCTCAATTTGTGCGAGTTTCGTAGAGTCGTACAATACGTCTAACCGCACGCACACAAACACCGTGCCGAAGTCTACCGAACTGAAACGACGTTAGACGATTGTGTGTTTTTTCGTTACGGAATTTCTTGGTTCGGTCGCCGCGCTCAAAGCCCGCGATAAAAGCTATGCAATAGCTTTAAAAAAGGAAGCCTTCGTGCGCGAGTCCGACTCGCACTTGGCCGGTTTTTTTTTTCTTACTTAGCCTAGACTGTCCTACTGCTGAGCAAAAGGCCTCCCCCAACTCACTTCAAAGCTGTCGATCTCCGGCCAAGCCTTAACAGTTCCAGTCATTGGTATCAAAATTCAAAGTCATCTCGCCATCTCTTTTTAAGCCTTCCTGTTTGTCGATGCCCGTCGAGCGGTTGCCATCGTGTGACTTTCTCAGCACATCTTTCAGGATTCATCCGACAGAAGTGGATATTTTATTTCCGATTCAAAATTCTGCTATGACCTATCCTAACTATACCGGTACCAAAGATTTGAAAGAAAGCTCGGCACATATTTACATGGTTGTGCACAAAAATATCTATACTAATTAAAAAGTTGCAAGTGTTATTTTTAAAACGGGCAACAGTTTCCTATCTCTTGCCGGATAGTTTTTAATCCCAAGGCTCACAATGGGTGTTGTCTTGCGAAACGTAAGTCGGGTGCTATTAAGGGCATGTGGTCAGAGATGAAAATCTAGAACTACTGACCGGAGAAACAGGAATAGTTGTAAGCAGCGATATACTTCTAAATCAAAAATGCACTTCACTAAAATTGCTAGCTAAACTAAAGCTAAGCTAAAAACTGCAAAAGAAAAGTTGAGTGTGCCTTAAGGAATTCGAAATGTGTGAACATCCACAACGTATATTTATTTGATTTCGAGAATGGAGATAACTTATTTATGAACATAGACGAATTTAGAGCCATCCGTGATGATGACGATGTCAGTTTAAAAGCCTTTATCCAATCTCAGGCCCTGGACTATATCTGTGCCAATTTAAATCGGTTCAGTACTCTATGCGTGATTGCGTAACAGACAGAGTTACCTACTTTCGCATTTATAATATTAGTAAGGATCAATGACCTGTGTATGTGTATGTACCTACTAAATATCGTTTTCAAAGACTCTTCCGGGAAGAATTAAAGAAGTAAACCACTCTTAGACAAACATAAGTTGCTTTTGAAATCTCTACTATACCAGCACTCATTCCGTTGTAGTCCAGCCTCGTTATCCGGAATCATCTGTGCAGAAGGCGCGTTCGCTTTGATATCCGCTATCCTCAAATATTAGCTCTCTGTTCGGACTAAAAAGCTAGAAAGCTTTGACCAGCTAGTAGATCTGAGCCACGCAAAATATTGTTTTCTTTTTTAGTGTATCCTAAAGCCAAATGTTTGTAGAGAAAGAATTATCTGACGTTAAGACCCGTTGTATTCCTGTTTAGTTTAATAAAGTCGATTAAATTACATCACGCTCTCTTGTTTGCAATAAAGTTATAAAAATGTTAAAATATAACGTGTGTAGCGCTTCTTCAATGCCAAAGACTACACGATAACCTTTGAATTTTGATAATCCTTAATATTATTAGAAATCCGAAAGTAGCTCTGTCTGTCTGTCTGTTACCGACTGCGCTATAAGGATGTAATGTTTTACCAGTTAAACGTCTCTACGCGGACGAAGTCGCGGGCGGAAAGCTGGTACAAAAAAATAAATTAAAAAAACAATTACAACCGACCGGATTACATCAAGATATACAACTAATCCTAAAACCCCTTATTTCGGGAGTCCCCCGAAGGAACCAAATAAATCTCAGCATGCTTGACTGAGTAAAGGCACATGGGTCAACCAATTCCTTCCTATTTCCGTATCCCCAGGCCATGTTTATTTTTAAACGTTCCTTACGTCGGCAATACGGAGTCTGACCAACGGGTTTTACGTAGTTAAAGTTCGGAATACCTTTCCCCATTCCAGTAGGTAATAAGTTCTCTAATCGGGACTCGTAAAAGAAGCACGTGACCCCACATTCCGCCCTTTAAAGGACAAATTGTTACACATTCCAAATTAGACTTTGGGCGCCGCATTGAAATTAAATAAATATATTAAAAGGTCTTTGGTATTCTGTGAAAAGGTAATTCTTATTTTTTTAATTCTATCTATCCCTTCAGCATTTTATTAGAACTACTTAGGCATTCTATATCATAATCATAGGTACGCCAAAATAAAAATTATTACCACAGTATTTCATTTACCTAAAGTAAATTTTGTATACAGTACAAATGTACGCACATTTACGTAGTTAACAATTAAAAGTAGAATATTTTGTGGTAGCCAGGTTTCATATTTCTATATAATTCTACCAATACTTGCAAACGAACTACCAAGTTACTAGCAAAATAAATTTAACAGTCCCAAAAACAGAAAACAGGGCAGAAAAAATAAACAGTTCCCAGAACTTACCGCGTGTAGCAATATTGGACGAGTCAAAACAACATTGCGAGTTGATTTACAGGGTCCTAAGGGAGAAATAGGAAGCAGCCTACAAGTGTAGCTTGTGACTACAAGTGTGTAGATGGCGGCTAAGATGTCTCCACGGAGATCGTTTTAGGCGAACTTCAAACTAACAAGGAAGTCTAAACAAGTTGTAGAAACTAGAACTAGGTATAGTGGTTGCGGGTAGTTGCTACGTTACTCTAGCTTACCACTAGGGTAACATAGCAACTCTAGACTGACTATACGGGTAACTCAAACTTAATATTAAATTTAACGCATAACCAGACTGGTAAGTACATGAGTATTTTCAGAAGGTCCAAAACCTTATGTGAGGGGACCATGGTCCAAAATAATTTGGTTACCTTCACCAAAGCCTGGTTAAGGGTTAATTTTTTTAATAACTAAATGTACCTAGTATTGATTAAGACATTAGCATTTGTGGTACCAAAATTACATTATTACATTTAAAAAAAACATACGGGTCGAATTGAGAACCTCCTCCTTTTTTTAAGTTGGTTGAAAAAAGAACCGAAATGTATTATGTATACCGATACATATTTGTTAAGGACTCTAGAAAAAATTAATTGCCCTTTTTTACAAAAAGTAAGCAAATATCTATAAGTATTTGTTTCTTCTAAATAGTATAAAGAAACTAGAACATAACCTTTTTGTCCCTCAGTACCTGAAAAAGGTTGGTCTAAATAAAGCCTGACAGTTTTTGTTCCAAACTGAACCAAAGCTAAGGCACGTGTTGGTCTATTACATACATCGGGGCGGGGATATCAAATCAAATGCCGGCTAAACCTAGGTGTAGCCGCACTTCGGGTATTAGCCGTAACATATTCACCAAATGCACTGCCTCGTTGGTCTATTGGTAGCAAGCGCTGCGTAAGAACCGAGAGGTCCCCGGTTCGAGTCCGGGGTCGGGCAAAATTTGTGTGAGTTTGTATGTAACGAAATTACTCAGCCCGGAGTTAGGAAATTGGCGGTTGGACGCCCGTGTCTCGGAAAGCACGTTAAGCCGGTGATCCTGCGCCCGATCTCTCATCGGTCATGTCGGATTGCCGTCTCGTCGAACTATGAGAGTAAGGGAACAGAGAGTGCACGTGTGTTTACGCGCACACTTGTGCACTATATGTCCTGCGCACTTGGCTGATCTCAATTAAGATCAGCCGCCATGACCGAAATCGGTCGGACACCTTATTATTCAACAAATAATATTTTTTTAAAAGAAGCAATAAAGTTTCATTTATTATGTCGTTAAAATTTATAGATCTCAATGGTAATACAAAAAATCATACTATGACAAATAAAAGGTACTATAACAAATTATAATAGTCGATGTTCGCCGCAACCTGAACCAGGGGGATTACATAGAGAGCGTCATCAGAACAGCTTCCCGCAAACTAGAGATCCTGAACAGAGAGCGGCGATTTTTCAAACCGGTGCAGTTCTGCCTTTTGTTTAGGGCACAAGTTCGCCCATGCGTGGAATATTGCTCTCACCTCTGGGATGGCTCCGCAAAATACTCAATAGATAGCAGCAACGTGCTATCCGTATTTGTGATCTAGAGGTGTCCGATACCCTGGAGCCTCTACAATTACGTAGAGTCATTGCAGGTCTAAGTGTTCTCTACCGTCTTTATAATGGGGAATGCTCTGAAGAGCTATTTCAGCTAGTCCCTCCCTCTCCTTTCCACTCCCGAACGACACGTGCTAGACAACGCTGCCATCCACATGCGATGCCGGCGCTGGGGGCTCGGGCAATGAGGTTTAGTTCCTCTTTTCTGCCACGTGTCATTAAGGCATGGAATGCCCTTTCAGCTCATGTTTGCCCTCCCTCCTATGATCCCGGGCTCTTCAGGCGGGGCGTGAAACGGCATTTAAGGAGGTCTTCAGGGTGAGTGCGTTAGGCTCAATATGGTATATTGTTCCACAAACGCTAGAAGATGACAGTGCAAAGAAGGCAACGTTACTCTGCAATTCTAAATTCTAATTGATTGCCACCATAGGAAACCATGGAAAAACAAAATAATAATTTTAATAATTGACATAATATTCGTATGATTATTGCTTTTTATTATTATTTGTTGTAGTATTATTTGTTATACTATGAGTGTTTGTACTATCATTTGTTATCCATAACTTTTAATCACATAATAATTGTAATAATTGATACGTTATTGCTTTTATTAAAAAAAAACATGTATTATTTGCTAAATATACCTAGCATGATTGTACGTATTAACACGAAACGACAAATCATTATAAGATACAAGAAATAAGATTACAGTGCAATGAAAATTATTATTTTTCGAATTGCGGAGAATTTAATTTAGTTTATTTTGACTTTCTTGACATACTTTAACGTTTAGACTAGGAGATACCAGTTTATCCTAGAGTATGCGTATCTATATCAGGATCAATTAGTTTGGCCTAGTCTAAACTGGTTTATCCTAACGGGCTTAGGACAAATTCGTTTGGACTAGGCTAAACTGGTTTATCCTAACGGGCTTAGGACAAACTAGTTTGGACTAGGCTAAACTAGTTTGTCCTGAAATCGGGTTTGGCCGGTAACAGATACACAAATTAACTTATTATGTTTAAATAACACACCCAGATATACAGAACAAACACTCGTTTTCGTCACACAATTATTTGGTCCGAGTGGGAATCGAACCCACGACTCTTGGAACCATTGGTAATGAACTTTTTTTTAAGTTATTATTTGACTGATATATAACTTTTAAAAAATGCCAACTATTTAAACCTTTTGTTTCTTACATTTACACTGGTTTTTATAAAGAGGTCGTTGGGTACAATCTGTTTTGATCTGTCTATAACCTCTAACTCTATGGAATTCGTTCAATGGATTCTTGTAGCGAACGCTGGGAAAGTGACCATTGTTAATTGACGCTTTGTTTGACGTAAAGAAAATTAGGACGACTCACTAATGAAGCAAACAGTTGTTAAAAACAAACTGTTTTCCCAGCGGCTTCCTTCCTCAAATACAAATCATTATATTTTATCATCCAGTTCACATAATTATTTTCAAATATGGACGTTCGTTATTTAAAGATTAATTCAGAGATGTCCAACAAGATCCATTGTCAATTTCCTCGCATTTCCTTTTCAATACGTTTCGGAATATTTAGCCCAGTTCCCGTTAAATTTCGGTTCTATTGTTATTTATTTTCCTTTCTAAATAATAACCGGCCCATTATATTGCGTGTTATAGAAACATTACCATGTACCTAACTATGGGCATAAAATAAAATAATAGCATTTTACGTGTCTACTTCAACTGAATATTACTTTGATGGCTATTCGTAACGGGTTGTAATCCTAGACCTCTTTTAAGGAACGTTTCAAGTGTATATTGTGTAGGTATAGCCTCAGTATGTTTTGTAGTTTCGTTTTATTTCATAGCACTTCGGCTCTAAGGCAGGTATTTACGAGTATGTACCTGCCTAGGGACCGTATTTATCGCAAACTACATTGTCCCAATCTTCAACCTCATCCTACAGATTTTACAGATATGTTACCGGTATTTGGCATTATGAAACAAATTAATTGTTAAATAAATAAATAAAACTTCCGATCGCAAGATTAAAAAATGTGTTTTATCAAGCTGGCAGGTTAAACTTCGCCATCGACTATCTGAGGTTCTGTAGAAGCACTAATTCTGAAATAATGGTACTTGGCAGTCACACAAATGCTCTAATGACCTATACAAAAGTAATCTAATTTAAAGATTTGTCTAGACAACCTGGAGTACATAAAACTACGTAATATCTATTGTAGGAACAGGAAAATCAAAAAAAACACATCTCTCACAAAAATAAAATATTCTATTATCACTCAATCACATGGTTTGAATATAAATAACAATCTATAAAGAGCCCATATACATCTATATAGAAAAGGCAGCGCGCACGATACCGCTCTATCAACGCCCCGATTGCACCGTAATTTACAAGAGATCATTTACAAACACACTGGTCGTTAGCTACATAAAATATCGCGGAAGGGACCGCATCAACTGCTCGAGTCTACAAATAGCCATCAGTACAGTCAGCGTTAATAATAGGAAATGTACTTTTTATTTATCCATTTCAATATTTCACTAAACAGATACAATTATATTAATCTAGGTATATAACTTTAACTGTCATGGTTAAACGTATTACAAAACTGAATATGTCCGGGATGTTATGATTATTGTTGCAAGCGCTATGGTGAACACCGCCGAAATATCGGGAGCTCATTAAAACAAAACAACTTGGTAAATATCCCGAATATATTCAATATGAGTTTGATTTTTATCAATTAGGGAGGCCCCATGTGGACGATGACGTCATTTTACACACCACCTTTTTTTTCCTAACTGACTTACAATGATGGCTTAGAGTAGCCTTGTCATCATCACCGGACTTGCGGAGGAGCGGATAGCTCTCACCATACACATAACATTCACTTTCCATAGGAAACTACAGATGTTCCATGATTTCATGAGAGAGATCACAATATTTGTATCTCGGTCCATTTTTTAGCCAATTTGTGTACTGTGTTAACTGACCAGAGTAATTTTTAGGGTTCCGTTTCTGTAATGTGTACGATAAATCTATACTAATATTATAAAGCTGAAGTGTGTTTGTTTGTTTGTTTGAACGCGCTAATTTCAGGAAGTACTGGTTAGAATTGAAACAATATTTTGTGATTGATAAACCATTTATCGAGGAAGGCTTTAGACTATATAACATCACGCTGCGACCAAAAGGAACAAAGAAACAATAGAAAAAGTGTAAAAATCGGGGAAACGCGAACGAAGTCGCTGGCACAGCTAGTTAGGAAACATAATGAAATATTTGCCTCTGTGCTAAATATTTAGAATATTATCATGGAGATAATGCGGCACTATCAGCAGCGGTTTTGCAAATGTCAAAGAGATTAACGCAGGGATTTCGAGGATTCGAGTTTAATAGAGTTTCGCTAATAAACCTGTGGTTTAGCGTTATGACGAATTATTATACAGACTAAGTTAAAACGTTATAGAGCAATATTAGTATAGTATAAATAAACTTTACCGTGTCTGTCCCTATGCATGCTAAATCTTTAAAACAACAGAACGGATTTTGACGCGGTTTCTATAGGTAAAGGTATTCAAGAGGAAGGTTTATGATGTAATATTATACATTAAAAGCCGAAATGAAAGCGTCGATGGCCGAGTGGTTAAGGTCGTTGCTTGCCATGCGAGAGGTCGCCAGTTCAAACCCCGCCAGGTACCAATGTGTTTTTCAGATTTGAAATTCATTCGACGTTTTATCGGTGAAGGAAAACATCGTGAGGAAACCAGCACACCTGAGAAATTTTTGTGTGAAGCCATGTCAGAGGCCTACGGGCGGTTTAAAAACTCTGACACCAGGTTGTTCATCAACCATACGATAAGAAGAAGAAGGCCAAAGCGAAGCAAGGGCGGGTAACAGTAATGTTATACAAAGTGTACTTTTAGTTCTAAACATCTATTGCACTTTTGGAATGCAGTGTAAATATGCTTTTGGATCTTCTATGAATATTTAGGTAGTTGCAAGTACTTTGTGTTCAGCACTTAGTTTTCTCATTAACTGCGGTTTGGTTCATTGTTGAGGTTGGTTTGTGTGTATATTCGTGTGAATAAACAAAACATACTACGATACTATCAACGGGCTTAATCTTTATTCATTTCAATATGATTATTATTTAAGTTTAAATTTCATTTCATTATGAAATATTCATTTTATATTTCATTTCATTATGAAATATTCATTTTATATTTCATTTCATAATAATGAAATATTCATTTTATATTTCATTTCATAGTGAAATATTCACATTTCATTTCATAATATAAATAGCGCAGTCACAGAAATAACCGCACAATATTTCAAAGATTTTCATATTGTAAGTCCATTGACATGAAACTTTTTGTCATCACGTCTAAAAAGCAGCAAATTGTACTACGGCTAATTACCGCGCTGTACTATGACCACAGTAAACCTAAACATAGTTACATACCGTGTGATGATAGATTCGATCGAATCGATTATGTTAATCTATGAAAGGGATAGTCCCTTTCAACACGTTTGTTGTATATTTTGTATAGCAACTATTTACGCTGACTGTACTGAGCAGTATAAATATTTCAATACGGTAACAATCGCTGAACAAACATCATAGCTAATTCTTTTAAACTGAACTTCTTTGTTTCGCACATTTCGTCCGTATAATGAGTCTCTCAAGCAATAGTCTAGTTTTACAAATTTTACCAAATTTATTTTACATTTTTTACAATTTTTATATTAAACTATTCATGCGTGAAGGGTTTCTCTGTAATGAACATGATTTATATGCATATTTATATTATCTTTGATTTAGTTAACATCTATTAAAATTAATACTAGACATCGATACATACATAAAGATTATAAAACTACATTTTCTAAATATTTTGGAAACAAATATGCAACTTTTTGCAGTGGCGATTATATCCAAAATCATACTTGGTAATTAAACATCTTTATCCAACATGATTAAATGCCTACAGGGCAAATTGTAGCTCAACATGGCAATTAAACTATGGAAATTGCCTTCACTAAATGATCCCCACAATCGAAATTTGCATTCCAACTATTACTTTGGTAAAAAGACTTTTGTAGATTTAACCCTATCTACAAAAGCTTGTTACAGGAATGTCCCTGTCTGAGAAAATAATACAGTGTCGTTGATGCTATCATAAAACTACAGTTCCTGACCAATTTAAATAATATTAACATTACAGCTTTCCTGAATAACTTTAACACATACTATTAATAACAGCTGTAACGCCCAGAATATATCGGGTCCGAATGTAAGAAAAGCTTAGTAACTTTTCCCTTTTTCTTTTACCAAGTATAATAAGATATATCTGAACACAATTGCTACAGATGTCACGTTTGTTACAGGTACGAATCCGTTAAATAATACTATTTCGTAGAGCCTTGTCCAACAGTATATTAATATTAAGAAAACAGTATAAGATTTTCGTATAATCTGCTGGCCAGTATTTCAACAAAGATATTCTGTAAAGGTTGGCTAATGCCATCAAATCTCATTCATGGTATTACCGCATACTATTATCTGCTATCGACCTTAAGACCTTGAAACTTCGAACCACTAACCACAAAATCTTTGAATAAAATGATTGCTTTGTCTGCTCTCGACCGTACCTTGCAAACAAAAGTGCCTTCATACAATGGATTACACTAAACTACAATGGAAAACATACGTCAATTCCTCGTTTCCAACAAACATGGTTAAATATAATGTCCTCATTACGCCCTTATTACGTCACAAGTGAAACGACCCAAAAATTGAATTTGGGATCGGCTCCTGTCATTTCTTCCCCAACAGGTCTTCAAGCAAATCCTGGTTGCTCATGCCGTCGTCCAACAGACTGGTCTTCGACTCGGTCCTAGAACCTCTCCTTCCAGATATAGACCTCTTCCTAGTGGCGGGAGTAGGATCACTCAATACTTGATCAGTCAACATTTTGAAGTTGTTGTTCAATTCTGTCAAAGCTGCTTCGGGAATTTCTCCTTGGAAGTTCACGAAATCGTTTATCTTGTCAACAACTTGAAGTTGTTGAACAAGCTTGTCGCTCTCGAATCTTGAAGAGTTGAACTGTTTCACATGTTTCTCTATTAACTTGTTACTCTTCTCGATATCCTGAATTATATCCTTGCAGTACTTTTCAACCGGTTTCCCAGCCAACTTTCTCTCCAAAGCACTGTTTTCCCGAGTAGGTTTCTGATCATCGCTATTTATAGCCACTGTTGAGATCTCTTCAACGGTGACATTTTCATAGAAGGAGACATTTGAACTCCTTCTGCCTCTAGATTTAGGTCTTTCTACTTCTTCTTCTGTGATTTCTTCCTCAATGGATTCTTCTGTGGACCGTCTCCTTAAGGCGCTAGGTTTTCTCGATGGAGCCTCATCGCTCTTTAATTTAGTTAGAAGATCAGCTTTCAGGACTTCGATTTTCTTTTGCACTTCGTCCGGTGAGGAGTTCTTGAAGTCGATGTCTTCGTCAAAGATGGCGAGGTCGGCCATGCCGTCTTGGACGGTCTTGGCGAGTTCGATCATGTCATCGGAGCCTTTAGAGCTCTTCCTAGTCTGGTTGGGAGTGGATCGAGTGCTGGTGGAACTGGTTCGACTCCTGCCGTAGCGAGAGCGCGGTTCAGTCGAAGACGATGTGTCCTCCTCGTGGGACAGCGAACTGCTGATGTTGCGAGAATTCTCACACAGCTTCGCCAAGATGGTTTGTTCCATCTAGAAAATATCACGATATTCTCAATTTACTTTATTCGAAATCTTGATCGATAACAATAAAATGATAACATGTTATTTTTAAAGCTTTTGCACCATCGGTTTTACATATTGAGAAAAATATAAAATAATCATGTATTTTTCTGCGGCTCGGGGATCTGTACCGAACCCCCTGAAAACCACGTTCGAAAGTTCGTTCCTCTAAACCAACAGATGTGTAAAAGAACCATTAGATAACTCACATTGAGTTACATACAAAAAGTTTAAATGCTAGCAGAGTCCAAAGAAAAGTCATAAATTGTTTCACCGACTAGTAAAATGTCAAATACAACTAGAACTCACATTGGTTCTTGGCCGGGGCTCGTCGGCCGCCGTCAGTTCGAGAGCTGACTTGGCCTTGCTGGGCGCGCGCGCCGACGCGAGCGCCGAGACCGGCTTGGTGGGGGACTTAATGCTTCTACTTGCTGCCGTGCTGAGCATCTTCTCTTTCATCTGAAAGACAAGGAGTTGCAGATTAATGAGATTTTTCCAAAACAATTTTGTTCGAATAAACGACTTTGCTTATTGGTCCAATCATTTCAAAGGGTGTATTTGGCCACAATTCCCTTTTGAATCATCGGGATCCTGATTTTCTTCTGATATTGGACACCCAGGATGATTTTGATTAGATGGATGTATGATGATTAGATGGTAAGTGGCCGTGAGGTCAACAATGTTGACAGGCACAATAGAACCTATTTAGTCTGTCGCCTCATCCTGAAGGCCCGCTGTTTCATGCACCGCCTAAAAAGCCCAGATTTATAGGAGGGATATATAAGCTGGAAGGGCATTGCACGTTTAATAACGCTGTATTTTGTTGACACTTATTCGTTTCATGCGGGAAGTAACCAAAGATTATTCAGTACTAGCTTTCCGCCCGCGACTTCGTCCGCGTGGAAACCTTATTCCCGAGGGAACTTCGAGATAAAAAGTAGCCTATGTGTTATTCTGGATCTTCCACTACCTGCATACCAAATTTCACCGTTATCGGTTCAGTAGTATTTGCTTGAAAGAGTAACCATACATCCACAAATACAAACTTTCACGTTTATAATATTAGTAGGATGTAGTCAGTACACCGCGTGCGTATCTTACCTCAATAATAGTAGACAGCTTATCAGCATTAGTGATCGCGAGGTCCAAGTCATGCCTCGTGTCCTTGTGCTTGTTGATCTCGCTCTGCAGCTGGTGGCGGAAGTTCTTCGCTTCGAGCGCGATGCGTCTCTGCAGCATGTTGATGGTTTCGTTCTGTTGCTGGACTCTTGCAGATAGCTCTGATACGTGGTGTTGGAGTTTCTCGCGTTCCAAGAGGTTTCTGAAAGTTTTCATAATACACATCATTCCTTGAGAACTTTCTTACATGTAACAACGTTACATTCTCCTAAATCGGAAGTAAAAGTTTGGAGGAATGTATATGAGGTTTGTTTTTTTTCAGCAAGGAACTACCATTTTTGGTCCTTCGAGTCGGATGAATCTCACACGCTCGACAAACTATTATTTGTAGGTGTCCTAAACGACGATCCTTTTTTTTCTAACTGACTACAATGATGGTTTGGAGTAGCCTTGTCATCATCATCGGACTTGCCGGGGAGCGGATGGCTCTCACCCCTAAAACATCTAATGCTGCTATCTGAAGTCGGATATGTACTTGCACCTCTAAACTTATGGTTATCCCACTTTAAATCATACTCTTCTACAAAATACCAAAGGAAAGAAACTCTCGCTCCTTCAGCTTCTGTGCTGCCTTTTTGTACTGCTGCTTGAGCTGCTTGTACTTCCTCTGGATCCTGATCTCGAGTACCTCCAGCACTTGGCAACCCACCTGTCCTTGCTCAAGTCCAGCAGATGCTGATGTTCATCCCTCAGCTGTTGCAACTGCACGTCTCTCTCCTTCAGCTTCTGTGCTGCCTCCTTGTACTGCTGCTTGAGCTGCTTGTACTTGCTCTGCTGGATCCTGATCTCTTCGTTGTGCGAGTTCAGCACTTGGGGCAATTCGGCATTAGAGTTTTCGTACCTAAAATTTAGACGCATAGGTATGTAGTTTTTAGGATTCTACCTGTAAGACTAGATATTAACCCCTGAAAGGACATGAACTGTTGAAATTTTTCATTGGTTTTAAACCTAATATCAAGTGAATAAGGTCCAGAATTTGGTGGGAATATTATTTCCTTGCTAAAGGATTCAAGTATTACTACTAAGTCCCTCTACAGACGCGATACCACAATAACATTATGTAATAAGTAACGCGACTATGCGATACTTATACATGCAATTTCAAATATCGCAATTACCTACTGCGATGATATCAGGTCAATTAAATTAAATTAAATTAATAGCATTTTGCACAGAAATTCAAATGAAATAAATTTTAACCACAATTAGGCCAAATTTTGAATGAACGCAAAAATCATTAAACGCGGTAAGTGTTCAAACCACACTTTTTAATTACGCAATTAATTGCTTCAGGAGTATTTAAATGGAAATAATAATACGAAACAGCCAAACAAATTACTTTTTCATTCCGCTCCAAATTGAGATATAAAGGTATTCCATACCTATAGAAAAAGACAAACTTCCAAAAATTGGAATGAATAATAAATGAACCACGCAAAACGTTGTACTCGTATCTAAAACTATTTTATAGACCAACTTTGGGAACTTGATGTCTGCGCTCATATTTTATGCAGAAAATTTTAGCTTCCAGTAGCCTGACTTTTCCTTGGCACTATAAGGTTTATGCGACATTTTGTACAAACGTTTATTCAACTACCAAGTTCAAAAAACATCACATGATTTCAGCTCGATTTCAGCAAAACACGATAATATGATTTAAAAAGTTCAGTTACTAATATTTTTTTCAATAGGGTAGGTATTTACTTAGTGTTGTTAGTCTATTGTTTATGTTTACAAAACTTAATAAAATTGGTAATGCATATTTGGTATTCACATCATTCTTAAAAGCCTCTGGCAGAAATAATAAAAAACTACAGAATAATATGTGTTAAGATATGCGTTCTGTATTCCCGCCACGTCTGATAAATATATAAGGAGTAATGGAAGATAGATAATGTTATATGAAAAACTAAGTGCTAGACGTATAAAGAATATAATAACGATACCAAGACGAATTTAGCGCAAAATACGTTTTTAGCAGAGGCCCTCAGGCCATTAAATAAAACAACAGAATGCTATTAAGAAAGCTTTTGCTTGTTTAAAGAGGGCGATTATTTCAAGTTATGGAGAGGTTTAAGATTTACGCCATTAGGAAATTTACTGAAAACATCGCATAATGCACTACTTCAAAAAAACATGTTTTAATAAAAATTAATGAAAATAAAAATACTTTTTTCCGTATTCAATCACAAGTCATCAGCAGACGTTTGGTGAATACAAAAACATATCTATATATAATTCCACCATAGCTTCCACATAATAAGCTCGATGCTCCCACATGTACTTTATGACGTACGTATGTACCTACATTGTACGTAAACCGGGATAAAGTCCCAACAAAGTCTGCAAAGATGTTCCGAATCCGATTCGATTCGGAGTTATTTCTAAAAGAGATAAAGAAATCGGATTTGTGCAAGTATTACTCATGCACGAAGGGTTCTCGCACACGATTGAATTTAAAAATAAACTAGCTGTGCCAGCGACTTCGTTGGCTGCATTAATATTTAAAATATACCTGCGTCTACAAAAGCCTAGCATAACTTTTTTATTTATGAACTGATTGGCGAACCAAACACTAAATGTTAAGTAGAGCTTACCACAATATATGACTGAAATCCACATCTATATTGGATAAAGCTCTTCTATGACAAGCATGCACAAAGGCACAGACAAACATTCTAAAATCGTTGTTACCATTGCGTTGATAAAGGTCTCCTATAATATTTTATATTATTTATTCATCGTCCATGTACAGACTGCGTTGAGTTACATTTATTTAGTGTGTATAGATTGATAAGTAGATAACAAATTTCATTCAAGCACCATGAGAACATTATGTAACTGTAACCGATATCGGAAAAAGAAGACATTTAAGCACATTTGTTTTTCGGAAGTTATTTACTATGCGTTGAGCAATATGTAATAGATATAATTCGTCTGTAAAAAGATTTAACTGTCAAACTGTTCACGAATTTACGAGTACCTTGGGGTTCGCTCGCTCCTTAACGACATTGAGTTTGCAAGACGGAACTAAAAAACAGCCCGCTAAAATAGCCAGAGTTGGGACAAATACGCGTCAATGTATGTGATGGGGTGTCTGTATAGTTATGTTATTTTTTGCTGCAGCTTTGTAACGTTACGTCCCCACTGCTGGGGCTCGGGCCTACCCTAAACTAGGGCAATAAGGCCCTAGTCAACCACCCTGGCCAAGTGCAGGTTGGCGAACACAACCTAAGATTTTTTTGCAGGTTTGCGGTTTCCTGACGATTTTTTTCTTCACCGCTAAAGCGTCGAATAATCGTACATATGAATTTCAAATTTAAAAGATCAGTGGTACGTGGCGGGGTTTGTACTGGCGACCTCTTAACTGCTCGGCCATTGACGTTTTTTTAGTAATAGTGTGATAATCTTATAGATAAAAATTAAATGCCGTTCGTTAGTCTGACTAAAACTCGAGAACTCCAGGACCGACTTAGGTAATTTTGGTTTTAAAATGTTCGTCATAGTCCAGGGAAGGTTTCAATGAGAAAAGAAAATATAGAAAAAGAATCAATATTGGCGGTATGACATTCGCCGGGACCACTATCTTATAGATAAAAATGAAATGCCGTTCGTTAGTCTGACTAAAACTCGAGAACTCCAGGACCGACTTAGGTAATTTTGGTTTTAGATGGTTCGTCGTAGTCCAGGGAAGGTTTCAATGAGAAAATATAGAAAAAGAATCAGTATTTGCGGTATGAAATTCGCCGGGACCACTAATAAAAAATAAAACACTCTTTAGGTACGGAACCGTTGAAAAGCAAACCTTTGCAAAGCGATTTCCTGCTTCTTCTGAATGGCGCGCAGGACTCGATTCTCGTTACTCAACTCCTGCAACAGAAACGAAATATTTAGGAAGTTTCGTGGCAAACCATCAAATCAATGTCATTTGTGAAAGTGGCAACTTACAACTTTCAAGGAACTGTCCAACGTTTTGGCGTGTTTACATGATTTGTAAGAATGATAAAATATTATTTACTGCACATAAGTTGTCTTTAGCAATAACTGGCCAAACTTATGTCTTAAAGTAGATATTATATGAGTTAGGTTATTTTTACGGTTTCATGACTAGCCTTAACTTAATTCTCAAGAAAAACAAAAATACTGTCACAAACCAGACTATTTAATGAATACTTTATGTGAATTAGAGCCCTAATAAACTGGTCCTTTAAATAGAAAATAAATAACGCTAATGCTTCGTCGTGGTCCGCGTAAATAAAAACGGTAGAATTAAAGGCCATTTGCTTCAGCCGTAATGATGCTCAAGTTTGAGTAAATAAATCCTAATTCTGGCCTAATTTTTACACTTGGTAGTGAAATATTAGAATATTTTCAGGCGAATGGCCCTAATCTGTGTAATGTAAATTCCCAATACAACAATTTATTTATTTATTTAATTCTGATTTAACCTGGATTGGAAGTTTAAGTTTTCCTTAATACTCAAATAACAGTTACCCGTTGATTAGGTGATATGTTTGTCAGTTGGCTTACCTAGTGCGTGCATTTATTCAGGTGAGAGAAAAATGCATCACCTGACCTGGCAGCACCTATGCCTTTCACTCACTCGTTCTCTCGCCCTATCACCCTCCTTGCTCTCTATCTCTAATACCCTCTAGCGGCTAGAGGGTATGCAAGGGCTACAGTCTAGCCCTTGCTCAGTTTGTTTTGCGATTCTCCCTTTTCCTTTTCTACACCGTGAAGTTGTAGTGGTTGTTTTCCCGCAGTAAAATGATTATATCTTAGTATTTTTTAAATCGGTTTTAAGAAAGGGATAATCGTAGCTTTAAATCACGATCGCACTGCTTTATTGCTTAGAACGTAGAGCTTCTTAAGCTTAAGCTTCAATGATCAATTTCATGCAGCAAGCAGAACCTGATTACGTCTATATCTCTTTCCCTTTTCCCTTTTCGGGCTTTGTATTGCGCTGCCATTCTATCCCCATCTCTGTCTCCATATGACTCCTTCTTACCCCGTAGAGCTCTATCTTTCTTTCACCTGCAATTGAACATACCGTCGGAGAGCCGGTTCAGCCGCGCACGCTGCTCCAGCAGGCAGGCAGTGTGTGTTTGTGGCGTCGTGGCAGCAGAAGACTAGGTCTGAGTCCCATGACGCCGCCATACGGCGATGAGGTATACCGCGGTTTTTAAGTCGGTAAATCCCCCATGCATTGCACCCCGCCCAGGAGCCGTGGCTGGCATTTAACATCTCTTCGCCAGCCGCTGGGGAGTCCGACACACCACTGGGAGAGAACCCCCTCCCAGTGACGGTGCGAAAAGCATTTTACCGCGTTAAAAAAAAAGGCTTTCTCGGTGTCTCACCTACAGGTGGTAGTGCGCGTCCGCGTGGTTTTGCAGCTGCTTCACTCCGCTCTAGGAGGTTGTCCATATCACTCTCTTTCTTACCACGTAGAGAAAGCTCTACCTATCATTCATCTGCAGTTGGACATACCGTCGGAGAGCTGGTTTCAGCCGGTCGAGCTGCGCACCTGCAAGTGGTAGTAGTGATGTACAAGCGTCGAGGCTTCAGAGTCCTTTTGCCGAGAGCACAGAGTCGTTTACAGTGCTCGCCCTGTTATTATGAAGCTCGAGGAAGTCCTTTTTAGGGTTCGAACCTTTTTCGGGGCTCGCCTCGTTTGTCTTTCACAGAGTCTTACGGAAACTGCTCCAACAGGGTGTGTTAGTGTCTCACCTGCAGGTGGTAGTGCGCGTCTCGTAGCGGTCGCCGCCGGCCTTGTTGAGGGACGCGTTGGACATCCCGACGGAGAGCGGGTTCAGCCGCTCGCGCTGCTCCAACTTGTCTCAGTGTAGCTCACCTTCAGGTTCTGCAGCTGCTTCACGCGCTGAGTCACGTAGTGGTCGCCGCCGGCCTTGTTGAGCGACACGTTGGAAATGCCGTCTGTGAGCGGGTTCAACCGCTAGCGCAAAACCAGTAGGACGTCTCTTGTGTCTCAGTGTCTCTCACCTGCAGGTGGTAGTGCGCGTCAGCCAGCTGGTTCTGCAGCTGCTTCACGCGCTGCGTCACGTAGCGGTCGCCGCCGGCCTTGTTGAGGGACGCGTTGGACATGCCGTCGGTGAGCGGGTTCAGACGCTTGCGCTTGTTGAGCAGGTTTAACCTGGAGTTGCTGCTGTAGAGTGTCTCGAGGGACTCTTTTCTGGAATGTTCGAGAAATTTTGGGTCACTATTGTCCTATAGAATAAGAGTCATAGATTGGTAAACAGCTATGCTCGACGACTGACGAAGAATTCTGAAGCCGGCTATACCGGATATATCGTCAGTCCAGAATATATTATCGTCATAAGGAAAGAGATTGTTACGAGGCACTTGATTTATTGGATCGCAGTTTTAGCTCAATGTCATTTTTATAAAACAACCAACCCTAATTATGATTTATTATTAAAAAGAAGTATTTCACTCAGTGGCGTAACTACAGGGTGGCAAGTCGGCAAAATGCCACGGGCCCCCACCCGGTAGGGGGCCCCAGCCGAAAGGGGCCCCCGGTCATAGGAGAATCTCAACTGCCAACACATAAGAATTAAGATAAAAAAAAAGAACGGGGGATGCACGGGGCCCCATCCGATTAATTTTGCCACGGACTTCAACAGCTATAGTTACGCCACTGATTTCACTAACTACTAGTTCCTTTCATGATGCTTCCGTGTGATTACCGATTACCTTGAATGCTAGTTCTTCAGCATTTATACATCAGATTTTTTCAATGTCACAAACATAAAATTACAATACCAAATAGATTTCGACCTAAATGTAGACATTCCTAAGGATTGTGATACTTATATTAAGAAACATTAGGTACTCTACTTCTGACTGAACTGAACATAAATTTTAAAGGATAAATAAGGAGATTCGAAACTTTTTTTTAATTATTAACTGGTGACAAGATTTCTTTATTTATTTTTACCAATATCTTAGTTAATACTAATCAATATTGTTTATTTGTTACCAATATTATATTGTGTTTTCAAGGGTTATTTACCTCGGGAGCCAATTTGAAGTCAATAAACCAATTTTAACTGGAAGTGAAGCCTTACGTAAAATACTCGTAAGTATGAGCAAACAGGTTATTCATGTAGGTAGATTTGCGAACAAAGGCCAATTCTGTTTACAAAATACAATGATGCCAACATACTCTTACACGTTATTGGTAAAATTTCACGAAACGTGGAATAAATATTTGCGTGCACACACTCATCATCAATATATATCAATAATTTATGGGTTACTCGTGCACGATTGTATTCAGTCTACTTATGCTTATATTATAAAGCTGAAGAGTTTGTTTGTTTGAACGCGCTAATCCCAGGAATTGCTGGATCGCATTGATAAATTATTTTTTGTTTTGGATATACCATTTATCGAGAGAAAGACTTTAAGCTATACCTATAACTTAATGAATTTGTAAATCCGCCACTGGTCGCAGGGTGATCCCTGGGCTGCGACCAATAGAAAAACGGGGAAAACGCTACTACGGCTATAGATGTAATACCTACTTGCTTTGTTTAAAAAATACCTATGTACTTGGAATTAATTTCATACTAACAAGGGTAGATAAAGGCACTTCATTTTCCTTTATCTATAGGTAGCCATTATCGCCTTTACTTCACAAACATAGAAGCATTAATGCAAGAATCTTTAAGGAGTAGGTGTCTACTAAAGATTTTCAGGGTCGCCGTTGAACCGGTCCCCGCTACAAGATTAACCGAAAAGAATACAGATAAAAATGGGAATTTGAAGAATCAATAATAATTACGATGATAGGTTATCTATGTTTTTTTATTGGACTATAAAAAAAATAGGTGTGAGAGCAAGACCGGCGATGATGCCTAGGCTACTCCATGCCATCATCGTAATCAGATAGGACAAAAATATAACTATAATCTTAGTATATAACTACAAGTATCACCTTCCTATCTATTGTATCAATGTCAAAAGACAGGTACAGTTATCAGTTTGCTATTTTTGTTGTTTTCGTATGAGAATCCTGGTATTTCATGTAAAATTTATTCGTTTAAAATATAATATGACACAAAATCTATGAACTAACTAAAAAAAACAAAGTTAAGAACATAAGAAACCTACTTACCGAGGTGCTTCCACTAATCAACGTTCTATGTAAAGGTCTAACTCTCGACTAATTGAAAACTAATTTGTACTTAGTAACCAAGTTTGTCCTCGTAATATCAAAAAGTTTAGCCAATAGTTCAGCGTCGGTAATCCTAGTCTATGGACCTTTTAGAATCTAGACGAGCTTCTGAGTAAATGTAAATAAAAACAAAAAGTTCACTTATCCAATTGCAAAAGGAGTAGGTAGTCCTACTTACCGGAGATCTTTCCTTCGGTCGTCTGGCAACAAACTCAACACTGACATCCTTCTACTACAAAGCGGGCGTCATTTTCTATCCAAAATAGAAAAAGCGGCTCAAAAACGAGCCGAAAATGTTTATTTTCTCGAAAATAAATTAAAAATCGCGAGCTGTGTTTGTGCGATCCCGTTGCTAGGCGACCGATAACAGGTGATGTCAATCGATTCCGGAGTCACTGGCTGATTTGGGAAAGGAGGTCGGTTTTAAATTCTGAATGCAGTGTCTGTTGAGGGGGACCGACAATGTATGCCGCAGTTACTCATTTCAATTTGTAATTATGTGGGTTATTAATACGGGTTCCCAATCAATTTTGTACGAACATAAAGTGGGTTGAATTTCTTAATTTACCTACTGGTGTGCAATGTGTAAGCCGTCACTTAAAGTACGATAAATTAAAAAAAGGATTATTTTTGGGATTAATTTAATTAAAAAACATAACTCTCTTACTGGCACAGACGGTTATATAACATTAAAAAATGTTTTTTTTAATGAGCGTCGATATCAGACACATCACAGACACTTGCGAAGATTGCTTGTAAGAATTCTTTTTTTTTTAATTTAACTTATGTCATCCCACTGCTGGGCAAAGTCTCCTCCAAAACTATTCACTGCTCTCTATTCAAGGCCAGGCCAATTTAATAAAATATTTTTATTTTTCTCCCCTTTTAGTTTTTTTTTCTGTTATAAGAAGTTCCAATAACTCGGGCAGTAAGTTACTATGATAATATGTATTTGCTTTTTAAAAATTAATATTCACCTAAATACATAGTGTTAAAATAAAACAAGTAATTTAAATCAAAATAATATACTTATTTAACAAATTATGTTCACTGTACATACGTAACATCGTATAATTATTTACATAGTAATAGCCTTTTCAAAACTGTATGATACTGAAAACCTTCAATAAACCTTGATTTTGTCAACGACACTTCCAAATTTTAGAATTTGAACATTTATTTTGTATACAAAACATGGAAATAGTATAGATCCAGACATAAAATTAATATAGTACAATATTTATCTATGCATAGATATAATGAGGTAGACTAGACCAGCTTATGTTGTTTTAAACCTTATCAGTTAAAGTACAGAATACAATTTGGTTCTAAATAACAATTTGCCAAAAAATCAAAACATCTTTCAATCGATAAATCTCAAACTCAACATATTTTTTTTCATAAATTTAGACAAGATTTACACAGTCCATAACAAAAAGAAACAATTCGTAACAGTCGAAGTTCGGCTACAATAAAATATATTATTATAAAATACACGTAAACATAAAAATTTCACTAGACCACATAGTCATATGATGTACATCGAAATTCGTTATCAAAGATCACTCGAGGCCACAAATCGCGTAATCTGCGAAAATAGCTGTCTTTTCTCAGGCCCTAATACATCTGTATTGAAGATAATTTCAATTGGCTCAATAGTTTAGGCGTGAATGTGCAACAGACAGAGTTCGTTGCACATTCAAAGAACATAATCACCGGTAGTCAGTTTTGTAGCCTTTTAATAAATATAACATCACGCCCAGCCAAAGCATTGGCGTCAAGGAGCAAGTAAAAAGAAGTGACAAAGATTAAGGCTGTGCTCTGGAGTTATGTATGTGTATAAACTGTGGTATTTTTATTTATTTATTTGGCGTCTCAACAATGAGTACACTATTACTTACTCGCTATTATTTACTGTACTGTATAAATAAGTAAATAGCATGCGATGATTATTTCACCGTGTATATAACTGTTTCAAAAAGTTGCATCCTTTCTCAGATTATAGACATCTCTTTTAATTTTGTATTTAAAACATAAACGCGTAACACGCGGGCATACACTTTCGCATTTAAAAACAGCTTTTCTTTAACAAAATTCAAATAACTGCATTGTATATAACGCAGCATAATATTCAAGCGGCGTTATTGTATAACAAGATCATTTATTGTTACACATCAAAGATTTTAAGACACTATTGCATTACAAAATGTATGAGCAAACAAAACCAAATGCTTTTACTTGCTCCACGGTTAACAGGGCACATCCGAACCGAAATCTCACCACAAAACTTCACTTGGAGTTAGTCGAGAACGGTATGTCCTTATTCTGTTTCTCCCACAACCTGTAGTATAAGGACTTGGGGTTGTTTATCAAGTCCTGGTGTTGCCCTCGCTCGGAAACGGCGCCGTTCTCCAAGACTAGTATTTCGTCGGCGTCGGCGACTGTCGATAAACGGTGAGCTATGCAGATGGACGTGCGGCCGACGGTTGCCGCTTTTAGGGCTTGCAGGATCGCCTGTAAGGATGTTAGGATAACTTTATAGGTATTTCATACGTGATAATGTCATATTACCGTATGTAGGTATTATAAAAAATATCGCCTCAAAATCATATCATAGTAAATAGTACAAGTAAACAATTCATTATTTTTTTTTAACTGGTGTCATCCCACTGCTGGGCAAAGGTCTCCTCCAAACTTGTCCACAGCTCTCTATTCAAGGCTTTGGCTTACAAACGTTACAAAATTAAAATGTGATGTATTTGTATGAATAATGCAACATTCTAATAACTAAGAATATTATTATTTAGTCTAGGATGGCTAACGGAAATCTTAATGCCAAAAAGGCTACTTAGGTACTCATATTGGATTGATCAAAGTTTATTAAAATGCCAAAGAAAGAAACAATTTACTCCATTCAATTCATTTTCATTCAACAATTTCATCCATACTGGCATTGTTAAACCCTTTAAGGCGTTTAAAGATTACCGGACTTAGAGGATCCACCCCCTAGATTCACCAGGTTAATAATAGAATTCAAAATTAACACCCCCAATGAATACTACTACTTCTAGAAAATTCCGGGGGGACAGCGCGTACGCAGTCCCCACTACCAAAAATTACGCGTCCGAGTTATCCACATTAGGGATAATCGCAAGGGTCAACCCGGTCGCAGTGCAATGACCAGGCCTCGCCCTGGGGGAACCGCCTTCCTGATCACGGTGTCCCCTACGCCAGGTAAGTATGCTTAGGCTAGCGCGGCCCGGGAGGGTCGTTCAGCGGAGAAAAATGTTGTCACCGCGATGCAGCCGCCCGCCGCCGCTGCCACGTCAGCGCTATCTAACGGCGTCTCATTGAAACATGACGGGCGCAAGTTTGTACCCCAAGTCGTACGTTGCTAGAGCCATCTAGTGGTAGCTTACGAAACTAACACCAATTGAAAGCTTTTTAGGGAGCTTTCACAGCGCCACACGAGCAAAGAAGGCAAAATTATGATGTTTGATGTGTCCATTTATTGAAATCGAGGCGCCACTTTCTTTGTAGTTTTGCTCAAATAAATGTTGCTCTCATATAATTTCAGAACAATAATTGATGACATTTCTATAATAATATTTTTATGTTATTTCTCAAGATTTATTAACATTTATATTCTCAATAAAGTATTAATAATTATCCAATAAATTATATCATCAATACATAGTATAAAACAAAGTCGCTTTCGCTGTATGTCCGTATGTATGCTTAGATCTTTAAAACTACGCAACGGATTTTTATGCGGTTTTTTTTAATAGATAGAGTGATTCTTAAGGAAGGTTTGTATGTAAAATTTACCCGAAGCGAAGCGAAGGCGGGTCACTAGTAATTTATAATATATTAAATAGAATGATAAATATTTCAGTCAGTATAACTTTTTTATTTTTGGATATTATTTCGTTTATTGGACCATCGTCCCGTTAGAAAATTGATATGTCTGGAATATTTACCATGTATTTTAATACTTTGGCGAGTTCCTGATATTCCAGCAGTCTTCCTAACTAACTCTCTCTAGCCGTGATAGTTTTAAGTTGTATCGTCTATTTAACTCAGAAACTGTAGCGCAAACTTAAAATGTCATTTTTGTTTATGTAATAACATAATATTATTTTTGTATAAAAAGGAACACCATTTACACACTTCACTTTTGGGAGCCCAGGTCGCAATTCCCTACTACTAACCTTTGCATATGTTCGACTTTTTAGCTAGATTCTACTTACATGTTCAGTGATAGAGTCCAGACTTGACGTAGCCTCGTCGAAAACGATGATAGGCGAATCCTTCAGGATGGCTCTTGCTATGGCTACACGTTGTTTTTCACCGCCAGACAGCTTCAGACCTCTCTCACCCACTTGTGTATCGTAGCCCTGTAATTAATAAACCAGCTTTTGAATAAATAAACCTAATCTAATGTTAATGAAGTGGCAATGGGCGCGGAATGTGTGCAGGATGAAGGACGATGGATGGGCCAAAATCGTCCCCCAATGGGTACTGACGGGTTTCGCCGTAGAGGAAGGCCCAACAAAAGGTGGTGTGATGATCTGGTCCAGCTATCAAAGAACTGGTCTGATAGAGAGCAGTGGATAGGTTTGGATGAGACCTTTGCCCAGCAGTAGGATGTCGTAGGTTTAATTTAAAAAAAAAATAACACTGTTGAAGTATAATTAAAATAAACTTTTATTTTGATAGTGAAAACATATGTGGAAAAATTGGAAATTAAATTAAATAAACGTCATAAACCTTTTGGTATCTCTCTTGGAGGTTCCTAATTATTCGGACCTATCCGGCCTGATCTTTACAAAATGATTATAATATTGTTAGTGCAACACCTAAATATGGTACTACTCTGGTAAATACTGGTCGTACGAAACCAGTACTTCTGATATTATGTATTCCGAAACCGTATAAAGCTTTCCTCGGATTTACTTTACTTTTCTATATTGCCTTTCTTCAGGTAATAAATATAATGATAAAATACTTAAGACTTGTTTACTCGCTTGCATTGCTCATTTTTTTAAAACTTTTATGAAAGCTTTATTTAAATCCACGATTACCAGATGTAACATACAAAAGAACCTTCCAAAGTAAATTTATCTAGTCAACACTAGGTGGCGCTGACTACTTCAACTAACTCGAACGCGCGCTTATAAACGTTGTCGCTAGATGGCGCTGACGTGGCAGCGGCGGCGGGCGGCTGCATCGCGGTGACAACATTTTTCTCCGCTGAACGACCCTCCCGGGCCGCGCTAGCCTAAGCATACTTACCTGGCGTAGGGGACACCGTGATCAGGAAGGCGGTTCCCCCAGGGCGAGGCCTGGTCATTGCACTGCGACCGGGTTGACCCTTGCGATTATCCCTAATGTGGATAACTCGGACGCGTAATTTTTGGTAGTGGGGACTGCGTACGCGCTGTCCCCCCCGTTAAACAAGTATGATTCATAATTTCAACAGAAGTAATGATCAAGTTCATACAATTCGCCAGTTATTCCCAACATCTATGGAACATTGTTAGTACCTACCAGTGGCGAAGAGTCCATATAACCCGATTCCCATCTGCTTCCCTTCGAAAAAATCGAATCCATGGGCCAACGACATTTTTATTTGTTAAATTATCCATTTACTTCATTCAAATGCCTAAAATTGACAAAAACGCCTACAAAATTTCATAGGCAATGCAAATAACGCCAAATAGAAGCCGATAAAAGCCGGCTTACTTCATCATACAAAAAAAAAATCTCCTGTCTTTTTCATTTCTATGAACTAACGTCATGCTTTGTCTCGTTTTAGCACGCGCAAATGTACTAGGAAATAACTCGATGTCCACCGGGTTGTGATAGAGATAGTTAATTAGAAAACCTACATGTGCAAGCGAGATAGAACACTCGTGACGTAGATTCCCAAAAACGTTTTTTAATACAATTAATTTATCCCATCAGTGAAAGGCAAAGGCATCTAGCCCGTACTGCCTAGTTCGAATTACGTTAATCCGTGTGAGCATATTTATTTTCTGGCTGGTGATTAATTATTATCCGTGGCTTTTTAGTTTTATATCGTGGCTCTGGCCTTGAAAATATTGCTCACTTATGAACACAAATCAAAGAAGACATGGCTCCAGCCGAAATATTTAACAATTTACTGTAGGCTAGGCTGTACGGACTAGATCCCTTTGCCTGTCCTTGATGGAATGAATTAGACAAAAAAATAGTTTTACATATGGCGGATAGTGCGAATTGTTTGTAAACAACTTGTTTTGTTTTGTCGAATTTTATTTGTTGTGTTGCTGAAGTGAGTTGAATTTGTATTGTATGTTGTGGTGTTGTCGTCGTGTAGTTGTTCGTTCGTTAGAAATGGTTATCGAAAGATACTTCGTTCTCAAAAGTAAGTTTTGTAAACAATAAACATGATTAACTATAATTAGATAGAATTTGATAAACGCATAAATAGATTTTTAAACGTTTCCATACATCAAATTTACGACAAGTATATGTGGATGGCAGGCGCAGGTAAGTTAAATAAAATGTTTTGTTGTTTATGTTTACTTCTTCGTTGGGAATAAAGTTCAGTTTGGAGTAGCACAGGTTTTACTGATATGTTAACACACATGACCAATAATATGCTTGCAATGCAATAACATTTGAACTATAGTAGGTACATTAACATCAGTGTATATCGTTCATTATTTTGGTGAGTAGTTTTTATACTCCGGCTTCCCTTCTGAAAATATTCACCCTTCGCCACTGGTACCTACCATTACATATCAACTACCATTTGTTGTGATACATTTAATTCAGTTCCAGTTTTAAACTACTAAGCATTCTATCATATTCCTTCTTTTTATTCCATTTTATTTTTCTCCAATGGAGATTGTTACAAGTACGCATAATTTATTGTAATTTTGCCACAGTATTAATTCGATTGCGGCAAATCCAAAAGGTCATAGGTTTTTGCAAACTATTACTCGATTAAAATTCCAAAAGAGACAGTTACTGTAACTAGCTTTAAATATAATCCTTACCTTGGGCCACGTCTTGACGGATTCGTGCAACTCAGCCATCTTGCTGGCTTGGTAGACCTCCTCGGGCGTCTTCTTCAAGTCGCCGTAGTGAAGGTTGTGGAAGATCGTATCGTGAAATAGTACGCAGTCCTGGAATACGGAGATTTATATTTAATATAATTGTATCAGGCGTTTTGAGTTTGGTATTTATATCGTGTGATGAATTTTCAAATGATTATGTTTGTCATGTTGCTTGTCTTTGTGTATGCTTGAAAGCATTATAATAATCACAGTAATTAACCATAGAGCGAATATAATGCAATGGTATCTAACCATTGCATAGCATAAGGTATGTTATTGATAAACATATAAATAAGTGGCTTAGCTTGGCTGTGAGGTAAAGGTGTGCCTCTTTGAGGTCAGAATATAGAAAATCAAAAAAAAGATATTAGCTGTATATTTTTCTAAATACATTTAACTACCTGGTAATGTTGTTGTAAATGTTTGTTTTAAAAACGGCTTGCTCATAACAAATCTATATGTGATGTGCGATATTTGTATATTTACTTATTACTCAGATAATATCATAGATGTTAAATATCATAGACATAGACTATAAGATCCTTGTTGCTAATTAAGTTCATAATTATTATCAATAGTAAGTATGTGGTGTTTACTTGTAATAAATTTATGTATTTAGCTATAAGTCATAAACCCTGTTTAGTGTGAGAATTGATACATAAATTGTAAGTGAACCTAAATAAATATTGTATAGGCACAATACCTGTGGTACGATAGCGATAGCTTTCCTAAGGCTAGCCAGCTCGAGGTCCTTGATGTTTTGTCCGGCGATCAGGATCTCTCCAGACTGAGGCTCGAAGAACCGGAATAAGAGTCGCACTAGTGTCGACTTTCTGGAAACAAAAAATGTATTGATGTAACAGTAACTATATGGTTTTATTACCTATTTTCTAATTTCTTTTAAGAAAAGACAAACTACTTGTCATGTTGACCTTTTTATAATTTTACATATTACCCAGACCTCCTTGTTCGTCAGCAGTCAATCGGTTTCAAGAAAAAAACATTGTCTCTTCTGCACTCCATCTTTCTTTGGCTTCCCGTTGATGTACTTTCTGTTGTCACTATGAGCGGGGGCGCTCAAACTCTCATAGGAGTCTTTGACGGCGCGTTGTATGTCTACATACTTGTTCAACTGTCAGTTTAGAGAATGCGTGAGCGCGCCATCTATCGGTGACTGTTGAAACTAACTTCTCGGGAGTCGCTGCCGCTGCTTAAGCAAAGTTACATAATAATCGTCTCACCCGCTCCCCGACCCGCCCACGATGCCGATCTTCTTCCCGGCCGGGATGGACAGACTCAGGTTGTTGAGGATCGGCTTCCCGTTAATGTACTTTCGATGTAGCTTTCTACTCTCATATTAGTCTTTGACGGCGCGTTGTACGTCTACATACTTGTGCAGTTTAGAGAATGTGTGAGCGCGCCATCTGTTGGTGGTGGTGGGAACTTACATATCCGGTTTCGCCACAACGCTTAGGTTATTAACTAAGTAGTCACCGATGCATTAAATATGAAGTAAGGTAGGTCTACTTGTTCTGCTATGAGGAACATGTGTGAGCGCGCCATCTGTTAATAGCTATTGAAACTTACTTCTCGAGTGTCGCCACCGCTGCTTAGGCGAAACAAAGGTTTTTTTTTTAATTAATCGTCTCACCCACTCCCCGACCCGCCCACGATGCCGATCTTCTTCCCGGCCGGGATGGACAGACTCAGGTTGTTGAGGATCGGCTTCCCGTTGATGTACTTGAAGCTGACGTCACGGAACTCGATCGTCGCCGTCTTAGTGTCCACTATGAGCGGGGGCGCTTGGGCTTTTTCCTGCAATTTGAGGTTCATATCATCATCATCATCACCATCATCATCATCATCATCATCACCATCGTCATCATCATCATCATCATCATCATCATCATCATCATCAGCCCATACACTTCCACACTGCTGGGGCACGGGCCTACCCTAAACTGTGATAAGTAAGGATTTATCACCCTAGTTTAGGGTAGGCCCGCACTTGCGAGTGCGGGTTCGGTCGGTTTACACATTCTCACATAGACAAAACATACATGTATATTGTTATACTCTTTTTCAGCTAAGATGATCCCTGTGACACTTCATTGTGTTCTGAATCACGCATTTTACGTTTGACAAACGAAAATAATTTTATTGCACACTTTTGTCATTTTAATGCGGCGTCATTAGGAAAAATTTTAAATAAATCATTTTTAAGCTTTCAAAAGGGAGACAGTATCGTTTAGTTTAATTTAATGTAATAGAAAATTTAAAAAAAGTACCTATGCGGTTCGTATACGAAGAAATGGAACTTATTTCATTCCATTCTACGTATAAGTATAAAAATATTTATTTTAATATTTTTCCTAATGACGCCGCAATAAAATGAAAAAAGTGTGCAATTAAATTATTTTCGTTTGTCAAACGTCAAATGCGTGATTCAGAACACAATGAAGTGTCACAGGGATCATCTTAGGTGAAAAATACTATAGTCAGTACACTGTCATTAAACTTAAACCCGCCTAAGTTAACTTAGCTACTTTCGAGCGAGCGATCGACCTTATCTTATATATCCTTAAGCAGGGACTATCTGAATGGTTTAAATCGACCCTAAGGGATTTTTTCTGATACACCTACTCCCTAAAGATCGATCGCAAAAATGTCTCTTAGGCTGAGGTATTCTTCAGGATTGGTCTTCTTCTAGCTTACCTTGATCCTGGACTGCACAGTGCACAGTGTGAACATGGTCTGCATGTCGATGAGAGCCTGCCGCACTTCTCGGTACACAGATCCTAGAAAGCCGAGCGGGATGGACAGCTGGAACAGCAGCCCGTTCACCATCACTAAGTCGCCTACTGACATGTTGCCTGCGAGATGGGATGACAAGTTATTATTGCAACTAGCGCTAGTTCAACATAGAGAGCGTTCACATGTGTACTCGCGCCGCATCGTTAGAAACTACAGGTGTATACGTTCCTATCGTATACGTCACGAACGCAAGAAAAACTATGACATAGTATCATGAAACCTACACCAAAAGCTAGCTTAAACTATTGCTTCAATTATAAGTTTGCTTATGTTAGTTTTAAAATCATGTTCTATCCAAAAATCAAGGGACCAGGGCTTTATTACCTTGACCGATGCGGGGAAATTGCTTGTTGTGACATTTGAATGCATTCGTGATGTAGCAGCAACTGTACCACCAATGCATTTAAACTACAACCTTACTTAACATAACTGCTAATCACCATTCGCAATCACTCACAGCACTTTCTGACGCCCGTGCCTCGAAAAGCACGTTAAGCCGGTGGCCCTGCGCCCAATCTCTCGGTCGGACTTCCGTCTCTAAGTGCCAGAAAATGCTAGAGGGAGCCAACACCCGCTCTATACAGCGATTCACCCTTGGCGATCTCTTGCGCAGCCATGATCATGATTCCGAAGGCTGCTATCGTACTTCTGTATATCGTTCAAGTTCTAGAAGATGCTAGAGGGAGCAACACCCGCTCTACACAGCGACTCACCCATGGCGATCTCTTGCGCAGCCATGAATAATCATGATGCTTCTGACGGCTGCTTTCGTACTTCTGTATATCGTTCAAGTGCTAGAAGATGCTAGAGGAGCAACACCCGCTCTACACAGCGACTCACCCATGGCGATCTCTTGCGCAGCCATGAATAATCATGATGCTTCTGAAGGCTGCTTTCGTACTTCTGTATATCGTTCAAGTGCTAGAAGATGCTAGAGGGAGCAACACCCGCTCTACACAGCGACTCACCCATGGCGATCTCTTGCGCAGCCATGATCATGATTCCGAAGGCTGCTATCGTACTTCTGTATATCGTTCAAGTTCTAGAAGAAGCTAGAGGGAGCCAACGCCTGCTCTGTTCGTGGGTGTATCGTTCAAGTGCTAGAAGATGCTAGAGGGAGCCAACACTCTGTACAGCGACTCACCCTTGGCGATCTCCTGCGCAGCCATGATCATGATAATGCTTCTGAAGGCTGCTTTGGTACTTCTGCATATCGTTCAAGTGCTAGAAGAAGCTAGAGGGAGCCAACACTCTGTACAGCTACTCACCCTTGGCGATCTCTTGAGCAGCCATGATCATGATGATGCTGAGGCCGCCGCTGAAGATGGCGTGCTGGCCGAAGTTGAGAAGCGCGAGGCTCGAAGCGGTCTTGAGCGAAGCAGCTTCGTACTTCTGCAGGCTGCTGTCGTACTTCTCTAGTTCGTACTTCTCGTTGTTGAAGTACTGGAATTTGGTAACGGGGTCTTTATGTTTTGGCTTTATATGTTTGTTAAGTAAAACACCTTTTCGTATTGAATGACAAGAGGGCATGTGCATTTATTACTGCTATTCATAGTAGGTCATCTGCTATGTCATTCAAAGTCAACTGTGCTTTTATAGGTGTAAGAGTTTTATTTAAATTACACTTTTGTAAACGTTTGTCAAAAAATCATTTAGGTTTGCTACATGTGCAAGAAAGTGACCCGCGTTTATAAACACGTTTATTTCGATTTTTGCCTACGAAAACCTGACGCGTTTAAGAGAGAAAATTATACAAAGTACATAAGAAACCATTCAGGAGGCGGGACGGGGTGTTCCTATACTTCGAAGACAATGCAGGTTTCATAGTAAATAACAAGAGAGTGATGAAGGATTCGCTATCACCGGCCCCGTGGCTAAAGAGTGCGGCTACAATATCGCGATTTAGTTTTAGTTAAAGACAAAAACAGTTTGTCTTTGATGGGCGATTATGTACAGTCCACTTGTCTTTGTATTTTATATTTTTGTCAATAGATGGAATTACCATCGAATCTTGTGGGACGCGTTTGAATTTATTTATTTATTTATTTATTTATTTATTACACACACTAACAAAGTTACAGTAGGTACATTATGGAACAACATGCTTATATACTGTGTTTAGGCTGTAACTCCACTTTCAAGTGTGAACAGCATGTTTGGCACAATCGATCTTAACATCTAATATTTGGTCACAAAATTAAATAAATAAAAATTAATGTCAACATAAAAATTATAATATTAATGTTGTTGGAAAGTAAAAAAAAAATATTACAATTAAAATTAACTAATAAGAAAATAAAACAATTCAAAAATACATTTACGTCATTACTTACTAACTACAATAATTCAATTCAATAATAAAAAGTCAAAAAATAAAACATAAAAAAAATACATTTCATTCAATTGAGTTAATTAAACATATATTATCAATTTAAATTTAAATGACACTTCTCAATTTGTGTTTCCATTTTCCGATTGATGAACCGTAGACGTCAAGCTCGTCTTTCAAACGAGTTACCTAATAGTCCAGTCAAATTAGGAAAAAATCTCGGAATTCGAGATACCCAGCTGTAAGTCTGTAAATACTTGTATATTGACGTCCTAAAAATTGTCTCAAAACCTACATATTGTAGGGTGTACGCAACTATTAAATTTTCAAGGTCAAATGTCACAAATATCAGTTTTATGAACTTTTGAGCGAAACGGGAAGTTTTATCATAAAAGTGTGTAGGAGAAAATTACTTATCTTCTATTTATCTATAAAAATTGTCTGTACGTTTTATTCCTAAGATTCACCATTTCAGAGATACAGCGATGCAAATAGTTGAAAAAGTTGTATTTTCAAAAGCTTCCAGGCCCACGTGCGATTGTGCTAGACAGTTAAAATTTTCACGAATGATGTATTTTAGTAGCCTCTATAACATCTAATACTAGAAAAAGCTTAAAACCAATGTTTAAGTGGGTTCTCATACAAAAACTATGTTTTTTTTTCTCACACTTGGCCGGTTTTTAACGTGGTTACCCCAGTAAACCTATTCCAGACGACACCTTTTATACATGAAGAACACGTTGTTTATAAGGAAGCCTAGTTAAATAATTGTTTTGTGTTGTTTTCAGTATTCAGAAGATTCAAGATTTCTGCGTTTCATTAAATTAAATTTGGTTAATATGGATCTTCACGTTCATAATAGAGTTAGATGGACAGTTAACATTTTTAAAATGTATTTTTTTTCAGTTATACTTCAAACAGAAATTCTAATAATTGGTTATTTCGTACTTTTTGACCCATAATAAGCAGTTTAAATGTACTGAAACGTATATGTATAGTACTAAAAACCACATAAAACAATTATTTAACTAGGCTTCCTTATAAACAACGTGTTCTTCATGTATAAAAGGTGTCGTCTGGAATAGGTTTACTGGGGTAACCACGTTAAAAACCGGCCAAGTGTGAGAAAAAAAAAACCATAGTTTTTGTATGAGAACCCACTTAAACATTGGTTTTAAGCTTTTTCTAGTATTAGATGTTATAGAGGCTACTGAAATACATCAGTTGTGAAAATTTTAACTGTCTAGCACAATCGCACAGGGGTCTAGAAGCTTTTGAAAATACAACTTTTTGAACAATTTGCATCGCTGTATCTCTGAAATGGTGAATCTTAGGAATAAAACGTAGAGACAATTTTTATAGATAATTAGATGATAAGCAATTTTCTCCTACACACTTTTATGATAAAACTTCCCGTTTCGCTCAAAAGTTCATAAAACTGATATTTGTGACATTTGACATTGAAAATTTAATAGTTGCGTACACCCTACCATATGTAGGTTTTGAGACCACTTTTAGGGTGTCAATATCTAAGTATTTACAGACTTACAGCTGGGTATCTCGAATTCCGAGATTCTTACCTAATTTAAGCTTAAATGACTGGACTAAAGCAGTTGTATTCACGACACATTCTAAATATGGGATTGTGAAAGGAGACATTATTATTACATAAAGGGACTGAGAAAGAGCATTCCCTTCTGGAAGACCTGTTAGGCACTCTTAAGCAGACCTCCGATAAAAGGGTAGTGGACATTGAGCCACATGTGATTTTGTGCAGGTGAATTAAGTCCTGCATTTTGCGTCGTTTTTCAAGAGTGTCTAATCTAAAGTGACGTAATCGCTCCTCGTACGACGTCAGCTCCCTCTTAAATCCAAACCTGAATGTTAGAATCCTAACGAGTCGCCTTTGAATAGATTCGATCCTGTCGATATGCGTAATGTATTGTGGGGACCAGACAACGGAGGCATATTCAAGATTGCTCATAACTAGTGACCTGTACAGCGCCAAAAGACTTTTAGGGGACTTAAAATCTCTAGAAGTGCGGCAAATGAACCCTATAAGCTTGTTACACCTTTTACTAAGCATCTCATAGTGGTGGCTGAAGCTCAATTTCTCATCGAATAAAACCCCTAGGTCACGTGTTACAGTGTTTCTATTGAGCTTAGCGCTGTCAATGCTGTAGTCAAAGATGATAGGGGTCCGTTTACGTGTAAATGATATTACCGAACACTTACCAATGCTGAGACACATACTGTTGTCTTTACACCAGTCAGATAACACTGTGATGTCTCTTTGCAACTTGATGCAGTCCCTGACAGAATCAATGCGGCAAAAGATTTTGAGGTCATCAGCGTAGAGCAATGATGTACTCCTGAGTTTAGGGATCAAGTCGTTTATGAATGAAACGAACAGCAAAGGTCCCAAATGCGATCCCTGCGGCACGCCAGACACAATAGGAGCTGGTTGTGACTTGTAGCCCTTAAGGGCAACTAGCTGACTCCGATTAGAGATGTATGAGCTCAACCAGCGAAGAAGACAGCCATGCACGCCAATGGATCTAAGTTTAGAGAGCAGTATCCTGTGGTTAACCCTGTCAAACGCTTTCTGGAAGTCAGTGTAAATAGAATCTACCTGACCATGGTCGTTAAAGACTTTGGATATGTAGTTGGTATATTCCAGCAGGTTACTGACGGTCGATTTACCTGCGACAAATCCGTGTTGTTGATGATGAAGGTATGGCCCGATGTGGTGTGAAAGATGTTCAAAGACTATCGATTCCAGAACCTTGGAGAAGCATGATAATATACTAATAGGCCTGTAGTTGGCACAGTCATTGGGGTCACCTGATTTGAGTATTGGCACAATATGCGCCTGTTTCCACACGCCAGGAAATGAGCCACTCTGTATGGATTTATTAAAGAGTATGCAAAGAGGTGCAGACAGTGAAGATGCACAGAGTTTGATAAATCCAGGAGGAATGCCGTCTGGTCCAGCACCTTTGTTGGGTGAAAGTGCCTTTAGTTTTTTGTTTACTTCGTCCTGTGAGATGTGCACCGTCGATAAATTCAATCCAGGGTGCAGCTCTTCCATGCTTTGTACGCCACCACCGCTGTCATTTACAAAGACTGAGGAGAAAAAATCGGAAAAAAGTTCTGCAGCAGCCTGGCCGCCGGTTGCAGTTCTTGCGCCGAACTTGACAGTGCTGGGTATTGACGGGTTGGCTTTTTTGCTCTTTATATAGGAAAAGAATAACTTTGTTGATTCACCTAAAGAATGCTCCACGGTGGCTATATATGACGCATGACAAGCTTTGATTAGTTTTTTTGACCGGGCGCGTAGCAATTGAAACTCGTCATAATCCCTAGGGTTGCCAAATTTTTTAAACCTTTTGTGTACCTGAAGCTTCTCTCTAAGACATCTTTTCAGTGGCTCAGAGAACCAAGCCGGGTAGTTGGAATGACCGATTCGTTTTAAGGGTGTGTTCTTCCTTATAACGCTATTCAAAATCTCATAAAAGCATTCGACATCCGAGTTAACGTCACTATTAATGAGAATATCTGTCCAGCATATGCTCTCAAACTCATCCATACACTTTGATATGTCACATTTGCGATAATTCAGAACTCGATCACTTTTTGTCCCTATAGTCTCATGACTGATTTCAACGTTGACGACAATCTCAATAGACGGGTGATGACGATCAGGCGTACTAAGCGGGCAACATTCAGATACTGATACATGGGAGGAATCAGACAAAACGAGGTCCAGTATCCGGTCATTTAAATTACGCACATAATTGTATTGGGAAAAGACTTCCCGTCTCGAGCAGATCCAATAAAGATGTGGATTTGCTGTCATAAGCACGGCTGGGAAGCATCCGAGGGGAATTATTGCTATTGTCAGGTGTCCAGGTTAGGCCTGGTATATTGAAATCACCAATTAGAATGGTTTTAGTATTCGGGTTGTGGCTCAGTAGGATATTTTGACAGTGATCGCAGAAGTATTGATAGGAAGTAACGCTTAGGTCCGGAGGTAAATAAACTAAATAAATATTTAATGAGTCATCACGCGAGCTATTGCTTCCCCTCAATGTCACGTACAAATCCTCGAGATGACTTTCGAGTGCCGTGTGTCTCGTCGCATTGAAGTCTTTTTAACAGCTAATAATACGCCGCCTCCTGAAGTTTTAGAGGACTTGGTCGTCTCGCGATCGCGACGAAAGACAACATACCTGCTATCCACAAATTCACCATCGGAAAAGGAACCGTCTAAGTTTGTCTCAGACAAGCAAATAATGTCATAATTTTCGTTCAATATGTTTAAGTACAATTCTTTTAATTTACTTTTTAATTCTATTTACATTTTGATAAAATATTAACATTAAATACAATGAAGGGATCCAAATATCAAAAATTATCTAATAAATCTAATAAGTATATAATAAAACAATAATATAATGTAAGCATAATCACTAAAATATCTTATTTAAACTAGCCGTGTCTTTTATGTATAAGGCAGGCGAGGTATCGTCTTTTTCTAACATAAACTCTTCCGTACTTCACCCATACAAATTTGTATTTTTTTCCCTAGCGATTTTTCTGGTGGCTGCATGTAACTCTTTGCACTCCTTTGATAGATGTTCTCCAACATAAATGAAGCTGCTCTCGCCAGAGATACCTATGTGTGTCGAGCTAAGGAGGTCCTTTGCGTTGGCTTTGTTATATCTTTCTGACACCAGCAATGATTTCATCGCGGTATCGTTCCGAGGGTAGAGTAATTAATATAGTACGGGGCCTGTCAGAAGAGGGGTTTATCTTGGCGATCCGACGACATGATCGTATCTCTCTATCAGTTATTGGAAGCTTGATTATCTCACACATTTTCTTAAATAACACCGCAATATTCTCGGTGCGGCGCTCAGGCACGCATTGTATTTCCAGATTGCAGCTTCGTGACGATTTTTCAGTCTGTTGTAGGCGTTGTTCAATCTTTGAGAGGTCAGATTGTAGTCTGGTGTTCTCACTTTCGAGCTTAGCAACTCTCTCCCCAGCAGCCCTGAGTTCGTTCTTAATGTCGGACTGTTCACCGCTAAGAAAGTCCGTAGTGACCGTAAAGTCACGCGTTAGGCTGTCAGTGACAGCTTTAAGTTCAGACTTGATGGCTTGCCGAATTTCAAGTGATAGGGTGGCTCTGATACTGGCCAGTTTCGAGTCTATTAGTTGGCTAAACTGCTGCATCGTTATAGTGGATTCGGTAGCTTGATGTTCACGTTCACCGGTGCAATTGATAGATGACGCCGAGTTGTCGATTGTGGACTCGTCGCACGACATATTTATCTCATTAGGGGACTGGTTCAACGTATTGTCGTTGGAATGTCTGTGCGTAGACCTTACGGGAGTATCATCATTTCTCGTGCGGCGAGTAATGTTTGCACATAAGTCGCAGCGCCAAGTACGGTGTAACTCGTTGCGGTTGGTCTTATAAAATGACGCAGCAATATTCAAGCATAAATAATGGTAGCAACCTTTGCAAGCGACGCATTTAAGCAGATCGTTCTGGCAAATCTGTTTATTACAACCCAAACAGATCATTATTGCAGCGACAGACAGCGCGGCGCGATAGGTAGGTATAATATAACGGATTCACCTGTTGACGAGTAGACGTACGCGCAGTTTTATGGTGTACGTGCGACCGGAACAGCTGTATGCGCTTGGGCGTTAGTTGAAGCGAGAACGGCAGCGCCGTGTGATGACGCGAGGCAAGAAGAAGACGGCGAGATGCGCACTCCGCTAAAGTTAAAGCGAGCGCAGTAGCGTGGTCTGCAGATAGCGGGGTCAATGACCTGAGGCGAGATAAGGACGCCGAGACGCGCACACCGCTGTAGTGAGAGCGAGCGCGGTGTCGCGGCGGCGATGACCGTTACCGGTTGGCCTTGAGGGCAAGCTCGGAGTTGGAGAAACAGCTGGTTTTTGTTAAGCGTTAAAGTAATCCACTGCACTAAGATTTCGCTTGTAGGTCACTGTGTCGTAATGATAGAAAAGATCCAGCAACACATTAACACAGCTCATATTCACAGCTTCACATTGATATAAGTTTTGATTTCCAAAAGCAACAATTTAAAGCTTAAACTAACAATATTCACGGGAGCGACACATAAAAGATGTTACTTCGACGGCGTTCGGGCGCGTAATCTCGCAAGCGTTTTGTTTTCCAAAGTGTATATAGCTAGAAGGAATTTTGAAATAAAAAAAACTTATACCCAGAACACAAGACGACCAGTGTTTCATTCATGACCCGTATCACTCGAACGGCAGCCTGATAGCATAAAATAAAGTATGATTTTAAGCTTTCGCGTTCCATTACACTAAATATTATTCTTTATGGGTCTACACGCGCTGTTAGGAGTAGCAAATACATAGCCACTTACTGCCCGACGTTTCGACTGGGTTACACCAATCACGGTCGCGAGCGAACTAAAAGTAATTGATCACCTATTTTTTTTTCGCTTTGAAATGCTTTTCGCACCGTCACTGGGAGAGGGGGTTCTCTCCTAGGGGGTGTGGGACTCCTCAGCGGCTGGCGAGGAGATGGTCAATGCCAGCCGCGGC
Organism: Maruca vitrata; assembly: GCA_039566165.1. Taxonomy (NCBI): domain Eukaryota; kingdom Metazoa; phylum Arthropoda; class Insecta; order Lepidoptera; family Crambidae; genus Maruca; species Maruca vitrata. Next base: position 1,266,343 of record CM076917.1, read on the forward strand.
TTCTAGGTGGGGTGCAATGCCCGGGGGGTTTACCAACTAAAACACGTCGGTGTACTTCATCGCCGTTTGGCGGCGTCATGGGACATAAACGTCATAAAATCACGCCTTTTTCCCAGAGGGGTAGGCAGAGGTCACTTCCAGCGATCTTCTTTTCACCTCTGTGGGAAACGTGACGTGACGGGTTGTGGACCACGTCGCCGCCATTCTGCCTTGTGCATTGTTTTAACAAGGACATCATCATTCATCATGCGTCATGGGACTCTGACCCAGTCTTCTACTGCCACGACAAGTAATAGATCACCTTCACAGTCTCGTAGTTGATGAGCGAGTCGATCGCCTTATTGCCCGCTTCGTTCTCGGCCCGGTTCATGTGCACTCGGAAGCGAGTCCGCCACTGCGTCACGGCGAGTGTGAACGCTGCGTACACGCCTACGCAGCTGAAGGCTAGACCTGCGGATAGGGGTCAATGACCTTTACACTTGATAAGGGTAGAGGCAGCTTTTGGGGTCCGTACCTAAAAGGTAAAAAGGGAAGGAACCTTATTACTAAGCCTTCGCCGTCTGTCTGTCTGTCTCCAAGATGTGTCTCATAAACAGTCTTATCTAGAATTTTAGACATTCGCGTTCCATTACACTAAATATTAGTCTTTATGGGTCTACACGCGATATTAGGAGTAGCAATTACATAGCTACTTACTGCCCGAGGTTCGCTCGCGACCATGATTGGTGAAACCCAGTCGAAACGTCGGGTAGTAAGTAGCTATGTAATTGCTACACCCAATATCGCGTGTAGACCCATAAAGACTAATATTTAGCATCTTATCTATAAAGCTGAATTTAATTTTTACATATTTGGTACGGAACACTTTGTTTGACTTATTTTTTTAAACAATCGAACGATAATTCTTACAAAGTACTGCGATTTTTCGTATCAACCCCTGCAAAGACATAATACATTCCGGATAATGTTTTAATCTTATATTACTTCCTAACAAATCTCACATATTCCTACTCTAAAGTCTACATTCAATAACCTACTGAAAATGTACTTGTGTTAATGTTAACCAAATAAGGATTGCTAGATAATATAACAAGTATTAACATACCTGCAAAAGCAAGTCCCCCCTTCATCCCCAAGATGGCGGAGACCAGCGCCAGCTCGAAGATGGTCGGCACAACGTTGAACACCATCGCGGACAGAACGAAGTTGATCGCGCGCGAGCCGCGGTCTATCGTCTGGAACCGAACAGTTTATTTATACCATCAGCTGATTTTGACAGATGATTCATTGCGTCGTCACAGCTGACAGTGAAGGGATTGGCTGAATCTGCCATTGTAAGGTCGTCGACCTCACAGCTAATGTTTAACTTAGGTGTGAGAGCCATCCGTTCCCCCGCAAGTCCGGTGATAAGGGGTGAGACATCCACTCCCCCGCAAATCCGATGATGATCTTTGAATTATTTGCTATTGTTATTTTTTATAAAAGATTCTGGATTGGTTGGATATTTACTTCATACTTGGCATAAAAATGAGCTACATTGTTAATAATTTTTACTGTACTCGACTTCTGCGACACATGCCTGTGTCGCAGAAGTCGAGTACTATCGTTTCAATAATTCTATGTATATGCAGTAAATCAGTTAGTTCGTCAGTCAAGTCACCTTGCACAATATTATGTAAGGTGACCTGTAGGACGTTATTTCGTTATTTAATTTGTAGCTCGTCGCTTGCCTAAACCAATACTACTACAGACTGCACACTACCTCGTTAGTCCATTTGTAGCAAGAGCTACGTAAGGCCCGATTCGAGTCCGGGGTCGGGCAAAATTTGTGTGAGTTTTCCAGTGCACTCTCTATTCCCTTACTCTCATAATTCGGTGAGACGGTAATCCGACATGACCGATGAGAAATCGGGTGCAGGACCACCGGCTTAACGTGCTTTCCGAGGCACGGGCGTTCATTGCCAACTTACATAAATTTTGCCTACAAAACACAGATGGTACGTGGTGGGGTAGTGGTACTCTCGCATAGCAAGCAACGACTTTAACCACTCGGCCATCGTTTTTTTAGTCCTTTAGTTAGGACCCTTACAGCCCTGGGTCCCACTGTACCTTGGACAGCGCCCCGGTCTGCCGGCCCAGGTGGAAGGCCAGGTCCAGGCTGTGCAGGTGCGTGAACACGTTGCAGGCGAGGCGGCGGATGGAGTGCTGCGCCACTTTCGCGAACATCGCGTTCCGAAGCTCGTTGAAGCTGGCCGCCGTCGCGCGGGCTATGCCGTCTGCAACGTACAAACATTACATTAAAGAGGTTTAGTTCCTCATTTAACAGGCATAACTATTAAAAAATTTTATTGGTTCTCGACCTTATGTCAAGTGAATAAAGTCTTGAATTTGGTGGGAATATATCTCACCCTGCCTGCTAAAGGGTTAAAGCATGGAATGCCCTTCCAGCTCATGTTTTCCCTCCTATGATCCCGGGCCCTTCAGTCGGGGCGTGAAACGGAATTTAGGCAGGCCTTTGGGGTGAGTGCGACATGCTCAATATGGTCTATTGTGCCTGTCGATCCCATATGTGGATCTCACTACCTCTTACCACCAGGTGGAGTGAAGTCATCTTATTAGCCTTTAAAAAAAGATCCCAACGAATTGAAAACCTTCTACTTTTTGAAATGGGTTAAAAAAATAGAACCATGACAATGAGCAGTGAAGCTACTTTCATCATCAGCCGAAAGACGACCCCTATTGGACTCGGGCCTCCCAAAATGATATCAACAGTGCCAATTAACATGTGCCGTTCGTTGGGTATATAATAATTATAGGCATTTATAGGTTAGTAGCGAATCGCGCGCTGCCCACGAGTTATCTAGTAAAGTACAGTACAGTACAGTGCACGTGACGTAGAGTAGGACGCCCTCAGGCCAGGTGGAGTAACGATCTGCGCAAGATGGCTGGTAGGAGCTGGATGCGATTAGCCGAGAATAGGCGGGAGTGGCGAGGACGTGGCGAGGCCTATGTCCACACATGATACATTGCCCGCAGGCCAGGTGGTGTGACGATCTGCGCAGGGACGGCTGGTAGGAGCTGGTTGCGAGTGGCTAAGGAGAGAGAAGTGGCGTGCATTTAGGAAGACCTACGTCTAGAAATATGCCGATGATGATGAGATTCATTGCTCTAGGAATTGATAGTCATCGTAAACATTCAGAACATAATATAGACGTAACGCTTCTCTATTATGAGAGAGCAGGAAATTATTTATTTATGTTTCGTAGAGTAAGAACAGTTATCTAATTGTTATGATCACGTAGACATCATTATTTTCGTTATCATTTTACGCGACAGTAGTAACGTTGTAGATAACATAATAAAACAATAACATTACAATTTAAGCATTCTTTACTCTATTTTAGTACTTCACTTATCGCGAATAGACCCGATAAACGACGTCACACTAAAATAAATTAACACAATCTATTTGATTACCACTTATTACCCCTCGTAATGGTTATACCAAAGAGATATTCCCAGATATAGTAAATTAGAACAATTTAATTAGCAAACTCAAAAATAACTGAAACGAAACATTACTTATTTAAACACAACTTCATGTTTTCTGCCTTTGTATTTATGTAACGCCTGAACTGAACCGATTTTAATGAAATTTGGTATATGCGCATAAAGTCCAGGGCCTGAAACTAGTTTTTAACCACCTAGCTAGATTATTTACTTTTACATTGTAAATCATTACTCTCATTCGTTTATCATGTAAAATAAATAAATAAATAAATATCTGGGACATTTCCACACACGGTCATCTGACCCCAAACTAAGCAAAGCTTGTACTATGGGCGCCAGAGACTGATATACATACATATATATTTTTAAATACATAATCACACCCAAACACGGAACTAACACCGATGATCATCACACAAATAAGTATTTATCCCGAGTGGGAATCGCCTTTTCGCCTTCGCATTTCGCAATCGCATTGAGTCTCTCGCACTCACCTTCAAGGCCTGCTTAAATGCCGTTAGACAGCTCGGAATAGGGAAGATAACAAATAAAAAGCACTCACATCCAAGCAGCAAACTGAAGGCGCTAGTCCCCAATGCCTGAGGCACCGTCGCCATGCCCAGCAAGGCATCGCCGGCTGGAGTCGTCACCGCCTGGTTCACTTCGTCCACAGCATATTTGAAGAGGAAGGGGACTGATACGTTCATCACTTTGGCACCGAATAGAAGCGAAAGGGACAGCATTACTCGGTTGCGAATCATCGCGTTATCCTGCAATGTGAGATGGGTGTATTAGGTTTGTTTAAAGTGGTACAGTTAATAAATTAGTCTTAGAAAACTAACTGATTATGTCCGGCATATTAACAATATTTACCACATTATTTTATCGATTGTTATTGGAAGCTTTGATCACAGGTACTGGTGAGTTAGTTGCTTGTGATAATATTTAATTTAATGTTCTCTAATGTGTGTGACCATGACAGATTAAAGTTACTAATTCTGAAGTCTTGAAACTAGGAGAATTTTAGTCAATTCTTAGAATGTGGCTTGTTTTCATTAATGGTACACACTCTTAAGAAAGCTGGTATCACAGTAGTCACTGGACTGTAAAACCAGATTCGTTCAGTTGTTAAGATTACATGTTTGGAAACATACAGTTATGAAAGCCTAGTTTATGTCAGCTATTTAGAAGGAAAATCCTTCAAAAAAATTTTGGATGTTTCAATAGTGGACATTAACAATAAATTCCATAAATTTATAACTATTCAATGATGTTACATTAATTAATATTTTTTATTATTATTTACTACAGTTATCTTAACTGTTTCATATCAACACATTTAACAAGATTATTTAAACAATACTCAATATTTATCAGATATCTTCCTCGTTTGCACCACAATCGAAAGATAACAACAATGCAAACTCACCTTAGGCCAAACATATTCCAACATGCCCCTAAACATATCAGCTCCGGAGACAGGTTTCGCATCCGCCAAGTTCATATCTTCACGGGACAAAACAGATGCACCTGGGTGAAAGCAGTCTCTTTTTTGGATACCTAGGAACGGGAAATATATTGTCAGGACTTGACTAGGAATGGGGTGAAGGGGAAGGAGGCAAGCGGACTATGTACAAGGATGCGTATGGGAACAGAGCTGCATTTCAACCAAGTATTAGTAACAAAACAAGCGAAAAAAAAGTTGCAGTGGACAGAGAAAAAGTACAAAAATTAAATAGTATGGCTTTTGTAAATCATAATTACATGAACTGGCATTATATTAAAATTCATAAGTCTATTAAACTTCATTGCTTTTTTTATTTACATATACCATGCATTACATTTTAATAACATCAAAAATAAAACTTAAATTAACAATGAAAAGAAAACAAAACTATAATTAGATAAGTTCTACAAACTACTTGTTACTGAAATATGTTGTAACAATACAGGAATTTGGTCATCTAAAGTACAAGTACATACAGTAAAAGAAATAGGTTTACACAGGATATGGATAGTGCATTAACTGATAAACATTCAACATGACATAGGTAAGAAAAAGAATCTAATTGGAGTTATGTTCAGGTTTACATGACATTAATAAAAATATATTATATGTATACAGTTATTGCTAACCTACATCAGGCACTAGTCCCTCACCATGTAAATGGTGGTGGATCACAATGTAATTTAGCATAAGTTACTTTTAGTAAGCCGAAAATGTAATGAGATATTTTTGTAATTTTGAATAATCCTCATAATGTTCTTTGCTAACTTTGACAGATAAAAAGACCTAAATGTAACTGGAAACTTTTTAAAATTACAGTACATTAAAAATTAACATTGTAAGTGACATAGTAAAATAACCTCACAATTTCATCAGTGCAACCAAAATTATATATTGTTCAAAGTGATAATTTTTCAGTCATGGTACAAGGTCAAGATCAGTTACATTATGTAATCGACTTCCGTAAGGAAACCTCTCATTTAGAATTCATCAAAAATATTGTCGAATGATCTTTTACACATCAAAGAACTCTCATCTTTAAAGAGACTTACCGACTGGAATTTTCCCGGTTTTTGGTCGATTAGCCAGGACAGCCGCCAATACATTTTTAGCCGAATCCCCGCCTCCAGAGGCATTTGCATTGGTTGGAGGTGTTGTTGAATAATACTGCAACAATCAGTAATCATAAAAACAAGATGTTCCTTAATAGGAATCTGAAAAATACACGTATAAATCTTGTTTGTTATGGTAGACATTGCTTGCAATAAACTAACCCTGAAAAAGCTTGTGACCGCGCATTGCTTACAAAATAAATTTAGCTGTGGTTTGTTTAATATAATAGATTTGTTACTGCTAAATGCCTTAGTGAATTTAACATGATTTCGAATTAATTTGTCGAATTTCTTATTTGACAACAGCGCGGCCGCCATGGTGGATGATTGACAGCTAATTGTCATTGTCAACAAACGTCATAAACGTGAAAGTTGCCTACTGTATTGTTGTGATACCATTTTCTAAATTAAAAAACTATTTTTTTCAGTCAACCAATGATTCAATGCACTTTGTGAGACACAAAGGTGCCCCTTAGAGTAAAGCAAGGTTAAAAGCAGTGGCGTAACTACAGGGTGGCAAGTCGGCAAATGCCACGGGCCCCCACCCGGTAGGGGGCCCCAGCCGAAAGGGGTCCCTGGTCATAGGAGAATCTCATCTGCCAACCCACATACACATTAAGATAAAAACGGGGGTGTACGGGTCCCAACCGATGAATTTTGCCACGGACTCCAACGGGTATAGTTACGCCACTGGTTAAAAGTTATACATTGGAAAGGTGCCCTAATTCGAGCACCTCGTGAACGAGCTCTATCATTTCCGTGCTTTTTACAAGCTTTTTTCGTATTTATTTTTCATATATTATACATTTGTTGTATAAATCATCTATTATAGATGTAAAGGCCTGTATATACAGGGTGTAACAGGGGGGGTGGGATCATCGTAAGTCAATCGATGGGGACTTCAATACCTATCGATATAACCCCCATGTATGTTCAGCGATTTTCAATAGTTCCAAAGTTATTGAGATTTTTGTGAAATTTTTGTAAGAAGCCGGAATTCAGTATAAAAGTCTTCACTGTAGCTTAACTACTGGACCTGCTTGCATGATTTTTTTTCTAGAAATAGTTCAATAGTGGGTCTTCATAATTACGATACCGATTTGAGTCATAACCCTATCATATTGGAGTAAAAAAATAATTCTTCACAAAAGTTTTACGAATCGAATTGTGTCTACCAACTTTCAAAGCCTCCAGTGAAAAAAAGTGCCTGTGTTTTTTTTCTAGAACTTATTTTAAAAACTACCTACATCCATGGATAGTATACCCTGAAAATTTCATACCGCTACTGCCAGAGCATCAGAACGAAAATTGAACGCGAATGGCACAGGTGCCATAAATCAGTGTTTTTATTTTTCATGTAAAACTTTAATTTTAAATTAAAACGATACGTTTCAGCAAATTTATGCTATGTTAGTAACATTAGTAGCAGTAATTTTACAGAATTGAAAATTAAAGGGGTGAAAATCAAACAAAGAAAATTTACATAATTTTTGTTAATTATTTTTTTTACAGTAAGTGTTCATAATGGGCACCATTATTGGCTATGCATATACTACACCTTTTTACAAAGGTTTTTCGGATGTTGCAAAATGCTACTACTACATTTTGCCTTATCACAATTTGGGCCCCTGAAAAATTTGACAAAAAAGAAGCATTCCACAACCTCCAAAAAAGCTTTTTAGAAGGTCTAAGCTATGCATAGCCAATAATAATGCCCATTGTGAACACTTACTGTAAAAAAAATAATTAACAAAAATTATGTAAATTTTCTTTGTTTGATTTTCACCCCTTTAATTTTCAATTCTGTAAAATTACTGCTACTAATGTTACTAACATAGCATAAATTTGCTGAAACGTATCGTTTTAATTTAAAATTAAAGTTTTACATGAAAAATAAAAACACTGATTTATGGCACCTGTGCCATTCGCGTTAAATTTTCGTTCTGATGCTCTGGCAGTAGCGGTATGAAATTTTCAGGGTATACTATCCATGGATGTAGGTAGTTTTTAAAATAAGTTCTAGAAAAAAAAACACAGGCACTTTTTTTTCACTGGAGGCTTTGAAAGTTGGTAGACACAATTCGATTCGTAAAACTTTGTGAAGAATTATTTTTTTACTCCAATATGATAGGGTTATGACTCAAATCGGTATCGTAATTATAAAGACCCACTGTAGTGTATTGACAAGCACGAACTTGTCTCGTGCGCATACGTCACGCGCGGCGGAAAAAGGACGATACAGTCAGTGTCCGACCGGCCCGCTACGGGGGCAGTGATGGTGCGTTGTCGAGCCAATATTAGGCGTGCTTAGTCAGTGGTATAGTGCAATACGCAGGACACTACATGTGGCGATGAGGACAAACGTAAGTACAATCATTAAAATCATAAAAAGAAAGGAAGAGGAAGAGCTATGTATGCACAAGATAAGTTATTCTCATAGTAGACATCTACATTACATCGATCCGGTTGTTTCAAACGTTAGTTATTGCTAGATACCAATACCGGTGCATAGCTTACAATTGTAGAATATTTTAAGAACATTTTGCTATGATAAAAATAACAGCGGGTAGTTATGCACTCGCTACTGATCCTGCAAATTGCCATTTGCGTATTTCGTAACGGTATAGTTACCAGATGAAATGACTTTTACATTGAATTATTGTAACATAGCATTACTTGAATATGAAAATATATAAATGACCGTATTGGATATGCGTTCTGATGTTGAAATGTTTAATTTGTTATGTAAATAGGTACCTACGTTCCTTAGTCGATTATATTCCTATGCTGCTAAGTATAGGAGGTAGGTATCGTAGGGTACCTACGATTAATGCTTGGTTGCCTCAGAACGTAGCAACGTAGCAAAAAATAAAATACTATTTGAATAAGTTGACCATTAAATTGGTATCTTCAGGACTCACGTATACTTAAATGTATTTATTCCATTAATTGATGGAAAAAGACTTTCTATGACTATTGATATACCTATAAATATTTACATATCTAAAGCAGTTAAAATTGAACTGATTGAAATTGATGTAATTGGAAATGAAAATAAGTAGTTGTCGTCAATGTGTTTACTTATTATTAGTTAATATAATGAAAAACACCTCGGTCGGCCGGCCGACCGGCTCAGGAATGCGGACCTTTTGTTCTTTTTGTTGCTTCTACAGATAATTCTTATATTTTCAATAGATTTAATATGATGGAACCACAATAAAGGTAAGCAGACAAGAACCTGATCATTAAATTGAGTTTGGTATTATGAACATTTTTCATAATATTGTTTAAACAATATTATACCTAGGTATACTTATCATACTATTATGAAGCTGAAGAGTTTGTTTGTTATCGTGCTATCCTCGGGAACTACTGGTTCGGATTGAGAAAATCTTGTTGTGTCGGATAGATTATTTATTGAGGAAAATGAAATGAAATTAATGGAAAATGTCTAAAAACGCAAAAGCAGATGATATTGATCTGAATCATTGAATTGATTATTCTAGATTGCTAGTCAAAGCGGATAAAAGTAATCCGATCATTCAATTGATATGAAATAGACAATATTATGTTAAATAAAAACACACAAGCAGATGATATAGATCTGAATCATTAAATTGATTATTACATATTGCCCCATTTCACAATACCCCGTTAATATTGTTACATAGTGCCCCATGTGCAAACTCCTTATTTTGCAATGATTTTTTTGTACACAATTATACAACGGGGTGCTATTTTCATAAAATAAAAGAAAAATACTTTTCACACATTGTTAACGTTACCAAGAGACATATACGTAAACAAGGTGTATGTTAGTTACTTAGTAACCTTATTCACTTTAAATTGAACTTTTAGTTGTTATTAAATGTACTTGAACTTTAAGGATGCACACACTACAGCGCTGGTGCTAGTTGCATATGTTCAAAATAGTCTTCTTCAATATTGTACATACAATGATAGCTACCTTATAATCACAAATACTAATAACAACTTAAATAATTAATAATAAATATGGAGACTTTGTACAGTTGTAAACAACTTTATAATATAAAGTTTGTTATTGGGGATAGGTGACAAATTTGAGCAGATTTATACTCGCTGAGTTTCTGGTTATTAAATTAACATACTTAGTGTATGCAAACAAATGTTTGTGCATCGTTGGTAATAATAGTGTTACAATTTACCATGGTATGATTTATCTTATCTGGCGATAAATATTTAATCGTTTGTAACCATGTGCTGAATACATAAGCTACATAAAATATGAAGCATTTTAATAAAAGGAGGACTCGCTGCCGATTACGATACAAGATTAATCCTAGTAGAAAGCAGACATTCAAAGACTGTTAACTGCGAGTATATTAATTTACTATGACCATTAACGACCTAATTGCAACAGTCGATTGTATCTTTTACTTTTGGAAAAAAATATTATTATTATCAGTGATTGCATCACGAGACTACTGAGTCTTTGATTATTATTTTTATAATATCAGGTCTTTCCTATCTTCTCGGTCTTATGACCGATATTACAGAAATTAGGAAAAAGCGTTGCTAAGTACCTAAACTTCTTTATTAGCTGGAATAACAGTGAACTAGATTATATGTGTCTTATAAATTACACATTGTTCAGAACTCACCTTGTTTAAAAACTTAATATTTATGTATAACGTTGTGTTGATGGTGTAGCTTGCTCAAAATAAATATTAACCATTTAATTGACTCAATTGTAATGGTTCAAAGTGCTTACGGAAGAACCTTTATGAAATAAATTCAATAGAAAATAAGAGCAGTCTTTGATGTGTCATGCTAGGGAAACAATAATAAATCGCTGAATGATAACTTGTTGGAAGGGCCAACGTTGCAGAAAGAGCTAAGGTACACGGTTTTGAGTTGGAGAGTTAAACCTTTATGCTTGACAGTAGATATTATCAAAATGTATCGACCGATACAAGTTAATAACGTTGATACTGACGAGGGGATACTGTGGAGAGAGGAAACGAGTGCTGAAATTAATCATTATATAATATCGAGACACCTTTGGCGTAACTTCCTCCCCATACATTGCAGCAGTCAGCTTGTGACGAAGGCGAACATTATCCGCTAGGCGCTGAAAAGTTTGTTATCTATTTTTTATAATATGGATGATCTAATATCAAGGTTTGAGAGCAAGGAGACACAGGAACACAGGACACAAGAACAGATGAATGAGCCAAAGGAGGATTTGAACTTCAGAATTGGACAAGTAATTGTCAGGAATTATTAAAAGAAATTAAAGATAGAGAGAAAAAAGAAAGAGAGGGAAGTCAGGATAAGGTTAAGGAAACTCAATATATCTAGGAAAGGAAACAGCGACAGAGCGCATTAAAAAATGTGTGTTGGAATAAATCAAGTAGAAATTATATAATTCCCCAAATTCGATAGATTGAAGATATCTTAATCGATATTGCGATTGATGAAACTGTTGGACCTGTAGCTTAACCATGCCGGTGAATAATCAATTCTTCTTAAGGAAAAAGTCAAAAATAATAAAATCAAGATAGACTTGATAGTGACATGATTGAGCCAGCAAAGCAGCCATCTAAATGGGTTCCAAATATGGTTCCCATTATTAGATTGGAAATATTGTGGTCAAAAGCCGTCCATTAAATTGGAAAAACTGTGATATTAAGATGTCCATTAAATTGGAAAAACTGTGATCTTAAGATGTCCATTAAATTGGAAATATTTTGGTCATAAGCCGTCCATTAAATTGGAAAAACTGTGATCTTAAGATGTCCATTAAATTGGAAATATTGTGTTCATAAGCCGTCCATTAAATTGGAAAAACTGTGATCTTAAGATGTCCATTAAATTGGAAATATTGTGAATATGATCTTGTGATCTTAAGAAAAAAAAATAAAACAGTGAAATTGTGAAGTAACAACTAGAGTCTACGGGAAAAAATGGGAGATTTTTTTTCCCTATCTGGACGGAAGCAGAGCAAATCTGGTCATTTAATTGACAAGGAAGATATATAACTTAATAAAACGAAAATTAAATACTGAATTTAAGTTGGGTATTGTATGATGCCAGCAAATTGGGTAAAAAACCCAGCTGGACCATTCAATTGGTTGGTTTCAAAATGCCTCACAAAAATCCACAAATGTGCCAGTAGTAATACAACCTGGGTGTATGATGGGAGTGAAACGCGCATTACAGGCGACTTCTGAGGTTGCTGTTGATATGCTTGACTCCTTCTTGCCGTTTTTTCTAAAGGTTGTTCGATGTTCAATCGAGATTACCACTTAGAGATAACTATATATGCGTAGAGCTTGATATTGATTATTAGGATCAAGAACTTGCAGTGTTTCTAGTAAGGAGACGAAGTATTGGTAGTAGAAGAAGTATGTCAAGTATTTCTGAAAATGCATAAGTGAAGTTAGCGTAGAGCGCGTATGCGCATTCTGCGCGTGTCGGACATGGATGGCTTTATATACCACTCGGCGCCCATTTGGACGGCGTCTGGTAGACCATAGAAGTAAATGGCGTAGCATGGCATTAAGCATAACCAATGCCATGAGTAAAAGCATCAAATATTTGGAAATACTTATGAATGTATAATGTCATAATTCATTGCCCACGGTGGTATACTAAACCTAAAACTGGACACGATAACTGACATTCATTTTGGATCATCTTATAATATCAGGTCAACTCATATAAGAATTGAACATTATATCAGGCCAGCTGCCAATGAACTGTCACTACTGATCAACAGCACACTGACCGAAACTGAATCATCTTTAAAATCAAGGCAAAAATAAAAAATATAACATATTTGTCATTTTTGAAATCAAAAGTCCATTGATTGCAAGAGACTACTTCGAGATCTACCAGCTCGTACCGATTCAGCATCAATGTGATCAATATACAGCCTGTTTCGGAATATGTAGCCATGAATATCCAGAAGGACTCATTTCTGACTATAGATCACTCTGATCTACAAGCATGCAATCAATATGATGACGACGCGATCTAAAGTCCATTACAACAGCCAATATATTACGTCAGATCAGTCTCTGTGTAAAAGATGACGTGTCTAAACAATAGGTTAGTGACCATCATGAAGTGCCAACCTATATGGTCACAACTATACGTAACAAAAACACACCTTTACTCGTGATGCGAATCATGCACAGTACGTATCATATGCGGGAATCAAGTTACATCGGAACAATTAAATGGAGATGACATTATCAACCTTGAAGAATGCATTACAAGTATAAAGCATAAAACCATTACACATTTTCTCATAAACTCCAATGAAAACAGATAAACACAGAGGCATTGTACTGAAAATAGAGATCCCTACTATAAATCATATGATGGAATTAGAACTTCTCATTATTAGCGAAACAAAGATGATTAAAGAAGACTTTAACAATCACACCCAAGTTCAAACAGATTTGAAGGGAATAGGATCTCAAATAGATCAAAGGACTTTTCATCTCATGATGTCACAATACTCTATAATCAGCACGATAAACACCGTTATCATACGTGCAGCCACGCCATTGCACTAATCCGGCTCGAAAGACCATGAAGATTAACTGTGCTTTCCGTACAACTTTATCATCCAAAGTTGTAGAAGAAAATATTGATTTATTGATACGTTATTGCTTATTACCAGGTGATGTACACGCGATGATTGCGCTAAATGTTAGCTGAGTTAGGAGAATGATATTGGAGCGATTTGGGTGAATGTTGCTGGATGGACATTATGTACATGTGTTACACCGTACAGAAAAAAAAGAGAAGGTAAGAAGGATGTATAGCGGAATAAAAACTCTACGGAATGTTGTTTTGAACTAATGGATAAAGTGTATGTTAAGAACACAGCCAAAGAAACTAAGCTGGCGTTTATTTATGACCATGTACCTCATACGGTAGAAAAAGCAATAGCCGACGATGTATTTATAATAAACTAAACAACACTGTGAGAAGAAGTGAAGTAAAACTAGAGAAAGAGAAATACTCGGTGAGTCCACTTCAATTTAACAAATAGATAATTTGTTTGTGAACTAAATTAGTTATTTTCAAATATCTAACTAATACTTCATTGCATGTTTTTATGACACATCTTCTAAATTAAAACAAGAAAGGGATGTAGTGTATTGACAAGCACGAACTTGTCTCGTGCGCATACGTCACGCGCGGCGGAAAAGGACGATACAGTCAGTGTCCGACCGGCCCGCTACGGGGCAGTGATGGTGCGTTGTCGAGCCAATATTAGGCGTGCTTAGTCAGTGGTATAGTGCAATACGCAGGACACTACACCCACTATTGAACTATTTCTAGAAAAAAAATCATGCAAGCAGGTCCAGTAGTTAAGCTACAGTGAAGACTTTTATACTGAATTCCGGCTTCTTACAAAAAATTCACAAAAATCTCAATAACTTTGGAACTATTGAAAATCGCTGAACATACATGGGGGTTATATCGATAGGTATTGAAGTCCCCCATCGATTGACTTACGATGATCCACCCCTCCTGTTACACCCTGTATAGTCATAACCCTATCATATTGGAATAAAAAATAATTCTTCACAAGATTTTTATGTATCGAATTGTGTCTACCAACTTTCAAAACCTCTAGTGAAAAAAAAGTACTTGTATTTTTTTTTTAGGACTTATTTTAAAACTAACTACATTCATGGCTAGTATACCCTGAAAATTTCATGCCGCTACTGCCAGAGTATCAAAACAAAAATGAACGCGAATGGCACAGGTGCCATAAATCAGTGTTTTTTATTTTGCATGAAAAACTTTAATTTAAAAAATAAAATGAAATGTTTCAGCAAATTTATGCTATGTTAGTAACATTAGTAGCAGTAATTTTACAGAATTGCAAATTAAAGGGGTGAAAATCAAACAAAGAAAATTTACATAATTTTTGTTAATTATTTTTTTTTACAGTAAGTGTTCATAATGGGCTCCATTATTGGCTATGCATAAACGAGTACGACACCTTTTTACAAAGGTTTTTCGGATGTTGCAAAATGCTAGTACTACATTTTGCCTTGTCACAATCTGGGCCCCTGAAAAATTTTTCAAAAAAGAAGCATTCCACAACCTCCAAAAAAGCTTTTTAAGAAGGTCTAAGCTACGCATAGCCAATATTAATGCCCACTTACCATAAAAAAAAATATTTTCAAAAAATATGTAAATTTTCTTTGTTGGATTTTCACCCCTTTAATTTGCAATTCTGTAAAATTACTGCTACTAATGTTACTAACACAGCATAAATTTGCTGAAACATACCGATTTATTTTTTAAATCAAAGTTTTACATGAAAAATAAGAACACTAATTTATGGCACCTGTGCCATTCTCGTTCATTTTTCGTTTTGATGCTCTGGCAGTAGCGGTATGAAATTTTCAGGGTATACTATCCATGAATGTAGGTAGTTTTTAAAATAAGTTCTAGAAAAAAAACACAGGCACTTTTTTTTCACTGGAGGCTTTGAAAGTTGGTAGACACAATTCGATTCGTAAAACTTTTGTGAAGAATTATTTTTTTACTTCAATATTATAGGGTTATGACTCAAATCGATATCGTAATTATAAAGACCCACTATTGAACTACTTCTAGAAAAAAAATCATGCAAGCAGGTCCAGTAGTTAAGCTACAGTGAAGACTTTTATACTGAATTCCGGCTTCTTACAAAAATTTCACGAAAATCTCAATAACTTTGGAACTATTGAAAATCGCTGAACATACATGGGGGTTATATCGATAGGTATTGAAGTCCCCCATCGATTGACTTACGATGATCCACCCCCCTTGTTACACCCTGTACATTTGTTGTTAATAAACCTTTTTAATACAGCAATCATCATTGTTAGTCAAAAATGTTTCGTTATCCTATTTGGTCAGAGATCTGATTTTGCCTCCGGATTTTAGAATTGCACTCTAGTGTAGGGCAGACCTACCACGGCAAAGGACCACACTAAAACGGTAGTGATTATATCGCTACCTTAAATCTCAAATGGCGTAACCGCCAATTTGGTCAAAATGACTTTTTAATGCAGTTTTATTCAGTTTTTTTTCTCTATCGATCTGTATATTTAAAATCCTCAAATTCGCAAAAAAAAGGTTATTACGACCCAATTTTTTTTATAGATTTGAACACTTTTCATAAGGTAAACAGGTCGTAAAAGGCTTAGTTTAATTTACTTGGTGGTTACGCCCCTAGAAATTATTGTGACACGAAAAAAATTTCAAAAAAAAAGGGTGTAAGGGACATAATTTTCCGGCGTAACTCGTAAGAAACGCTATTTTCCGAAATTGGAATACAAAAGAAAGGCGTTTACACCCAAAATCGCTGAACACATGATTGTCATTATTATTGTTAGTATTGATGCGCGGGGGGATTAAGTTTGCGGAGACATTGGCTATTTATTGCTTTTCCTTGTTTCGGCATTTTAAATCAATGTCCAAACACAAATCAGAATGAAAGACCAATAACGCGCCAAAGTCAACGTAACGGTCACAAAAAATAATAAATACACGGAGGAACGTAATCTATGCGCACAAGTACGCAAATGGCTGAATACAGAGATAAATGTATGGTGAATATACAGCAGCGGGGGTAACGAATGACAAAATTAATCGAATTACGTATAACTATAAGTGAAATTTCCCATGTACAAAAATTCGTCATCCTGTTATAAAACTTACAAGGTGAGTATTACCCATTACATAACTATGAAAACGTGACATATGGCGTAACTTTGTAAAAAGCGTAATACAGTGTGAAAATTTTACGTTTTCTTTCATTATTAAGTTATTTTAAAGCACAAAAGACAATTACTTTCGGGAGATACGACCTTCACCTCTTAAAAATCATGTTTTTTTATGAGGCGTAAACGCCTTTTCGTAATATTTTCATAGGCGTAACCGACTTCTAGTTTGTTAAATATAAGATTTAGGTGCAAAGAGTTCTTACTGAAGCCTTTATCTCAAAATTCTAAGAAATTTGATGTATAAAACATTTTCACTGCATTAAAATTGACAAAGTTATATAAAAAAAACAACTTCTTTTTCGTTTTTTTGCTCTCCTGAAAAGTTGCGTTTTGGTGCTTACACCATTTGAGATTTAAGGTATCGATATACTCTTTGGACCACACGGCCAGTCGGTTTTAAGACTGACAAGTGACTTCGAATACTGGCGCAATTAATTTGCGTTTCGTTACTTGTGAATGCATTTATTATTGTTATCGATAACTAAAATTGTATTATTAACTAAAAAATCTGCTCTAATTTATGAATAGTAACCATTTAAAATATTCAAAACCAATTATGAATGACTAATAATAAACAAAACAATAATAAAAATCATTCAAATAATTTTTCTTTTCAACACTCAACGAGTTAACAAAACGCAACTGACGTCATCGCCGAAATGTCAAAACAAATTTCCATACAAAATATTAATTTTCAAATTCCGATTCTATCAAAAGTACAAGAAACTGCAGCGTAGAATTTTGTAATTAGGCTTAGAAAAATACAATCTTTCGAATCAAAACAATCACTTGAAACAGCAACTTAGGGGTCTATAATTTGTTCATAATGTCGTATAGAAAAAAATCGGATCTCTCTAGGAACTCAAGACAAGCTAGAAAATTAAGAAAGTTGCGACGGATTGAGAGACTTGTTGCGATTGAAGAACGCGAGGCTTTAGCTCGCGCTAAAGAACTTTGTTTATTCCAAGAAGCCCGATTTATAGCTGGTTGTGATCGCCATACGATGATTCGAGCTTCAGAGCCATATATTGTAAGAGAGGCCCGCTTGAGTCCTCAGCGTGGCCCAGCAGCTGCAACTCGGTCGCAGGAAAGCAGCCAAGGAACGAATTGACGACTATCAGCTGATCGTGATTACTGTATTTTGCCTGGAGCCTTGGAGACATTTACTGGAAGAGAACCACTTTAGCTCTCAATGTAGCCAAACGGCTGCAATCTTGGTTGCTGGAAAACGGCCAAGAAAGGAATGCACATAATATAATGATAATCAGTAAAGGTGTCTGGGGCTAAAGATGCGCTTCAGCTGTCAGCATAGCCATATGGCAGCAATAAATTATTATTATTATGTGACTTAAATATCTATGTTAATTTTTTTTGTCTAATCTCTGCAACTCTTTGAAATTCTAGAAGGTTGTCCTGTGATTATTCAGTACTTAGAATAAAGGACAATCTGATCAACATTTAACCACACATTGCATACATTCAATGGATAAGAATAACATTAAAAAGTAAATCTTCATACCTGCATACAAATATTCAAGGAGAAAAGTTGGCCAGGCATTTAGAAGGAACAAAGCACCAGGAAGGGTGAAAGTGGTACATAATACACTGAAATAGTATGGTCCTATGCTTCTTTAATTCAAAAGGCTCATTTCTCTTCATTAAATAAAAATCTGCTTGCAGAGGTTCGAAAGCATTGATAATTTTTTTTTTTAGATCTATTAAGTTACCCCTTCACAAGTTACCCCTACACATCACACATCACATCACAACACAAGCAGGCTGCACACTAGGCAAATTGAAGTAGGCAAATAAAATTATAAGTATAAAATCATACAAAAAAAAATCCCAATGTGGGTGTGGATGAATGTGGTATCCAGGTGTAGTCTAGGGGAGAAACAATATACTGGCTATTTATCAGTGTGGGACTGAATTGACTGGGCCAAGACTGGGTCTTGTATGTACTCTAGTTTTTTTCTAGTTCAGTAGAAGTCCAGTTATCCGAATTAATGGGGACCGGGACCCATTCATATAATCAGAGATTTTTTTAAAAATTGCCATTGGAGAGAAAAAAGTTACGTTTTGATATTGCACTATTTTTTATTGAATTAAATGAAGAACCATGATATTTTCACATGTTTTAAATATAAAAAAAACGGAGGGAAGGACAATAGTGAGTGAACGTGCAAACACTGGCTTCGCAGGGGGAAGGATAATAGCGCAATTAGACTTTTTTGGACAATTTTTTTCTGAAAGTGATTTGGCTAATCGGCGATTGGGATAGTCCGAGTTCGGATAATTGGAGTTCTACTGTACTCTACACTCATAAAAATGTTCTCATCAGGAGAATTTTGTATGAGTATGCAGGTATAGCTGTTTTAGCCCATAGTTACCAACTCAACGAGACCTGTAGACAGCACCAGTCAGAAGAACTAATAGAAATAAAATAAAAGGCATTATCACATCTAACATTTAATAAACTTTTCTAATATTTTAACATATTGACACATGAGCCCTACACAGTTACTTAAAATAATACATTTATCAAACAACATTAATCTACTAATTGATTCTTTGATATTCTCTATTCTTTCCTTAACCATCGGTGTCATTAGATCATTCAGTTCCTTATTATTAGAACATAGAGCTGCTGAATAGATTAGTCTACTGACATCCTTACTTTGATCATAATAATATTTAACAACCATCAATAGTCCATACAAATTGAAACTTAGGCCTCTAAAATCTATATACAAATCTTTGTTCAGTCCATGACTGTTGATAAAAGAGTCTTGTTCCTGAGATAATTTGATAGATCTTGACATCAAATAAGAAACAATGCTTTCAAAAGTAAAAGATACATAATCTAATTCATTTTCTGGTAAAAAGAATCCATACTCTGTTATCAACTTCAAATTATGGCTGTCTCCATAACAAATATACAGTTCTGTAAATGGCGCAAAATTGTTCTTTGTATAAATAGAAAACCAAACATCTGCAAATAAGTTTAGATGAATGTTTGCCACATTAACATCTGTCATGTTTTTGCCAACCATAAGTTTGGTTTCATTTTTAGCATTTGCACTGTGATTGATCATATCCAAATAAGGACAGAGGGATATTTTAGTGTTGTCACTTATCAATGCAAGTATTGTATTATCAGTATTCCTCAAATTCAGTATGTTAGTTAAATCCATATACACACATCTAGTGTTCACTGTAAAGTAGGCCCATTCATACATAGACAGTTCAAAGTTATCTTTCAGTTGCTGCACTGTTGGGTACTTAGACATGGTTGATAGTAAAATGCTCTCAAAAATACTGTAAGATGTACCAATTACATCCTTCTGTTTTAATATTGCCGTGTATATATCAGCATGTACATGGCTTAGTATATCATCCGATAAAAAATATGGCACAGAATAATCTTTAGGTAAACTATTTAGGTACAGATGCCACTTCGTTTCGCCACTCTGAACTCTTAAATATGTCAAATATAAAGCCATCAGGGACTGGAACGAGACTGCTTGCTTATATTCCAATAAACATTGCTTACTGTTCTCTAAGAATATGCTACAAAATTGATGGTCTGTGAGAATTGTAACAACATTTATAGTAGAATTAAGTGGCATGTTTATTAACTCTTCACCAGCTGATATCCTCTTTTTTGTCAGCACCCCGCGGCCAGTGTTGTCGAAAACGGCTAGAACTAGTTTATCGTTACGTCGTATACCCTGTTTTGATAACCACGAGTTAAATAAAACTAAATCTTTTTCATCGTCACAAGTGCGAAAGTTTCGCTCTTTGTTTTGCTTCCTTTTGCGTTGCGTCCGACCCATTCCTTGTATTATACGAATATGTAGTACTCATTTATTTTGTTAGTAGTAATTAATTGATTTGGTTGGAGCAAGAGATTGCGTAGGATATTTAAAAAATTGCGAGGTTTGTTTTGGTTAGTTTAGTTATCCTTGACTTGTTTTGACATTTGGTTGGGATGCAACGTTTTGTTGACTTTGTTCATTAAATTAAATGGATTTTTGATAATTATTTGATATTGTAATTTATAGTAGTATGCACTATCAGACGCAATCTTTGTTGTTGTATTTGTGTTGATTTGGGAAATTTTTAATATTTTTGTAGGATGTTAAGATTTTGCGGATTTTACGCACAACATTCAGCTGATAAATTTGAAACGAAACGCAAAAAATCAATAAACCATTTACGTCTGGAAATCGGCCGAGGATTTGCTGATTTAATTTTATTCTTTATTTACATACATTTACACGTGTAATAATAACTCATAATGCTCTTTAAATATACAAAGCCTAAAAGAGCAACGATTTACGCAGATGGTAGAACACCAAAGAGGATGATCATGTACGGATGTAATTATTTCTGAACGAAATTAGAATTTGAGTTTTGTTTGACAGTTTCGGCCGTTTTCAAAACCGACTTGTGAATTGTGTTCTTTCTGTTGGTGTTGAGTTTATTTTGTACATAACTTACCTTCTCACGAAATACGATCAAAATTTAAAGTGTGGAAACTAATTGATTAAGTATTATTTGTTTAAAGAATGTCTCAACAGCAGACAAAGAATTGTATTACCCTTCGTGGGTCTGCCCAAATAATATGCGAATATCTGAGTAAGTTCAGCTAAAGTTTATTCAAACTCGCATCCTTACCGAAATTACTTGTTATTTTTGCACCTTATGTTAGTGGTACTATATTTTGGAATCATGTAACGCAGGCACAGGCTACGCAGCATATTCAAACTTAAGTCACTCAATTTGAACTATTATTCCAGATTTTGCCATAAATTCGGTGTTATTCCAAAGAGGCTTGTACCCACCTGAGATGTTCAAGGCTGAGCAGCAATATGGCATTACATTGTTGATATCTGAAGATGCACAGATAAAAAGCTTCCTATCAAATTTGTTGAAGCAAAGTGAAGGTATACAATACATAATACATTACATTTCTTTTTTTACATTTTAGTGCAAAAATTATAGCTAAGGAGGATGGGCAGAAATTATTCATCAACCAATATTAACCTGACATAATTATGTCTCTACCAAGTTCTTTTCATGAATTTTATTTTATTTATTATGGGGGCTAGTCTCAATTCGTTGCAATACATGAAAAAAATCATGTCACAGTACAGCAAAAATGTATGTATGAAAATTTTTAATTCTTATTGTAGATTCCAGAAGCACTGTTCCTTTTTGTGTGGATTCTTGCTTAATGATTAATATACTTTCAGCATTAAAATGTTACATATGAGATAAGTAAACTGAAAAAAAAAGAAATCAAAAATGAAATGGAGTTAACATATTATTGTTGCAGATGGTCATGAAAAGAGCTTTCCTACAGTATACATCTAGTTCTTATTGCAACCTATACCCAACCCATACATTTCTGCTCATTCTCCTTCCAAATAACTTGAAATGAAATAGTTTTATTAATATTTATTGTAATAATTTGATAATTTTCATTTCCAGAATGGATAATCAACAAAAAAGTTAGTAAATTATCCCTTATTATATTAAATGTTGCAAATAAAGAAGTTCTTGAGTGCTGGGATTTCAACGTTCAATACGAGGATGGTGATTTAGCACTGTCAAAAGAGAAAAACGAAACCGTCGGCACAAAAGACTTAAAGAAGATTCAGCAAGAGATCCGCGATGTCATGCTCCAGGTTGCAGCTACAATATCATACTTACCCTTCCTGGACTGTAGATGTTCGTTTGACGTTTTGGTTCACGCCAAAACTGATTGTGATGTACCTGAAAAATGGGCTGAGGCTGAACCAGTTTCCATAACGAATGCACAAAATGTGCAGTTGAAGACATTTTCAACAAGCTTACATAAAATGGAGACTGTTGTTAGTTATAAGTTAGCAGATTAAAGCGTAAAATGATTATCATCACTTAACAACTTTGATATGATGATTTTGTTAACACCCATTTAAAATAATATTGCTAGTAAAGAACAGCAGTCTACAACAGGACTGGACAGGAAGTTTCAGCCTCTGGCCCTCAAAGGGTCTGATCTCGGACTGTAAAATATTGTAATGAATAACAAATGTTGGTTAATATAATTAATTACAAAAATTAAGATCTAGTGAGGGGGTGTGCTACAAGGGCTTTTTGGTTTTTCACAGTAACTCTGAATCTTAAGCTACTTGCCACCCCCTGCTATAGAAGATAATATGCAAGATTTTCGACTTTCGCGTTCCATTACACTAAATATATCTTTATGGGTCTACGCGCCATATTAGAAGTAGCAAATACATAGCTACTATCTGCCCGATGTCTCGACTGCGTCTCGAGCGACCATGATTGGTGGTAACCGATCCGCCCACAGACCCATAAAGACTTATATTTAACAGAAGATATTAATAAATAAATAAGGAAGTTTTGTTCAGTCAACAGCATGTTTGTGGACATAACACTTTGGACTTAATATAACTAGGACTTTACTTTTGTCTTGAGCATTGTGTTAAAATCATATCATCAGTATTATGTTCAATAGGCTGTTGACTGTACATACAAAATAATTTCGCCTCAGGATCATATATTACTCATTGTGTAGATATAAATAATTTTTACATCACTAATTGTAATTAATGATACAAGCTTTTAACTATTATGTGGGACTCTATTTATAAATTTACTAGCTGTCCCAGCGACTTCGTTCGCGTTTTCCCCGTTTTTTACACATTTCCCCCTGTTTCTTTCCTCCTCTTGGTCGCAGCCTGATGTTATATAGCCTAAAGCCTTACTCGATAAATGATGTATACATCGCAAAGAGATTTTTTCAAATCGAAATAGTAGTTCCTGAGATTAGCGTGTTCAAACAAACAAACAAACAAACTCTTCAGCTTTATAATATTAGTATAGATTTAATGAGACTTTCATTTGACACAAAAAAAGTTATTTTAAAAGATAATTTACTTATTTGAAAATGTATACATACTTACCTTTTATTTTTAATGTGTGTTAACAAAATCAGTAAATACAAAGTGGGTTAAATGATTGTTGGTTTGTCTTAGGTACCTATGTTATGTATGTTTATTTAATAGGTTAAGTGTTCTCATAATTTAATATTTTTCGTGCTTACATAAGTCCTTTGGAATATTGTGTTGCACAAGACAGCTTTCATTAGGTCCTATCAAATATGGAATATTTATTCTATTCTGAGCAAGTGTTACCCATTTTATCTTTGATTCCAAAATTGTCTGTTTTCAACACACCCTGTCGCAGGCTATAGACCCTGAACAATGCTTACATTAACAATGCTTAATTTAATGATTCAAGTAGCAAGTGTTGAACTTTTTTTGTATTGTATAAAAGTGCCAGATCGGTAGCTGCCCCTAATTGTTGGGCCCATTTTATGCTTTTGTTTATGAAAGTACACAGTACATTTTTTCAAATCTTAGTTGCAGATATCTGAAAGTGGTTTTGATCATGCAGCTGGTTGATTGAGTACAGTAACATGCGCTGTGTACAGTTTCATTAAACTTTAAACCTTATCATAACATAGTAAGAACGCATGGTGTACATATATAAGTGCAGGCGACTGCACATACAATCTGAAAAAAATGGTACAAAAATATGACTTGCTTATATGTTATTGTTTACGCCAACCTAAGCTATATCGAAAATTGGCTCATTGTTTACGTAAAAAAAATATTGAATGTATTTGAATTGTTTCCGGCGTGCTATGATTAGGGGCACTGAAGCCTATAATTATAGATATATAAACGCCCTACCGCCCTATTTTTTTACTTCACATTATGTGTACACTATCATTTTGTACTCTATTCTTCTAATAGCATTGTCATTTACAGAATTGATGTAAATATAGTATTAATCCTAGCTGTAAGATTGCCTATGCATTTAGTTTACTGATAAAAATCGAAACTGAATTGAAATAAAATCATGTTCATTGGATACATGTTATTTTTACATTTATTAACTCTTCTAACTTACTGTCATATTCAAAGTCATAGCGATTACTTCCTATCTAAACTTATTCATAGTCAACTATGGTCCATAGATCCCAGAGCTGCCAGACGTCACTTATTTTCTAATGGACAAAATATATACGAATGAGTAGTGGTGGGGTTTGCACTATCATCTAATATGACTAGTTGCTACCTTGACCAGACGGCCATTTTTCAGATATCAAATTAATCAAGGTACATAGAAACATATATAAAAATCAATCATCAGAAAATAAGCTAACCTTAATTATTTTTTTATAGCTTTAAAGCGTCTGTAAGGTAAAACCGTCGACCGCATGTGTGGGAGTAATGAATCCTGATTTTTAATGATATTGTGTGAAATATATGTTAAAATCAGCCCTCAGAATTTAAGTGAGGTGAGCAGTGTTTCTATGTACCTTGATTGATTGATACCTGAAATGAATGGCTGTCTGGCCAAGGTAGCAACTAGTCATAATATGACTAGTACACCCCACCACTACTCAGTCGTATATATTTTGTCCATTAGAAAATAAGTGCCGTCTGGCAGCTCTGGGATCTTCTTCTAATAGGGCAACTATACATATAGGTATATAATACCGAAATCATGATAAGTTTTTTCATTATTACCAGCCCATATACCCTCGTCCCTACTGCTGGGGCACAGGCCTACTCTAAACTAGGGCGATCAGTAGCGGTACCATGAGTTGGCTATCGAAAACTATGTAGCGGTATCATGAGTTAGCTATCGAAAACTTACGTACCTACGTTAAACACCTATCGAATTGTTTTTTTTTTCATACTACCCATTTTAGTTCTTAGCGTAACCGCTAGGGGCGCTGTACAAGTTTTTCATAGATATATTTACATAGGCGATATCAAGTCTGCCACTTTTAAACTCATGGTATAGCTCTATAGGCCTTAGTCAATTATTTCGTTATAAGATAAAATAAATAATATTGTGTTGAGTAGTTTACTGATAATGTATCAGTGCCGGGAGTAGTAGCCGCCACTTTCAATCCCATTCTTTATCTGCACGGGTAGAACTCAGAATTGTTTTATATTAATTTAAAAGACTAAATCTAACACGTCGGTGAAGGAAGTTAAAATAACTGAAACCATACGCTTTCATTTCGTTTATTATGTATAACAAAGCTCTTACAATATTAGCGATTACAAGCTACAATAAATATCATCTATTCAGCAAATAATACTGTACAATATGTTAATACAACTTAACATTTCAATAATTTCGGTACTTGAGATCTTATAGTAAAATGCGAGGCAGTATCTACTTTCATGGTAAGCATGCAAATGCTTAACTAAATCAATAAGAAACTTATATTTCAATGAGTATTTTTATGTTTTTGCTTTTTGGTGAAGGGATTATTCCACTTTGCCCTATCAAGCCGACCCACTGTTGAAAAAATATTAGTTTTTGCTTTAAGTGGAACGTGGTGGGAATGGTGAGGCAAAGTGGAATAAACGCAATGAAGTAGTTTATAAAAAAGGATATTAGAGTAGGTATAAACTTTCTAAATTCCGATACCTATTTAACTATTATTTTTTTGTAAAATCCTTAAAGCTACCCGCATATTTATGTCAGCTAGCGCTCACTGTTGTTTACCAAAACGCTTGTTATTATAAGTCGCATTTTAAGCACCATTATTATAAATTAACTTAAAATTTACATTGAAATTATTATACAAAAGCTATTGAACATAACTTTCAAATAAGTATTACGTAGTTGCAGACGAGAAAATCTATAATCGAAAGTATGGTCTTTCAGGCGTTATTTAAAATATGTTTCGAAATACATATTATATGTATCTATGCAAAATAGTTAGGTAAATTGTTTTTTCATGTTACATTGATTTTAATAGTCGGAAATTGGGAATGATTGTTTTCTTGCCAAATTCTGCTGATTAATATTTTAGGTTTTTTCCGTCACCATAAAGGCTCCCCTTTACCTGTAAAAACAAAAAAATAAAATAAGTAAATGTGTTCATACGGGCATATCTACCTAGTGCATGCAGTGTTACGTAATTTGGTTATCTTTTCATATCTCACAACAAATAATTAGGTTTCTTTATAATATTTACCCAAATTCATGCATTGAGAATGCTATTAATTAGTTATTATAAAATCTTATTGAAGCATTAGTTACTACTTTTGTACAACAACGAAGGAATAAACGAAAAAATTACCCATCAAAAATACAATCCATGAAAAAATAACGTAAAATAATTTACATAATTTTTGCTGGTGAGTGTAATTAAAATTGGTGATTTTTTCGTTTCGGAAAATGAGTGCTGAGTGTTATTTTGGTGCACGACAAAAAGAAAATTTCGAAAAATACATACCATTTTTCATGTTGGCTTCCAAGTCGCCATATTGAGGAAATAGGTTAATAATTTTGAGAGAGAAAAAAAAAACAAATTGTCGCCTTTCTGTTAATTCCAACACTCATTCTTTTATTGTGATTTTGGTATATTATCCATTACAATGACAACATTATCGCACCTTAATATTTGTTGTGAGAGTATAAAGTTAGAATGGGATCGACGTGACGTCACTGAAGTTATAAATTACCGATTGAATAAAAGTTCAAAGCATTAGATATTTAATGTAAATTTCTAGAACCGCATCTATTAGAGAAATGGTTATATAATAAAAGGATTTTCACTGACGTCACTCTACCCCGGGTATTCTCAATCAATGTAATAAAAATAAATAGTACCCTTCAGTTTTAATTACATATAAATAATGAACTTAAAAATAATAGAAAACCTTTATACAAAATGAAAATACTAAATTAATAAATCTGCGCACCTATTCTGTGAGTATTCGGTCCCAAAAATAGAAATAAATGAAAAATACTGTCAAATGAAATAAAAGTATAATGTAGTATTCGCTAACATAATATAGCCACAACCATTCTTCCAATTGTCCACACTCAAAAAATTATATATAAATTCATCTAGGTCTACCTAGCTATAGTATTAAAACTGGGTTCTGACTAGGTGATGTATATCGAAATGAATGAAAATCATGTTTTTTTTTATTTCGTTTCCTATTAGGCTTTGTGATGGTTGTACTCGCGCGCTGTGACGTCATATTAGATGCAAAAAGAAATTAAAAGCGTTTCAACAATAGATATCCAAGTAGAATGGAAGCACCAGTGCATATAGGAACTTAATTTATAGTCCAGTCATTTAAGCTTAAATTAGGTAAGAATCTCGGAATCCGAGATACCCAGCTGTAAGTCTGTAAATATTTAGATATTGACACCCTAAAAGTGTTCTCAAAACCTACATATTGTAGGGTGTACGCAACTATTAAATTTTCAATGTCAAATGTCACAAATATCAGTTTTATGAACTTTTGAGCGAAACGGGAAGTTTTATCATCAAAGTGTGTAGGAGAAAATTGCTTATCATCTAATTATCTATAAAAATTGTCTCTACGTTTTATTCCTAAGATTCACCATTTCAGAGATACAGCGATGCAAATAGTTGAAAAAGTTGTATTTTCAAAAGCTTCCAGACCCCCGTGCGATTGTGCTAGACAGTTAAAATTTTCACAACTGATGTATTTCAGTAGCCTCTATAACATATAATATGTACTAGAAAAAGCCAATGTTTAAGTGGGTTCTCATACAAAAACTATGGTTTTTTTTTCTCACACTTGGCCGGTTTTTAACGTGGTTACCCCAGTAAACCTATTCCAGACGACACCTTTTATACGTGAAGAACACGTTGTTTATATGGAAGCCTAGTTAAATAATTGTTTTATGTTGTTTTTAGTACTATACATATACGTTTCAGTACATTTAAACTGCTTATTATGGGTCAAAAAGTACGAAATAACCAATTATTAGAATTTCTGTTTGAAGTATAACTGAAAAAAAATACATTTTAAAAATGTTAACTGTCCATCTAACTCTATTATGAACGTGAAGATCCATATTAACCAAATTTAATTTAATGAAACGCAGAAATCTTGAATCTTCTGAATACTGAAAACAACACAAAACAATTATTTAACTAGGCTTCCTTATAAACAACGTGTTCTTCATGTATAAAAGGTGTCGTCTGGAATAGGTTTACTGGGGTAACCACGTTAAAAACCGGCCAAGTGTGAGAAAAAAAAAACCATAGTTTTTGTATGAGAACCCACTAAAACATTGGTTTTAAGCTTTTTCTAGTATTAGATGTTATAGAGGCTACTAAAATACATCATTCGTGAAAATTTTAACTGTCTAGCACAATCGCACGTGGGCCTGGAAGCTTTTGAAAATACAACTTTTTTCAACTATTTGCATCGCTGTATCTCTGAAATGGTGAATCTTAGAAATAAAACGTACAGACAATTTTTATAGATAAATAGAAGATAAGTAATTTTCTCCTACACACTTTTATGATAAAACTTCCCGTTTCGCTCAAAAGTTCATAAAACTGATATTTGTGACATTTGACCTTGAAAATTTAATAGTTGCGTACACCCTACAATATGTAGGTTTTGAGAACACTTTTAGGGTGTCAATATCTAAGTATTTACAGACTTACAGCTGGGTATCTCGAATTCCGAGATTTTTCCTAATTTGACTGGACTATTAGAAAACTTGCTGCGTGTGAGTTTTAATTATAAGAACACAATTTAAATTATAAGAATTCTGTCATTTGTTAACAACATGACAGATTTTGACTGTTTAGTTTTTTGTGAAGTCAGTAAAAACTAAACTGTAACGGTATGGATTGAAATTGAAAAGCAAAAGATAAATAATTACTTTCACGAGTTGCAAATAAATTTGTTGTTTCCCCGTGGTTAAAATCTTCTTTTTTCCAAGTTTTTTTTTCTAATAAACGTACAACTACACAGCGAGTACAACAAAATCTATTTCTTTTAATAATAAAATAATTTTATATATAGTAAAAAACCTCTTACCCTAATAGATATGTACATAACTTGCAAGTCTCGTCATTAGGACATTACAGCTACGAGTTATCAAACCTTAACGTTAATTTCTAATAACAATAATATAAATCGCAATATTACAAATAAGTTTAAAATATTTACAACTTCAATAATAGAAGAAAATTATTTTTTTTATAAAAAGGCGTTTCCGATGTCAGTAGGCGTATAGTATTTTTTTTTTCAAAAAGTCGAAATGAACTTTCGATCGCGATTATCAAAAAGCGTTTGGTTTTTATTCAAAAAATGTTGTAAAACTGTTCGATTACAACTTGACAAACTCGTTAATCTAAAACTCGAATGGCGTTCAGTTCTTTTATTATCAATATAAAATTAAACAATAATAAACGACGGAACATAAATATAAAATGCTTAAAAGTTATAATCTCACTGGGTCAGCTATTTACTTACAGACACATATTAAACCGACTATAACAAACACATACCAAAGGCCCTCTATTTAAGTTTTTTAGAATAAAAATTAAACAACACCCTTGATTGAAATATGGACTCCGATTCCCTTAGATTTCCGAACAGACTAAACTTGTATGCTAACGATGATTGGAATGCGAAATGTGAGAGTCGTTGAGATAATACCACTGCTTTAATTTAAATAATTTAACTGAAAAATACTGAAACTCCAAATAGGATTTTTTATTTGTAACCCCTCTGTATGCGATTGTTATGCAAACTATAAATACTTAATGCAACTAATAAAAAACAAAATGGAATCGTCGTGATATCTCATCGTAGCGGCAAGATGAGACTGAGATTCGGAAGTGTATTTACAATACCTATTAAATAGCTGACCCTAATCTAAGAACAAAAATAGGCATGTTTTAGCATCGTCTACGCAAAAAGCATGTTTTTGCTAGTCTTGCGCGCTCCGCTTTGACCGAAGCGTTTGTCCAGGGTTTACGCCAAAATTTTTCTATTTACAATCTACCTAATTGGTTTTGAATGTTCAAAAGGAATCTTTCGTACAGCCTTAGTGAAATAAGGAAAGTTTTACACGTGCTTTTTTTGGTAGACAATTTCTAAATATTTGACTCACAAAATCAATTACTTTCCAGATATTTAAAAACATATTTTAGGTACTTCTACTTAAAGAAGACTATACCTAAAGAAACTTCTAAACACAAAACTTGCAATGTGGAGTTTAGATTTTTTTCAGCCGTATAATTAGCAAGTCCTTTCAGTGTTCAGCCATAAAAAATACTGTGAAAACGAATACTAAAATTTGACTATGACCTCAACCAAGACTTACTTACGCAAGTGGTAATTTGCAGTATTTAATTTTTTTTATTTTATTGGCTTTTATTCTATCTAAAACACATGTAAAACTTTTCTTACACAACCACGGCAACGGAACGCGCCAGCTAAAATACAATTGAGGTGTACAAAAGCAAAACCGCCTATGCCCTAGTAAACAATAGTACATAGGCGTGTTTTGTTCTTCCCTCATTGGAACATGGGGTTATTCTACTTTGTCCCCACCAAGTCGCCCCACTGAAGGGGAAAAGCTTGACTTTCGCTTGAGTGGGGCGACTTGGGGCAAATTGGAAACTAGTGTTGCAAAGTGGAATAACCCGGAACATGGTGGGTATCTGCCGGCGCCGCGGCTAGCAGTAGTAGGAGGTCGATAGGCCCAGTTTGCACGTATAGGGGTGGTGATACATACTGCTCCTGTTAGATACGTCCTTGTTCTCGCATCTTTGTCCGTTGAAGCCTTCTGGGCACCTGGAAGGGATAAAGTATTATTAAATTTACTCCAAGGTAATATACACATCTGATGAATCTAATAATATAATTAACTATCTAACTTAATCATGTATAAAACAAAGCTGTTGAAAATGATAAAATATTTTATTAGGTAGTAGTACGTAGGTACGAAGTGTAAGTAAGCATTGGTAGGCTTCACTCCAGATGTGTCAGGCCCCAAAAATGTATGAGACGCCTAATTATTAAGACAGCAACTATCCCAGCTCAATCAAGAGATTTCCTAACAATTCGAGCATTCTCAGCGAGTTATTCTCAAACGCTAAAACATTACAACAGCCGCCGATGCGTCTTAGACTTTGTAGAGCGGGCTTTAAACAGTATAGTATTATCTACTCCAATAGATACCGATATACTCACTTGCAAGCTTGCTCTCGTACAGGCTCGAAGTATAAACACGTACCGCCGTTCAGGCAGTACGAAGAAGGATCTGGCATCGGGCAAGGCGCGCCCAGAGACGCTGTGGACACAAACGTTTGTATTTAATAAACAGCATAAGTTTTGATCATATCCGGATATAAAGGAGAGCAAACCGGGGCTTAAACTTATTTTACATGAAATAAAGTATATTCAGATCAGTAAAGAATAATAAACAGTATCTTAGGAAAATTAACAGTATTTTAATTTTGTTTGAGGTTCTCGGCTGCGCTGCTCTGAGCAGTGAGTACCGTCTGACGGAATAAAAATAAATTTGTGTGAGCGTCCTTCGTGTTTCCATTTCGATCGGAAAACAGTATTTTGTATACTTTTTTTTGTTCAACAGTAAAAAGTATAATTGAGGGAAAAACAGTATAATACTGTTTAAAACAGTATAGTTGGCAACCCTAACCTGGCCCGGGCGGCAGTATCATGGGGCGCCAAATCCTACAGAATTAGCTACAGTCTCGTCTTTTATTCCTCGTGGAATGGGGAGTGCGCCAATATTAAAGTGGGTCAGAAAAATCGTAAATCCGGGGCTGGTTTAGAGGGTGGTTACAACTTGTAGTTGATGCTGCTTGTGCAGCCGTGCAGCAGAGAAACAGAAGACGATGTAATTTAGAAAAATCACTTTGTATTTTCGTTGATAGTTTTAATGCAGGTCGTGCTATTTGTGCAGTGTTAAATTTGAGAACGACGAGGATCTAATTTAGAAAAATCAATCTTATTATTATGAAAGTTTCAAAGTTACTTTGAAATGCCAAAATACATTAATTACGATTTAAAATGGATACAATCACGAACTGTATCTTTGCTTATACCATTCATCTGCATTATGTATACAGTAATCGATACTCCTGTGATATTTGATGTTTTTCTAGTTATTCTGCGTAGTTGGAACATGATCGTGTTACTTTCCAGTTTTTACGAGTGTGTAAAGGCTGATGTTAATGTGGTAACAGTATTCATGTTCTAGTTGAAGCAAAATCCTCATTGAAATCAAGTAGTCTCTACAATGATGGGAACTCATAATCAATATGCAACGGAACTCGATACGGGTGGCATATAACTGTCTGTTTAAGAATTCTATTGAGGACTTTAGTTCTCTTGTGGACGTGCTTCTTGGATGGCCTAAGTGGGCAAAAGTAATGTTTCATGCACCGAGTGAAAGTACGGAACAACAGTACCTATTGAATGCGGTCATAACTACTCATAAGTGAGAATAGAGATAAGTGAGCAGGAATTTTGGTAGAAATTAAACATTTTTTCTGAATAAACTTGCAATTTATACATTATATTATCTAGAGGACAGTCCTGAACTAAGATAGAAAACAGTGGACAGGTTCGGGCTTTTTTCCTTAACTGACATAAGATGATGGCTTGTAGTAGTCATCATCATCTTGCGGGGGAGCGGATGACTCTCACCCCTAAACAGGTCCGGCGTAACCTTTGCCTAGCATTGGAAATATAATATATAAAAATAGAGACGACATGAGTACAAGACTAAGAGACATACCGCATTGCACTCTTAGACTTTCAATTCTTTATCCAATTCCACTTCTAGCCAAAGGTCTTAGGACGAGAATCTAAGAGTGAGCCATTGTACTACTAGACTTATTTTTTTCATTCTTGATCCAATTCCACTGCTAGCCAAAGGTCTCAAAACCCGACTACTGCGTTCTAAGGCTAGTTCCTATATAGTATGCTGTGCTGTGGTGATACTCACTCGTATCCGGCGCCACAGTGCTGGGCGCCATTACGCTGACGTTAGCGAACTCGGTCGCCGGCGGGCCCACAGCGCCTTGAGCCCGGCACTCGTACGTCGCCGAGTCCTCGTACCGCGCGTGCCTTATCACTAACACCGAGCGCCTCCTGGAATGAACAGAACAGATGCATTAAAAAAGGGAACAGTATTAAGCTGAGAGGAAAAAAAATAAGGCATCCGTGGCAGCCGATCTCAATTGAGATTAGCCACTAAATATTTGTCCTTATGGGTCTACACGCGTTAATAGGAGTAGCAAATTACATAGACCATACTACATTACATAGATAGTTCGCTCGCGACCACGATTGGTGTAACCCAGTCGAAACGTCGGGCAGTAAGTAGCTATGTAATTTGCTACTCCTATTAACGCGTGTAGACCCATAAGGACAAATATTTAGTGTAATGGAACGCGAAAGTCTAAAATCTTGAGATCAGCCGATTGCGCAGGACATGGTGTCCACAAGTGTGTACACACGTGGACTCTCTATTCCCTTACTCTCATAATTTGGTGAGACGGCAATCCGACATGACCGATGAGAGGGCGCAGGACCACCAGCTTGCCGTATTTTCCGAGGCACGGGCTTTCAACCGCACAACTTCCTAAATCCGGGCTGAGAAAAACAAACAAATTTTGCCCGACCCCGTACTCGAACCGGCGCTTGCTACCAAAAAGTAGACCAACGGGGCAGTTAAATAAATAAATAATAATAATGGACAGAACAGTACTATTAAAAGGAGGAACAGTATTAAATTGAAAGGGAGCAGGTACAAAGAAAGTCAGGGGATACCAGTCACAACTATCTGTCCGCTGGTTGGTGAACGGTATACGGGTAAGCGACCCCGGCTCTTCGAGCTACTATCGGCACAATCCAAATCATCCGAGGCGTTAGTATCCTTCCTCCCCTTTTCCTTCCCCCGTCATATATCCTTGCTACTCGCGGGAACGCAATGCCCTTGTTAAAACAATGCACAAGGCAGAATGGCGGCGACGTGGTTCATAACCCGTCACGTCACGTTTCCCACAGAGGTGAAAAGTGGATCGCTGGAAGTCATCTCTGCCTACCCCTTTGGGAAAAAGGCGTGATTTTATGTATGTATGTATGTATGTTCAAAGAAAATAATTACCACTATAGCTTCATCGACCCAGTGAGAGAGAGAGAGAGTCCATAGAGGAGACTAAGGAGTGTCTGATGGGTTGCGGACAGTGTACTAAAGTAACTACTAGTAATCATGCTTCCGCGTGTATAGCGCAGTACCTACCTACAGTTCAGAATAGAAAAGTTATTAGGTAAAAGATTCAAATCCTGACTTGTCTAGACAATTTACAAACATGACTCATACAATGCTACATGAAAAATATCGAGTACGAATCGGTTAATGCGATCATACGCCTATAAACAAGGACGAATACATGTTCCCGAACAAATTATCAATTCTGATCGACAATGCCATTTAATTTAAAGAAGGATAAATGCTTTGACTTACATTTGTACAAAACAAAACCTTATAAGACAAATGAATGGATGTTTGTTTCAGTTCATCGCACAAACGGACAAATGCGTTTATTCAGTTGTAATATCATCAAACGATGATGTCGTTCCGATGTTAATCTCAAACGACCCGTGAAATTGCGCGCGGCACTCATAATTACTTGTAACAGTTTGTCGCAGCTAAATGCATCATTTGACACCCTTCTGGCTGGGCAGTAAGGCCTGTTATCTAATGGCAGTCGCCTGCGCCTATACCTTAGTTCGGTCAATGACAGCTGCCTGCAGTTGCGATTAGCTCAATCTGTTTGCAGTATTCGAGTGTGCAATGGACGTTAATGCGAACGCCATATGAATGCAAGCATCATTTGTTTGGACACCGCGCGCGGATCCGTGGATACAAGCAACGAATGGAGTTTTGGATCAAGATCAACATTGCGAGTTGGAACTGGGTCGAATCGTTAGCTGGAAAAAGAAAATGTGTCGCGTGGTTTAGAATGAGCGCTGATAATGTTATGACTAATGAAACATCAGCAGTAAACACAGTAAACAGCTGATACTTAGATATTTTACTACCCTTGTTATTCATAAATATTTTTTTTTAAGCGTGCACTCCATTACATAGTATGATCTTCACAATTTGTGACTGGTATTTTGAACAAACATAAATGTTGTAATCTTAGACGCTACTCTCAAAAGTTCCATATTTTGTCGTTGTCAGCATGGTGGTTCTCTTGTCCCACAGCTGATCCTAGTTTATTGTAAATTATCAGCAGTCCTCTGATGACACGAATCGAGTAAAACTGTTGGTATGTTCTTCCTGAGTTATCGAGTATCTATTAGGGACGCTATGGATCAGTGGCAGAAGCGCCAAGCATGAACGATTCGCAATCATCAAATATTGTGTTTCAAATCAACTGGAGACAGACTATGGAGAGTATACTGAGCAGTGATGTGCCATCTGTTGATAATCACTGGCTCTTTTGCCCCCTCTACACTACTTGCGGTGTTCGTCGGCGAATTATTCTAGAAAAGTCCAAAGTGCGCCACTACGCTCTCGTTCAACTTTGCAATGTACCTTTGACCCGGGTCAGATGGGAGACACCCGAGGCGAAGTAAAGTTAGGCGAAGGTAACCCAAAGAGCTCCTATACACTATCGTATTCATCCAACTCCTCGAGTAGTGTAGAAGAGGCATTAGATCAACAGAAGATTGAACAATACAATGCCAGTGCCGTGTTCAGCTATGGTCGGTGCGCAAAAACTGTTTTCATATCTAAAACAATGTTTGTATAATAATAATAATAACTTTATTGTTCAAATACATACAATGCATTACATATTTTAAAATCTTAAGTACCTAAACTAGGTCGAACCTGTTCTTATAGGTACTTATGCTGTTCACCTAAACTAACTAAAATAAGCCTGGATCTGTGCTCTGCTGTACCAAATAAATAAAGACAGTATTCACCTGAATTTCTGCACCCGGAATCGCCTCAAAGCGATATCAGCGACGGGCTTCCCGTCCTTGTACCATGCGATGCGAGGCGGCGGCCGCGCGCTCGCTCGACACTCCAGCTTGACTCGCGACCCTCTTGTTGTCCGCACTGAGGTCATCTTGCTTACGCGCGCCGGGCTGCCTGTGGAAGAGAGGAGGGTTAGAGGTGGTGGTGGAGAAACAACTTCAAAATCGACAGTCAGAAACTAAGCTAGATGGCGTATTGTTTTGATCTTTTTTTTTATGTAATATTTTGTATGTTAATTTTTATAATTTTAAATTTACCCATTAACTGGTGTATTCCTGTGAATTTTTTTTTATTTTATTTATTTATGTGTATGTATTATTTCAGTCACTCGGGGTACGGCCAGAATACCAGCGCTGCAGTGGTTGGAAGTTGAAACAAAAGAACATCGTATATCAGAGACAACTTCAAAATCAACGGCAGAAATTATAGTCCTTGTCCATGTGTTATTTCTTAGTTTGAGTTTTTGTGTCTTGTGTATTTATGTCTC
This sequence comes from Maruca vitrata, assembly GCA_039566165.1. Lineage (NCBI taxonomy): Eukaryota > Metazoa > Arthropoda > Insecta > Lepidoptera > Crambidae > Maruca > Maruca vitrata. The sequence goes on from CM076917.1 coordinate 1,303,678, forward strand.
ATTGTATTTGTTATTTCTATGTGGTCAATAAATGTTTTTCTTTCTTTCTTTCTTTCTTTCTTTCAAGAGGGCCATGCCTGATTCGCCATCGAGCTAGCACCGAAAGCAGTTGTGTTTGACGATTCTTTGATTATTACCAAGGACACGCCAAACTTGAAGAAATTGCCGTGCTGTCCTACTAATGGTAATGACGCGTCCACAAGGTCTGAAAGTATGTAATGGAAAACAAACTATTTTCTTGCTAATTTATTACAGAATTCTAATCTGATTTGATTTTGCGATAATACGTCACACAGAGGGGCCTACCCTAATTTAGGTCGATCAGACCTTAATCCACGCTAATTAATTAATTTGTTACACAAATTACACAATGGTATATCTGCATCAAAATGACTTGCCTTCTATTGAATTAACCTGTCTATTAATTGCAGATTTATTTGTTCAAACTATATATTTACACATCATTACATATTTTACAACTAAGTAAAATTAACCTGAACTAACTAAATAAATTCATTCTTATACATAAAAATATGTCCCAGATAAAATATGTATGATTGCAGATTTAAACTTTAACCACTTTGATATACTGACCGCCATTGAATGTCTTACTTATTCGTCCCCTATTTCTTATTTATGTATCTGTGCTTTGTTTTCTATTTTCACGAGCTTGTCATTTTCACTTAGATATAAAATGAAAAGTTTACGCGTGTTTCTATTGTCGCTATGAAGACAATAGCACATTAAAACAAATTGCCAAAAGCACAAGTCTTTACTCTTGGACGATGCTACAGAATCTTGCCTGTACTGGCCGTTTTATCAACATGTTTGTTTGTTTTTTTTTGTGTCGAGTTTATGCTGTTTGTATTCGGTTTTTTGGAAGCTTTGGGAGCTTTAGAGCTTTTATCAGAAGTTTCATGACCGATATAAAAAGTTGTAGAAAAATTCACATGCGTTGCTTAAATAGAATGATGCTGTCTCCGTCGAAATTCACCTTACAAACACAAAAATGAGTCGCCCCAAAGTCCGCACTAAAAATAAAGTTCCTGTCATTAGGCCAATGGCCTTATTATTTCGTCTGACGAGTAACATTTGTAAGATCAGAAATAACCTGTATTATCTAAACGGGGCCCATTCGTTTGGACAACATCCCATCCATAGACGACAAAAAAATATTGGCTGAGTTTCAGCGAGTAAAAAAACTGGTGTTGTAAATCATTTACTATATCTTCAGTCCGTGTCATCTTAATGTTTTGTTGTAATGGCTTGGGCGGAATCTTCAGGCGGTTTAGTTACGAAATTTTGGGTTTTCATAATAATCGGGTTTGTTGCGATATTGTTTGTGATCTCGTCTCTATATGGTGGAGTAAGTAGGTGATTAGTAGGTGAGTAATGCCTATAAACCCTTATTGATGTCACACTGAACATTTCTCATGGCATCGAGACCTATGCATGCAAAGAATCAAATTAAACCTTTCGTTTCGTTCCTTAAATGATTTCATGTACCTATATAATGCCTGTCATTACTTTAGGCTATTTTTTGCAACGTGTGTGATGGATAGCCTACCATTGATTGCCAATAGCACCCCTAAGCTCCAACTAATATTGTGTGACGTCAGACCATTCAAGGTTCTCCTTTGTTCCGCCTACGACGATCTCATTCATAGGAAAATCAACGTCTTAATATCGGCCACAAATAGATTTTCTCCACTCCATTAGCAGAATGAGTGAGCTTTTAGTTTCTCTTGATTAATAGTTAGAGGTTATCAAGTTGTATTGTATGCATGTATCACGTTTGAATATTGCCTAAAGTTACAAATATTAAGAAGTAAATGTTTCTGTTATGAAATAGCAGTGTTATATCATCAGTATTATGGTTGCATAAAGTGGGTCTGGATCGTTGGATCCAGACCCACTTTCCAGGTAAAGATTAGCGCCTCTTCAACTATCAAAGCAGACTTGGAGGAAATGGCCGCATACTGTGATATGATGATTTCATATGGACCGTAAGAGACGAGGTGTTAGTCAATGTTTGTTGCTTGAAATTGAATCTTATTATCTGAAACAAAAATGGTGTAAAACTAATAGTTGCGGGTGGAAATTAGGAACTCCTTTTGTGAATAACTCACATCTCGTCTTATTTGCATCTATTAGTTTTTTGTTTTCATTGTCACTTGGTATGGCTTTTCTTCTAGATTATCGTGAAGCATATGATTCGCAATATACTACGAAATCGAAAGTTTTCTTCACGCCAATGCGTAAAGACCTTGCGTGATCTATCATGTGAACTCAACGTCATCTTGGTAACAAGCTGCCTATGAATGGCGTGACGTATGTCGTGTCGATAGATCCCGCGTCCTTGCCAATTCCTGCGCCCACGCGTCTAGACGACGACGTCACAGGATAACGATCTTGTCAGGAAGTGGGTATTAGTTTCCAGTCGGAATCACTTCCGAGTGAAGTGGAAGCGAAGGAGTTCCTCGATCCGAATGTTCCGATGTCATATCATGTGCCACGTGGGATGTTTAAGATATAATTGGAAGAAGTTCATGGCATTGCTGACAATCGAAAAGGACATAACAGAACAGCAATAAGAAAAGCTTGGAAGCTGCAACAGATATGCCAAGTAACTTTAATGAAAGCTCTCTATATGATTGCCAACTGAGACCAAATAATTTGTGGGAATAGAAATTGCACTTAAAGCAATTTTCATCGCTCTACCTTTCAAATATACTAACCAACGTTGGCCTTGTGCAAAAAACGTATCTGTTATATTTCTTGCTCATTCTGTTTTATTCGTTCAATGATCATAAAGTTTTCTCATATCTCTTTCAAGAGCAAAATTGTTCTACGTGTACTCGGACTCCGATGTTCCTGCATGATGAAACAAGTGTGCGTCCACTCGAAATCTTGCAGCCAAACCATCCACTTATCAATCGGTTCGTCACCCCATTATAAATAGCCTGGTCCCATCGGCGGAAGCCGAACTGGGGCGGCACAGGTGAGCGACGCTGGCACACAGCCAGCTCTTACTCAGAGTGCTCAGAGTGCAGCCGGGGTTATGTTCGACGGGATTTTGGAGAGACAATACCCTTCTGTAGTTATCATCAGCTACTGCTTGGTTGAACTGGTCGGGGATAGTTGAGTTTTGCAGAAGTTCAAACGCGGAATGCCCTTCCAAGTAGTGTGATTTTGGTCCAATCCTCTCCAAGATATTGCGTATAAGGGGTCGTGTAAAAATTTGAAAATCTGCAGGCCTTCAATGTAAGGGCGATAGGCCTATAGGTGTTATTGTGACTTACGTTGCCAGATTTAAAAAATAATATAAAAAGTACTCTAAAGCGTTTACTTTTGTTAAAGAGGTTTCTACTGCTTAGTTTTCAGAAGTACTGTGTGAACTTGATGATGGGATTATCTATTGCTCAGTAGGACTGGTGGGATGGATTATTCAGATTTACTGAAGTACCTGGCTGTGATAACTGATACGTTGGTCCATTTGTTCCCAGACCAGTACTTCCCGTGTCTGCAAGTATCTGGTGCGATGTTTCACAATTGTATAGGAGCTTTAAGAAGCAGGAGTTGTTAGTCATATTTAAGCATGTACCCAGGTTTTAGATATTGTAAAGTGAATTTATTGTACATGTTTACTGGTACATGTTCCTTAACCCTAAAAAAAACTAACATTTTACTTTATCTTGTCAATTGATTGGTACCTAAACCTTTTTAAGTGTTCAAAGTACAGAACGCGCCCAAACATTTATGCCGCGGTAAGTTTCTATGAACCTAATGCAATACTCTGATTTCATAGAATCTTGCGACTGTCAACTAAGCCGAGATAATTAATTAATCTCAATTAATCCACGAGAGGTTCCTAGAAGTTTTCACCCATCAATTAGAGGCTAAGTAGATCCGATTTCTTGGGAACAAGAACCATTCGTATATGCTATATTAGAGCTGAGCCTTCTAAGGTTACATTGAGGTTGCAATCAGGAACTAATAAATATATGGGATGTTTGCAGTATTTCTTAACTTATAGAGTTTTAAAAGTAAAGATCTAAGAGTCTCATAAAACCTTATCAGGTACCGTTCTCAAAAGCAGAAGTTCTTAATGACCTGACTCCAAAAAAAGGATACCTTATTCGACTTCACTACAAATCTTCAGCAACATCCTCTGGCCCCTTGCTATGATAACTTACCATCAACATTTACCATAATAACTTTAGTATGGTCGATTGAGCCATCTCCAGCCCACCTGTGAGACGATCCGAGCGTACCAGAGCCGAAGCAACTCGTAAAACCCCTATAACCACCGTAGCTATCAACACTCGATGCCCACGATTTACAACCAATTTAATGGCCGACTGAAATATCAACGCAATAAGTCCGGGCTACTCATCGTTTTCATTTATCACTTTTATGGGTTTTTACTCCGAGTAATTATATTTTTAATGTAAGCATTTTATTCGTCGTCGTGTGGCGAGACTGTTTTTGGTGCTCGATGAATGATTGTAGATTATGTTTCACAGAAACTCTACACTGTTGGAACTGTTCTATGTTAATAGAAGAACCGTTTTGGACGTAGAATGAACTTTCTGTAGACAAACCGGCAAGTTAAGAGGGTGCACAATTGGTAATCTGTGGGTAGATTCAGTAATTACTGTACTATGTATTTTGACGACATCATCACTACATAGTATAATGTATATAAATGTAATATTTTCGTGAGGAAACCTGCACACCTGCGAAGAAATTCTTAGCAGCGTTGTTGACTAAGGCCTAATTTAATTTAGGGTCGCTCTAATTTAGGGTAGGCCCGTGCCCCAGCAGTGGGGACGTATATCGGCTGATGACGATGATATTTTGATAGATAGAGGGATTCAAGAAGATGGTTTTTATGTATAATTTTTTACGAAACGAAGCGAGGGCGGGTCACTAGTTTTGAATATAAATAAGTACGTAACTGACGGACCCAAAAGACACTGATCTGAACGCAGCTTGTTAAGTAAATTCAATAATATTCAATCCATGCATTTCTGCCATTCATAGTGAACTATTGTAAAGCGGCGGGCACACAGCTGTAAATTCTATTGTGAGTTTAAAAATACCAAGTGGTTTATTTTGAATCGGTCGGCAGTCTGGATGTCTTTAATTACCGCATGTATTTATACCAGCCCTCGCCCCTAGCGCCCTCTTTATTTTGATTTAGGGTAAACAAATTAGTACATATTTAAGTGTCTCTGTTTCCACGAGGAGTTCATTGAAATCGGTTCATTATTGACAACTTAATTTTTAAGTTTTGTGTAAAGAAAATTAAAGTAATAATTAGGTAGGTATATTTCAATCATTAGCGAAAATCTCAGTGATCGCCAACTTAGTCTCGCCGCTTTAACATAGTTGTATTAAACAACTTATATAAAACAAAAAAGCGTCGATGGCCGAGTGGTTAAAGTCGTTGCTTGCAATGCGAGGGGTCCCCAGTTCAAACCCCGCCACGTACCAATGTGTTTTCAAATTTGGAATTCATATGTACGATTTTTTGACGCTTTAACCGTGAAGGAAAATACGAGTATCGTGTGGAAATCTGCACACCTGCGAAGAAATTCTAAGGTTGTGTAGTCGACCAACCAGTGGTTGAATTTGTAGTTAATCCAGAATTGGCTTAGACATTACGGTTTCTTCAGCGAAAATTGCAATAATCATTGTTCCACAGAAGACCAATAATACCCTTATAACGAATAAGTACACGCGCCCTAACATAACCTCGCCGCAAAATATATTGCCACAATCAATTAACTAGCAACACAAGTGATGCCAAATCGCCTCGCAAAACTCTTTACACATCCCTCCAACAATATAAGATAAATCAGTATGAATCAACCAATTCCCCGAACCGGAGTGCAATCGTAATATTTTTTTCCCTTTACCCGCGTGCCAAACAATTTTCCGCCGGATTTTCTTGGCGTATTCTTATCTGTTTACGATCGAAGGCGGTGACATAAATCGTTATTAATCTTAGGTAATACGGTAAATTGTATGGTGATTTCGTTTTATGGGCTAATAATTCGGACGGTACACTAAGGTCGGTTGTAGTTGGATGTTTTGAAATATTGCCGGTATCTGGGTTAGGTTTTTTTTATATTTCTTGATAAGCCAGTCAATCTACGAGATAACATTTTTATCGTAAAATAAATAGATAATTAGCTGCCCCAGCGACTTTTGCGTGTCCCCCGTTTTTTATACATTTTCCACTGTTCCTATGCTACTATTGTACGCAGCGTTATGTGATGTAGCCTAAAGCCTTCCTCGTTAAATGGTCTATCCAACACAAAACTATTTTTTAATTCGAACCAGTAGTTCCTGAGATAAGCGCGTCCAAACAATCAAACTTTCCAGCTTTATAATATTAGTTTAGATTGTTAACAGTGCACTAGTGTAATTAAGGGTCATATCGAAAATAACTTTTCGCTTTGTCATTCATTACAAACAGAATAAATGCAATGATAATACTTTTCTTCAATGGGTCATAAAGAGGGCAAATGAACTTCGTAAATGGGTAAATAAGACGATTTTCAGAACGCAGGTTGAAAATAAAACATTTAAAATTGTTGCTAATAAATATTGAGACCACAAATACGCGCACAAATTAAAAATACGTATTTAAAAATACGATAGGGTTGGCAAAGAAGCTTTTTATAAAAAAAATCTGTCATCGCGTGGACTGAGATTTTCTTTCGGGAAATTGGGAAAGAGAGCGTGTTGACTGAAGCTTTGATGAAAATAAAAGAAAGCAAATATCATTACCTTATTTTGAAAATTGAATACTCTTTAGTTAGGTACTCTACTGGCTCGGTGGAACAGTGGTTATTGACCCAGGCTCACTACCTACGGCTCCAAGAGTCGTGGGTACAAATATTTGTCCCGAGTGGGAATCAAATATTTGTGTAACGAACATCGGTGTTTGTTCCGTGTCTGGGTGTGTTATTAAATATATTTAAGTATATTTGTGATCCACCGTTGATTCTGATATCCGTAACGCAAGTGCTTAAGCTACTTACCACAGGATCAGATCAATGTATGTGATGTAGTGGTATATTAAAAAAAAATCAAGAAAGTGCCATCAAGGCGAGTAAGCCAATGTCCTCAAGCATCTTCCTTTACGGTGAGCAACATCCACAATCGATATTGTTTACAAAAACCGATTCTCGATGACGGAATATCGATACGTCATAAGTCCGGTATAGGTTGCGGGGCAAAAAGTGCGTAAACAGTGCGATTGGACAAAAAGCAACAAGTGGTCGCTTTTAGCGCTTCGTGGTTGGGCGCTTATCTCGCTGGCCATGTGCGGACGACAAAAGGGGGTATTGATTCCGCCGACTATTGCACCTCCGACCAGCTACAGTGCGGGTCTAAGACCTGTCCAGATGGCTAGGGATGAAACGATACGGTAAATACTCGATATTTTTGATACTTTTTTTTATTTATTTTTATATTTATATTTAAGTGTATAGTAAGTATCGGTTAAAAGTACTCATATCAGTATCGGTACCGGGGAGCGGATGGCTCTTACCCCTAAACGCTTGAGTAATAACGCGCCATCCGGATAGGGACTAAGAGCCTAAAGTATTATTTAGACCAAAAGTATTGTCTATTATTTGCGCGAACATTACACATTTGAAATAAAATTTTACGGATTTAACTCGCGCGATTTGTAATTCTAAACATATTATTTAAAGACCCGAAGTTTCGAGCTCTTTATAGGCAAGACTAGTTGACGAAATGACCACGAGCGCTGTAAAGAGCTCGAAACGTCCGGTCTCTAATGTTTAGCATAACAATACACGCGAGTTTACTCCGTACAATTAGTTTTATTTCAAACAATATATTTTTTAACTTAAATATAACCAACATAATCCCGCACTGTGGTTGGTCGCACAGCCTCAACCTGCGTACGCGCACCGCAGTGGTCATTTAAAAACAATCCTACGGGGTTGCCTCGACTCGCGGCTAACTGTTTATGGAGTTGCCGCGCCAAACTTGGCGGCCACGAAAAAACGCGATAGGCCAGGGGACTGAGTCGAGTTGTATACCGTTTATAGTGAAGAAGATATATTGATTTTCTGGTTTATAGAAATGCTGATAGAGAAGATTTCGAACAAATTGAAGTTTATAGGTACTTAGTTGGTAATCTAGGAATGTTCGAGGTTATTATAGTCTTCTTCTTATCGTGTGGTTGATGAACAACCTGGAGTCAGAGTTTAAGCCGCCCGTAGGCCTCTGACATGGCTTCACACACCGTAGAAAAATCTCTCAGGTGTGCTGGTTTCCTCACGATGTTTTCCTTCACCGTTAAAGCGTCGAATGATGGTACATATGAATTTCAAATTTGAAAAACACATTGGTACCTGGCGGGGTTTGAACTGGCGACCTCTCGCATGGCAAGCAACAACCTTAACCACTCGGCCATCGACGCTTTTTATTGTGAGACAGCTAAATAAATGCACCTATCTGTCTACGCCAGCTGCCTGTTCGTAGTAATAATCATAGTAAATATTTTACCTGATTTTGCATTTTTTTTCGCGCATGTCTTTGGGTATAATGACGTGCTGAATGTCACTGACAACAAAACTGTAGAGAGGCATATAAATGAAGTAGTCATCATACCACAAATATAGGGCATTGTTAAGGAATAAAATCGTTAAGTGTAGCTTAACCTGAGTAAATACATAAACAGAATTTATAGAACTACATAGCGATTGATTTCATAGAAATTGCACTCTTTCAGAAACGTGCGGATAAAAGAGACTTGAACAAACAAAAAAGTCCAAGAGGTATCGCAGGAAAAAGGCACCCAGCGCCTGGTCTAAAGCTCGAATCAAAAGGAAACCCGATCGCGACAAAAACGCCGGTCGGCCGCGGCGTAGCGTAGTAGAATGCCCCGCGCACCAATACTCGTACTACGCGCTTTTTGCGGCCCTGTAGTAGTGAGAGAGCTGTTAGATTATTTTGAATTGAATTTTGTCGGGTTGACGCATTATTGGGTACTGAAATCACGATTGTTAGAACGCGAAAGTTAGAGATGGGTATTGAAGAAGGACATCTTCTACAACAACAACTCATTCCGATCCAACGTCATAGTAAACGTTTTTGAAATAAAACTAATAAATAGATGATATCAGAAGTGAGATATACGTTTTAGGTACCAAAAGAAAGAAGAGAAATGGTCAGAAAAAATTCCAACATAAAAGATTACATAGTTTTCGGTTATCTTGTTGGTTATGAAATCAAGGCACTTAACAAATCGATTTCATATAAATATGATAGTTATGCTGTTTTATATTACCTGCATAATATCAAACACCTCCCGCACTATAGTGCCACTGCGGCTGTCGATAAACAAACAGAGGCAACTGTGTCGATCGTATGAGTATTAATTGTCGATTTCTTGTGGGCCGTTTGATGAGGAAAATGAATGTATTTTCAAGGAAGATAGCTGCATGATTATGATGTAAAAAGTTTTAAACTGTCATGGTTACACACATTAGAAAACTGTAACTGTCCGGGATATTTACCATGTTGTTTTGTTTTAATGAGCTCCCGATATTTCGGCACTGTTGCAAGCGCCATGATCACGGGTGAACTGAGTCAGTTTTCTAATGTAAAAAGTTGTTGTGTGGGACGGGTTAAAGACATCGTTATTAGATGGGCATCTAACAATTAGGTGTAAAAGTGGCTAATGAAGATGATCCACTGTTCATTACTATCTTTCTTATACATAAGTAAGTCCCTGTGCACATACTACGTAGAGCTATTTGCTATCAAAACAAGCCTGATTATATTAACAGACCTATATACACCTTTATGGCCGATTTAAAAAGTTAGTTTATTCGTTTTGCTCTCATCAACATTTCGGTGGCAAAAAAATGTACACCATAAAAGTTTCAGGAAGCTTTAAAAGCCTTTTTTCTTGCATAAATTGCACCTTCCTACCTCTTTAGCTTTATTGAAATCGGGACTTTGAAACCCTGTCTTAGTATTACAGTAAACGTTCATAGGATCATAACACGAATCATCACATTAGACCATCAGTTTTTACGAGCCCCGATTGAAGCGATCCCTCCCATCTCGCATGCAAATGCATCACTGCACTAAACTGACCATTTGTTTTGAGTCAATATGGGACATGAGTCAGTCAGTCAGTCAGTCATTATTGTGAAGTTTCAGAAATAAACGTGTTAAATATTGGAACAGTTTGAAAACGTATCACTTAAAAAAGTAATTAAATAGAGTCTTCTATCTCGTGCGTTATCTGTCATTCGATCTGTACTTGATATAACCACAAAAAACGTAATTCCCTACCAAACTATACGGTTATATAAGAATAGTAGTGAAAAAAAAGAACAAACAAAAATATTTGTGACAGTGCTATATGACATTTTTGGACAATATTAATCGACTAGACAAGTGAGTGCAGTAAAGTCTGTCTTATCCTGAGTCCTGAGTGTGTGGTCACCTTTCGCATGACGCCGACGAATCGCACAGATGATATGGAATTAGTGCAGTATGCAGCATTCCTGCGCTTTGTGCATGCCAAGCGGTTAGCGCTTGTTAGATTTTTTATTGAAAACGGAGGTCGATAAGAATGCTTTAAGATTGTTAAACTTGCTTGATTAGGGTGTTTGTATTTGAGTATAGGTATATTTTGCAAATTTATAAGGCTTTATAAGTTGTTTATAATATTACAAGGTTTTGATACTACGCTTATGCTACGTAATGTTAAGTTTAAGGTAAGTGACGGTATGCTCAAAATGTAGCGCAAGTAGGTATGTATGTATTTATATAGTTAGACGATGTTTACCATTATACTCGGTAGTACCCACTAAACTGATACCTACATTTTACCTAAAACACATACTTTTTTAGGCAATTGATTTGATTAGACTCTACCAATAAACTATCCTTCTTAAATAAAAACATTAAAGATAATGTTAAAATGAATAAAGAAATAAAGTGTGTGCAAAAATATTGATTACGGTATTTGCCAAAAATGCGATGCATGTGAAGTACGTCAATTATGTTACCCGAAATTTATACAGAGAGGCAGATTAAAGGGTTGCGTGCGACACAACCTCGGACCCCTAATCACACTATTCCTGCAGCTGTAGGAGCCAGTATGGTCCCTGGCCTGAGGCCAAATGAATATTCAGCATAGCTGGTAGCTGACCACATCCAGACCAATCATCCCTTGTGTTCGCGTGCCGACCCTAACGTTAACCGATTTAGGAAATATTTTGCGGTTCAACGACATCACGTCTAGAGGTCGATGTATGACCACTTGATCAGTTTTACAGGATGCGACCGATTTTTTGGCAAAAAAAGTTTGGTATCATCTTCAAAATTAGCATGTCTAGTGTCTGGATCCTCATATACTTGAATTTGGCGGGGTATTAAAAATAAATCGATAGAGAAATTACGTTATTTACTTAAGTATATTTGAAACTTATGAAATAGGGATTCGGCTTACCAAATCCTTCCAAAAAAAGAATATTAAGGTCAAATACCATTTTTGGGTAAGATCGATCGATGAGAAAACATTATATTATTTATCCTGAATAATCAGTTACTTCCGACAACGATAAATAATGTAAATAACGACGTCTCATGTAGGAAATAATCGATTGTTGACACAAGTACAATAAAATTATTACGAAGCTGTAATTTTTAATTGTATTTTTTTCATGTTGATTGTTAATTAATCATGGATCCATTAAAATAGTTATAAATAATGTCTCTGGATTTTATTGCGAATATTAGCACGATATTTTATCAGTAAGTATTTAACTAACAATGCTGATCACCGATGATTTCTTTGAAAATCTTATTATTTGCTATGAATCTTACGCAAAACTAACATCGCAATGACAAAACTATCCCCATTTAAGCTCAACTTTCGCCTCATAATGAAAAGTGTGACATCACAAAAGTGAATTGTAATGATAAAGACGTTGATAGAACATTAAGGAATGTGTGGATTAGTAACAATTGAACTAACAAACAATATAGAAAACCAAACAGAGAAGACGGCTTGTAAGTGGGCGGCTTCTGATACAAAGACGCCGAAACATTTCCAATACAAACGGAACCGATTGTTACCGATACTCCAAGCAATGTTTGGACAACGAGTGATCACAATTCTAAAGTTACATGTTTGTTTTCCGATACTGGAATGGATTGGGTATATTATAAAGAGAGAGATGGTGATAGGATGAACGGTGAAGATGGAGTGGGACAGCCTCAAGGAACACTTGCGGCTATAGGCCGTGATGAGGGAACGACGCGAATACTAATGAGGGCTGGTGACAATGCGTTGGAATCCAGAGTCGGCCAGCAAGTGGGTTAAAAGGTGAATCTCACTGCAGTTGTGCGTGGAATAAGTGCGCGAAACCGAAACTGAAACCGATCTTCTTTTCGTAAGTAAAAGTAACTATTTTCAACCAGGCGGTTTGAACACTACATACATTGGGATGATGGCACGGTGATGGGGGGGTTACGTTGCGGGTGCAAAACACTACTTATTCATAATATCTAGTATTATCCAAATTTCATAATAATAATATTTGTACAGATAGCTTCTCAAATATAAGTTAAAATAACAGTTTTCACAAAAAACCATCAGTATTTTTATGCTTTTCATTTGAATGAAAATTTTCAAACTAGACTAGACCAGTGAAGTGAGTCAGTAAAAGATACAAATAGAAAGTAATAAATAAAATCAAATCTAAACAACGATAACTATGAACGTTCAAAACCGAAACTTTAACCGAAAGCCCGATGCGGCCCTACGGACAGGTATTCCTGTAATTAGAGGTGTACGCATACTCATGCAAATGGGATATGCCGATTCCATTATGGTGCATTCAGGTATTTACGAATTAACTATAAGTAAATTCATTATGCGCGATCAAGGTCCCGGGTTCATAAATGTAGAGGTTGTGCGAGATGAGAGAATGGCATATTTACTGAACAAAATTCCTTATTGTTTTAAGTCTTTTGGTCTCTCCGACTTTAAGTACTTAGGCTCACTTTTCCAAAACGACGGCAATATTGATCGAGACGTTAAGAATAGAATGAATGCTGGATGGATGAAGTGGCGACAGGTCTCGGGAACAACTTGTGACCCACAAATGCCCCTTAAACTTAAGGGGAAAATTTACAAAACGGTCATCAGACCTGTCGCGATGTATGGATCAGAGTGCTGGGCAATGAAAAAGACTGAAGAGAGGAAGATGCATGCAAATGAGATGCGTATGTTGAGATGGATGTGTGGAGTAACAAGGTTGGACAGGATTAGGAATGAATATATAAGGGGAAGTCTGAAAGTTGCACCAATTTTAGAAAAGGTGAGAAGTGCAAGGTTAGCTTGGTACGGGCATGTTATGAGGGAAGAAAGCCATGTGACTAGAAGAGCGATGAGTATGAATGTCAATGGACGTAATAGTAGAGGAAGGCCGAAGAAGACATGGATGGATTGCGTGAGAGATGATATGGGAGTGAAAGGAGTACACGCAGAGATGACGAATGACAGGCCCGAGTGGAAGAAATATACATGTTGCGCCGACCCCACTTAGTGTGGGACAAGGGCAGGAGAATGATGATGTTTTAAGTCTTTTGGTCGACGTATCAGGTAAAAGGGCAGGAACTTGCAAATTGTTTTTCTTTAATTATTAAATTTTACACCGGCAAACTTACAGCAGCAGTTCAAAACCAGATAAGTTCAGGTCAATGTAAAATTTTTGATAAAAACATATGGTTTACCAGGTATTGGTTTTGAAGATTTCGGTCATGTGTGTCGAAACAAAATTGTATAATTCACGAACATGATTTGATGTAGAAATGGTAAGTATCTAATTAGTAATTCCGTTTTGGTTTGATCCTTAGAATCCAAATCGGGTTGATTTGCAAGCGACTTTGGGCTACACCTTTTGTAGTCTATCGCAAGAAATTTGTAAAACCTAAATGGCACTGAATTATCATATCATGCGAAAACACAATGCATGTTTTTAGCATTGTGTACATGTTACTTGCTAAGTAGGGCTGCTCAAATAATTACTACGGATTGATTCACTAAAATAAAGGAAAGCAAAAAGGATGTAATGCAAGTAAGTGATAGAGGCGGTATCTTTTAAATAGAATCTAAGTAATGATTTATTTAGAAATCTGTGCACATATATTTATTTAGAAATTTTTATTTAGAAATCTGAGCACATATTTGCGACAAGCTAAGGTGACATTATAGTACATCATTTTATTATTATTCTTATAATAGATATTGTTAGAAAATATGTTCTATAATAGAATCGTGGGAAACGCTCTGCTCAATGGGACGTCTCAAACCATGGAAAGTATATTATGTACTCTTTCCAAAAATTATATCCATATTTTGTATTAAGTAAAAGTGTGGCATGTAAGTGTGGAGCATGAATCCCTAAAACGCAGCCCTACCGACTGACACGAACGGTCGAACCGATCTAAAAAATCGACCTCACAGCGTGCCTCTTCGATCCTGAATGTCTCACGGCTTAAATCGATAACAATCGTCTTAATTACCCTCCGATTAAACCCATTATGGGTGCGGTCGCAAAAACGGTCTTTTCAGTTGTTGTGAACAGTGGACGTCAAACATTTTTGAGGGCTGAAAACTTTGGGATTGGTTTTGTGACCAGGGATTAGATGTAAGTTTGGATATACAATTTATGTTGTTTCTTAAGTCAAATCTTTTTCATAGAGGTACATTTTTTGGTCTATTTACTCTTAACTTAAAATGTGGCCTTTTTACACATGAAACTTGACTTACTTTACTTTTACTCTTTAAATTAGTATTTTTATTTAGTTACTTGTATCGTAAAATTAAATTTTCCCATCATGTTTACGGAATGTTTACGGAATGTTTCAGATTACGACGAAGTCATGACTAAAAATAATGTCTATTATCGTTATGAATAGGTGCAAACTTACAAGATACCGTGCCGTAGTAGTTTGCCTGCCAATTGATCAACTATCAATTGGTAGCAAGTGCCGCGTAGCCAATATCGCATACCCGAAATCGATTGGACAACATTACTTTTCAGTGATTATCTTGTAATCTTCCATTTTCCTGGGTGCGAGTAGGCAGTTTGGGAACCGGCGCGCCAAATTGTTTAATTGGCCCTTTCGCTGATTGTTCTCAATCGCATTTTGATGAGAAAGGTCCGATGTTATCGCTTGTACGATGTATTTGGTAGCATTTTTCGAAGATTAGTTATCTTTGTAAGTGAATTTATTCTGGTTTGCGTTTCATGAATTTTTGCCTTTATGGAAATTTAAGGCAGACATTTTTTTAAGGAGAAAGAAGGAATTCTTTGATCTTTGAGGAGTTTTATGTTATTTTTTTTCCTCTATTTCTTAAATTTTTTTTAAATCAAGTAAAGTACATAAATGTCTAAACAGACATTTACATACTTTACTAGTATTGTTGACTGTAGAATTAATTAAATAGTTGAGCCAATCACTATCGTATCAGAGGAAACCGTAATCCAAACAAAAAGAAAAACTAAAGGAAGTTCTGAATAACATTTTTATGTTGCCGAAAACCGATAAACAACATAATAAAGTTGGCATTGTGCAACAGCGGAAAGTGGCAACCGAGCGGAGTCGCGGTATTTATATATCCCATTCAGAATAGTAACCCACATACAGACGGACAGGGCGTAGCGGTGGGAGCAGCCTTGACACTTGGCTGGAAAGTGTATCTGACGTTAGATAAAAAAACAAAAAAAGCAACAAATTGATAACCTACTCCTTTTTGAAGTCGGCTAAAAATTATGAGTGATGTATTAGGTACGTTGTAGTAGCCAAAGGTAGAAAGGTAGAATATGAAAATCTCATACGACGTTTAAACGTTTAAGTATTGTTTAAAATCTCAGTATAACAAGAAAGTTTGTATTGTGTTTGTACAAAAAATTTTATACTTTATATGTTTTAGTTTATCACAGATTTTGTTATCAAAATATATTATTATTTATATGTATACGGAAAGAATCAGTATCAAGCTTTAGCGGATAAATATTCTCATTTCTAGCAATCTCAAATTGTGAATCTGTTGAAATTTCTAAGAATGATTGTAAAAACTTTTGAGTGATATCTAGTGCAACTGTCCAGAAATTATAGGCTTTTTTATTTTATAAAAAGAAGTCTCAAATTTTGTAATTTGACCGTCAATAAACCCATATTTCTTTCTCAAAAATTTCCAGTTCTTGTAGCTGTCATAATTTGATTATGCGATTCTCTGTGAAATGTGAATGCCGAGTGAAATTACATATTATTTTGTCGCATTAAATAATATCTCGAGCCGCGAGAGTACTCCCGCTATGATTCAGACCAACACTTTTATTAAAGAGGTTTTTGGCACGCAATTCGTTATGTCAAGTCTACAACATCAACGCTCGTTTTCTTGATATTTGTACGCGTTTGTTTAAAGTACAGATGAGTGAATGATTTTTCATACTATTTTATCTCAAATGGACTTGAACAACTAAGTTCATCAAATTCGCGATATTTGTCTTATTTAATATGGTACCCAAACATATTACTCTATCTAGCATTTGATTTCGCACACCTATAGTTTAGCAAGTTGTACGAGTACTAAATGATGATTGAAACAGCTAAGATGTAATTATACATGCAGTTTACAAAGTTATTGCATTTTTTTCATGAGAGCTTTGTGGTATCTTATTCAGAATATTCATCAGCTGCTTTATTCCAGTTTTTGTAAAAAATGGATGGAATGTTCCAAAGCTTAAATTGAAAGAAAAATCTTGGAATCTGCAACCATGTTGCGTGTCAAGACATGTGCGATTCCTTTTCGATCGATTTGCATTCGATAAAGTAAAACAAAAACGAGTCGTGTCATTTGCCTAATTCCGTCGTTAGCACGCTATGGCCCTGCCCACTCTCCTTCTATCTCTCATTTCCATAGCTCTCGGAACTTCTTTGAATAATTTATCCAAAACATACCAATCACTTTCCATCTCGGTAAGGCAGTCAAATGCCCCGGATCCGCCAAAGTTCTCGGCCCTTTTACAGAGAGAATATCTTCGTTTTTCTAAAACCCTGGTACCTTTCCCTCGGGAACTAACGGAATCCTTTTTGCACAACTAACAGTATCTCAATTTTATTGTTCATTGCCTTTTGGGAGTCTTATTTTGTCTGCGTTTCTGAGATCGCTATCTTTGATTTAGGGAGTCGCCGATAAAAACGCTTAAGTAAAATCTGTGGTGGCAAATTAAGTTTTTATTTGGGGTAATGTGAATTGATAATCACTTCGAATTATCTTAATAGTTCGTAATAATATCAAAGTATGCATGGGTATGGTTTATTGGCGTGTGTTGGATTTGACATTGTGTCATTCTTTTCTTTATGATTTCAAGATTGATCGTAGTGGAATTTTCTTAGCTCATTTGCAATCGTTAACATTTTTGTTAATTATTATAATAAGGTAATGTTGCTTAGACATTTGAAGATGACAAAATGGTTTGAGTAAAGCTTGCGCTCTTGAATTTTACATTAATTCGTTGTGTCTTAACTCTGTTTTAATGTGTTTTTTTTTTGTAAAATAAAATGAATACCATCAGTTTCATAAACTATGTGGTGGTAAATGATCATTTGTAAATTGGTGCATATTTCAACAATTGTCGAATACTTAGCTAGTTACTACAACAAAATCCTGTACTTCACCGATTCGAGCTTGCTACATTGGGCAGCATTGCCGCAAACGGGTGTTGCACATCGGCATCAACACGAATGGTGTCACGCCGATATGTCGACAAGAAAAAAAATGTGCTTTCCACTCCCACGTTTTTCCGTTCGCTTTTTGCGGGTTCCGCCGGCATTTTCGGAATTCTACCATTTACATAAATGCCGTGGGTTCTTTGTTCAGCCGCTATGGCGCCGCTCCGGGAACGGGTTGCGTACGCACAGCGTACTCTGTCGGGGTGACCATGCTAGAGGAATAACTATTGGACTGTCCTGGATGTTGTTTTCTAGGTTTTTTTCTAATAAATGATTTCTTACTTACGGTGAAATGAATAACCTAATCTGATTTACAAGCAGACGATTAAGAAATATAGCTTTTCACTTTAATATATTCTAAACGAGTGTTATATTTATATTGCCTAGCCTCAAATATTTCTGAAAGCTCATTGTCTTTTCAATGGCATTACTTCAGATATTATGAAAAGCTCTTTATCTATTCCTAGACTTTCTTCAGTGGTGCTGTATTTCCGTCTCAATGATGTATTAAAATATGGAGTAGAACAGAAATAAACCATGTGTTTATTGATTACATAAATGGCACATACATTCCTCCCTATATCTCATGTTTAAGAGTTAATTTAAAATTGGTCGACGCGCATTAACTAGTTGTAAGAATAATATGAAGAAAGCCTAAAATAAAGATTCGAAGTGCCAAAATTTCAATGGATGTCTTCAGCTTCATTTTCAAGACCTACGCTGTCTCTAGTTAGTGCCAAATAGTCTCAGTTCCACCGGACCTATCCTTCCTCCGACTGTACGACCGCCACCCTACCCCCGTTGTAAATGGCGAAGACGGGTGCCTGCGTGTTGTCGTACTCTTTTTGCTAATCGACGACCGATGCAACTGTTCAAGCCGCTATTGTTCGCCGCTAAATAAAGTTAAATGCGTATTCGGAATATTGCGACGCGACTGTATCGGCTGTGGCGAGCGGAATGCTTGATACCACGACACTTGGAGTCACAAAGTGCGAAGTGGAAACTCGCAGGACAGTTTAGCTACCTCCTCCGTTAAGGCACCCCTCTTTATCTTGTCTTCCAAGTTATAGATCATCAGCATCAGCCCATATATGTCCCTACTGCTGAGGCACGGGTCTACCCTAAACTAGGGCGATAAGGCCTTAGTCAACCATGCTAGCCAAGTGCGTGTTGTTAGACCACACAACCTAAGAATTTCAGAGTGTGCAGGTTTCCTCACGATGTTTTCCTTCACCGTTAAAGCGACGAATAATAGTACATATGGATTTCAGTTATAGATGCTAATCATCATACATACATTACTTGGTGGACTCAGGAGTGCATTTTAGCTGCCACGTCGATTGCGGCGTTTCTACCCTCTCCTACAAGTTGTCGATGCTAGTTAAAAGGCTAGGGAGTGTGAAATGGAAACTCACAGGCTGGTTAAGATGCCAGTGCCACTGTAGCGCACTAATCAAAAGTAACTACTATACTATTGCTTAGTCTCTAGCGTTTAGAGAGAGAATCCAATCGTGTCTTACCCTTAACGCCAGTTCTGAAAACATACATGCCTCTTATGTTCGTAAATAAGCTCTTAACCGGAAATGGAGATGTTGGGTTCTACTATTAGTTCAGCAAATTTCATTTATTTCTAAACTTTTGACGCGTAAGCCGAGATATGGTGATTTATCAGTTTAACACCTCACTGATTACTATTAATAATCAAGATAGAGGACAGAACTTTATTGTAATATCTCGGCCTCCTAACAAGTTGTGGCCACGATGTACACAGCATATAAGAAAAAATTGCGACAATACATCAAATAATCTTTCTTAAACCAACCTGGGCACTCCACCGGCGCTACTATAGTCATAAAATACATCCAATTAGTTTCCAACTCTTCCATATTTAATATCGGGAGCCCAAATAGGTCATCAATCTTAGCCCAGGCCGTCTCTTACTGTTCCTAACACCCCGAGCCGAAAAAAGTAAAAAATCCCAACCGCTCATTCCTATAAAGAATGGCCAAAAATGTTAACCGTTCCCGATCATTCACCATGCGAAAATGAGCCTTAAGTGTTTAAGATAAAGGTGTCGATGGTGGTATATAGCGGTTTGGTTTCGGTAATTAGATTCTGACAGTTCGGAATCGGCAAAGAGGCCGACTGTCAAAAGGCCGGCGCCAGAAATGGACCGCAGAAATAAAACGCAAGAGTGTTTACTACGTCGAGTCGGGGGCTATGCGGCGGATCCAGGGTGAATACTAAACGTGTTGTTTTGATCGCTAGGAGAAGGCTTGGAACTCTTTATAAGTGAAACTAGCTTTTACTTGCGGCTTTTTTCAAAATAATGCGCGAAAGACGCTTATGGTGATGTCATAAACTATCGTTCACTTGTATCTTTTTCTGGTAACGTCTAGTTATGGTAAGAATTGTACGCTAAGTTGAGATACAGTCGCAAAAAAATGTAAGTAGTCATACAGTAAATTTGTTGCATTTCACAATATTCATGTCAACGAAAAAAATAATTCATTAAACCACTCAAAATGTTATGTTTTGTCAGTTTCTCACTCTATCTCGATAAAATGATATGCACCAGAATTAAAAAAATATTATCACAACTGGCAGAAGCATACGAATCGCATAATACGTTAATTTACCATTTGGCACACGCGGGTACATTTGTTAAAATTACGCGGCGTACGACGACGGAAGGTTACGTAAAATATTATAAAAATATTAATACGCAGCGTTAGTCACGTTTGTGAATGTTCGCAATTCGTTTGTATCAGTGTTGCTGTGGAGTGACGGAATCACGAGAGAGATTAAACTTTTTTATGTTATGTTTGCTACTTCATATATCTATTAAGATTAGGCGTGAAAGCTGTACTTCATTTGACGATCGAAATTTGCAATCGAATCTATTGATTCCTGATTCACTTCGCGGATAATATGTCATTCAAACCGTCTATATTCTAACTTATACATACATACATACATACATAAAATCACGCCTTTTTCCCAGAGGGGTAAGAGATCACTTCTAGCGATCCACTTTTCACCTCTTTGGGAAACGTGACGTGACGGGTTGTGGACCACGTCGCCGCCATTCTGCCTTGTGCATTGTTTTAACAGGTAATTGCGTTCCAACGAGTAGCAAGGATATATGACGGGGAAGGAAAAGGGGAGGAAGGATACTATCGCCTCGAATGATTTGGACTGAGTCGATAGTAGCTCGAGGAGCCGGGGTAGCTTACTCGTATACCGTTCACCAACCACCGGACAGATAGTTGTGACTGGTATCCCCTGATTCTAACTTATGTATGCACTTAGGCCTTTGCTAGCAATATTGCGACGATATGACTACTATCACCAAGTGTCTAATAACATTTTTAGAAGTTCATTACCAAAAAACTTATCAAGATGTGATTAGGTGGATAAGAGAAATGAAATTACAAGAAAAAGAAGATAAAGAATAGTACCTTAACAAAGAGGTTGCTCAAAAAAAAGTAGAGGTAGTGGGTGTCTCAGAGCTATAGATTAAAGACTAAGTAAGATGCATTGATGACAATATTGATTCATAAAATCCCAATGAAAACAACACAGCCGGGAAGCGAATGAGTAACGAAACGCTTCAGGGAACAAACGGACTGAATCATTAAGATTTGTCAGTGTTGTTGCTAGATAGATTAAGAGGAAATGCGTGTGCGCAATATTAATAATAGTATCGTTATGAATAATGCTGAAATTGAGATGTTTAGTTGACGAGTGACGATCATCTTTCTAGCGCCAAAAAGTTTATATTCGTAGATTTTTTTTATAAAAGGCTAACAAGATGTCCTCACTCCACCTGATGTTAAGCGGTAGTGAGATCGACATATGATGTCGACAGGCACAATACACCATATTGAGCCTGTCGCACTCACCCTGAAGGCCCTGGACATTTTCATAAGTGATTTTTTTGGATAAAATCTTCATCATGGCAGATATAATAACAGCAATTACTGTACTTATTTTGTCATTATATTATGTATGTAGTGATTAGTTACTACTGCTAAGATGTTGTTCTTATTTATGCTATAAATTGAATTTTATTCTTTGTTTCTTCTTCAAGTTTATTTGGGCAATGACAAATATAAGTTTTTGGCAATTTAGGTACTCGAGTGTACACTACGCAATTTGGGCGTCATTTATTACCGTAAATGTATGTGTGATGACAGAAAACCTGCCCTGTACTTTAGTACGGAACTTATTAATGTTCAAGAGGCTGTCACCAACACACCAATATGTAAATGTAATGAAAGAAAGACTGAGGACCGATCGTTAATATCGCACTGAAATATTCACACCTCGTCTTAAGTCACCGAAGCGTTTTGCAACCAAAATACCTTCATGCGACGAAAAAACGCGTCTCATCTAAATATAAGTTAGGGGATTGGTGGACGGCAGTGCACCACGAATACTATGAATGAAATTTATCGTCGTTACATAATTCTAGAACGCACTTGCCAAGGAAACGAAGATGACTTATATTTAAAATGTATTATATCTATCGTCTGCGTCTGGCTTGCTATTCTTTCTCTTACAGTTTTTTCTACGTCTGTTAGGAGCACATTTAGAATCTTCTACGTTTTTATTGGTCTGAATTGTACTAAATGTCTGCTATTTCACTATTATGTTATCAGATTTTATCGTCGTGCTATAAGGTCAAAGTATGATTAACAGTTTTGATATTATTCTGTCTCCTTTCTACTTGGACAATTTCTGATTCATTTGCATATTCAAGTTTCTCACCACTGATTTATTCCTTTGGTACAAATTTCTGGATAGAACATTGGCAATTTGACTAAGTAGGGCTTATTCTTCACACTTACCCTTCAAATGTTCCCAAAAATAGCCAAATGCGTCCAATAATTGGAATGTAATGAGACACCCTCTCACCTCTAGTTTGAGTAATGCCTGTAATGTCTCAATTCAAATACGCGTGCTTCAGGAAAAGAAACAACTCGTGTACGGTCGGCAAACAACGCGTCTGCGATTTTAAATAGGGTTTAGTGTGAATAAAAGGAAACTTCTAGAGATGTTCTAAGTGATTATCATGGGAAATAAACTTTTCGATTACATACCTATTACCACAAGCCCTGTAATAAGCCCAAATATAAATGTAGTGTTCGCGCGAATAATATACAGAACTAACTTCCTGAAACTTGGATTTGAAGTGATGCCTTATGGTTTAAATTGACATTTGATTGATCTGATAGGTTTGATTGTATGACAGAAGAGGTGGTATCTTAGCGATGCCAGACATATCTTGCCAGATAACTATGCAATGAATCAGTTTCAATTGGCATTCGTCATGTTTACGTCACATAACAACAACAACAAACGGTAATAGTAAACAATTAATTGTTTTAATTAAGCATTGATAATCCGTAGGTTTGTTGTATGGAATATAAGATATCTACTATCTACTTTGACTTATTAAACCTAACTGTTTTTCCAATACAAGGAAGCATAACGAAACTTTTATTAAGGACTTTAGACCTTTACTCAAGGGAAAACGAATTTAATTTCACCTGAGTCTTTAGAACACCTGGAAGAGGATAATTCAAAGGTTGACTGTGTATCCTCCAACTCAAGTCAACATCATCATTATGCGTCCCCAATGATGGGGCACAGGCCTACCCTAAACTAGGGCGAAAAGGACTTAGTCAACCACGCTGACCAAGTGTGGGTTGGTCGACTACACAACCTCAGAATTTCTTGGTAGGTGTGCAGGTTTTCTCATGATTTTTTCCTTCACCGTTAAGCGTCGAATAATCGTACATAATGATCTTTAAATTTGAAAATCACAGTGGTACGTGACGGGGTTTGAACTGGCGACCTCTCGCATGGCAAGCAACTTAACCACTCCTCAGACAACTGAAACTGAACAGTTCACCGATTTGTGCACGGGTGAACTTGCAACAGTGCCGAAATATCGGGAGCTCATTAAAACAAAACAACACGGTAAACATCCCGGACAGTTTCAGTATTCTGATGTGTGTAACCATGACAGTTTAAACGATTGGCCAGTTTAGGGTAGGCCCGTGCCCCAGCAGCGGGGACGTATACGGGCTGATGATGATGATCCTTCTATGTATCCCTCGATCCTCATAGGCATCGCTAGTAAACAAGGGCGCCGCGGCTGCAGACTCTACGCTCGCGTCTCGGTCTCGAAATAGCGCCGCCCGCCCAGCCGAGTTTATTGACTTCGCCGATAGCCGGCCGCACTCGTTTATTGCACACACTCCAGTCTCCTGCATTTTCGAACGTCTCCAGCTCTATGGATTTGCGACAGTCTTTGGTGGTGTTTGAACTATTCTCGGTAGATATATAATTTTAAACTGTCATGGTCACACACATTAGAACACTGAAACTCTCCGGGATATTTACCATGTTGTTCACCCGTGATCATGACGCTTGCAACAGTGCCGAAATATCGGGGGCTCATTAAAACAAAACAACATGGTAAATATCCCGGTTAGTTTCAGTTTTCTAATATTCTTGGTAGAATCAGCATTCCAAACCGATGGTAGAGTCACTAATCTATTAGTTATTTATTTACTGTACAGACGATTTATAAGTGCGAGTAAATGCCTATGTAAATAAAGTAATTTTGACTTTGACTTTCACTTTAAACATTGCTTGTACTTCAAACTGTCATGGTTACACACATTAGAAAACTGAAAATGCTCGGGATATTTACCATTTTTCGGATATTTCATAACGTCATAACCACAGGTTAACTCTGTGTTTAAAGCAGTGAAACGTGGTTCATATTACGGACATTTTCAGTTTTCTAATCGCTTATACTGTCCTGCATTCGATTTGAAGCTACTCACTACTGCAGATTTGGTATTGTTGAACATCGCTTATAATATTCTGCATTCTAGTTTTTCATTCTAGCTCTTCCACTACTCCTGTTTTAGTGGTGGTTGACATCGCTTTAATTATTGTATGTCTATGATTTTCTACTGCAGTTTGGTGGTGTTTTAACATTACGCTTTCATTCTGCTCACGCGTTGTAGCAAGCACTTGTGTTATGGATGAAAATATCAGTGGGATATTAAAGGTTTTGATTACACTAAGACTTTTATTCTGCGAAATTTTTCAGGTGCACTTTTCAAATGTTTGCACAATTCTTCCAGATTTCACGCGGTGGAATTGTACTTAATGTATTACAGTTGGTAGGTTGAATGGTAGAAGATGACCTGTTTGGTTGATCTTGGATAAACTGGGGATAGATGGAAATGAAGAAAAACATCTTACTGAATGATTGGCTGATAGATCTGGCGAGCTCTATTTTATAATGATTTGCTTGCTGTGACATCCAGTGTACCATGATGATGACGCACCCTTATATTTAAACTCCGTTCCACATCGTCAATCTACACTAATATTATAAAGAGGAAATATTTGTATTTTTGTATGTTTGTAATGAATAAACTCAAAAACTACTGGACCGATTGCAATAATTTTTACACCATTAGAAAGCTGCATTATTCAGAAGTAACATAGGCTATATTTTATCCCGGTATGGGAAGTAGTTCCCTCGGGACGCGAGTGAAACCGCGTGAAACAGCTAGTCTTATTTAAATTAGGATAAATGTTAATGAAACGGTAATTCGCGAACCCGTAAAACTAGTAAATAGGTCGTGTGAATCTAATCGCAGGCAGTTTAATGGCCGACTTTACTGGTGTCTCGGGTCTGATGGGCGCAGACGAAAGACTTTTTAACCGACTTCAAAAAAGGAGGAGGTTCTAAATTCGTCTGTATGTAGTACAATATTTTTTTAAGGAATTACTTTTACTGACTATCATCGCTCCTGGCATACTTCTGGACAAAAGATAGGGTGATTATCATGGCTTGGCCAGCGTGGTTGACTCAGGCCGTATCGCTCTAGTATAGGGTAGGCCCGTGCTCCAGCAGTGGGGACGTATATGGGCTGATGATGATGATGATGATTATCATGGGCGTACCCAGGTGAAGGCAGGGAGGGGGGCAGCTGCACGTACACTACAGCTATATCTCACCTAGTACATACTTTTATGTATAGTAGGTAACCTATAAATAGTAGGTAAAAAAAATCTGATTTTGCTGACAAAATCTGTTGTCTTTGGTATTGCGTCTGCGGCGATACTTATCCAGATTTGATTTATAATTTATTATATAACTGAAAAGAAAAGCTTTTGGCCTTTACCCAGCATCGAGATTAATAGATCGTAACTTTTGAAGATATTTTATGATATTTTTTTAATTTGTCACAATAATAAACTTTACGGCTAAAAAAAGACAAGTCACAAATAATAGTCTGCACGGAATAGGCCTCCTAACCAATCCTAACCAATTTTCTGTCCCGGCAGCCTGAAAAAGTTTCCCTCAGTTGCCCCAGAACTATGTAGCTAGAATATCTTTGTCCTCATCCAAATAATTTGAATAAAATGAATAACCTGATATTCGCAAGTGGTAAATTCATCAGCTAGGGCTCCATGTAAAGAAGTTCCTATTAGCGACATTTTTCTTTATTAATGCCACAAAAATTACATTTGAAGTGAGGCCCAGAAATAACTTTTCAGAACTTACATGTCAGGTGACATGATTTGATGATATCAGACGTTCCATGGTAAACCTACAGATTATCCATGAAGTATTTCATCTAATTAGAAAGTCCACTACCAAGACCTTACCTTGAGTGTGGATGGCCATGAACCTGGCATCAGCCAGTCTGGTTATTACCGTCTGGTATTTGCAACGCGACAGGTGAAATGTTTTCAAACAAATTATGCAAAAAGCACGCGAGCGCGTCGGCTTAGCATCGCGGTTAAGCGTCGCATGCCCCGGCTGTTGTTGGATGGGTGGGCGCAACCACGTGTTTGGGATGGCATAGTAATTGGATCAAGTATTGAATGCAGAGTTAGCCGACTATATCTAATGATTGTGGTGGTCTTAATCTTATAATCCTCGAAATACTATATCTCAGTATTTTGACGAATAGATCACGGGCCTTAGCCAAGTGAGCCATCGTTTCAGACTACTCTGGTTGGGATGAGGAGTCGTCCTCTTGGAACCTGCGGACTATGCGGCAGGTGTTAAGAATTGCGGCCTTTTGCATCGTGATGTATGTGTTCTCTGATAAATTAATGGTCTTTAACGCTGTAAGTAGGTGTTTAGGGACGCCGCCAGTGCTGGAGATCACCAGCGGCACAATGTTCACTTTATTATATCTTCCAAATTTTTATTTATTTCATCTTTATTTTATTATTTTTGACTGACTCGGTGTAATAGTGATTAGTGACCTTGGCTGGTGGTTCCAAGAGTCGTGGGTTCGATTCCCACTCGGGACAAATATTTGTGTGATGAACATTGGTGTTTGTTCCGTGTCTGGGTGTGATTATGTATTTAAAAATATATCTCTGGCGCCCATAGTACAAGCTTTGCTTAGTTTGGGGTCAGAGGACCGTGTGTGGAAATGTCCCAGATATTTTTTTATGTTATTTAATATTATTATCTATACTAATATTATAAAGCTGAAGAGTTTGTTTGTTTGTAAGTTTAAAATCTCAGAAAGTAATGGTTCTAATTTAAAAAAATATTTTTATGTTGGATAGACCATTTATCGAGGAAGGCTTAAGGCTATATAACATCACGCTGCGACCAATAGGAATGAAGAAACAGTAAGAAATGTGTAAAAAACGGAAGAAAACGCGGACGAAGACGCTGGCACAGCTAGTATATTACAATCTCGCAAATAATATATAAATGCTGGTCCCGTAATAATGCTCTTCATGCGATACTGTTCAATGGTTCGTTGGACAAATATAATTGTAAATGCTCATAAAAACTTAGCGTTAATGTTATAAATGAATACATTTTGTCATGCTTTAGAAAAATATTTTATAAACTTCCAAAACAATGGATAGTTAATTAAGAACATTAGCACTAGCCGCGAATATAACGAATTGTAAGAATAATTTCCATTAAACAATGCCTAATTAAGCTTCTTTTACCATTTTAGTTAAATTTGGCTCAGATGTTCAAAAAACTGTCGTGAACGTGTAACTGAAGTTTGTAGGTTCCTTATAAAATAAGAACACAAAAAAATATTTTGACATTGTTCATTTTTAAAATATTTAATTTTAAGTATTTTTTTCTTAAATATCCATATTTTCATACTTACTCCTTTAATTTGAAATAACAATATTCTAAAATTTTTCATATAATATATTTTTCAAAACAATTGTGATTTCATTTGAAGAAGGTTATTTTAATAGAAAAAGAACGTAACGACGTTGTTTCTCTTTTCAAGTCAAGGAACCCCAAATATCTTAATTCAGTTTGCATTTTGTACGGTAAAACGCGCAATTTATACGCAGACGCAATTTATAAAACTAAACTCTCACAAAGGAACATTATCAAACAGCATAACTCCTTAGAGCTATTACTTTCGTCAGGTATCGTCTCCCGCGGGCGAATGTTAGGGCTGCCCAATGCCCCTATATGAAAATGGAACCCTTATACTATAAGGGTTCCAATATCACGTAGGGTTCATATTATCTTCTCTTATAAATAAAAATGAATTGCTGTTCGTTAGTCTGACTTAAACTCGAGAACGCCCGGACCGATTTAAGTAATTTTGGTTTTAAAATGTTCGTCGTAGTCCAGGGAAGGTTTCAATGAGTAAATATAGAAAAATAATCATTATTGGGGGTATGAAATTCGCCGGGACCACTGTATAATACAAAACATTATAAAACAGTTGAAGTGATTCTATAAGGCTTATTGGATCACTTCAACTGTCTGTTTCTACTTATGTTCGTTTCACGGTGAAGAAACCCCCTAATTCAAGACCGGAGGCATGTCAATTTCTACATTGAACTCTTTATCATCATGGCTCTCTTTTTATCTTTCTAAATACAGAGACTTTGTAAAATTTTCATTAATTTCGCAAGTGGAGTGAGGTCATCTTGTTAGCTCATTATAAAAAAAAAAGTAAACAACCTCCTTCCCGAAAATATAATGTCCAGAAGGAAGATTCTATAGCACATGTTAAGGAAAACATTCATCATCATCAACTTATATACGTCCCCACCGAGTGACAAGATCCTACCTAAAACTAAGGTGATGAATAGCAAATTAAACATTCTATATCAAAATACATAAGGACTAAAATACTTTTATCGACAATTTTGGATGCCACTTGTTTTTGGCGTGCCATCGAGTCAAATTCCATATTACGTCACTATCCTGCCATCAATTACAAAATCATCATCATTATGAACAAAATAGCCAAACGGAACCTCTTCCAGTGAACCCGCTGCCCCAACCCTAAGCGGCAGGTGCCGCGGCGCGTGCGCCGGTCTTACGCCTTTTTGCTTCGCCCACAGCGCAAGGTGCAACTACTTTAATTAAATTATAAGGTAATTAAAGGGACAATTTTTGCCGACGGCTAGACAACCGGTTATTCGCAAACACCTTTTGAGGGTTGACTTTTGTGTTTTAGAAACTGAGGGCTTTAACCTGTGCGGTTAGTACAATATGCCGCGTTTAATGCCGTAGTTGGAGCTTCTTATACGTAAGGTTAATATTAACCCGCACTTGGGCAGCATGGTTGACAAGACCTGATCGCCTAAGTTTAGGGTTGGTAGTATGTAGAGTTTACTCTAGAAGAACTGGCAAGTCCTAGCATTGAATAGAGAGCGATAGATGGGTTTGGAGGAGACTTTTGCTCAGGAGTGGGATGTCAGTAAGGGAAAAAATACTTTAGAAGATACTTTGCTACACGTAATCGTAGAAACGTCTTTGACAAATGCATTTCCTGTGTGATTTATATTTTAAGTGAACTATAAAATAGGTTTTTGTTTCTAAAATAAACGAAATAAATGTAACGTTAGGAAGTTAATTTTCAGCTTAACTTGTAAGTGTCTAAGAGTTTTAAGTGGAAAAAAACTTACGAATTACGATTACGAAAGAATCATGGTTACCTATAAGAAATATTTACTAACGAGCATTACGTAACTCTGAGAACCATTGTTGTTATCATTATCTGTTACCAGTACCAAGTTGAATGTATGGGCATTTTCAAATTCCATCATTAATTTCTGTTATATAATTAGGATACAAGTAAAACGATTCCTCACGCCGCGGGTCGTCAAATTAATGCTATTGTAATTAGTTGTAATTTTTTTTTCTTAAAGAAAAAACTATGTTAAGTACATATACACAAAAAGTATTCAGTTCAGTAGTTACAGATCGGATTTGTATACATAATGAGTACGTAAAGAAGTACATACGTAATGGTCTTGATATCTACAATTACTTGAACTTGAATCGAATCGCAATTGAGCTTTGAAATAACAAGATATTTCACTCAACGTTTGATTCATTTTCAGAATAAGTAGCATTACAGTAGAACACTGAATTGATAGTTAAATATTGGATTTCTTCTTTTTAATCTTAACTGAGCTGTTCTTAATAAAGGGCTCTATGTTTATTATTGTTAAATAATAAACACAACTCGTCATCATCCGCTCCCCGCAAGACCGGTGATGATGACGAGGCTACTCCAAGCCATCATCGTATGTCTGTTAGGAAAAAGCTTTCATTCACTAGGATTAAGTAGTATCTATTTGGGTAAAATACTAAAGTATGAACGTTAGCGCGTTACTAAAAGCGCAAATTTATAAGTAACTTAGTACCTTAGTAACTGTAGTTAACTTATTAAGTAGCAAAATTGAATAGTAAACTCGTAACTAGTAAGCAAAGACATAAGCTGTTTACTGCCAGACTTCTCGATTGGGTCATTTGGATACAAATCATCGCATCAATAGAGGCGCGGGCGTACTAGAAACGCCCTCTTCTTTAAATCACTTATGTACTAATA
The DNA here is from genome assembly GCA_039566165.1 of Maruca vitrata. Classification (NCBI taxonomy): domain Eukaryota; kingdom Metazoa; phylum Arthropoda; class Insecta; order Lepidoptera; family Crambidae; genus Maruca; species Maruca vitrata. Next base: position 1,334,403 of record CM076917.1, read on the forward strand.
TTCCAACATTAACACTTAAACATAACCGAGGTGGTACAGCTACTTAACTCCAAGCTGTGCTAATTAGTTGATAACCGGTTCAAAGCGGTTTTTGCCTCTATTGTCTAACCACTTCGCTCGCAGTTCCCACGCCCGTATGTTATACTATCACTTGTGTGTTTTCTGTTGGTTTGTTTGCTATGTTTGTCTATGGAGAAGACTCGGTGACAATAATTTGTTATTCGGTTCGGTGGAAAATTAATATGGCCCTTCTCAGCAACAATATCGACCAATTGTACTCAAAATACAACACTACAACCAACCAACCAGAAACCCAACTTCCCATTAATTTATTATTTAACCAAAACTTGAAATGTACCACTGAAACTAAAACTAGAACTGGAAATAAAACTTTACTCACAGAAAAAAACAAACAAATGAAAAGCTCTGAAAAGTTTACGCAGTTTTGCCATAACTATATTTGCATATTAGACTGGCTCGGTGGAACAGTGGTTAGTGACCCTGGCTGGCGGTTCCAAGAGTCGTGGGTTCGATTCCCACTCGGGACAAATATTTGTGTGATGAACATCGGTGTTTGTTCCGTGTCTGGGTGTGATTATGTATTTAAAAATATCTATGTATGTATATCAGTCTGTCACCCATAGTACAAACTCTGCTTAGTTTGGGGTCAGATGACCGTGTGTGGAAATGTCCCAGATATTTAAAAAAATATATAGGAGAGATTGGAGAGGTGAAGAGTACGTTTAAAGAAGATTGTGTCAGTCTGGCGGGTACAGCCTACATCTCGGATGTTTATCTCTGTTCTAGTACGAATGCCAATAGTAATTAGTTGTCAGGTAGGTCAAGGTCTCAGCTATATTCACGAGCCAACTCTCCAACGGATTTCTTTTAATATTTTCCTCGGCTCTCTTAAATAACCGAGGAATTTTACACGCACTATCCGTTGTGTTGTGCAATAGGTGTTTTTGTGGAATGGTGTATGTGACAGATATAAAGTATATGTGTGATAAAGTGTAGGAACTTCTTGTTAGAAATAAAATATAAACAATACTTAACCTTAAATCTGGTTTTATGTAAGAAAATAACACTCTTTCCACTTATATGTCTGAATGAATAGCTATGTACCATCACTGCATAGTAAAAAGCAAAGTCGTTGCCCGCGCCTGTCCGTATGTTTATATGTAAGTATGCTTAAATCTTCAAAACTACGCAACGGATTTTGATGTTTTTTTTAATCGATAAAGGAATTCAAGATGAAGGTTTTTATGTATAATTATACCCGAAACGAAGCAAGGGTAAAGTCGACTAGTGATTTTGTAATAATCTTTCTCTTTTGAAGGAATTTACTTCAATCACAAACTGCTAAAACACCGCGGTTGAATTTTAGACATTTTAATGACCGCTTCGAACAAATGAAGAACACGAAATATCGTTAAAATGAGCAATCACAACATGAAGGTAGGTTTACATCAGACACCCTAGTACCCACTTTTCCATAGAAGCCGTTACACTATACAGGCCGATCCGATTGACCTTTGGACTCACATCAGACGGCAGACAGACAGACGAGAGTCAGCGCCGCGTCATCGTAATGACATTGTTTTGATGAACACGAGTCACAGAGCAAATATTGACATAATTGACATAACGTCTTGTTACAGTTTATAGTGAGACGTTACTAGAATACGAGACGTGTTCTGAAAGTTTTTTAGTGTACTTTCAGGATTAGTACGATTTGGGTTGAATGGGTATTGGGTAACTATGTATATACTTAGTTAGGTATATAATTATATGATAAGATGTAATTATGCCAAAAGTAGTTTACTCATATAATTTAAAATGACTCTACATGTTTAGAATACCAATACACGCGAGTTTAATCCGTAAAATTAGTTTAAATTGCAAATGACTCTTCTCCATCATTACTACACATTCATCACACCCGCACAATTTACAATTAATCAACGGTATCAATTTCTCAGAGTTGCGAAGATAGAAAGTGACTTATTGCAATTACTCTGACAAATCTTCAGAAATTAGTTAGAATGATAATATAGGGCAAAATAAAGGGCAGTATATCTTCTAGCCTACTGTATTTTTTAGCCTGCGAGCTGCGACTCAACGCTGGTATTCTTCGCGTATGTTTATATTATGTGTCTTATCTTCGCAAGTTCCGGAGTTTCTGCTTAGCTCGGATATCTGGTTAACAAACATTTTTATTACCACACATTAGAAGCTTGCCATGTTGTTTTTGTCTGGATAGGGGACAACTTGAAAATACATGTTCTATACACAGTATCCTGAAAGTTTTATATATGACAAAGATGAGAGAGATAAAGGCAATCGAAAACAATTTGATCCAAAATTTGCCAAATCCGTATAATCAACATAATTTGCCCACAATCATTGATACACTTTTTTCATAGTTCATATTATTCGGTCTCACATTGAACAAAATAGCTTACAATATCAAGCGAACATTCTGCCGCGTTGCAAAAGTTGCTTCCACCGCAGCATTAGCCTATTTATTGCTGTTTTCTTCCGATGTCTTTCCCCGTCTATTATATTTGTTTCCCGTCAAAGTTCAACGACCCGGGACTTTAATGCCAATCGTAAAGCGACCTCCGAGCGGCTGATTAAAGTATTCTGTTTACGGCCGCATTGATGCGTGTTTGTTTTGCTGTTCGCGTAAATTTTAACGCGTCCCATGGCAGGGGGATCCGATTTAATTGGTGTCAATTCGGGGTTAAGTGCGTCTACTTTGTGGTGAGATAATGAAGACGCGGTTTAAGATGTAAGTCTGGTGGAGGAAGAAGTGTGACGGATAATTTGACATATCATCAGATGCTGCCCCAGTCTGTACCTACATTAAAAGACTTCTGATCTCTCCTAATCTCATAATCAGATCAGAGTTTACCGAATTTTTTAACCGACTTCAAGAAGGAGGAGGATTTCAATTCGTTTGAATAATGCTTTTTTAATGGTGAAGGTACAGAGAGTCGGTTTTTAAGATAGCGTTATTTGCTGCTTACAGAAAGTAGAAAACTAAATTATATTATTCAGGACACTATATGTTATTTTTCAAAACAGTCATTTCGACGAGTTTACGATAATAGAATTTCAGTTATAAGTATATAACATACGGAAGTTATGAGATATTCCATTCATAATATTGGAATTTGTTCATCATTTGAAGAATTCCGATTGATCTTCCTGGAAATCACTGTTTGTTTTTTATTATACATTTTACAGCCTTTTTATAATCCGCTTTATGGGCAGAATAAGATTAGTTTACCTTTTTTTATTAAAGTGTGTGTTTGAAAGATGTTTTGATAGGTCGTAACGATTTTATTACGTAATCAATCACTTGTAAGATAAAATATTTTCATAATGTGTTTATACGTACTGTCTGATTGAGGGCTGAACTTTGGTCGAGATGGTCTGTTTGTATTTTTAATTTCCCAGTTCAAATACATCAGAAAGTATAAAGCTTTTCTAATATCACTTACCTATGTGCCTCAATTAGGTTGTAATATAAACAAATTGCATCTACAAATCATCCAATAAGTATTTAAATCACCCAATATCAATCATATTAATACTGATCATAAGCGCTAAGTGAATCAAATCTCAAGTGTAGCATGGCTCGGTACTATCAAGAAATATTCACTTCATTATAACCTCTATGCGTATGTGGCGTAAGATACAAAATAACTTATTAACTTTTTACCATAGGCTAGTGATGGCCTGCTGTCGGCAATCGATAAGTGCTTCGAGTGGTTTATTTTAATCGATGAGAGATGGTGTTGCTACTACTGATGGGCGATGATGGGGTGTTTTATGTTTGTATCGAGTGCATGTATACTGTTTTCAGTGTAGGGGATATTTTTTTGATTAATTGTTACTCGGATTGCGGAGGGCTTTTTTGAGATGATGTATGGATAGTTGAGTAAATCCTTAAGTATGTAGCTGTGCGTTCGTAAAGTAACTGTAATTAAAAACAAAAAGTTTTACAAATTGTTATGAAGTCATGCATATTATAAAATGCTTATTTTAATGAAATTTATGCTAATAACATTATGTCATTAGATAGATTTTGTGTGATTAAGTTAAATAAAAGTAAAAATCTACCTCCCTCAAACAATTTTAACATAAACCTTGTATTTAAGGAACTAATCAGTAGGTATCCAAAAGCGTCAGCATCCACTTATATCCGCAACAGACATCGTAAGCCCTCCCATAAAAAGTGGGCCGAGAAAAGATAAACAAGGATTAATAATTAACCTATATTTAGAAAACAAACCTCGTTATAATTTATCTATTGGAAATAGAGTGGTGATGCCGGTAGTATGGGCTTCTATTAATTTCTGTTAAAAAGGTATGTGGTTTTAATACTACGTAGAGGGATAAATAGCTTATTATTATTGGACGATGCATAACTGTGGACTAACATTTTTAATGGGTAGTTGTTATAGTTTATTAGGTGGTTGTCAATATTAACTTGTTGTTTAAATATTGTGTTGAATTAGAGGCAATTAAAAAAACATATTTTATTTGGGACCGGTATGCTTCAAACCCTATTGGTTGTAAAAAAAACACTAGGAATTGAATTGTCTTTTCAAATTACACTGGATAGTACTTAAATACATTTACATAGCAAAAAAGTTAATGAAAGATAATTTTTTACTTGAAGCCACTAAGGCCAAATAGAGCTCGTCTATGCAAGCACTTCATCGTCGCGCGCGCGCCGTCCGCTCCACCTATCTCGCTCCATCGACATCTTGAACGGTTTTACAGCAGGTGTCTGCCCTCGCGTTGTTGTGACTGCGGCGGAAGCGGCCGCAGACGCTGCGCTCCGGCGCTACTCGTTAGTTTGCGTAACGCCAGGGATCAGTTAACACACACTTTTTTGTGTCTGCGCTGTTCTTTATTTTGAGACGGCGTGGATTTTTTTTTCGGTGTGAACGCGAGCGTAATGTCTTAGGAAAATGAATGATAATGATCTTGTTTAATAGGTCTGTTCGATTGTAGGAGTTAGGTGGCCATTCATCAAATTCGTATGTCCATATGAAATAAGCTTAATTATTTGATATTCTATAAAATAAGCGATCCAAAATCAATAAAGTATAAATTACTATTATAAATTAAATAATATATTTTTTTTAATGAATAACTACTATTTTGCTATCCAAATATAAGAGCTGGTCACTACTTGTGTCAGACTTGTCTTTAAATCGGATGTTCCAGTGGAAGATCATTAAGTATGAAGCATGTTACACACTAGTTCTTGTGTCAGTGCACATACAATTTTATTGTGCTGCCACTAGACAAGTAGGAAGCAACAAGTGTGCTGCTTTAACGATAACATTTCAAAAAGTTCGAAGCAAACTTAACGTTGTCCTACAATCAAAGCGGTCTAACGCCGGGGTCACCGACGGCCAATACCGGCGCTAATTACAAAACGAGCGCAACCGAACGAAATCGATAGTCGATGCAGCGAACCGTGGCGCGGCACTTTTTCATCGGGTGCAAGGGACGCGATCGCCGCGAAATGTCTGCTATCGGTTATTCCGTACTCTTGGGAACTTTAACGAGAACATCGATATAACCTGGAAGTCCTGGGACATCGATCAGAATGATTGAGGCGCCACATACAGCGTGCGTACAGAATCTGTGGGTAACCACTGAATGTTCGTTCTGAGTTTTTGTGAGGGTATTTGCATGTACTCATAAAGAATCTATTCTAATTAGTGTAATACTTTATATGTAATATACCTAAACAGAACTGTTACATTTAAATTGAAATTCTAGAGTCTTTTTAAATGTAGGTACCTTATTCTCCAAGAGAATGAACTCTAGCGTGTGTATTCTTTATAATACATACCTACGGAACTGATTAAAATTAATCCATGCGCTGCACAAGTATTAAATACACAATATACCATTATAATATCAACATTTCCGCAAGTTCACACGATTTAAGCCGGAGCAGTGATGTTATTATGTAAATTACAGTTTATTTAACTGTTTTTGTCTGCGTCTGGTAAGCCGCTGGGACCAGACGGTTTTTATAACAACACACCAATTAGTTATTTTCAACTATTAAATCTAGTAAGTTCTAGCGAAACTCTTGAGAATTGCTTCTAAAGGTTGGTTGCGGTTAAACTGTTGTGACATAAAGCATATAATATATTTAAATTTTATAAAAAAATGATGTTAAAAAAACCAGAACATCTACTGTTAAACTAAAGATTACCAATTATTAGTATTATCGCTTACTTCAAATCCTGTAAGTGCTTTTCTTTCTTAACTTACATACGATGATGGCTTGGAGTAGCCTCGTCATCATCACAGGACTTGCGGGAGAGTGGATGGCTCTCACCCTAGAACCCAGTAAGTCCTATCAGCCTACACTAAGGAAGCTTTGTTGACCTAAAATTTTGTGACGCGTGTGTTTAGTGCTTTCAGTACTACTGAAGTTTCTACTAACAATATTTTCTTTACAAACTTTGCCCGATAAAGACTATGCCTGTATGTGAAACGCCTTTCAGCGGCTAGTACAAAGCCCTGATCCATACAGATTCATAGCTTGACGTCGAAGTACTACCTTAAGTCGACTGGCTCAGTGGAACAGTGGTTAGTGACCCAGTCTGGCGGTTCCAAGAGTCGTGGGTACGATTCCCACTCGGGACAAATATTTGTGTGATGAACATCGGTGTTTGTTTTGTGTCTAGGTGTGACTATGTATTTATAAATATCTATGTATGTATATTAGTCTCTGACGCTCATATACGCTCTGCTTAGTTTGGGGTCAGATGACCGTGTGTGCAAAAGTCCCAGATATTTATTTAAGTTAGCTACCTATAGAGTAGGTTAGGTAGGTTTAGGTAGTTAGGTAGGTATAGGTAGAGTTTGGTAGCAAAGTAGTACATATTCCCACCTGTAAGACTCAGGAGTACCAGCCACATTCCTTGCTGTGACGTATACGCACGTGGCCTCTTCACCGCCCGAGTACTACTGAAAAGCGGGGTTTACACCACACGGATCGTGAAAAGCTTTGTAAATGAGTTCTTTGCCGATAAAAATATATAAATAATACATTTATACAAGATAATATTAAGGTATCTCAATTGTAAAATTGTTGTAAAGTTATTTCTATGTGCAATATAATTATAATAATATATTTAAGCATAAGTTATACAGCTGTCCACACTTTGCAGTGCCCTCACAGGGTGTCATGTGTTAAAAAGCACTTATATATTTTGTTACCATCTTTGTAAACCATGTGACTGCAAATAAATAAATAAATAAATAAATAAAGCTTGCTTCTGATACTTAGATGGGTGAAGTTTGGAAGTGTTTTGTATCGAAATAGTTTTAAAATAAAAATCCTAGCTACTAGAGCTAACTAGATATCTAGAGTTGTTAGAGTCTATTAAACATTAAGCTACTTGAACTTTTGAACGAATTTGAATGGCGACGAATATTTCTGATTTTTTTTTCTGCAAATGTATATGTTTCAGAAGTTTACCGATTCTAATAAACAAAAGTTCTTTATATTATAACCTTGCGAAAACAGCGTCGTGTGCAACAAGAATTGTCCTTAAATTTGGCTTAAACAATTTGATAAACAAAAGCGTCGATGGACGAGTGGTTAAGGTATTTCCTTGCCATGCGAGAGGTCGCCAGTTCAAACCCCGCCACGTATTTACGTGTTTTTCAAATTTGAAATTCATGTGTACGATTATTCCACGCTTTAACGGTGAAGGAAAACATCGTGAGGAACCCGCAAACCTACGAAGAAATTCTTAGGTTGTGTAGTCGACCAAACCGCACTTGGCCAGTGTGGTTGATTAAATTTTGAGTCCTCTAGTTGGTATATATGTACTGTCGAGATAAATCAACTATGTGTTACATTGATAACAGACTTTTTGATTTATTTATTGATTTTTTGACTGCCTCGTTGGTCTATTGGTAGCAAGTGCTGCGTCAGGACCGAGAGGTCCCCGGTTCGAGTCCGGGATCGGGCAAAATTTGTGTGAGTTTTTCTGTAATGAAATTACTCAGCCCGGAGTTAGGAAGTTGGCGGTTGAACGCCCGTGCCTCGGAAAGCACGTTAAGCCGGTGGTCCTGCGCCCGATCCCTCATCGGTCATGTCGGATTGCCGTCTCACCGAATTATGAGAGTAAGGGAAAAGAGAGTGCACTTGTGTTTGCGCGTACACTTGTGCACTATAATATGTCCTGCGCACTTGGCTGATCTCATTTGAGATCGGCCGCCATGGCTGGAATCGGTCGGACGCCTTTATTTATTTTTTACATTGATAACCCCGTGTAGTGTAAACCACGCGATGTGCGCCCGCGCACTCGATCCGTCATCGAGCAGACGCGAGGGCGGCGCGCTGTGTTACTACGGAAGTCTCGCCGCCTCTCCGCTGAGGTGTCTGGTCTTTCATGATCTTGGGAGAATCATTAGTCATTCTTTCTTTAACCCTAGCATGGCGTGATAAGAATTTTCATTTGATTTTTAGGGCTATCGCGTGTGAATTGGCCTCTAGGGGCGCTTGTGTCGAGTGAGGTCTAAATGTCAAATGCCACTGTTTGCGGGTTGCTTTTGAGGGTTTTTTTCTATTAACATTAATATTTGACCACATATCGTAATGTAAGAGTCAATATGAAAAGTATGAATGAATTTGAGTGTTTTAAAAGTGAAGCTGAGGATAATACTTATGTTCGCCCTTTTTTAAACGTAATGGTACTGAAGAACACTATTGATTGGAAACAGGTTTATGTTTCAATGTATAAAATATGATTTAAATCTAAATTTTCGTTTTGGCTTCCAAAGCAAGATTTTAGAGTCGTATTTTTGGAGCTGCCTGGTGAGCGCAAAAACGATGGCCCTCATTGGTTGGAATACCTCCCTTTACCCGCTAAAGGGTTAAGCAGGATTACATTACGGTAGGGGGCTGTGGAGGGCCCGAAAGGGCGAGAGTGGCTGTGAGTAGCATGAACTCTGTCCGATCCCACTGCATCATCAATGGCCGAGGAGTTGAGGAGGTTTGTGGATATACCCCTGAGACACCTCCACACAAGCCGCTTACCGGAAGTACCAGGCATCGGGCAAGCCTTCCTGGAGTGAAGGATCATCAAGAGTTTCTCCACAAAAAAAAAGATTACATGGCGATAACTTTGAGCAAGAATTGTCAAGCAAGTAAAATGTGATGAAGATTGCTTCATCTCCATGGACCATTGGGTCCACGAGACTACTTGGAAGTCTGTCTAATAAACAGCAGGATATACCTACTAGTACCCATAAGTTCACTAACATACTTACTGATACATGACATTTAATCCATTTATCTTGGGTCTATTGGAAGACCTCATATCTAGAGGCTGAAGCTTAAAAACTGTTTTCTATATATCAACATTGTGGAGCCACCATGTGGAGTTAGCTTAGCTTAGTAAGACATAGGATTTAGTTTAGCGTAATTTGAAGTTAAAAGATAGCAAGTCATGTTCATTATAGATGTCATGTTCACCAGTTTTTATTTGATAAAATTTATCCGTTAGAATGTTAGATTAGTTGCTAACAGTTTCTAAATCAATAGGTTCCTTTAACAATAGAGTATTTTCGACTTTAAACGATGTAATACATTGTAAGTGGTAACATACAAGGTAATGAGAGTAATTTCCGATGATATAAAGTCTCTCCGATCTGGGTGAAGGTGCGGCAAAGGTCAGAGGTCGAACCGACTACCAGTTCCCTTACTAAACTTAAACCGCACTGAGTCACTACGAAATTGGCATTTTAATGAACAGCTTGACGTATCGATCACTGATGATGTTAATTCATTTATTGACAAATGGCGATGCGATGAGTTTAAAATATATATTTTTGGCAGTTTCTTTAACCCTGCGGAAGGAAGTTATGTAACTTTTCTTTTTGGTTATAATAAACGTAGGAAGGTAGTGACGGATACCACATTTAGGTACAAATTATTAATTGACACTAACATATTCTTAAACGTTTTAAAAATATGTTTCAGAATTGCATTAACGTTAAACGTTAACTTTTGACGCAAAAGTGATTTTTGATATTTTTTAGCTAACATTTGTTTATTACTATCAAATGCACTTATTAAATGTGTATTGAGAAATGCAATTTATGAAATTATCAAGTATCTTATTCCATAACTCATGTACCGTTTTTTAAAATCGCTTTTCAACTAAGCATGAGTTCAATGCGTGTTTCTTAATAGCTATACACCGTGAAATTTTAGTGGTTGTTTTCCCGTGGCAGAACGACTTGCCTTTAGTAATACTATCGAATTATGCAAATTATTCCTCGAAAAAAAAAATTTTTTTTTTCGATTTTTCAGAATAATAATTTTCCAACTCGAAAACGAGAGAAGCTATCGTTGTTTTTGAAGATGTGACGTATTCAGGTACTGCTTGCCGCATGAAATCGAAGCTTAAAGCTAAAGAAGCTCTACACCCTAAGTCATAAAGCGGTTCGAACGTGTTTTCGAGTTACGGTTAAACCTTTCGTAAAACCGGCATTTATTGATTTTACCAAAAAAGAACTGCACACATCTTTTGTGCTACTAAGATAGAATCATTTTACTGCGGGAAAACAACCACTAAAATTTCACGGTGTATAAAGAAAGCATTATTAGGTAAGCTTGTGAAATCAATCTGAAACCTCCCAATCTCTCAACGAATAGGCAAGCTAGATGCGTCAACCAGAATCACCTGCACCAAGATATAAATACGGCATCGGTGCTGTATGTGAGTGTACTACTTCTAATAATACCCGTAACTACTCATAGGCTGAGTAAGCCGCTATTGTCGACTCGGCTTGTCAATGCGTCTGTACGTAGACACTTGAGGACAGATTTATCCCAATTACTTTGAGAGAGGTTCATTTTGAGAGAATCTTCTTCTTATCGTATGGTTGATGAACAACCTGGTGTCAGAGATTTTAAGCCGCCCGTAGGCCTCTGACATGGCTTCACACACCGTTGAAAAATTTCTCAGGTGTACTGGTTTCCTCACGATGTTTTCCTTCACCGTTGAAACGTCGAATGATGATACATATGAATTTCAAATTTGAAAAACACATTGGTACCTGGCGGGGTTTGAACTGGCGACCTCTCGCATGGCAAGCAACGACCTTAACCACTCGGCCATCGACGCTTTTTTGAGAGAATACTGGCGGGTTTGACTATGAACCTCTCAATCCAATGAGATCAGAATCCAGGGTTGACTTTGAACCAACAACTCCCGCTTCAATTGTTTCTTGCTTTACTAGTTTTGCTTAAAAACAGTATTTTTCGTGTTCAATAATAGGATACTTAATTTCTGCATGATTGATTCAAAATTGAAAAGTGCACGCGATTGATGAAAAGAAAAAAGTATTTAAAATTATAGAGCAAGCGTTGAAATTAAAAATAACAGTTATAAATATGTTCCAAGCGTAACTTAAAACAAATTAACTTGTGTGTGTGCGTTTAAATGTAACTTCTTAGTCATAATCATATTTTACGTCCTTTTGAAAGATTAAGTTAATATTTCCATAATTCAACTTATTTTAATTATCATCAGCAGCCCATATACGTCCCCACTGCTGGGGCTACCCAAAAGTAGGGCCATAAGGCCGTGACTAAGGCCTTCACGCTGGCCAAGTGCGGTGTGGTCGACAGAAGCTTGGAATTTCTTCAGATGTGCAGGTGTTTCCTAACAATATTTTCCTTCACCGTTAAAGCGTCGAATAGTCGTACATACGAAATTCAAATTTGAAAAACACAGTGGTCTGTGGTACGTGGCGCGGTGTGAACTGTCGACATCTCGCATGGCAAGCAACGATCATAGCCGCTTTTTACTTATTTTGCATAAATACAATTGTAAGAACATTTGATATCAATGAAAAATAGAACCGATTAGATATAAATCACCTGTGTAATTTCGCTTAATGTAATATAACGAGTTAATATGACTGAATCTGTCTGCGATCGCGGTATTACAGGTGAGAATTTATCGCCGTTGACTATTGAAGGCTGGTGATGTTACGATGATCATTCAGAATTTATTGGCTCAATTTACGAGCTTCAATCTTGGCTACCACAGCCTGGTAAACGGTCGGCTGATAGCTTATATCATTGAGATAATATTATGTTTGTAGTGTTTGTTGGAATGTATTACGTTTACAATTGGCCGTATGAAGACATGAAACTGAATCTATACTAATAATAAATCTGTAAGGGTCAGTCATGGAGTAAGTTAGTTTGTTTTCAGAGATGTCGTGTTTATAGGCTCAATGATACTGATAATGATTTCACGATTTTTAGAATTTTTTTCTGTATGTGTGTATGTATGTATGTTCCTCCATAACTCTTAAACCAATTATCCGAATTTGATGAAATTTGGTATAAAAACACATAGACATCTGAGACACAGGATAGGCTATTTAAATTCTAGCTCCAACGCGAAAGGAGTCGCGGGCACAGCTAGTAGTTTATAAAATCTGAACCAAAAAATTTGTATTGAACATCGTTAGAAAAAAGCAAGTGTCTGAAGCTATTTAAATTAAATAAGATTTAGACAGAAGTTTGGACAGTGAATCATGGCTAAGACAAACAATAATTCCTGTTATTTTTCTCTGAAAATTGATGATGACGAATGAAATTAATGAAAATTGTCTACCAAATTCCGGGAATGTAATAATTACTATGAATAACAGAACAAAATCAAACAGTCTATAGAAAAAACAATAAACGTAAACCAAACACGTCCGTTCTTCATAGAATACGATTATTGAGTCATTAAATATGAGAATGAAATGTAAATTTAGTAAATTTTTATACTCCTGTCGTACTGATGAAATCTCGAGTCTCAAATAAAGCGATTATTTATGCTAATACGCGATCATTTACAATTTACATCAAACAAGTGGACTTGAGCGGTCTCGGGGGAAACGAAAAAAAAATTATACATCATTAGTGCGTTTTTTGTGCGGATGTTCCTTCCTTTTGTTACGTTACAAATTAATTGATTTTAATTACTGCTTCCTTTTACGGGTTAAAATGGAACGAAGTAGTTTTGCCCGTATGGGTGGAGACAAGGCCTAAGATGGTGCTGGATAGGTCATATAATGAGACTGGATGATGCGAGCCTCATAAAACGGACTAATGTGATTTTCATGATGGCAACGTAAGTGTCACGTCTATAAATGTTATGGAGTGTAGTGAGTCACGAATCACGAGTTCAGCGGAGCGGAAAAATATTAATAATTGCGTTAAGATTTGGATGAAGACTGATTATTGTACTGTGATTCCAACGTCCTGTACCTTTTCATTGATTGTTGCAAAAAGCTAGTTCACGCTTCGCTTGAAAGATCCCAAGTAGGTAGATGTTTGCTGGTCGTCTTATAGTATTCAATTTATTGTTATCTGCATTATCCGTCGATTTTGTAGAGTATAGTCATTATATTTTTCCAATATGATCATGAACGGAGATTCTGTTAATCTGATGGTAAATTATGCGTTCTTAACATTCTAGTGTAACATAACATAGTCCTGACCTGAAAATAATATGTTAATGGGCTCCTTACAAGAAAATGGCTCTGGCATAATATTGATCAACATTGCGTCATTTGCCGCCAACGAATCTCACAAGTGGCTACTTAGTAAAAAGTCCGAATCAAAGGCGCCGCGTAACATAAATAACGCCCTATTCTGTTTGCTACGAATAAGGTATTTATAGGGTAACAAGTAACTAGTATCGATAAGTTTGGATGCAATGATTCGAAGCTATATCGATAGTTTGGCTGTCTGTCGATACAGCCACTAATAAACAGACTGCTTGGCAAATTGCATTAGAAATGTAATACAACCGCCAAATAAGATAGAGTCGATGTGTCGGATGTTTTTTCTTTTCAGATGCAAAAGAATAGCTTTCTCTTTCATCTATAATGAATTGTGAAGCACAATCTACTGGAGTTACGTGGCAAGTTGTGTGCCTATCTCAAACTCGACACAGGGATTACTTACTTACCCGCTTTCATTTTTTGTTTTAGGACGAGTTGCCACCTAATTCATCTACAGATGAAAGATACGTAAAATTCTCGATACTCTGAAGTATCGATATTTCGTGTCTCTACGATATATTTACACCTTCAGCGGTAGCGTAAACATAATAAATCAAACCGTAAGTAAACCGCAGCCAGAAACAATTATATATGGAGCGCGGATGAATACATTACTAGATTCCTTCAGAAGTTTATGGTGTGATTGCGTTTAAAAAGTTATGTGGTGCGACGTGTTGTTATTTTGTCCAATAAGATGAGAGAGAGAGAGGATATTGTTTGTGCCAAATACATAAACTATATACTTTTTAATTAAAGTTTTACAATTTGTTTAACAAGTAGGTACAGTTTATTTGAATTGGCTAAGTTAAGCTTTTAATTCCTAAAAGGGAAACTTTTGAATATCGATATTTTTTCACACAATCTTCAAAGCAATATGTATAGTAAAATATGGCTTTCTTTGTTACAATAAAGACTAATCTATGAAAGTTTCGCCGTATTATGACATACAATTAGACTAGTACGTACATTTTTTTTATCATAATAAGTATACGCCCATCTATGAAACCTTGCAAAGCTTCACCATCAAAAAATATTCCACCGAAAAGTTCAATAGTCATTTAGTTATCACCGTCAAGACGCACGTAGTTTCCAAGAATTTCCCCACGGGCCAGCGGCGTTCTGTGAAGTAGCCAAATAAACAATCGACTACGGATCCGCCTGTGATACTCCCAATAGATAAAAGCTTTACGCCTACTGAAAATTTTCTCCGCACTAACTAGTATTGGACCGTGGGGCCTCCCTTTCCATCGAGATTGGGTAGCTGGTTTCAATACTTTGTTGTTTAAAGGAAAAAGTTTTGTATTGGCGTATGAGTTACGTAGTTTTCATTGCAACTAAGTGTAGTTACAGGTTTTATGTTTAACTAGTAACCCGCCCTAGCTTTAATATGGGTATGTTATACATAACAACCTTCCTCTTAAATCCCTCTATATATTAAAGAAAACGCATCAAAATCCGTTGTGTAGTTGAATAATAAAGCATACATAGGGACAGACAGACGCGGGAAGCTACTTTGCTTTATCATATTTAGTCAAGTAGGGTCTTACATACTTAGTACTCCTTTTTGGGTACTGCAATATAGGGAAGTTCAGTATGTTATAGTGTTGACTTGTGTATGTATGATGAAAGCTTACAAGTATTACTGGCTTAAAGATTTTGTTATAGTGGTCTATCTCAATAGAGATCAGCCAACTGCGCAAGACATAATTATTGTGCACAAGTGTGCGCGCAAACATAAGTGCACTCTCTGATGACGTCAAATGAGAGACCGTTCAAGCCTACGTCCTGAAAAAAACTATGCCTTTGCTGGAAGAAAATGGTTGAGTTGTATTGGATAAAATCAGCGGTACATTATTCGTTCCAGATTTTCTAACGAAGTTTCCTATCTACTCATCATTATTTGGCCAATTACATAACACATTTAAGCTTTAACCTTGTTGATCAGATTTAAAATAAACGAGTCCAATGTAGGGGCGTTTCCGAGAAGTGTTCCGTACAATACATTGACCTGGACGTGTATATTCGCGAATCGTCCCAATTAAAAACTTGTAAAGTTATATATAAACGGCGATTGTGAACATCTAGTGCAGCGATGTGGGTTTATGTACACAACATTGTTGGGAGGTGATAGAGGAAATACCATTGTAAGGAAATTGTAAAAGTTATGTTCACGTAGGATAGTTTTAGGACCAAATTCTCAATAAATAATAGTCCAGTCAAATTAGCATCTAAATTATGGGTAAGGTTGCATTAATTCCCACCAAGTTGGATTTTTGTGCAGGCCTTGAATACGTCATTACAAATGATATGTCAAAAGTCCCCATCGATCCGACGTGTGCAAAAAAAATATTCATGGTCAAATAGCACTGGGGCCTGGAAGCATTTGAAAATACAACATTTCTACTTTGTGCATCGCTGTATCTCTGAAATGGTGAATCTTAGGAACAAAGTGTAAGGACAATTTTTATATATAATTAGATGATAAGTAATTTTGTCATACATATTTTTATGATAAAACTTACCGTTTTGCTAAAAATCACGAAAAACTCATTTTTTTTACCTTTGACCTTGAATAACATTTTTTCCTTACAGGGGAAAGATGGGGAACTTTCAAATTTTGTTTTTAATGATATTTTAAGCAATCTTACCGATTTTCAGCTTG
Source organism: Maruca vitrata (assembly GCA_039566165.1). Lineage (NCBI taxonomy): Eukaryota > Metazoa > Arthropoda > Insecta > Lepidoptera > Crambidae > Maruca > Maruca vitrata. The sequence continues at coordinate 1,350,709 of CM076917.1, forward strand.
GTGGGAATTTATGTAACTTCGAATGTCTAAATTGACCGGACTATCAGCTATCTGCAATAAATTGAAGATAGGTCTGAAGGTGGTGAATTCTGCCCTGAGAATCAGTTTTGAAGTAATTTTCTTCGAGTAGCCCTTGCCGCATATTCAGACCACCAATGTAAATCCTTACTAATCTTTATTAAAATGAGGTTCATTTCAATATATGATTGCTGAATTGAACAAATAGTGATGCTCCATACTTATTATTACACTACTAATAATGTGAATCATGATAATTCAAAGCAAGCAGTCATTAATAAAAAAAAATTGAAATTGCCCAAGAGAAAACACAAATAAAAGTTACCTATTAGAGGTTTCAAGCTTGAATATCTGTTACCTTAACTAGGGCTATTCATTAAGCTTACAACCAATACAGTAGCGGTACCATGAGTTGGCTATCGAAAACTTACGTACGTTAAAAACCTATAGAGTTGTTTTTTTCATACGACCGATTTTAGTTCTTAGCGTAACCACCAGGGGCGCTGTACAAGTTTTTCATAGACATATTTACGTAGGCGATATCGAGTCCGTAACTTTTAAACTCATGGTAGTGAATGCGCCCATCTTCCTTTAATGCTTTGAGGTGAATGAAACTCCCAACTGACTGAATGATGATGTTTAATGCAGGGACAATGACAGTAAGTTGATGATAACGTAAAATTCTATGCTATTTAGTCGAGACCACTGTCACGAAGACGTTGAGGCGAACGGATCACCACGAAGGTTTGTTCATTTGGCGTGAACAGTAGCGCTACTGATCCGTTCAGTTTCATTCACTGTTACAGCATGTATGAATTCCACAGCAGTGTTTTCAGTGCAGATGTTCAACATCAAAGGTAGCGTTTCTAGTGTTCATCTGCACCTGTCAGTGCTAAGTGAACATCTAAGTAAGGTTCCTAGAGCAACGTGATTATAACTTGGAGTAATGTTTAGTCTAGTCCTTTGTGGCATCTAGACGGCGTATTGTTGGTTCAGATTCCAGGAAAGTGAGGATTTCTTGAGATTTGACGGAGTTTGTTTGCCACATTGTGTCATGGTAGAAGAAACTTTGTTTTGAAAGAGATGATAATGATTAGTTCTAATAAAAAGTCTGAATTTCAGTTCATAATAATATTACCAAGTTGTTGTATTTTTTTTATCCGCTTTTGATTAGAGTTATTTCCAAATACGTCCTCTAATAGTTCTAGTTTAGTTAAATAACGATTTCTTAAAATTATGTGTTTACAAAATTAATCATAGATATTTTATAAATCCACAAATGAAACTGTAATTTATCTCGTAATAATGGGCTTAGGTTCACACTGCATTGACCCTCTAACTTTCCAATTACAGTTTGCGAAGTAAAAAGGGGAATTCATATCAGACTCCCAGCGAACAAGTAAACAAATCCAACGAATGTTTATTTCACGGTTACTTTTCCAAGCTAATATCCTTTGAATGCGATAGACCTCGCGGCTTGAGGATAAATAGTAGATAGTAAGTAAGTAAGTAAGTCAGCGTGATTTGCGATCGATGTGTTAATGTCAACTTATAACTTTACAAGAGTTAGATTGATCGGGACGTGCTTAGCGGCGAAGGGGAGAGATGAAGCGGTTTAAGTGATTAGTATAAGTACACATAAACACAGTAATTATGGTGTTTATGATAATAGCGTACACTCATCGGTTGAGAGAAAAAAAGCTGATGTTAAGACGTACAAGGAGTTGAAAATGCTGTCCAGAGAGGAAGCTATTTTCCCCAGTGACAATGTTATGGTGGAATGGATGAAGCAAAGTTAAACGTTACTTATGTAAATTAAAAAAAAACAACAATTATTTTTTTAATGGAAAAAGCAAATGTAAAACAAACTAGTAAAAGAATCAGACGAACCTACATGTTGAAAAATGGTTTTTGCTTAAGCTACAATGCTGAAACTAAAACTTCGTGCAGCAATAAAATAATTATTGATACATATAGCTTTATGATACGGTAACATTCGACCACTTAAATAAAGTCCAAAGTTTGTACAATATTCTTTCGACTTGCATTGGTTAGACAAAAGTTGTTTAACATGTGGGTGATACCCGGTATCCACCTGTAGCAAATTATGCAGGAAGACTGCTAATTATTTTATGAATTCAAATGTAGTACATACACAATTGCCAATAACCATTAAAGTACCCAAGTAACACTTAATTGCAACGAGTGTTTACTACTAAGCCCTTATAACTTACGCCCTACGCTCTCAGTAGGCGAGGTCAAGCGTACATATTAGGTTGTGAGTGGAGTATGTGATGAGCGTACGCAATAAGGCAGCAAGGTGCCGATGTTATCGCTCTAGATGAACTTAGGACTAGTAGAGTAGTTGGGTGATGCGGAAAATGTAGCGAGGACGTGGAAATCTGTATCTGCTTCCTAGCTCATCTTTATTCTTAGGGTTTAAGGTTTTATGTCCCTTTTGAAGAGGTGGTATTGAGACTAACTGCCTCGTTGGTCTATTGGTAGCAAGCGCTGCGTTAGGATTGAGAGGTCCCCGGTTCGACGGCGCATTGCGTCTATTTAGCTTGAAAATCCGAAAAACCTACGTCGAGTTAGCACGAATTGATGCGTCTATTTCATTTGCTGGTGTTTAAACCACCTCAATAAGTAAGGCCGTCAGTTTCTACGTGTTTTGGCTGGAGACCACGATTGGTAGAATCCAATCAAAAGACGCATCAAATAAATTTTACTATTAGTGATAATCAATGTTTTCTCTCATGGAAGGAAAATTCACAACTGCAGTTATTTAAAGAAACTCTACTACGTGCAGTTTATAAAAATAACACACTTTTCACTTTACACAGTGCATTTATCGAATTATTTATTATCGATTTATCGATCTGTATCATATACACCGGCTATTTTCAGAATAAACTCGGCTATTCTGATACGATCTATGTTAATCTACTTTGGATAGATTCCAATAAATAGGGAAATGTCTAGTACATACGAATTGTTTGATATTTGCTTTTACTATTGCACTTATTGAAAGCGTGATTCAGTATGAGTAAGGGCGCAACAACGCCATCTAGTGTTTGTTTACATTATAGTTCTCACGACCTTTGGAGCGACCCTATCGGGAATGCCGCTTCGGACCTTTTGTATCTAAACTTTTAAGGAAGCTTAAGTGTGTTAATGTATAAAAATTCTCAAGTGATGATGTGAATAAAAACTCTCATAGTGAATCATAAATGTAAACAATGGTAGAGTACTATACATTTAAATTAGGATCGCTATTAATAGTGCGATTCAGAAGCAATATACAAAATGGTCGTATTTTAATAGCAGTAGAATGTTCTGTCTTGAATATGGACGGTTTGCGATTAATTCTAGGTCAAATCTAGACTAAGGGATTAAAAAAACAAGTCGTGTGATTGTGATGATCGAAACATGTTTTTCACTATGATGTTAGTGTTAGTTTTACAGATAGAAGTTATTCAACAAAGCTTAGCTGAAATGTGATAAAAGAAATGCAGAAAACATACCACAACAAAGAAGTTCTTCCCTCATCGTCTCCTATGTGTGTCAACACAATTTTGCCGCATTCCTTACGGCAAAACGACGGTGCACTCGTTCGGTTCATTCCGCCCAATTTACCAATCAGCTCCAATTGACAGGCCTAACCGCAGTATTTATAACTTACGTCTTAATCTAAGCCAGATAAACTGTTGCTAATTATGTTTAATTTATCAGCACTATGCTGTATATTTGCTCTGGTATTTGGCGTTATTGGATCTCATTTACCAACTTCGCTATGTTCTTATGAGGTAGATATTTACTTGAAACTGGAATACATTAATAATATTATCCTTATGAGAAGTTTAGTTGATATCTTACCTCTTCAGAATTTACTTGCCAGAATTTCGAAGTTATGTAGAAAAAAACGACTTGGAAAAGGTGACCTCTGAACTTTTCCCAATAACTCTACAATCTCCTAACCTAACCGTCATCGAATTTCCCCGAAAGAGTAACTCCAAAACGAACCACCCAGTTGACAAACACACCAACGTCCGCATTGGGCTTGCTAATAATCGTTTTCCACTAATATGGCCAGGCAACTTTTTTACACCCTGCCTTACATACTCAGCCCGGGCGGCCCGTTAAACCTGGTTTCTTGGAGCAAGCATTTCGAACTTTAAGCGTAAGGGAATAGGGGCGATAGGATTATCGAGACTGATTGACATATCGAATGTTGTTAGTATTATCTTATCAGTGGGTCTGTACGCGGATGCAGAATCAATTAACAGGTAATGTGTAGGTGAGAATTGAATTGGAGGCGATGATAAAGATAAGTACTACTGTGAGTGGACATTTATGTCATCGCACATTGGGGAAAATGGGAACGCAAGTTATGGACTAGATAGCGTTAATACAGTGCACTGTTCCAGAATCATAGGAGATGGTAAATAGGAGAATAGAGAAATCTGAGTAGTATTTGCGATATAAAAATATTTGATCACTATATCTAGTCAGGTGGCAATCAATCCGCCGCGATTAATCTCGTCTGTTTAATAAAACTAGCGAATTAGAATATCCAATGAACGTTGCAATCCCTAAATGTCAAAATCCAAAAAGAGTGAGATATCCTACACTTTTTGATTCCAGCACTGAACTGTCCGATACGGAGTGCGTTCCTAGCTTTTTTTTTTATTTATTATTGTCGAAAAGGAAGCACGTCGCTGAGTGATATGCGACACGTGACGGGACTCCGTGAACTAAAAGTCACATATACACCGCCCGTCGCCGATGCAAAACAAACTTTAACAGGTAAAAGACAAGGTTGTTAGTTAAATATCGGTTCATGCCCGACGGTTGGGCTGTGAACTCCTAAAATAATATTTCAGTTCGAACCACTTCAGCCGTTACGCAACCGAGGTTATAATTATAATGTTTAGGACGACGAGTTTAAGGCAACTTTGGCGAAACGCGGTTCCGATCTTTGAGATTTACAGTTAAAAGTGTTTAAGTAAGCGTTTGCTTAAACTGTGTCTTCATATTGAATCATACTTCTTTGAGATTTTTATTTTGTCAATGTATATGATCGTTTATATTATAATATCTGTAAAGTTATGTCGTATCGTCTAGTACATCATAGTGGGGCATTTGGTAGCACCCATAAGTCTTGCACCATTTAGCTAATTGTCTTTACATCTGTTGGCTCTGAATTCACTTCTGTGTGTCAGAAGTGCATGCTACTTATCTCAGAATCAGATCAATATAATTTGATATTTGATTTGTCCTGAATAACTCTGCCAAATTTGTGTTATGTGTATTCATTCTTGCTTACTCTGTTCTCTACTTTTATTCTGCATTACAATCATGCATTGTATGTAGGTATGTGTGATAGTAACTTAATATATAATTTTAAACTGTCATGGTTACACACATTAGAAAACCGAAACTGTCCGGGATGTTTACCATGTTGTTTTGTTTTAATGAGCTCCCGATATTTCGGCACTGTTGCAAGCGCCGAGATCATGGGTGTACTATCGAAATTTGGAGAAAACAAAACAACATAGTAAATATCCCGGACAGTTTCAGTTATCTAAGGTGATAGAAACTTGTTTTTCCCAGAGGAGTAGGCAGAGATTACTTCCTGCCATGGTCCTGGCACACCACTTTCGCTTCTTCCACATCAATCCCTGCTTATCCCTTTGGGAAAAAGGTGTGATTCTATGTGTGAGTGTATGTTCGTTACTTGTAGTTCGTCCAAACAGAAACTATACATCATTAGTTTCTGTCATTGGTATTGCAACATTTATAGTCGACTTATTTGGATATAACTTCTTTAGATTGATTGTGTCATATCGTTTAGTTTCCCTCCATCTCATTGATGTGCTGAATTAATTATCACTTCTTGAGTTAATTTATTTGCGTCTCTCATTATCACGCACAATAGCAATACTATTTAAAACATTGCACGTGGATTTCCTCAATATCCATATTAACTGTTCTGACGTACGTTACAAAGAATAGCGTTTTAACTTTTAAAACGTTAGATAGAACGCAAAAGCTAGTCTTTACTTTTGACTGGACATACAGATTTAAGCTTTCTATTATACCTAGGTTTAAACTATGTACTCGCTGCTTTATGATTAATGTACGCTTCGTAAAGGGCAATTTTTCTAAAATTTAAATATTATATGTGAAGGTTTTACTCATACCACGCGCGTTGATTAGGGGACTTTCGCCTCATCTGCTGCAAAAGTGTGCAACCGACTTAAGAATTAAAAAGCTTAAAGCTTTTACTCTTCTCTTAATGTGTTTTAACCTAACAGTATTTTTTTATTTATTTAATACAACCAAATACTCAAATACTGTAGAGGTTCTGTTAGGGTTCAATTACACTAGGGACAAATATCTGGTGACGAACATTGGTGTTTGTTCCGTGTCTGGGTGTATTATTAAACATATTTTAGTATACTTGTGTACCCTGTGTTCATCCTGATAATCGTAATACAAGTGCTTAAACTACTTGCTATGGGATCAGATTAATGTATGTGATATAGTGTAATATTTTTAAGCTATTGCATAGCTTTTATCGCGGGCTTTGAGCGCGGCGACCGAACCAAGAAATTCCGTAACGAAAAAAACCTCACAATCGTCTAACGTCGTTTCAGTTCGGTAGACTTCGGCACGGTGTTTGTTCGCGTGCGGTTAGACGTATTGTACGACTCTACGAAACTCGCACGAATCGAGACGAGCTGCTCCGAAATCGGACGATGCTATGCAATAGCTATACCGCGGCAGTCCCCGAGTGCCACACGTCTTTTTTTTATGTCTTGATCCAATAAGACCGTTTCATCCAACGGATTCTTACGCACCATGTAGCTGGTCCTTAGCTTCGCTGGTAATGTATGGCCGGCCGTGAATAGGCGTCTCACGTACTGATACGTCTCTGGCGCCACTCCATACAGGGCAGGCGTTTTTCTAACGACGCGAAATTAATGGCACCTTTGTGCGAATACTCATCGGCATAATGCGAGGGCAATAACGGATTCGGCTCGTCAGTTTGACTGGTGAAATGTCGTGAATATAGAAGTACTTGTTTCGAAGAATCTACTGTTTTATCAGTTAAATAAAATAATAATAAAAAAATATATATTTCACAACATCAAATACATTGATCTGATCCCGTAGCTTAAGCACCTGTGTTACTGGTATCAGAATCAACTGTGGATACACAAATTTACTTAAATATATTCAATAACACACCCAGACAAGGAACAAACACCGATGTTCGTCACACAAATATTTGTCCCGGGTGGGAATCGAATTCACGACTCTTGGAAACGTAGGTAGTGATTCTGGGTCACCAACCAATGTTCCACCGAGCCAGTCAAAAGAATAGAATTTGCTTCGTCTACAAAAGCAAAGCTGTTAAATGAGATTTGTTTAGTTAGTTGGTTCAGAAGGTAAGGATGATATTAGATATAAGGGTTAAGGTAAAACGGTGCAAGAAAACATCGTGAGGGGTCCTGCACACCTATGTAGAAATTCTTAGGTTGTGTCAACCAACCCGCACTTGGACAGCGTGGTTGACTAAGGCCTTATCGCCCTAGTTTAGGGTAGGCCCGTGCTCCAGCATTGGGGACGTATATGGGCTAATGATGATGAATAGGGTTTATAATTTATAAAGGCAACTCAACGGTTGATTTCTAAATAACGCTCAATAATCGTATAAAATGTATCATATAGTATTCTGAAATTACACATGTAAGTAATCGAATATTGCCCATGTTATAAAACCACAGAGACCATCACCGCAAATGTCAAGATCATTGGAGAATTTATGATAATCATTACTTTTTACATAACCTTTATTTATCTGAGCTCAGAAAATCAGTACGCCCTTATTTTATTTCGTGATTGGTTAAGCTAGAAACACTGTCAAGTTGTTAACAAATATAATTGTACGTACATATTATGTTATTCCGCTATATCTTAGCGAGTAAGCTGTGTCACACATTCATAACCTCAAACCAGAAACCCAATTTGTTTCATTTTATGACCTGTAATGCAACGAACGAAATTGGTACATTATTTTTAAGTGTACCTACGCTGGACAAACATAAGCTCGACATGAAATGTCAAAGCTCGTATATTATACTTGTAATCGCAAGTCCAATCAATCAGGTTTGATTAATCGATGGATTGATTGCTGTAAAGACTAATGTCTACTGTGCGTCCGAATGCTAAAGGCCGATACAGAACCCAAAATACCATGAACTCATTTTCCCCTCGTAACAGAGCTGCGCTTTCTTCATATTAATCGGTCGACATTTCCACTGATTCCATTGCGCCCCCCAATTAATTCTAAATGTCATATGTGTTGGGCTCTTTGGTGTGGGCCAAGTGGTGAGCTCCTGCGGGATATATAATTTACATATAATTCTTAAATATCATTCTACTTTCTCTTGTACTTAATTTTGTATTGCATTCACGAAAAGAAGAAGAAGAGTCACTGTCTTCTTGATTTTGGTCATACTTTTCGAATGACGAACAAATCCCTCTAAATTTTGCAAGTGTTTGTAATTAAACTTCTGTATTTTTCAAAATGGCCTCACTTTAATGTTATCAAGAACACACTAACTTAAATTTAGATGTGAACGAATTTCGTACATTAAAAACGGTATTTCTATATTTAACCTCTCTGTAAAAACTCCTAAACGATTGTTACAGCGTTTTACTTCCTAATATTATACTCAACCGAATACTTCCTCATACAAACACAAATAAAAAAAACACAAAACTTAACCCTCTACCACCGCCAACAACATCGCATCTCTTTAACCTCGCCGGTCTCCCACGCCTTGCACCAAACACGCCCTCGACATTTGAGCGAGCTTTTGCCGAAACTGGCCACAGCCGACCCTTACGCAACGTACGGGTTATCATTTGCATTCATTAAATTTATGAGGGAAAAATAGAGTGTGTTATTTAGCCGAGAAAGCGACGCTGTGTGGTCCTCGCTGTTGATAAAAAATTAAGTGACATTACCATTTTGTTGGCGCTATTTATTTGCGGTTGAGATTGGTTGAAGCCAAGATTGTGGTTGATATTTTGTATTGTAAGAAGGTAGCTATACGGTTTTGGTTAATTAAGTTGAATATGATTAATTAGTCGGGTATAGTTTATTGCACAGAAATGCAAATAAATTTTAAAGATTAGTGGTATTTACAATAGAAAAACAGGCGGTTTTAACGCTATTCTGAGGATCTTTTCAGAGTTGAAGTAAATATTAAGTCATATATTTTTTAATTTAATTTTTTAGCAATTCTGCTAATATATATTTTTTTTAATTGACACCCATACCTGTAAAAGGCTGACCACAGTTCAAGACCATTAAATTAGTGTTATCAGGCTATTAATTTCAGCAAAGTCGATAAGGATGATGAAGGTTGTAAATGATATGCGAAATGCGGGCGATTCGGCGTCAGCTGACATTCATGAGGGCAACTGACTGTTAGAATTGTCGCTAATTAGAATTCTCTAATTTATTTAATTGCAAATTTACAGGCTTTCATTTGTTGGAAACTATTTCTTTTGAAATGAACTACAGAAAACTTTTGAAATGTCGGAAACTTTACAAATATAAGGTAAATTTATCTAAATATACACCAGACGATTTCTTGTACACATGTTACAAATAAGATGAATAGGTACATAAAAATGAAATAAAATTTATGGATTCCTCCAAATTCGAGACATAATGACCATCTCTATTAAACGAACACACAAGATAATGAAAATCAAACTACTGAGATGAAAATCTCAGCTATTTTCATCTAAAGTGTTAAAAATAGCGTTAACCGTTATTAACAGCATTTCCCCGATGATGCATCTGGCAGCCGTTTCACCATCGTACCCAGAAACGATAAGAAAACTCCCAAGCATGTGACCTGACTGATCAGCGAAGCCTAATCATATGGAACGCGAGCCTAAAAAGGAACCATTCTCGGCTAAACCCCGTTTGTATTGACCTAGATCGGAAGATATGCGGCGATGATCCAAAAACAAGCACTCTTTCAATTCAAGTATTAGAGCTATTGATTTTAAAGTTTATGATAGCGTTTGGAGCGGGTGATGAAATCTATCTAGCCAGGAAAAGTAATCTTGACTGGGATTGAAATGTAGAGTTTAGCTCCGATGAGATTTCACTACAGTGACTGGTGAACTTGCAAAGATCGTACATGATCTGGTAGGATTTCCGAACAATTTTGTAACAAAGATAGAGAAAAGATATTTCAACAAGCCTATTCAATTTTTAAAGAATATTGTTAAGCTGAACAATTTGGTTTTACCGATTAAATCTTAATATTAAATCGTATGTGCGCAATGGTAAAAATTTCTGAACGAAAACTGAACTGTACGTTAAAATGATGATCGCATATTTTTCAAATTGTGCCATATTACACATACTACTACTACTTTTTACTGTGGAATATGTCAAGGACTATCAGACAGAAGCATTGTTTTCTGGACTCTGCCCGCTCCGTCGAGGATAGCAGACACGATAATAAGTATGCGCGTACAAAACTCACATAAACTCTGTACACTCAGTCGCTTATTAATGAATTGTAGTACGATCTTTTAATTTCCAGCGATCCACGCTCCCGTCACGGTTTGACAGTAGACCATTTATTCGTTGCACGCTCCGACGACGCCTGTCCTATTAAAATATTAACATACGTAGTATTATAAATTTTACGATCGGAGTTGTTAAGATTTGATGATAATAAAAGCAGGAGAGACTAATCTCGAAGAATATCTAAGGTGGATAATGAATTTGTTGTGTCTGTATATTTTTCGGAAACACTTAAGAGACGGTAGACTTAACAGAGACGGTGCCTATGTACGAGATGGACTGAACACCGCATTGGGATAAACTTGCAGAAAAAATGTGAACAAATGAGGTGAACCCAGCTGTCAGAGTAGTGATGGACAACAAATCATGAATGGATGAAGAAATAGTGTCAATAAAAAATCAAAACTGGGGATTACTGGTAATAAACATAGTAAATGCAAGATTAGCTATTGATGTGGTATCAAAACCTGCCAAGGAAGAAAGTGATTGCAAGGTGGACATGTTAACGGAAGAGTTTAATGAAATTGCACCGAATCAGAAAGAAATAAATGTTGGCAAAGAAGCCACCAATGGAATCCAGGACCTACAAAGGCACCTCACTGGTTTCCATTGGCATCTACACTTGGTTCCGTAACCGCTCGGTAACCAGACGTAAGTTGCGTTCCGTTCCGTGGCGTTTAATTGTGCCCATAAAACCACGGCGTGATGTCTTGTTCTGAAACCGAAACGGGAATTGCAAACAACAGGTGCATTACAATTTGTTAGGCTCGCCGCTTTTTATGTGATAACGAAAGGCGTAGTTTATTTTTTTAGAGCTGTTCAGCGTTCTTTCGTATGGTAATTTGCGTTTGTGGAATTGTTTGGATGTGTTTTAAATATGCATAAATGGAGAATATCCATGCGATATGCGAAAAAAATTAAAATTACTTGCTTTTATAGGTACGTATGTACTAGATTTTTTCGCCTTATTTGATTTTTCCTACATTTTGCTACTTTAAGAATCAACACGCTCGTTATTCAAACATAGCTTAATGATTTGGATTTGGCTACAGGCGATTCTGTCATATTTGATGCGTGAAACGAAACATTTCAACTGCGATAACTCAGCTGCCAGTTCGTTTACGACCGATCTATTCTATTTGGAAATTGTATCGAAAATCCTTGCCCAACGCAAATCGGTTTGGTGACAATAAAATGTAGAACCGTGCCCATACAACTAATAGAACCGTCACATCACAATGGCGGACATCGGCCCGGTGGCCTTGCAATTAACGCGAGTATCCGCGTATAGGGATGGACGACTCGAGTTGCTGACTCTATTAACTCGAGTTGCAATTTTGACTCGAGTTGTGTTTAAGTTGCGTTGAATCCAGTTGCGGTCAGTAAATCGAGTTCATTTCTCACTAGCTCTAGGTGAATTGACAAAAAACAAAAATGTGAACGCTTAAGTTTCCTACTAAATTAGACAAACTACAGTACGAGTGTTATGTTTGTTAGGTAGAATTAATTAAATAAAAGCAAGTTAACGAAGTAGTAGACAGGTCAATTTGAATTCAGGCCATGATAATAAAACCGGCCAAGTGCGAGTCGGGCTCGCGCACAAAGGGTTCCGTAGCAGCAAATATAATAAAAATCAACCTATCTCAAAAACTATAAGAGATACTTTGATCAAACCAAAAATCGTTGAAAGAGTTAATTAGCATGCATCCTCTATTTTTATTTTTTTTAGAATTTTATACCCCGTAGTTATAAAAATAGAGGGGGGGGGACATACTTTTTACGACTTTGAGAGCTGATATCTCAAAAACCGTTCACTTTAAGAAAAATGTTTTTTAGAAAACTTTATATCATTTTAAAAGACCTTTCCATTGATACCCCACACGGGTATGTACATCGAAAAAAAAAATTTCATCCCTCAGTTACATGTATGGGGGGCCCCACCCGCAATTCTTTTTTTTACTATTTAGTGTCATATTTTTGTAGCGGTTCATACAACACATATTCCCATCAAATTTCATCACTGTAGTACTTATAGTTTCCGAGTAAATCGGCTGTGACAGACGGACAGACGGACAGACGGACAGACGGACAGACGGACATGACGAAACTATAAGGGTTCCGTTTTTGCCATTTTGGCTACGGAACCCTAAAAAGCAAGTTAAACCTATATATTTTTTAAAATTACAACTATCTAATTGCATTCTTAGTGTAAATTATGTTGCTATATGAGTTTAAATCAAACCGAGTCACATAACCTAAAACTTAACTTAACTCGACTATAGTTATCCTTAAACGGCACATCACTATTCGCGCCCAACCCATAGCCCAGTCACAGTGACCATAGTCTTCTCCGACCAATTAATGCGGCTATTTGTCAATGTTCTGTGCTAGAGCCGGCAGCTGTTGCGGATTTAAAGCTAATTCGATCAAATTAACTTTGGGATATTGGTTTCCGACAGATGTGTTGACTGGGAGGCGGATCAATGAATTTATTGGAAAGGTAAAAAAAAATAATTCAAGTACGAACGAGGGCTTGTTATTGTGAACAGCCTTTTGGAAAAGATGGCGGATGAAAAAGCACAAAAATATCTTTGTCGGTAACCCTAAAATTAACGAAATTAAAAAAATGTTTATAACTTTGGAATTGGTTTAATTAGGATTTAACAATAATAAAGTGTTAAATGATGATTTAATTATATTTAATAAGAATTCAATCGGTACATTTTGGAGTTGCCTTCTTATCCGGAAGCACAAACTGTTTTACATTATGGAAGTTAACATCAGCAAACGGATAAACGTTGATTCACAAAATCTACGTGTTAGTTTTGCTCCACATTCATATCCAAAGTGCACAGAACATGACTTTTACGCTCTTACGGTCTTGCGAGCTTATAATTTCTAGCATCAGATTCCCAACGACACTTTTATCGACACAACCGCATAAAACATCTCTCGAGACACCGTACAGCCGACGAATTCCGTCCCCCCAGACTACTAGTCGTCTAATTGGGATCCACAAATACCTAGACGACATAATGTGACAAATAAAAATTCCGCAACTCCAATATATTGCGGAGAGCGCGTTTAAAAACTATTATGGATCACGTCTGGCTTGCGGATGTTTGAAGTCCAATGCGGTTCAGATAAAGTTTGGGGACGACGGGACGTCTGCGTTTGTGTATTGTACAGTGTCTTCGGTTTCGATGCGATTAGCAGGGGCATGGTGTTAATCAGGACTCATTTTGTGTTTGTCATTTGTTTTCTCTTTATGATTACGAGTTTTGTTATTTTTATCATTACCCGGTGAACTATGTAATCTATTTTATATTGTTTTGGTTTTATTGGTATCCATTTGCTCGTTACCAAACCTATCTTGTTTAGTTAAGCTCAAGAGAGATTAATTAGCTTCCTAAAAAAATGTTCATGTCAACTATCTAATGATCTTTCTTTGTATTATGTTACAAATCAATTTCATCTCTTATTTGCAACTTCTATCCTTCTCTATTGGCAGTTCAGCAATGTGGTAACACAGGCATAATAAACAAGATTTCACTGTCATCTACGGCCACAATTATATCAGTTTCTTGTCGGATTCCTCGCTTCCCATCGCGTATATCGGTGATAGAATCATCATTACTCCCCTGCGGTAGGCTCGGTAATCGCGGCACATTAGGGGCCACCCGCGCTTCTGTAATCAGAGCCGCAGTGACAACCGATCAACATAATGCCTGCGAATAGTAATAGGGTAGTTGTTTGGCCCTGGTGAGACTTTTTAATAGATGTAAAATTGTTTTAGGTGAGTTGTGTAGTGTGGTTTTAACACTCGATCAAAATATGTCTGGTTGGGTTCTTACGGTAACATATTATTTAATACGGCAATCAAGATAAGAACTGTAAGAATGATTCCAAATTGTTAAAAAATTTACAATACTAAAGTATTTTTTAACGTAAAATATAAAGATAATACCTTCATCCGAACTAAAATTAATAACTCAGGATAGGTAATTCAAGTTCTAATCAGCTTTTACCGATCAAATTTGTATTCAACGATTTTAAAATCATTAATCTACAGACATGCAAACTTATACGTATAACGATAGTTAGTGATAACTTCAAACAAGCAATCGCGCGCAGTTTTGAGAGTGTACATCAAAATGGTCAAGACAGATTTACAATCCAATATGAAAGCGGTGAACATTAACAAAGGAAAAAAAACCACGGATGATATCCAGAGGATAAACATTACGCTTACGATGCGAATGTAAACATTCGGCCAAGCACCGGTTTCAAAGAACCTCGGTGATATAAAGAGGAAATCATGCGATCGACGCAAAACACACCATATTGATCGATTGTTAATGTGCTTTTATACATGTCATACGCTTGAATGTGCAGTGGCAGGAGATCGAAGTACAAATATAATATTCGTTTATGGAACATAACTCTGGTGTGTCTGCGATTTTAGTAGATTCACAGCAGGTTTAGAGCAGTTTGAGAATTGATTGAACTAATCTTATATTATACAAACGTATGTACTTAACTAAAATATGTCTCTATGGGTCTACACGCGATATTAGGAGTAGCAAAATTACATAGCTACTTACTGCCCGACGTTTCGACTGGGTAACACCAGTCGTGGTCGCGAGCGAAATTTTGCTACTCCTAATATCGCGTGTAGACCCATAGAGACATATTTTAGTGTAATGAAACGCGAAAGTCTAAAATCTTAATGTACTTAAGATGTTCAGATCAGAAATGTGAAGACAAAACGATAATTGCGGCAGAAATGAGAGTTCCTCATTGTGTAAAAACATTATTGTTATCTTAAATAGTTTTCCTCAAACAGTATTAGTTCAATATTGAACGATAGTTTCCTAAATGGATCCAGTAGAAATATTCATGTGGTCCGCATATGGAGTTCTGAGATCCTGATAGAGCGGGTGACGACGGATCTCAATAACATACACGATTATTTACGCTTTTAAAGTGGTGTTTTATAAATCTACTAGAGTTCATCTGAAAGAATATTATTCATAGTCAAAGCCATATACGCCCAAGTACTTCTAAAATGTACCGAATTAATGAATTACCCACGCAACATTACTTTAATAGTTTTCATCTGTTGTTATAAATTTAAATTGGTGCTTTTATGAGTTAAAAGTAGATCGTTAAGCAAATCGTTGATTTTCTATTAATTTAAATTATTACAGCTACCTTTAATTGCGAAAAAGTTTAGAATCTTCTCAGAATAGCAAAGAATATAAACTCTACTGCTGCGACTCTCTTTCTGTTGCAGTCATTTGTTTTAAAGAGATTCAAACTTACAGCATCATTCTTTTGATTAAAAAAACACACACTTGCAGCATCGCTCTCAACTAAAGCTATCTAATAAATCGAGGTGTTCCGAATCCCATCGATCGTCCAGGCCAGGAGCTTCGGATCCGTCAGCGGTTGAATGGATGACGTCACTGCACGCTCCAGTTCAGACCTGTCGCCGACACACGTGAACTCGTCTGTTACGTTCTTATTTCGGCTTTGGGGTCAAAAGTTAGACTGTCAAATTTATTGTAGGTAGTATAGTAAGTCTTCGGATGATTGGAGGTGACAACTTTTGAAGCAAATTAATAACTAATCACATCGTCAAAGATGGATGATGTAACCATTGTCTCAGTCCATCCACAGACGAAATTAATATGTAGGTGTTACATACTTACAGTTATAAAATTTTTAAAGATAATTTGACCTTAAAATTATGAAAAAAAAAACCAAATCCTTTAATTTTATTTACTGACGAGATCACCTACGTCAGATTTTGTTTAAAACCGAATCTGTTAATACCTTTTTAAAATGACTAGGTTTTAAGCATTTTTTGGAATTTTGATTGTCTATTTTTGTTGCAACCAAAGGAATACTGTTGTGTTGATATTTAGATTGTTGAAAATTTTCAGGTAAAGCATTATTTAAAAGTTTCACTTTAAAGTTTTGTGCTTATGTGGGAATCTCTGAAGTGCGTAGCATTTCGAGATATTTTATTCTTTTGCTGCTTAATTAGTAGATTTTTTTTACAACGACACGAAATTATAAAAGTATGAATAGTCTTAGTAATCATTAATTTTTTTTACATTGTTGTGTCTTTAGCTGCTTAAAAAAGGTTACAATTAAAAATATTTAATATAAAATTCATAGATTCAATCTTATGCAGTGTTAAACTCTGACGGACAGTCGCTACTTCAAATGCGCCGCTATGATTTGTTTGACACTTTTTGAGTTTCGTGTCTTTATTGTGATGTATTAATAGACGAATGTCGTCTGTCTCGCGAGCCGTATGTTTTTGAGAATTGATACTATTCTTAACATCGTCATTATGAATGAAGGCTGACTTGATGTCTTGAATAGATGCAATTATTTCATTAAAATATGAATGGCAAAGTACAAAAGTAACGCATTATCCTATTCCTTTCATTGATTAGATAATTTTAAATCTCTTGTTATAAAAATAATTTGTAAAAGTAGTTCAGGTTTTAAAGTAGATGTTTAAAGTGCACGTGTATAATATGCACCGACCAACATATTCCAAAGAGCTTCAAGGCTCCAAGTGATTAACAATTAGTTCCAATGCTGTTGTTCTAGTCATTGTTTAGACCAGATCAGGTACAGCCATATACGAGGCACAGATCGAAGTTAGTCACCTCGCGAGTATTTAACCCAATCGATTGCTCGCGATCGTTGTGCAACGCAAGGCGAAGACGACACGCGGCTAACTGCTCGCTAACAAAGGCTCTTATTACTATTTCCCCGTCAGGTGGGTCGCGTATGAAGGGTGCATAAATGAGCGCGTTCCGCTGACCACCTCGGCCGCCACACTCCTGCGCCTAAAATGGACTCGTAATAGCCACTTGTTTCTCCACTACACCTGCTACCATCGCATATTTGTTAGCAGTAAAATTTATTGGCATCTTAAATTCTATTTGTGTACATTGTGTATATGTAATTTATACGTCGTTATTAACGTCTGCGCGGTTTTCTTTGAACCGCTTTTTTGTGATTAAAATAGACTAAGCATGCATGCAACAGAACCACATGGAGATCGTCGTATAAGAAAACTGAAGGTGGTACCTCGTGCGGATGTCCATGTGGCTCCTGGCACTACACTAGGCACTCACTGTATCCGGGCTTGTAGACGGCGCGGATCCTTCGCAGGAGGTTCTTGCTGCGGCGCAGCGGCGGTCCCAGGGCGACGGCGGCGTGGCCCCGTCGTTCGGCGAACACGATAAAGTCCCTGCGGTTCCTCAACGGCACTTCAAAGCGTCCGGTGCACTCTAGGGGGTTTTGTGGGGGGAGTTTGAGTCGGATGACGGAGTCTTCGCGAGGCCAGGCGCCCTGGCGGCGTAGCACGCGGCGCACTTGGACGGTGGCGGCGTCGCGGGCGAGGGACTGGACTCGGGCTTCGAAGGCGGCTGGGGCTCGGTACGCGCGCCAGGCGACGTCCGCGCGCTCGCAGAAGAGGCGGCGCGGAGCGGCAAGCGTGAGTGCGACCGTGATGAGGAGCCAGGACACCGCCGCGCGCCCGCAGGCCCTCATAGCGCCATCGCCGGGCGGTGCGTCGGCGCGGCTGCTACGCGGTCGGCGGTCTGCGCTCGACTGCCGCGCCGCGCTCGCCCCGCCTCCTCCGAAATAGTACCGATACCGAGCGGCGAGGGCACGCGCCTCCGATTTATCTTGTTCGATGATTAATTTGCGCTTGTTAGTAATTAGTTGAGATCGCGCGACTTCTCGATTGGGGGTGGGTTTCGGTTTGCAATTGTGTGATTGGAGGGATGTTGATAGTACTACTTGGGCATGAGATTAAAAAGATGTGTTTTACTGACGATTAGTTGTAGAGTTTTTATAAAACTAATCTGCAATAATACCTAATAAAGCTCATATTATTTATAATAGCTCGTATTTCATAAGTATACATAATGTATATGATAAAAATGTTATGAAATAAGTAAAGTTGTAATGATGTTTCTTAATAGCAATTATGTACCTAGTTAAGTACAAATTGACGTAAAAATAAAACCAATAATTTAATGATATAATATGTTTTATACCGTTTAACATGTTTTGAATGTTTTGGGTTAAATGATTCAGATTAATACACTTTTAATTAGGTTTGCAATAAGTACTATTAACTCTTGTTCCTGTTACAGTAGTAACTAAATTGTGTGTAACTTTCTACCGACTCGTCATTTACTGTGACCTGTTCTTTTAAGATGGTATTTGTTTTCAGTTTTGACTCCTCCTTTTATTATATAAAAAGTACTCATTTATTCATATTGGGTACAGCCAAAGATAGTCTTGAGCTAAGTTCTTCGACTACGTATTAAAAGTTTTATACGTACTTAACTATTTGCTACGTGTGTATGTGGCACCAATTGGGTAAAAGCAAATTCGTCTAACAAGTTTCAAGTGCTCGTAGCGACTACGGTGTAGCGTCGTAGCTGTGACCTCAGTGTAGACCCGTGATTTCTGTATGGAAATCGCTTCATGTAGAGATTTTGTAGAGCTACGATAAAACTAGTTTCGTCCGTCGCGTAGGAGTTCATTTTCGAGACGAGCTTGATCGTTTACTTGCGTAGTGGCAAAAAATCTTTTAAAATGAGATATATAAGAGTTTTTTTTTGTATTTGCGACATTTTATTATTCGAATAACCATGGTAGAGTTAGAGTTAGGAATAGTTAAAAGGTTTCAATTATTTGATCCTAATATGTAAAGCAAAAAAATCAGACATACCTACCTACTTTGCGTACTTTTTAAAATTCATGTGGGTTCAAGGTGGGAGTAGATAGCTTCTACTCTTTATTTTGGTGCCCGTGCCCGGAGTTTGAGCTTCACTCGAACTCAAAATGATAAACTAAGACTGATACCCCACCAATATACGTTTAAGGACTATTAAATTAATTAACGTTAGAAAGCCACAGGTAGCCAATATACCTAGTATAAGGATATGACTAGTTCCTAATTACGACAAACTGCCTACAATATATAATTTTAAACTGTCATGGTTACCCACATTAGAAAACTGAAACTGTCCGGGATATTTACCATGTTCTTTTCTTTTAATGAGTTCACCCGTGATCATGGTCCGCTTGCAACAGTGCCGAAATATCGGGAGCTCATTAAAACAAAAGAACATGGTAAATATCCCGGACAGTTTCAGTTTTCTAAACTACCTACAGTCCGGGTATCATTGCGCTGATTCACTCGCATTTGGTGAGAATAACATTATTACCCATCGCTTTCTCTACAGACCCGCTGGCTACGTCTCAATCGCTACGTCCGTTCCCAAGGATCCTTCCTTCCACCGCCAAAAAAACTGTCATTCACCGCGTTTCTGACAACCCGGAATTGTAGCGTAACGGTGTTCAATACGATTGCTTAGGGTTGTACCTGAGATAAATAATTTGAAGGAAGTATGGGATGTCAAATGTTTCTGCCTCATTTTATGAGCATAGTTTTAATGCTAGTAATTTTAACAGAAAATATTTTGCACATAATTTAAAACAAATACGAATACAAAATCAAAATTGTTATTTCAATACACTTCACACACAATTTCAAAACAAATAGGAAATTGTCAAAAACTTTTAAATACTTCGTCCCAATCAAATACATTTTTTTATTGGATACCTAATAATACCTAATAATATTATTACATCAATAAAAACACAATATGCAGTGTTTCTCAATACATTTTTACAACACATAATTTGGATATTAACTACAACTATTAAATTAATACAAAAGAAATCGTACCCTTTATCCGATGCAATATAAATTAAATATAGGCCGATATCAAAGCGCCATAACAAAGAAGTCCACTTCCGCTCAGCTTCTCAAAACTCATCTAAGAATTAAATTCACCCCATACAAATTAGTCTAATCGTCATCCCTTCACAGGGGTGGTCAAACATCCCTCAGGATCAACCCTAGCTCACATCCGGCTAAAAGTAAACAGATTGGACCTTGCGGCCAGGTAGGCTACTTCATTCATCAACTTATGAATGACCGATATACGCTTTTTGTCCCACAAAAAGGTACGGCCGGAACTATTAGACCAGGGGATCGGGGACACGAGCGATTCGAAATGAAGACGCAATAGAAATCACATTTCTGAATTTTTCCATTAATTGTTTTATATGACTAAATGAAGTAAATGTCAATGTGGGTTTATAGTTGTGTTTGATAAACATGTACATAGTGTAATAATAACATGGTGTGCGTTGTTGTTTAGTATTCTTAAGCCCTTTGCTTTAACTTTGCACATGCCCATAGACGTTATTGTTACAATAGCCACATTTTTATAGTGGATTTTCTGGGGGTAAGTTTACGCTGGTTTATGCTAACCTAGGCTTATGACTTACCTCAGGGTTAGAAGGTTGCAATAATAGTCCACATCCCGTCCCATTACCTATAAAATTCATAACGAGCTTGTAGCTTTTACATAACATTTAAAACGTAATTATTTAATTCTGGTAATACTTTTTTGCTCTACATTGGACTGAGGAAAGAGATTCGTTGATCATAATTCACCGGATGTTACAAAGTCCCATCACAATGCACCCTGGCCCCTAAACATCCTTTTGCTAGATACCTCTGTGTCGGCCATTGCAACGATGCGTAAGCTCCAAGGATTGTTTCACGTTTGAGTCGCCGGCGTCTAGCTTTCAATGGGACAACAATGATGACAAATATTTGAAAGCACAATAAGCCCAGCTATTAGTGCAAGACTCGTTTCGGACATATTTTGCCAAAGTTAGCGGCGTAGATAGCTGCTTTGAAAGTAGAGGTGGTTTTAACAACACTAAACGCTTTTATAACAAAACCGACGATAGATAGTATTGCAGAGAGGATAAAATACGCAATGTAAAGTATTCATTTCAATTACTTTGACAGCTCTGCTGTACTAGTTGTAAAGCAGAATATGAAAACTGTACTAAACAAAAACTCTTGTGGTTTAATTTGCTAGGTCTTCGTGTTCTAGCGTGTTTTTACTTACCTACTTACACACTATAACAGTGGTCAAAATTCATCTTCTTTCACGAAGTAGCACCAAATAAAAAGGTTGTTATTACAATTTCAATCTTAAGTACTTGACTTAAAGAACAATATCACTAAAATTTTCTATACAGAACAGATTAATTGGCCTTTCGCATTAGCGCCAAGCAAAAGCCTAATTGCCCTATTCAGAATTAACCTTCCTAACACCTGTTTGGACTTAACACATCCGAAATAGCATTTAGCGAAGACAATAAAAGGGCAAAATATCTTCTATTGTTACCTCAGTCTTTTGTTTTGACACGTGGTAGCCATTAGGGTGTGAGAAACGTACCCCTAAAAGGGACCGGGGAAATTGTCCGTACGTTTGTTTGTTTTAATTCGGTCGCAAAACAATGGCCAGTAACACCTGCAAGTTTTAAAGGTATATTTTTTACAGTTATTACTTTCTATGTGAATGTTATCTACGGCCGTGTGTAGGCAGGTTCTGGGCTTAAGATATTTTGCTGGCTTATTGTTGGTCCTTCGATAATCGTGTTTTATGGCCGGAGAGTCTTGCTGTGGTGTTTAATGGTATGAAAATGGTTTGTGGTATTGATGTTCAAAATCCGTACTTAGGGCCACCGAAACTGTAAATTTAGAATTGTGCATCTAGCATAAATCTCGCAAAAATATATGAAAATCCTTACTAATATGAGAATACTCCATATGAGAAAGTAACATTGTCTGTCGCACTTTCACACAAAAACCAATTTCAATGTTTCGTTCTCAGTGTAGAGCCTGAATATGAACATGAGCTTCTATTTAAACCAATGCGCTTTAAGGCCTTACTCAAAAAACTATGCTTTATGATTAATTCTTAAATAATGGAATTGCATTTAAAACTACGTTAAAATTGCTAACTGAATATCGATTCTAATTAACCATCTACAATCATCATCATCATCAGCCCATCTACGTCCCCACTGCTGGAGCACGGGCCTACCCTAAACTATGGCGATAAGGCCTTAGTCAACCACACGGGCCAAGTGCGGGTTGGTTGACTACACAAAAACATTTTTAGATAGGTATTTCTTAATTAAATAAGATAGGTAGCAAGTATCATACTGTCTACACTTGTAACTTAGGGCATCGTCGCCCGTTGCCCCACCCTAACTTGTTACGAGTACAGTAATTGTTCAAATTGTCATAATTTCGCCCGCATGGCTGCGTAAATATTTATTTATCGTCCTTTAGGTGCGATTTATAGCCCTCGCTAACTGAGCCCAATCAACCGACAGTGTCTTTGTTAATTCCTTTTTACCCTTTACAAGTGAATTGAGAAATAATGATGGTAAATTTTTGTTTTGTAGAAGAAAAAGAAGGTATAATAGATATTGGTGGTTTTTTCTTAAACAATTAATACATTTATAAAAAGTGTCGATGGCCGAGTGGTTAAGGTACCCCGCCAAGTACCATTGTGTTTTTCAAATTCGAAATTCATATGTACGATTATTCGACGCTTTAACGGTGAAGGAAAACATCGTGAGGACACTCGCACACCTACGAAGAAATTATAAGGTGGTGTAATTACCAACCCGCACTTGGCCAGCGTGGTCGAATAAGGCCTTATTGCCCTAGACTAGGGTAGGCCTGTGTCCCAGCAGTGGGGACGAATATGGGCTGATGATTATACATATTATTGTTAATTTTTCTGGCGCCATCTTTTCATAAGTAGGACCATATCAAACAGAAGTGAACATACTATATAGAGTCTTTAAAGTTGTGATATTATATTGCTGTGTGTTCTTAGTAGATGGATATGAGTGAACAAGTATTAGGTCTAATCGTGATTATTATAATTTATATAGTGAGGTTACTCTGAATCGAGAATTTGAGGTGATTCTACCAACCTATATCCGAACTAACCACCAATTAGCCCAATTTCCTTGATCTAATGGACTGATTCTCCAAAAAATAGCATGAAGTGGATAGCAACTAGCGAAAGATTACCTGATTGGGAGTAAACATCGATGTAGTTATCGAGTCGTAAATATTCTGTAC
This sequence comes from Maruca vitrata, assembly GCA_039566165.1. Taxonomy (NCBI): domain Eukaryota; kingdom Metazoa; phylum Arthropoda; class Insecta; order Lepidoptera; family Crambidae; genus Maruca; species Maruca vitrata. The sequence goes on from CM076917.1 coordinate 1,374,438, forward strand.
CTACGGAAGAAATACAAAAGATCACCTCTTACAACTCTTATATATTAAGTGGATATCAAGTTAGTAATACATATTGGACCAAATTACTACAAATATTGTATGTAAATTTCGATTAACTTCTGAGTTAATTTATATTAACAATAAAGATTAATATTGTATATATAGATGTCCATTATAATAAGAAAGCCTACCAGCCAAAGAAATTGGTTTATAAATGTGCAAAATATGTAGAGACAAATTGAACCCATTATAATTAGTGTTCCCATGATACTCATGATTCTACTACATTCAGTCGATAATGATGATAGATGAAGTTTGTTGGGAGTGAATGATCAGAGATCAGAAATTAGCGAAGTGTTTCGATCTTATGTGTCTTTTAAGCACACAAAATTGGTTGATTAATTATTAGATGTGTTTTGTTATCTAGACACTAGCTGTGCCAGCGACTTCGTTCGCGTTTCCCTACGTTTTTTACACATTTTCCATTGTATCTTCTATTTTCTATTGGTCGCAGCGTGATGTTATATAGTCTAAAGCCTTCCTCGATAAATGGTCTATACAACGCAAAAAGATTTTTTCAAATCGAACCAGTAGTTCCTGAGATTAGCGCGTTCAAACAAACAAACAAACAAACAAACTCTTCAGCTTTATAATATTAGTATAGATGTAACGATACCTATTTAGATTTATCTTAATACGTATTAAGACGTCTCTGACTTTGACTGCCTCGTTTGTTATTCTCGTATCTTACTCGTATTGGTAGCAAGCGCTGCGTAAGGACCGAGAGGTCCCCGCTTCGACTCCGAGGTCTCCAAAATTGGTGTGAGTTTATCTGTAAAGAAATTACTCAACCCGCAGTAAGGAAGTTGGCTGTTGAACGCCCATGCCTCGGAAACGTTAAGCCAATGATCCTGCAAGCGATCTCTTGTCGGTCATGTCAGATTGCCGTTTCACCGAACTATGAGAGTAAGGGAACAGAGAGTGCACAAGTGTTTGCGCACTATGTCCTGTGCACTATGTCCTGCGCACTCGGCTGATCTTGATTAAGATCGGCCGCCATGGCCGGAATCGGTCGTATTCCTCTTTATTATTTATTTATTTTGATTTATCCAAGTCTACCTAGTACTTATGGCTGCCTCACTGTACTAACGAAATGAAAACTGATTTATTCCAGGTCTATTGGGCCGCTCCGAAGCAAAGTCATCTCGATTTAGTCGCCTCCATTTGCCGCTGTGAGATTTGCAAGGCAACGCCATCTCTTGGTCGCGAAAAAAAGTTTATACATACAAATTGTACGATTAATAAGTAGAATTAAAGAGATCAAGGACAGCAGAGGCGAAGGACTCGGTACAAGTGAACTATATTAGTGGTGGGCATTCGGAGCAACACCTACGTTCGGCTGAGTGTGTGGTTTATTTCTCTCGCGCCTGTAAGTAAATATAACTCGGGCATTACGGGATTCTACTAGAGGGTACCATGAGTTCGAATTGGGAACTCGATTGGGTTTTGAAGACGGCTGGTACGGGTTTCGTTCGAGTTTTGGGAGAATAGGAAATTGCAATTTTTTTAGTTCTCATAATACACTTCATAATTAAATAAAATTTTCAATGTCATCTGTAAAAATAAATGTACCTTGACATTTATTTATATTTTTTTTAATTCTGGGTAATGTTTTAACTAGATACACATTATAATGGGACGATGTAACCCATATTGTGTTTATAATTTGTTAATATTGTTATTTTGTGGTTTAGGTATCCAGCAAACGGAATAAGTCCACAATGATAGGGATATACCAATTAATACAATTATGTTATATAATATGATACGGGAAAACCTAGTGATTAATAATGTTTTAGTAAAATAATTATAATGATTCATTGTTTGGAGTATAATAACTTTCTGTTCAGATAAACAACATAATATTATGCAAAGTTTTTCTACACCGATTTAACATAATACGGTTTGTGGTCGAAGATATTTAGACCTATGGAACCACTAAAATATTAAACTATTCCTACTGAAATATTAAACTTAATAAAATCCTATATGTTGCTTCGGCCTTGCAGGGCATCTCAGAATACCTGTAAAAATCTAAGCGTTCCAACTGTATGTAAAATTACATCTGCAATGACAAATTTGAATTTGACCTATTAACAGATTAGCGATATTCGATTAAACCGAATTTATCAAATAGTCGCTCGACAATAATTCGATTCTCGATTCGTAATCGAGTACAATCACCTAGTTATCGAGTTCTCATCGAGTTGCCCGCGTCGGCGCCCCTCGAACACATGATCACATCACGACGTGTATTTTCTCTCATAATGAGTGTTATTATTGCTATTAACAACTTTATTTTAACTGATTAGTTTAGTAACATTGTCTGTAAATGTGCCGGATTCATAGTCGTTGTTCTACAAAGTAAAGAGGCCGTGGAATAATGTAGGTACTAAATATAAGAGCTCTCTGAAGACTTTCCATAGGACTTTGAAAAAATACTAGTTTTTTTAAATAAAAAGAATGTTAGTATGACCTCACTCCACCTGATGGTAAGAGGTCGTGAGGTCTCATATGAGGTCGACTGGCTATAGACCCTATTAAGCCTGACGACTTTTGTATATTTTGCGAATTGATAAAATAGGCATGAAAATATTGATAGGCGACCGTAATTATTATACTTCATTTCTACAGTATCTTCTAGTGACTTGTCTCTAATAAGTTTTCTCCTTACTTCACTACATAGTATAAAGCCAAGTCCATTATGTATGCTTAAATCTTTAAAACTACACAACAGATTTTGATGCGTTTTTTTTAATAGATAGAGGAATTTAAGAAGAGGAAGGCTTTATATAATAAAATATACCCGAAGTGGGTCACTAGTAAAGGCGAATGCTGAGGAGCGGACTTGTAATTGTCTGGTGTATTTAGATATTCTAATAATATGTTAATGAATGGTAATAATATGATATTGTAATAATGTAATAGTTATGAAACGATGTAAACAAATGTTGGTTGGTCAAATAACTAACTAAATAAACATTTGATTGTAACTGAATGGTAAGTCTTAAGTTAAACCAACATAGTTACACCATAATATTAGGAACATGTAAATTCGTTACCAGTTACGAATAACAGATGCGTATTTATTTTACATGAAACATAAATTGGCAAATAGGGCAATAAATATTTTATGTAGTCCAATAAAACCGAATTGCTTTAATAATAGCTAAAGTAGCGTATCCTACAATTTTATTGCAAGCATTTAAATACTGTCGTGCTTGATACATATTATTTATTTCTGCTTTGCTTGTATAGTGAAAAATTATCTATTTCTCGATTGAGTTGAATGAATAATTGTTTTTTTAAAAGGTCGTGCTTAAATTAAAACCATGGAAATTAATAATAAACGGTCTAGTGTAAAGTTCATTTAAATGGTATTTGCAAATACGTTTATTGCGTGTTTTCCTTTTTTCTTTCAAATTAACGTTTAGGTGTGTTGTAGTTTTTGAAATTATTTAATACTTTAAATTACCTAGATGCATGCATGCACGTATGGACTTTAATTTGCCTTTGTGTCTGTTAGTTTTTTTATGAAATTTAACTCACATATTATTATATTCACACGCAATACCTTGGCTACGGTTTCAAGAGTCATGGGTCTAATTCCTACCGGGGACAAAATATTTGTGTGACGAACATCGGTTTCTTCTGTGTCTGAGTGTGTAATTAAATATATTTAAGTACATATGTCTATAACTAGCAGTGGTGTCGTGCGTAATAAAAGACTTAGAAAGAGGGTAGACCGATATGTCTGACCTTAGTTATTCTCGCAGTCCTACAGTTCACCTGTGACCATGGCTCTTGCAACAGTGCCGAAATATCATTAAAACTATTTGACTGGCTCGGTGGAACAGTGGTTAGTGACCCAGGTTTACTACCTACGGTTCCATTAGTCGTGGGTTCGATTCCCACTCGGGACAAATATTTGTGTGACGAACATCGGTGTTTGTTCCGTGTCTGGGTGTTTATTACATATGTTAGTTTATTTGTATATCCACTGTTGATTCTGATATCTGTAACACAAGTGCTTAAGCTACTTTCCACGGAATCAGATCAATGTATGTGATGTTGTGAAATAGTTATTTGTTTATTATTTATTTAAAACAAAACAACATGGTAAATATCCCGGTTTCAGTTTCAGGCAAACCAGGTTATTTTTACTAAAATAATTAATTTTATTTTAAAAGGAATCTACACTAATAAGGTCGTCAAAGCTAGTCAATAATATGAGCGTAGTTTGAGTCAGTTGCGCGCGCGCCGGCGGGCGCGTGTCGTGGTTCGCTCAATTAGACGACACAGACGGCTATGGAGTTGGATTGTTAAGTTTTTTTTTTAATTTTTAGGTTTCCGTACCTAAAAGGTGAAAACGAGTCCCTATTACTAAGCCTCCGCAGTCCGTCCGTCTGTCTGTTTGTCTGTCTCCAAGCGGTATCTCTCTATATTGTATTGATATACGTCCCCACTGCTGGGGCACCGGCCTACCCCAAACTAGGGCGATAAGAACTTAATCAACCGTTCTGACCAAGTGCGGGTTGGTTGACTACTACAAAACCTAAGAATTTCATCGTAGGTGTGCACTGTGCAGGTTTCCTCACGATGTTTTTCTTCATCGTTAAAGCCCAAGTCATCATCGTAAGTCAGTTGGGAAAAATAATTAATAACGAGGCTACCCCAAACAATCATCGTAAGTCAGTTTAAAAAAACAGTTAAATCATCGAATATCGTAGATATTAATTTCAAACTTGAAATACACAGTGGTACGGGTTTGACCTGGCGACCTCTCGCATTAAAAGGGTTGCTGCTATTAGGTAGACACCTTACAAAAATTAACGTTGTGTCTGTCGTCTCCACAGCTTCCGTTGTGCGCAGGAGTGCGCACCTGTGCTGCACCGGCCACGCAATAATACGTTAAGACGGTATTTTCATAAATTCGGCGGGTGGCCCCATCGCCTGGGGCCGACGATAAACCAGTGCACACTGGTTTTGGCAGAAAGTCTCAAAGATATTATTTTCAATTTAAAAAAAGAAGTTTACAGTTACGGCTTTTTTTACTGGCTCGATGGAGCAGTGAATAGTGACCCTGGCTGGCGGTTCCAAGAGTCATAGGTTCTATTTCCGCTCGGGTCAAATATTACTACGAGTACTTCATATTTCAAAGTAAATTTAAAGTGATGTATATTGTAAACATTTGATTAAAATATCGTAAGACTACTAAAACTCAATAATAGACTCATAGAAACAGCGTCTGATTAAACATGCTGTAATGTTAGTTTGCGCCGGTAAATGACTGGTAATTACGATAAACCTTCAAAGTATAGCTATAGCATCGCACAAGCTGTCGCTATACCTAATCTTAAGGGAGGTTATCATTATTTTAGAGCGATTTTAATCGGCCATCTCTTCGACCGATGTGAATCGACATTTAACATTTTATTACTGATTGCTTCTTCGCCTCGATTTTAGATAACGCGGCTTGCCACCAACATTGGTTCGTGTTTGGCAAACATTTGCGATTGATTTCTGGTAAACCGCGGTCCGCTATTTCGGAGAAGTTGATTTATTAACTGTCAGCGGGTTTGATTGGCTCCAACCTTACGATGGTTTGCTTGAAGGCGCCTACATGTGAGATCTGCAGGGTACCATGAGATTAAGATATTAACGTAGTTTACATTCCATATTATATTCTTCTTTATACGTTCTACGTCTGACTGTACTACCAGTATGGGGATGGTGTATGATGTTTCTACTTTATATCTCTGATTTCGTGTAAACCTACAAAATAAAAAAAAATAATTAAATATTACATCGCTTTGGAGTCAATTGGAGAAGGCCTTTGCCCAGCAGTGCGACAGATGGACCAATAAAAAAAATATATATTTGTCTTGGTTAAAGTTTAAATAATAATATTTTTTTATTAATAATCAGGCAGAAATTATTATAACTTTAGAGGTAAATTGACTACAAAAGATACACCGATCCGTAGATTTCCCCTTTTAAAGCCTACATTCTTAGTATTTCTTAGCGCCGAACCACCATGTAGGTCTCATTAGGTGCATACTTAGTCAACTAGGTATCCGAGCCTAATTATCGTCGGCTTCTCACAAGAAATCAGGCGTCGATAAATCTAACCCATATTGTGTTAAGTCCTGACAAAAAGAGTTACCTACATTGACATTGCCACCTACGTAGGAATTGGGTGCGGCGAGAGAGAATCTTCTTAGTGGGTTCTATGTATTTTAGAGTATGGAAAAATATATTTTCTTTGTAATAAATACCAAACAACTAAGGTTATTAAGTTAAAAATATGTATTATGTTTAATATGAAAGCATTTAGTAGCGCTTAGCACACGAATTTAATTTCATCATTTTGGAATTGATCATTTTAGTGATTAGTAATATATTTTTTGATATTTCGTCTAATAAAGTAGTACTATTCCTGAGAATTAAATAAACTTAAAATAAAAAATGAGCTTAAAGTTATACAACTCTACGGTAGTTTGTATCAATCAAGTTATTTAAGGGAGGGATCCCTAAAACACTACAAGTCATTGTATCGCCATTCGCCATCCAATAAATTGTTGCGAATTTATTCGGGTGCAACAAAGAAATATTTTAATTAACTAAGTCTGCATTCTAGCCGTTACTCAGACGAAAAAAGGTCACCAAGTTTTATACCTGTCCTAACAGGATAGGACTAAGTTAATGTACCACCTCACGCATATCTTTGTGGATATAATTGGATTGGTTGCGAGACTTTCGAGTGTCTGACCCTCAGGCGAGAGACCAGGGTTCAATTCCCGGATTTTCGAAAAAAAAAGAAAGAGTTTTGGAGACGTTCAGGGAGAGTTAGATCATACATATTTATTGATTCATGCAAATCGCTCTCAGAAAGGTAATGAAGTGACAGTTGACGATTCGGGTCTGTTCAGACGGAGGATATGACTAAATCGAAATAACTCGCAAAGAGTTGAACTGAACTGGTCATCTGTATATTTGATTGAATTTGAGTTAATACTGATTTACTGTCCATGTAATTATTATCTATCAACTGAGTGAGATTAATTGGATCGTGTTTACTTATAATGTTGGGAAATTGAAATTGGTTTTTGTACATTTCTGCATTACACTTATTTGAGAATTAGGTGTGAATCATTTTTTTTTGTTTTTTTCACAAGTATGTTATGTATGTATGGTCGCGTAATAAGAAAACAAAGCGTCATTATTTTTTTCAAAAAATATGTGAATAGTTCATTATATAATTGAAAACAAAAATTCAATAGAAGATAGCATTAGAAGACAAAGGTCAAATCATTGTATATGTTCAAACAAGATAGATATCTTAATTGCCAAATGTTACCTGATAAAACACTTCTGTGGCCTATGTAAAACACCCACATGGGCTGTCGTCTCATTATGCACAAGCCATTAGACACTGCACAAAAAGTGACCTTCCTAGTTTCTACAAAGAATCTTGTATTTTAAAATTGCCGTCATTTGTAATTGTCTAATTAGCATTGGCAAAAAACTGATTTGTTTTAGGTGCGTAATAATGAGTCTTACGGTTTTCTATGATTGAATGTTGTGTTTTTGTTATTTTAAGTACTACCATTGGTTTGCGTTGTATTACCTACACTTATTTACATAATTTTTTTGTTTAAGATTTTTCGTTTAGTTTAACTTTAGAATTTCTGTTTTCAATTAATTTTGAGGTTTTAGGGTTTAACTACTTAAGTGTTTGTCAAAATCAATAAAAATTGTAAAATTTTCGATGCTTCGTATTAAATCGTCTACAATTAAATTTATTGTTTTTACTTGAACAAGCTTTTTAAAAGTTAATTCTAACTCTCAAACTTAGGTGTCTATTAAATTATCTTCACACTTACTAGATACTAACAAAAACAATTTACAAAACCAACAGCCGTCTTAAACAGACCATTTTAGAGTACATCAGAGTATTAACGCCATGATTCCGATGAATGCCACTAAATTCGCCGCCGCGCCGCGACCTCTGCCGCCACGCTCCGCGGCGCACGCCCCCTGCCGTCCGATGCCGGTATCAGTAGATTTGTACTGCTGATAGATATATTATAGAGTTCTTGTGATAGTATCAAGGGAAAAACTTTGTCTTGGGGTAGCAACAAGGCTGAGGAGGTAGAAAAGATGATGAGGCTAGGAAATTAAAGTTGAAGTGTAGTACGAAGTTTAATATTAGTAGAAATAAGTAGTAGTACGTGTGAATAATGTAGCAGCATTAAATTATTATTATTAATTGCGTTAATGGTAAGTCTCTTCGTTTGATATGAAAGAATGAAAACACGTTTTTTGTGTGATAGATAACTGATACATTTTATAACAATGTTATAGACGAGAATCAGTCAGTTAGTTATCGAATCAGGCACATTGTAATTTCAAATATGTACTCAATGTTCACATATTTTGTGTGGTTCATACGGTACGACATTTTAAGTTATTCTCAAAATATAGGTACTAACGGAATTATATTATACGTAATTCTCAAAAGAACTATACAAACCCCGAACTCTAACAAATATTATTCCTTATCAAGCAAAAACAAAAAAAGTACCACCAATTCCAATAAAATAAAAACTAATAAAATATAAAAAATTGCACAAATGAAAACGCAATAAAAAGACTTAATGTCTTTCTAATCTGATGATCAACTCGCATGGTTCCCAAATAGCTCCAGACGCACTAATTGCGGCGATAACGCGGCGAGGAGCGAACGCGCCGACCGTAACGGGCGTCTCGGCCATGTGAAAGTGAAGCGGAGGTTTGTGCCCTATCTTAGGTATAGATTAAGTAGGCAAGTGATTTGGTTTAGGTACGCTATTTAATTAAAAAGTGTGTTATTAATCTTAGTTTGACTGGCTCGGTGGAACAGTGGTTAGTAATCCGGACTGGCAGTTTCAAGAGTCCTGGGTTCGATTGCCACTCGGGACAAATGTTTGTGTGATGAACATCGGTGTTTGTTCCGTGTCTGGGTGTAATTATGTATTCAAGTATGTATTTTCTGTCTGTATTGGAGGCATGACTTTTTAGAGCACGTAAGATGAATTTATGTTTTCTCCATTTTGTGTATTATAATTAATGCTAAATAAACGTTTATTCTATTATTTATTATTCTATATTTATATTTATTTTTTTATGTCCCTGATTGGTGTAACCCAGTCGCAAAATCGGGCAGTTAGTAGCTATGTACTTGCACTCCTAATATCTCGTGTAGACCCATAAAGACTAATATTTAGTATAATGGAATGCGAATGTCTAAAATCTTACTTAATACTTAGTCATTTGCGGCTTTACCATTAGTTAACATGTGAGCTTTGTACTCAAGACCCATAAAGACTAGTATTTAGTATCAAGTAATGATATTATTATTGCGGCCGATCTCAATTGAGATCAGCCAAGTGCGCATGACATATTATAGTGCACAAGCGTGCGCGCGTTTGCGCACACTTGTGCACTTGTGTTTACAAGTGCACTCTCTATTCCCTTACTCTCATAACTCGGTGAGACGGCAATCTGACATGATCGATGAGAGATCGGGCGCAGGACCACCGGCTTAATGTACTTTCCGAGACACGAGCGTTCAACCGCCAACTTCCTAACTCTGGGCTGAGAAATTTCATCACAGAAAAACTCACACAAATTTTCCCCGACCCCGGACTCGAACCGGGGACCTCTCGCTCCTTACGCAGCGCTTGCTACCAAAAGACCAACGAGGCAGTATCAAGTATTAAGTTGGTGAAGGAGAGCTTTCAGTGCAAAGCTCCATGGTTGAGGTAGGCTGTAGCCGCAGCCCCGCCGGCGCCGCCTCCGCGGTTGCGAGGCAACGGGGCGCCGACGACCGCCCCACCCGCCCTCCTACCAAGGCGTAAGGAGAATGGAAGCGATTTGATTTAAATAGATACGTTGTTGAAGGAAATATTTTAACAGCGTGTAACAGAATCAGTGGGGCTACCATGAGTTTAAAACTTACGCGCTCGATATCGCCTACGAAAATATGTCTATGAAAAACTTGTACAGCGCCGCCTGGTGGTTACGCGAAGAACTACAATCGGTCATATGAAAAAAACAACTCGATAGGTTTTTAACGTACGTAAGTTTACGATAGCCAACTCATGGTAGGCCCTCTGATATACATTTATGCTACTTTGTGGCATAATGTTCTCTGTGGCTGGTGATGTTAATAACGTATAATAATAAGCTATGGTTTTAGTATTAAACTTCTCTCGAATGATTTTAGGGGCGAGTGCTTTCCTCTACCGCAAGTCTACTAAATAAATTTAAAAACGACTGTTGTCGTCTTTCGGATATAATTTTTAAGAATTTGTTTTTTAATGTTAATTTTGTATGAAACGTGCAAGTTTTTAAGTGCTAAAGCTTGCACTTGCTGTTTTAATATTTTGAACAACGGATAATTCAATTGCTCCACTGTTAACCGGAGATTTGAACACCCTTCCTCCCGGGAATCGCGCCCAGATTGTGCTTGTGTGTGGTTACAATGATCGACTTTGTCCTTTATCAAAGAAGCTACACAGTAAATCTACCATCATCCATCATCGAATCATAAACATTCTTCATTGAAAAAGCCACATCTAGATGTCCATTTTCTTCGGTCATCATGATAGTAACGTTTTCATATTTTAACAGGCAATTTTATGTCCACTGCGGGTAATGCTCGCCTGGACATCACTTCGGAGAGATTGAGCAATTTCAACGATTTTATAAGTCTGTTTATGTACGCGTTTCATACTGGCCGTAAGCTTGTTTACGTTTCACGAGAAAAACGTCTTAATGCATAATATAACCTAAGTATCTATCATTTGGAAAAGATATTAGTTTTCTTCTTCGTTGTGGTCAAGCATAAACATTTTGATATTAAGCTCACCTAAACTACAATTCCAATTCAGGATTTTCGTTATTTCCGAATAGACAATACTGTCTACTTGCCTATCAGAATAAATGCAGTAACTCTGTCTATCTGTTACGCTTTCACGCATAGTGTTCTGTACCGATTTAAACGTCATTTGGTACAGATATAGTCCAGAGCCTAGGAAAGGATAAAGGCTACTTTTTAACCGACAGCGCTATAAAGAAGTATTCTTTTACCCGTTAAACGTCTCTACGCGGACGAAGTCGCGGGCGGAAAGCTAGTATTATTTGTATTAAATAGGCATTCGGACTCTTTTCTATGTATCAAGGATTCGCTATAAGCTTGAATAAATATTAAAGTGTCGTCTCTCAATTTGCAGTTGCCTTAAAAAGTTTCACTAAGACCTTTAATATGTAACACTTATCACACATCAATTATACTTAGATAATGTTAAATTAAAGAATGCGATTATAAACCTAAAAGCTTTGACGAATTACGGCTTCACGTTTCCATAACTATACATCATAATATGATGGTTAAATGAATAAGCTAATAGGATAATTCCCTTCTTCGTAATACATATTTTTATTATAAAGGTCTGTATTTTAATTAATCATAAAGCGCTTTGTTGCGAATAAAATTAACCATCTTTTATGGCATTTTTTAATTAATAAACTAGAGCGAGACTGTCTTGAAAATGTTTAATGACTACTGAATATGTAAAGGAATGATTAAACTCAATTAAAAGTCGGTTTGTTTATTTTATTATTAGATAATGTTATTTATTGCCCTGCTCTTACTACTGTATAATATAGAAAGAGAGGTATGTATGTATAGGGATTAACAAGAGATCATTAATTTTTATGGTAAACGTTGTCAGAATAATTAAAACTAAAAACTATTTTGTAACGGTTTTGCTAAATAAAACTAACCTATTTACGTTTATATAAAAAGAAACAGAAAAGTTAAAAAATCGTTGAAATCCTTAATAAAATGAACAATACCCATGTAGTAAAATGCAAAAGTGTGAAGAAACTTGCCGATCGGGAATATAAAGAAGGATGGATGCAAGAGCATCCAGCCTTCTTTATATTCTTTTCAATGTTGTAAGATGTGGAAATTTCAATTACCAAGTAGATATTTCTTTTCAGACAGATAGGTTTCACGAACTCTGTCTACGATTGAGGAAAGAAAGAAAGAAAGAAAAAATATTAATATAAATACACAAAAATAGAAATATAAAAAATTGTAAACAAAAAAACCGCCTTCAAAAACCCGACTCACTAAAAATTACAAAATAATATAATACGAACATTTATAATAATCATCTGGGTATGAATTTGATATGTTGTTGAAGGCGGTGACGTTTATATTTCATACAGACAAGAACAGAGTGCTTCATTTTCCTCAAAATTTTGATTGGCACCGCCTTCAACAACATATAAAATTCATACCCAGATGATTATTATAAATGTTCGTAATGAGTTGTCAAAAGGTCACTGACCCCACCACCGCCCCTCGCAATCGGCAACACCAACAATTATCGTCAAAATAAAGCCGATAGCAATCTCCAGTTCTATTTTTAACCCCATCGTCTCTATATCGGCCACCGGCCATCTTCCCCTTCCGCGCTGCTAAGCGTGTCGGCGGTCTAACTGCACGCTTTTATAACAGCCTGGTAGAATAACAATAAGTAATTTTTTTTATCATCCTTACTAATATTATAAATTCGAAAGTAACTCTGTCTGTCTGTCTGTCTGTTATGCTTTCACGCATAGAGTACTGGGCCGATTAAAATGAAATTTAGTACAGATATAGTCCAGAGCCTACAAAAGGTTATAGGCTACTTTTTAACCGACTGCGCTATAAGGAAGCAATGTTTTACCCGTTAAACGTCTCTACGCGGACGAAGTCGCGGGCGGAAAGCTAGTTATTTATATTTACTTGATGGCACAATGGGAGGTTTGGTTAGCAAAAATAAAATAGAAGATACAAGGTGCAGTGTCTTCCAAAATAAGCAATGGATGTATAAGCAGCTATGTAATTTGCTACTCCTAATATCGCGTGTAGACCCATAAAGACTAATTTTAGTGTAATGGAACGCGATAGTCTAAAATCTTACATAAGCAATGCATGTTTTATAAGATACAGTACTATGCGGTTTAAAATCGTTACAAAATTTTGGATATTCTAACCGTGGGGGTAAGTAGTTGAAGTAGCAACAATATAGTTCATACTTGTTGCCTGTAAGAGTTTTAATGTCTCATTTATTTGATGTACCTTAAGTAAATTATATAGAGACTACTTTCTTTATCTAAAATCTGACATTGGAAGAAGAAGAAAGATTGGTGTAGATATAGGTAGCTTAATGATTTTCCTGCGTAAACTTATTGGTTACGATTTTTTCCGTGTGCATATTTTTTTCGGTTTCTTAAATACTTGTTTTTCATATGAGAATTTCTGCATAAAATCAATAATATTATCCTTTTTTGGCCTTTTTTGTGGTTTAGTTTTTATTATGATCTGTATACGTAAACTCACTAAGCTTTTACGGTAAAAGATAACGTCGTGAGGAAACCTGCGAGAAATTATAATTTTGTAGTCGACAAACCTGCACTTGGCCAGCGTGGTTGACTAAGGCCTAATCGCCCTAGTTTAGGGTAGGCCCGTGCCCAGCAGTGGGGACATATATTATATTGACTGGCTCGGTGGAACAGTGGTTAGTGACCCTGGCTGGCGGTTCCGAGAGTCGTGGGTTCGATTCCCACTCGGGACAAATATTTGTGTGATGAACATCGGTGTTTGTTCCGTGTCTGGGTGTGATTATGTATTTAAGTATGTATTTATAAATATATATGTATGTATATCAGTCTCTGACGCCCATAGTACAAGCTCTGCTTAGTTTGGGGTCAGATGACCGTGTGTGGAAATGTCCCAGATATTTTATATGGGCTGATGATGATGATGATGACTTATATCATATAGGTCTCAGACACGGCGCCATAGTTAAATTAGGCGCGGTTAATAAGAAGTAGTTGTAGTTTTTACTAACCGAACCTAATTCCGGGTAAGTGCACATGACTAATGACAATTTCGTCTGTAGGCTTTGTGTGAGCGTGAATAACTTCCTAAGTTTCCTTGTAACGTCCTCATAAACTGTTGCAGTTATTCCTGTTAGTGTTGCCACTCATAAAACTAACCGCCGAAGACTGAAACAAACATTACATATTTAAAAAAATTAAAAAGAAATAAATATCTGGGACACATCTACACACGTTCATCTGACCTTATACAATGGGCGTCAGAGACTGATATACATACATAGATATTTATACACACAATCACACCCACACAATGAACAAACACCAATGTTCATCGCACAAATATTTGTCCCGAGTGGGAATCGACCCCACGACCCTTGGAACCGCCACCCAGGGTCACTAACCACAGTTTTACCACATTTCAGATTCAAAGCCACATTTGAGAGCTGATTTGCCGATTGAATTATACTGTTTATTTGTTGAGTTAAACGTTCTCACCGAGGGGCATGACCTAGCCTAACTTGGACGAACAGGCCATAGTCGACCAAGCAAAGTGCGGACTTCACACAACCTAAAAATGTCTTCGCGGGTTTTCTGTTTCCTCACGAAAAAGTCTATTTTTTCCCAATTGACACACGATGATGGCTTGGTGTAGCCTCGTCATCATCACCGAACTTGCGGGGGAGCGGAGGCTCTCAAAAAGTCGAATAAACGCTTCTCATTAGTAACAACGTTAACGATTTAATTAATTAGAATCATAGCAGTTTGCAGATATCCGTAGGGAGATGGGTTATCGGATCAGGGCCAAAGATTCTGAGCCAAATGTGTATAGGTATAACATGTTTCAAGTTTAGCCTAATCCAGAATTCATTAAGTGGTTGAATTATGATACTCGTCCTTAATACTTAGGCACCAATTAAAAATTATTATTGGCTAAACGTAGTCCGACGAAGCTAACTGCTCCTTCACACAGTACCTCACTTTTACTTCCAAGAGTGTGTTAATGTACCATGTATGTTATAGGCATATATGTATGTTAACCGTAACTTTATCGATCACAAACCCGCGCGCGCCGCTCCGCCGCCAATGCACAATGCGGTTGGGTGGTCACCTCTGCCCAATTTGACGAGTTTATGACCAGTACGTTTGGCGACGTGGGAAATTCGCGGCCAACACTCTTTTGTTTTTACAGTCCAATGTTGTGATCGCGGTAGCCATGGTGACGGATTAGGTATTTAACTTCTTGAAGATGAATAAGAATGAAAACAAAAAAGTTTATTAATCAAGACAGAATGGCGGCGAAGTGGTTCACAACCCGTCACGTCACGTTTCCCACAGAGGTGAAAAGTGGATCGCTGGAAGTGATCTCTGCCTACTCCTCTGGGAAAAAAGCGTGATTTTATGTATGCAAGTTTATTAATCACAAACGTAAAAAAATTTCAAAGTCAAAGTTAAAATTCCTTATTTGCCTATTTAATTATAGGCATTTCAACGCACTTATAACTCCTCGGTACAGTAAATAAATATAATAGATAAGTGATTCTACCACCGGTTCGGAAAGCTGATTGCACCGAGAAGACACCGGCAAGAAACCCGATAGTTTAACTTTTTATAAATCACATAACATTTTTAAAAAGAATTTGCCTCATCATTCAGTTTCAATATGTCACAGAAGAAAAGAGAAAAAAAAACGAATACTACAGTTACTGTTAATAAAAAACATAAAACTCAACATCATCATCATCATCAGCCCATATACGTCCCCAATGCTGGGGCACGGGCCTACCCTAAAATAGGGCGATAAAGCCTTAGTCGACCACCCTGGCCAAGTGCGGGTTGGTCGACTACACAACCTTAGAATTTCTTCTTAGGTGTGCAGGTTTCCTCACGATGTTTTCCTTCACCGTTAAAGCGTCGAATGATGGTGGACCAACTACCAAGTTGGTACATATGAATTTCAAATTTGAAAAACACATTGGTACCTGGCGGGGTTTGAACTGGCGACCTCTCGCATGGCAAACAACGACCTTAACCACTCGGCCATCGACGCTTTTAACAAAGCTTTTAGCTAAAAAGCAAGACGCTTTTTTAAAACACAACATGGTTCATTAATTTGTGGTCAATTTAGGTCCCAGCCTCAGCATATGCCTCAATGACAAGAAGCCGCTGGGGCGCTGGTATTCTGGCTGGGGCCTATTTAAGCAACATCAAAGATGCTAACGTCAATGCCAGATTTGTTGCCTATGAGGGTACTGATACCCAAGTTTCGCTGTATGTAAGTACTATCGGCAACGCTGGCGGTCGACCACCTATAAGGTGAAAATCGCTTGGCGCTTACGCGTCTGTCAGAACAAGCCCCGCCCAAATTGTGGTCAAGGAGCTGGCAATAATTTTTTGGTAGATATTTGAGGCATGCTGAAATCTTGTCCTGTACCTCTCCTATTATATCCCAACACAAACCCGCAGACCTGGATGAGTACCGGGGCTGAACCAATTGAACTGAACCCCAATTTTTTTATTTTAAAATATATTTTATAATCCAAAAATATATAATTTGTCAGTTCACCTGACAGGTAGAAGTTCCATCGAAATAATTGGTCTTAGTGAGTCTTATTTTTTAGTTATAAATAAAAAGATGAAAAATATTTTTGGGGGTTTGCTTTAGCCCCGCTACTCACCAGCCAGGTCTGCGGTTTCGTGCTGGGATATAATAGGAGAGGTACAGGATAAGTTTTCAGCTTGCCTCAAATACCTACCAAAAAATTCTTGCTAGCTCTCCTACTATTGGAACGTTTTTCATTAGATTTTGACAGATTTTCTTCAAGTGCTCTTCTATTGGCCTGTGGGCGGGGCTAATGGCGTTTAAAGAAATCTGTTTGAAAAGTGTACTACCGCCAAAATTCCCGACCGTACCTAAGAAATGAGCATAAGCATGAGTACCTGAACTTGCTGATACGACCTAAGTATTTTTAGTATCCCGCAAAAAATATCAATATTGAGAGATTTGTAAAAACTATATATTAGGAATTCAGATCAAATGATGACAATCATAGTAGACAAATTAAAGAGAAGAAGAGTCAATAATAAAGTCTAACATAACATCATATTTATTGCTAGTGTGGGCTGCACACAGTAAATACTTTTTTTGTCAAACAAAGACCAAGGTTTGCGCGTTAAGGCGAAGCTACTTGAATCATTTAGCTACCATTTATCCCCTAGTTTAGGCAGAAACAGTTTGAATATACAAGTTATGGTCACAGTGATAAATGTTTAGTAAATAATAATTTATTTAAATTAAAATTTTTAGACATAAAATAATGAACCTTATTAAAGTTTGCAACTGATTTCAAATACACTTTTTTGGTACGATATTTTTTATGGAAATAATTTTTATTATTATTAACGTCTTATGTCTTTTCAAAAACATTGAAGATACGCAAATTTATGTTTGTTTGTATCTGATTAAGATTAAAAGTTTTGTGTCGCATTTACGTCTAAGCATACATACGATCGATTGTGTAAATAACTCTTAAGAGTAACTTGCTATAACTACATCGCCTTAAGTTGGTAAGTCGAATCGAAAATATCCACGCACCGTGGGAACCTGGGACCGCGCGGGTTTGATCCGTCGCGGTCATATGCACTGCGCATAAGCGTGCATTGGACCCACTTAAAAACTTACTCTTTGTCATGACTTAGGACTCCTAACTATGGTTAGGGTCCTGGCAAAGTGACTGTATGCCATTCGTAGTAGTATACTAAGTAGAGAAGTATTGAATTAAATCTATAGTAATATGGCTTTCCGCCCGCGACTTCGTCCGCGTAGAGACGTTTAACGGGTAAAACATTACTTCCTTATAGCGCAGTCGGTTAAAAAGTAGCCTATAACCTTTCTTAGGCTCTTGACTATATATGTACAAAATTTCATTTAAATCGGTCCAGTATTCTATGCTTGAAAGCGTAACAGACAGACAGAGTTACCTTCGGATTTATAATATTAGTAAGGATAGTAAGGATAATAAAGCCGAAGACTTCGTTTGTTTGAACGCGGTTCGGTTAGACGCTGTCAATGTATTTACTTATTGCGAATAGTAATAAAATCTACAACCGATTTTGATACATAAAGATAACTTTACAAATACAATTGAGAGGCACTAATATTACCTACTCATTAATACTAGTAGTTAGTACTAATGTATCCACGTATCGTATGTATGCACCAGTATGAGTCAAAGGTCTAATATTACACATCATGCCAAATACTTATAACACATGACTACTTGGATGTTGGCTAAGTGCTTAAGCGGATTACGTCTTTGTTGATCTGAAAATGGACATAGCGGCAATTATAAGGCACAAATACGTTTTATAAACCAAACATCAAAGCCAATTTAATAGCAAACATGTAGCATTAAATACCTTATGATACCCAGATATGGTACAGAAAAATATTAAATAAATACGCGAGTAGTGCGTACAAAGAATCCTGTTTTGCTACAAATTCATGCCTTAATGAGAGTTATTATAATTATAATGTCTTTATTTATTACGTACTCCACTTCAACAGAAAGCGTATAAGAATTGTATAAGTTATATTAATATAGTTCACGGTATAAAGTACTTTTTAAATGCAGTGCCCTTCGTGATGTTTATGTGTTAATTCTTCTTTGTAAAGCCAATACCCCGTTTAATCTAGTAGCGGTAAGCTCTGCGTGAAATCAATCTAATTTTGGTAAATAGGTACTTGCTAAGTATAGTCTTTATGAAAAGTTGCTCCTGTGCCTCATGCACTCTATTGATTTCGATTATATGACAATGGATGTCAATAAATGCCATGTGTAGAATAGTATAATCAAGATGATTGGAGTTCTAACATTCTACGACGTATCGTAAAACCTAACTTTAGATATTGGCTTTTTAAAGAGCGGTCATTACGTGAAATCGCCTGTTTCATTTGTCTATAGGTCCTCGGTTCGAGTCCGGGGTCGAGCAAAATTTGTGTGAGTTCATCTGTTAAGACATTACTCAGCCCGGAGTCAGGAAGATGCGGATTCACGCCCGTGTTTCGGAAAGCACGTTAAGCCGGTGGTCCTGCGCCTGATCTCTCATCGGCCACGTCGGATTGCCGTCTCACTGAACTATGAGGGTAAGGGAACAAAGAGGGCACTTGTGTTTGCTCTTAACGTAAACTTGTGCTCTATAATATGTCCTGCGCAGTTAGCTGATCACCATTTTGATCGATCGCTATGGCCGAAATCTGTAGAGTGGCCGTTCGGGCCGTATCTTAATGGGCGGAGGTTCTCAATGCGTCATCATATTCGACTTTTAAGTCGCAGGATCTAAACGCATCACCTAACAGCTTCCAAGATTTTTTCGGCTCTCTCAAAGTTTCGAATGGCGAAATCTCCACCACCGATGATAATTGGCCCGCGCATACCGCCGCTAAAACAATCGCGCGATCTAATAATCCTTCATTGGTTCACATTGCTATTTACAGTCGGCCCTCGCGCCGTACAAGTGAATATTGCATTCTTCACGTGCCTTAGCGATTGGGGCAAGGTGGGAGATGTTGGCGATTTGGGAGGTCTTACTAACCTTCTTCTTTTATATACTCTTGTCAGCGTTTCTGACCTGCATCCTCCAGCAGAGCAGACACGAAGTTACAGCTATTTTAGCCTTACTGAAAATAGGCATCTTCATCAGTATCAGCCCATAAACGTCCCCACAGTATGAGTACGGGCCTACCATAAACTAGGGCGATAAGACCTTAGATGCTGGCCAAGTGCGGGTTGGTTGACGACAGAACCTGTTCAGTTTAATAATCGTAGTAGAGTCGCTGTTTCGTTGTTTTTGATTAAGTATAACAGCCATAATGTGGTGTGCCTTTATTTTAAATGGAAACATCCATGTGTAAGCAGAGATTTCAGAGCTATTTTGGCCGTGAAATGGCTTATCATTTATCAATATAGATGGAAAAACTTAAATACACAACCACGAAATTTAAGAATATTCTGAAGGTGTCCCAGAAAATAAAGGGAAATTAACAGTAGGAATCTTCGATAATAATTATTAGCCATGTGACTAGAAGAGTGATGAGTATGAATGCCAATGGACGTAGTAGAGGAAGCCCGAAGAAGACATGGATGGATTGCGTGAGTGATGAATTAGTGAAAGAAGTAGACACAGAGCTGGCGAATGACAGGCCCGAGTGGAAGAAGTATACATATTGCGACGACCCCACTTAGCGTGGGGCAAGGGCGGGAGAATGATGATGAATCTTCGATGTTTAAAGAACCGCCATAAGCGGTCCAATCCGCTCTCTCTCCCGCTCCCGCTTGCACTCTACAACGTCGCCCCAAATGGTCGATGTGAGAATTTGCATCGAATGGAGTGGGACGCGCCGCCACAGCCTCCGCGCTGAGGTGCACCGAGACTAGCCGAGCCTGCGACTGTGCTCGGGGTGAGATGAGACAATTGTGGAAAGTTAGGTTTACTGCGCGACTTCGTCTAGGTTCATTTAGCTCGGTCAAGATTGCTCCCTTTCATCATCAGCCCATATACGTCCCCACTGGTGGGGCACGGGCCCACCCTAAATTCGGGCGATAAGGTCTTAGTCAATCACGCTGGCCAAGTGCGGGTTGGTTGACTTCACAACCTTATTTTGTAGGTTTCCCTTCACCGATAAAGCGTCGAATAAGTTTATTGTACATATGAATTTGAAATTTGAAAATCACAATGGTACGAGGCGGGGTTTGAACTGGCGAACATACGCATGGCAAGCAACGACCTTAACCACTCAACCATCGACGCTTTATATTAGCGGATACAATATTTTTTTGTCAGTTTCTAGTCTTTGTATAGCGTGTCTTTGACGTTTACATCGGTTAGAAGTTTTAAGGTGACAGTACGACAAACAGTTACTTTAGAATATAAGGCAGAGTTTCTATATAAAAATTGTAAACAAAAAAAAAACCGCCTTCAAAAACCCGACTCACTAAAAATTACAAAATAATATAATACGAACATTTATAATAATCATCTGGGTATGATGTTTTTATGTTGTAGAAGGCGGTGCCGTTTATATTTCATACAGACAAGCACAGAGTGCTTCATTTTCCTCAAAATTTTTATTGGCACCGCCTTCAACAACATAAAAAATTCATACCCAGATGATTATTATAAATGTTCGTATTATATTATTTTGTAATTTTTAGTGAGTCGGGTTTTTGAAGGCGGTTTTTTTTTTGTTTACAATTTTTTTCATACTTTTTAGTGTTACATTTTTTTCACCCTATTAGTTCAGCTTACCTATAATACTAGTAGTCTTAATATGTATACAGTATTGAAAGAATTATCCTTTTACTCCAAACAATTAAGGAGTTGACCTTCCATCATCAGCTCAGCATCATAACATTATGATTGCAAGAAGCAATGCCAATATAACTTCAGAAAATATGTAAAACGCGGTACATGTGCCTATAAAATTTGAGGGTTGCCCTCGATTTCTCCTGGATCCCATCATCAGATCCTAGACTGGTCAACCTAATAGTTTAACTCACCTGGAATGCTACTGATATTATAACTAGTAGTCTTAATATGTATACAGTATTGAAATAATTATTCTTTTACTCATTACTATTAAGGAGTTGACCTTCCATCATCAGCTCAGCATCATAAGATTATGATAGCCAGAAGCAAATACCAATATGACTTCAGATAATATGCAAAACGCGGTACATGTCCCTATAAAATTTGAGGGTTGCCCTCGATTTCTCCTGGATCCCATCATCAGATCCGGGACTGGTGAAAATGGGACCACCTCGGAAGTAAACTCTATCCAACCAAAACAAAATATTTGAAATCCGTCTATAATTGACGAAATAATCGGTGAACATACATAAAAAAATATTACACATACAGATGAATTGAGAACCTCCTCCTTTTTTGAAGTCGGTTAAAAATATAAATTTTAACTGTCATGTTACAGTTATGTCCGGGACATATTAAAGTTTCTATATAATACTTTATAATTTACGCATTTCCAATATATGTTATTCATAAGCATAGTTTAGTTTACGAACGATTATGAGAGATGAGGAAATTAAAAGTCACAAGTGAAGATAGAATTGCACTATTACTTTCAATAAACCGAATATTAAAGAAACTGACACTGTATAACATTATTTGGGAACCTAGTTAAGATTCGGCACTTTTTTGTCGTTTGTGTGCCATAATAAATGTAAAAAGAAACTGATGGTCTACAGCTTTTGAGATTTAGTCATTATTATTGTTAAATTGAATGTCGCATAATAAAGCCTCTGCAACATTGTAGAATATTCATAGGAGTGTAATTGATACGGAATGCTTTGACATTGAAAAGCCCACACCTAACTCATTAGTAGTAGATTCGGATTAATAAGAATCAGTCAATCAGTCACCAGCAGCCTTCCCTTTGTATTTAAATCGCTAGTACTCTTCGTATAAGGCTATTTCTTAAGATTTAAGTACATTACCTCACAAGGCATAAATAAATTAGTGCTCAAGACATTACAAGCCAATTATCTTCTGACAAAGTATACTGTAAGACAACAAACTTAATTGAAATTGTGTGTCCATCGAATGTAACCCCAGAAAATTGCTCAAAATGCCTTAGTGAGTTGTTGTGGTGTGTCAACGAACTTTAAAACAAAAGGGTGTTTTAAATTGTTTTTTGTTGAACTATTTTTTACTTTATCAAGCTAAAATCAATATGCTGTTAAAAGTTCACGCTTCTCTGTTGGCTGTCTTGTTGCCTTGTTCTACTAAATTGAACATTAGACTCAGTTAACCGCTATCAACTGAAGCTTCTACAAGTATACGTCTACGTGGTACCAATAAGCGTAGGTAAAAATATCCAAAGACTATACTTTTAGGGGTGAGAGCCATCCGCTCCCCTATAAGCCCGGTGATGATGACGAGGCCACTCCGAGACATCATCGTATGTCAGTTAGGAAAAAAACCAGACTATCCATTCCAACAATATAATAATATTTGCAGCAGTAAATTGGGCTATTCTTTCAAAGACAACAGTAAACTTTATCGTAATTTGACATTTTATTAGGTTTAAGGACTATTTATTTTTACCTTACGACTTGTTTTTTGTTATGTTACGTTACCAAGTAGTAGCAAATAAAGAATTTCCTGCAATATTTTTCTCCAAAAATTCAGTCAAGTCAAGAAACTCACCACTAAAATCGATCAAAAAGTATTTATTGTTTTTTTTTTTACAAACACACGGTACCCTAAAACATCTTAATGGCCGCGTACGTGTCGGTCGAATAGCAAAGCGGATTAAACAAATAAAATTGTACCGAGAAACACCTTTGTGAGTGAATGCGGAAAGGACACGTCTTCCACTACAGTCTGTCTTTGGCGGGCGTTTTTTGGTCATTCGGCCAAACCCACGTTTGTCGGAAGTCACGAATTGACTGCGACTTAATGTGGGAATGGCGGGGAAAGTGAGAAAAAAAAATGTTTTCGGCATTTAGTGACTGGAATTCGTTCGGGATGTGCCAATGATGGGAGTGCTGTTACAAAGTTTTTGTCATTAGTTTGTATAAATGAGGAAATGACAATAACAGGACATGCTGTTTGTATATTGATGTGCTGTATTGATAGGTACATAATAAGTATTACCTAACAAACTAGACGAATTAGTATAAGCAGCAGCCTAGGAGGCATAGGTTACAGTAGATCTCTAAATACACTATTCGGTTGCTAAGCAACGCAATGTAAACTGGCTCTGGCTTTGCGGTTATGATAGACCAGTGTGGCTACCATGAGTTTAAAACTTACGCACTCGATATCGCCTAGTTGAATATAAAAAACTTGTACAGCACCGCTGGTGGTTACGCGAAGAACTAAAATCGGCCGTATGAAAAAAACAACTCGATACGTTTTTAACGTACGTAAGTTTTCGATAGCCAACTCATGGTAGGCCGTCAGGGTAGGCGAACCTTGAAGCACCAACGTGCCATTTTTACATGTTTGATGGGATCATTGTCGTGCATCAAATAAATTTGACTTACTGACAGTTTGGAAAATAAACTTAACTCATTATTTACATAGTTTCTGCTCCATGATCGGCGACGTGCCCAAAATATTGTGTCGCATGCCATCAATTGAACGCGGCACAATGGTATAAATGGTATAAAAGCGTCGATGGCCGAGTGGTTAAGGTCGTTGATTGCCATGCGAGAGGTCGCCAGTTCAAACCCCGCCAGGTACCAATGTGTTTTTCAAATTTGAAATTCATATGTACCATCATTCGACGCTTTAACGGTGAAGGAAAACATCGTGAGGAAACCAGCGCACCTGAGATTTTTTTCAATTTTGTGTGAAGCCATGTCAGAGGCCTATGGGCGGCTTAAAAACTCTGACACCAGGTTGTTCATCAACCATACGATAAGACGAAGACAATGGTATAGACGAACTAGATGTAGCCAATCCTACACTAGACCTCTTAATGCACTATTCGGTTGCTAAGCAACGCAATGTAACAAGACACTGCGAGCTCGGAGGTAAACTGGCTCTAGCTTTGCGGTTATGATAGACCAGGTTAGGCAAACCTTTAGGCATCAACGTGCCAGTTTTTCTAAAAAATGTAATGGGGTCATTGTCGTGCATCAAATAATTGAGACTTATTTATAATAACTGATAATAGGCGTGACGACTGGTTCAAAATCTTATTATTCTATTTAGTCCGTAAGTTAGTTTATACAAAAATATGGGACACGTATTTTTTTGTTTTTCAATTGATTGAAAAATGACAAAATTATAGCTTATCAAACTTCTGGAGTGGGGGCTTGTGACGTCACAGTTACGCAAAAATTGTACCTAAACGTGACGTCATACGAAACTTCTAAGCACTACATCTTCATAATTTCTTGTTTGTGAAACAAAATAAAAAATACGAGTAAAATATTTTTAAATAATATAAAACACGGACTAATTATATATTTTTAGTCGTCTCGCCTATTTGGAAAATAAACTTTTCACATTATTTAGGTATAAATGTTTGTTTCAAGATCGGTGCTGTGCCCAAATATTGTGTCGCGTGCCAATGGTTTACCTACCCTGTAATAGACGAACTAGATCTCTAAATGCATTATTCGGTTGCTAAGCAACGCAATGTTAGTAAACACTCGGTCGGAGGCTCAGACGGGCTGGTCGGGCGGGGCGCGGACCACCGGCGCGCGCTCTCTGTAATCTGAGCGCGGCAGGCCGGACACTTTGTTACCGTGCCTGATCGCTGAGGTATATTAAATACTTTTAATATAAATAAAATAAACAAATAAATATCACACATCATCACATACATTCATCTGATCCCGTGGTAAGTAGCTTAAGCACTTGTGTTACGGAAATCAGGATCAACAGTGGATACACAAACAAACTTAAATATATTTAATAATACACCCAGACACGGAACAAACACCGATGTTCGTCACACAAATATTTGTCCCGAGTGGGAATCGAACCCACGACTCTTGGAACCGTAGGTTTTGAACCTGAGTCACTAGCCACTCCACAGAGCCAGTAATAATATTGATTAAAACAACAATATTTTTTGACGTACTTATTATGTAGTTGTGGAACATTATTCAGGCTTTAAAAACTGAAAATTTCCGGGATATTTACCATGTCGTTTTGTTTTAATGCGCTCCCGATATTTCGATTCTGTTGCAAACGCCGTGATCACGGGTCCGTTGACCCATGATCGATCATGGCATTCTAATGTGTGTAACCATAACAGTTTTAAATAATATATTATTCAGGCTGTCAGACAGCCTGAAGAATATTATACTTGTTGTAGGCAGCCCTGTTTTTTCTTTTTTAAATACTAATCCACAATACAACGTTTAATATTTTTTTTCAGTTGGAAAAATCTTACAATTCTTCAAATCAAACTTAGCAATTACAGTTCTTCATTTGAAGGAGAATTAAACCTTCTGCATGTATAAGATTTTTCTATAACTGACAACTTCTGCTCTGTCAGCTAATAGTCCAGTCAAATTAGCTCTTTTAAACACCAATCTGCGGAAAAATTACTAGTGAGCTGAATTTTGGTACACACCTTTATTACGGCATTGTAATGAAGGTGTGAAAAATCGACATTCATATCGTGCCGGCGTAAGAAGTTATAGGGGTCAAAAGGTCGCGAAAATCAGTTTTTCGCGAATATCTCGCGATCTATTGCTTGTAGGTTAATTGAGGTCATTAGAAAAATTATTTGTTATAAAATTATCTACAAAAAATGTCCTTTGCATTTTTTTGTAGAATTGAAAGTTTTCGGAGGAGAGCGCCGAGAAAGCACTCACATACGGTATTGTACCAAGGCGTACGCCCTATGCTTTTCATTGATATTTGTAAGCGTGTTGTTAGTAAAATCTACTACATACAGACATATAGCATTAGTAATACTAGTACAGAAAGTTTTCCTTTTCCAAAAAGGAAAACTGAAAATCATGAAGATGTTTAAAAAAGATTTGTAATTGTACAAAAATTGCAGCGGTAGAAAATATGTCCTAGCATTGACAATGCATCACGAGAGCAATTTTCTTGTTGGAATATTTCTGCAAAATTGTTTAAATCAGATCTTTTTTCAAACATGTCTGTATGTAGTAGATTTTACTAACAACACGCTTACAAATATCAATGAAAAGCATAGGGCGTATGCCTTGGTACAATACCGTATGTGAGTGCTTTCTCGGCGCTCTCCTCCGAAAACAATTAATTCTACAAAAAAATGCAAAGGACATTTTTTGTAGATAATTTTATAACAAATAATTTTTCTAATGACCTCAATTAACCTACAAGCAATAGATCGCGAGATATTCGCGAAAAACTGATTTTCGCGACCTTTGAACCCCTATAACTTTTTACGCCGGCCCGTTATGAATGTCGATTTTTCACACCTTCATTACAATGCCGTTATAAAGGTGTGTACCAAAATTCAGCTCACTAGTAATTTTTCCGCAGATGAAACCTAATTTGCCTGGACTATAAAGCACTACCGCTATTTCTATGTTTATATATTTTTTATTAAAGTTAGTCTTGTTACAGACTGTTTTTAAATAGCACGCAATTCTTAAATCTTAAATGTATAAAAAAATCTTATTATACTCCATTCATTTTGGCGAGCGACAAAGTATAAACAATGAACCTACGGCTCTCAAACTTTTAAATAATGAAACGAGTAGATACCTACAATACACAAAAAAAACACAACACATTTTAGCCACGAAAAACAATTCCACAACAAAGGAAAACAATTAAAATACTACTTTAAACTTAGCAGTAACAATTAAAACAAGGAATCTGAATAAGAAATTAACAAAATCAGGGAAATGCACTCGCGTCAACAGCTTTATCGGCTGAGTAAAAATGGCCGCCTGAAGTTTGAGAATTGTTTTTTATTTAGGTTTTTTTTTTATGTCAACTTACGTTGTCAAAATACTTTTGAAAGAAAAAAACGAAAATATAAAAAAAAATATCATATAGATTGAGCATTAAAATATAAAATTGCATTTTCTTATTAGTACATACAAGCTTGGTTTTTTAAATATTTTTTACATAATGGTTAATGGCTATTCATGAAAAAAAAAAATATTTGTACTCTTTCCAAAGACGACCTATAAAAATATCATTTTTTGATTTGTTTACATTTTGTCGCTCGCCAAAGTGAATGGAGTATAGTTCAGTTTTGTTGCAAGTTACTTAAAAAATTTCCCCTAAAATAAACATAAAATATATATCAACATCCAAAAGTACCGTTGCACCGCCCGGTAACAAAGGCTCGCCCGCGATTTTTTTAGTTTATTCCAACCGCGTTGCAACTCCAAAATTGAGTTGTACCGCTCTCGCTGTTTTTTACATTTTTTGCGCTCCCCGGCGGTCTTCGGTAATCACTTGTGTGTTTATTTATCAGCCGACTGAGAAAGGTGAGGTTATGGTTTGCGTTCATATCGTTTTCGAGATCAATCGGTTTATTAATAGCGACATTCGTTTGGCGTAGATGGAAATTAATTTTTGGTTTAATTGGAATCGAAAATTACTTTTTGACGGTCTGTTTTAATGGTTAAAGTTTTCGATTACTGTTTGTGAATTATTGGGTTGTATTTTTTGACAATTAAGGGTAATATTTTAAGTAGTATCTCAGTACTTAGTCACTATCTATAGCAAACCCATAGTTTTTGTGTGATGCTCTAAATGTAGAGACACTCTCCTAGAAATATTGTTACTATTTTGTCCAAAGTTTCAGTCGAAACTTTACTGACTTACTGAGATTGTATTACAATTCTGGCACCTAAATTAGGCAAATTCTTCTTACTTCACCTTTTGGTCCTAAGTTCCCTCACGGGAATTCCTAGTAAAAGTACCTAATAATAACATTGTAACTTCCTAAAAAATCCTGTATTGTTTTCTTCTTTCGTTCTTGTATTGATCTTGTTTTGAACTTTACATCTTACTTTTCAATATTTACAGTAAAATAAAATGTTTTTTTTTTTATTATTAGAACACGAAAATAACACTGTAACTTTCTAATATCTTGTATTTTGTACTAATCATCTTATATTACAACATTTACAGTCAAATAAGATTATTCGTTGTACAAATGGAACATGAAATTTTTGCATAATTTCCTACTCCATTTTCCACCAATCAGGTGAAACCGCGAATCGTACAGGTGGTCTCGCAAGCGCCGCGTTGTCAGAGTAATGAAAAATACCGGGAATGATAAAAATTCACGCCCTTATCGTGCCCGTTGCAGGTGGCACTTGGCGGTTTTTTTGCCGTGCCCCCTCGCGGCAATAAATCATTTGAGTAGTTAATTATTTTGATTAAAAGCGAACTGCGGTGAAATTGGTGGTCGGCTCGCTTCTGGGACACATTCCTGTTGCATATTTGAGAGGGGAATTGAGTTCCTAAATGTTAATTGCTTGCGGATAAATAAGAAATTTCAGTTAATTTGTGAATAACAAATGTATCGGCTTGCATTTGAATCAAGTCTCTGTCGATGGTAAGTGACGATTAAGTCAGCAGAGAATCACGCTGGCCTAGAAGAAGCCTAGTATAACCATTTTTTTTAAATCCCTGTTATAACGAATCTAGCTAGCAAGTGAATTTCAATGTTTTATGTTTTTCTGTTCCCATGGAGTAAGTAGTATTATATTCATATTATACTTCTAGCAATCTATGTTAATTGTATTTTTGTGCTTAGCCATAAATATGTTTTTACTTTATTTACCCGATAGAGATTATCTATCTCTCTAGGATAGAAATAAGTGCTGAGCATTTGGGCAGGCCTATGTCCAGGAGTGGACGAATGTGGGCTGATGATGATGATAATATCTCTATTAAACCAACAACTACAAAGACAAATCGCGAACATTACAAGACGCCATTGAGACGCCGAAAACTTTATAACACACCATAAACGAAAGTGCCACTCTGACCTAATTCCATGCGCGCGCGCACAGAAATAGACGGCGATGGGAAGAGCCACCTGTGAGACCTGGAGTATGGTCCTTTTCTGAATTAATATAATATAAATTTATAACACTACATAGATCGATCTGATCCCGTGGTAAGTAACTTAGGCACTTGTGTTACGCATATCAGAAAAGGTGGGTACACAAATAAACTATAAACCAAGACACCAAACAAACACCGATGTTTATTATCACACAAATATTTGTCCCAAGTGGGATTCGAACCCACGACTATTGGAACAGGCAGAGTCACCAACCAATATTCCACTGAGCCAGTGTAAAATCTGAATCATTTGTTTGGTCCTTTACTGAATCTTCTTGCGCGAGTCTGACTTGGACTTGCCCAGTTTTTTTTAACGCGGTAAACTCTATGACCAGCTTTCAACCTACACCTTTAGTAGTAGGAGTGATCCTCATGATGAGCCGTCCTTCACATTGTCAGAAGTAGCGTTAGTTCATTGAAGTGTTATCATGGTTCAAGCCAGTCCCAACTCTTGGGCATGGGATGGGCAGGGTTTCTTAGACGGTGGTATCGCGATATTAATTTGGTTTAGGGGTGAGAGCCATCCGCTCCCCCGCATGTCCGGTGATGATGACAAGGCAACTCCAAGCCATCATCGTAGGTCAGTCAGGAAATAAAGAATTGGGGTGGTGTCACATGGTGTAATAGCTACGAATACATATAAAACAACCAGTTTCAATAACAATTGTGCAATAAAAGTTCGCTTTTTACTGCACAGGCATGATAAAAACATTTTTCTTGTTGGTTTTGGACATTAAAAATGTAAATAAAAATTGATGTTATGATGGCAATATACTTAGTAGCCAGTGGTATTTAAAAGGGCTTAATGAATTACCTGCTCAATATTGAGTAAGTAGTATATAAAAATATGGTGTACGTGTTACAAAAAACTTAAAAAAAACAAATTTTATGTGTTTCTTTTGGTTTTGTTTGTATGTCAGTGGTATTTTAAACTTAGATATTTTATTCAGGGATAGTTTTATCTGGTATTTGAACCCAAGACTTCTAAATCCTTACGCCATCCCAGTTGTCATCACACTAATAAGGCTGTCATCACAAATTAACACATCCTACACCGCAGCATATAAATCTCTGGACTTTTAACCTAGTTTTAGTTTTTATGGACTTTTAGACATAGCAGGGTAACCATTAAGAAACCACTGAACAAATCGTTTCTATATTCAACCAGCGATCAAAGAGTTATAGCGTGGATACGGAAGCTCACTGTGTTTGTGTACTTAGCTTTATAGTCCGGGCGGTCAAAGCAAATCCGTTCAGGCTTTGCGATAGAGATTATCTAGGTTGGTCTAGTTGCCAAGTCGGTCGATTAATAGTGTTCCATTTTACTGGAACATTAGGTTCTTAGGTACTTTTATTACGGTATTGTAAAAATATATTTTTTTTATGCTGAGCGATAAAAACACTAAATACTATCCGTGTTTCATTTTTAGCCCATAAAATCCAGTTAATTAAATAATGGTTACCTGATTCGTAGGGGTTTTGGCTAAACAATCTATTAATACTAACATCATATTTTGTTTAGCTATTTAAGCTTTTCAACAATAGCTTCGTCTTGGATCAAACTGCAGATGAGATAATAGATTTGAAAAACGCTCAGATCCAAATCTTGTCAAAGACAAATAGAAATATTACTTTCCTGGAAGGTAATTTTAGCGACGGTTGCATATTTTTTATTGAACTCCCGGACTAATAGTAAATTTTCCCGCGTTCATACCATAAACCTCCATTAGAGGTATAGTGAACTAGTTTACACAAATATTTTTATATCGGGCAATTCGGGAATAATGCATGGATTAAGGAATGATAGTTTGATCTCAATTTATTGGTTTTATGCAGCGAGAATTTAGAACTGATGTTTTGACGAACTAATTATTTAAAGTTATTAGCGTTTAATTGGGTTACTGTAATATTTATGTAGTTACTTTTTTCAAGGTACATTAAAATTTGTCAGGGATTCGTTTCATAGTGAAAAATATTTTCTCAGAGCTTTCAGCTCAGTTTTTGTATAATTTCATGATCGTTTAGAAAAAAATTAACAGCATGCACGTTTATTAGATTAAAAGATTTTATGTAGCTTTGAATAATTATGCAGTTTCTAAGTGTACTATTATGCCGTACACCTCGTTTATTTTATAACTTACCACCAGATCTTTTAAAAAGGAAAATAAATTAAATAAGGGCTTAATTTTTTGAGCGCCATCTTACAATTGTATATGAAACAATCAAAGCACGGATATCAGCACCAATTTATTCCAGCACAAGCATGCTTTACGTTGAATTATGTTATCTTAGGACGGCGCTAGGTGGCGCTTTACCTAAAGCTCGCTACAACTTTTTGTTGCCTAAAAGCTCGTGAGATGGTAGCACTCTACATTTTGAGGTAGTTTATTAAAAAGTTTTTAGGTAATTTAAATAATGAAAACGTAAACAATATTGTATCTAAAGAATTAAATGAAGTTGAATTTGTACCAGACGTAAAAATATTGTACGATCAAAGCTTTAAAACTTTTGCTCTAAAATACTTTTATAGTCCTTTTAAAATAAGAGTTCCGTTTTTTGCCATTTGGCTAAGGAACCCTAAAAAGTACTTTATGTTATTATCGTAACATTTTATGGATAATTATTTATTCACTGAAGTGATACATATTTAAATAATATTAAATAGTTCCCATTTTAAAGGCTTTCGCTCTTAGATGTTGTAAACCATAAAATAAAAAGAAATATTGCATGCTACAAAGTTTGAACACCATTAAAACGTGTTTATTCTCAACTTCCACCAGTCTCCATTTATTTCGAAGCATATCTTACGAAATAATATATTCAGCGTTGTTCTGCAAAACTAAATTTCTACATTCAAACAACCTTTTGTTGTCGCCGCCCAAACTACTGTGAGCAAGTGCCACAAATAATGCGAGGGTTTCCGCGCCAATAAGTTGTCAAACAAAACACATAGGTTTGGTGCGAATATTCAAGTTGGGTGGATACTTGGGTAGTGTTTATTTTTACACTGTGAGGCTACGATTGAAGTGCGATTTGTAATTGGATAAATGTATTAGAAAGTAACTTTGTTCTTTATTCGATTCATGTGGTTTAAATGGTTTAAAATTGGTAAACATACTAGATCCACCAATAGGTTCATTAAAAGTGTTCCACCCGTTTCGGAGATTAACAAAAATGTTTTTAATTGTGTTTTTATTGTTGGTAACCGATAAAAAATATTTCAATATTACAAGCCGACACTTCAATTTTATTTAGTTGTATAGATTAGTACTTAGTAGCGCAGCTTATAACAACATTTCTCCTTGATTTTGTAAACGGAAAACCAGTAAACACTACGCAACTGAACTCAAAGTTTGAAGCACTATTTCATTTAGGCGCATATTACTTTTAGAGACATTAAAACTCAAAAGTTATTATTAAAATGGCGACATATCCGATCCCCGTTCGCAGATTTGTTGATTATCTTATAATCGTAATGGCCGTGGCATCGCAGAGCTTCCCCCATTGGGGTCGAATTAATTGAGCTCTGTATCGCGAAGTCTTGTGGTGTAAAAACGGTTAGTACGAAACCGTCGCGTTTTAAACCGAATAGGGAAGGTAAGACGTCGATAAATGTGATGAAATCATAGTTTGTGTGTATGTTAAGCCGATGGATCAGCAGTTGCCGTGATAGTCCGCGAGATGCTACATAAATCATCTATTTAGATGTTAAGGCCTGTATATAAGAAATATTGTAGTAACCAAAGATACTGTGCAGAGATACTGTGTCCGTTTCAATGACCTATACTCCATTCACTTTGGCGAGCGACAAAATGTAAACAAATCAAAAAATGATATTTTTATAGGTCGTCTTTGGAAAGAGTACAAATAATTAATTTTTTTATGAATAGCCATGAACCATTATGTAAAAAATATTTAAAATACCAAGCTTGTATGTACTAATAAGAAAATTAAATCTTATATTTTAATGCTCAATTTATATGATATTTTTTTGTATATTTTTGTTTTTTTCTGTCAAAAGTATTTCGACATCGTAAGTTGACATAAAAAAAGACCTAAATAAAAAACAATTCTCAAACTTCAGGCGGCCATTTTTACTTAGCCGATAAAGCTGTTGACGCGAGTGTGCATTTCCCTGATTTTGTTAATTTCTTATTCAGACTACTTGTTTTAATTGTTACATAGTTAAAAGTAGTACTTTAATTGTTTTCTTTTGTTGTGGAATAGTTATTCGTGGCTAAAATGTGTTGTGGTTTTTTTGTATTGTAGGTATCTACTCGTTTCATTATTTAAAAGTTTGAGAGCCGTAGATTCATTGTTTACATTTTGTCGCTCGCCAAAATGAATAGAGTATAGGGTAAATCATTACAATACAAAGTACAAAACTAAAGTGATGGGTATGCGACAAACCATGTGTTTATCTTTTCATTAACATCTTCCTTAGTCGTTCTAAACAAGTTTGATACTCATAATCGGGATAATATTGTAAATTCTACATATTTTAAATTCTTTGAACGAAGCATAAAATAGCAGCTTTACTAAAACCATCACTGATATGCATTTTCATGGTAATTCTTCTACCAGGAGGATGAATTTTGTTTATCAAGACAAGATTATACTGCGTAATATAACTGAAAAACATTATAAGCTATGCGTTTACGCATGAAGATTAACATCTGAATACATTCTTAACGTCTTAATTCTTTAATTTTAAACTGTTATGGTTACACACATTAGAAAACTGAAAATGTCCGGGCTATTTACCATGTTGTTTTGTTTTGATGAGCTCCCGATATTTTGGCACTGTTTCGGCGCTTGCGACGGTGCCGAAATATCAAGAGCTCATTAAAACATGAACAACATGGTTAATATCACTGACATTTTCAGTTTTCTAATGTCAACATTTTTTTTTATCGATATTTAATTTTCTTCAAAGTCACTTCGCATCCCTGGGTGTAGTGGAATCGGTGTAGATTGGTTTACGACTATCCCAATCAAGAGGCGACGCCATGGCTAACTGCCGCTCCCGCGGGAACCGGGCCGGTTGCACCGACGGGAAACTATTTGAACTGGGGTTAAGGCGTTTAACTATTAAGTGTTACTAACTAGATGAGTTTTCCTACTCTTCACATCTTTAATTTCATACCAAATAAATAACTTCTTTCTTTATTTGGAGCTGGATGCGAGTGGCTGAGGAGAGAGAGAAGTGGCGTGCATTTCAGGAGGCCTATGTCCAGCAGTGGACAGGAATGGCCTGATGATGATGATGACTATTAACTAACTAGATGAGTTTTCGAACTTACTGTATCCACTTATGGGCTGTACGGGAGGAATCAGAATAGATAGTAAATGGTGTTTTATCTACATTAACCACTTATGACTTTTTGTTTGAAAAAGTGGCTGTGATAAACGCACGGACAGACAGACAGTCACGAACAATTTGTAAGGGTCCCGTTTTGTGTTATTTGCCCTAAAACATACAGTCTATTTTTGGATAATGCACTTTTTACATTTTCTCGTTTAAGTTTGTCTTAATAA
This sequence comes from Maruca vitrata, assembly GCA_039566165.1. NCBI lineage: Eukaryota > Metazoa > Arthropoda > Insecta > Lepidoptera > Crambidae > Maruca > Maruca vitrata. The sequence goes on from CM076917.1 coordinate 1,409,553, forward strand.
GTATTTCGTATTTCATACTTAATTTTTCAATTTGTAAGATATTTCTTCAGTTCGGTCTCTTCATACAGTAAAGCTTAATTTTAAGTGTCGTAGTGTATTATTACAATATTTTAAACGATCTCCCGTATCAGAACTTCAAATATTCATTTTACTTTCAATCTATATTTACTATCGGTGATTCTAAAAGTAATTATCTAATGATTAGATTTCTTGACAAATTATTATAAATCTCTACATATTATAAAGCAAAGTCGCTTACCGCGTCTGTCTGTCCCTATGTAAGCTTAAATCTTTAAAACTACACACCTGATTTTGATGCGGTTTTATTATTCGATCCCTCTTAAATCCCTCTGATTAAAGAGGAATGTTTTATGCATAAAAACCTTCCTTTCCAACTAGTAAAGAAAAAACACCGTTCGCATTTCATCATAAACTTCTTAACCATAGTCACCTAACTAATTTTCGTGGCGCCCGCCCCCAAACCAACGTTCTGCACTCAATATTGGTTAATAAAGCAATAATCATCAAAACTTGGCGGCGACGCTGCCATAATGTCGACGCCTCAACAGACCACGGACTAACCAAAAACACTGTGTTTTCGAATACTGGTGGTCTGACTGTTTTTTTTTAGGTTGTAGAGTTGGCAAGATCATCTATTCATTATGGCTGTGACTGGAAGATTTTCCTAGTATGCTAGGAAAATATAAATAGGCGTTTGAGGTTGTTTTTTATAATCTATGGTTTGAAACATATGCGTTAAATAAAAAAATAATATTCATTGATTGTAAGTTTACCCAATCAAATTTTCCTTTTATTAATCTCAAGCTTACTGTGCTCAAAGTATTGTATTAAGTTGGGTGAAGTATATCCAATCAAAAACATAAATGTGAAATGAGAGCCAAGTTCAATATTGCCTTGGTTGTTGACTTCAGCGACAAAAGAAGTGAGATCTAAATGGGTGCCAAGTTCAATGGTCAACCCAGAAATTTAGTTATAAGTAACACTATAACATACCTATCATATCTTCTTATAACATAAGATAATGTATGGTGGTAGCCTATAAAGGTCTGTCTTGGCTAGTTTCTATAAACCTACCAACGTATTATTATGTTCGCTTGCTAGTTTCTACCAACAATCCAAATTTTCGGAATTATAAAATAAAAACCGACAAATACTTGTAGGCTTAGAACTTGCGACCTTCATAGACTACCACCATACATTATTTTATGTTATAAGAAGATATGATAGGTATGTTATAGTGTTACTTATAATTAAATTTCTGGGTTGACCATTGAACTTGGCACCCATTTAGATCTCACTTCTTTTGTCGCTGAAGTCAACAACCAAGGCAATATTGAACTTGGCTCTCATTTCACATTTATGTTTTTGATTGGATATCATTACTTTTTGTAGAAAAGAATATATCATCGTAACGCCGTGGGTCCTTTGAAAAGGACAAATTCAAAACTAAAACTAGACTTTATGTAGGTACCTACCCTAAGTAATAAATATGAAAACCGACTATAAGTACCTACTCTTAATTGTAAATAAGTAAGTATACCTAAATATATACTTAGTGCTCTGCCTTATATACGCGTTATTAGGCACTAATTAGGTATTTATGTTAAGCGTTCATAATAGAACCTAACCTAATTATTAAAAAATTGCTAGTTTTTTATTTTTTCCTTTGTATTCATGTAATTACCTATCTGCATACCAAATTTTAACTCTCTAGGTCATTTGGAACTGGGTTAGAATTTTTGATCTGTCAGTCAGTCAATGATAAAAATGAAGATTTTTGGACATTAATATCTAAATACCTGTTTGAGATAAGCTTATGAAATTTAGAACACATATTTATCTCGCAAGTCACAATATATGAGCCAAATTTGATACGTTTATGTGAAATAGTTTTTGATTTATGAGGGGTTCAAAAGTGGTTCCAAATGGTTCGTGTAATATTACACACGGTGCGGCTCGCCAGTTCTGTTTCTTGAACCTTGGCTTGACACGCTCCCGCGTGTCTAGAATACAGGGCAGGACAGAATGAAATTTTTGAAAGTGTAAATATGAACTTTGCATAAATTTTAGGTTGGAGGACTTAATTGGTGTAATGTGTGTGTGTTTATTTGTGACGATGTTGGTTTCTTAATAAATGAATAAAAAATACTTGATAGCCATTCTTCACTTCTGACTAGTTCGGACTTTATCTGATGGAATAAATGGATATCATCTTCGGATTATTCTGCCTCTTTGGGTATTACATCGCAGTTTAAGTCGTAGGAATACCATAGGTGTCTGATTACTAAAAAATACTGTCTATTGTGCCGGTCCACCTCATATTATGTGAATTTCCCGGCGCTTACCATCCTGCATCCTAAATCGCGAGTAATTTACGGAAAATAGCCATTAAATGAAATGAAATGAAATGAAAATCTTTATTTTCAGAATGCACAGATTCCATAAAATGTTAGTAGAATTTAAATAAAGATAAATAAAATAAAAATAAAAATAAAAATAAAAACAATGTTAGTAAAACTTAATTATTGGGTTGGATATGGATGGACCTCCAGTGATTAATCATTGGACTGTCCATCTTGTCTGCAACCACCTTCAGGAGAGTGTTGGAGCTGTCCCGCACCCTCTCCCACAGAGAAGCCACTCGCTTGCGCAAAACGGCATGGAACCCGTCCGTGTTACAGGTGGCGAACATTCCTGAGGCACTGCAGCGCCAGGGCAATCCCAACAACCCCCTAAAGGCGTTATTATACTGGACACGCAGAGCACTGAAGGTTTTTTTGGTGTAATTGCTCCAAAGGTTGCACGTGTATAAAGTTTGGCAATACGCTTTAAAGAGAGTGATTTTAACTTCACTCGAGCAACGTGCAAACCTACGTGACAGCATATTACCTCTTACTGACAGTGCTCTACGCTCCCTCTCCATATCAGTGTCGTCTTTTAGGTTATCTGTGACCCAGTGACCCAGATATTTAAATTTAGTAACGATCGGAAGAGGACACCCATCCAGTGTTATTGGCGGAAGTGGATAGGTTTTTGTGCCAGATTTAAATACCAATATCTCACTCTTTTTCACATTATACCTGAGTCCATGGGCCTCAGCATACCTTTCACAAATAGAAAGCATCAATTTTAATGCGTTGACTGAGGGGCTCAGCAGCACCATATCATCAGCATAACTAATATTATTAACGAAGTGGCCATCAACTGAACAACCTACCCCTGCGCTGCTGAGCTCCTCAATCAACCCATTCACATATATATTGAAAAGCGTGGGTGACGTTAACCCCCCCTGTCTCACGCCACACTTCATTTTATAGACATCTGAGTACTGCCCCGCCCATCTTACCACGTTGGTTTGATTATCGTACCAGTACTCAAATGTTTTGACCAATTCAGTCGGCAAATTCGTTTTACTGTGTAGTTTTTCCCACAATAAATCATACGACACAAGGTCAAATGCCTTTGATAGATCCAAGAAACATGCATACACTGGCGTATTCCTATCAGTGTAGTATTGAACCGTGTGCTTAAGGCATAGTATTGCTGACTCGGTGGATAGGCCAGAACGAAAACCAAACTGAGCGTCATGCAGATTTATATCCTGTGTTAAATGCCTGTTAAGTACACTGTCCAACACCTTAGCCAAAATAGTTGCCAGGGAAATTGGTCTGTAATTATTTCCATCAGAGACATCACCCGTCTTATTCTTGACTATGGGAACAACTATGGTCTTCATAAGTTTATCTGGTAAGTAATTGTGACGGACACAAAATGTGTATAACATGGCTAGTACTCTCGGGAGGTGAGGCCCCGCATGCTGCAGGTGTTCGACGCTGAGGCCATCGTGCCCTGGTGACTTACCTCTAGTCATTTGTCGAATGACTTTAGCAATTTCAGCCGATGTTATTTTTATGAGGTTTCCGTCAACACGATTACTAGCCTCGGACACCCGCACACCTGCTGCCGTCACCCTGGGCTCTACTTTGAAGCGGTTCATGAAGTGATTAGCTATTTCAGTGGGCTCATTAACATTGTCAACACTTACTGGTGGACTCACCCTAGGGTTAATTTTTGTTAGTGGATTTCCAAAACTGAACAAAATTCTTAGCTTTATGATGAGAAGCAATTATATCCATTTTTACCTGGTCTTTATTATTTTGACAGAATTTAAGTTTTGATTAAAATCCGGCTTCAAACCTCACAAATGTGACACAGCCCTTATATTTTTACAGTTTACACAGTGTTTCGCAGTTGGAAAACGCGCGGAAGTTATAAGCGGCGGCAATAAAAAATATAAGCAAAATAGCTGTAAGCTTGTTTTGCCCCGCGTCTAATTTTTGTTGAGTGTTGACTTATTGTATTGTTTTATTTTAGTTGTTTTCTTGTTTGGGGCTCTGCTATTGGCAGCTACGGAAGATGTTTGCGGTTTCTTGAACAATCAAAGTTTCTCTATCTGTTTACTGAGGCCATTTTGGAGATTCGCAAAGCTCGCAGCGTACAACGGGATGTGTATCTTATCGTTATATTGTGCTTCTGTATATAGTATACGATTGAAACTAACCTCAAAATCTATATGAGGGAGAACGAGTACGATATTGTACTTAATATCATTTAAAATAAATTCTGTCATTAGATACCTACGTGTATTTGGGGTACTCATTTTACTCATATTTAATTGTTGTTGAATGTCGCTCTTTCGATGTTGTTTCATCTAAATAGGCTTGTCCTTGCTCTTGCCTTTATAATATTAGTAGGAATCATCATCATCATCAGCCCATATTCGTCTCCACTGCTGGGGCACGGGCCTACCTTAAGCTAGGGTGACAAGGCATTATTCAACCACGCTGGCCAATTGCTGTTGACTACACAACCTAAGAATTTCTTCGTAGGTGTGCAGGTTTCCTCACGATGTTTTCCTTCACCGTAAAAGCGTCGAATAATCGCACATGATGAATTTCTAATTTGAAAAGTACTGTGGTATGTGGCGGTGTTTGAACTAGCGACTTTTCGCATCGCAAGCAACGACCTTAACCACTAAGCCATCGTCACTTTTTCGTCATTATTTTCATGTGACTAGTAATCATGTCTCAATTTGTCTTGAAAATTTGCTGTAGACAGACATACTATCCAATTGCTAGCCCAATCAGAACCAAATAAGACAAAAATAGTAGGCGCAATATTTCTTTGTCCACAAAAACACTGCGGTATGCTAACGTGGATGATGTAGTACCTATTTACGTCGCCCCCTATAATTCATTGATTGTTTGCCTCGCATACCTAATAGGCCGTGTCGCTTTGTTAGCAAGACTTATCTGTGACGTTTCGCTTTTGATGCAAGTAATAAAATTCAGCCAGATTTTGAGTTCTGTCCGCGAGATGATTTAGACCTTTGAATTTATTGGTCTGCTGATCGTTCAATATCTTACTTGATAAATTAAGGTTGATTTGCAATAAAACCCTATATATTAGGTATTAAAGAAAATGTCCCACGTATCCAAAAAGTGGTCCCACGGTGCAAAAATAATACTATTGTAACGATAAAAATAATCTGATTTGAAATTTTACCATTCTAATCATTTGGGTAAAATAATAGTATAAATCTGTGAAACGTTTCATTGTTATTTTATTGTCACCGCAATTATATATTGTCAAATGACAAAAATTATGTTTTTATCCCAAATATGTAATGAATAGGATTACACAAAATTCTAGGTAGGTACTACATAGTTCATATGTCACTTTTATGTTTTTATCGCAAATAAGTAATGAAAACTGAAATTTCTAGGTACATAGTTCCATTGTCACTTAGTACGTTCTTTACACGCAAATACCTATGTTTGTTCAAACCAGCTCGAGTGAAACATTGTTCTTAAACGTCGTACGCAAAGCGTCTCTGTTCCAAGTAATTAATTTATATAAAACGATAAGGTTTAAACCCGTGGAATATGCAAGACGCGAGCGCGATTCGCGTTACGTGATCTAGATTGCGAGAGCTCCTGCATTTAGGGTTGCCGAGAAAGAATTCATTGTCTCAATGAAGAATTAAAAAATGACTGGTAGATCATAATAAGATGATGTGTAAGATACTATCAACACTTTGGTTACTCTTCATTTTGTATTATTTGTATAAATCATTGCAAAAGTCTTTGAGATTCAAATTGTTACCTACGATATTTCCTACGATTTACGATTGTATCTAAGATAATTCCATTTTTTCTTAAGCTACTTACCACGGGGTCAGATCAATGTATTTGATGTTGTGCAATAAATATTTAAGATTTTAGATGTTCCATTACACTAAATATACGTCGGACAGTAAGTAGCTATGTATTTGCTATTCCTAACAACGCGTGTAGACCCATAATTACTAATATTTAGGGTAATAAATAAATAATAATAATAATAAAGCCCTTTATTCTGGGATTTCAGATTACATTAACAGTATTAGCGTGTACATTTTACCTATATAAAATCTCTAATCTCAGTGTGCCTCTTGGCATAGGCCTCCTCTAACAGTTTCCACTGTGGTCTATCCTGAGCTACTCGTCTCCACTTTGGCCCAGCAGTCATTTTAATGTCATCCTCCCATCTTATACACTGTCTTCCACGGCTCCTTTTCCCATCTCTTGGGTACCACTCTGAAACTGCCTTGCACCATTTTCCTTGTTTGTCACGTAGCATGTGTCCGGTCCATCTCCATTTCTGTTGGTCGATGCGTAGTAAGATGTCAGTAAGTTTGGTTTTTAATCTTATGTCAGTATTTCTGATTTTGTCTTGAAGTTTCAATCCTATGATGCTGCGCTCCATAGCTTTTTGGCATTTGGTAATAAATATTTAATGTATAATAATTATATAATTATTTATTTAAATAGTCAAAGAAATCCCATGAAATAAAAATCAAACACTCTCTACTGATTAATCTAAATGTTTATCAGTCGAATTTATTAATACTAATAACATCAGCCATGTTCAACCCTGAGTACAGTCGCGTTTACCGCGAATCTTGCTCTAATAAAATATTAAATGCTCACTTAAACATCTATACCGCAGAGTAACGACTGGGAACACCTTCTGAATACTGAGCGCGATTGTACTCGGGATGTACAATATATACTGCTGGCTGGTTTATGAGGGATGATATAGAATAAAAAAATAGTAGGTAGACAAAGTTATTGATATTTTATGTAGCGCATTGAGAAAAAATGTTTGTATTCATTTTGAGGTAGCTAAGTTCGTTTGTACCGTATTCGAGCATAATTCTATTTTTTTGGGAAATATACATACTTTACTATCTTCTATCTACCATCGTAAGTTAAGTATCATTTTTCAATGTTAATCATGATTTGTGATTTAGGTAGTAAGTACCGTATTAGGTAGTAAGTACCGTTCTACATACATAGGTACTAATTGCACCATTACGTGTTCAAAGTTGTCTAATTATCTAATATTGATAATCTTAGTTTACTTTGACAAATATTTGTGTGATTCACATCGGTGTTTGTTCTGTGCCTGGGTGTGAATATGTATTTAAGTATATATTTATAAATATCTATGTATGTATACCCGTATACATAACCGTGTTCTCCTAAATAGGATTTTCATCAAGTTAAATTTTGATAAAAAACAAATTATTGTCTAGTAGACCCTATAATTCCAAATCCTAAAGTTCATAATAATCATAAGCTGTGCTTGCAAATTCTGTGAGCTCCTATATATCATTCATAGCTTTTTTCGCTATCGTTATATACTTAAGTACCTTAAACAAAATCTAATATTACCATTGTTGTGTCAAGCTACTGATTGATTCATATAGTATTATAGATTGAAAGCATTGCCAAACTAAGCATAGCTTGCTCAATAAGAGATTGAAACTGTCACACCACCTCCCGCATATAAACATTAAGAAATATGACTTCCTCACAACTCCACGACGAGTATATAACACAGAGCAATATTACTCTTTCCCAAACTCCAGTATTATCTCGGGGAGAATATGCATAACAATATTACACACGAGTTTCCGCGGACAGACAAACAAACAGTTGTTCGGGTTTTGCAGGAAGAGGGTTGTGCGCTCGCTCTCTTATGTTCAAGCGACTGAGTTTAGTGGGAGGTAAGAAGTTTTTAGAGTGGAGGTGCTGTAGTATCTAAATAATATATAAAAGGAGAAACTGACTGACTGACTGACTGATTCACTGACTGACATATCGACGCACAGCCGAAACGGCTAAACGTGGGCACTTGAAATTTGGAAGGGACATAGCTTAGGTACCGTAGAGGTGCACTAAGAAAGGAATTCCCGAAATTCTCACGGGAACGGGAATAATCGGGAAAATCCTTTTGTATGAAAAATCTAAACCGCTTGAGTTAGACGCTTGAAATTTGGCATGCAGGTACATTAGTAAACTTTAAGCTTAGTTATAACAGGATATTGTAAAATTCCCACGGGAACAGGAGTGATTGGGGAAAACCTTTTGTATGAATAAATCTAAGCCGCGTAAGATAGATGATTGAAATTTGGCATGCTGGTACCTTAATAAACGAAAAGATTACTTGCAACGCGATATTGCGAAATTCCCTCGGGAACAGGAGTGACTGGGAAAAAACTTTTGTATGTAATGAAATTTGGAAGGGACGTAGCTTAGGTACCGTAAAGGTACACTATGAAAGAAATTCCCAAAATTCCTTCGGTAACGGGAATTACCGGGAAAATCCTTTTGTATGAAAAATCTAAACCGCTTATGTTAGATACTTGCAATTTGGTATGCAGGTTAATTTAAAGCTTAGTTGCAACAGAATATTACAAAATTCCCACGGAAACGGGAGTAAGCGGGAATAAACTTTGGTATGAAAAAAAGTAAACCGCGTAAACTAGATGAATGAAATTTGGCATGCAGGTACCCATGAACGTAAAGTTAATTTGCAACGCGATATTGCAAAATTCCTACAGGAACGGAAGTTACATATTGGAAAAAACTTTTGTACGTAAAATCCTGTAGTCCACGCGAACGAAGTCGCGGGCACAGCTAGTCTTTTATATTCCTAACGGCTGAGAGCTGAAGGAATAATAAGATGTTGAAGCACTATTTTCCGATTGAGGAAGTTCCAAAATCAATAATTCCATGTAGTTTTTAATTAAAGAATCGCTTAACTTAAAGTCATATAAGTTTTTATGCTCGTTTAAGTAGAAACGCGATGTTGATTTTCCTAAAAGCTTTAGCCTTTAACATATTATTGACTCATCTTGAGCTTAAAAGCAAGTACTTTTTTTAATGTAATTCTATATTTTTAGCAAAAATACATATCAGAGCAATATATGTGATGTTTGTTACCTAATTATTAAAGACAGAGTTACATAACACTCAAAATACCGCGTCGCCCCTAACCTATTCCCTAACAAGTCGCTTCCGCGGCCCGCGAACATTCGGGAGTTATGCAGATTCCCGTGTATTTATTGGGAAACTTTAGCAGATAGGAGGCGACGCGGCGAATCTGATCCCGCCGCCGATATCGTCCCGATTTATTGGCGATATGAACCGCGATGGCGGATTCTTATGTGCCCACTCCCCTGTGTACTCATATCACAGGTAGCGTGTGTGGTACGTATTCGTATATCGTTGTTATGGTTATAGTTCTGTTGAATGGAGTTTTAGAATACCGTCTCTTGTTTTATTGACGGTTTATGGTTTTAACCTCGCGGCGAATTGCGGATGGCAGAGGACAGTAAATGCATAAAATACGAAAATGATATTGAATTTATTAAACATATTTATGGACGAAATTAATAATCTTGTAGGTAATATCAAATCATGTTTGTAAGATATTTAAGAATAATAATTTTGGTCGACATGTAATGCTAAGTAGATAAACATGAGTATTGGTAGAAACCAGGTGGCTACCATGAGTTTAAAACTTACGAACTCGATATCGCCTACGTAAATATGTCTATGAAAAACTTGTAAAGCGCCGCTGGTGGTTACGCGAAGAACTAAAATCGGCCGTTTTCGATAGCCAACTCATGGTAGGCCCTCAGGTGATGATTACATAACGTTTTGGACAATATATTGTGTCTTTTAACAACAATAATAAAAAAAATAATAACTCCAAGTGTCCTTATTCAATACAATAACAACGATTGGAAGATTTGTTTTTTTACGAGATAAAAATATCGAATATTAACGTTCACACCAAGACGAAAGTTAGTTACGTAATAAAGTCATCAATCAAACAGCAACGAAACTTATATTATCTTTTCCGTTTCTCCCCCATTACTAAACCGGCCGGGTCCATAGATTTTATCTGCCAATGGAAAAAACACTATATCTACTGATTGACCAAATAAAAAATGGATGATTTATCATTTTTATTGCGAGAAAAACATGTTTATGAGCATCTTAAGGGCGAGTCGCGGAGGGTGATTCTTATACGTAAATTTATAACTGAACGAAATATTCATGATATTGTAGCAAATTAATAAAGATCTAAAATATATAAATAATTATGGTGGGAAGTGGCGCAGGACCGGCCTAGGTGGAGGAGCTTAATATCGGAGGCCAAGACTCATTTTGGGTCGCTGCGCCAACCTAGTAAGTAAGTAATTATGAAAAAGTACGATTTGAAACCTCGTAAATTATACTCTACTTTAAATATAATATGAAACATAACTATAAGAACCCGTTGCTAACAGAATCATAAGGAGCATTTCTAACAGACTATAAAAAAGGAATTTTTCATTTTGACCTTTATTTGTAAATGATTTTGCGATCCAAAACATTTACTTTTAGGTAAAGTATATATTGATCAATTCTTGTTCTGAAAGTATGTATCAGAATCATCATCATCATCAGCCCATTTCTATCCACTGCCGTATCAGAATATAAAGCGAGAATTAAACGTGTCTTGCTAGTGTCAAAATCTTGCATCTATAAGCAGATTATAAAATACATATTAACATACCGAAATCCTCAGGACGCGACTTCGACACACACATTTCCGATTGTTTTTATAAAAAAAAAACCAAATATGCCCATTCTTCCCGGCCATAGAATCACCCCACCGCTTTAGTATAGATCACAATAATCATCGGGCAATAGTGTCTTCCCCCGGGACCGCTCGCGCGGCTCTATTGTGATTATCGTTGTTTTTATGGATGACACTTGATTGGGGGTAAGCTTTTGTTTTGTGACAGTGCACATTTAATTTCTCTATTGCGCTTAGCTTAATTTTAAATGCGAAATTTAGTGATGAGGCGGAATAAAAATCTGACTACCATAAAATATCGTACCTACTTACATAATTATTAAGTCATAAATAAATATCTGGGAAATTTCCACACACGGTCATCTGACCCCAAACTAAGCAGAGCTTGTACTATGGGCGTCAGAGACTGATACAGTATAAAACATTAAACTTTATCCTTCTTATAACAACATACCGGTATTTTAACTCTCTATTATTCTTTTTTCAAAATTAAACCTTTGTGGTCACTATTGTACCCAATCAAAATTTCACCGAGTGCCATCTTAACTAAACTGTAAGTCTTTCTTTGCAACAAATGTTTTCAGGAGCTTTGTGATCTCTATCTACTAACGTTCTACATTACTTAAGTACCTAATCGTGTTACCAGAAAGAAGTGTAAGTAGATACTTATTCAAAGTAAGCAATTACTAAGCACACCTAAACAGAGCACTCAATATGCCGACCCGCCCGCACCTACCAATATGGATATTACATATTTTACCCGGGACCTTTTCATATTTTTTATCCGGAGAACGAAATAGTTCAGTGATACTGGTATAATCCTAGATGTGACGTTTTACAATCTATTTTATGTCATGTTTACATGCCCAAGCTGCAGTAAGTGGTATTCTCTAAAAAAGTATTTCCGAAAAACAATTTAACAATAATTAATAAAGTATTTTTTCTCATTTTCTTAACTTTGGCAGGTTTAGATTAATTTCATTCCATTAATGCAGTTGATTGAAAAGAAGACATCCTGATTTGGAGTTCAACGTAAGTTAAAATAAATGTATCCACTTTTAGAAATATTTATATGGAAACAAGTTAATAAAATTGAACAGAAAAAGTTTAAAATAAAAGTGAATTCCCGAATGAGACACCTGACAGGGCAGATACAAGTTGGTCTCATAAATCTAAATACGATTTTATGAAACAAAGCGTTTTAATGTCAGGATTGCCAACAAGAAATGGATAAAAATTAGGAAGGTTTTATGACTGGAACTATGGTTCTGTGACCAGGTTAAAGTTGTAAAGGTTCAGCTAGTCATTTCCAGTAGCGTTAACCATCAGCCATGTTCGTAGCTCGGGGCGTCGAGGTAATAGGGAGGCGGAGTCGGGCGTAAACCTATACTACGGACATCTCATTTGAGGCGCCTTCAATATTATAATAGCATATTTCGGTTTTTGTACGATACTCTTTTGTTTGTATTGAGCTGAGGTTAGTTTAGGTTTACCCTGTTTTGACCTCAATATTTGCCTATGTGTCCTGTGAAAAGTGACCTTTCAATAGGAAATGTCAATATTTCAGTACAACAATAAAATTAAAAAAATATTCAAAAACGCGCCGTAAATAAGTATTATTTGTACCAAAATGTCGATTAAAATGGAGTTTTGTCCTGATTCAAATTCAGTCATGGAAAAAAGCTATCCTAAAAGTAGAGTTGTAGCACTACTACTGCTTTCAGAAATCCTTACATATCTCCATACATACACCAATAAGTAAATTTTAATGACAGTGACACAAGTTAAAAATGTCCTTGAAAATCTTTGCCTTAAAGATTAGTAAGTTAAGGTGTTTCTCTATGACTCAAACAGGCACTGAATAAGGTATTTTATTTAAATGAACGAAGCTACCCATAAAAATACATTGTCTCGTGGGATGGCCAGAGTCCATATTCGTCGGTCTCAATTCAATTTGCACACAATCTTACCCTCTTTAGAATATTGAGTTTTTGGACTCATCAAATCGGCGATAAGTTTAGGCTCCCTTGCAAGCTTTGTTATGCTTTTATTAAGTAAGATTGAATAAACTGGTATAAATGTCTTTTTAAAATATAAGATAATGATTTGGATCTTTAAATTAAGTGCTAGCATTCCGTGTAACCATATCCACAGTGACTTTATTTATCGATGTTTAAAAAAAATGTTAAAAGAAATTTTTTGTAGTGACTTTAGTAACATCTTAACGTGTAGTTCATTATTTTTTACGCAAACCAGACAAAATATGTTTAAATTGAAATACGTGATAACGTTACATTTCGTATTATGACAGTTTCACCAAACAAAACTCGCGTACGTCACCCAGTTATATATCACCACACTTGTTTACCCTATCAAAGCTATGTACCGACAAGTCGTGGCGGCTATAAAACACAACCTGCCGAAGCGACTCCCCCCTTCACCCCCTACTTCCGTGCGTATGCAAACGACTCGTGTGAAGTTCCTCTTATGATTTAATGGTGACAACTTTCAGCCAGTTTTATTGTGGGGCGGGTTGATTAATAATATAATGTACTGTTTGATCAGTTGGGGGTACGATGACCTCTTTTTTATAATAATGTTTATGATGCAGAAATAACGCATCATGACAGTTTACCTGATTATAAAACTGAAAATGTCCGGGATATTTACCATATTGTTCTGTAACCATGAATGTTTTATAAAAGTATGAAAAACAATAATAAAAAATACTGATTTGTGTGAAAATCATTGTTTATCTCAAAATAGTTTGTACATTAATGAATATTCATGTATTCAATTTCTGATTTTTAAAACACAGTAGTTTTACTACTTGTTAAGCTATTTATCCAAGGATGTGTGTGACATTTAGTATCTTTTAGATGACTACATATTACCCTTGTACTATTTTGTCCTTGGCGAGTACAGCTTGATATCGAACGCTACGATCACGGTTAAGTAAATTCAACTAAAATTTGTCTTTATGGGTCTACACGCGATATTAGGAGTAGCAAATTACATAGCTACTTACTAACTTTAGTGTAATGGAGCGCGAAAGTCTAAAATCTTACAAGTAAATACAAGCCGACAAACAATAAGAAACTAGCCACAATAAATCGATTAGGCATTTATCACAGTAGCCAAACTTAGATGGCACATCTTGTTCCAATATTTCGTCGTTATGACAGCTGGGTAATACATTCAATGATAAAAGCTGGCTCGCACAGTCCTACATATGCGCATAAGAATAACTGGCATCTCACAAGTGTAGTGTACTCGGCGTAAGTGGAATGTTGTGTAATTGAAACAAACGGTGAGAAAATCTGTAAACATGAATAGAAATCGTACGTATGGCTGTTTGCGTATAATATCGGTACCTACGAAAATATCGTCGCCATTAAACGCATTATTAGATTGTTTCTTCGCATAATTTATTTCGACTGGCTCGGTGGAGCAGTGGTTAGTGACCCAGAATCACTACCTACGGTTCCAAGAGTCGTGGGTTCCATTCCCGCTCGGGACAAATATTTGTGTGATAAACATCGGTGTTTGTTCCGTGTCTGGGTGTGTTTAAATATATTTGTGTATCCACTGTTAGTTATTATTATCTGTAACACAAGTGCTAAAGCTGCCTATCACGGGATCGGATGTATGTGATGTTGTGTAGTATTTATTTATATTTATTTGTATTATTTATTGGTCAATGCTAAATTTTGAAATATGTCGTCTCTACTAATTAGTAAATTTAGAAATTTTCAGAGATACAGCGGTTAGTACTACTGGCCGCTAAACATCTAAACGTTTATATCAAAATTAAACGCTTATAAATGCTTGATATGTTAACCTTTCATGTTACTGTCCGACATGTTTCGCTTTAAATTGAGCTAAAATGTTTCGAATTGATCAAGCGATCAATCAAAAGCTTTAAAAAAGAGAAAAAAGAAAGGCCAAGTGCAAGTCGGACTCGCGCACGAAGGGTTCCGTACAAATTATGTAAAAAAACACGTTTTTTTTATATTTAAATTTCAGCTTTCTACCTAGTACGGTTTGAGATACAGCTTGGAGACAGACAGACGGTCAAACAGACTTAGTAATAGAGTCCCGTTCTTACCTGTTAGGTAACGAACCTTAAAAAGATAAACTATCACAAGTGTAAACAAACAAAAGAGCGTAAATAAGCCCAGCATAAGCAGTTTGTCTCGCGATCGCCGGCACAATGCTCGCTAATATTTTAAAGTGTCCTGTCGCGTTCTCTCTGTTTCGCTCCGGCCGCATATTTCATCTGCACGTCGCCGCTGCCTCTATGAGCTCTATTCTGATACAGCTTGTATGTGGTAATAGGTAATAAAACAATATTTAATATGAAACATTTTAATAAGTAATGGAAATAATGATTTTGGTACCGAATCACTTAATCATATTTATAATGGGGTAAATATTTTTCTATTCTAGTGATTATAAAACAAAAACGATTTTTAGATGGGGTTTATGTATCAAAGAGGTCTTCTATGATGTTTGCATTCGATTGCGATTTTTTATTAAAATCATCAACGTTCAAAAAAATCGATCATCGACTCGACTACCGGACATGTAACAAATATTGAAGTAGGTGCTATATAACCTTAATAATCATACTAAAATCTAAGTGCCACTCAGTTTCCTTACTTTTACTAAGCGATATAGTTATGACATCGCTCCATAACACAGAATAGTCCCTTCTGTCTGTCCGGCCGTTAGCTTCATTTTGATTGAAATTTACTGCTATATTGTGCCATGGCAGCGCCAGAGGGCGGTTCATACAATACAATAAGGCACTTTGGTGATTAAATGCATGGATATGAGATTAGTGTTACACTGATAAACAGTTATGAAATTATGTTATTAACGGAGTTATTTTCGTTGGAAAAACATAGGGCTCACTTTAATAGGTATAGGTACTGCAATATTTTTGCATAATTTTATAAAGAGCGTTAACACTTTTTTTGTGAGTGATCTGTATCTAAATTATGAAAGTATATCATACTATTATTTTGACATTTAATTAACAATTCCTTAACGAAAAACGTGTCAGCTTAATATTATACTTCCTAAGGGATGGCTGGTCTACATACAAACATATTTTTATTTCCATAATTACTTATTAGTCTTTTAAGACTAGATTGTAATTTTGAAGGCGTATTTATCCATAAGGAAATAGGTACATCTTAAAAAAAAAAAAATACTACAGCCATATTTAAGTTTTCGTGCCTATAATCTATACTAATATTATGAAGCTGAAGAGTTCGTTTGTTTATTTCGCGCACATGTCTTAGAAACTACTAGTTAAAAATTGAAGGGTTAATTTTGCGTTGGAAAGACCATTTATCGAGGAAGGCTTTAAGCTCTATGACATAACGCTGCGACCAAGACAACACAATACAAGCAAAGAAACAGTGAAAAAATGTGTAAAAGTCCGGGAAAAACGCAGACGAAGCACATCTACTTAGTATTCTATATAATTAATTAACATATCTCCAACGTACACGTGCACTAGTAAAGTAAATGAGTTATTTACTCTTCACACTTCCCACCCATATTATCTTCATGAAAGCTACAATGACGCACTGATATTAATATCCAAAATGTCCGTGCAACATTGAAGTCGCAGGGACTGCAGCCAACAATTAAATTATTCACTCGGATGGAATGAAAAATGTTGGCGAATGGCGAATCCGCTGAAAGTTGCTACGAAGGCTAATATAATTAAATTGGACAACGGAGCGCAGTCGGCCTGTCACTACGACTACGACGATGCTACGAGCTACGAAACTGTCCTCTACGGTCTTCTATGTTTCCTTATAAAATGCGTAGGCTAATGCCTGAAAATGTCGTCTTTTTCTTATCGAGCGGCTTTCAACCATATTTTTTTCTATTTTTCATCATTACACTATTCTGCACTAGAAAAATAAGGTTTTATTGGTGGCCGCTCAAAAAAAAGACGCACTGCCCCATACAAGTCCGGCATTGTCGGCTTACGGTGCCATTATAATCTGTGGTCATTGACATTACACTGAAATGTTTAGATTTATCCAATTGCTTTCTGAATCTCAATAGAAAATTCCGAATAATCTGTCACGATTTTAAGTAAAATGTAAATAGTGCATTTGATTACATATGTATTAGTGCTAAATAGTTAAGAAAAATTTAATATAAATAAATATAAAAATTGAAAAATACCTAAATATAAAACCGAAAATTAGAGAGCTGTTTATTTATTATAGCTTCATGATTAAAATTGTTTCTGTTGTGTTTTGTTATTAAAAGTAAGTGATATTATAATCTGGACGCTCTACTTACTATACAAATCGAATCAAGTAAATGTTCGTTCGTATATTCTAGAAAATGTACCATCTTTATTTTACTAGCTTCAAGACGCCATTTAGTAGATTGCACTGAGCTGTCACATATGCCGAAACGTCTTGACACAGTCTCTCCGAGAATATGGACACAACGTCATCTTGTTTGTCTTTGTATGATAGATTTATTTGGAAACAGTGGCCAATATATTTCGCCGTCAAGGATTGTTTTATCAAGGGACTATGACTAGATTTTGCATCTGAATTTGGAATTGGAAACTTTTGTATGGATGCAATTTGGGATGGTTAAAATGTAAGATTGTATGCAGTTGCCTGATCGTCAAATTGGTGAACATAAATCTCGGAAAAGGATGTTTTAATAATGGTTTCAGGTATTAACTACGAAATTAAAACAAGTAAAACAATTTAATTTTATTTGATTGAATTTGCATTCTAGAGGTCAAGTAGCCTTAAAAACAAAAAATGCTTTAAAGTTAAATAAATGAATATCTGGGACAATTCCACACACGATTATCTGACCCCAAACTAAGCAGAGCTTGTACCCGATTTACATCACACAAATATTTGTCACTAGCTGGCACACCAGCGACTTCGTTCGCGTTTCCCCGTTTTTACACATTTTCCATTGTTCCTTTGCTCCTGTTGGTCGCGAAGTGATGTTATATAGCCTAAAGCCTTCCTCTATAAATGGTCTATCCAAAGCAAAAAAAAGAATCAATCCGAACCAGTAGTTCTTGAGATTAGCGCGTTCATACAAACAAACAAACAAACAAACTCTTCAGCTTTATAATATTAGTATAGATAAGTAGGACTCAACTCACGATTCTTCGAAGCGCCAGACAGGGTCACTAACCACTGTTCCAACGAGCCAGTGGAAGTTAATTTCACACTAAGTTGGTTCGAATGACCTCAAAGTGGTTCTGACCACAATAAGTGACCATTCTTCCAACCAATCTAAAGGCCCCATAGATCTTCCTCAATTTTCCATCATACCTGTGCCCAAAAGCCTTCACAAAAAGCTGACTGCCATAATGAAAACCTTTCAGCCAATCATAATTCGTCCACACATGCAGCCAGGTCGGCAATCTGCGCCGAGTGGCGGTAATGAATTGGCTGGCCCGTGATTGATGCGGCTCTGCGCGTCATCTGCTAATGGGTGGATAGGAGATGTGCACACTGGGTTGGGAAATCGCGGCTTTGATCTCGTTCGACTCACAAAAAAAGAATCACGTATTCCTCACGTAGTCGTGAAATAATTTGTATGTGATTTAGAAGAATATTGACCAAGTTTCTGTGTGTGTGAAACTACTTCAGACTAAAAGCCTTAAACCTTGTAGTATGTCATTTGCTGAAATAAAAGAAACATTCTCAACATTATCCTTATCTGGATATCCAAAATAACAGAAAATATGCAAATTATAAAACAAAAAGAAACAATTTGCAAACAACAAAAAACAACACACACAACAGCCAACACTTTATTCATTTAACACAAACTACCGATCTATGTCGCCTTGCTTCAGTCGACCTTTTATTACATTAAATTCTGGGATTCCCCAATTCTAGCACGGATTTTTTCCCGCGTCTTCCTAGCTCAGTGTGTATAAACATAAGGGTGAGGTGGCGTTTTGTTACGCAACAAAATATGATTCACTGCGTCCGGTGAGGTGGAAAAGACGTTAGAGTGACTGACCGTTTGTATCAGTGAGACTGTGGGCGGTGTTTAACAGATTTGAGCACAGTATTTTCTATTTTTTTTAATAACAGTAAATCCAAATGAGAAACTGACTGACTGACTGGCTGATTATAGACATATCAACGCACAGCCTTAACGGCTTAACTTAGGCACTCGAAATTTGGAAGGGTCGTGGCTTAGGTACCTTTGACTATAATCACTACACATTTGAGATGAAAGTTATAATTTTACGTATGAAAATCGCGTATTATTGTGCTTGACTACACACAACAGATGTATGCCCTGCAGAAGAGATTATAACCATCAACAATTTTCATTTTTCAACCCGACATAACTCATTACTAGACCAATCTATTTTCACACAAAGCATGGGGCTGAAAAAACTGCATATCACTGAGTTTCGATTTGTCCTTCCCAGGAAACCTAGATACTAATCTACCCCGATCTAGCATTTAGCACTGTGAAAAATCTAAATCGTCCATAAGCCCCAAAACGTAAATTAGCATTACCAGCCTAAACACCGCCAGGCATTTTGATGCAAATGTTGACAGCAATAAAAGTGGTCCGACACGGCGGATGTCGTTTAATTGGCAACCCTTGCTAGCGGGGAGGGGAGACTGGGAACTCTCTGTACGGTCAGAAGCTAAATATGAAACTTATTGGAGTACAATAATACAAATTTAATTAATGTATTGTACTCGTATCCAACGAATATTTAAAAGGAGTGAACAGACACATGTTTTATTTAGTGCATCGCGACAAAAATTATATGTATTACCAAAAATATGATTCTAGTTGCTGGTTTTCGAAATATGCCCTATTAGAGTGCGCACATAGTCATACATATTCTAAAGGTGAACAAATTCTCTATCTTTATCTGCCGACAGGATTTTTCAATATTTATTAGCACTTCGCACTTCTAGTTGATATAGTCTAAATGTGGTTATCTAATTTTTAAGAGAGCTTTAAGCACTTAATGAGTTCATATAAAAGTGAAGTTTTGACACAATGTCAACTCAATTTTGTATTGTTGGACATTTATGACTTTTGAGAACATCTAAATAGGTACACGTAGCGTGTAAAGTCTGGAAATAACATGAATATACAATCCACAATGAATAACTTATTCAGACTTAGAGTCTAGATCGTTCTAGATATAGCTAAGTTCCTAAGTTTAGCTATTATACGGCTAAATAAAAACAATCACGCGGCGCCACCGCAGCCGAGTCAGCCTGCGGCGGGCCGAGATTGGAATATGCAAATACCAGATCGAGTTTAACTTCGACAACTGTTGGGCTGGCTTTAGGCCTGGAGCACACAACCCTGGTGGAAATATACAATCATCCGCTCAATAAATGTAAAGTAATCCGCTCAACTGCAAGTCCGGTGATGATAAGGCTACTCCGAGTAATTATCGTTATCAGTTAGAAAAATAGGGTAGTAATATTTGAGTAGAATTGTATTGATTAACAGTGAGTGAGTTTTTGAGAAGAAATAAATTTTCTTGGAAAATATTTCTTGGAATTATTTCTACTCTGGTTGGTACTGAATTTCAAATGTTTTATATTATTAAAAACACAATAAAATTCACTTACAGTCTTGTAGGTGTGGTATAAAATTGTGTCCATGAAATTATGCCTATTATCTTATAGCTACGTGTCTTATATCCTATTGGATCTTTTATGGTGTTTTGTTCGTTCATTCATAGTTTATCTTACTTAACAATTATGAAAATTTTATACAAAAGGTACATATTCTGAATGACGCTGGTTTTTTAAATAACATACAATTCTAAACGTTTCAAAATTATTTAAAAAAAAGATTATTCAGGAGTCGTCAACAATTTGTAAGCACAATTTCTCCCATTCCGATGTCACAACAGATCAACCGCGGTATCGGTGTCGTGTGCACTCCCCCTGTAAATCAGTTAGCGAAGATTGTCCCCGAGATGACGCCGTAACGCGGTTTGTGCGGTACGCTACTGTTTAGCATCCCTGACGCTGGGCAGGGCTGGCAACAACCAAAAAATATATATTTCTAGAAATATTATTTCTAGTGTCAGGTTTCCTAAGTGTTACTAATAATAATCTATAGAGACGATTTCCAATTGAATAGCATACCTATCTAATTAATGGAAATTACTAAAAATATGGACTGAAAGCCACAATCTTTATTAACAGGTTTAAACTTCAAGCTTCAAAAATGTTTTTTTCCGAATAAAATAGATAAAATTTCATCCTCTCAAAAGATAGGGATGAGAGCCATCCGCTACCCCTCCGGTGATGCTTACGAGGCTACTAGCCATCATCGTAGGTCATTTAGGAAAAATAACCTCAAAGTTTTTTAACTTTTACCAGCCCTACGTCTCCCAGCGTAGCCTAAAGGGTTTCGCTCCCGCCAAATTGTCGTTTAAAAACAACGCTATTAAACAAACCGCGGCTGATGCGTTTTGCGATCCCATAAATATTAAACAGACACCGTTTTGTGCGAAATGAACTGTTTGACAAGAGCGTTTTGAGGTTATGTTAACGTCTTAATGGCTTTTTTCCGACGGATTTGTTTATTTTTGTTTTTCTTTTCGAGTTCTGTTGGATTCTTATAAGGTTGTTATGCTGATTTGACTTGCTGTGTAACTGGAATGCTCATAACATTATGTATTGTTTTTGAACTCTGTAATGATGGTTATTGCTAAGACCTGAACTTATGTTAGGTACTGAAATTTGATTCATATTATACCCAGCTCACTGCCCAAAATACAGTATGTATTTTTATATGAAACTTTTAACCTCTACATAACTGTGGTTAAGATACCTACTAAGAAACGAGGTTAGAAATTAGGAAGGTTTCATGTAACAAACGATAATATGTGCGTGTGTTCTAATCTTGACTACTTAATGAAAACAGAACAAATAAGAATAAACGTTTATTTAGAACAAATTATATTACACAAATTTACACTACGGAGAAAACTTAAATTTATCTTATGTGCTAAAAAGGCCTCACAAACAGTCTGTACAATATCTATATTTAGATAATAAATAACTGTACAAAATTATTGAAATAGCACTTCATTCGGAAATTTGGAAGACCGACCATTATGTTATCGTGGTAGTCGCATCAGTGGGCCCGAGAGTTGCGGATTCACTCGACACGTTTCCGATCCGAACGACTAAAAACTGCCTCTTAAGGGGAAAACGGTTGCTGACTATTTAAAATTCTATTAAGTTTTACATTTATTTTAGTTATTTACCACGACTGTAATCATAGAAACGGGAACAACGTCATGGAATGTTGTCTTATATGTATTTTAACTTCAACTGAATAGTCGACGATTTTGTTATGTTATACCTATATGTTAGTTGACTGTGTTATAATATTTTAGGATGTTCTAAATTGCACTGTAAAATTTTACATGAGAAATGTTTTAGAAAACTGAAAGTGTCCGGAATATTTACCATGTTAAATATCCCGGACACTTTCAGTTTTCTAATGTGTAGAACCATGACAGTTTAAAATTATATATTAAAAAATGTTTTATTTATTTAAAACAGCACACATAAAAAAAAGAAGAATCATTTAAGTTAAAATATTTTTTTTACGTATAAGATAAATTTAGATACAGGTAAGTGACTCGGGAAATTGCAATAAAATGTTGTATGTCCTTGTTTATAAAATAAAAAAAATAATACTGATGTGTTTAATTACTCAGGTAGTTTTTCGGCAATAACTTTTACAATTGACAAAGAGTGTGTAGAGCCTTAACCAAACTCACCTGGTGATCGCTTATGGGTGCCGTTCCGGGTGTGCTAATATCTCTTTTTACGCTTTTTCCCAATCAAATGGCTTGGAAACTGTGTGTTTTCTGATACGTGTGCTTTATTGCACGTGAGGAAGGCACGATTGCGCTGATGACGTCTTTAAAAAGTAATTTGAATTATTAATGGTATTTTTGTTGCGAAAACAAAATGCTTTTGTTTGTTGCTTAGTTTGTCGAAATGGTGAAAATGCTTTGTTTTTTTTTTTATAATAGGCTAACAAGATGACCTTATTCCACCGGGTGGTATGCGGTAGTGAGATTCACATATGGAGTTGACAAGTACAAAATACCATATTGAGCCTGTAGCACTCACCTTGAAGGCCTGCTTAAATGCCAGTTTACGCCCCGTCTGAAAACCCCGGGATTTTTTTTATTAAACTAATATGTAGATATTTCTTTTTGGTATGTTATATAAATCAAACGCAGATTCGTATTTTATTAGGTAACATCAATAAATATACCGTACAACACTCGTATCTATCAAACTCGTGATACAAAACAAAACGCGAAAACCGCCCATATTTTAAAACCGATAACGAAACAAAAAACCGAAAAACCATTAATCTCGCAGACAATACAGCTTACCGAAAGCTTTTTTCAGGTCTCACCGGATGCCGCCGGACAGGGCCCTATCCAGGGGGCACGATGGGCATTTGCTTTTACGCATAGCGGCAAAAATATGGGGCGGCAAATGGGTGTCTAACCTTCAAAGTGTAGAAAGATTTTTCTACACCATTAGGCCTTCAAATTTGGATATAACTTAGAATTTGAAAACTTAGTGTGACCGAATGAGACTGTTGGACTTTGCGGGAGTGCGGGAGTCAACCACCATACAACCTTATAATCTGTAGATTGGTGAAGAAAGAAAATTAGAGTGCTCTCCTACGCCGTTAGAGCGTCGAATAAAAAGTATATGAGAATCAGTTTCCTACAAACATGGAATTCGACGTCATTCTCAACATCATCTGAAACTATGTAATATATCACTATGATTCATGAATGTTCTATATTTTATTTGTTTTTTTTAGTCTTACTTACATAGAGTTCTTCTGTATTAATTAAAGTTCTGCTTAAGGAAAAAAATTGATAAACACCAAAATCAGGCCCTGCGCCCGGAAGCGCGGTCGCCATGGCAACCGGCTAAATTAATATTCGCAGATGAGCATTCTCTGTCCCGCTCGTCCGTCATATGTCGGAAAGGGCGGGGTTTTAAAGCGCAAATTGAATGAACGATAGTCCGTGGGTCCAGGAAACAATACTCGAAGCCGGGGATTAATGACTGCGCGGGGGAAGGCAGGGGCCGCCAACCGGGGAGGAAGAGTTAGGAATTGGTTGGAGAGTTAAAAAATACAATAAGTGATTGTATTTTTTTTAACTTTCCGCTCCCCCGCCAGTCCGGTGAAGCTGCAGAAGCCGTCTGAGTCCTCCAGCTAAGTCAAAAAAAGAAAAAAAAAACAAAATAACAATTTTTTCAGTTCACTATGATTGCGTAGTGGTACATTTTAAGTTATTTGACCATAAATAACAAAATTCATAATTGCTGCCAAAGTGAAAGTAGTACCTCGAAGACGTCGCGATTTACCATGATTATGGAATTCCCATCATAAAATTTAATATAAATTTAACAATTTACCTACACATAATATTCACAATGATTTAGTAGTTAATGCGATGTTGAGAATTGTATAAAAAAACGGAAAAACAGAACTATCAAGTAATTTGGATACTTGATGGTTCCGTTGTTTATTATACATATTATTTAAACTATTCGATCAAATATCGAGTGAGAAAAACAGCAAAAAAAAACTCTGTCTATAAAATGTTGAAAAGGTTGTTGATCCCTGGTGGGCGGCAATATTTCAGGTGCACAATGGAGGTTATGTCCGCGGCGCTTGGCCTCACCTGCAGTTTAGCTTCGCGGTGGTAGAGGGTTCGATTACTGACCGTGTTTTGTCATAGAAGAAAAAAAAATCTTTGACCCTGATGTCAATAGTTGGCCTAATGGCCTACAATGTCTACTATATAATAGTTCGTGCGCAATTATGGCGATGACGGTAGGTAGAGTTTACACTACGCATTATCCAGTAATCCACCATAAATAAAATATAAGTCTTCCAACATTCTATACTTAATACAGCACTTAGTAAAACTTGTCTTTAAAAATGTCTAGCTCATGCCATTAAAGTTGGTTTTGAATTCGTAAAGTCATAGAAGTAAAGAAATAAACATACAACTGTATTTTTTAAAAAGCTACACAGAGCTCTATATTAATATAGCTAAGCTATTATACAAGATGACTGATGTGAAATATTCGTTTTATATATTATGTTGTGTTAATTATTATTATTTTATGTTAAATTTATTTTTTCTTGTAATATGTGACCAATAAATTCTTTTCTATTCTATTCTATTCTATTCTATACATTAAAATGAATAAACTCCAAAATAAACCTCTGCCCAAAAAGTGAAGCTACCAGATTAGAAAATTTCGTTCGACACCGTTTCAGTTCCATTTTCTGTTGACTCCCGCTCTTATGCCTTCGCAATAGAGTTCAAATTGGCTCGTGTTTCAGTACAATAGGCCTGAACATTTTCGTTGTATAATGAAATGGGCATTGGTTGGTTCCGCCGCGCGTCCGGCCGGTACCAATGGCCTGATAAATTGATGTTGGTTAGGAAAGAATATCCGGGTAGGATGTTGCTAAAGGATTAGTATACTAGATTATTTAGTTATAATATTACACTTAAGCACTTTTATATCAAATTATATACATAGTTATTTGTTAAATATAAAAGAATGTTATATTTCGTTTTATTGAACAATTGTTGCAAAAAAATGGGAGAAGCCACTGACTCTTGAGATACAGGCACTTTAGCCTAGTTCGAGTGTCAGAGTTTCATAGGAATATGTAATTATGATGTCAATAAAGAAATTATTATTATTATTATTATTATCAGTCATATCCATATTCTCGGGACTACAGAGTCCCGGATTTTTGGGAGGCGTGCGTGGGGCCAAAGCCAACACGTAGAGGCCCTTTTATGACTTGTATGATCTTAATATGTAATGTGGCACCAGCCGACGATTATCCCTGTATACACTATAAAATGCAGCCAAGGACAACCCCCGGTCAGTGCAGGACTATGGAACGGAGTGGAAAAACAAAGAATCTGGGCTATTGGGTTGAGGTGCTGATGGACTGGGTAACCGGGACTATGGGAAGGACTATGGCACCTGCCCCGATCTATGTTAAAAACACGAATAAAATGGGCAGGTGGTGACTCGCCACTCACTGTCATGGGCCCCCCAATGGTCGAACACACAAGGCACGAGGCAGGAGCGACGGGGGCAACATTATTGTGAGCGGCTCAGGGTGCCGAAAGGTGTACACCGCTTTATACCGAGTGGCATAACGCCACTGTGCCAACTCGCGACTTATGCATCTTCCACTCCCACCCTACAAACATGTAGCTCTGACGCACCATTCTGGCCGGCCGGCTAAGGCAAGACAGAGGTGAGAGTCCTGCGGCCCCCGTGGGGTCCACTCTTACCGGCCAACTAAGGCAAGCGGAGAGAGGGGCCTGGTCGACTCTCAGAGGCACGGGTCCCAAGAGGTGTCAATCCCATTCAGCCCGCCACAAGCTGCCCTGGGGAGACTGGTTGCACTGGTAGAGAGTAGCTGACTTTCATGGTGCGAAAATCAGCGACTCTCACCAGGGGGCGGTGGGGTCGTCACATCCCTACGCCTTATTATTATTATTATAGTTTGCATTAGTGCCTGCTGGAACCTTATTTATATATTTGACCAACCAACTATTTACATTATTACTTACATGAATTTATGTGAAACAATAACATAAAATATCTAATTGCAATTAAAGGTTAGATCAGTATGTATGTATATTCTAACATTACATCTTGAAATGAGATTTTACTATGTAACTTATGACAATAGATAGCTTATTGACTCAACAATTTTTTCTTCTACTACTTAAGCTTTTTAAAAAAATACCTAAACCAAAGTCTCGCTAACTTTCAATATGTACTACTTTTAATATAACCTTTATAATTAACAAATTATGCAACATAAAAGAATATCATTCAATATAATAACTACTACATAATAATAACTTCTAATAAAAAAATCTAATAAAAAATCTTCTACATAATTTTCAGGTGGGAGACATTTTGTCGACCGGTTGCTGTTACCACCATACAGTTGTGTAAAACCCGCCAAGTGACTCTGACCTCTTTCGGTCAGGTCGCGTTCCGGGATCAGCACTGTACGAACCGGAGCCAGGGGGACCATTGTTGCGGCAAGCGCCGGACCAGTGGAGTCTTAGCGGCGGTATTGTGCGGGCGGAGCGGGTCAGCCCGCCGGCCAGGGAGACCCGTAGAAACGGGGCCCTTCCGTCCGGCGGACTGGCCAACTCCGACCCGCACAGCTCAATACCAATGCGAGACTCCACGCCTTGTCTCGTTGTTGCCGCAGCAGTGGTCTCCTTTTTCACGGCTTTCAGGGTGAGTGCGACAGGCTCAATATGGTATATTGTGCCTGTCGACCTCATATTTGGATCTCACTACCGCTTACCATCAGGTGGAGTGAGGTCATCTTGTTAGCCTTTTATAAAATAAAAATAAAAAAATAAAAAAAAAAAAAATAACTAATATAATATTTGATTGCTCATTACTATCTCAAATCAAATTGTCTAGGCTTTTTAAAATCTGCCTTATATATAAAATTATATATTTTTACACTACGCAGCTTTATTTGAATTTGAAATTTATAAAGTCTAAGCAAACTCAAACTACGGTGGCTGAATAAATATATCAGTGACTTACACTTTTAGTTTATAGGGCTAATTTTTCAATGGCTAGATAAAACTTAACGGAGAAATAAACTATTAACCGGCAAAAATAAGGACACGTCACTACTGACACTCACTCTTAGAAATAAAACGCCCATAATTTGGTCGTTGGCATGAGGTGATCTCTGCCTGCCCCTGGGAAAAAGGCGTTATTCTATGTATGTATGCTTACAGTTTAACACCAAAAAACACAGGTTCAACGAATTAACCAACGGGGTCATCTGATCTGAATGACTCCATCTCAATGAGCATTACCAACTTTGCTGCAAACCCGACAAAAGCTCACAACGGGCATAAGTCATTACCGTCTAATTATGCCGGAGTAAAGTCGAAAGTTTCCACCTATCTGATCGGATGTTCGAAGTGATTTGTGTAGTGAAGCTTTGCTGTGAGCTTTCAGTTAATCGCGCGAAAGTTGCTCTGAGAGTGGCCGGAGCTTTCGCGATTTATGCGACGGGTTGAATTCGGTTTCGGTGGTAATGAGGGGTCTGGAAGATTACGGTTCTTTGATTATCATTTTATGTTACCTTCTACATGTATAAATGCTTTGATAATGTAATTAACATCTCTCGGCTCGGATCGGCTCGGAGGTATAGTTCCTCATTTCTGCCCCGTGTCATTAAGGCATGGAATGCTCTTCCAGCTCATGTTTTCCTTCCCGCTTATGATCCCGGGCTCTTAAGTCCAGGAAACGCCATTTGAGCAGGCTTTCAGGTGAGAGCGACAGCCTCAATATGGTCTATTGTGCCTGTCGACCTCATATGTGCATCTCACTACCGCTTACCATCAGGTTGATTGAGGTCATCTTGATAGCTTATTACAAAAAAAAAAAACAGGTAAATCTTTGTTGTCAGTCTTTTAGTGCCTGAACTGGTTACTGTACCTAATGTACTCTAAGGCCCATTGTATACAGGACACTTTGTAGAGCGGACTCAAATACTGTCTACGGGACACTGTCTAGAAAACACATGGGCTTCTACCCCTTAAAATAGACGATGAACTCAGCTATCAAACATACCTACTTAGTGTCGTAAGTTTCCTTACGTTTTAAATCTAACCGTCCTTACTACATATATTTCTCAGTAGAATAAAGTCAACCGCGAACTAAACGTACACTTTATTCTCATGCCATGGTATTACAGTTCAAAATAGAACGATTATGTTAGTGGTTGACACTCAGAATGTTTGACTATGGCATTGTCAATATTTTATCGCTATCGGAAGCACCACCGGTTTTATTCCTTGAATAAATTTATTCGAAACAATATTTCGCCGTTGTTTGAAACATGCAAAATGTAAGAATTCATTGTGCTGGCACCGTGGTTGGTTTTTTGTTTATTTTCGAGTTTCCGAAGGGGACACAGGAAGTAATTAAAAACGTTTCGAGTTCCATCGAATTGTTTATGGGACGTGGAGTTTATTCATGTTTAAACGTTAATGGCAAATAACTCTGGAATCGATACGATAATTCAAACAATATTTACATTAACACAATAAATAACTGACTGTCGTCATAAATAACATAAGTATAGGAAATACGTTGTTGAATTTGATTAGAGCATAAGGTTAGAAAATATGTGAAGTAGGAAAAAAAATACAAAATATGAAGAAAAATAAACATTGGAAAATCAAATGGCTTGGCTGGCGGTTCCATGAGTCGTGGGTTCGATTCCTCGGGACAAAAATTTATGTGATGAACATCGGTGTTTGTTCCGGGTCTGAGTTTGATTATGTATTTAGAAATATGTAAGTATATCAGTTTCTGACACCCATAGTACAAGACCCGCTTAGTTTGGAGTCAGGTGACCGTGTGTGGAAATTTCCAAAAAAAGAATCATTTAAATCACGTTTGAAATTGGAACATAACTCACGTAACTCAATAAGACATAGGTACATAACTCAGGTAACCTAAGACGACGGCAGCAATTGACCTGTTCACTTAGCGCTATCCTGGTATTAACGTCTCTGGCAAGGAGCTGTTTATCAAACACACAATCAGTGAGAGCACATTCTCGAGTTCTATAAATCAGACATCGGGGTCGTTTGACATAGCGTAATCATATTTTCGATTAAGGGGGAGACCTGTTGCTAACTTAATAATTATTATACTAAGTTTACTTTTACGTAATCTCTACATTGTATACTCATAATCGTTCCCGCTGCCTATTTGTTCCTATGCTTATCATCATCATCATCATCATCAGCGTCCCCACTGCTGGGGAACGGGCCTACCCTAAACTAGGGCGATAAGGCCTTAGTCTACCACGCTGGCAAAGTGCGGGTTGGTCGGCGGGTTGTTCCTATGCTTAAATCTTTAAAATTACGCAACGGATTATGATGCTGTTTTTTTAAATAGGTAGTGAAGAGTGATTCAAGAGGAAGGGTTATATTCGTATGTTTTTATATACAAGCACAGTATAAATACTTAACTTATAAGACTTTGGTTGCAAAAGCAACTAAAATTATACGTATGCCAATGACTAAGATTATGAATATCTTAGCTGAAATTAGAAAATGATAAAAAGCATTTTTATTTACCGACGATTCTCATAAGGATTTTTCAAAGTTCAGATGCCAGTGAAAATTTTCCTGAAAACCGTGTACCTATACAAATATTTAAAAGGCTAAAACAATCGGAAATAGATCGTCAATGAATGATTTTTTAAGAAAAATCTTTATTTTTTATCACTGTCTTCGATTTTACCTAACAACTCGTATTCCCCTTAACAATTCTCCTATAATCTTGCGCCGCGGCGTCACTCAATGCATCAAGCTAATGCGATGCCCGATTTATGGGCACAAATCGAACCTTAATGGATGACACTCAATTTAATTTTATAGACGCACCCGTCGGGACGGCGGAGTGGAGAAATAACGCAATTCCTATTAATATCAATAGAGATCGGTAGTTTTGGAGCGAACCAGGATAAATTGTTGACTATTTTTGTCTACTGGTTAAGAATGTAAGATTTCAAATGTTCGCGTTAATTTACGCTAAATATTAGTATTTATGGGTCGAGTAGTGAGTAGCTATTTAATTGCTACTCCTAATATCGCATGTAGACCCATAAAGACTAATAGTTAGTGTAATGAAACGCGAAAGATTAAAATCATACATGAGTTTGAATAGTTTGTGTATGTGCCTTAAGTCGGGGTTTACTTAAAATGCTAATAAGATTTTAACTTTTTTTTTTAAATGAGTCACGGACATCTATTTTCAGTTTCTCTTATTTGTATTAGTTTATAAATTTAGAATGTCCTAAATGTACAACTTTGCCCACTGGAGCATACACATTTAAAAATTTGCTTGATTTTATTATTCCATAGATAGGTGATTTGCTTGATTTATGTTGTTTATACTGAATCAATCACTGATCCATAAAAAAAGTATTTGAAATCAACTGATTCCTATTTCATAAGGATAGCAACATGATAGAAACGAATTCATAAATTAATTTCACTACTCTACTCCACCGACTTTGCTTTATACTATGTGATAATTAAGTGGGTATGTCTAACCAAACGTGCCGACCATAACTATCGGCCTTTAAAAGGATATTCCTTAATTTTACATAATACAAACAATAGCACCCTGGTCTCCTCGGAAAGACCCTCGAAATATTGGATCCCTTTTGTCTAAAGACGGAAAAGGAGGATGTAAGTTAGTTTTGTGCACTATAATTTATGGTCTACCTTTTGTGAGCCGAAGGATTGTTTAGAAAATTTTAGGTGAGGGTTTGTAGAGCTACTAATGTTTGCTTACTATGAGACTCAAGTAGGTTTGACTGGCTCGGTGGAACAGTGGTTGGTGACCCTGGCTGGCAGTTCCGAGAGTCGTGGGTTCGATTCCCACTCGGGACAAATATTTGTGTGATGAACATCGGTGTTTGTTCCGTGTCTAGGTGTGATTGTGTTTACAAATACATATGTATGTATATCAGTCTCTGACGCCCATAGTACAGGCTCTGCTTAGTTTGGGGTCAGATGGCCGTGTGTGGAAATGTCCCAGATATTTATTTATTTTATTACAACTACGATTTTTTGGCAGTAGTATTTATTGGTTTACTCATATTAACTACAGGTAGCACTCGAGTAAAGGAAATCTACACCATTTTTTGAGCTTAAAATATTGTACAGGATTGAAAGTGTAACGTTAGTCAGTACATTAAGAAATAGCGTCATAGCATCTTATATTACTATTTCATGCAAAAATACTTGTATCAATAAACCTATTCTATATATTTACAATATTTATCCATCCAACCGTTCCTGTTTAAAATGTAAGCAGGAAGTAGTATTTAATATTACCCGGACCATTTGGATACAAAATAGAATTTGGCAAACATTTCCTTTCCTACATTATACAGCGCGAAGCATATTTTAACCCTATTCTTCCAGTTCATTTATGAATTACTTTGAAATATTCGAAGCGTTACCGAGCCGTATTTTAATTTTAAGTTATTTTGCTTCTGTTTTGGCGAATTAACAGATGGCCATGCAACACACTGGGTGTACCTACAGTGATTTATGCAGACTGGTCCGTGAATACTTAGTTGCATATTATATGTTTTTGAAGTTTAACTATAGCATTTATCTTTGTTTGAACTCCTTTCTAATAGTTTTAAACTGATGACAGTTCATGGTTACACACATGAGAAAACTGAATTTGTCCGGGATATTTACCATGTTGTTTTGTTTTAATGAGCTCCCGATATTTCGGCACTGTTGCAAGCGCAATGATCACGGGTGACAGTTCACCCGTTTCTAATCCTTTTTAATAGATTCATTTCGCTTGATACTTAGTCTCTTAGAAATATAAGAGTCAATCATAAAATTTCATTCTAATCTCCGTTAAGATTATAATGAAAATGAAGAAACACTTGGATTTTTTTTTAAAGTGTAATAACACTTATCACGGATGTTGTTCAACCAATCCCGGGGAATAGGATTTTTGAGTATATTGGATTCAATTTATTAAATTGGATGCGTCTATATTTGAAAGCTGGTATTCCAGCGAAGGTTCTCTGATAATGATATTACTACACCTACTTTTAGATACTCGCACTAGGAAATGTTTGAAAATGGTTTCAACACCCAAGTTTCAGGGACAAAATATTATTGAACTTCCTATTTTATTTTACATAAACTACAGTGTAAGTCCCAGAGTTTCCACACGTTGAAGTTTAAAATTGCTAATATATTTAAACTTGAACAGGCAAAGAACAGAAGTAATGTATTCACCGAATATTGCTTGAAGGCCGCTTATTATTTTCAACTTACAGAACGGTTTATTCTTCTTGGGATCTTGTTTAGTGCAAACCTTTTAGGTATGATTACTGATTTAATTTAAAATATATTCAGTATCAAATGCAATTACTGATTTATTAAAATGCCTTAAAAAGCGTCGATGGCTGAGTGGTTAAGGTAGTTGCTTGCCATGCGAGAGGTCGCCAGTTCAAACCCCGCCAGTAACCAATGTGTTTTTCAAATTTGAAATTCATATGTTCCATCATTCGACGCTTTAACGGTGAAGGAAAACATCGTGAGGAAACCAGCACACCTGAGAGATTTTTCAATGGTGTGTGAAGCCATGTCAGAGCCCTACGGGCGGTTTAAAAAATCTGACACCAGGTTGTTCATCAACCATACGATAAGAAAGATGAAGATTGATTTATTGAAGGTTTTGTATTAAATTTAGTAGAGTTGCCATTTATATACGAGTAGTATTAATCGGATGTACACGTTATTTTGGGTTTGGTCTAGTAATTTTAGCTTCAGTACAAAAGCTGTAATAATATTTACATTCGGAATGCCCCATAGTGTTTTAATATCCTTTGATCCTATCCTATTTAGATAACATGTTAATGTTTTGTTTGGCAGGTAGATGGTTCAGCAAGATAACTATTGGTATGTGTAACCCACAAATGTGTACTTACTTATTTTAAAAAAAAATTGCTATCATGAAAGATAGATCATTGACTGCGTAAAACGGTAATGAAATGAAATGAAATGAAATGAAATGAAATGAAATGAAATCGTTTATTCTGCAAATAGATTTACATGAAATACTTTTGCATGTCAAGTTATCAATAAATTATTCACAAAGACATAAAAAATTTACAAGTTACATAATTCTTTGATTATCCAAGCGAGCAGCTCATCATTTCCATGGATTTTTATCATTTAAGTAGTCTTCCACTTTGTAATAACCTTTTTCACGAGACACAACTTAACAAAAAGTTTTAAATTATAAAAAGGCAATTCGATAACATTATGTGGGATCTTATTAAATAATTTCGTGCTTAAACCTAAGAACGACTTTCCAGTCTTTTGAAGCCTAAGACTTGGAACGGCAAGCCTATGCTTATTTCTGGTGTTAAAATGGTGAGTATCCGATTTCTTACTAAATGATTGCATGTTCTTATACACATATAACATACAGTCCAAAATGTATTGAGAGGGTACGGTTAAAATATCTATGTGTTTAAAAATATCTCTAAGGGAGTCACGCGGTCTTATGCCATATATGGATCGGTTATTATTATCGGTGGAAGAATAGAGATATGAAATAAAACTGGTAACCAATAATGTTTTCGACTCAGCAAGTACTAGAACCATTAAAAGGCATGAACACCACCACTTACATACTAATAAGTTCAAATAAGTATTATTTACATATTTTCATACATTCAAATATAATATTATTTAGAAAACTCAATAATATGTCCGAGATATTAACCATGTTGTTTTGTTTAAATGAGCAACCATGTTGTTTAAAACAAAAAAAAACATGCTGATATTATGGACATTAGTAGGGCAGTAAGTAGATATGTATTTGCTACTCCTAATATCGCGTGTAGACCCATACTAATTTAGTGTAATGTTACGCGAAAGTCTAAAATCTTACTTGTATATTGAGTTTACTTGTTTGTTTTTTTATACTAGACAAACAAGACGACCTCACTCCACCTGATGGTAAGCGGTAGTGAGATCCAAATATGAGGTCGACAGGCACAATTAATTAATCTTAACCATGACAGTTTAAAGTTAAATATAATATTGATTAGAAAATAAAACCTCCAGTCGCAAAAGGAGCGCACTAGTTAATACCCGCGGCGGCATACATCCATATTAATTTAAACCATATTTCACCGCATTTAATTCATATGCTAATGGATGCGGGCTCTGTCAACCGATATTATTTGCCAGGAACTTTATTCGTTAGTTTCCGTTCGCTGTGTTTATTGATAAGCCGTTTGGAAATAATTTGGCAATCATTTCATAACAGTATATCACTACATAGTTTAAAGCAAAGTCGCCTCCCGCGTCTGTCTGTGTGTATGTATGCTAAAATCTTTAAAACTACGCAGCGAATTTTGGTGGGGTTTTTTAAAAGATAGAGGGATTGAAGAGGAAAGTTTTTATGTATGATATACCCGAAACGACGCGTGGGCGGGTTACTAGTTATACATAAATGTAACATAAATTAAAATAGATGGAAAGAAAACATTTATCAGACATGAAAATATCAAAACGCACAAATACATAGACATGACCAAAAGGCGAGTGCCTCAGCATGTGTAAACGCCCGGACACTTTTAACCTGAATCATTCCACTGCTGGGCGGGGTTTTCTCCAAACCTATCCACATCCTATTTAATTTTGAACTGTTATGATTACACACATTACAAAACTGAAAATGTCGGGATATTCACCATGTCAGAAAACTGTAACTGTCCGGGATATTTACCCATCATATATTATATTTGCAAGCTTGCAACAGTGCCGAAATATCGGGAGCTCATTAAAACAAAACAACATGGTAAATATCCCGGGCATTTACAGTTTTCTAATGTGTGTAACCATGACAGTTTAAATTATATATTCACCATGTCGTTTTGTTTTCATAAGCTCCCGATATCGACTAGTGATCATGACGCTTGGAACAGTGCCGCATGAGTTAATTCAATAAATCCGTTAATTTCATTCTTAACAATAAAAAACAAAAATATATTGGCGGTATCAAGTTCACCGAGACCACTAGCATTTATCATACTTTTTAATTAATAAAATAGAAAACTCAATAATATCTCCGAGATATTAACCATGTTGTTTTGTTTAAATGAGCAACCATGTTGTTTAAAACAAAAAAAAACATGGTTAATACTCCGGACATAGTAAAAGGAATAGACACAGAGCTGACGAATGATAGGCCCGAGTGGAAGAAGTACACATGTTGCGCGGACCCCACTCAGCGTGGGACAAGGGCAGGAGAATGATGATAATGATGATGATGAAATATTCCGGACATCGCCAGTTTTCTAAGGACTTGCCAGTTCGACTTGCCCCGATAGTTATTACTTTTTTTCCAACTAATTTCCTCCAAAGCTCGAAGGTCACAAACTCGCGGCACCGTCGTACTGTATTCAAATGCGCTCAGTGTGTGTTACTGGTCGCATCCGTCATCGCTTGCTAACGTCTGCGAACGTTCTGTCCACATACAGGATGTCTTAAGATGGACTGATAGCCTTGCTGTAATATTGGGAAGGTAGTTTATGTTCCCTTGGTAGTATTATACTCTGACAATGAAGTTAAAGAGTAAATAAATAAATGAATTTTACATAACATCACATACATTGATCCGATCCCGTGTGGAATTTTGATTCTAAAGTGTGGTTTTGTTTTGATTTAGCAAACAATATTTTAGTATTGTCTATGATTTGCGCGAGTACTACACATTTGAAATAAAACA
The DNA here is from genome assembly GCA_039566165.1 of Maruca vitrata. NCBI lineage: Eukaryota > Metazoa > Arthropoda > Insecta > Lepidoptera > Crambidae > Maruca > Maruca vitrata. Next base: position 1,446,041 of record CM076917.1, read on the forward strand.
ATTTTTATGGATTAAACTCGCGTGTATTGTTATTAATAATAATAATAATAATAATAATATATCTTTATTATAACCACAGACAGACAAGTTTACAATAAAAATACAGAGATGACATTCATACTTCTTATTCTAAACATTATTTAGATATCCGACGTTTCGAGCTCTTTACAGCGCTCGTGGTCTCTCAAAACTGAATATTTACCATGTTGTTTTGTTTAATGATGCCGAAATGTTTGGATTTCGGCATTGTTGCATATCCCGAACATTTTCAGTTTTCTTATGTGTGTAACCATGACAGTTTCAAATTGATAAATTTTAAAACCTTGCGTCTATACGGGAAGTACTGAAACCTAAAGAAACATATTCAAAAGCTCTACAACATCCTGTACATTGACACGGAGGGTCCCTGGCTGTCCCCAGCGTGAATATTTTCTATTGAATTACGCACGGTTCGGCGCGCTAGCAAAAATATTGTTCTCTTCTCAGGACTTGCTAGCATGGCCATTGTCGGGAAGGATTTGTGACTGTATTTGTCTGTACTAGGGAAATTCAAAGTCGATTTTTATTCCAAACTAACTTACGATGGTGGCTTGGAGTAGCCTCGTCATCATCATCGGCCTTGCGGGGGAGCGGATGGCTCTCACCCCCTAAACTCAAGGTCGAAATACCGCTCCGTATGTATAATAATAATAATAATAATATATGTTTATTGACCACATAACAAGAAGAGAAGCAAAAAAAATAAACAAACAAACAAAAAAGTAAACAAGAAAACAACATGGAACACAACATTGAACAGTGGTCAACTAGGTCCCAGCCTCAGCATATGCCTCAACGACATGAAGCCGCTGTGGCGGTGTGGTGTATTTGAGTATAAGATAGAAGGCAAGATGTTTCTTGCTCGTAACACCGGTCATCATTCAAAATCGACCTTTAACACCTGCATGAATCTCTATCCAAACATTCTACCGTCATATTTTAAAAGGATCGCTCAATATTTTCCACTCGACTAGTCCCATAGTACAGAAATGATAAATATGTATTCCTGAACGCATTTACAAGATTACAATATTAGCGAACGCGCGTCATTACAAATGATAAATAGCCGGCGCACTTCGATAATCAAATTCAAATTTGGAATCTGCTACCCCCCCTCTCTTTATTTTTTTAGGGTTCAAGGGCATTGAGGTTTCCGGATTTAGTTTACTGCCAGGGTATTTTTGTGAAGGTTTGTTAGCGTTTTGTTTTTGTCTTTAATTATAGTTTGATGGATTTATTAAAGCTTTAATTAGGTTACGAAGCACAACGTAATGTCAATCTAAAGTATTTTCTAACAAACATCACAAAATTGAAACATTGAGTCATTGACAACATTGAGGACAAACTACCTTTTGATGACTGGAAACCAAAATTAATATAAGATGTCAGACTTACGCGTTCCTTTACACCAAATACGGAAGGCTACAACTAAGTAGCTTTTGCTAATATCGCGTGTAAACTCATAAGGACCAATATTTACCAAAATTAATATACTGAACCTTCCATACTTACCACCGATCACCCCTGCCACATTATTCTGTCCTCGCGATACAACGGCATGCCCGTCACATAGCCAGCCTGTTTTCTATTGTGAAAAGATTGTAGCTTTATTAACCGTGAACCAATGGTCTCTTAACCGATCCGCCACGGCGGCACGTGACCCGGAACCGATTATGGTCCCATACACATTTGTATGGGATTGTATGGGTCTGTATGTGTTTGTATGTAAATGGGAGCGTGGGGTGACGAGATAACAGCCGTGGTTATTGATAGGGATCGGGCTGATTGAATTAGGAGATGTCTAAACGGGGACGTTTTTCTGTTAACAAAATGTTTGTGTCATTATTTAAAATCTGCCCAAATAACTTTGCTTTGTAGAGGGTACATCGGTGACTATTGTATAAAACGATATTCTATGAAAATCACTACACTCGATAGTTTAAGCCAGTTATGAGGTCTATAGATAAAATGCGCTCATTTTGAATAGTGCTTTGTAACATCCGGTACAGTGAATTTGATGGCGAGAGCATAGTATTTGTAATGTCAGATACGTTACGCTATCGTAAAGCAAAATTGTCATAAGCGTCACTTAAAGCACTAGGACTTTGTTAGAGAAGTAGAATGTAATAAGGTGTCTCACTGATTCGCCCATGGCAGCCAATCTCAATGGATTTGAGCTAACACTCGCACTCTTTTATTTCTTCACTCTCCCAGTTCGGGAGATCGCAATTCCATATAATTGAAGAGTCAGGCACATGATCACCGGCTTAACTTGCTTTTCAAGATACGAGCGTGCATCCGCCAACACCCTGATTTCGGATTCAAAGGACCAACTCGGGACTTGAACCTGGGCACTATCATTATTTCAGTATTTCCGCGGCGTTCTTAACCATCAGGCTCTCTTTTCTTTGTCTAGTAGACTAGTCTGTGTTCTAAGAAAACATTTTCTTTTCCTAACTGAGTAACGATGATGGCTTGGGGTAGCCTCGACACCATCACCAGACTTGCGGGGGAGCGGATGGCTCTCACCCCTAATCAACCAACTGGCCTTATCTATCTATTTAGCCTCTCCTCTCTCTATCTAGTAGACTAGTCTGTGTACTAAACAAACATAATAAGGAAACATTACCGCAATATGCACTCACGCAGCCTCCAGAACCAACAAATCTCCACTACAAAGCCTTCGTAGAGTCCGAGCAGCGAGACCAACACTTCCCGTATGTCGCATTGTGCCCTTATGCCGAGGAGCCTGATTAATAACCGCCTTTGTTACTATTAATTTGTATTTAAATTACCCTTAAGTGGGTCTTTGGAGGTTTAAAAGACAAAAGACTTCCATAAGGCACTCGTAGCGGTCTTGGAACGTTGGAATTGTAAAGCAAGGAAGTTGAAACAGCTTTTGTATGAAAAATGCTTTTACGAATAACTTTTGGTTGGAAGGCAGCCCTCATGAGTGAAGTGAAATCAAATTAAAATGTATTTATTTACTAATAGCACATAATATTATGGAAAATCCAAGCCAGGCAATGGTATCAAACCGTTTCACACTATAGATATTATAATCTATAACAATTTATGATAATGTTATGGGCTGTTATGAATGAGCAAAATTTGTTAGAAAGCCTGATACATACTTGCTAGTAGACTTAGTTTGAATCATCATCATCATTCATGAGTACCTTTTGGTATTTGAAATAAAACTAATTTTACTCGCGTGTATTGTTATTTTAAACATAATTTAGAGATCCGACGTTTCGAGCTCTTTACAGCTCTCGTGGTCACTGGCAAGGCATACCTTTTGATAAACTACGAAAACCTTATTAGAATTGCCATTTGCCTGCCAAAATTCACCATCCCCATCTAAAAACAATCTGCACCCTGGTTCCCATACGATTCTCCACGGCTGCCCATCCAACGATCCAGGCTAACATACAAGCGGCAAACACCCACGATGTATGGGAAGTGGGGACAGTGGCGTTCACAAAGACTTCAGTCATGGCCGTTTAGCCACGCTAAATCTGACGGCTAGGGTGATAATAAGGGGGATGACACCAATCATATTTGGTATCAAGATATCACTGGTGAAAAACATGGCACGCTACAAAAGTTAAAATATTTCACAACATCACATACATTGATTTGTTCCCGTGGTAAGTAGCTTAAGCACTTGTGTTACAGGTATCAGAATCAACAGTGGATACACAAATATACTTAAATATATTTAATAACACACCCAGACACGGAACAAACACCGATGTTCGTCACACAAATATTTGTCCCGAGTGGGAATCGAACCCACGACTCTTGGAACCGCAGGTAGTAAACCTGAGTCACTAACCACTGTTCCACCGAGCCAGTCATATGATTCTTATAATAAAAATGATTCTTTTGGTAACAGTTTATTCTTTTACGAAACTTTTGGACATACCCAAACTCTTTATATCTCTGGACCCCATTTCCTGTGTGTATGTATGTATATGCATATTAATTTTCACAATTTACGGTGTTTGTCAATCACAGTACCTCTAATAGCGGTCGATGCCTGACTTTTCACGATAAATAGGAAAACTAGATGATTAAAATAGGGAAATTTTCGAATATGATTAGAGTTATTAGAATCTTTAGATATATTGTTTCGGTATATACTTATTTTAATTTGTTATGGTACTAATTTGTAACTACGTAGTTGCTTATGTTTTACTACTCTTTGTTCAGTAAATATTAACTTATGGTTGCACTGTTCAGTTGGCTTCAATTTCCCAATACCTCGTTATTGATTATAATTAATATTATTTTCGCTCCTTAACTTTAAAAAGTTAGTTATTAAATAGAGCAGACTATGAAGAAAGTAGTTCACCATCATTTATAAGAAAAAAATACGAACTCTTTAAAAATATAGATTTAAACTATATTACTCAACTCAACTGACTATTAGCTGGTAGGCAGGTTAATATGGCCCAAACCTGCTATGGTTTGGGTAAGTAACGTAATTTATAGGCTCTACAAACTCTACATGTTTGAAATTTGCTGAGTACCCAAAAGATAGCTCAGACCAAAACATAGTCCCCGGGGTGTAACACATCTATAACGCATGATGACTTAATCGTGCACCCCAAAATAAATTCGAAACGCCATGCCAAGTTACCGATTCGCTCCGCAAGAGAAACCTATTTAGCAGTCTCATTATGAATGGAGACTGACATGGTGAGAACATTGGAGCAAAATGTTCGTCTATTAACATTAATGGTTGTAGTGTGTGATCGAATTAGTGCAGTTGATGTGGTATTCATGTTGTTATAATAAAATATGATAATATCAGTTGTTTTGAAAGATTAGCTAAAATGGAATACAGATATTATCATTTTTCCCATACAAATGCAATATTTTTAAGACATGTCATGTGGACTTATCTTAATGAATGAAATGACATTTCAATTGTTCTTATAGTTAGAGCGTGTCAACAAAAAGTACCTGTAATGTAATTTGTTAAAGTGTTTGTATGTATATATGTAAAGTAGCTTTGAAGTTTTAGGCCTTTTAATGGTTAGAGTTACCTTTTATGTTTATGTGGTCAAAATCAGTGAAACCCAGAAATATTTCTTAATTTTTTATTCATTGATTCCTACTAGAATTTTAATTTATATTATTTACAAAATAAATACTTATTAACTAATATTGCACATAGAGGATATACTTAATCAACAACAAGATAACCGAAAACGTGTGACAACTTTGGATCGACATAGTCCAAAAATTTACTATGCATTATCAAACGACACTTATTGCTTTAAATAGAACTGTGTCCCGAAACATTTTGAATACATTAGTATGATAAATTCATTTGTGGATAAGCGAGCCCCCGTTATGGGCGTAGTATTGCTTGCTTTTCTTATTGAAATTCTGTGTGGGGGAGACATCGTCTATATCACCCTCTTTGTCCTGGTGCGCCGTCATGTGTCTAGTCAAATGGTGTCTTTCTCTGAAACTTTCGTTGCAAACGGGACACTTTAGTTTCTCTTCCCGCTTTCTTCTAGTCGGGTCCACCGTCGATTCGCTTTTATGGTGCGTACGCATGTGGTACACAAGATCTGACGTCATACGGAAACTAACGCTGCATTTAGCGCACACGTTTTGCGCTGGAAGCGAGAAAGCGGCTAAAGTTGGCGGCAAAAGTGTACTCAAGAGAGCCGCAGCAGGATTCGCTATTAGAGGATTCACAGGCTCCCGTGGTGGAACTGGAAACTTCATAAAATCTGGATTCGGAGCCTGGAAGTTCTGAACTCCAAACGGATACGAAGAACCTGCTTGCAGATACGGTATCTCGGGTCGGAACGGTAAAAAGTTCAGTTTGTTTGGTGACATTTGCGGCGTTTTCGGGTCCGAGTGTTTTTCTGAATATTCTACATTTTTGCTGAATCCGCTTCGTTGTTGTAAGGATCCCGATTCGGGATAATTCGGTGAGGTGGACGGCACGGCTTGCGTTTTGAAGAAGTTATTCCCGTTTAGTAAATGCGCCGGCGTGAGTATGTTGTTGAAGCCAGGGTTTTTGTTAAAGGAATTAGATGGAGGACTAGCGGCGGACAGCGGCGGACTTACGGAGTTCTGGTAGAGAAGGTTGTCAGGGCTCACGGATGGATTCGGCGATCTAAGACTGTAGTTTGACACTTTGGTAAAGGCGCTCTTCGGAGACATCTCAGGCGGTTTGTCAGAGTATCTATTCTCGTATCTCGCTCTAGACTGCATACTGATCAAAGTTGGGTCGTCAAATATTTTATTTTTATACTCGGGAAGAAACTTTGGCTGTCTCGCCGCACTTTCGTTAGAATTCGGACGGCTTCTTGATCTATCAGAATTCTCGGAATCACTACAGTACACTGTTTTATTCGGATACTCATCTGTGCCGACATCGATATTAATATCGGATCCGAAACCCGGGGATATGTTGTTGTTTACGCGGATGCGGTCGTCGTCTTGGTCTTTAGCGTCCATCGTGTTTTCGTTAGAGTACTCACTGTGTTTGTAAATTTCTGGGATTCTTTTGGGCGACTGCTCCCATTCTTCGTTGTTGAAAAGCTGCTTGGACACCCTCAACTGGCGCTCCGGCTGCTTCTGCCGAAGTTTCTCGTCAGGCATCATCAGGAAAGCCACGTCGAACGACCTCTTCGCGGCCTTCGATTGTGTCACTGCAGTCGAATGCATTTCTGTTTTCGGCACTTGCGAAGTTCTCGCACTTTCAATACTCAAATTAGTCTCTTTCGAGTCTGGCGACGCTTCTTTGTAACTTTGGTAGTTATTTTGAACGTCCATTGTCATTGTTTGCTCATTTAATTTGACGCGCACGAACTAAAACTTTTCACACTTATATCGCGACGAAGGAGGAAAGACGCGTGCGTACTATCCGGCGGTTCTATCACGAATGCGAGGGTAACATAAGGGTGGAAAATATATAAGTGGGGTTTGATCTACCCTTAACAGAGCCTTTGAAGTTGAGGGGCGTGGCCGTACCGGCCAATGAGAGTGGAGCAAGAGGCGTGGAGGCGTCTTCGCGGCCAATCAGACGGGTTCGAGCGATAGAGAGCAGGAGAGCTAAATCACCAGGTCAAGATAATAATAACTGCTGCGAATTGAGAGCGCATTGAGTTGTGGTACGGTCAGCACGGCAGTGGCGTTGTAATATTCAAAACTTTAGTCTCGTTGCTTATGTGTAGCGTTGACAAAAGTGTTGGAATGGATTTTAGTAATATTATTATTATACCATAAATTTGAAATGAATATTTTTTTACCTATTTTTAGTAATTTTATTAGTTAAAAAGTTTATTAGTTCAGGATTTTGAGATTTGAGAATGTTTAGTGTATCTTTCCGACTTTTGAAAATGGTTAAAAAGTAGGTATGTTATTTGAAAAATATCTAGTTATTGACTTACTTTACTTTTGTAATTATTTTTGTATTGTTGCCCTAAATTCCAGGGGAACAAAAACATTGTAATTACTTTGTTGTGTACATATGTATTCCTCGCTTATACTTTCTTCCAAAGTACAATAATAACACTAGAATATAATATTCGAAAGTTCTTTTAACCGCGAAAGTTTTCTCGCAATTATTTTTTATTTATCCCATCCAAACACAGCCGTAGAAAAACTCCGTCGATTATGAATGCAATAAATATGTTTTATATGTCGCATAAAAAATGATACGTCTCTCGTAGTGGGCCTAACCCCCGAGTGTATGGATGAGATTGCGAATAATGCTATTAACACAGACGCTTCTTCTCAAATTGATATCCTACTCCCAAAGAATCAGGCGAAAGTGAACACTTACGTCTAACAAATACAGTCGAAAATCCTTTGAAGACATCTAAAGCTAATACAACAGAATCCAACAAAGCAAACCATACTCTATTTCTTCCAACACAAAGTCTATGTTTAAGATGAGTTATTTTTATGGACAACTAAAAAGTACACCCAAATGAGTTCTGTTCGGTAGTCGGTAACGATAATAAGATAGGCCCAGACGTTAAAGGAAAGCCATTTGTCAGATTTTAGCCATTTTTTTCGCCATTCGTTCGCACTCAATGAAAATCTGTTCCATTTATTTTTCGGGGTGCCTTAATGAGATTTTTTGAGAAGTGTTTTTGTTTTAATTGCAAATTCGGTTGAATGGTTTCATTTTAAAGGGTAAGTTAGTCATCATTAATTAAGAGTTATGTCACTTTCTGATATTTTCTTAGTCCTTTGAATGGTTAAACACTAATAATGTGTATCTATCTAGTTTCTCTAATAACTAACTAGATTAGCGCAGCGACCCAAAACGAGTCTTGGCCTCCGATAATAAGGACCTCAACCTTAATAGAGACCTGATTTACTTTACCACATTACGTTCTTTGGAACCTTCTAATAATCTGATATCTAAAAAAACTTTGTATTTACAAACTTAGTAACACAAAACAACACATAACACCGATCAATATCTTCGTTTGCAATGGAATACGAGTATTCGCAGCAGAAGATACAAAACAAAACACGACGTTTGACTGATGAGCGGGCAAAGGTCGCATCTGCAACTTCGATTGGCTACCACTCCAGAGGATTGTAGCTCGACAGATTAGTTCGTGGACAGCTAATATTCTTTCCGATGTCCGATTGTGTTTTGTTCTCTTGAGAGAAGTGCTCTTGAGAATGGGTTCGATTTTCGAAGTGTTAATATTACTGTTACTATGAGATGAAAAATAAATAACAAAACACTACACAAAATTACGTAAAGATGGGAAGCAGAACGATTTTGTTCTTTTGTTTCGTCCTATTTTGTTTCTGTATTGTTTTGTCTTAACTATTGCAGATTGTAATTGTCAACTCTACTAACACAAATCCAATAAAAATTAAAAAATATCTACTTCAACTATGTATATTAGTAGTAACTTTGTTTTTCTAATGACGATAAACTTCTTATTTGTTCGTTTAGTTTATTTGACATTGATACACAAACTGGACTGACTTTAATTAAATATAATTGTGGGATAAGATACAGGTATTTTAATATTTAATACAAGAATTTTCGTATTTTATAGTGTCTTATCACTTAACGTGAAAAAAGATCAGCAAATTACCCTGCAATATTTTGGTCATTCAAATCAATACCACTAAGCCACTTCCTCCGGACCTTCCCTCTCACCCTTCACCGAGGCACGTGCGCCGCGTGCCGACAATTACTTATCAATAGCCGAGATTGATCCACAAAGCGGCTTAGCCCAATAAATTGTTTGCAAATATCAAGATCACTTGTCACTTTGGGGAGAAACAGGTTTTGAAATACTGCTCTGGACTGACTTGCAGCAGTTTTCAAATAGAAACCGATTTGTCTATATAGTGGTCAAGTATTTGCTTGCAAATATCAAGAATATTGAGCTCGCAACATTCGACAAAAGGGTTTTGGTGTTTGATATCATAAGTTTAACTTAGCGGGGAAGGAGCTTGGTAAGATCTGAACAATCAGGAATTCATTTTATTGCTTGATCACCATAAATTACGCTAGATATTGTCTTTTAAACCAAGATAATCTCATCATCATCAGCCTTTTCCTGTCCACTGCTGGACATAGGCCTCCCAAAATGCACGCCACTTCTCTCTCTTATAATCTCTCAAGATAATCTACATAAATTATATTCATGGAACATGGAACATAATAATAATAATAAAAAATAAATAATAAAAGATATTTATTGACCACAAAACAAAAAAAAACAACATGGAACACAACATTTATAAGTGGTCAACTAGGTCCCAGCCTCAGCATATGCCACAACGACATGAAGCCGCAAATAAGATAAAGACAACAAGTATTTTTTCACCTGTGCGTGTAGTTTAAATCAACGAATATAACACTAAGCAATATTCCTGTTAAAATTGTTAACACGCTTTTATTACTAGTGTATGTTCAATACATAAGGCTCTTAAAATCTATTCTTGAGATGTCAATATTTACGCTTTCGCTTTCGACATTTGTAAATCCGATTAAGAATGAAGTTTTATTTCTTTGTTTTTTAACAATTAACACTATCTTCTCACAATCCTTAAACCAGCTACAATTAAATCAAGACGTCCTCCTCATTCGTATCCATCAATCGTGCCACCTCGATCGGCCGCTCGCGTCGCGGGAACATTTGTCGCCTCAGTAATAAGATGTCACATCACCGTGTCGCCCTCAGGAGATTGATGAATCGAAGGAGGAACAGATAGATTCTTCGTTCCCTATTTGCTACTTGATCTTTGGTAGTTATTTTCTTTGCCATGGAACGGGTAAATGTAGCGACTGTAGAGATGGATGGTCAGGCTTGGATTTTTAATTAGATGTTTACTACATACATACATACATACATAAAATCACGCCTTTTTCCCAGAGGGGTAGGCAGAGATCACTTCCAGCGATCCACTTTTCACCTCTGTGGGAAACGTGACGTGACGGGTTGTGGACCACGTCGCCGCCATTCTGCCTTATGCATTGTTTTAACAAGGTCATTGCGTTCCCACGAGTAGCAAGGATATATGACAGGGGATGGACAAGGGGAGGAAGGATACTATCGCCTCGGATGATTTGGACTGAGTCGATAGTAGCTCGAGGAGCCGGGGTCGCTTACCCGTATACCGTTCACCAACCATCGGACAGATAGTTGCGACTGGTATTCCCTGACTATATGAAAGATAAAGATGTTTACTACATCCAACAAGATGGAAACCATAACTAAGCATAACTCCATTACAGGTAGAGTAGAGTAGAGAGATTTAAGAAAAAAAATATCGTAACCTGTATAAATGGAGTGAAAATCGCAATTGCAAGCTAGTTATACTATTTCACCAACCATTATTAAAATTAGCTGAAACAAAACAAACGTTTGTTTTGGTTTTACATATATTTACTCAGTAGGTATTAGTGTAAAATGTAACAATAATTTTCAAACACGACCCTCAACTGACATCAATACAAACAAATGATCCCATAAATAAAACAGCACCTGTAAGCCAAGCGATATTAAAATATGCTTAACCGATAATGCAGAATAGAGGACTAATACCGACCTACCATATGGTGCTCAGTTCGCCAACAATGACCCATAATACCCCGACATGGACTACAATCATCCCCTTTATACTTTCAATAGTTTTCTCCTGTGGATCAGTCACCCCATTAATTGTCAAAATCGCATTGAAATCTCCCTTCACTGCAAACTCACCTTTAATCTCAACAGTAGGAAGTCCTAAATCGTGTGCAGTTTCAGTTGTAGATACAAGTCCGTTTATTGTAGTTTCGTCGCGTTTAAAACTTGGACTGGTGCTGTCTACTAGCACACTAATAAAGTTATCTGTGCGTTCTAAAATATCACTTATTCTTTCAGCGATAGTGTCTAAATTTCTTTCAACGTGTGCTTTATAATCAAACCAGTGTTGTTCTGGATTTTTAGTTTTGTGTCAGTGTTTATTGAGTTCAAATTCGCGTACTTAGCGTTGTTAAAGCCAATTCAGACGCATAATCGCAATGCATTAACCGGGATTCGGTGCGCACTTGTTTATGAATTTTTAGACCATATGGTGTAAAAGCCGCGTTGGACAATGCACCCCCATACCGTGTTCCGTCACCATATGCGATGTGTTAAATGCGTTTTCAAGAGAATCGTATGCGATGACCTCTAAAGCTGGTGGATCAATAAACGATGTCGTAATAATGGGTGCATTTTGTATGAATTCGAACGAAATAGGGTCTTGGCATGCATTTTCTGTTTTTTGCCCCTAGTTTTGCACAAATGCTTAAGCAACTTACTCAGCATCGAAACAGAGTAAGTAGGTATGTGATATCAAAACTAACTATTAAGAGACATCTATTTGAAGGAACGCAATGAATAGCAGGTGAGCATAAGCCTAAGTAAAAACTACCACCTGCTAGCTGTGGATTTTAAACAAATGCAAATAAGTAATTCAAGATTTACAAAGTTCGAGTTAAAACGAAATATCATATTCGATTCGGTTAGGTTATTCATTCAGAAAAATAATTGATTTAAGATGTATAGGTGATTATTTTGGACCCTTATTAGGAATTTGTGAAATATTTAATGTTGCATAAAAAAGTGTTGGGAAAAAAATTTCATTGGTGACTCGACACCTGTGTAGCTTAGCGGTTAGAGTAGCAGACGCAATATTGCATAAATGAGTTTATTTTAATATCAGAGCTTCGAGTCAAAACCATGTTTGACTAAGACTGAGTGATAATACACACCTATGTTGGTCAGCTTTCGCCGCCCCCATAGCCTTGCTCTCTAAAGCATGGGCAGAATCCAACATGCTCTCATCAAGTGGCCACCATTTTCATCAGCATTTGCACAAATAAACATTTGCACAACGCGATGCAATAATGCTTATTGTATACGCTAACAAAATGGGGAATAGGGTGCACTGCATTGTTGATCATTTTTATATTAAGAAATATCTCTATAACTATTGATATTTATAATATTGATGAAGTTAGTTTAAAATATGAATAGTTAGAGAAGTATCCTATTATTTTTGTCATTGTTTACCGTCTGTGTATGTATTGAACATGTTTGATGGATAGTATTTAAAAAAATAAATAATAATGTATTTATTTCCATAATAAGCATTACAAAACAATTTTACCGGTCCTCACACTAGGCTTAGCCTGTCCTGTGAGGAACAGTTGACAATTTCAACGATGTCACTTGTACATTTACTTATCTACATAGTTTAAATACATCTCAATACAACTAATAAAATAATGAAATTAAATGAGTTTCTACACTTTAAATTAAACAAAATAACAAAAAGTAATATTTATAACATTTATTTTTAACATTAAAAAAGCTTGTTGGTTTTGATTTATTCATGTAGGCTCTACTGTATTTATTAAATTCCATTCAAATAACTTACTAAGTATGAGTTGTATAACTTAATAAGTTGACTGAGGCCTTATCGCCCTTAGGGTGGACCCATTCCCCAGCAGTGGGCTGATGATGATGATGATTCAAATAAAAAATTCCATAAAAAAGAATTACAGCCTTACAAATGTAAAACTCAAAATACAAAAAAAATGCTAAAAGAATGAAACTTTACTCGGATTTTGCAAATACTGATAGATATATTGGTACGTAACGATCAAAACTTATCAAGTACTACAAATAAAACTAAGCAGCATATGCGACAGTGGTCTCCTGCCATCTGATCATCACAATGGCTGTCCCCCGACACAAGTGAGTTATCAATCCATTGTAATCAGATGCTACACTTTGATGTTACGAAGAAGTATGAATGGGATCGATGGTCTAACTTGCCAATAAATTAGGTACATTAGCATGGCCAGTATTAGCTTGGTTCATATTGAATGTATTTGGAAGTCTTTTATTTGTTTTAATAAAAATTGTATTAAGGAAAGCTCACAAAAGTATTCGACAAATAATAGTCAGCGTTTTCTTTCTTCTAGCTTTTTCTGTCTTGTGTTTATTTGAAGCACTCTTTGATAAATGTTACATAACTGACGATTATTTTTCTACTTTCAATGGCTATGTATATTTATAAATTTGAGCGTAAAAAATATTAATAAAATTATTGAACTTAACCCGTTCGTAAACTTTCATGAAAGAATAGATAATCCACGAGAGGGCTTATTATTGAGTTCAAAATCCACTAATTTTTTAACTGGACTAACACAATGTTCTTAAAATCATAATCCAAAAACTCTGTTGAAACTGATGGCTCACCGCATTTCAAACAGTCAATAGCTAGTTGAGGGGCCCAGTGCAATACGACGAACATTTACATGCCATATGTACAGTTGGGCTTACGTGCTCTCTGGGGACTCAGGCCCCCTGCTAATGAAACTATGACGTATTTAGAGTTTGGACTCGTAATCGATGTGAAGTATTGGGTATCTTCCATTTTGTATTCTGGACAAAGCAGTTCATCCATAACAGGGTAAATTGATCTTTTCATTATTCAGTGTAAGAACTCAAGTCAATTTTAAATTGCTCAGTATCTCAAACTGATACTGTAAAATATTTCTATTAATGTTTTTCACATTGCAGACTTGCATTGTTTTTCATTTTTAAGTTCATGTTTAATCTCATCTTGTCATTTGAAATGCTAAAAATAATTTAAATTTGTCAATCTATGAGCTTTATCGTAAAGTAAACCAATCCAAGCTTCAAAATTCACACAACACACAAAATCTCAGCTCACCTGACCTTGAACCTGTAAAGATATTGCATTCTTCGCAGCTTTTTAAAACATTATTTCATTCATACTTCCAATATACTTATCTACCAAAACACTTCGCCCGCAAACTGTGACAGAAGCATCAACACTATCTCGTTATCTAAAAAACCGCACTCCCTCCATACGACCGGCCATATGCCGCGAAAAATTCAGCTGTAATTGCATTAAGTTACCCCAAGTTACCCTAAGTGCAGACTTTTAATTACGCCGCTCTACTTAGACATATGTGCAGTAGAGACCGACGAGTATCGTATGGTCGAGGGTGGCTTTTGTAAAGCTCGCGTTGACTTAGAATTGGCATTGAATGTTCGCAATGATTGGGGAATCATTGCTAAAGTGCTTTTTGTGCTTTGTATGTTCGTAAACGTTCAAAGTTATAAGCAATAACAGTGATATCGATCTCGATAACTACGGTAAGAGACAAGAAGGTTTGGTCATGATGACAAAATATATTTTTAATGCAATAAAAAGTATAGGCTTTTCTTTGATTCGGTATGGTGATGGGCAATAATATGCGATACATAGTTTCTAGAATAAGTTAAGGCATAAAAATACATGATGATTTATCTTACATAATGATAAACGCTTAAAAAGATAATGTTCAAGTCTTACATAAGCCATTATCTTCTTAGCCTTTTCAAAGACTTACTTACCACAAAGCTGTATGCAAATATCTAACAATATGAGCGTGAAATACGGGTCTGAGAGACCCTGCCGACAAAAAGAGGACAAAACAAATGAACAGAAAAACTCCTTGCTGGAGGAATCTACCGGAAGCGGACACGGGACCGGAAGTCCCGGGACAACTACTCCCATTGTGTTCCGGGGGATTCTTTTTAATATTTTTCGAGTGAATTAATTAAGTACCTGCCTGATTTTTCTTTGGACTGTAAAGTTGGTTGGTTTTTGTTTAAGGTCTTTGAATAAGGAAAAGGAAACTTATTTTTCAAATGGGGAGGATGAAATGAAATAAAGTGTTTGCTGTGCTCCGCTCACGCATAATGCTTTATTTGCTGATGTTTTTTGTGAATTAACTTCTTAAATTTACGTACTACCTAGTTGGTACTCATAAAGGATCTTATTTAACTAGTTTAATTGATCATAAAAATATGTTTAAACTAAGTTTTAAGCTATTGCATAGCTTTTATCGCGGGCTTTGAGCGCGGTGACCGAACCAAGAAATTCCGTTACGAAAAAAACCTCACAATCGTCTAACGTCGTTTCAGTTCGGTAGACTTCGACACGGTGTTTGTGTGCGTGCGATATGACGTATTGTACGACTCTTCGAAACTAGCACGATTCGAAACGAGCTGCTCCGAAATCGGACGATGCTATGCAATAGCTTTACCGCGGCAGTCTCCGAGTGCCACACGTCTTTTTTTTACTTCGACAGTATATAATTTATCTGGTTTTTATGAGATCATTTGGTTTCAAATCTTTTACTAACTAATATATAGAATATCTATTCCAAAATTTTAAATAACTCTTCAATGCTAAAAATTACCTACAACACATTTAAAATTCCCTCAAAGATCCGGTCCCAAAAAAATGGATAAACCCAGATCTTACTGCATATTGGCAAATACTGGCGCCTTCGCTGCCAAAAAACATGAAATTAATTATCCCCACTATCAATATGCTCTTGCATGAAGAGCTAGCTTCGGCGAGAATCTTGGCTGTGGCGGGAATCAACAAAAAATCCTTCATAAATCATAGGGGCCAGACGGATTCGCCAGAGACGGAATACGGAATGAGCCACCGCTCATTTGTGGGTTATTTTTTTTGGATTCCAACTCCCGTTGTGATGTAAGCGGTCTGAACCGGCGAATCGGATTTTTTCAGCGTTTGGGAATGTAACTGAATTGGGAAACGTGTACTAATTTTGTTAGCATAGATAATTGCTGCCAAATTTAGTTACTAATTTATTAGGCACATTTGTATGTTTTTCAACTTATTTAATACTTAATCTAAGAAAAACGAGTCTGGCAGTTTTTTTTTATTTTATTTGTTTTATTATTTTTAATAAAAAAAATGTCGGTATACATATTTGTAACGGTGTATGAGTCCGTATTGTTTTTTATAGAATATTTTTTTTTTCCATAACAATTTCAAGAGCAGTATAATCCATGTAATTAAGCCACGCTACCAGATTAAGTTGCATACTTGACAGGGTTTCTTTTAAAAAGTTTACATAAGTAATATCTTTTTAGATGTTCAAACCTACCAAAATACTATTAAATCTGACAATGAAAATCCCCACCGCGGCTCGCATTAACATCGGTGTCGCTTGTAAACCATTAGCTCGATGTTAAATGTCTCAATTTGATGTAACAGCCATGCCGGGCCTTTATTACCCACCGTCGGTTTTGTAGGGTTAATTCGATGGAAAGATTCGCTTGTACTTAACCCTAGTAATGGTTTGAGCTGTCTTTGTTTAATGGATGCCTTTTGTTAGGATTTTTTTTACTTAAATTGAAAATCATCAATTATTTTAATAGGCTAGTTTCCTAAGTCTGATTTTACATAAAATTTCACAATTTACATTAACATATGGGTAAATCAATAACATAAGTGAAATCGAAATTAAAATTTCTTACGAAATCAGACAATAATAGGCGTTTGAAGTTAGGTGGGAAAGTCCATTACTAAAGCGCGAAAATTCAATTAAAATACTATGCCATCTTATAAATTACAGAGTTAGTAATAACTTTCACTATGAACACATATTCGTAAACGCAACATTTGGTATAGCTGCTGAAGAAAGCCCTTACGATAAGCATACAGTATACAGAGCGGTGACGTCATAGCTCTATGCGACATTTGTATGAAGCGTTTTGAGCTCGCCCAAATGATGTGCTATTGAAACTGTAATATCTCCGGGAGTTTTCCAAATATCAAACCATTCTTTTAACATCACCTTTACAATTGTGTGGTCCATCCATCTATATAAAAAGAAAAAAATAGGAAACTACCCTATTATTGTACTTTAAAAATTTTCGCTTGTTCCTAAAGAAAGTTAATAACTTAAAATAGAACTCGTTATCTAAATTGATAAATAAAATGAAAGATTGAAAGGTAAAGTTTTTTTGAATAAAAAATATCTCATTATTATATCTGCTTACTTAACCTATAGGGCTTAATTAAGTTAATTAATTAAGGGAAATAAGTAACTCTCAAATTATTCATAATCCTGAAAACTACAAATTTTCTCGGCCAAACTAATTCGACTATCTCCAAAAAAAATCTTACAAAATGAACTCATCCGCGGAAAAGCAGAGAGAACCTTTTGAGACAATTAAGCGACTTATAAAAACACCTCAAGCGAATTATCTTAATCTGCCTCCATATACCAACTGTCAGGTCCTTGGGAAAAAAACCGGGAAAAATCCGCGCTTATCTTGAATCTCCACCCTAACAAAGGGGGATATTTAGCATAATGAGTGACATCTCTGCAACGTTTAGCGAGAGCGAGACCCCAACATACGCAGGAAGCTCTGTGGGAAAGAGACACGAGAGGTTTGTAGAGAACAATATCCCAATCTTGTTTCTGGGCCATTTCCTTTAATTAGCGGTTGGACAGAAGACAATTTATTCGCCGCGTT
Source organism: Maruca vitrata (assembly GCA_039566165.1). NCBI lineage: Eukaryota > Metazoa > Arthropoda > Insecta > Lepidoptera > Crambidae > Maruca > Maruca vitrata. The sequence continues at coordinate 1,463,953 of CM076917.1, forward strand.
ATGTCTGAGATAGTACCTATGCAAGCTTCGGTATGTTCGTTTCTGAAGGGTTGCTATTTATGACCGGGTTTGATAACACGCTTGTGCTCAATTTATGTAGCGTTTGATGTTTTGTTTTGTGCATTAAACTCATTACAAAGTTATCATGTTACTCTCGGAATTAAGGGAGTAAGTAATTTTCCACCGTCTCAGAAAAACATGAATACATTTTTTTTCCTAACTGACATACGATGATGGTTGTAGCCTCGTCATCATCACCGGACTTGCGGAGGAGCGGATGGCTCTCACCTCTAAACATAAATACAATAAAAGAAAAAAAAATAATATTTAGACGATATTTTGTATAGTTTTGAATTTTGGATGAAATCATCGTACAAATAGCTATTCAATATATTTTTTTATCAATTACTTTAAGACTCTCAGGATGACTTCACTTAACCTAATGGTAAGTGGTCGTGAGGTCTACATTATGAGGTCGACAGGTACAAAAGACCCTATTGGGCTTGTCAACTAATGAAACAAAATGAATACATAACTGTAAACCCGTAGGATTTTTCTGGACTAAAGAAGAGAATAAAAGGACTTGCAATACTATTACAACTTTGGCTATTTCAAGAACTAAGTAGCATTAAAAAATATGCGTTAAAAATGTTCAATTCGATTCGATCATGAAATATTAAAAAAGTTAGCATTTGAACAGGGGGAGGGAGTGGGGGTAACAGATTTGTTCGCGTGAGTGCCTTATTGGGAGAAACGGGCATTTTTTAATAAAACGCCACCAACATCCACATACATTAACTGATAAAATACCATTTATGACGTTAATGCCCTAACAGATTCGTATCCATATGAATCTGTTTTTATGACATTTATGGATTAATTTTCGGAAATTGATTGAGTGAAAACCACTGCGAAAACTACTCATATACTTTTCAAGACTTTTTTTTGCTCATATACTTTTGTTTCCATATTATGTTAATCGATATAATTCTGTAATTTACATAATGATATATTACGATTTCGATACTTCATTATCAATACTGACTGTCTCGGCGGAACAGTGGACCTAGGCTCACTAAATACGGTTCCAAGAGTCGTTGGTTCGATTCCCACCCAGGACAAATATTTGTGTGACGAACATCGGTGTTTGTTCCGTGTCTGGGTGTAAATTTTTTATATTTAAGTATATTTGTGTATCCACTGTTGATTCTGATATTCGTAACACAAAAGTGCTTAAGCTACTTACCACGGTATCAGATCAATGTATGTGATGTTGTGTAATATTTTTTATTATTTCTTTATTTAATAGATAAAATAACATGCAGTTTTCACAAAAGGTATATGAATGTACAAAGTTTTTTATAAAACAGATATTTATTAATATGTTTTACTTCGACTTCCTTAATTCCATTAGATATACCATTTTTAATAGCAAGCAAATCTGTAGGTGCCATTACAGACAAAAGTGCCTTATTTCATTACACCAACCGTTCCATTAGTAGATACGCCAAATTCTATTAAACTCTTTGCAGAAAAAGCGCTTCCAGCGATATTGTAAGCGTCCAAGCTTATTTGGTCCTTTTACATCAAAAAAGTGCTCACCACCGCAGCTCAAACCGTTCTGGTAGTTCGTAGAGACTCTGTTTAAGCTCGAGTTTAAAACAAAAGCGCTTTAACTTTCATATTTTACGCTCGCAATTAAAAATCGACCTAACTGTTGTTCGTTTGGAAGTTAAATTCATCTGGCCGAGGCAAGTTGATGATTTTCGAAATGCGAAAAGGGGAACATTCAAAGGGTGCGATTCGAAATTTTAAATTTATGTTTTGTTAGATCTGATCGCGCTTAGTGGCATGCGTTCTGAGGCGATAGAAGGTTTTTTTTAAATATGATTTATTTTGGCAAAGGGTTCAATTTGACTCGGAACAAATAGGCGACTTTGAGTGCCACGCGTTAAGCATTATGACAGTTTTCAATTCCGTTTGCAAATTAATTATCTAGCTAAAGGGTTTCTGTTTGTGGTGATACTAAGATATCTTTCGTATCGGTCCTTTGTGCTAACTTTAAAATGTTATCCGTCATACACTGAAAATTGCAAAAATATTTATGGCCCTAGATTATGAATATTGTATTATTGATTCAAACATCTTAGTGCTTATGAAATAATGAATCACTTATGTACTTTACATTTTTCTGTTCTTTTTCTATGTTCACATCAACTTTGTTATTTGTTTGTCTTATATGCACTGAAAAATACACAGTCAAATTATTTATCTGTTTATATTATGTACAAAAGAACCGTGTAGGTATAAGATTCCTTGTAATAAATCAAAAGAAAAACAATGACGGCACAAGATATTTCTCAATGAAACGCCTCATTTTTCTTACTCGAATACACCAAAGCTTTAAATCAGCAAACAGTTGTTCAGCACATTCGCATAATCTCGCCATTAACTCACGCTCCATCGCGTTTCTCACTCAGAACTCACAAATCCGATCGCGTCGTCGATTTTAATTCGATTTCAAAACGTTATGAACCGATTTCAAAACGTTATGATCCGATATGGAACAGAACAGATTTCAAATGGATGGTGATTCAAACTGTTTGCGATGTTAGTGGGGTCATTGTGTGGTGAATTATGGTCACGGTACTTACTCGTTACTTGGTTTGATTTAATTTAAAATTTGTGCAGTTTGATTTTGGGAATGCATTATTATTTTGTAGCGCCAAAAATTATACACATAATATTGTAATATTTACAAAGGTAATCGAATATTAAATACCTAATAATAATTAATTAATCTTGATACCAAAACTACTGTCTGGTTATTACAATTTCTGATTACTATACATTGAGACAGAAGCTTTAGGTAATTGTAATAACTCGTTGTTTGTCGTATTTATCTGTATTGACACAATATGACCATTCATTGGACAGAATCCAATGTCCAAGTCCTAAAATGATACCAACATGAAAAAGAAAAACCTTTTGAATTTCGAAGAAAAAACAAAAAAGGCTCAAAAGCACAACACAAAAACAACTTAATAAATAAAGCGGATCTTCCGCGCCGCAAATTGCTCGGGTATAGTTATTAATACATTTTTTACGACGCCATGTTGGCCGCCATTTTCTCGGCGTGAGGATTTGGCGCTATCTCCCGCTGCCGTGCTTTGACCGACATATTCTTAGCGCTGCCTTACGATTCTCCATTTTCGAACAGGAAATGGTGGGAGATGGAATTTTGTTAAGGTTTTTCGATGATCACAATATTGCTTTCAGACTTACACAGAAACATTACGGGGAAGAAGTACCAGATCTTTTTCTGTCTACAGTTGATCAAACTGCCTATTATGGTACTACAATGATAAGTAGATCTATTTTTATATTTTTCTTTTAGAAAACTTAACAGGATGACTTTACTTCACCTGATGAAGCGGTAGCGAGATACACAGTTTATGAGTTTATGCGGTCGATCCACGCACTCCCCCTGAAGGCCTGCTAAAATACAGTTTTTGTCCGAGCCACCAGCGCCTGCACTGTATGAGGATGGCAGCACTGTCCAACACGTTACCAATAAATCTTGTACATATTTGAAACACCACGTTGGGCGCCATTAAAAAGTTTTAGTTTCTTATTTTTCATATTTAACGAAACTGTTACCAGCCTAGCGTTTTATCAACTATTTGTCTTTGTGTCGGGTCCATGACCGTACTGTTCTAATATAGGAATATATTTTTACGATTCTCGCGCCATCTCACACAATCCGATGAGTTAGTGTCGCGGAGCTCGGTCGACGTATGCTGTTCTATATTCAAATTGAACGGCGCGAAGAACGCGACCGCCGCCATTTTGTTGTCGTCACCGCTCCCGAGAAAATGGCCGGCGGTAAGAAGCTTAGCGCGGGAAATGTGGTCGCGGGGCGTTTTGTCAAATTGTATTTAAAATACGTTTTCTAGCTATTCGGGTTCGGGTAATTTGTTTTGATTCATGGTTTGTTTTGAAAAATCTTTGTTTATGCAAATACTTGCGTCATAAATTTAAATTTTGGATGATTGATCATTAGCAGCTTGCAATTTACTTACCAATGACATTTCCAGTCCATCAAAGATAGGTACTTAGGTACTTTAGTTAGACTAATCAAAATAGACTTAAAAATTTACAACCCTAGTGCAAAGCGATACACTAAGCACTTCCGTATCGGACCGCAAAAATGCAGCAAATGCAAAAAAACAAATCGAAGACAAGCACAAGTAATATCTATCTGTCTTAATAAACGGGTTCGTAAGCTCATCAGTAGTTTAGTTACCATAACGTCAGTAATCCGGCCCAGGTGCGCGGGGGCATGTGGCTCCCACCGTCTTCGGTTTACATAAGCCGCTGGACTGTCTCAATGCTTATGTTACGGTCAATGTGAGCAATCGGGAATTATCTATAATCACCGGTAAATATAGATAATTCCCTACGCACATGGTAAATGTAGTGAATTATTCAAATTTACCGGTAATTATATAGAACTCCCACTCGACTGTGGTAAATGTTGACATTGCTGACAAATATCACAAGTACTCTGCAATTCCAAATGTCACAAATCTCAAAAATATATTGTCGTGAAATGAAACTGAAAATTCCCTGCCAATTTGCTAATTTTATTTAACTTTATTTTTATAAGATAATATTTTTTTAAAAACCAAAGTCCAGTTTGGTTTCAAGATACTTGACTGGTTTATTTTATAACTAGCTGTGCCCGTGACTTCGTTCGGGTGGACTACAGGATTTTACATACAAAAGTTTTTTCCCACTGACTCCCGATCCCTTACGAATTTTGCAATATCGCGTCGCAAGTAAGCTTTAAGTCTATGCTAAATTTCAATCATCTATCTTACGCGGTTTAAATGTTTTCAGAAAAGTTGATTTAAAAATACATACTTAACTACATAATCACACCTAGACACGGAACACAAACCGATATTCACCACACAAATATTTGTCCGAGTGGGAATCGAACCCACGACTCTTGGAATCGCCAGCCTGGGTCACTAACAAAACCATTGTTTCACCGAGCCAGTCAAGTCAGTATTATTTTATTATTTGCCACATTTACACAAAGGGTATGGTAATTTTATATAATTACCGGTAAATGTGATTAATTCGATAGTTTTCACCACCTTTACCACGAACACTAGTAATTATGCATATTTACCGGTAATTATACATAATAACCACTCTATCCACTTTTACCGTAACACTTATACAGGGTAAAAGACAGTAGGGACTATTAATCAGATGGTAGGATGGTAGACGGGTAATATTTGACGACTCAATTCTGAGAGATAGGAAAAGGCAGCTACTAAATGATAGTTGATCGCTTGTCGGTAAAAATAACCCATCAAAAACATCCTGTAAAAAAACTAGCCAAGTCTCGATGGAGCAGATTGCTCATCTCTAAAAAGTAATGAAATCTAGACAAAATCGTGCCAAGCCTAAGGTTCCTTACTGCGATTTCTTCATTATTATAGTTAGTGTTGTGTGACTTGGCCGTTGAAGGGAATACAAGGGTACATAACCAGGTTCTCCGTAACAATATTATACTAATCTGTCGCCAGAACCGCTACCTATTGACGATGAAAAATTGCCAATTGGACAACGTTGAATGAATAACAAGTGAAAATTAAGGCTTGATACTGGTTTTGGGCACTGCCGTGCCCCAGATGTCGGTATGAATGATGAGATGAAAGATTCAGAAAACCATGATGCCCAAGGCACAAAATTGAACATTAAGAAGGACGAAAAAAGGAGCTATATTTTTATCTCAACTATTGCAATTTGACATGCTAATTGGAACAAGTTAACAATTATCTAAATTACAACGTAAGATAAAAATCATGTTTTGAAACGTGGTTAGAAGGTCGACAAAACTACAAACTTTGCAAAATTTGCTAATGTAGACCGCTACAATTTCGCTAACACTATCCGAACCAGAGCAGCCTGTATCAAATCTCCATACATATGCGGCGTTATTCATGATCTTAAGCCCCCGCTACAAGGTATTCTAATTTAATCCAGGATTAACACACTGATATTCCGTATAGTGCGCTCAGTGGCTCAGTACTCTTGGGCTCGGAGTTTGATCAGAACGCCCTGACCTCATGTTTCTCTATTGAATATTCAAATAGATTTGTGTCTAGGTTAGATTGGTTTCGATATTAATATTGCGTTTTCAGTAGGACAATTGATTTCCGCAGGAATTGAATCAACTATCTTGTATAGGCAGGCACATACGATTAAGAAAAAGTCAATTCTTATCATTTAATGAAAAGCCGAGATGGTGAAGAAGATCTAGGTATAAAAATCATTGGGGTAAATAACAAGAAATTGCTATAGAAATGTAATTAACAAAAGCGCATTCCATAGTCTCAGTTGAAATAGAAAATGTGCTTTTAGTGAAATAATTTTACAAATTCAATTACCTAATAAGAAGTTGAAAACTTAGAAATGGCGCCCAACGTGGTGTTACAATAATATACAAGAATCATTGTTGCTGGCATTTTTTTGATTAAATATCTAAAATTTCATTGATCTCTTTAAAAATACTAATAAGGGAAATTGTATTGGTTCATGTAAAATATAAAATATGTTGGAGCCACATCCATTTGGATATTGAGTGAGTTTGAACTTGAACGTAACATAAGACCGTCCAACTTCCCGTTGCGGGAACAGTACTACGGTAGTACTGTTCTCGCGAACTCTGAACAATAAGGGTGCACACATAAAAATGTCCGTCCGGTCGGCGTGTCCGCCGTAAATCGTACGGACATGTTAATCCGAACTATCTGGCTGCCGCACGCGCCTTGCGGAGGACGAGAGCGGAGGGGAGCGACAGCAAATGTGTGGACACTGTGCAGCCAAATCTGGACGACAGTGTAAAGGGCAAAGTGTAAAGGGAATCGTTGAAAAAAAATAAGAAATTAAACAAGAGTTGAAATTAGTAACTGTTAGTATTATTTGAAAGAAAAAAATATTTGATTTTATTAAAAATTCATACCTCTGGCAAAAGCTTTATACCCAAATATGTTGTCTACTGTGTCACTAGATAAATAATTGTTTTCTTCTTATAAAATAAAAAAAAAATTATATTTATTTCATTTGAATGTTTCTTCATAACTACGACTACGCTACGAAGCGCACTGTGTTTTTTAATTTACTAATGTTCATTTAAAGACCTTAATTTTAAGATAATATAAAAAATTTACGGCATATCCAAATTTATTTCTAATGGAAACGAGATATGATTTCGTTATATCAATAAAAATCATATAATTTTAAATTGTCATGGTTACACAATGTCCCTGATATTTACCATGTTGTTTTGTTTTAATGAGTTCCTGTTATTTTGGCACAAGCACTAGTAAATATCCCGTACATTTTCAGTTTTCTAACAAAAATATTATCAAAGATTTCAAAACGGAAAACCTTTTTGTAAAAAATCGCAACAAAAAGTTAAAATTAAAACAAATTATTTTATTTATATTCCTACGAAGCTTTATTTGCCAACGCTACAGTCCGTCGGCGCGACTATTAATCATGGTTTATCGAGTGCTAATCCAGGTTTAAATAGATAACTATTTGAACCGGGCCATTGTCGCGAACAGTCGGTTAGGGCTGCCCCTTCTGAAGATTATTTGTTATTCAAATGAGCAACAATGAGATGAAATAATTTATTATAACAGTGAAAATACTTAAGTGTATTTTGTTTGCAGTTTGGTTTGATTGACCAGTTATTTTGTATTTAAAACTATGGTAGAACTACAGTTTACTTGTATAGACAGTAGATATTTTAATGTGTATGTTTGGCTTATTGACTAACTTTTAGATTTTGCTTTGCTAAAAAATCATCATCATTTTCCTGCCCTGGTCCCGTGCTAAGTGGGGTCGGCGGAACATGTCTTTTTCTCCCACTCGGATCTATCAGTCGTCAGCTCTGTGTCTACTCCTTTCGCTCCCATATTATCATCTTTATTGAAATTGCATCAAAATCAAATGAAATAACACGTTCGGGACCTGAAATTGTATAAAATAACTATCCAGTTTAACCGTAAAAAAACCAGACAGTCCTTAAATCGTAGGTACTCTAAAGTTAATCATTATCATTAAACACCTAGATACCAAGACCTTCGCAAGACGTCAAGGGACAATAGAGTGATCAATTAATGGACCTGTTATCAGGTCTAAGCCCACAGCCCTAAGGGCTGAGCTTAAACAAAAACAATCGGCATTGTACTAATGTATATTCGTGGTAAGGCAGTCATGTTTGACATTATGTGGATCTAGGACTAAAGAATACGAGTATAAGAACTTTTTGGATTGTTCCCAAATTCTTCAGTTTTAATTGTACATGCATGTTCTTATAAATCATTTTTACTTTTATTTTTAAACAATCTCTTGATTCTTGTCTTGTTTATTAAATAAATATGGTTTAGGTGCTCGCGTGCTTTGTGCAACTACAGTTGCGAGTAATCGCATTAAGTGTTGTATAGAGCGATTTTTTTAAAGCACGCGACGCAAAATATCAAAGTAGATATTTTGTTGTTAGTTATCCAATTAACTAAGGCAAAATTGGGATTGAACGAAAAACATACGAGGTATTATAGGTACTATGTGATAGTACAGTCGTGAGAACAACTATTTACGGTAGAACAAAAAAGTCGCGGAAAATGTTTAATATTAAATTTTTTTTTAATTTAAATTTTCCTTTTTTGCAATTTGTTTGTTTTTGCAGAAGTGTTTTTGCAATGTACACTTTAGTATCTAATGCTCCATCCTTACTCGGAATGCCAAGGCGCGCCCCACGTCCCAAGCTCACCGTCAATCCCTCTATTCGTGTTAACTCAGCTAATAACGCACGGCGATTCATATTGCCACGGTTTTTGTACTCGACACCTGTTTTGGTTTTCACAACTTCTGTTTTGTTTTAAACGAATTGAGATACTATTGCTTGCGGTAGTAGAACTTAGTTGCGAGATTTGTTTTTTTTACACCTTTTTCACCACAGTGTTTTGTAATGTACAAACGCTTTAGTATCTAATGCTCCATCTTTACTCGGAATGCCAAGGCGCGCCCCACGTCCCAAGCTCACCGTCAATCTCTCTATTCGTGTTAACTCAGCTAATAACGCACGGCGATTCATATTGCCACGGTTTTTGTACTCGACACCTGTTTTGCTCTTTGTAAAGTCTGTTTTGTTTTAAATGGTCGCGTGGAACTTTGGAAAGAGAAATTTTAGAGATTGTCGGTTTCAGCATGATTAGGTTGTGGTAAAATCATAAAGTTTTCTACGTATATGCAATAAATTATGAACAAATTTCAGTATGAGTTAAATGTCCAATTACAAATTGTTAATTAATGTAACTAATAGTTTGCGTGGGCAATTGCCTTATTTATTAATATAATAGAAATATCAATGTATTTAAGAATATTCCTAACTGTGTAAAATCTTTCGCAAAGTAATCGTGTTCAGGGAGCATGGTCCAATAACATCTAATGTACATTTTACTTTTCTACTCAAAGAGAAAACAATAAACTGTAGCTTTTTACCATTTACAACTCGGACTTGATATTATTATTACTCAATATAATTAACGATCAAAAATTAGAAGTATTGCTTAAGTAAGTTTATCGGTCATCATTTTTGCTCGTAATATAGAGCATCTTGAGTCCGTCTTGCATCAGTCAAATTCAAGTCGTACTTATTATGTACTTGAGAAAAATCGCAGCATAAGTCCTTAGCATATTCCGTTCTCATAGGAAAACTTACTCACTTCGCACACAGTGGGTCGAATTCAGAGAAGCCGTGGAAACGAACAATGCGACACTTATAAAGTCAGCGATCCGATATCACTTTATTGTCGAACCATTTTATTGTTTTATTTTGACCGCTAATACGTCAAGTGCCTATCGTATTGCACGGTGTTCTTAACTGATATTCCTCATAAGCAAAAGTAAACTTTAAAGCTAGAAGTGTTAAGTCTGTTTTAGCTTGTTTGGTTAGGTTGTTAAAAAGAGTATAAAGCATTTTCTAGTAATTTATATGGTATTGAGTAGAAGTGTGGAGGACGCTCGGTATATTTGAAGTGCCTATCGAAAGATTTTTGAAATTAATATTGGGGGACACTCGTGAGTCGTATTGTTTCGTTATGGGAATGGCCATAGAAGTGGTATTGCTGTCTGTAGCGCAGCTGGAGGTTTATTAAAATGTGTGTGTGGATTATTGATATTTCCAATCAATAATCTATCTACTGATTTAGATTTGGATTTTTAATAGTTAATTTTTACTTATACACCGTGAAATTTTAGTGAAATTATTTTAAAATTCTATCTTAGCAGTAAAATACCAATTTTATGAAAGGGGTAAACGAAACTCGAAAGCACGCTCGAACCGCTTTATTACTTAGGTAGTAGTGCTTCTTTGGCATTAATCATCAATTTCATGCGGCAAGCAGTACCTACCTGACTACATCTCATCACTTAAAAGAACTATAGCTTCTCTCACTTTTGAATTAGCTAATACTTTTTTGAAAAATAAAATATATTTTTTTCCACGAAATAGAATTATGCTAGTATGATATAGTACTACTGAAGGTAAATCGTTCTTCTACGGGAATACAAACACTAAAATTTCACGTTCATTATTTCAAATCAAACATCACAAACTTACTTATATTTTCAAATATTCAATTTGTGGTCGATAGCGACTAAAACACAGAATAAGAACTATACACTCCTGTACAGTGTACAACCTTATTTGGATAATCAAAAATGATCAAACCCAAAAACGTACAATCAAACACACAAGTCTACTACGAAATGCACGTTAAAATTGCATAAAAACATCTATTACATCGTGCAATCTCCACACAAAATACCTACCCGATCCCTTCCTCCCAGTACAGTCTGCAACGTCCTTTGGGAACATAAAAAGTGGCGCTAAAACGTCTCTCGTCGCGAAATCATATTCTGTTAAATTCGTTATGTGTCCGACTTGTCGCGCTGACCTGGCACGCCGGGGAAACTTGTGGACATTACGAGGGAAATGGCTGAGATGAAATCGTTGATGAAGCAGACTTTTACTAATTATGCTTGGCTAGTGTGTTTCTAGCTGTTGTTGTTTTGTGAGTTTTAGAGTGTTTGCTTGGGCAGTAGGTACTTAAAATAGAAGTTAAGTATTGATTTAAAACAATGTATTATGGGTCTATCTAAAAGAGATAAAAAGAGTAGCATAATTTTTATCGCGTATAGAACCCACTTTGGTATAAAGATTTTAACGTTTGGACTAAAAGTCTAAAATACATTTTGTTTAGTACAAAAAAGTTTTTTTTTTCCTTGGAAGTCAAACCTACATTTTACTCACTTTTTAAATTTTAAATTACTACTACTATTATACTAATAGAACATACATCTAGCATTTCAAATGATACTAACAGATATTGTAATCATTTTCACATTTATTTCGCAAAAAAAGTTATGTCCATCATATCACTCGCTGTTACTTCGCTGTGAAAGCAATACTGTATCAGGTTTCAACTGTCACTTGGCAGCAGAAAATATTGGGTGCCTGCGGACCTTCGCACTCTGCGGCCAATTGATTTTTGATTGGACTGTACTTTCCCATCAAATCGTAATGGATGGGAGAATTTAGTTTTAGTTGCGTTTAGTTGGAATCGCCTTTGGAATGGGTACATTGGCTGCCTTTTGATTTTTTCGCGTATTATGTTCGAAAGTAACTTAATATTAGTTAGTGAAGCATACATACACGAAATCTAAATGGTTTTGGTTGATTAAAATACTCAAGATTTTTAAATATTTCTAATGCATTTCTAATATTAAACGATTTACGATAATTTTAAACTGTCATGGTTACACACATTAGAAAACTGAAACTGTCAGGATATTTACCATGTTGTTTTGTTTAAATGAACAAAACAACATGGTAAATATCCCGGACAGTTTCAGTTTTCTAATTTACGATAATATACCTAGAATAAAGATTTTTTTCAACAAAAAATCTTGAACATAATTATTATGGTTTAAAATATCTTCCAAAAATCAATAAAGCAAGGAAAAAAAAATGTATAAATAAATAAAACTCCTTTGCATCACGCAGTAGAGTTAAAATGCGTGCCGCAAAAAATAGAAAAATCACCTCAATTATCAATTCACGAAATAGAAAGTGCATGTTCCAATGCAAATATATTTAGCAAAACGAATAGCAGTTTGGCTGCAATAAGTCTAGTATTTTCTTAGTGCGAAAAAATCGTGGCCCACACCCTTCCGTCCGGCTCAACCTGTAATTGAATTTGGTCGCGTCCAACCGCTGTGTCAAATCGATACGACCGAGACATGCTGCGCTCCTTGAAACATAATCGATATGGTCGTGAACTTATTTTTTTTTAAATTATATCAGAATTGTTGACTCGTTAACAGAGCTCATAAAAATAAAACAATATGGACAATGAGTCCTTTAAAAGTTCAACCAAAAGAATAGTAAAGTTTTCCTTATTATATCAAATATGTCACTCTTCCTAATTTATTTTCATCAAGTATAACAAATTCAATTACTCAGACAAAAACCGTCACCATAACAAAATCTCTGACATAATTTTTACTTTTAATAAATGGGCGATTAAATTTTTTCTGCGAAAATTTAAAAAAAAAATTGCCAAGTGTACAACTTTTTAAAAGTGCCCTCTACCACTTGGCCATCAATAAAAAAAACACATCTGTCAAAACCCTCAAAAATTGTTTGGTAACAACAAAAAAAAAACAAAACACCTGTCAACCATTCCCCGAACCCGGCGACATACTTAAAGCGCTAATCGCTTTACAGCGCAATATCATAACACGGAGATCGTCCTAAGCCGGTTAATTCCGCCGCGTCCAGCCACCGTCAAACACAATTTTACGCCGCGCTGCGCCCTGAGCCGATTGCGGGGACAAGAGACAAGCCTGCCCGGTTGTGAAGGAAACAGGCGGGCGGTGGATGCGGTATGTTCAACTATTTTGCTACAAGAAATATAAAATACATGTAAAAGTCAAAATAAAACTTTTGTCTGGCTCGGTGGAACAGTTAGTGACCCTGGCTGGCGGTTCCAAGAGTCGTGGGTTCGATTCCCACTCGGGACAAATATTTGTGTGATGAAAATCGGTGTTTGTTCCGTGTCTGGGTGTGATTATGTATTCAAGTATGTATTTAAAAATATATATGTATGTACAGTCTCAGACGCCCATAGTACAAGCTCTGCTTAGTTTGGGGTCAGATGACCGTGTGTGGAAATGTCCCAGATATTTTATAACTTTTAACATCACATACATTGAAAGAGTTCGCTCGCGACCATGATTGGTTTGGTAGAGAGCTATTTCAGCTAGTCCCTCTTTCCTTTCCACTCCCGTACGACACGTGGGCAGCGCTGCCATCCACATACAATGCAGGCGCTGGTGGCCCGGACTAGGTTTAGTTCCTCTTTTCTGCCACGTGTCATTAAGGCACGGAAAACCGTTCCACTGGAACTCTTGTTGGTCGGAAGGGTGAGCTCTATTTGTTATAATTGTGTTAGTGCTTTCGAAAAATGTTTTAGTAAGCGGTAGGTGACAAAATAAAGTTTAAACAGAAACGACTAACTAACACATAATTTATTTTAATGTGATTTGAGACTATTCAATTACCCGTGTCGAATTGCATTGAAGCTACATTTTTATCGCGGTAGGTTCATAATGTACCTCTATTTTTTGACTAAATACATTAAGCTGCGGGTTGAGGTTTATTTACGCTGTCGCAAGACATTTACATTTTTTTAATTTCAGACAGCTAATGTATAATAAATGACTATAAATTAAAAATCTGTACTATTAAGAAAATCTGAAGCAAAATCTTAAACGCACCTAAATATTAAAAGGAAAAAGGATTAAACAAACACATCTATTTCACTTCTAACATCTCTGCACTTAATACCAGTGGTCACGTATTGGTTAAAGTGTACCCTGCGAACATTCACAGCTTATAAACGATATTCAGGCCGAGACTAGGTCCGTATAACGCCATCACTGACTGGATTACTATCCTAACAGTATTTGATTTTCAATTTGCGAACTGTTTGTTATTTTTAGGCGTTTTAGATGGCCAGAATGAGTTTTGAGAAATTGTGTTTTGTTTTTGATTTTTGTACGGATTAGACACTGACAGTAAGTTACAATGTGCGTAAGATAATTTGATGGAGTTATTGAATAATATTGATTGTGTTGTTACCGAAATATAAAACCAAACTTTACATTTTATGTGAGCCACAGAGATAAAAAAATCGATAATATTTTAAGTGTATGTGGTACAATGATATTATTAAACCTATTATAAAAGTGACACAGATTTTTACTCAAATTTTACGCTTTTATTACTCTGGGCCTTCAGGATGAGTGCGACAGGCTCAATATGATCTATTGTGCCTGTCGACCAGATGGAGTAAGGTCATCTTGTTAGCCTATTATTAAAACGCTAATAGTGTATTTAAAATAATCTATTATTATTGAAGATAAACTATTTCTTGAAAAATTTATGAATTATTTATCAGATCGCTATAATGTAAACTATTTTTTAATCGAACAACTGTGTCAACAAAAAACCATTCGCATTCCCAGTTTCCGTCATATTCACGCTGCGCAAAAAATAATTACTTTTGTTAATAAAAAACCAAAGCTATCAATACAAACCCACGACACCGTGAAAACACATCAGCTTACGTACAAATAAAATTATTTTATTTTATTCAGTCACAAAAGATAATCAGATAAAGGTATTAATTCCAGTAAAAAAAAATATTAATAAACTGTCAGTTGTTCTATATGGGAACAAGTGCAGTTGTTGTAGAGCGAGAGGGGTATAACAGAAGTTCCTTTTTGTGTAGGTGTGAGAGAGATGGAAGGATAGTTTTATTGAATGAGGAGTTCGCTCGGAAAATCCTGATGATAACATGCGGGGGGTTTATTAGTTTTTTAACGAGATCAGTTATTTTTATTCAATAAGTTTTTATGTGCAACTGCAAAATGTATGTAGTAATAAAAAATAAAAATGGAGAATATTGCAAGCAAGTAGTTACTTGCCTTTGGGCTGATTTTAGAGCCGCGCTGACGTTACGCTGATGATCTTCAGCGTCGTTAGATTTTTGTATCAGGCGTCAGCGCCGACCGGTCAGTGTTACTTAAAAACTGTCCCTATATCTCTAAGCAAACTGGACATTCAGCACTGACGGTCAGTGTGCGGTCAGAGCCTTAAGCTTATAGGAAATAAACAGCGTCTAAAGATATTAATTAATTTACAATAGTTTCATAGCTTATTTACTTCTTATCACACTGGACTCTAACATTTATTATTGTTCTGTATACATTTTTGTATTCTTTACTCTGTAATGCCTTATTGAAAAAGTGAATTATTTGATAATTAAGACTGACTTCTGAAATATCGCAAAAAAATCTATACAATGTTTTGTCTGTCCGTCTCTCTGTTTATTCTCGCAAATCTCTGAAACGGCTGGACCATTTTCGACAGGACTTTCATTAATACATCGCTAATTTTACAAGGTATCATATAGGCCATTTTAAAAATCATTGCTGCTAAAACCATTCCAAGCGGACGATGTTGTGGTAATATAAAAACGCTGAGGGTTGAGGTTGATATACTCAAAATCCCGCTAATCTCTGAAATAGGTAATTTAACAAGGTTATCATAGGCTATTCTGAAAAATCATGGTTGCTATAAGACGAAGTCTTGGACGGCCGCTAGTAAACCTTTAAACAAAACCTTCTCAGCAATCAGGGCGCTGCAAATGTTGAGCGTTGCAGTTTTGCGCGCCCGCTCAGTGCCTAGGGATTCAATTAAATGGTTCCATTATGCATCAAGAGTCTCATTATGATGCACCACAGACTTTGAATTTAAACGAAGTGAATGTACGAAGCTGTTCATGATTTTGCAAAATTGGTTAAAGCATGATTTTCACTAATAAATAGCAAATTTTACAAGGTATTAAGCTATTGTATAGCTTTTATCGGCTTTGAGCGCGGCGACCGAACCAAGAAATTTCGTAACGAAAAAAACCTCACAATCGTCTAACGTCGTTTCAGTTCGGTAGACTTCGGCACGGTGTTTGTGTGCGTGCGGTTAGACGTATTGTACGACTCTACGAAACTCGCATGAATCGAGACGAGCTGCTCCGAAATCGGACGATGCTATGCAATAGCTATACCGCGGCAGTCCCCGAGTGCCACACGTCTTTTAAGGCTATTTTAATAAACCATTGCTGCCAAAACCATTTTCATGTTGCGGGTTTCAAGAATCTATTATGATGCACCACATACTTTGAATTTAAACAAAGTGAATGTAAAAAGCAAAGCTGTTTTTAATTTGCAGAATTGGATCAAGCATGAAGGATATAACTGTTTGCGGAACAATCTGGAATTACAACATTTATTGCGAATACGTTTTGGTTACGGTAGAATAGAATAAAAAATATATATATAATAGAATCCTTTTTGTCATTTTAAAATGGTATATTTTTCTCAAAACATGTTCTTCAAGCAAATTGTAACGTCTATTATAGGTAAAGTAATAATTAGGTTTTGGATTTGTCATACTAAATCGGCGATGGAGTGACCATTCCGCGCTTAACTTAATAGAATTCGAAATTAAAATTATTCCTTTAGAATTGAAGTTGCAAAAAAATTCTAAAAGGAAATGGGCAAGAAAGGTATATCAGAGGTCAAGAAGACATCTTGAACATGATGTGACAGATCTAAAGATATCGGATCCTTATTTCTGTCACATAATGACGACGGGACTATCCATAAAAAGGTAAAGGCTTTTACCCTTAAGCTTCTCCAACTAACAGATTAGCGCTAAGGCCCCTAATCATTGCGGCCGACTCCACCGAGTTAGTTTCAAGAACTCAAAAAAGAGCAAAAAAAAAACAAATTAACAAAAAAAAATCTACTAGCTGACTCAGAGAACGTTACCGCCTTTCTTATATTTCCGTGAAAAAATATTTTAGTTGTTTTTTTTTCAATTTTATGTAAGTTTTATTTCCAAAAATAAAAATTACAGTAAAGAAAGAATCACCTAATTTGACGCCGTAGTTCGGAACTTATATTTCGGCGATAATTTATATATGCGATGGCGATGATAATTAAATAAAAAAGGTTTTGACCCTTCAACCACAATGTCTCATAACCCTTAGATCTGTCACATAATCACTCCATAAAGTCTTTCGCCCTTAAGCTCCTCCAACTAACAGATTAGCGCTAAGGCCGCCTAATCACTGCGGCCGAAGCCGACTCGATCGAGTTAGTCCCAAGATTCGAACAATTCGCGGGGAGCGCTCGTTTGCGACGCGTGACAGAGTTGCTGATGTGAAGGGGTCTTTACAATCTGCGATTTAGACTAAATATTAGTCTTTATGGGCCTACACGCGTTATTAGGAGTAGCAAATTACATAGTTACTTACTGCCCGACGTTTCGACTGGGTTGTACCAATCATGGTCAAATCAGATTGGTATTATTTCTTTTTAATAATAAACTAACTAGATGACCTCACTCCAGCTGATGGTAAGCGGTAGTTAGATACAAATATGGTATGAGGTCGACATTCGGTAGTATCCTTTGAAGTTGTTTATTCTTTACTAGCGACCCGCCCTCGCTTCGCTTCGGATACATCTCTATCTCTTAATAAATATATTTTCACCCCCATATAGATAAATGGACTATCCAACACTGAAATAATTTTTTTAATCGGACCAGCGGTTCCTGAGATTAGCGCATTCAAACAAACAAACCAACAAACAAACTCTTCAGCTGTATAATATTACTATAGATTACATTAACTCCCCCGTACCCCAGTGACGCTTACATGGAGCCTACATTGCATGCTGGCTAACTAAGCGGCAATGGCGCGTCTTTTTTCTAATACTTGCATTTTTTAACTTGTGATATCTTCCGAATTAAATGGCCGAATTGAATAATTCAAAAAGTTATAAAAAGGTATTGAAGCGGTCTTGAATATAAAATAATTGATTTTGATGAGGATTAATACCAAACTACAAATAAAGAGCCTTTTCAAGCGGCGGCATATAAATTAAGTTTTTAAATTAAAAAACCCCTTACTGTGACATAACTATAATATTTAGACATATGCTGTCGCTGTCGCACTTATAGATAATGATGAGTTCTGCAAAGTCGTAGTAAATGATTTGGTTCTATCATCAACAGATTTCGCAGCGCACGCGTCGTAAGGAATTTTACAGGTCATTTTTTACACCTTGGGTTACATTATTGGAGTTTTACTAAGGATCCCTAATTTAAAAAAATATATGATATAGCCTATGTTACTCGGGGATAATGTAGCTTTCCAAAGGTGAAAGAATTTTTGAAATCGGTCCAGTAGTTTCGGAGCCTATTCGTTACAAACAAACAAACAAACAAATCTTTCCTCTTTATAATATTAGTATAGACAAGAGTTTCAGTGCATTTAAATAAGCCGTTAAGCGCTGCGCGGCACTGTATTTATTATTTATTTTAGGAAGACCAGGATTTTCATTTTTAACATAGGATAATAATAGTTACATCAACCTACCTCACAAAAAAATAGAGTATGTAAAGAAAAACAGTTAAGAGCACATTTAACGTCACATAGTAAGTTTTAACCTCCAATTCGAAAAACAAAACATAGATTTTGACAAATGAGGTTCAAAGAACCGCCCGCCCATAAGCCGCCCAACCGTTAGTATTAAAGATATCTAGGTCGCCCATAAGCCGCCCAACCGTTAGTATTAAAGATATCTAGGTCGCCCATCAGCCGCCCAACTATTGGTACGCCAGTATTAAAGATCAGGCAGAGTTCTTTATTTGGTCTGTTAAACCCATAGTATATTTCCATGGTAATAAACAAACACATTTGATAGCCACGCAGCAGTAGCGCGACGGCAGCGCCGTGGACGTGGGTTGATATTCGTATGGGATGACAGCGCTGCAATTGCGCTGCAAATTTGAATGCGCCCTTAGCAGTCTTGACTGAAAAATTGGTAAGAAATAAATAACGTCAACATGCTTAAGTCTCAGAGCTGTTGAGTTTATCGCCGAAAACGGATTAAGCACTGATTTACATATAACATTAAAATGTCAATCATGAATTCAAACTTCAAACTGAATAAAATTAACTTTGATAGGCATTTAAGGATAAGAAAAAAAGTCAGGTTCGTAAGAGAGATTTGCCCCTCAGTGCATTAACACAGAAGTAAAAGAATAGAGTAGAATAGAATCGAATAATATAATTTTGATAATTTGTATGTATTTTAATTTAACTTGCCAATAATATAGAAGTAACTATTGCAACCCTTGTATTATTTTTGCCTACATAGAACAGCATGCTCTATCTGCCCTCTGCAAATAAATAATAATAATCTGGGACATTTCCACACACGGTCATCTGACCCCAAACTAAGCAGAGCTTGTACTATGGGCGTCAGAAGTGACATACATACAAAAATATTTTTTTAAATACATACCTATTCACACCCAGACACGGAACAAACAACAATTTTAATCACACAAATATTTGTCCCCAGTGGGAATCGAAACTACGACTCTTGGAACCTCCAGCCAGGGTCACTAACCACTCTTTTACCGAGCCAGTCAAATGAAATGATTACTTATTTATTCCAGTGATCGCGTAGTAACGTGTAAAGGCCCCTTTCTCGAGTGTCCACCAGTGTTGTGTCTGGAGAGTGGAGTAGCGGCAATCCGCAGTATTTATCCTCTCAGTCCGAATACGGATTTGCCTCGAGTTTGTTCATTTTGTTTCTTCCCCGCTCGAGTGGGTTTAATCCCGTATGAGGGTCAGGTGTTTCGGCTGACAGGGAAGATAGGGTTAGTATTGTTAGGTTAAGTCGATGATGATGCAATTTGTTCTTGTTTCATTAAGTGTACGATGTACGATTTTTATTGTTGAAAACTTAATACTTAAAAAAAAACATGTTGTGTGAACAAAAACTTTAAAAAGGTTTTTGGAGTCACCAGCATCGGGGTAGAATAGATATTTCAATGTTAATTGACTATCAAAATGAGCTTCTTTTAATACGTATAGCTCTTATTATAAAGTACTAAAGTATGTTGTGAGTTATAACAATAAAGTCTACGAAAATTTAGGAGCTCTTTAGCAACAGGGTATTCTATTTTATGTGACAAAGTAAATAATCGTAATCCAACATTATTCATATTTCACCTTGAAAATAACGAATCGATTCGAAAACATCCACCTTTGATATTTCCATTGATTGCGCCACCTTTAAAGGCTCATTATACTTGAAAATCTCCAACGGAAAGGCGAGTGAACCCGCCAAATTTGAATTTCCGCACCTCAAATTAGGACTGAGACAGAAAATTTTCACTGCAAGTAAGATAAGGATAGAAAATGTTGTTCCAGAAAAATGTGACTTGGAATTCGGCTACTTACATATTTTGCAGCATCAAAGGAATAGGTGGTGTTGGAATAATTTTGAATTGAGAATACGCTTTGGCGCCAAACGCTTTTGTGCAATCAATATTCAATGTTGCCAGCACTGGTGAGTTCGAATTTGGAATCAATCATTCGGAATTCAAACAGGGATGAAATGTTAGGGTACTGCATGATTTTGCGGTTAAATATTATTTTCATTCGTTACTCCTAATTTACCTGGAGAGCTTTGCTTTCTGTGAGAAGCGTATCTTTGCCCATTAAGTTATTTCATAGTGCACGACATATTTATCAAAAATAAGAAATGATAAGTGGTAAAGCAGGCTGAAGTATTTCGTTGTATGAGCTGAGTGGAAAATATTTTAATTCAAAATAATTATACAGTGTGTCCCAAAAACTTGTGTCAATAAGGGGTGTTTCGATGCCCCGCCATGGGACCATGGGACACCCTGTATAGGTGCATAGTTTAATTATCTACATAGATTATAACAGCTTAACTTCGCTGTTTGTTGATCTGCCCAATACTATGAGATAATATTATTATTTTTTATGATCGGGTTTAGAACTTTGAACATTAGCGACTAATTATTTTAGAGCAAACATGGGAATCACGATCTTCAAATATCTAGAAGTACTTTCTAGAAATACATAATTTTATTCTTTTATTTTATTCAATTAAATAAAGTAGAATAACTTTTTAGATCCGAAACTATTATAGATCTAAAAATAATATGAAAATGAGATAAGTCAGTGAAACTATAATGGATCAGAAAAATAATATGATCAGTTTAGTATCAAGTGCTGCCATCTGAATCCGTCCAATAGAAGGATGATAAATAAGAAAGCGCGTGTAAAAGCTCACCGATGTTTAAAAGCCGGTGGTGTGCTGTAGAACCGTAGCAAAAGTTCTCTGCAGTGCCACTAGATGTCCTGTTTCAATACTTGTGCTTTCTATAACCGCCATCTATGATGTACGCTTGGAACTATATTATACGAAAAGCTCCCCATAAAAGCTCATCGTTATAGTTCACGCAAGCTTTATGATAAGAATGCTTTTGGTGATTCGTGGACGAGAACAAAAGCTTCCTAAGAGTTGCCGCTAGGTGGAGTTAGTATATTCAGATGTAGTACATTTCAACATTTTAGGGTTGGTTAGATACCTAGTCTTAGACCAACAACAGTCGGTCAGCAATGTTTTATTGTACGTATTAAAAACTTCGAACTTTAAGGAAGTTTTAATTATTTTTTCCTATATTTGTAAGATGCCTTCTTATTGGACAATAATATTTTACTGTTGATTAAGTTATTATTTTCTGTAAGACAGCTCTGAAAGCTGTAACTAAAATAAACATGACATAACTAATTAACCTGCAACAGCGGACGGGCCTATTTATCCGTAGGCTTAACACATGGTTCGGAACATTGTATGGGATGAATGCATGGTCTCTGTATCCAATCCAGTATGTCATGGGCCATCGGTGGGGACGTACGCGCGCTCGCTCTCCCATTCGGCAACAAAACACGTGCATTTACGAAATAATATTCGAAAAAGTTACTATTTTGTGCCATAAATATATTTTTTGAATTTGACAGCTTTCGTCAACCCTAAAGTGACAGTGATTATGTTTTTATATGAAACAAATGCTTAATTGAAATTAAATGTAGACCAGTGTAAAATAGATGTGAGGGTTGTTATTTTTTGTTTTATAGTGATGGTTTTGTTTGGAAATAACTGTAAAACAGTTTTGTTGTTTATAATGTTCATTGGGACTGTACGGAATGGAGGTAAGAAATATTATAGTTAAGTTACATAAAAGTTTATATTTAGTGTTAGTTTATTTTTGTTGCAATTTTAAAATTTAATCGTTGTCTATTAAATATTATGTCACAATGATTACTAGTAAGACATTTATAGTACAAAGAGTCATTAATTGTGTGTGCTTTTTCCTTCATCAATATTTAGGGATTCAAGGACCGTCTGACTATTGGCTTTTGTCGTTTCAAATAAATTTATTCGTGTAATCTAGTGCAAATCAGGTTTATTTGTATGTTCATTTTTTTCTAAATTTTACTATTATAAATTATATAAGAGCTTTAAGTAGCACCAAAACAATAAATAAAAAAACAAAAAAATGAATTTATTCATCCATAAATAGTCATGTAATTTATACTAAAGTCAAATCCATCTCACGTAAGCTTTCATTCCATAAAGCATTTTAAATCATATTTTAATACCTCGATGACACATTGATCGCTAAAATCCAGTACATATCAAACCGGCTAAGCGTAGAGTATTAAATTGTCACCCGAGCGGAAACCACGTCAATCCATCGATTCCTGTCGATTCGCGATATTGGACTTATTGAAATAACGTCACGTTGTTCGTTTGAAACTTAACATTTTTGACGTGAGCTTATGTGGTCATCCACTTCCGCGCACTTCCGGATGTAAAGGAACTGTAGCGGTTTAGTAATTCAGCTAAGCTGAGTATGTCGAATAAGAATAAGAAAATGATTATTAATGTTTGCAATATCTACACGGTCACTAAGTTGTAAGTGCCTTAACTGTACCTATGATGATGTACACGAAAGACAGAAGTTGCGTGCATTTGGGGAAGGCCTATGTCCAGCATTGTACAGGGATGGGCTAATGATAATGATGATGATAATGTTATACACTTAGTAAACAAATAAATGATTTTGATTTGATTTGAATTTGATCCATATCATATAACAATGTTGTAGATATTGAAAGTAGAGTTTTATAAAGTACATATACGGGATTATGACAATGTTCTAACCAGCATATTTATTAACCTACCTATACTAAAATCATTTCTTACTTACAAACTTAAGAAACAGATGTTTTAGTTAATAAGATTTTGCTATTGACACTTACTATTAGATATCATGTCTATTATAAGAAAAAGAAAAAAAGCTTAACAAAAGTGTCTGCCTCGCAACAGCTAAAAAATATCCAATTTCAACAAAAAAGTGTACAGCTTAGTGGTATGATTTAAAAACCTTTTGTTGAAACCGTGTACAATGTATTCTTGAGGGTTCCCCACTCGAAACAGGAAAATGTAACTCCCGTGACGTCACAGTCCGTCCGTCTGTCTGTCGCGATTATTATGTAGGGTGTGTTTGAATAGGGCTTTTTATAAAGGGCTAACTACCGCTTATTTTAACAAGTTTTATCAGAATGGAAATCGGATGGGGAGCGGTTTGCTGTTGGAATATATTTTACATTTTCTGTTACACTTTGTGTGTTATTCAACACTCAGAACGTTTTGAATTCAGTACTCAATGATCTGATATTACGAGTACATGCAAAAAAAAGTGTGCGAATTCAAGAATTTCCTGGACTAAAACATGTTGAGAACATCTTATAATATAATTTTATGAATAAAATAAAAAAAAGTAAATAAAAAAAATGATTATACCTATGATATCTAAACTTTTAAAACTTTTGAACGTAAATATATTGTTTTCCTACTGCTTAGAATGAAATGTTAGTGCCTGTTAGCTGACCCGAACGGCAATTAATATCCTAACTTGTAACCAAAATCTGTTACAAATTTTTTGTTCCATCCCATTAATATATCCTGCCACCTAATACTTTGTAGTTAAAATATCAGTTTTCATCGAACACCCAGTTTGCTTAAAAATTTTTATGCTTTTTTTACACCTTGTATATTTGTACGTCAGCCGCTACAAAATCGGAATTAAAATTTCCTTATTTACGTAAGCAATTAATATTATGGACTTATAATTCGCCACATTAGCAAAAATAAGATTCTACGAAGCAGCGGTTCGGGCGATTCTACCAAGAAGACACCGGCAAGAAACGCGATAGTTACTCTTTAACGAGTAGCAGAAACAAGTAGCTTATCACTAGCTAAATGTAGGATATCATTCCGCTGCGCTTTCGCCTTAACGGCGAACGCTGAAGCTAGCTCAACTAGTAATCTCGCTGTTTTAAATTGCCTCGTCCGGTCATTGGAGCTTGCCAATGATCAGGTAGAAGGTTTTTATTAAAGGGCCGAAGGAACCCGTTCCGTGGGAGGGTAGTGCCGATAATATGGGAACTTGGAAGGTCGTAAACACACAATAGTTTGTGCGGATTGTAGTGGTGTAGCGTATAAAGGTATTGATACGATTTGTCGATGTTAATAATTTGGTATCTATTAGTGGTTACATTAACCACATTGCATGTACCGCCGCATTGTATGTTATCGAATACTTCAGCTTTCGAGCATGGTTATCATGATGGATTATCTCTCAATTAACAAAAATACACGTATGTATAAAAAGACGTTAAACTATTTTGAAACGCGACGTTAAGTGCCCTTTACAGCGCTTGTGGTCACGGAAATTATCCGTGAAAATTAGGATTATCTCTGGTTTTGGTTTGTAAATATTACGAGTAGTACATTTAATATTAGTGTATGTTTTAACCACATGGTAACTGCTACAAAAAGACTAGGTACATAATTTTATATTTTTAATTATGAAAATCTTCATTTCTAATCAGACTTTGAAACCGTACGACTGTATTGAAGATTTAGTTTGAGTGAAGGAAATGTTTAGTTGAATTCCACCACGGAATACTTCCGCGAAATACAAATGAAATGCAAGTAGTTTTGTTTCGATCTCTGTAGCTAGTGTTAGTCATTGTTAGATATATGACCCCTAATTACCTACCGTGGTATCATGAAACAGGTGCAGAGAATTGCTACAGTATTTAGTCGCTACAACTAGCATAATTATTACCTGCATGAGTAACTTACTTGGTGGGTATAATATAAATAACCATAAACCAATACAACAAGTTTCAATTTATCCTTAAGTATTTTATTTATTCATTTTGCAGTCTTGGCTCATAGCATTTTAATATACACGTATTAAATCGAATACGCGTAGGAAATTCAATTGTCACAGATATTAGAATAAATATCTGAGCCCTAAGAGTTACCTATTTCTATAAAATTTATTAAACCAGCAATAACTAAAGTTAGCATTTTGATGAGACGTCAACTCCGTACATACATACATAGTATCACGCTTTTCCCAGAGGGGTAAGCAGAGATCACTTCCTGTGTGCTACGGTCTTTGCACACCACTTTCATACACGCTCGTCGATTACAGGTACTTTTGATTAAACCTTACTAAAACGATTATTCTCTTTGTTTCAGACACAGAACACTCAACAGAGAAAGAGACCCGTCCCGAGTACATACACCCGGACGGCCTATCCGACTTCGATCCATACTTAGCCGACTTCAAACCAGTAGTGGAAGAAGACGATTACATCCCTCTACCAGAGAACGATGAGACAATAGACGGTCTACCGATATTCCTTTTAGAGCCTAAGAACGCTTACGTTCTACGTACAAAGCCAGCGTCTCTAGTTTGCAGGGCAGCGAATGCTTTGCAAGTGTTCTTCAAATGCAACGGGAATAGGATAGAGAAGACTGCTCAGTTGGAGCATGTGGACCCTCACAATGGAGTGAGGGTCGTGGAGGCTGAGTTGAATGTGACAAGGAACGAAGTGGATGAGTACTTCGGAGGGCCGTATGGGTGCGAGTGCTATGCTTGGAACAGTAAAGGCAGGATAAGGAGTCAGTCAGTGTATATTGAGTATGCATGTGAGTATTTGAAGCCTATTTTGTATTTTGTACTAAACTAGTGACCTGCCCTCGCTTCGTTTCGGGTATATTTTACATAAAAACCTGCTTCTACCTATTCAAAAGGATTTTGATGCTCCTTTGTGTAGTTTTAAAGAGCTCGAAACGTTGGATCTCTAAATAATATGTTTAGAATACAATAGACGCGGGTTTAATCCAATAATTTTTTTTTCCAAATGTATAATGTTCGCGCAAATTTAATAGACAATATAATAATAATCATCTTTTGATCCTCACAATAATGATAAGTTAAGTATTTAGCTTCCTAAGTAAACATCAAGTTCCCGAACATTATATTGAATGTTTAGTCTAACTCTAAATGATTCACACAGATCAAACCTTAACTGTAAAGATAATGGCTTTGAACGAAAATTATAAACAAAACACTCAGCTGTCTGAACACAAAACCGAATTACTGTTATTAACGCTAAATTGCTATGTTAAAACGCTTAAAAGGAATAAATCATAGTCAACGCTTAAATTATAAATGAAATTGAATGTTTTTACACGTCAAGTATCATCGCTGCACAGTATAGGTAAATTGAAAAGTTAATAATGGTAAATGTTAATAGTGGTGGAATAATGGTGTTCGTCTAATGGTTTTGGTTAAGGTGGTCAATCTTAATGAATAACGGTGTAGGACATGTTAATATTATACTTAACAAGATTCAAACTTGGGGTCTATTGCCTTTGCCATTAATAGATCTAGCAGTCAATAGATTCTCCATGATAAATATATTACGTTTTTTATGTACCAATTTTTATGTAAGGTTTAATCAACGCATATTACCTTTGATTTTTTAAGGTTGTGTAATCGACCAACCCGCACTTGGCCATTGTGATTGACTAAGGCCTTATCGCCCTAGTTTAGGGTAGGCCCATGTCCCAGCTGTGGGGACGTAAATGGGCTAATGATGATGACATATCACACACAATACATATAGGATTTAGTAAGTGTTAGTTGAATTAGTTAGGAGGTCAGCTTAATAAATAAATATTTAGGACATTTCCACACACGGTCATCTGATCCCAAACTAAGCAGAGCTTGTACTATGGGCGTCTGAGGCAGATATACATAAATAGTTATTTAAATAAATATATACTGAAATACATAATCACACCTAGAAAAATGCCTCGCTGCATCCAATAAAGCTATGGGAACATTTTAAAATTAAACTGAGCAAATACTATGAAAGCCATGAAATATAACCGATATATGATTATAAGGTTCCTCGCTGCGCTGGTCACGAGTTGAAACATTCTCTAGCATTAATTAACATGTTTAAACTTTTAATTGCGCCTTTACCATTAGATTTATTGCATTATGTATGTGCATTGGTTACATTGGGTTACCCTATGAATTTGAAGTGGAGTTTGTTGTAGATGCTAAAGCCTTTTTAAGGTGATGTTTATTTTGTTCTAGCATGACGCCCGCGACTTTGTGCCTAAAGCGTTTTGTTTATTACTTAAAACATTATTGACTTTTGACGATGTTGATTAAAAAATAGTTCCCAATTTCTGGAGATTCTGAAATTTAAGTCTATTTAGTACCTACTATTCGTGTGAAAGTTCGACAGTGGACTTCAAAATTTATTTATTTATTTTAATTATTTTAATTTACTTTACTTTAGTATTACATTAGTATTGTAATGATTTTGTAGCTACTATGCATATATTACCAGGATTCAAAACCTGTCTGGTCACCATGCTTAAATGGTTAAAGGGGTCAAACGACTATGAACCCCCTTCCGACATTATCGGAATGCAAAATCGCATATTATTATTTTCCAACAATTTTCTAGCATTTCTAAGGATACGTTTACACAGAGGTTATAGTCCGTTATTCTATTTTTAACTAAAATAAACGCTAGCACTTTCAAAGGGTCGCTCCAATGCGCACGAGCAAACGGAAGTTCTCTTGATGAATATGTAAATTTTGTCATTAAACCTACCGCCGCGATAATTGTGTTGCCTATTTACTTTGTATCATATATGTTCACACATATAATACTCCACGTGTGAAACATAGTGAAAGTTTCATAAAACAAGTTTAAAATTCTACTAGCTAAAAATTTTGATGTGATCCATAATTGGGACGTATTTGTACAGTTAAAATTAGTGAATTATGAATTATTTAGAAGAACATTTTCGGGTTGTATGTTACTCTTAGCCAGGCTCAACAAGCTATAATTTTTTATTGGTTTTGGACCTTATCGGACGGTTTTAGGGTCCAAAACAATGTATTCTCGATTTTCCACAACGTGGCTGAGGGTTAAAAAAAGATGTAGCAATTTGATTATTACCTTGACCCATATTTTGATGGAGCAATTTTTACTGTAGATACAAGTTGTAAATTAAAATACTCATAATATTAATTAAATGATGCTTTAAAGGCCGAAGCTCAACATCTGGCCTATGACTTCGTTACTGCGCAATGTCAATAAAATAAATTCAATTACGAAACTCCTGTCCGCTAGAACTTATTTCTTATTAAACTGATCAGGTACGAATTAATTGAAAATGCTGATCATCTAAAAGTACAAGGATTAATTTAAAACGAATATGTGTAAAAGAACAGCTCGTCCATACCTTAATCGGGGGAATAATTCATGACCCAATCAAGTTCAACCGCCGTTACAAGAAATACGAATATTACATACAAAACGAGTAAGGGTAAGGCGGGGTGCAGACGTTTATTGTATTTAGGTTTTGAGTTTATCCTGGTAATTGTACCGGTTGCAAAAGTATAGTCAGACTTTTATTATTTTCGACTGCTTCGTAGTTATTGTAGTACATTTGTTGATAATTTCAAAAGTATCGTATTGTCTATGTTTCTAAAAAACGCTACAAATTACAAAAACTACAAATGCAATAATATGTTCATATATAATTTTCATCCCCAAAATAAATTTTATTTCTAATTCTAGGCTGCTAAATCTAAATATTTACAAAATAAATGAAGATTATCGTGTCTATCACAAAACTTATGAGGCGACCCCATATTTATACCATAAATGAAGCATGATATATACTACGAATTAAAGTAAAGTAAAAAAACCGAGTACAATCTTTTAAAAAGCAGAAATGCAACTGCAGTTATTTTTTGACACTACAAGTTATGTTCTCGTGAGTACGCACCTTTAATGTGACTGCCCGATTGAGCCATAAGCATTTCATACGAATATGGCTCATTAAAATGTACCCGATATTTATAACTTTAGTTTTAAAATGGGTAATTAAACAGGTCCGAGTTATACTCGACAAGGAAATGGGCTTGTTATTATGGGATTCAAACATGCACAGCACAATGAATATCAGCAATGCAGGTGAAAGTTTTTCCAATTAGGTACTATTACATACCTACTGCTATTAAAAAAAATCTTAAAATTAGGCTGTAAAATTTTAGGTACGCTAGGCGTACCGACCTAACGTACGCAATGTTTAATACGAAAGTTTCATTAAGAATGTGCCTAGTAAATGTTATACAGTAACATTCAAAGAAATATTACTTCTTAATAATTTTTATTTGGAATAAGTTTCCTGCATTTCTGACATTTTATTATGCCTGGTAAATACCTGTAATACATAAATTATGTATAGGATATAGAAGATTAATCACCAAAAGCAACATTCAGGCGAATTGAGAAACTCCTCATTTTTGAATTCGGTTGAAAAGAAATGCATAAGTACAAATAAAAACATTATCATAAATAAAAAAAGAAAACCAATAAATAATTTTGTTTTATATAAAGGTATGAAATATTTACTTTTCTTCCTAAATAATCAACAGAAGAGTTATACTGCCTAGTTTCCTTTTATTGTGGAACAGGTCAACACTCATATAAACATATGTGAATGGAAATTAATGAGAATGAAATACAACTAGGATTTAAAAGGGCTTTGTTTATAATTATTTAACTACCCAGCTGTACTTAAAATACAATATCCGTAAGAATGAAAATAATCAATGGGTTAACTTAGCATAACCTTTGAGTGACGATAAAAAAAAAATAACCGATTGAATACATTTTCGAAATACAAAACATACCTATGATACAATTATCTTCACATTGGTACATAGGTAATTAGTTTTGTTTTGAATTGTATTAATTCTTTCAAAGTTTTTCAAAATAGTTGTGGGATGTTTAAATTTCATTTTAATGGCCGCCCACGTCTTCTGTCACGCGAAAATAGTTTTGACAGCAATCAATAATTAAAAAAGCCTCCAATTTACCTTGTAAAATTTGCTACCTTGTAAAATTTGCTATTTATTAATGAAAGCCCCATCAAATCGGTCCAGCCGTTTCGAAGATTAGCGGGAAAAAACAGACAGACAGAAATGTGTTTTATATTTTTAGCTGTTTGTAATATTATAATAACATCCTTTTACTAAAAGGATGGGTACAAAAAGAAGGTACAAACAGCCACTTAAGTTTTATTTAGTTGTATAGATAAAGCAATCCAATTCTACAAATTCGTAGAACTATTTCAAGTTAATCCGAAATTCTAATAGAACAATCTACATTGAAATTCACTAATCAAGCTGCGAAATTTCATAAAAGAATTTTAAAATGAAGCCATCTGCCTCCCCTCTACATTTCTCGCTGTCTATAAATTCAAAATACGAGACAATACCAGCAGAATTCCAAGAGCAGGAAACCCCTAAATAATGGGGATAAAAATAAAGCATAGCGGACAATTAACAGTCGCGCCCATTGTAGAAATAACACGAGCACAGCCTGAGATGATTTTGGAATGACACGGGATGACACTGAAGAATAAATCTTGAGTGGAACGTTGAATGGGAGTCTTGACTTTGAAGATATTTGTGCGTCGCGTCACACTAATTAGACGGTTGTTTCTGTATCTACTTAGATAGGTTTTCATAGGATATGTTATTTTTAAGAAATGGACTATTTTGAGAATCTTTCGTTGTCTTTTCGTACGATTGTTGTTATAGCGAACATACTACCTTACAATTTTTAACCTACTCCGGAAGACCAATTCAAAATATGTATCAATTAGATCTTATTAGATATCTGAAAGTTAATGAGAGTAGAAGCGAGAGTACATGAGACTACATGGGTGACATGGTTAACACCCAAATACTATAACACACACAATTTTTTTTAGATAGCAAGCAGATTTACATGGGTACATACATCTGTGAATGACAAATTGATGAGGAATTTAATTATTATCATGCAAATTTCATCATCGAAGCCAAGTGGTATGACTTATTGACTTACATCTCCATTTCCATAGAACCATCAGCGAATTTTAATAAAAATGAAAATGTGCATGACGAAATGTAGTAGTTTCATTAAGCGGGAGCTGTCTTGAACATATTGGACAGAAGCTCTCCCAAATAAAGGTTACTGGTTTGCTTAACGATTGGATCCGTTAAGGAATGTGAACGAAAGTTAATGAACAGACACGTAATGGTTCTGTCTTTGGAGACTTGACATGTGTCTTGTCTTGTTACTTTACGTTGCAGTCATTAATCCTCTTACTAATATTATTAATGCAAAACTCGACAGTCAACACACTCGTCTGTTTGTCGCGCTTTTACTCCAAAACATGATATCAGATTTAAATTATTTGGTACACAGTTGGTCAAAAGTTTTAAAAATTATTTAGGTTTCATGAAATTACTTCTCACGTAAATACTTTTGTTTTGATACAATATTTTGTATGTATGG
The DNA here is from genome assembly GCA_039566165.1 of Maruca vitrata. Classification (NCBI taxonomy): domain Eukaryota; kingdom Metazoa; phylum Arthropoda; class Insecta; order Lepidoptera; family Crambidae; genus Maruca; species Maruca vitrata. The sequence goes on from CM076917.1 coordinate 1,495,881, forward strand.
TGAAAATATTGATAGGAACTTTTCCAAATAGGAAAATACGAACATTTAAAGATATACAAAGGTGTGTCTGCTACAATACTAGTGATACTGTAGCGGGACTCGTGTTGCTGCTAATGCACACACCCGTTATTTGTGCGTTTCTGTGTTTCTTATGTTTTATTTAAGGGCCAATAAATGTTTTCTTTCTTTCTTCAATACATAGCATAAATTAGGGGTGAGAGCCATCAGCTTCCCCGAAAGTTCGGTGATGATTACGAGGCCAAGCCATCATCGTATGTCAGTTAGGAAAAAAATATAGTATCAAACAAAGTCGCTTTCTCTGTCCCTATATTATGTATGCTTAAATCTTTAAAACTACGCAACGGACTTTGATGAGGATTTTTTAATAAATAGAGGGATTCAAGTTACTCTTACTTACACTCTTAGGTACTCTTGAATCTCTGTTTAGGACTTGTGGTAAAATTCACCCGAAGTTTGAAGCTGGGGCGGATAACTACTTCTTTATATGCTATTATCATCTTTTGAATTGGCTGGCAATAATTAAAACGTAACTTTACTAGGATCCCAAGCCTCCCTGCGTCACTTAAACTTCCATCCCATTTATAAATAATCGCTCTACCTAGTGATGCTTAGAATTTTTTCACGCCCCAAAGCGGTATCGTAATTTTTAACTATCTTTTTAGGGTTTCGTACCTAAAAGGTAAAAACGGTACTCTATTAGTAAGCCTCCACCGTCCGTCTGTCTGTCTGTCTGTCTCCAAGCTGTATCTCACAAAGCGTGATAGCTAGAAAGCTGAAATTTTCACAAGTGATGTATTTCCATTGCAGCTATAATAACAAATACTAATATTTAGGGGGTGTCCCCATTCAATAACCGTGTTTTTTATCGTATTTTTGTGCTTAATTAAACGGTCACAGGTAGACGTTAAAATTTTCAGAGAATATAATTGCTTGTAAATAACCTTTAAAAAAATAAATTAATAGTAATAAAGTTAAGATAAAACGTGGGCTCCCAATCTCCCATACAACAAACGTAATTTTTAAGCAATTTTAACTCGGTCTTAATAATTACATACATCAAACTTGATTTTCTATTATTTAAAGATCTCAATAAACACATTCAACAAACGTGAAGATAGTACGTAAATTACTTTGCAGTCATTAATCCTCTTACTAACATTATTATTGCGATGCGTGATTTTATGTATGTATGTATGTACGTATGTACGGAACCCAACGTGCGCGAACCCGACTCGCGCTTGGCCGGTTTTTTATCCCGGTTAGGGGTGGTTCCGGAACCATTACCGCAAGGAAACATTATTTCCGCTCGTTAACCCTACACTAGCTGATAAATGCCGGAGCTATCAAATGTCTTGGGCGTGCATCACTCATTACTGTTACGGCGTGAGGAAGTTTGAGTCGTTCCAAATTAGGGTTATGAATGGATGATATTTTTTGTAATTTGATACTTTTTTGACGTGTGTCAAAACTTATGTAGTCATTGGGTGCGTTTAGCCGACAGACAGACTGGTCAGAATCTGAGAGTGCTGAACAGCATTCGACAATTCTGACTACTGTATCGGCCAGAACCATGCTGAGTGGAAATGAGAGAAGTGAAGTTAGCTGTTAACGTTTGAATATTCCGCCATATGACGAATCAATCAATCAATCTGAATATCGCCACTTAGCATTCCTCAGCCGCGTCAGCCTATGCTACTCAGCAATCGCCATTTTTCTTTCTGTGCTGCCAAGATTGTGTGTCGGCTAAACGCACCCATTGTTTTGAATGAATAAATGATGTTTATTTCTCAACACAATAATACAATAATAAAGATACAACAGATTAAACAAAAATTTTAGATTGATGTAATAAAATATAACTTAAAAGCGTTTTGAATTAAACGGTTTAGTAGTAATTATTGTAGCGCTCTCCCCATCACTGGAATTGACAAGATAAAAAATAACATTAAATAAAATTATAAATATTACACATCACATACATTGATCAGATCCCGAGGTGAGTAGCTTAAGCACTTGTGTTACGGATTTTTGAACACCGATGTTTGTCACACAAATTTTGTCCCGAGTGGGAATCGAACCCGACTCTTGGGACCATAAGTAGTGACTATGGGTCACTAACTACTGTTCCATCGAGCCATTCAAGTCATTGAGTGCAATATAACCTTACAATTTAAAATGTAAATAGAATTAATTATGATAGGAGTTTATTTAAGATAATATGATTTATGAAAATATTTCAAATATTACGAATAATAATAATAATTTACCTACTGAAATATTTTAAACCAAAACCGACAACTATTTTCTCGTCAAAGGCCATTGCATAATCAAATATTAATTTACAGCGTTGTACAGTCAGATCGTAATTGAATTCATGATTGATAACAGAATATTTGTAATGTTCGTATCATTGTACCAACTTGATACAATAACAATGGCTATTGTTCTTATTCACGTTAACAACGCGCGTAACATATTAATAGTGATATCGGAAACATGTACATGAACAACATCTATTAATCTACTTATCCGTATCTAAATAAGTGGGTGAATACCGTTAATGAAAACCAAAAATCGTCGATGGCCGAGTGGTGGTAGTTCCTTGGCATGCGAGTGTACCACTGTGTTTTCAAATTCAAAATTCATTTGTACGAACAATCGACGCTTTAACGGCAAATGAAAACATCGTGAGTAAACCTGCACACCTATGAACAAATTCTAAGGTTGTGTAGTCAACCAACCCGCACTTGGCCAGCGTGGTTAAGGTCGGATCGGCCCAATTTAGAGTAGCCCCGTGTCCCAGCATAGGGGACGTATATGAGCTGATGATGATGATAATGACTGTTAATGTATAACTGGCTCAATGGCGCATTGATAGTGCCCTAGTCTCATACGCCAAGAGCCGTGGGTTCCATTACCACTCTGGACAAATGTATGTGTTTTGAACATCTGTGTCTGAGTGTGTAAAATTTATGTATTTATATATTTTAGGTTTATTTGTGTATACTACTGGTGTTTCTGATATCTACACAAGTGCTTAAACAACTTACCACGGGATCAGTCTAATGTGTTGTGATGTTTTGACTGGCTCGGTGGAACAGTGGTTAATGACCCTGGCTGGCGGTTCCAAGAGTCGTGGGTTCGATTCCCACTCGGGACAAATATTTGTGTGATGAACATCGGTGTTTGTTCCGTGTCTGGGTGTGATTATGTATTTAAGTATGTATTTATAGATATATATGTATGTATATTAGTCTCTGACGCCCATAGTACAAGCTCTGCTTATTTTTGGTTCAGGTGACCGAGTGTGGATATGTCCCAGATATTTATCATTATTTTATTATATTTATTTGTTTTTTTGTATGTTGGAATCTGCCTTATATGATTGATGCCTATAACATGTTGTAAGAAGCAGCAGATAGAGTAATCAACGACTAATGCCCACTTAATGTCAAACCTCACTTAATGACTTATCTTCTTTGGTGTTAATTATGTTAACCTGGCTCTAGGTTAAAACCTAGGTTCATTAGGTACAGATTACAGCTGTAATTGAGTACATACTTGTATACTTTTAAGAATCATCATACTGATTTTAAAAGAGTACAGAAAAATACACCTAACCATACTGACAACTTGTTAAAATTCTTGTGTAGTTGGCTAATATCAAGCTTGGCCTATGTCACTGCAATCCTTTTAAAAACGGGCCAGTGTAACTTGACTTTGCGAGTCTAAATGGTTGCCTACCACTAAAAAAACTGTCTGTTATACCTACCTATAGAAGACACTCTTCAACCTTTTTTTTTTGTTGTTGTTATAGCGGCAACAGAAATTGGTCCATCATCTATGTCAAAATGTCAGCGGTCTACATATCGCGGTTGATGAGCTAGAGCTCGGTGACAGACAGACAACTAAGGCCCACATTAGAGTCCAATTTGCGTTGGCACTGTTTGGTTCAGAACGTCAAAAATCAATTTGCTACTCACTACACTACTTTCAGGGGTGAGAGCCATTCGCTCTCCTGCAAGTCCGGTAATGATAACAAGGCTACTCCAAGCCATCATCTTAGTAAGTTAGGAAACACCAAAGAAAACGTCGGCCTTGTCCTTCCAATCTCGACCTTCTTCCTCAGACATAAAGAAGCAATTCGTCCACCAGCCTCAGACAGCGTCATGGGAGATGTTAACAATAGCCCTTGTTCTAACCTCATATTTCTTCCACAGACATAAAGAAGCAATTCGTCCAGCAGCCTCAGACAGCGACAGTGGAAGCTGGAAGGGGGGTGACCTTCCGCTGTTCCCCGCCCCCCGCCGCCCCTCCGGCCACCATTAGGTGGATCAGGAATGGTGTGCCAGTTGAAGCTACCGATGAGACCCTGGTGCTGCCTAAAGTTGGGTTACAGGTATGTATTGTCCAAATACAAATGACATTTACTTACACAAAAACAAATAATTATCTTTACAACAGACCTTATCCCCACTCTAGGCTGAGTATGTCCTGTAGTGCTACCATGAGTTAACTATCGAAAACTTTTATACGTTAAAAACCTATCGAACTGTTTTTTTTCATGCTACTGATTTTAGTTCTAAGCGTTACCGCTGTAAATTTTTCATTAACATTTTGATTGACGATATCGAGTCTGTCACTTTTAAACTCATGGTAGCGCAACTGTTGTGTAAGAGTTACGTAGGACTACAAAGTTAAATTCCCAAAATCTGTACCTTAAATATCTTACCATTTTCAAAAATACAATTATCAGGTGTTCTGTACACCCACAGCACGCCTGGAGTAAGACTGTCAGTCGATATTGATGCTTATGCCCACTTCATAAGGATTGTGGTACACCACCATTCCTAATTTGTAGAGTCTAAGTGTTCCGCCTGACGAGTGGTTGACTGTACTTTTAAAACTATTGGAATAAATTAATATGACCAATCTTAATATAAGAAAATCAACTACTGTGTACAGCAGATACAATGCATTTGTCATAAGGTATTGTTAACTTAAGTACGAGTATGTGATGATATGAATGTTTATGTAGCTCTCATTAGAGCTTCTGATGACAAATTAACAAAAGCACTGAGAAAAAAGTGAAGCTCATTAACAACAGAGACAATCATGGAACGTGGTTAACGTGTGCATTTTGTATGAAAAAAAGAACACCATAAATGAAACTTTTGTTTTTTCCTAACTGCCATACGATGATGGCTTGGATTAGCCTCGTCATCATCATCGGACTTGCGGGGGAGCGGATATCTCTCACCCCTAATATTTTTGTTACTAACAAACGTAAAAATATTATTATGACCAATAATGTCTAAAGAAGGAAATTAATACGGTTGGTCTTAGATTTACAGTAAAACTAACAAGACAAATTGTACCTTTCACATTTCCGTTCCCGATAACCACTGCTGCTCTTAACTGCCAATAAATCAATATCAATCCTCTCTAAGGTAACAACCCGAACTCAATTATCCACACTCGCACCAGTTGCACGCTCAATTACAAATTCCGAACATGTTGCGTAGGACATGGCGAATTATACTTGTGTTGCTGAGAACATCGCTGGCCGCCGGGAGTCGGACGTTGCTGTACTGTCGATATATGGTGAGTGACTCAGTTGACTTGAGCATGCTAATGTAGCCTACTATAACTGAACATCTGTAGAATCGTAAAGAGTGAAACCAAAGAAGAAATGGATATGATTGAGGGAATGTAATCCTTACTAATATTATTAATGCGAAAGTAAATTTGTTACGCAATCGCGCGTAGAGAACTGAGCCGATTTAACTGAAATTTGGTACAGATATAGTCCATAACCTGAGAAAGGACATAGGCTTCTTTTTTTAACTGATTGCTTAATAAAGAATTAATGTTTTACCAGTTAAACGTTTCTACGCGGACGGAGTCGTGTTGAAAGCTAGTGTGAAATAAGAATAAGATACTGCTTCTTAAATTTGAGTGCTACTTAAATTAGAGTTTTGATGAATAGGATTTTTGTCACATGGATTAACATATTTTGCATGTACTTGTATTCATTTTCAAATCCATTTAGTTAGCATTATCAGTATGAATTCTTTGGTAAACCAGTGTAAAACTATGATATTTGTAAAACTATGAGCGACAAATTGTTACGAATTTCATTTTGATGATTATTTTGCTGGTCACATTTTGTCATTAAATTTATGCGTCTTTAAATTGTGTAAGTAACGTACTCTATTCTTAATCTTAACATGGATCTTGACTTGCAATCAAAAAGCGATTTAATAATTAAAGCTACATACATTTGGAGGGCCAATTAAGACCATCGTGAGAGGAACAGTTTTGGCCAGTGATTCAATGACCTATTTAAAACTATGAGCTCGACGTTTAAATTTATTTTTTTATTGCCAAGCTAGAACAAAGACATGATTGTTAAATTATCATACAAAAAGTTCAATGAATATTATCTGCTATACCAAAATTGTCAAATAAATATTTTAGGGACGTGTCCATTCACGGTCACATGATCCCAAACTATGCAGAGCCTGTCATAAGTATTTCAATGACATTAATATTTAATATTACACTTGCACTTTCTTTAACTAATTCCTTGCACGTGCTTGCGAACTACTAAATTCAATCGATCATGCATTCATTTTCATTCCATTACATTTTATTTCATTATTGTTTCGCACAACAAGCGATCCAAAACTATTACAACATCCTCCATCACAGCATTCCCGACCACACGGTGGGCAGTAATCTAATGAACAGGTGTAGAAATAGCTAAATCCTTATACACGTGTTAGCACATTCTGTATGAGAGCCAAGCAATTTGCATTGAAAGGCGAAGGAATTTGAGACCATTATAGACAATACGTGGAACGGGCAGGAAGTAGAATGTAGCAACTGATGCCGTTCTTGGAATATAAACTGTTGGACTTCGGGGACTTATTACAATGGTTCGCGCGGAAGATTTTCTCCGTAAGATGGTTATGCTATTTTAATATTATATTAATAACTTCAGAAATAGTTCTCTTATTGAAAACGAGAATGTTATTCTATAAGCCGTCTTTTTAATATAAATATTTTTGTGGTAACCAAAAGTACCAGTAATCGACGAGCATGCATGAAGGGATTGATGGATGTGAAAGAAGCGAAAGTGGTGTGCTAGGATCGTAGTACATGGCAGGAAGTGATCTCTGCCTACCCCTCTGGGAAAAAGGCGTATTTTTATGTATGTATGTATTTTTGTATGTAACATTTAGTAAAATAGGCTACCAAATAATGAGCAGCAAGGCTAATCTAGGCTCAAATGTGCTACACTTATGTGCACCGCAGTCACCACAACAGTCCGATGAGGCCACACCTACTACCAATATTCTAGTTATGACGTCAGAATCTAGTTGATAATTACAATGCTTGTTAAGTGGGTGCCACTAACTTGTTGTTACTACATTGCAAAGTCGTCGTGAGGCTTTGCTCGTTGATAGCCTAATACAAAACTTCTGCTATCTACCTGTTTCTAACAACGTTTCACACGGTGTAGTCAGCAAGGACATAGCATTCACACCGTTGATGAAGGATGTTGTAAAAGATTTGAACTTCTTTTCACTAAAGGCAAACCTAACATCAACACTCCACTGCCTTACTTGATGGCCCAAGAGCACTGGTGAGCTCTCCAATACACCATCGATCCAGTCAAACTGTTGCATCTGATATCCGTATAAGAAGTGCTTAAACAACTTACTTCGGAATGGGACCAATGTATGTCGTGTGAAACAAGCCACTTACCAATGTGTTTTCATTCTTCAATTTAAAATAATTATACTTTCGACGCTTTAAGTAAGTAACTGCCTCGTTGGTCTATTGGTAGCAAGCGCTGCGTAAGGACCGAGAAGTCCCCGGTTCGAGTCCGGGGTTGGGCAAAATTTGTGTGAGTATTTCTGTAATGAAATTACTCGGCCCGAAGTTAGGAAGTTGGCGGTTGAACGCCCGTGCCTGATCTCTCATCGGTCATGTCGGATTGCCGTCTCACTGAATTAAGAGAGTAAGGGAATAGAGAGTGCACTTGTGTTTACGCGCACACTTGTTCACTATAATATCGTCCCCGTCGTGGCAGAATTAAACAACTAACGAAACCAAAGTTCAATTTCGGTAAAAGTGTCAGTTATTTAATTTTGACACGACGGGGACGATATGTCCTGAGCACATAGCTGATCTCAATTGAGATCGGCCGCCATGGCTGAAATCAATCGGACGTCTTATTATTATATGAGCTGATGATGAGCTCTTTCCTTAGTGAACGGCGGATGGTCCCCCTGGTCAGCGTGGGCGGCGTGCCGCTGTGGTGCTCAGACGAGCGGCCGCCGGCGCTCGCGGAGCTGCACCGAGCCCTCTCCAGCCAATGGGGGCGCTCCGTGCAGGGGGCAAGCGACGCAGTCTGATGATGACTGCTTAAGATGCCAAGGAGGTATGAATGAATTTGGTCAGGTCAACATCTGCATCACAACTTTTGCTGCACAGCAACTTTGACAAAACTTAAGCCACAATTGGCTTAAGTTTTGTCAAAGTTAACATCTACTTCTTCAAGAATCCTCAAACTAAAATATGGTGGAATGGTGAATATACACCGTGAAATTTAAGTGGTTGTTTTCCCGTGGCAGAACGATTTGCCTTTAGTAATACCTACTATAGAATTATGCAAATTATTCCTTGAAAAAAAAATTCTTTTTCAAATTTTCAAAATAATAATTTTCCAACTCGAAAACGAGAGAAGCTATCGTTGTTTTTTAAGATGTGACGTAATCAGGTACTGCTTGCCGCATGAAATCGATGCTTAAAGCTAAAGAAGCTCTGCGGCCTAAGTAATAAAGTGGTTCGAAAGTACTTTCGAGTTTAGGTTAAACTTTTCGTAAAACCGGCATTTATTGATTGTAATAAAAAAGTACTGCACAAATCTATTGTGCTACTAAGGTAGAATCATTTTGCTTCGGGAAAACAACCACTAAAATTTTGTGTAAATTATAAAATTAAGATTGTTCCTCCGCGTCGATTGGTAACTCAGCTACTTATTGCTCTAAATTTTAACTTGGTTTCACTAATCATGGCTGCGAGCTGACTCTCTTGTTAGTAAATATATTGGTATTGGTATTGGTGCAACGGGCTGATATCCGCAACTCGACGTCAAAGCGCCTATTTTGCGTGGGGTGGGAATCACTTGAACCATCCCAGCTCATTGAGGAAGGCCAGCAGTAGCAGCAGTATTAGTAAGTTAGTAAAAAGTTGTTATCATTTAAGCGTAGGTCCGATTACACATGGCCGCGGTGAAATTACCCCATTCTATTCGTTGCCTCTAAGTCGCCATTTGCAGACAGCATACTCGAATGTTTAGGTATCTGTTAAGACTCTTCTTACTTGCCAAGCGTCTTGAACCCCCCTCCTTTTACTAGGTGGCTCCTGGTCTCCTTGGGGGGCGTGGTCGTCGTGCGGCGCGGAGTGCGTAAGAACGCGACGGCGAGACTGTACGGGTGCCTGCGCTGGCTCCTCGCTGCAGCACGCTGCGTGCGTCGATGGACTCTGCGCTGGCGGTATGAGTGAGTTCTTTGAACCTTTTCTGCCACGTGTCATTAAGGCATATAAGCCAGCTCATGTTTTGTCTCCCTCCTATGATCCCGGGCTCTTTAGGCGGGGCGTGAAACGTATATTGGGAAATTCCTCATGCAACACAAAATACGCTTTATAATTTGAATAAAATATGTTTTCCCCAAACATACAATCAATTTGATATTCAATTAGAAATAAAAAAGGGCTATCCAGAAAAAAAAACATATATTTTCATTTTGGTAGTAATTCAGCAATTGAAAGTTTTCAGTACAATATGTTTATACGTCGCTCAAATAGACACCAGCGAGAATACCAGCAGCCCATCGGCTTCTTGTCATATGCTGAGACTGGGACCTAATTGACTACAAATTAATGAACCATGTTGAGTGTATTTTGTTTTTCTGTACGTTTGTGGTTAATACACATTTTTTATTATATTCTTATGTGTATCTTTTGTTCAGGACTGTACAGTAATACAACACTCTACATCGGTATTGGAATCACAGTGGCGATGTTGGCTGCGGGAGCGGCGGTCCTTTACGTTTGGTGTCGGTACCGGGCCACCAGGCCTGGTTATGTTCCAGCTAGAAACGGTACGTACAGCAGTTACTTTTTTAAGTATATTCTGACTTATAAGAGCTAAAAGATCTGGTGGAGTATCAAGATAGTAAACTGCACATAATTCGTAGTATATAAGACCGAGAGGACTCTGTAGAGAACAAATCTGCCTTAAGCCTGTCGTTATAATAGCTTAATTATTATAAAAAAAATCTGGAACATTTCCACACACGGTCATCTGACCCCAAACCAAGTTAAATACACATTCACACTCAGACACGGAACTAACACCCTTGTTCCGATTATCACTCATAGTTAATTTGAATGCAAGATAAAATAATACACTGTTCAAGTATTATGTTCAACCTCATAGTTATTTCTATCACAGGGATGCCAAAGTCTTACTCGAGCAACAAAAGCAACGCTGGTCCTGACTTGACGAGAGCATGCAACGAATACTGGATGCATGGACCAGATAACCATTACGACATGCCTCATGTGAGGGACAGGTAAGAAGATGTAGAAGACTTGTAAAATCTAAGGCATTTGTAGGCAAAGCATTAGTAAGAAGTATTATGTTGACTTAGTGTACTTAGAACTAGGACCCGGCCTGTGTAATCCAAAATACATTTTGGAGTAGAAGTCTCAAGAGGCCTCTACGTTTTGCCACAGAAGTTTCTAAACAAGGCCGGCAAGGTAACCCTCTCCCTTGGATACCAGTCTGTTCTTCTTTTTTTCCATGAGAATGGTGCTTTTTGTCCATACCTGTGTCCACCTAATGTGCAGGTAAATCTGGAAGTTCTAACAGTTATTTTTTTTTTTCATATTATGATAACATTTAATTTCTATCGTAGCTACGCGTCCCCGTTCGGGCACAGAAGCAGACAGCAATCGTCGATAGGAAGCAACCACTATGAGATGAAGCCATACAGTCCGTCCGGAGAGTCAGCATCTAGCTGTTACACTAATTGTGAGTTTATTTATTTACTCAAAATTAGGTACACTGACAGATTTGACAGGACCGGGCAGAAATCCACAAATAGTGTACACAAAAGTTTAACCTTTTCCTATTAAAATTTGTTATTCTTTATCACAGAACACATCAACCACAAAAGCAAACTGCACTCTTACCTTTTTTTTCTTTTTCTAACTGACTTATGATGATGGCTTGAAGTAGCCATGTCATCATCATCGGACTTGCGGGGAGAGATGGCCCTAAATAAATTTAAGCGACGTTTGCCTGAGGGTGCCTCCTTACGGGGCTCGACCTATAATTAGTACTCACCCTTCAATTCTTCAACAGCACGAACGATGACGTCACGATCCAGCGAGTGCTCGTCCCAACTAGCCGAGTTGATGCCCTCATCGCCCTCCGTCTCCAAGGTAGACGTGGCCGTCACTCTGCCAACTGCGCCGCTCGACACCAGCTACCGAGACAAGATATGTTTGACCATCGTCAAATGACTTGGTTAGTTGATTAGACAAGATGAGACGTGGCGCAGTGAAATGTCAATTTTGTTTGGTAATCAGCTGATTTGAATAAAATGCTGTTTGATTGTTTGAACGCGCTAATCTTTGGAACTTCTGGTTCGAATTGAATTCGTTTTGTGTTGGATAGACCATTTATTGGGGAAATCTTAAGGCTATAATAACATCACGCTGTGAACAATAGTAGAAAAGAAACAGTAGGAAATGTTTCCAAATCGGGGGAATACGCCGACGAAGTCGCTGGCACAGCTAGTATTGACATAATAATAAAGTCTGTTAAATACATGGACTTACAATTTACTTCGTAGATTACAAATTAATTTATATTTCACTGCGCCTTAACGGTAACGAATTGTATAAATTAATCGGGTTGTATTGTTACTAAAAGAGCTAATATTTGATTAAAATATTTTTGGCAAATTTATTTAAGGGTTATTATAAATTTTTACCTAACGATTTGAATTTTTTTGTTAGTTTTATTACCTACCTATTAATAATGTTTTGTTACTGTAAATAATTTTGTGTTTTTTCTAATGCTTTCTTTATTTAATTACGTATAAATTTTATTTAAAAAAAAACTTTAAAGTGTTATAATAATTATAACATTATCTTCATTGTTTTTACAATAGTAAAATTATGTGTTTGCATTTAAGAACATGCAAGACTTATCATTTAGATAGCACAAAACTGCCTAATTTATGAAAAATAAAGACTGAATACAATGTCTGGTAATTTGAAACATAAGTTACATTATTTCCTCTCTATACTTACAAGTTCAAAGTTCTTACTTTGTTTTTTTTTGTAAAAACTAAAAATTTTGAGGTCAAGAAAATCGTCTTTATATAACATTTTTTTTGGCGTTTCATTACTTTTTTGTAAGACTGTTTTGTATCTTATGACGTATCGAACACTATGGGTGGCAGATCACTAAAGGTACTGTTGTATAGTGCCTAAATGTAAATATTGTAATTTATAAACTGTGATATTTTATATACAATAAACGATGCTTAATTAATTGTGAAATGTTTTATTTAATTATTTTCCTGTAATGTAGGCTAGACATTTTTTTTCCTAATTGACGATGATGATACGATGTTGGCTTGGAGTAGCCTCGTCATCTTCACTGGACTTGCGGGGAAGCAGATGGCTCTCACCCCTAAGTAGGCTAGACATGTACTTAGAATACTATCACGCTCTCCAAGGAGTTACCCATTTTTATGTCATAATTTTATAGAAAACTGTTTTTAGTGCAATTAAACATAAAATGATTTTTTTAAATTCCTAGACCAAATTTTTTTACAATGCAATAAATCAACATAAATATCTCATACTAAACCGAAAAAAATTACAACTGAATTGGTCTAAGCACTTTAGGTACTACGGTAGAACAATCAAACATTATTATAAACATACAATACACATACAATCATACATTTATATAGGTATCTTCCTACTCGTACATACAGGGACTGCAAAATTATCAAACGGCTTGGCACATGTAGTTAGGTTAAAAACCTTTTATTTGTATTATTAGTACTTAGTAACATAAAGGAATTTGTAAATATGTTATATCCAATTGCATGTCACGGTAATGAGGGTTAACGCGTAAGTATGATGAATACGTAGGCGTGAAGTCCAACTGCAGCATGATTGGTAAATATTGACATGTCTGTCAATGTCACGTCAAAAATAACCAATCATGTTGCAGTTGGACCTCACGCCTAGGTATTGCTATCTAGTGAATTTGTCATACGCATTAACCCTCATTACAGATATACGTACCTATCTAGGAAGTAACAATATAACATAACTACAAAGTTAAGGCACTCTATAGACGTCGAGAACAAAATTGAAGAGACCAAATGAAACACAAATAAAACCCTTACTCATCCATACATCCCATCAAGGAGTTGGAAATATTTTAATGAGAAAGACAAATACATTATTCAGTCAGAAGGAAACTTTGAACTCCGTTGTGCTCATATAGTTTGACTAATGACTTGAGACCAAAATAGCTGTTTGATTTGTTAGCCACTTGAAGGTTAGTTTTAGTGCTCACGACACGACCACGATACGATCGACGTTCGTATATTTAGACATCTTAAGAAAAATATAATTCAAGCCTATTTTAGATCATAGACTATCCATATAAAATTATTATCATTGGTTTTTGCTCGAATTTGCGCTCTTTGTCTGTGAATAAAGAAAATATTAACAGAAAAATTTTTGTTTAAGATTTTATAATAACATACATGTTGTTGTATTATTAGGTTGTGTAGTCAACAAACCCGCACTTGGCCAGCTAAGTTTAACTAAGGCCTTATCGCCCTAGTTTAGGGTAGGGCCACGCCCCAGAAGTGGGGACGTGGATGGGCTGATGATGATGAATAACACATATTGTGTGATTCATCATCATCATACACAATTATGTGATTTAAAATATCAAATCACATAATTATGACAAAAATCGATTGCCAAAGCCTTCGAACGTAACCTAACCTAAAAGAAGAATTTTCGGCCATCTTGGATACGTTAGAAAAATCGTGGGGTCTAAAAGTCCCATCTCGATGACTCGATATCCGACCCTAATAGGTCCCAGAGAAATTAAGTACTGACATCGCTCCGATGGGTGGTCCGACGGCTTAATTGATGCTTTTAATTCCTCTCCTTGCTCCACTAGCCATTTTAATGTTCCCGATAAGACAATATGGGGATATTTGTTTTACGATTCTGATACAATCGAATTTTTTGTAAGAATGCTTCGGAGATCTGGGAATTGTGGTAGTTTTTTGTTTTGGTTGAGGAATTAATTAGTTGTTAGCAGTTGAAGGGTTAGCAGCTGGTATTTTTGGGTTAAAATTCTGTTAACGATGAATCATGTTTCAATAAATAGTAAAAAAATTCGTTAGTAGATTTAATTTAGTAGTAGAAAATGTACATATACATACTTGTCCACATTTGCATACCATGTAATAACTAAGTCAGCACTTAGGATAAGTACTAATAGAATTTAGACATGATTTTTTGTGTATGTTTTTGAGGTTTTCCTAATAAAAAAATCTTTTACAGAAATTAATCTTTAAACTATTTTTGAAACTGGCTAAAACTAAAATCAGGGTACCTAATCAAGACAAATTTTTCATTTCCAAAAACTCGTTGCATTCCTACAATTACATTTGTCAGTGTAGTCATCTGTTTTCGCCTCGCACCATACTATTCTGCTTCGTTTCCGAAATGCGCACATCCTTCTGACTCATACATAGCGCCAGTAGTAGCCATGCGTTTAGTCACCGTCTTCCGAGAATCATAGCGATGAACACGAAATTGGTCTATATTTTCGGAATGTGACTCAATAATAGGGCACTTCTTTGTTTACGCTCCATTAAGCGAAAGCGTATAGTTGGATGGATTTGGCATAAAAATACGAACATATTTTTGCACTAAAAAAGTTATACAGATATTAATTTATTAACTTACATAGTTGTATTTTTATACAGCAGTTTACCTATGACACCTACACTAGAATTTAATCTGTATTGTGGTGTAGTTCATACTAAAAACTACACATTTAAACAAAGGTAGCAAATACATAGGGAACTAAGATACAAATACACACGGGTAAGACTAAAGATGACAGTTGACTTTATAAGAAAGTAATATGTTTAGAATAACAATACACGCGAATTTAATCCGTAAAATTAGTTTAATTTCGAATCATAGATTTTTTCTCATAAAATAAGTGTCAGGGTTTAATAATAATATCTCGTGGCTGTAGAAGACTAGGTCAGAGTCCCATGACGCCGCCAAACGCCAATGAGGTACACCGCGGGGTTTGAATCGGTAGACCCCCTGGGTATTGCACCTAGCTAAAGAGCCGCGGCTGGCATATACTATCAGTTCGCCAGCCGCTGGGGAGTTCGACACACCACTGGGAGTGAACCCCCTTTCAGTGACGGTGGGAAAAGCAAAAATAAAAAAGGATTTAATAATATCTCTTTTAGCTAAGATCTTTTCATGTTGTAGTTTTCAGACGAACAAAATAATATGCACCTGTTAGTTTATATCTAACTATACAAGCCCAGAAGAACTATGTAAAGTTTTCAGTTTGCAGCCGAGCTAAGGTAAGCTTTATATGTAACCTTATAGCTCATTAGGTCAACTTGTTGTGAAATATTTATGTAGAAAAATATCGAATAACTTCAACAATAACAAAAACAGAAGCATCAATCGTAACGGAGTCCATTAACAACGCGTTGAACGCAGGTGTGATAAATCTACGACATGTAATACTTTTGTGCTCGAGTATAAATCGCGTCGCGGACTGGCGCCTCACTATGTGGGACGTTAGACCGGGTTCAAATGGTAGAATTAAAAAAAACTATTTCACCATCAGCCTATGTCCCCACTGCTGGGGCACGGGTCCCTACCCTAAACTAGGACGATAAAGCCTTAGTCATTGACTAATAGTCAACCACGCAAAAAAAACAGTTACAGTGTGTACTTTATACTAAGGAGCGTGGATAGTCTTAGTGGGTGCTTTACTAAGAAGCATTACTAAACTCAAAACTCAAAATATTTATTGCTTTTCCATAATGTACAAAAGATGTTCTTAAAAAGTAAGATTCAATTATGGACCCTGGGCACAGCAAATTTATAAGGAAAGAGGAAGGTATAACTAACTTATGGTGTAGTAATTAAGGTATAACTTAAAGTTAAGTACTCTACTGAGTACTTTAAGTCTTAGGCTCTTTTGGTGGAATCCTTGCCTTGGCGACAGGAATCGTGGGTTCGATTTCCACTCGGGACGAAACGGTGATGAAAATCTGCGTTTCCGTGTCAGTTATTTATGTAATGAAGTCTATTCGTAAATACCACTGCTGTTTCTGATAGCGCCATACAAGTGTTAAAGCCACTTCTAGCTTAATAAATAAATAAATATTACACAACATCACATAAATTGATCTGATCCCGTGGAAATTAGCTTAAGCACTTGTGTTACGGAAATCAGGATCAACAGTGGATACACAAATAAACTTAAATATATTTAATAATACACCCAGACACGGAACAAACACCGATGTTCGTCACACAAATATTTGTCCCGAGTGGAAATCGAACCCACGACTCTTGGAACCGTAGGTTAAACCTGAGTCACTAACCACTGTTCCACCGAGCCAGTCAATAATCAGGTGAAGACGATGAAAACATCTAAAATTTTACAAGAAAAAGCTTTTCCGTCTGTATTCAGACTTCACAGAGAAAATTAGCACTTATTTGGCTCCAGATCTGAAAATAAAGTTTTTTTTTACTTGTTAATCGTAAACAAGAAACTAATTTGTTGTAAAAGTACTATAAAAATGTTTTCCTCGCCGAAATTCGAGTCACCAGTGTAAAACTGCCACGACATTGAAATATATGCGCCTGATATTTTGTTCAGCCTTCGCTATCGCGTTGTGTCGTATAAATCCTTCAGCTTGAGAACACTGAAACGTTTTGTTTCATCAAAACAATTATACCAACGGAGATTTAAACATAAAATGTCTGTAACGTTTAAGTTTAAAAATAAAGCGCACAATAGGCAACATGCATCGTACAGTTTACTAAATAGGATATTCAGATCAATTCAAATCAAAATAATTTATTGCAAGTCATTCGTTTTGAAGTTGGTAAAACAAAAACTTACCGATTTTTTACTAGCCCGTCGATATACAGCGACTTTAACATTCAAGGAATAAAATGATAGTTGAATACTTAGGAGCGCTATGTTTGGTTTAGATTTTTTCTACATTTAAAAAAAACCTACCTGTTCCTAAAGTATTGTCTATTATTTGCGCGAACACTAGACATTTGATATAAAACTAATTTTACAGATTAATCTCGCGTGTTACACGCCGTAAACACGAGCGCTGTAAAGAGTTCGAAACGTCGGGTCTCTAAATTAATATGTTTAGAATAACAATACACGCAATTTGAATCCATAAAAAATTGTTTTATTCTACCTGTGCCTGCTAGCTCTTTTTCATTAGTGACAGACGATCCAAAAGTACTATTCATACGCACAGAAATTTAGTTGCCTTTATCAGTAAACGATGATAAAAAATATCGTTTACGCCTTATTATTTTTTCAATATGTTTCTGCACACTTTTATGTATTAATTGCCAGTAAATTCTCGGTTAAATTTACCTTTTTAGAAAAAAAAGGAAGTATCACGTTAAGACCATTTTAGTGTCCTCACACCGCCAAATTGTCACTCTAATTGGTTTTAAAAACAAAAAACGGCTGAATTACACAACAATAAAACCGAATAATGCCAGTGTGAGTCCGACAGATGTCGGCGTAGCATCAATTAACGGATTACCCCCCTCCCTCCCCCTCTTTAGCCGATTATCAAGAGCCGGAACAAGAGACAGACACCTTTTTAGCTGGAAACTTTTGGCGGATGCCATGTGCACGGGGGCAATGACCTCACAATGTATTTGAGAAAAGAGAGACATTTTTTTATTTAGCGTACCTAAATCACAAAAAAGGATCATAAAAAATCTACAAAAAAGTACTCTTAATATGTGTTAGTAGAATATTAAATGCTTGAAAAATGTATGTCTCTGTAAAATAGCACGAATCCTAAGTTGATCAACTTTTAAGGTAGAGAGGTAGAGCTTTCGGACATTACATTATAAGAGTTGTTGAAATACTCGTGGGAAACATTTATATTTTTTGATACTTGGATTACTATTAAATATAAACTTAATTTTATATTAAACTAATAGGAAAAATATATAATAAAGGACATTAAGGAAACATGAAGAAAATAATGAAGCATACAGATTTAAAGTTATTTTATTAATAAAAAATAACATCGTATCGTAATTTTCTTGAATGATTATAATTATCATTTTGATACCATTTTGTATTAAAACAGTGTATGATGTCTAAGATTGGGATGCTGTCGTATCTTTCCAAGCACTGAAGTCCAGTGAGCGAATGCGTCTGCATTTGACCATCTTGTTTCTGTAAAGATAAATACATATTACGAAACATCACAATATCACATCATTGATCTGATACCGTGGCAAGTAGCTTAACGACTTGTGTTAGAGATATCAGAATCAACTATCAATTCTCTAGCTATTAAGGTGTATGATCTTGTTGGTTGTCAACAAAACAGTGGATACACAAATATACTTAAATATAAATATTTAAAATTAACACACCCAGACACGGAATATACACCGATGTTCGTCATGGGTCGGAACGGATGGGAACCGACTCTTGAACCGTAGGTATTGACTCTGGGTCGCTAATCACTGTTCCATCGAGCCAGTCAAAAGCCATAAATGATTTGTTAAAAATTAAATTTTACCAATTTTAGGTAAATTTTAGAGTACGAGTGACATACATAAGTATGCTTATTTCAACCTCAGGCACAAAATTATAAGCAGATAATCAATGATTAATAAGACTATACGTACATAGGCCATTGAATTTGCCATTGTTAAAGGTGAAATTTAAAAAGAACTTACGAAAATCCTTCGCGAAGGAACGCGTGAGGCTGTATGCGCGTCACTCCATCGCCTACGTCACACAAAATCCTGGCGATTGATGCATGTCTAATCTGATTGAGTTGAGCTGTTAAACAAATGTTAAAATCTCAGATTACATACAATTCATACAATTTTGATGTTACTGACGTACTCTCTAGACTAGTTTAGTTCTTAATCTAGAGAAGTTAGAAAAGTACCAATGAAACTACAAACATGGTTCATCATCTTTCCGCACCAGATTCCGTAGGCGTGAAGTCTTTTACCCCTAAAAATATTCCTTGGCGAAGTCAGTTGAAAGAAACCTATGTATTTAGTTTCTATCTGTGTAACTTAAAAATAAATTCATTAGTTATTGCAAAAGCGTCGACGGCCGAGTGGTTAAGGTCGTTGCTTGCCATGCAAGAGGTCGCTAGTTCAATCCCCGCTAGGTACCGATGTGTTTTTCAAATTTGAAATTCATATGTACCATCATTCGACGCTTTAACGGTGAAGGAAAACATCGCGAGGAAACCAGCACACCTGAGAGATTTTTCAACGGTGTGTGAAGCCATGTCAGAGGCCTACGGGCGGTTTAAACTCTGACACCAGGTTGCTCATCAACCATACGATAAGAAGATTAGTTATGGCATGAAAGCGCTAAAGATATATGGAAAGTTTACTTTTAGATTCATAACGAAATAAAGATGTCGTTTTCAAAGCCTATCTTACCTTTCGTAAACGCGCCTGGCCTCGTCGGTCTCTCGTACCAAAATCGGTCGTACTGAGCAAATCTCTTCATTTGCTTCATCTTCAGGCATGCAAATGTCCTGGGCACTTCGCCCCCCGGAATTTTATTTTCTAACCAGATTCCAGCCATCAACGGTACGTCTTCAACTTTTGGGAATACCCTTTTCAGCAGTTCGATGTTCTGAAAAAGAAACCAAACTAAAATTAGTCTTTATGGGTCTACACGCGATATTAGGAGTAGCAAATTACATAGCTACTTACAGCCCGACGTTTCGACTATGCAATTTGCTACTCCTAATATCGCGTGTAGACCCATAAAGACTAATTTTAGTGTAATGGAACGCGAAAGTCTAAAATCTTACAGGAACCAAACTGTTCTCAAATTTCCATTTGGATAAATGTTTTAATTCTTTTTCAGTGCCTTTATTTCAAATTAATAAAATGCTAAGAAGACACAGGTGTATGTATTTTCTGGTAAAGTGTCTCCCTTTCTTTTTCCATTGTACTCTTCAGAGCACCCCCTTACCAATACATGATCGCCATAGCAGCCTTGGCACCAATGTTCGCTGCGACCTGAACCAGCGGGATTACATAGAGAGCGTCGTTAGAACAGCGACTCGCAACCTAGGGGATTCTCAGTGCGACGAATCTTCACCCCGGTGCAGCTCTGTTTTTTGTGTAAGACACAAGCTCGCCCATGTGTGGAATATTGCCCTCAACTCTAGGATGGCTCCGCAAAATACTTGACACAAGTTAATAATAATTCACTGAATTTATGAAGTGACGCGTAGTTTTGAGTTGTTATTTTTTAAGCTCGAATCAAATATGTAGGTTAACTACAAATAATTGGATCAATTACAAAAAGCTTCCTTTATTACTAACAGTCAACTGAAAATTATTATACCTTTAAATTAATTATGGCTTACCTCAGGTTTCATATCAGCACTTAGGTCATTAAAAGTTTTGTACGTCTTCCCAGAGCATAACTTTCTGTAAGCAATGTAAGGTTGAAGGCCTAATAGGTTGTCCTTTTGCAAATCAGCAGCTGCTACATCAAAGGCCCGTTGCATTCCATCCAACCCGTTTTCTGACATCTAGATTGAGAAAAAAAAGAAAATACGGTATTTTCTTTAAAAAAATATTTTCTTGTGAAATACGTTTGAGATTTTTTTTGTTCTGACACCCACCAAAATACGCGACTTTAGTATGATACATACATACATACAAACAATCACGCCTTTTTCCCAGAGGGGTAGGCAGAGATCACTTCCAGCGATCCACTTTTCACCTCTGTGAGAAACGTGACGTGAAGGGTTGTGAACTACGTCGCCGCTGATTATGATACCTGTTTACTTTTAATGTAGGTCAAAACAAAAGCTCTAACCACAGTATGACATAATCACTAGCCAACGGCATGTAGTTTAAATTAGTTACACACGGTTTCTAAAAGCGTAATATTGGATACCTTTCTAAAGACGATAAGAATAGTACTAACTCGTTAAATTTACAGATTGATAAACGATATATTTTTCAAAATTATGTATTGCTCAACAGCCACGAGTATATTGAAAAATTACAAAAAGTTTGTTACTAACGAAATGCATCATCCAACGATCGACCTATTTGCATTGAAGTAGAGATCTACCTACTTGTGTTGATAAATATTACATCCAATCATTTATCTCATTACACAAACTTTTTGAATTTATGGTCTAGATTAAGTTGGTTCGATTTTAAGCTATGACCTTGTTTGATATTTGAATACTTACGACTGGATCGATGAAGTGATCGAACTTCCCGGCGGCTTGTCTGTAGCTGCCGGCGCAGAATCCTCTCATGTTCTTATCCTTGGCGTATAATCCGGTGTGCAATGTTAGGTTCGTGACACGAATCTTCTTTTGGTAATACCCCTCGTCGTCGTATAGTCTGAAACATTTAATCCCCTATGTTGATATCCTTTCGATTGCCCCGTTACCATTTTTTTACCCCATCACATGTCACAATTGATATATTTAAGGATTTGTAGTTACATTTAAATTGGAAAGTCAAAATCAAAAGGGACCCAATAATATCAATCCTATTCGAATTGCCTTAGTTCTAGAGTTCAGTCCCAGGACCCATTCTTCTACAGAACTCCTACTTTACTTGAATTCACTTATTTTAAGCAGAAACTATTGTTGAAGAAGAATAAATGTTTTTGTTTTTGTTTTTGTATTCTTGTTCTTGTGTTCGTGATAATTTACATTATATTCGATGAAGAAATAAACTAGTTTCCGGAGTGTTTCCATAAACTGCCATAATGAGATTGATTCCTAATTCGTAACAATAACCATTAAATAGATTTGGTACTTAATACTGTTCCAAAATATTTAATTTTTTATCTTTATTTGTATCGTATCGTATACGTCATCTTACTTACTCAACATGTCCAGGTTGTATAGTATGGGCCCATCGCGAAATTTGGCTGTACTCAATGGACTGCTGCGGTGCAAGATTTTCATCATAAATGTCTCTGAATCCTCCATCTTTCGATATCACACCTTCTTCAATAAGATTTCTTGTACCTGTGATTAGGTCATACTCAGTATAAGAATATTCAGTATAATTTACTTAAAAAAATGTTAAATGTCTCCTTTAGGAATCAAAACAACATGTTTTCTTACCTATAAGAGATGGCAACATTTCATAATAGTAAATTTGCACAAAATGGGCTATATTTAGGTCCCTGGCTGTATCAAACAGTTTCTGGTCACTCCAAGAAGGATTTACTTCTTTCAACTTCCCCGCAAGAAAATTGTGGTATCTCCAAAAAATTATTCCAAAGAAATTCAAACCAAATAAGGCGTTTATTATTGCTGAAAAAAACTTAAATATAAAAAATCTTTCAATTTTAGCTTCCATGACCGAAATCTCTGTAAAGAGTTCTAAACGTCAGACAATCGTTATTACCGTAAGTATGTTCTTGTCGTATATGATCAACATATGCGAGGAGCAAATATAAATCTATAAATGAGCTCAAAACCGCATTTTCATCCGTCTTGCTGCAGATCAGCTCGGGTCCTATGTGTCTTAGCTTGATGCTATACAACCGTGTACTGTTTGCATTTTCGGCATCAGTAGTCATTGACTAGTCACTGGATGACTGGTGATCGATCCAGTATGAGTTTTGAATAAATCTTGATTGTACCATTACTTTCATACACAAAATATTTGTAGAGCGAAAACACGATGCACAAAATAAAAGGAAACTGCTAAATGCGGTATTAACATAATAAAACTTATCGTGAGGGCTGCTTAATGCCATGGCAAAGCAAAAAGCCTGTAAGGAAAATGTAGATATTATGTGTGTTTTAAATTTAGAAAAAATATTACTCCTCAAATACTAACGTGATATATGACAACGAGATTCCGTCGGATAGTGGTTCAACCAGCAAACGGATTTGCCCATTTCTGGAGACATCGATTGTGGCCATATAGCTCCATCTTCTTCCTCAACTATGATCAAACCATCTTTGTAGGTCCGGTGACCATCTTTTTCGCCATAAATTTTTCCTAAGCTAAGGAAACTCTGCCCTGAATTCATCTGTATTAATTAAAATGATAACATATCTCATTAGGTACCGCAGGGGCATAAATTAAAAAAAATGGTTTTATCGTTATTTGTTATTCTTATTTCATTTGGTTGGCATATTTTTTAAGTTTTAAGGCCAAGCCCAGGTTAAAGGTACTCGAGGCGTGGGTTCGTACATTACTCGGGGTCCGGGAGTTTTCTATGAGCTCGTGACAATTAGCCTCTGTGAGAAATGCATTTTAGCCGCACTTTATTATTACATACTCAATAGGTATAGTTAGTACCACTTTCAATTCTGATTTTTGAATGAATACACATAGAAACACTCACTATAGCGGGCGCAGTATTTTTGTTCCGAAGACATCCAGCGGTCTGGTAAGTGATCGGCGTGGTGTAGTTCATACACCTGATGCCCGAGTACTGGTGGACCGTGTCATCGGGACGTACAGTCATTGGACTGCACTTGGGGTCATTTTTGCCTTTCTCTTCACAGCAATACGTTGTCCATTTCACATAATTTACTGAAAGACCGACGATAAACAACAACCCATCAATGAAATTATTAATGGATGAAAAATAACCAAATCCATTTTACTATTCTGGAGTTAATGTAAAGATACTTCTATTAAACTTGCTACTAAATAGCATTTAACTATAACCAGTATACTTTTTTGATTGTTTCATGTCTTTTGGACATTATCTTGAAGGAACAAGGTTTAAATTATGGTGGTAATAAGATTGTTATACCATGTTTAGATTTAAATATAACCCTCTTTACCCCACAGTGATTTTCTTCCAATTAGTAAAAACGTAAAATATAGTACTTGTGTTCTTTACTGAAGCAACTTCTACACCAAATAGCAGATAATGCACGACCAATGCGGTGAACTTCTGATCAGGTATGTCGGCGTTGAAGAGTGTGGCCGTTCTAGTTGCTCTCGCCTCCATTTTGTTGCCAGAAGACAACATTCTTGGTTGAAAACCTGGAACAAACGAGAGTCGTACATTAGATACTTTTCTTTATTTTCTTCTGCTAGCTACCGTATTAATGTATACGCTTCAAAACTTCTATGATTTCTAAATAAATATATAATAAAATAATAAAATGCACGACACAATGACTGAAAGAGTTACTCTCACGTTTGCTTCTTTACTTATTTACGATTTCTACACTCGGATATAATTTTCAAGGCTCTGGAATTTAGCGCTTGCTTTTTTTTTAAAGGCGTTCAGGATGTCTTTATTTCACCTGTTGGTAAGTGGCAGTTAGGTTCGCCTAAGAGATCAACAGCCAAAATAGACTCTTTTGAGCCTTTCGCCACCCTGAAGCCCAGTTACATTCACGCCTCGCCTGAAGAGCTTGTGCTTTTAAGTAAGTAAGTTATATTACCATGTTAAAGGTTAAATACCTTTGTCAAACGCTAATGGCAGTTCAGTGATGTACGGGGTGTGCGTTAGTCCCTTAGCAGGGTACTTCAGGTTATTGCAGGATCCGTCCAACCGCCTGAGTTCCTTGGGGTCACATGGTGCATACTTCCCGGTGCATAACCTAAGAGTGAAAAAACAAAAGGTATATTTTTTAAAACTTTTTAGACAACTCCACAAATACTAATCTGTTTCGGTTTCTTTTTCTCGTTTGTTAGGATTTTGCGATATTGTTTTTAATAATTTCATTCCAATTTTAACGTTACATTTCCCATATCTAATATATATCTTTACCTACAATATTAAGTAAACACCCAAAGATTTTTTAAATAATACTCACAAACTGGTGTTTTCTTTGACATGTTGTTCAAATTCTTCTAATGTTAATGTATTTCCGGTGTAAGAATCGTAATAAGTTTCATTATTGTCAGCTAACCCGCCAATAAAATATAAAAGACCCGCAATAACAATTTGTTTCATATTATGAAACATGTCTTCAGGGGTTCAAATGCTTACGGCAAATACCTTCTCAAATTGCTTTATATAAGTAGATTGTATTAATTTATGCTGACATGAATTTAAAGTTATGCTTATTAATTATATAAATTTTATCAAGTAGGAAACTAATATTATAGGTATGAATGTAAGTAAAAACATGGTGATGTCATAGTCGGACTGGTGCGAAGGGTCCCGTATATAACTATCACAAATAGAATAAATATTCAAAACTCACGGCGCGGTTTCTTCCCACATCTTGCGCGGTTGTATTGCCGGCGATGATTGGCAGCTGTTTAATCGCGCAAGTAAATAAGGATCAACTCACCACACGGTTTCCAAAAAACGTCTATGGCCGAGTGGCTAACGTCGATGCTGGCCATTCAAACACCGCCATGTTCCAATGTCCGACGCTTTAACGGTGAAGAAAAACATTGTGAGGAAACCTGCACAGTGCACACCCACGAACAAATTCTAAGGTTGTGTAGGCAACCAACCAGCACTTGGCCAGCGTGGTTGACCAAGGCCTTATCGCTCTAGTTTAGGGTATATGGGCTGATGAAGATGATGATGATGTACGATTATTCGACGCTTTAACGGTGAAAACATTGTAAGGAAACCTGCACACCCACGAAGAAATTCTAAGGTTGTGTAGGCGACCAACCCGTACTTGGCTAACGTGGTTGACTAAGGCCTTATCGCCTTAGCTTAGGGTACGCCCAGCTTTAGGGACCTATAAGGTCTGAAGATCGATTGTGGCGGGCGTAAATCGCAAGGGCGCGGCGCTATGGGCGTAAGCCGGGAGATCTGACGCTTACCATCATTTATCGATAATTATAATCAAACTTTAAATAAGTATATTCTGTACTGATCTGGTACGACTGAAGTCCATAGTCCTGGACTGGTCAATAGGCTTTATTATTAAAGCGTAACTCTAACATTTAAAGGAGCCGTGCAATGGCGATAAACCTGAAGTCGGAGCAAAATGAGCTTTCGAGTTCCTATTTCTCCGCACAAGTTAAATAAATAAATAAATTTAATTAGTTATTTTATAAAGTTTATTTTAACAAGAATATTTCAGGGTTTGATCTAAAAATTATTATTAAAAATACAAAATAGTGAGGGCAATAATTTATTTTATTTAAACTTAAAAACTTTAATCAGATTGGGATGTCGGCGTTTCCTTCCAAGCTTTGAAGTCCAATGAGCGAATGCGTTTACATTTGGTTATTCTGTTCCTGTAAAGATAAATTTAAAAAAAATCAATTGCATGCAAATCGATGACTGAGTGGTTAAGGTCGTTGCTTGGCATGGGAGAGGTCGCCTGTTCGAACCGTACCACTGTGTTTTCAAATTTGACAAGTACGATTTTTCTACGCTACGGTGAAGGTATACATTGCGAGTAAACCTGCACACCTAAGAAGAAATTCTAAGTTTGTGTAGGCGACCAACCCGCACTCAGCCAGCGTGGTTTACTAAAGCCATACCGCCCTAGTTTAGGGTAGGCCTGTGCTCCAGCAGTGGGGACGTATCCATATACGTCCCCACTGCTGGAGCAGCCCATGCTGAAGATGAATTGCATCCAAATTTGGTCCTCATATAAGCCTCTCATTATCCCAAAGACAGCCGTGATAAATATACCTACCACTTAATCAAATATGGTATGCCCATACGAATGAACAGGTTTTGAAGTTCAAAATGGTTTTCTCTAATGTTTTTAGATTCATTTATCACCATGGGAGTGATAGGTACTGTGTAATAAGTCTCATTGTAACTTGACAGCTATATCGTACAAACTGCATATTTTTTCAAATTTATTTGAGTTAAGTTGTTATTTTAATTTAAATGTAAATTCAAGATATGGATTTTGCTATTAGTAGCAGGAAATCGCATAAGAGGACAAGACATAAACTAAGAAATATGCAGACGCTCAAAACAAAGGAAAATATACACGAGAAAAATACTTAGCGTCAGTCTTAGAAAATTCTATGTGAAGTTTAAAATCAACTTACAAAAACCCTTCTCGAAGGAACGCATAAGGTTGTATGCGCGTCACACCGTCGCCTACGTCACAAAGTATCCTGGCTATCGACGCGCGTCTTATCTGGTGGAGTTGAGCTGTAATACAAATTATAACATTAGGTATGTTAAATATGTTTTTTTTGGAGGCAATGAGTAAAACGAAGAGGACACTCATCACAAAGAATTTATTTAGTGGAAAAGTCATCGAGAGTTATAGGATAAATATGCTTAAATTAGCATTTATATTTATCGTATAACTGCTTCATCTCAATTTGACTGAAAATAAAAATCACGTGTTTGAGTTGAAGTCTTTAAGTATGTTTGAATTTATTTTATATTATTATTATTTCATAAATTTAATACAAAAGTTGTAAATACGTATAATAACTTTACATAGAGTAGGGTTATGCGGGAGATTAACCGATTTTCACCACCCCCTATAAATTCCTTTACAATCTCAGATCGACCGTTATTTTTTTTTCTTTAATTTTTGTGGTTAAACCACTCTTTTCCAAAAGGTTTGTGCTACTATAATTTTGTTTAGATTTTCGACGACTTCGACACTGGTTTATATCGCAGGACATTTTGTACGTTTTCATGATGTAGTTCCAAATCTATATAAATTCAGCTTTTAAGGTAAAGTATTTGTCTTACCTTTGGTGAAAGCGCCTGGCCTCGTCGGTCTCTCGTACCAAAATCGGTCGTACTGAGCGAATCTCTTCATTTGTTTCATCTTCAGGCATGCGAATGTCCTAGGTACTTCACCCCCCGAAATCTTCTTTTCTAGCCAGATTCCAGCCATCAATGGTACATCTTCAACTTTTGGGAACAACCTTTTCAGCAGTTCTATGTTCTAAAAGTTAATTAAAAAGGAATGGATATTTCAAAATTAAATTTTACAAAATTGTATGTAAAAAATTTATTGATTTGAAATATCAGTTCTTTGATTAAAGAACACCAAAATTAATGAAAATCTTTTTCCCCCATTCCATGTTATTTCCACTTATTAATAAGTTTTATGTTCGTAAAATAGTTTATTAAATATACCCAATTATCAACACAGAGCCTAAAATCGTTGTAAGCACTTGTTGTTGAATAATATGAAGTACACCATATTTTTCGTCGGTAAAATTAGGCATAATATCCATGATTTCAATGTCCACTCTAGGAAGACTGGCGAACATCGCCAGTCTTACATATCATAAGTTCATCTATTTCTAAATTTCATCTTTCGTGTCTATCGATGACATATTGAAATTTATCAGCATTTTTGCTTACCTCAGGTTCAATATCAGCACTAAGGTGGTCATAGGTTCGGTAATTCTTTCCTGTACATAACTTTCTATAAGCAATGTATGGCTGGAAGCCAAATAGATTGTCCTTTAACAAATCAGCAGCAGATATGTCAAAGGCCCGTTGCGTTCCTTCCAGACCGTTTTCTGACAACTAAAAAAATTTAAACAAATTTAATAATATAATCAGAATAAAACGTAGGTAAAGGTGAAAAGGTTAAAAAAAATACAAGTCAAAATGCAAAAAAAAAGGCAAAACTGACACTGTTACTAAATCTACGGTTCTGAAGCTTTGTATTCCACGATTGATAGTGATTTTTGGACACGGAACACACCAGTAACAATTGAATTTGCAGTACGCCATGATGTTTAATATTTGACTCAAATTTAACAACCATAGATCACGAAGTGAGCATTATCTATGTAATAAAGTGTAAAACGCTTTAATAACTTGAATCTCTTACAACTGGATCGATGAAGTGATCGAACTTCCCAGCGGCTTGTCTGTAGCTGCCGGCGCAGAATCCTCTCATGTTCTTATCCTTGGCGTATATTCCGGTGTGCAATGTTAGGTTCGTAACACGAATCTTCTTTTGGTAATACCCTTCATCGTCATATAGCCTGAAACATTTTAATTTGCTTTATAGTTAAGTTTTTGGTTTCAATAATGTTTTTGATTTTTTTTAAACTAAATATTAAATATTTTACAATAAGTGTTGAGAAGAGATAAGCATTGTCCTAAAAACAAATGTCTCTTGTAAATAACTTCGCTCTACTATCCATAGTTATTCATTTCCTAGTGTTGTTTAGGAAATGACAAGATTTCCCTGAAAACATTTCATATTGTTTTAAACTATTATACTCATTATCATCACCATTAGCCCATATACCTTAAACTAAGGCGATGAGGCCTTAGTCACCGAGTGCGGGTTGGTCGACTCACACAAACTTAGAATTTCATCGCAGGTTTCCTCACAATGTTTTCCATCCAAATAATCGTAATATGAATTTCAAATTTTAAAACACAGCGGTACGAGGCCATAGACGCTCTTAAGCATTAAACTCATACTCACTCAATATGTCCGGGCTGTACAGTATGAGGCCATCGCATTATTAGACTGTACTCTAGGGTCTGTTGTGGTGAAAGATTTTCATCATAAATATCTCTGAAATCTCCATTTTTCGATATCACACCTTCCTTTATAAGATTTCTGTTACCTGTGGTTTGAGAGTACAGGAGTTATGAATAATCTGAAGAAAAAATCTGCATCCTCACAAAACACCTTAATTAACAGTTTTGTTGTTTGAGAAAACCAGACGTTACAATTTTTTTCTTACCCATAAGAGCTGGCGACATTTCGTAATAGTAGATTTGGAGAAAGTGGGCCAGATTAAGTTCCCTGGCTGTATCAAACAGTTTCTGGTCACTCCAATGAGGATTCACTTCTTTCAACTTCTTGGCTAAGAAATTGTGGTACCTCCAGAAAATTATTCCGAGGAAATTTAAACCGAATAAAGCGTTCATTGTTGCTGGAAAAAAAATACAATAGATATAGCGTAAATAGGTGTAAAAAAAGATTTCAGTCCTAATCACATCATTAGTTGATTTTCTGCTGATTGCATAATAATTGTTCCAGATACCAGACCTAACAATGGTAAAGACTAATGTACTACAGGCATCGTTGGCGGTAGTACACTTTTCAAACAGATTTCTTTAAACGCCATTAGCCCCGCCCACTAGTTATTACCGCCAATAGAAGAGCACTTCGACCCTTTGTTTTGTTCCAATCCGTTCCAATAGTAGGAGAGCTAACAAGATTTTTTTGTAGGTATTTGAGGCAAGCTGAAAACTTATCCTTGTCCTCTCCTATTACACCCCAGCACGAAACTGAAGATCTGGCTGGTGAGTAGCGGGGCTAAAGCAAACCCCCAAAACATTTTTCATCTTTTTATTTATAACTAAAAAATAAGACTCACTAAGACAAATAATTTCGATGGAACTTCTAACCGTCAGTTGAACTGACAAATTATATTTTTTTTGGATTATTAAATATATTTTTTAAATAAAATAAATTGGGGGTTTGGTTTAGCCCCGCTACTCAGCCAGGTCTGCGGTTTTGTGTTGGAATATAATATTAAAGGTATAGGACAAGTTTCCAGCTTGCCTCATATATCTACTGAAAAAATCTTGCAGGCTCTCGGACCACAATTTACGTTTTGGGGGCGGGGCTTGCTCTGACAGACGCGTAAGCGCCAAGCGATTTTAACCTTATAGGTGGTTGACCGCCATGTTCTCCGATAGTACCTACTATACATTAAATCCAGGACATTTGACACGAGAATATAACAGGGCAATAACGCTATCCGTATATAAAATTAAGCTTTTAATAACCCTTTAATCCCTTTTTGAGTAATATTTTAGCATACTTACGCGAGACATGACAACGAGACTCCGATGGATAGTGGTTCAACAAACAAATGCCTTTGCCCATTTCTGGTGGCATCGAAAGAGGCCATATCGCTCCGTCCTCCTCTTCAACTATAATAAGGCCATCCTTGTATGTCCGGTGACCATCTTCTTCGCCATACACTTTTGCCAGAGTTAGGAAACTTTGTCCTGAATTCATCTGTGTTAGAAATAAATTTTGTTAATCCGATACATTGGGTGCCTTCACTTATAACTCAACAAAACCACTCAAATAAATGCTGTCCTTTGGATTAATAATTGGCAAAACGAGGTTGTAGTGTAAAATAGCAATTTGATGTCCATTACCTATGAGACGTTTTATTTAGGGTGATGCACTCATCACCACTATGCATGGTTACATTATTAAATTGAATACAAAAAAGTTATCACCACTTGAAAGTTGAACCATAAAAAAAATTAGAAGCTTAACAAAAGTATCTCCTTCGTCGATAAACACTCACTCTTGACGGTGTTGTATTTTTGTTCCGAAGACATCCAGTTGACTGGTATGTGATGGGCGTGGTGTTATTGAAACACCTGATGCCCGAGTGCTGATGGACTGTGTCATCAGAACGTACAGTGATTGGACTGCATTTAGGGTCATTTTTGCCTTTCTCTTCACAACAGTACGTTAACCAATGCACGTAATTTACTGAAATAAAACGTAATAAGATAATGCATTGAATGAGAGTGTATATATTCGATTTATCAGTCTATAATTTACTTTACGTATGGGCATTCATGTTATGACATCTCAATTAGACCGAATTGAATAGATGAACGAGCATCAATTTTTTTCTCAAAACCGCCTGGTTGGAAAAAA
Source organism: Maruca vitrata (assembly GCA_039566165.1). Taxonomy (NCBI): domain Eukaryota; kingdom Metazoa; phylum Arthropoda; class Insecta; order Lepidoptera; family Crambidae; genus Maruca; species Maruca vitrata. Next base: position 1,527,896 of record CM076917.1, read on the forward strand.
ATAAGGAAAACCAAATACTCTAAATGAGCAATATTTTGATACCAATAATATTATGTTTAGTTAATCAATTCGAAGAATTTGAATACATATGTTCCACTACTTCATTTAAAGACAATTACTTACGTATTATTATAGCTATAATAAATGTTAATTTTATGCTTAATTTTGGTGTAACTACCAAAAACACTACGCAAAGAGTAATAGTACACCTGTGTTTGAGTACCTATGTACCTATGTGATAACCTCTATATTAGTATTTTATTGTAATGAAGTGCGTAGTTAACAGCAGTAACACCTACTTGTAGTGCATACTCTTATAAGTGAGCGCTACCTATGTTCTATGAATTAATTGTTGATACGTTATAATTATGATTCATGTATGCTAAGGTCAATGTCCAGAGACGTTAGGTTAGAAGTGAGAGCCATCCGTTTCCCCATAAGTCCGGTGATAGTGACAAGGCTACTGCAAGCCATCATCGAAAACAGGAAACCAAGGCATCCTTTTTAGATGTTGTAAAATTGAGTAGTATAAGCTCCAAATCCAAGGTCCCAGAAAGGTTATACTGCGTGTGACGTACCTGTGTCGTGTATGGACGCAATGCTTGATACACCGAACAGGAGAAAATGCACGATCAATGCAGTGAACTTCTGATCAGGTATATCGGCGTTGAAAAGTGTGGCCGCTCTGGTTGTTCTGGGCTCCATTTTGTTTCCAGAAGACAACTTTCTTGGTTGAAAACCTGTCAAACGAACATGTAAAGTGAGACTTTCTTCTTAAGGGCACATCCCCACTAGGCTCACAGTAAACAGCTAGCGGTTTGCTTCCAGTTTGCTTCCCTTTACATTTGAAACCGCGTGGCTCAGACGCTGCGTCTTGGGTGCATACATAATGAGAGATTTTCAAAATCAAATCATATCAAAAAAGGATAGTTACCACCGACCCCAAATATTGTTGCGTTTTTAATTAAAAGTTATTCATAAAAAGAGCCAGTACGCTAACGTTACGGCACGTCGGCACCGTAAAGGCTCAACAGCAACGCCCTTCCAGCTCAGGTTGTCTCTCCCTCAAATAATCCCGGGTCCTTCAGGTGGGGTGTAAAACGGTTGAGACTTATAAAATCAACAAATGTCCTACCGTGCACCATACGAACCGCTTGGACGCTGCATCGAACGGTCCGACAAGATAAGTCTAAATTGAAAGAACCAATCAAGCAGGCCTTCAGGGTGAGTGCGACATGCTCAATATAGTTAATTGTGCCTATCGACCTCATACGTGGATCTGACTCCGCTTAACATCAGATGGCGAGAGTATAAATAAATCTAAGTACCTTTGTCAAACGCTAATGGTAGTTCAGTGATGTACGGAGTGTGCGCGGGACCCTTTCCGGGGTACTTGAGGTTGTTGCAGGTTCCGTCCAGCCGTCTCAGTTCCTTGGGGTCACATGGTGCATACTTTCCGGTGCAAAAGCTGAGGGAGAACAAAAAACATTCAAAAACGTTCCAAAATTTGGTTTTGTTCGATAGTGTGTTTGGAAGTGACCCTGCTTCTTATACCAAAGTTTGTGGGTTTAAAATCCCACTCCAGGTCAAATATTCGTATTGAACATCGGTGAAGTTCAAGATTATTAATTTGTAGTATTTGAATATTAAAACCGTCAAATTTAAGTGGTTGTTTTCCCGCAGTAATGATTCTATCTTAGAGTTTTATTTATTCCGTATCTGGGTTAATAAATATATTTAAGTGCAGTGTATCAGAGTCAACAGTGGGCACACAAATCTACTTAAATTTATTTAATAATACACCCAGACACGGAACAAACACCGATGTTCGTCTCTCAAATATTTGTCCCGAGTGGGAATCGAACCCACGACTCTACGAACCGTAGGTAGGTCACTAACCAAATTTCCACCGAGCCCATCAAAAATTTAAAAAAAATAATTACTTGCTAAGAGCATGTAATTTGCATATAAATCTATAAATTTAAATATATTATGTATATAAATGTAATCGCAAATGTAAAAAGTAATAAAGCGATTGTTTACATGTGATACTAATATTAAAGATGCGAAAGTTACTCTGTCTGTGTGTTTCGCTGATGTCGCATTTAAAATACAAAACCGATCTCAACGAAATGCTACAATATTTTTTTTTTACAATAAGCTGATGGTAAGCGGCAGTGAGATCCACATAATATGAGGACGACAGGCTTCTTCTTCTTATCTTATGGTTGATGAGCAACCTGGTGTCAGAGTCTTTTAACCGCTCGTAGGTCTCTGACATGGTTTCTCACACCGATGAACAATTTCTCAGATGTGCTGGTTTCCTCACGATGTTTTCCTTCACCGTTAAAGCGTCGAATGATGGTACATATGAATTATTATTGATGGTACATAGGACGACAGGCACAAAAGACCTTATTGAGTCTGCCGCACTCACCCTGAAGGCCTACTTGAATGCCGTTTTACGTCACGCCTATATATTATTAGTAATATTGAATGGTCCCGGGTGGAAATCGAATCCACGACTCTTGGAACCGTACGTAGTCAACCTGGGCCACTAACCACTGTTCTACTAAGCCAGCCAATGAGTAAGCCAGAGGAATTTCATAAAAAAACTTCTTGAAAAACTCATATACATTTAGCTCGACCCCGGACTCGAACCGGGGAATTCTTGGACGTTAAGCGCTGGCCACCAAAATATCAACGAGGTAGTCTAGATTACAGATCAACATCGAGCTATGCTATGCACCTATTTGTACAAAGGCTATAATTTACTGCGTTAATTAAACTATGCATGCATATATAATTATTGTAAAAAAGCAACGTATGTTTTTAAAATACTCACAAAGTGGTGTTGTCTTTGACATGTTGTTTGAACTCTTCCAACGTTATTGTATTTCCGGTGTAAGCATCATAATACGTCTCATTATTTTCCGCAAATGCGCCTATACAGAACAAAAAACACGCAAATAAAATACGTTGCCTATTATAAAACATGTCTTCCGAATTCATCGAATAATTTTAAATTAAAACCTACTGAAATAGGAGTATCTTATATATATGCACTCCACTTTTATGTGTGTGTGTTTTAATTTCAGATGGTTTTTAGTTGTCCTATCTTGACATAAGGGTGGTTACAGTCGAGCGACCGCTAGTTTATGACCTCTCTCCATACTACTCGATACCGGCACGTGCCGATTCGTTTCTATCCCAAACTTACGTTCACATTAGGGTCTGGCTAATGACGTCGACACCCTCAGGCAAACGTCGTCGTTGTCGTCGTTTTTTAGAGGTGAGAGTCTTCCGCTGATGATGAGGCTACTCCAAGCCATCATCGTATGTCAGTTTGAAAAAAAAAACGCTCGTTCGTGACCCTTTTTGGATGTAGTGCGCAGCTGTCGGCGTCGATCGGCGGCAATCGCATTTTTATAATAGGCTAACATGATGACCTCACTCCACCTGATGGTAAGCGGTGGTGAGATCCAAATATGAGGTCGAAAGGCACAATTTTCCATATGAAGCCTGTCGCACTCACCCTGAAGGCCTGCTTAAATGCCGTTTCACGCCCGGCCTGAAGAGCCCGGGATCAAAGGAGGGAGGGAAAACATGAGCTGGAAGGGGGTTCCATGCCTTAATGGCACGGGACAGAAAAGAGGAACTAAACCTCTTAGTCCGAGCCACCAGCGCCTGCATTGTATGTTAATGGCAGCGCTGTCCAGCACGTGTCGTTCGGGAGTGGAAAGGGGAGGGAGGAACTAGCTGAAATAGCTCTTTAGAGCATTCTCCATTATAGAGACGGTAGAGAACACTTAGACTTAGACATATGATTCTGCGACACAGTTGCGGACGGCCGTCTGTTAGCACCCTAATACGTCGATATCTTGGTATATCAACTTGTTCAAATAGGAAACACGTGTAGGTAGTTAATTCTTTAGTGGAAATGCCGGCCAAGTTGGAGTCAGGTGCTAGTAAGGGGTTTCCTTACAGAGATAAAACAATTGCCGTTATTATTAAAAAGGTAAGCGGCAAAAAGTCGTGTTAATGTGCTTAATAAAATTTTTAAGATAATTATTTAGAAACCTCCGCATTGGGAGCTCTTTACAGGTCTTGTGATCACGAGAATCCCAGGATATAACTTTTTTTAGCGAATTACACAACATCACATACATTGATCTGATACCGTGGTAAGTAGCTAAAGCACTTGTGTAACGGAAATCAGAATCAACAGTGGATACACAAATAAACTTAAATATATTTAATAATACACCCAGACACGGAACAAACATCGATTTTTGTCACACAAATATTTGGCCCGAGTGTGAATAGAACCCACGACTCTTGGAACCGTAGGTTATGAACCTGAGTCACTAGCCACTGTTCCACCGAGCCAGACGCCGAGTTTTAGTGGATTTGTTATCCAAAACAAAAGCAGAAGTTTGAGGGTACAAACTGCGTTATGCCGTTTAAATTATTGCGTTGGAGAGTAATTTAAAGAAAAACGGAATCCTAAAAAACATTTGGCATTGACGCAAGTGTTTAATGCAACATTTTGAGATAACGGTTTTTTTTTTTAATTTAAAATTTTTTTTTTGTTGTCAATGTAGAGATGACTCTATTAAAACGGAACTAAACCAAGGTTTACACAAGAACATCATATTTAAATCGCTGATTTTTATTCTCGCACGGGAACAAATAACTCATATAATACTTCTTATTTTTTACAATGAATATAAGGCGTCCGACCGATTTCAGCCATGGCGGCCGATCTCAATTGAGATCAGCCAAGTGCGCAGGACATATTATAGTGCACAAGTGTGCGCGCAAACACAAGTGCACTCTCTATTCCCTTACTCTCATAATTCGGTGAGACGGCAATCCGACATGACCGATGAGAGATCGGGCGCAGGACCACCGGCTTAACGTGCTTTCCGAGGCAAGGGCGTTCAACCGCCAACTTCCTAACTCCGGGCTGAGTAATTTCATTACAGTTTACACAAATTTTGCCCGACCCCGGATTCGAACCGGGGACCTCTCGGTCCTAACGCAGCGCTTGCTACCAATGGACCAACGAGGCAGTTACAATGCATACGTAACTAAAATGAAACAATTTTAAACATCCCAAGAAAATAATATTAGAACTCTAATAATATTATCGATAGTTTTTTGAGATTCCTTACCCAAAAGGAAAAATAAACCTTATGTCAGTCCGTCAGTCTATATGTTGTTAGCATGTTAAAAGGATTACAATTAATTGGATAAACAATTTTTTGAAATCTAAATTTGATACATTTTATGACAACAGAAATATGTCTTGGTAGGTATGCGGAATACCCATTTAAAGATGTTTTGCAACAAAATCCATATGTTTAAACAGAAAACATGTGTGTCTCAATTTTGTATTTTTCATATGCCAAGAAATAAAAAAATATAAGATTACAGTAACATAATAAGATGGCAAGAATAGAAGTTGCGTCGACTGTAAAATCGTCAACAAATCACCCCTATGAAAATTAACAGAAACGTATTTAAAATCAAATACAGCACAGCTGTTATGGGATTCTTAATATTATGTGCACGTTTAATTTTAATTATTTTTCGGATTGTAAGTTAAATATTATCAATTTATTTTTTTATAATTTATTTAAACTAATTATTAATTTCAGACGAGCCAAGCATAAATACAGAGTATGGTAAATTATCAATTTGATCAAATAGGATATGCACATTAAATGCAAATGTTCAAATGAATAAAATTGTCGCAATTAATGCGGTATAAAAAAATAATCATTTACGTTTTCTTCATTCAGCTATTTTCTTCATATTACCATGGTTAGCTTGACTAAGATCCTAAATTGGGTCAAAAATATAAAATGATAAACTGAATATGTCCGGGATATTTATCGGCGCAAGCAAACGAGCGGCTTGACGACCATAAAATTACGCATAGTGCAGGTGCGCGCACCTGCCACCTGCACCTGTGCGTCGGTCATCGATGCACGTGCGCTGGCACGTGCATCCCCACCTCGACCAGCCTATAAAAGGGCCGTTCATCGCTGCCGCGGCGCAGTCGCTCGCGCGCGTTTGAAGTGAACACATCTCTTGAGTGTTGATTGTGTTAAGTGTGATTCTGTGATCAAATAGTTTTGGTGTTCAGTGACAGTATAAGTTTTAGTGCTGTGTAATTACATTTAGTTAATTAATTGGTGTTGGTATATTGGAAATAAACAGATATTATGAGCAACCAAGGTGGTTTCAATGATGAGGAAACTCTTCCTATTACATCAGAAGTGGGATCGACTCGACGCCAACAAACAGCGGCCAGCACAAGCAATACCACCATGGCACTATTGGCAAATACATTTAAGGACACTATGCGGGAAATGATGAGTCAACTATCTCAGGATAACCAAGCCACTCTTGCTGAAATGATTAAAATGCTTCGCCCGGAAGAAAATCACTCGGTGCGCATATCCGATATTTATTTCCCCCATTTTGATCCAGACATGGGAACTGATGTCAGAGAATGGGTCGATCTTATTTCAAGAACACAAGAAGAATACAAGCTGAAGGATCATGAGGTGCGATTAAAAGCAGCCGGTGTAGTCAAAGGTAGAGCACAATTGTGGGCTGACGACTGCTTACTCAGAACCACCACATGGGCCGAAATGAAAGAGGATATGATACAGACGTTTGAACCAGAATCAAGGTATTTCTCGCATGTCCTTAAATTTCGACGTTACACTACTGATGATGCCTCCGATATTCCTGAATACATTTCCAATGTCTGGAAAATGTTCAAAAAAATTGACAAGCCTAACCCCACAGAGCAAGATGCTGTAGAATTTGTTATTGGAAGCATCCAAGATGACAATCTCCGAACTGAACTTTTGAATAGTAAGTCTACTTCTGTACCGGAATTGATTGCCATTGCAAAGACTATGCGGAAACGCAAAGCTATTACAACTAGCGAGCATGTACCCATTAAAAAGATCAGGACCAATAATAATGTGCCAAGTTTAGATTGTTTTGTTTGTGGCAAGCCGGGACACAAAGCTCGGTGGTGCAAACAAAGTCCAGTAATGTTAAAGAATCAATCATCAAGCAGTACAGCACCAAACAATGATAAAAAGGAATGCTCTTACTGTTGCATACCAGGACATAATTATGAAAATTGCTACAAGAGGATGAATGCTGAAAAACGGAACGCTGAAAGGAACGTCAACTTGTGCCAAAACGGTGAGAATGTTTCAAATATGATTTCTATTATGATTAAGGATAAGCATTTTCTGGCTATGTTTGATAGCGGAGCGGACTGTTCTTTAGTAAAAGAATCAATAGCTATGTCTCTTCCTGGAACCAGAGCAACTAAAACAACTCACCTTAAAGGTATTGGTCCGGTACCTACAGTATCTTTGAGTCAGATTACTACTGTATGCAACATCAATGAAGTTAATCTAGAGCTTAATCTTCATGTTGTCCTGGATCATGAATTACCAGCGGATATTGTAATAGGAAAAGATCTGCTCAGCGTTCCAGGGATAACAGTTATACTTGGAAATCATGGTGTTACAGTTAGCCGCAATAATCATCATAAGGCCGCCGCAATATACCAGTTGTCTTCTACTACTATTGACACAGACATTAACAGTAAGGAAGATCTAGATGTCTTGTTGGATTTGTTGGACAAGTATAAAAACTCGTTCTCAGAAGGTATGTCAGGATCTAGAGTAACGACGGGTCAGCTGACAATCCGACTGAAAAATCCTGATAAGGTAATAACCCGCCGACCCTACAGATTAGCCCCAATTGAACGTGAGAAAGTTCAAAAAATGATTCAAGAACTTCAACGCAAAAACATCATCAGGGAGAGCAATTCACCATTTGCCAGTCCAATTATTATGGTAAAAAAGAAAAATGGTGAAGACAGATTATGCGTAGATTATCGCGACTTGAATGCTAACACTGTACGTGACCATTACCCATTACCATTGATTTCAGAGCAATTGGATCAACTAGCTGATGCAAAATTCTTCACGTGTTTAGACATGGCGGCAGGATTTCATCAGATCCCTATATCTCCTGAATCTGTAGAAAAGACCGCATTCATCACTCCAGACGGACAGTATGAATATCTGACTATGCCGTTTGGACTTACTAATGCGCCATCAGTATACCAAAGAGCTATAAATAAAGCTTTGGGAGAATTACGAGGTAAGGAGGCTCTAGTTTATATGGATGATGTACTGATTCCGAGCACAACTATTTCTGAAGGTCTTTCAAAACTAGAAAAGGTATTAGAAGTACTTACTAAAGCAGGTTTCACAATTAACATCAAAAAGTGCTCCTTCATGAAAACCGCTATTGAATATCTTGGATTTATAGTCAGTAATGGGAAAGTAAGACCTAGCCCATCTAAGGTTGAAGCTTTAGCCAGATCACCTCCACCAACAAATGTGAAGCAATTAAGACAATTTAATGGTTTAGCTGGATACTTTCGACGCTTTATACCTAACTTTTCTACAGAAATGATACCTCTTTACAATCTGACTAAATCGGATTCTAAGTGGGAGTGGACGACAAAACACGAAGCCGTACGTTCAAAAATTATTAATCATCTTACATCTGCACCTTTACTTACAATATTTCAAGAAGGCCTGCCAACGGAACTACATACCGACGCTAGTGCAATGGGACTCGGTGCAGTATTGATCCAACTAAAAGTCGGTGTTCGTCATGTTATTGGATACTTTAGTATGAGGACCACTTCAGCTGAATCGAATTATCACAGTTACGAGTTGGAAACCTTAGCCATTGTAAGAGCAATTAAACATTTTCGTCATTTCTTGTACGGGAGAAGATTTACAATTGTTACAGATTGTAATGCAGTAAAAGCATCTCGCTATAAACAAGAATTGCTCCCCAGAATTCACAGGTGGTGGGCTTTTCTGCAACACTTTGAGTTCGAAGTAGAATACAGAAGAGGAGATAAAATGCAACATGCTGACTTCTTCAGTAGAAACCCACTTAAAATCGTAATGAACCTATCAACAAAAGATGACTGGCTTATAATAGAACAACGTCGCGACCAAGGATTATCTGAAGTCATAAGTGCACTGCAGAAAAATGCAGAAATTCACCCTGAATATGAACTCAAGGACAACATCTTGTATCACAAAATCAACTCAAATGGTAAGAAGAAACTCACTAAAGTTGTTCCACAGTCGTATCAATGGAGCCTTATCAATATCTATCACGAGGCTCTCAAACACATGGGATGGGAAAAAACCTTGGCGAAAGTAAGAGAAAACTACTGGTTTCCCAAAATGTCATCAACGATAAGGTACTTTGTAGAGCATTGTGTCGTGTGTAAAACAATGAAAGGAGCATCTGGTGCTAAACAGAGTCAATTACATCCAATTGAAAAAGTTCCTGAACCATTCCATACTATTCATATAGACATTTCAGGAAAACTTAGTGGCGCTGCTACCCAAAAGGAGTATGTGTTCGTTGCTATAGATGCTTACACGAAATTTGTCATTCTACAACACGCTAAAAGTAAAACCCAGTTAAGTGCATTGAAGCACTTACGAGAAGTTGTATTTTTGTTTGGTGCTCCTAAACGCATTATTGTTGATGGTGATGGTGCATTTGTGTCTCATTATAAAACATATTGTGACCAATATGGAATTGAGTTGCACCAGTGTTCTGGATACACTAGCAGAGGAAACGGACAAGTAGAAAGAATCATGAGAATTATAAAAAACGGGTTGACAATAATTAAAAACACCCAAAAATGTCATTGGGAAAAGTCACTGGGAACACTTCAGCTAGCCATTAACTGCACTATCTCAAAAACTACGCAACAAACACCAATTGAATTATTAACTGGTAAAAGGGGCAGCGTCCCTCCAGAGTTGCTAAATATAATAGACGACGATAACGAACGCGTAAATCCAGAATCTTTGAAAGAAGCTGTGTTGGGAAGGATGACCGAGAGAGCTGAAAAAGACAAAACAAGATATGACAAAGGAAAAGCTAAAGTAAAAAGGTTCGAAAAAGGAGAATACGTCCTTCTGCGGGAACCACCTCGATTAGGAACAAAATTAAGCATTAAATATGATGGACCATTTGAGATCAAAAGAGTATTGCCACATGACAGATACCAGATAAGAAGAATTAATGGTAGAGGTCGATTTAGAAAGGTGTGTCATGAACATTTGAGAAGTGCACCTAATTTTGGAGTACAAAGTGATATAGCCGTATCGGCAATGAATAATGAAAACAGAGATGACAATAATTCTGCCGGTGAATAATCAAAGTTGAGTAGATAATTTCTCTAGTTTTGTGTGTTTTAGTGTGATTTTATGTGATTTGTGAGTACCGATATTAGCGCTGAGGCTATGAGGTCGAAATGTGAGTAAAATGTGTGTACCAATATTAGCGCTGAGGCTATGAGGTCTTTGAATTTTTGAGGCTCAGTCTAAATGAATGCTGTACCTGCACAATCATATGAGAAAAGCTTGAGACTATGGAGTCTGATTAGGCAAAATTTACAGCTTTGGTGTTATAAATTTGTACTCATAGCGCTTTCTCTTCATTTCAGATAAGGCGACTAAAAAATAGGCGCAGGGACGCGCCTAGTAGCAGAATGGCCGTATCGGCGCAAGCAAACGAGCGGCTTGACGACCATAAAATTACGCATAGTGCAGGTGCGCGCACCTGCCACCTGCACCTGTGCGTCGGTCATCGATGCACGTGCGCTGGCACGTGCATCCCCACCTCGACCAGCCTATAAAAGGGCCGTTCATCGCTGCCGCGGCGCAGTCGCTCGCGCGCGTTTGAAGTGAACACATCTCTTGAGTGTTGATTGTGTTAAGTGTGATTCTGTGATCAAATAGTTTTGGTGTTCAGTGACAGTATAAGTTTTAGTGCTGTGTAATTACATTTAGTTAATTAATTGGTGTTGGTATATTGGAAATAAACAGATAATATGAGCAACCAAGGTGGTTTCAATGATGAGGAAACTCTTCCTATTACATATTTACCATGTTTCCTTAAGCTATCGAGTTCCCGATATATCGGCACTGCTGCAAGCGCCATCATCACATACACTCGATAATTTAAAGAACCATGGTACCTAAATATCCCGGACGGTTTAAATTGTCTAACGTGTGTAACCATCGCCGTTTTTTTAAAGTTAAAAGATAATGTGAAACCCCTGGCTGCCGGTGCTGAGACGGAAAACCGACAACTGCTCCTAGGCTAAAGGTGCCCAGGGGTTTACCCACTAAACTCCGCGTCGTACCTACCTCATCGCCTTAGCAGCGTCATGGTTCTTAGCATAGCCCAACTACCACAACGCCACCAGCTTAAAAGAAAGAACTTACTCAACCTGACGGTAAGCGATAGTGAGATCCACATAAATTTGACAGGCACAAGACTTTATTGAATTTGTCACACTCATTCTGAAGTTTTGCTTAAATGCCGTTTCACGCCCCGCCTGAAGAGTATGTTAGCCCGCCGGATGTTCAAAATAAAATGGTGTTAGAAACTTGCAGAAAATGGAAACGCATTGATGTACTTGTTCAAATGAATCTGGGTCACTCATTTTTTACGTCTCACAACATTTTAATACTCAGAAAGGGAGTAAAAAGTCGAGACGTGTAAGTCCCGAGGGATATTTTAGGAGTTTTTAAATGGAAATAATGTTCTACAACGTGTTTCTTCATTTGTTTCTGAGGGTTATGTTACAAGGTCTGGTTTCACATTCCATTTCATAATTAAGAGTTATTTTAGATAAAGTTAAAGCTAGATGTAAAAGTTCAAATCAGAAGCAACTTTCGTTTCGAAAAAACATTTCGTAGCTATGACGTTATTACCCCTTGTGTTACTGTACACTATGCATATCGGAAGAACTTTGTTCAGCAGCTATATCAAATGTTCTAAAACTCATTTTGTAGTTTAAAATTTTGAAGAAATTTTGCACTTTTGAAATGGACTTTCCCACCCAACTTCAAATGTCTATTATTGTCCCATTTCGTCATAAATTTTGATTTAGATTTGATTTATGTTATTCATTCATTTACCTGTATCTTACTGTTTTATGAAATTGCATGTAAAATCAGACTTAGGAAACTATCCTATTTCTAATAACAGTATTTTTATAATTGTGTGCTCCTCCCAGCTATGTCAAAATATAATAATAGGCAAGTATCCTATTGTACTTGTCAAGCTAAGTAATTTTCTGCGTTTAGGGTAGCGTATTTCGCCAATTAATGTAAAATTCTATATGTAAAGGTGGTGTGACGTGACGATCTGCGCAGGACGGCTGGTAGGAGCTGGATGCGAGTGGCCGAGGAGAGGGAGAAGTGGCGTGCATTTGGAGAGGCCTATGTCCAGCAGTGGACAGGTATGGGCTGATGATAATGATGATGAATGTAAAATCCATTTTTATTAGACGATTTTCAGTCCTATTTTTGTGAATGGACACTAAGTTATAAGCATTGGATACGAAATTGTAGAGGCAACACGTATTCAATTTTAAAATCTTTAAATATTGATGCTTGGTACTTAGCTTCGTTTCAAGGAGTATTGTAAATGATAAAGTTTTTCAATAAATTGTTATTTTATTTCTACTCATAATAAACTAAAACTGTGTAATGTTTAAGATTGGGATGTCTGCGAGTCTTTCCAAGCTCCGAAATCCAACGAGCGGATACGGCTACACTTAGTTATCCTGTTTCTGTAAATAAAAAAATAACATTAGTATTGTATGAAATTGGAACAGTGGTTAGTGACCCGGGCGCGCTACCAACGGTTCCGAGAGCCGTGGGTTCATTTCCCACCCGGGTCAAATATTTGTGGGACGAAAATCGGTATTTGTTCCGTGTCTGGGTGTATTATTAAAAATTATTTAAGTATATTTGTGTATCCACTGTTGTTTCTGATATCCGTGACTCAAGTGCTTAAGCTACTTCCCACGGGATCAAATCAATGTATGTGATGTTGTGTTATATCTAACTATCTATTTCCCCACTGAATATCACAAAATGGAAATCTTATAGTGATGGACACGGGTCCATAAGCTACTTACGGAAGTACCTAGCTTATGCAAGTGGTATACACAATTAACCTTAATTTTTTTTTAAATAAGGAATGAAGGAATAACACACCCAGACACAGTTCAAACACCGGTGGTCATCACACAAATGTTTAGTATTTACGTCGAGTGAGAATAGATTGTTTTTCCTAACTGACATGATGATTGCTTGGAGTATTCCAGTCATGATCACCGGACTTGCGGGGGAGCGGATGGCTCTCATCCCTAAAAGTGAGAATTGAACGAACGGCTCTTGGCGAATGGGAGGCTGGATATGCGTTTATTTTTATTTTTATGCGTAGTTAAGTTATTATTTAGTTGTAGTTGATTTGTTGTTATTATTAAGATATTTATATATGCGTTGTTTATGTGTAAGCTACTACTGTCACGCGGGATACGGCCAGAATACCAGCGCTGCAGCGGCTCTCGGGCTGATGCGGCATATGCTGAGGCCTGCAGTACCTCGTTGACCATTTATAAAGTCCTTGCATATGTGTTTTATTTCTTTGTGTGTGTTTTGTGTATGTATCTTTGTGTCATTGTAACCTCTATTTCGTGGTCAATAAATGTTTTTCTTTCTTTCTTTCTTTATCGAGACAATCAACTAATCCAGTATCAGGAGTTTTAAAATAAGGCCCAACACCGGATGCCCTGACTTGATTGGATTGTTTCATTTCTGGTTCTGTAACCAATGGGTAAGAACGGGGCCCTGTTACTAAGATATAACTGTATTTCAAGAACGGTGATTATAGCTGAACATTTGAAATGTTCAGAGATTTTGCAATTCTATTTCCGTTCTAACAACTATCAAAATAAAAACAAGTATTCTATGGGGGTTCCCATACAACAAACGCGTTTTTTTTTCTAAAAATTGGGACGGAACTCTTTATGAGTGAGTCCGAGTCACTTTCGCCTTTAATATTAACACTATTAAATAGTATTAGCTATTGGTTACGGATTTGAAACTGACTTTATCTTGTGGAGGCAATGTTATTCAATAATACTCAATATGCAATTAAAATGCAGATTACTAGCTGCAATAACTTTGCGTTGTAAACAAGTTTGAAGCAAAATATTTTGACACATTTTAACTTACAAAAATCCTTCACGGAGGAACGCATTAGGCTGTATGCGAGTTACACCGTCGCCTACGTCACACATCAGCCTGGCTATCGACGCACGTCTTATTTGTTGCAGTTGTTCTGTAAAAGCAAAGAAAAAAAAATCTAAATATTTAACTCAAAGCTGGCTGGCTGACATAGTGATCTTTCAACGCAGCGCCCAAACCACTGGGCGGATCGGGCTGAAATTTGGCATGCAGGTAGATGTTATGACGTTGGCATCCGCTAAGAATTACCCGAAGGCAAGCAAAGGTGGGTAACTAGTCTTTAGTATACGCCGTAAAATTTTAGTGGATGTTTTCCCGTGGCAGAACGATTTGCCTGTTGTATAATCATGCAAATTATACAATGAAAAAAACATTTTTTTTAATTTTTCAAAATATTAGTTTTCCAATTCTAAAACGAGAGAAGCTATCGTTCTTTTATAGTATGTGACTTAATCAGGTACTGCTTGCCGCTTGAAATCGATGCTTAAAGCTAGAGAAGCTCTACGCCCTAAGTAATAAAGCGGATTCGAATTTCGGTTATACCTTTCTTAAAACCGGCATTTATTGATTTCAATAAAAAAGAACTGCACAAATCTATTGTGCTACTAAGATAGAAGCATTTTACTGTGGGCAAAAAACCACTAAATTTTCACGGTGTATAATTGAGGGCTTTTGCGAATGAGAAATCCACTGGACAGCGACGTTTGATATGAGATCTAAATGCTACGTGATTGGTGAGTATTGACACGACGGTCAAAATCATGTCAAAAATAACCAATCCTTCTGCCATTCTTCCACATACAATGCAGGCGCTGGTGGCTCGGACTAAGAGGTTTAGCTCCTCATTTCTGCCCCGTGCCATTAAGGCATGGAATGCCCTTCCAGCTCATGTTTTCCCTCCCTCCTATGATCCTGGGCTCTTCAGGTGGGGCGTGAAACCGCATTTAAGCAGACCTTCAGGGTGAGTGCGACAGGCTCAATACGATCTATTGTGCCTGTCGACCTCATATTTGGATCTCGCTACCGCTTAGGTGGAGTGAGGTCATCTTGTGAGCCTTTTATAAAAAAATTTGGAGCTCACACCTACGTATTGCCACCTAGTGAATTTCTTTTTAGAAAGTAAAGTAGAAATTAAATCATTCTACATTATTCATTAGTCGATTAGAAAAACCTTGGTCGTTGGTGATAAGCGAAACTGTAAAAAAAGGCGACTTGAATCTGTAATGTACATTCAATCTACATCACGTTTATATTAGATCATCATCATCATCATATCATCATCATAAGCCCATATAGGTCCTCACTGCTGGGGCGCCGGTCTACCCTAAACAGGGGTTTTAGTCAACCACGCTGGCCACAACCTAAGAATTTATTCATAGGTGAGCAGGTTTCCTCACGATGTTTTCCTTCACCGTTAAAGCGTCGAATAATCGAACATATGAATTTTAAATTTGAAAAACACAGTGGTACTTGGCGGGATTTCAACTGGAGACCTCTCGCATGGCAATTTTATATTAAATGCCTAAATTTAAAAGCATGTGATCTTGAGAAATAGATTTAGCTAGGCTTATGTCTGGGGATGCGCATGTTAGAGATAATATACCCGAAGCGAAGCGAGGCCGGGCCACTAGTAGCAATATAACATACTATTACTAGCTAATAATACTACTAGTGGCTCGCGACTTCGTCCTCGTGGAAACCCTATTCCCGCGGGAACTCCGGGATAAAAAGTAGCCTATGTGGTATTCTGGGTCTTCAGCTACCTGCATACCAAATTTAATCGTTACCGGTTTAGTAGTATTAGCTTGAAAGAGTAACATACACGTAAACATCCACCCATACATACAAACTTTCACGTTTATAATATTAGTAGGATAACGTGCCCTTGCGTCGATGGCCGAGTGGTTAAGGTCGTTGTTTGCCATGCGAGAGGTCGCCAGTTCAAACCCCGCCAGGTACCAATGTGTTTTTCAAATTCATATGTACCGTCATTCGACGCTTTAACGGTGAAGGAAAACATCGTGAGGAAACCTGAGTGCACACCTAAGAAGAAATTCTAAGGTTGTGTAGTCGACCAACCCGCACTTGGCAAACGTGGTCGACTAAGGCCTTGTCGGCCTAGTTTAGGGTAGGCCCATGCCCCAGCAGTGGGGACGTATATGGGCTGATGATGATTATGATGAACGTGCCCTTAAGTTACTATACCACTTACGTTGTGTAAACGCGCCTGGTCGCGACGGTCTCTCATACCAAAACCTGTCGTATCTAGGAAACCTCCTGAGCTGTTTCATTTTGATGCATGCGAAGGTCCTTGGCACTGCGCCACCTGGTATTTTTTTCTCGAGCCAGATTCCTGCTAACAACGGGACGTCTTGCACTGTTGGGAAGGCCTTTTTCAGCAATTCTATGTTCTGAAAGAGTAATGTCAATGGTTAGTATAACTATTATTAACCTTGTTCCTCCCTCGTTGGTCTATTGGAAGCAAGCGCCGCGTAAGGACCGAGAGGTCCCCGGCTCGAGTCCATAGTCGGGCAAAATTTGTGTGAGTTTTTCTGTAATGAAATTACTCAGCCTGGTGTGAGGAAGTTGGCTGTTGAACGCCCGTGCCTCGGAAAACACGTTAAGCCGGTGGTCCTGCGCCCGATTTTCATCGGTTATGTCGGATTGCCATCGCACCGAATTATGAGAGTAAGGGAATAGAGAGTGCACTTGTGTTTGCGCGCACACTTGTGCACAAAATATGTCCTGAACACTCGGCTGATCTTAATTGAGATCGCTCGGACGCCTTACATTACATTAATCTTGTTTGCAATTGCCTAACAGACCCTAAACGGAACCTTAAAAAACTATGTAAACTAAATTTTCCGTTATTAGCACGTTACTAATTGAACCACGCCATAATTATTGCACTATCAGGGGGCCAAGCATTACGTTTTGCCTTAAACGTAGAATTTGTGGAGCTAGGCCTAGTACGTGAGATTATTAATTCGTAGATTTTATTGAAGTTTAGTGTATTCAGTCAGAGGATACGTCACAACTATCTGTCCGATGGTTGGTGAACGGTATTCGGGTAAGCGACCCCGGCTCCTCGAGCCACTATCGACTCAGTCCAAATCATCCGAGGCGATAGTATCCTTCCTCCCCTTTTCCTTCCCCCGTCATAATATCCTTGCTACTCGTGGGAACGCAATGACCTTGTTAAAATAATGCACAAAGCAGAATGGCGGCGACGTGGTCCACAACCCGTTACGTCACGTTTCCCACAGAGGTGAAAAGTGGATCGTTGGAAGTGATATCTGCCTACCCCTCAGGGAAAAAGGCGTGATTTTATGTATGTATGTATGTTTGTTGTGTGGTACCTGATAATTTTTTCACAATGTAAGCCATGTAGTCTGTCTGACTCATCTTTACAACATTTTTACATGACGAATGTTTTGGTTGGATACTCGTAGATATTTAAGAGTCTAAAAAGGTGACATCATAACAACAACATCAGTCTCACCTCTGGTTCCATATCAGCACTTAGATCTTCGAAAGTTTTATAAGTCTTTCCGCTACACAATTTTCTGTACGCTATGTAGGGTTGAAAACCAAAAAGTTTGTCCTTCAACAAATCGGCCGCCGCCAAATCAAAGGCTCGTTGTACACCTTCCAATCCATTTTCTGATAACTGTAATAAAACATTGTAAGGTATTCAATTAATTAAAAAACTAATATATTAATTGTTTGAATGTTTAATAAAATTATACAACTTTTGACGGCGTTTTGGACATGAAGACATTTTTTCACATGGGAGATTATGGGAAACTAATGATTCCCATTTTTTTCTTTGGCTGAACAAAAAATTTATTAACGATTTTATTCTGTCCAATAATGTTATTTTCGCGGGACAAGGGCAAGAGAAAGATGACATTCATAATTGACTGGCTCGGTGGAACAGTGGTAAGTGACCCTGACTGGCAGTTCCATGAGTCGTGGGTTCGATTCCCACTCGGGACAAATATTTGTGTGATGAACATCGGTGTTTGTTCCGTGTCTGGGTGTGATTATATATTTAAGTATGTATTTAAAAAAATATCTATGTATGTATATCAATCTCTGACGCCCATAGTACAAGCTCTGCTTAGTTTGGGGTCAGATGACCGTGTGTGGAAATGTCCCAGATATTTATTATTTATTTATTTTATCAGATTATGAATGTTATTTTCCAAAGAATGAATGGGAACTATCACCATTCACTCACCACAGGATCAATCATGTGATCGAACTTCGCAGCCGGTTGCCTGAAGCTTCCCGCACAGAACCCTTCCATATTGTTGTCCAGTGGGAACATTCCAGTGTGCATTGTTAAATTTGAAACGCGAAACTTTTTCTGATAATATCCATCATCATCGTATAATCTGAAATAAAAACAGTTTTATATGACTTTAATTATACAATTTTGTTAAGTACCTACATATATACAGTAGGCAATGCATGTGAACAATATGGCAAGTCGAAATTAAAATTTTCATAGAACACCAGTATAATAACATTTATAATAATAATGTTTATGTGATCCGGTTTTTATGTCAAATGTTTCTTTACGGGAAAGTAATTCAATACATACATAAATGTCATATCATTACTTTTTGTTTACACAAAAACACATAAATTGATCTGATTCCGTAGTAATAACATAATAAAATATAATAATTTAAACTTAAATGTATATTTAATAACACACCCAGACACGGAACTAACACCGATATTTATCACGCAAATATTTGTCCCGGGTGGTCGAACCCACGACTCTTCGGACCGTAGATCCGATAGTACCCTGCATGTACCCCACTGTTCCGCCGAGCCAGTCATTCATTAGTCAACTCACTCAATATGTCCAGGCTGTATAGTATGGACCCAGCGCATAACTGCACTATATTCTAAACTCTGTTGAGGTATAAGATTCTCATCATAAACATCCCTGAATCCACCATTTCTTGAGATTACGCCTTCGTTAATTAGATTTCTTTTACCTGTAAGGAAAAAAAGCATTTTAGACAATTTCCGATAACTTTTTAAATTGCATATAGCTTTATAGCTTTCTACAATTATTCTTCTTTAAAAGTGATTTTGGACAGAGTGGTGTGTGTGGTGCGGTATATCGTCAATTACCCGGAGGCCTCCGTGAGGGTCTGGGAAATCTGCCATGCAGTGGAAAGGTGAGTCGTACTCAAATTTCATTGGGGATTTGTCCGACCCGGACAACCACACTGCATACCTACCTACTCTCATTTCTCTTTCTTTCATCAAAAAATACAGTCCATTCTTTATCCCACAATTTGTCTTTATATGTTTAATACGTTAAATGCCATGAAGAACACAACGTATCGGAGTGCATAATTTTCACGTGCGCTGTTTTAAAAAATAAAGAACCGATCGAAATTAATGCGGTGTATTTTTGTATAAACCATATATGAGAAAGTTTATAAAATATTCTGTTTTGTGGCTGATGGTTGTGGAAGAAGCGAAAGCGGTGTGCTAGGACCATAGCACATGGCAGTAAGTGATCTCTGCCTACCCCTCTGGGGAAAAGGCGTGATTCAATGTATGTATGGATGTTTTTTGGTCAGACTAAATGAATAACAGGACAAATAAGTATTATTTCAAATTTGTAACCTTACCTATGATAGCTGGTAGCAATTCGTAATAGTATATTTGTGTCAAGTGAGCTATATTTAGTTCCCTTGCTGTGAAAAACAGTTTATCATCATTCCATGACGGATTCACTTCTTTTAACTTCTTGGCAAGGAAATTGTGGTGTCGCCAGAATATGATACCGAAGAAGTTCAAGCCAAATAAAGCGTTCATTGTTACTGAAATACAAGAAACAGTTGTTAGGTTTATGAAATATTGTGACTTTCTTTACACTCGTATTTACGGTGCGTTTATACAGACAGGGACACGATAGTATACACCGTGAAATTTAGTTGTTTTCCCGCAGTAAAATGATTCTATCTTAGTAGCACAATAGATTTGTGCAGTTTTTTTTTTAATGAAATCAATAAATGCCGGTTTTACGAAAGGTTTAACCGAAACTCGAAAGCACTTTCGAACCGCTTTTTTACTTAGGGCGTAGAGTTTCTCTAGCTTTAAACATCGATTTCATGCGGCAAGCAGTACCTGATTACGTCACATCATATAAAAGAACGATAGCTTCTGTAGTTTTCGAGTTGGAAACATATTATTTTGAAAATTTGAATAAGAAATTTTTAATGAATAATTTGCATGTTTCGTTACTAAAGGCAAATAGTTATGCCACGGGAAACAACCACTAAAATTTCACGGTGTATATTTGCGTGTATATTACACTTTTGGCGCAAAACTAATTTAACGGATTAAACTCGTGTGTATTGTTATTCTAAACATATCATTTAGAGACTCAACGTTTCGAGCTCTTTACAGCGATCGTGGGCACGGGCAACGCTGAGAGAGTCCGTAAAAAAAGTTTTATTTCAAATGGGACACGATTCTTGAACTTATAAAATAGCTTGTTGTCCAATGTTGCTTAAAACCAATTTTAAATGTTTATCAAGAAAAGTAACTGACATAAAATTATCACATGTAATGTAATACAACCCCAAAAGCTTGGTTAGGTCCATTAACTCCGTGAAAGAGCAGCAAGTCTAATGCTCGCCACGTACCAAGTAGTGGTCTTGCACCCGATCTCTCAACGGTCATGTCGGATTGCCGTCTCACCGAACTATGAGAGTAAGGGAACAGAGAGTGCACTTGTGTTTGCGCGCATACTTCTGCACTATAATATTTCCTGCGCTCTGTGCTGATCTCAATTAAGATCGACCGCCATGGCCGAAATCAGTCGGACGCCTAAATAATAAGGCGTGTGCACTCTTTGTTCCTTTACTCTCATAGTTCGGTGAGACGGCAATCCGACATGACCGATGAGAGATCGGGCGCAGGACCACCGTGCTTTCCGAGCCACAGGCGTGAAACCGCCAACTCCCTTACTCCGGGCTGAGTAATTTCTTTACAGAAAAACTCAAACAAATTTTGTCCGACACCGGATTCTAACCGGGGACCTCTCGGTCCTTACGCAGCCCATGCTACCAATAGACCAACGAGGCAGATCGAACGCCTTATATATTATATTAATGTCTAGGTCTATAAACGTTCTCTATTATATTCTACGATCGTTATGGTATTAAAATACACTGACCTGAATTGTGACAACGTGATTCCTGTGGAAATTGGTTCAATAAGCATATTCCTTTCGCAGCTTCCAGTGGGAGGGACAGAGGCCACAGCTTTCCGTTCTCTTCTTCAATTTTTATCAAACCGTCTATGTATGTTCTATGACCATCTTCTTCGCCATAGGTTTTCCCAAGACTAAGGAAGTTTTGTGCTGAATTTATCTGCAATAATTAATAACCGGTTTTCAGCTGTCCATTTCTCTCTTTGAACCTTTTAAACCTATTTACATTTCAAAATTGTCGGCTCTAAAGCTAGCAGCAACAGTTAGTGTAGCTATCAGCTACATTAGCTGTTCTTCAAATTTTAATATTTCGAACGAAATGAATAAATGAATAAAGTAAAACAAAAAAGGCAGATAATAGAGTTTGCAAGAGGTGCAATCTTAGGAACCAGAGTGCTCTTACCCTTTCTGGTTTTGTATTTTTGTTCCTAGTACACCCAACGGACTGGAACGTGATTGGCTTGGTGTTGTTCAAACACCTGATGCCCGAGAATTGGTGGACCGTGTCGTCAGCAGGCACGTTTATGGGGTGGCATTGGGAATCGTTTTTGCCCTTCGCATCGCAGCAGTATGGCCGCCAGTGTACATAGTTTACTGAAATATATAGACAATTTACTTTTAAAAACAGAATTTTATACCCGTTTATTGACAGAGATATCGGTGGACATACGTAATAATCCACCAAGTGCAAGTCGGACACGCGCAGGAAGGGTTCAGAACCAATTATGTAAAAAAACACGTTTATTGTATGGGAACCCCCCTAATGTTTTATCATTTTAATTTCTGTTATTTCGTTGTTATAGCGGCAATGGAAATAGATTATTTGTGCATTTCAGCTTTCTAGCTATCACGGTTTATGAGATACAGCATGGAGACAAACAGACGGACAGACAGACGGCGGAGGCTAAGTAATAGGGTCCCGTTTTACCTTTTAGGTACGTAACCTAAACAACAAACGAATTGAGAACCTTCTTTGGCCGGTAAAAGAAAGAGTTATTTTTATTGTTGGAACGGAAGTAAGTGTAAAATCAGCTCTTGCGCATACGGCACCTTGTGTAACTGATGATCTTTGACTGGCTCGGTGGAATAGTGGTTAGTGACCCAGGTTCACTAGTTACGGTTCCAAGAGTCATGGGTTCGATTCCCACTCGGGACAAATATTTGTGTGACCAACATCGGTGTTTGCTCCGTGTGTGGGTGTATTATTAAGTATACTTAAGTATCCACTCTTGATTTTGATACTCGTAACACAAGTGCTTAAGCTACTTACCACGGGATCAGATCAATGTATGTGATGTTGTGAAATATTTATATTTATTTATTTATTATTTATCTTTAAATCCGTGATTGAATGAACGCGATATAAATAGCAACAAAATATATACTACCACTGTCTGCCCAACTGCTGACTTTGCTCGCGACCATAAATGGTCCAGGCTCCAATCAAAACGTCGCTCAGTAAGTAGTTATGTAATTACTATTTATTATACGTAACTCACTAGTAACCGAAGCGAGGGCGGGTCACTACCCGCCGTTCGGGTAAATTTTACATACAAACCTTCCCTAAGAATCACTCTATCTATAAAAAAACCGCATCAAAATCCGTTGCGTAGTTTTAAAGATCTAAGCATACATACGGACATACAGCGAAAGCGACTGTGTTTTATACTATGTATTGATTAAAATAAAGTTTTATTTGTTGTTTTTAATGTTATTAAAGTTGAAAATTAGTTAAAACTATAATTTAAAGTTGAATTTAAAAAAACGCAGGGGGGGGGGGGGTCATGAAGACCACCCCTGGAGCACCCGTTAGAATTTTTAGAAGAATTTTTTTTATTTATTTCAAATTTTAACTTTAAATTATAGTTTAAACTCATAAATCTTAAATCATTATAATTATTATGATTTTCAAAACATATTTTTTAAACAAAATTGTCCACTTCTTAAAAAAACTTGTACCCCTTGAGTATGTATATTGAATCAACAAATTGGCATACGCCTTGAAAAAGACTGTTGTTGAAATATCTGGTCCAGACCAGAGTGATCACAGGACCTAAATCAGCAATATACTCTTTTTCAGCTAAGATGATCCCTGTGACACTTCATTGTGAACTGCATAGGTATTTTTTTAAAATGTTCTATTACATTCAATTAAACTAAACGATACTGTTTGTCATTTAAAAGTATAAAAATATTCATTTTAATATTTTTCCTAATGACGCCGCAATAAAATGAAAAAAGTGTGCAATAAAATTATTTTCGTTAGTCAAACGTAAAATGCGTGATTCAGAACACAATGAAGTGTCACAGGGATCATCTTAGGTGAAAAATACTATAGTAAGTCTTACCTGTGTCGTGTATTGATCCAATGTTGTCGAAGCCAAAGAGCAATAGATTCACTACCAATGTAGTAAATTGTTGATCGGGTATTTCGGCATTAAAAAGCGTAGCCGTCCTCACTTCTCTTGGCTCCAGTTTCTTTCCATTTGACTGCTTTACTGGTTCATAGTCTGTAATATATGTAGAATAATCGATTTAATTTAGCCCATATGTCTCCAAAGATGAGCTCAAGCCTACCCTAAGTTAGGGATATCAAGCTTTAGACATCCACACCGGCTAAGTGCAGTTTGATCTACTTCTGGATGTACAAACACCTTACGATGTTTTTCTTCACTGTAAGAATATTGAACAAACAAACTTAAAATTCCAAATTGGAATTAGTCTACATTTGTCGAAAAATAAAATTTACATACATACTAAGATAAGGTCTAACTGAGATACAAATTTTTTGTAGTTTTTTAGAAAAGCTTCACACTAACAAAGCCACGTACTGATACTAGTATCATATAATAACGTTGCAAGTCTTAAGTCTATGTAAAAATATTATAAAAGCGTAAAACACAATCGTAGTAGCAGGTATACTGGTATGACATACGCCAGTGCCTACGTACAACACACTACATTACGTTGAGCAGTCGACTAGCACGAACGAGGGAAAGTAGATACGTACCTTTATCAAACATCAATGGCAGTTCAGTAATGTAAGGAGTATGCGCCGGACCCTTAGTGGGGTACTTGAGGTTGTTGCAGGTTCCATCCAACCGCCTTAGTTCCTTGGGGTCACATGGTGCATACTTCCCGACGCAAAAGCTAAGCGAAAAAAAACCTTTTTAATTTATGTACTTTTATCGTGGGATAATCAAGACATATCGCATATAGTAGACCTTTTTATAGAAGGAAGGATTTAGGATGGTCTCACTCCTACTGATGGTAAACGATTAGTGAGGTCCACAGTGGTCGTAGATCGGATTGAGCCTATTACTTTATAATTACTTTAAAATTTGACCTCGTCAAAAAGTTAATTTTCTATATATAATTTTCTTTCTAAATTATTTTTTAAATCTTTATAATTCTGCTGTACTGCTGATGTTTGTATGTAGTTGAACTCCTCCTAAACGGCTTGACCGATTTAAGTAAATTTTCTGTATGCGTTTGAGTAGCGTACTGAATGGTTTAGATACACAAATCAGCCCGGTTGATGGCGCTGATTGCTTGAAAAAGTGGATCTCGGAAACAATTCTAACGATTTAATATTTGTCTTTATGGGTCTACACGCGTTATTAGGAGAAGCAAATTACATAGCTACTTACTGCCCGACGTTTCGACTGGGTTACACCAATCGTGGTCGCTCGCGACCCCAGTCGAAACGTCGGGCAGTAAGTAGCTATGTAATTTGCTACTCCTAATAACGTGTGTAGACCCATAAAGACAAATATTTAGTGTAATGGAACGCGAAAGTCTAAAATCTTACAATCCTAACGATTTCGCTGAAATTTTATTTGTGGGGGTTTTTAGCGACGAGAAATCGATCTAGCAGTCTCATGTCTGGGGATGCGCATTGCGCATGTTACATAGATAAATACCCGAAGCGAAGCAAGGGCGGGTCACTAGTTTATTATAATTATGGCTCGGGCTGTGTCCAATGTGCATCCAACAAATTGTGGCTCTCTTTTAAAAGTTGTCTGGACTCTGCAATACAAGCTTTAAGCTTAGTGCAAACTCCGCTAGATATAGTTTAGTTGTAAGAAATTACTGAAATACTGAAATCCACGTCGCGAGAAATAATAGAAGTAGCACCTATGAATAGTAATGTTTTTTAACACGCGTAGGCATATTATGTGAATATTTTAATGTAATGGAACACAAGTCTTAAAATGAATTATTATTAGATTGTTTGCAAAAACTGAATTCAAGTTCAACTTCACATTTATGTGTTATATAGGATGCCATAATACGTAATATTTTTTTGTTGTTGCATGGTTGGGTGGCGCTGCTGCCAAGTGTCCGTTTCGAGTCAAGGTTGTATCGCACCGCACATCTACAGCCGTATTCATGGTTACACACATCATGACTTACGCGAGTGTCGCATTTGGAAACGTAGCTTAATCCAATATTAATAAACTACAGCTGATCAAAAACCAATAAAAAAACTTTTCAGTTAAACGGTTATTTTAAATAGTTAAAACCTACCATCAACCTAGGTGGTCTCGGTCATTATTATCTACCTATGGCAGAGCATATCTTTATACTTTTGTAGATCATGAGCTCGGGGTTCACTGGAGAAGCTTAGTATATAATAGTAAATTCCACTCTTAGTATAGCAATAATCTTTAGTGCATATAAAATAAAACCGTTTAACTTAAAAGTTTTTTCACCGATTTTTTATTTGTTCATCATTTATTCTGCAACAGCGTCCATCTTGGATTCAAACTTTTGACATAGTAAGAGTATTGTATAGGGGGGTTGTGGAAAAATATGTAATCCGCCATTTTGTACCGCGGCGGCCATCTTATTAGGTATATTGCATTGTCATCAATATTAAACTACTAACTAGTAGGTACTTAAATCTTTGTGTGTTCTTTCTAATCTTGATCCAAACAAACAAATAAATACCGTACGGCTAAATAGAACCGTTTAAAAACATTTCCCTTCATGCGAAAAGTTACAGGCACTCCGTGGTACTTGCGCAATGAAACTCTTTACATAAACTTAAAACTGCCGACCATCTGGCAGTTGCCAAATTTTTCGTTGCCATGGCGCTAGCAATAGTGCTGACTCGTTAAAACAAGAAAAAATTATAAATAACCCGGACACATTTAGTTATCTGTACCAAATCTCAATAAAAGACAATATCAATAACCAATAATAGTTTAATCCCATGATTTGGGATGGTGAACACATTAAAAAACTGAAAAATATCGGGAGCTCATTATAACAAAACAAAAATTAATAATTATTATTTTGATTTTATTTAAATATAGAAAAAGAATCAGAATTGGCGGTACGAAAATCTTTAAATTTCTAAAAACAACATTATAACAAAATATATAACATGGAAAATATATTCCGGTCATTTTCAGTTTTCTTATAATATAATAAAAGAATAACATTTTTTTAATATGTATTTATAAGAATTTCAGTTGTCTTATAAATACGTATGAAAAGAATATTGATTCATTGTGTAAGTAAAATATTCTATTTACTAACGTTATACTAACGGAAGACGACTATGCTGTATAGAGCTGTGGATTTTGAATAAACAAATAAATAAATAAATAAATGTGTATAGGCACATTTAAATTGTTCGCCTGTGATAATAGTGTTATATTCTGCACTTTGCACCTTCTCTGATTGTAGTAGCGTAATATAAATTAAAACTATGTATATAAAATCCGTCATTTGCTTTATGATTTAGAAGATTATCTGTAATTTTTATTTAAGAGCTGTGGGTTTTTAATAAATAAATAAATTTTGCTCCATGCAAAATTTGTTTATTTATTTGTTTATTAATATTGTTTTAAAGTATTACCCAAATTAATGCAATACTTTTATAAATACTGCTTATTAAGCATACTAATCTTCGAAGTAGAACTTTCATTTAAAAAGTCTCATCTGAGATAGAGAGCAGTAATATATAAGATTAAATTTAAATTTGCAACGTTTGCTGAACTGATTATTTTAAAATTGTTTTATATTTTTTCTTTTGATTTAGAATAAAAAGTTTTCCTTATGACGTAACTAACAATTCTAAACTAGCCGGTAGATTGCTAATTTAACGTTCAATATGACGGGATTAAGAAAATGCTGGTCATTTTAAATAAACCATTTTTAAACGTAAAAAAAATATAAGTACGTAACTTCGCATCAAAATTTTATATTAGGAAACAAGGAATTCCCATTTATAATATATAGGTTTTTTCAGATATCATATGTCTTGGGTTACAAAAATCTTTAAATTTCTAAAAACAACATTAAAACGTTAATAACTTAATCGATAGACATTAATGGATGGATAATACTCACAAAGTGGTGTTTTCTTTTACATGTTTTTTCAACTCTTCTAAATTTATTGTATTCCCAGTTAATGTTTCGTAATATGTCTTATTATCATCGGCAAAACCTACACCCAGAAATAAAACTCCCAAAACTATGAACAACATGACTTTGAAACCTACCCAATAGTTTTGCGGATACTTATGCGGAAGTTGCTTTATATACCTCGCTTTACTATGCTTGTAGGTACTCATCATCTACTTGAAAATAAATTTATGCTATCGTTGAATTAATGAGAACCAGCGTTAATATGTTGAGTAGGGGGATCCCTTTCATTGGCATAATGTATTTTGTCCTAAAATGGATTGGCATAATGAAATTGGCATAATTTATTTAGCATAATATTAATTTGACCGAGTTTGGTTTTAGCATAATATGTTTTGCGGCATAATCATTATTAAGCGTAATGCATTTATGCATACTTTTATTTTGTCACAAGTTTTTAGGCATAATGGAAAGTCGCGTAACAGTAATTTTTCATAATAGGTAATAGGAATCCAGAATCTCCTATATTATATAGAGTAAAAGTAGGTTTAGGTGCGGCGGGGGTGGCCCTTGGGCAACCCGTAAGCAGGTTTATAATGACGTTACATGAATGCAATTATGTTTTTATATTTATAGTAAATTATTCCTGTTCCCGTTAGAATTTCGGATATTCCTTTCTTAGTGCACCTATACGGTTACTAAGCTACGTCCATTTTAAATTTTAAGTACCTACGTTTGGCCGTTTAGGCTGTGCGTTGTGCGTGAGTCAGTTAGTCAATCAGTCAGTCAGTTTCTCCTTTTATATATTTAGATGGGAAAATTACATTATGCTTTTTTAAATTTATGGTTAATTATTTTATGCTAAATCATGTTTATGCTTATTGCATTCATGCTAAAAAATGTCGTGCTTATTAGTATTATGCGAAATTATCATTAATAGTAATTACATTATGCTAACTTATTTTATGCTTAAATTTTTATGCTTCTTGACAGTGAACCGTTGAGTAGGCATGATCAATGTCTAACGGTCAGATTGACGGCACGGGACCG
This sequence comes from Maruca vitrata, assembly GCA_039566165.1. Lineage (NCBI taxonomy): Eukaryota > Metazoa > Arthropoda > Insecta > Lepidoptera > Crambidae > Maruca > Maruca vitrata. The sequence continues at coordinate 1,556,783 of CM076917.1, forward strand.
CGCTCCAAAATACTCACAAAGTTGTATTTTCCTTTACATGTTGTTTAAACTCTTCAAATGTTATCGGTTTACCGGTTAAAGTATCGTAGTATGTTTCATTGCTGCCGGCAAAAGCAATAGTAATAAACAATAATAGCCCCGAAACTATGTGAAACATGCTTGGCTAAATTCTACAATAGGTTTCAGCAATATCTTCAGGATCATAATTTTTATAGTACTGTATTATGTAAATTAATTTTGCTAATAGTAAAATTTGTATAATTATATTCTTCTTGGTTTGTTCAAATATGTGGTTTGACGTAAACGGATAAGTACTCATGGAAATAGATATCCCACAAAAAACATAAATATGTAAAAAAGGAGAGCCAAGTTTAATACAAAAATTATGCGCTGTAGCTTACTTTTTCCCTACGTTTACACATAACTACAGAGCTGGGTTTTAAATTTCCTTCAAAAATCCTTCCACGTCACCTGGAAGTAGGTAACATTAGGTAGTGTGAGTCAGTCAGACAATACTTAAATTTACGATTTTTGGAGCTTAAATGTTTATAATCGGTTAAGTTTCATGAAATTTGGGCTTTTTAAGTGTCCTTATAATAATAATTCAAAATAAAGTTAGTTTTATTTATTTACGTTGAATAGTTTTTTTTTAATTTATTTATTTTAGAACCATAAAACAAGTTTTCAATAAAAAGTTAAATTAAAGATTATAAAACACATTATGTCATTGTAAACTCAATAACAATGGTTACATTTTAATTTTATAACATAAGAAAAATAGATGGACCCAGGCGTAATAATATTAATTATTGTCTTGAGTATGTATATCTGACAATTAAATGTAAGTAATCAAGCTTGTCACAATCCAAAGATGGTGAGGTATGGGTATAATAATATAGTGAATGATGTTAACAATGTAAACAATTGATGTTAACAATAAAAAAAAACAACAAAAAATATAAAAAGAAAGACCTTATGTGTATGAGTGTGCGTGTGTGAGTGTTTGCATGCATGTATAATAAATATACCAGATTGATGTATGTACCTAATTCTTCTATTATATATTTTTATATTTCACAATTAATTATGTATGTATATTTTAAAGAATTTTTTTGAGTCATAGATGGGTCGAAATTGGCAACAAATGGTACATGTAATGAATGATACACTTGGCGGTAGCTAGCCGTTCCTTAAACTTGGCCTTGACACGCTGCCGCAAGATATGTTTACTTGTTAGAAATATTGTATATACAGGTGTCACATTTATAAAAGTTTGCATTTTTCACAAATTTGGATATTTTTTTACGTAACAATTTAAAGATCTATTCTATTATTCTCAAAAATAAAATAAAGTTTCTTTGTGCCACATAAAAAATACCTAAATAGCCGGCCAAGAACGAGTCGTGTATAGAGTTGCCCTGCCCCATAGAAAATAAATCTAGTTATTGTACAAAGGTGTGAAAATATGCTGTGATATTTTTTCCTAGCTGACTTACGATGATGGCTTGGAGTAGCCTCGCCATCATCAACGGACTTGCGGGGGAGCGGTTGGCTCTTGTGATATTCGTTACTTACCTCATTTAACGTTTTCAAAATTATTTCATAAGTATAATATGACTCGCTCGACAACGCATTTAGTTGGATAGTGTCTCTAGTGCCAAAGTTGGTTATGAACCGCATTTGCTTAACTATACCAGTAGCGGTACCATGAGTTGGCTATCGAAAACTTAAGTACGTTAAAAACCTATCGAGTTGTTTTTTTCATACGACCGATTTAAGTTCTTAGCGTAACCACCAGTGGCGCTGTATAAGTTTTTCATAGACATATTTACGTAGGCGATATCGAGTCCGTAACTTTTAAACTCATGGTAGCGCTACAGCTTACAGCAGCGGAAAAACACATCACCTACTGATGTATGTGATGTGTTTTTGTTCTAAATCATCACCTTGAACATTAGAGTAACCATCAGGTTACTATATAATAGCCCTAAACAACGTGAATAAAAACCTACAGAGTTTGTTATATGCTGTTTAAAACCAAGGCGAAGTGACTGCATCTTTAGTTTGCGATTATTTAGAGCTTTGATTTCTAATATATACTATCTCAGGAACTGCTGCAGCTGGTTTAAATTGAAACATTATTTTTGTGTTTGTACTACTGTAGTAGTATCCTCAAAAACGTTTGATTTATGATAGCAGGTGTAAACAATTGGTACAAATAATTTAAAATTCAGATATTCGTTTTCAAAGCAGATCAATCTATATTTTAATTATTCTGCTTTAAAAATAGTTACTTTTAGTTCTGCAAAAAAAATGAATGTGTACGGATAATTCTACTTATATTCGGATAATCGGGATTGAACTGTACACCCATTTGGCGGTTTAATATTTTTTATATATAGATGCGCAGTGTTCGCGGTATTTATACATACCTAACATGTGTTTAAACATAACTACAACATCTTCAAATAAACATAGGTAAGTCTAGAGACACGTGTAAATTAACAAGGTTAAATAAATTGACCCAATTTTCATTATTTACCAGCAATATCTTTACTCTGAGAAATACTTACTTTTTATTAGTACTTTCATTTCTTATTAGCAAGCTGAATTATTCTAGAACCTTTCTTGAACCCGTTCCTGCCGCCACGTATGGTTTTGCGGTACTCTTTTTGTTAATAATATTTTATATCCTAATTGTGAAATACGTAATAAAAACTTCACCTTGCTATTTATTTAAAGAATAACTTTATTAACCACAGATACAAACACAATTTGCAGTAGCAAATATTGAAAAACAAAAAAAAGAAAAAAACAACAGAAAAAAGAAGATGAAAGTAAAAACAAGACGCAGCCTCATCATTTGCTGCAGCGACAAAAGCCGCTGAAGCCCTGTTTTTCAGGCTGCGCCTTCTTGGGTAACGCGCGAGGTTTTTATTATTATTTAAATAATAAATATCTGGGACATTTCCACTTACGGTCACCTGACCCCAAACTAAGCGGAGTCCAAGAGACGACTACGATGGGCTGATGATGATAATGAGTGACAATAATCTCTCTATCTATTAAAATAACCGTACATACATTTTAAAAACCCAATATCATGGCTAAAATTGTAATGAGCAAGTCAGACAGTTTGGATTTACCACATAAAAGCGTCTAAGTAAAATCGACGAAGCGAGAGCCAGGTGATTAAGCCCCGCCGTTTCTGTGGCCCCACCATCAACTGTCATAGTAAACGTTAATTAACCAGAGTTGCCAATTTGCTGGCCTCAAATTGGCATCGCTGAGACCCCTAGGCGAGAAACACGACTCTGACGAGGTGCTATTAATGTAATACAACATAACGCTACCTGGTCGGTTGGGTAAACTTTAATTATACGAAAGTATTATTAGGTTTTAGTTTCTGTCAACTGTGACGTGAGTTTGATGACATTATTAGTAGGTAGCTTGACAATTATCAGTCTATTATTTGCGCGAACACTACACATTTGAAAAATATAGAGGTTCAGCTCTTCATTTCTGCCCCGTGCCATTAAGGCATGGAATGCCCTTCCAGTTCATGTTTTCCCTCCCTCCCATGATCCCGGGCTCTTCAGGCGGGGCGTGAAACGGCATTCAAGCTGGCCTTCAGGGTGAGTGCGACAGGCGCAATACGATGTATTGTGCCTGTCGACCTCATATTTGAATCTCACTACCGCTTACCATCAGGTGGAGTGAGGTCATCTTGTTTGCCTATTATAAAAAAAAAAACGAATTTTACGGATTACTCGCGTGTATTCTAAACATATTTACCCGACGTTGTCTTGCCCGTGACCACGAGCGTTGTAAATAGCTCCAAACGTCAGGTACCTAATCTCTAACTAGGTTGAGAATAACAATACACTCGAATTAATTAGTTTTATATTCCAAATTTTCGGTTTGCTTTTTTGTTGCGATTTGTTATGCCAGGAACAATTACAGTGAACTAGTAATTTCTGGTCTTCTTTTTTGGTTTTCTTTATAAGGATTCCGCAATATTTTATAGTTAATTAACATTTCTAGTACCATATTATACGCTTTGACCGCTTAACATGCATTTATGGTCGTGTCACTGTAAAATGTTCTAAAATGAGTTGTACTTTATAAGTAATATTTCTCAATAAGACTTAAAGCCCAATAACTATGATAAAAATAAATTAAATATATTATTAAGTAAATTTTCAAGTGTTATTTGTAGAAGTAGATATCACAACGAGCCAATAAAAATCCACCCATATTTTCATTTCCCATTATGATAATTTGAACTGAATATTAATGTTATATACTTACTACACTTAATTACGAAATAATTATATTATACTTAATTACGAGATAACATCACATGGACTAATTACCAAACTGACTTGGTGGAAACTCAGATAACACCACTGTTAAGGAAACATAGATGTAGTCAACAATTTTATTTTTCAAATTGTGCAATCGTTTATTTCTACTACACAACTACCACATTTTCTCAATCCTTTAACTAAAACAAAATATTATTTTGGTACTGTACTTCCCACCCCATTCCTTTCAAATGTATTCAATTAGGTAATTAGGTAATTGAATACATTTTAAAAGAATGGGTTTTAGCCGTTATGTTGAGATCGCTAATAATAAATAAATAAATATGACACAACAACATCAACTTCATTGATCCGATCCCGTGGTAAGTATCTTAAGCACTTGTATTACAGACATCAAATCAACAGTGGATACACAAATATACTTAAATATATTTAATAACACACCCAGACACGAAACAAAACCAAACACCGATGTTCAACACACAAATATTTGTCCCGGGTGGGAATCGAACCCACGACTCTTGGAACCGTTGGTGTTGACTCTGGGTGCTAACAACTGTTCTACCGAAGCCAGCTAATAATGGTAACGTCTGCGCTTCATATTAAAAACGTACTCGCACGTACATACACTATTGAACTCTACTTCTATTACAGCCCTCCCCATAAGAGCAAGTCTTACCCAACATAGAAAAGTGTGATTGCGAATTCACCCCCCTAACGTGAAAAGGTCCATCAAAGAGCCAGACAGTAAACAGTGCATTTGTATGCATTCCTTCGCATTCAATCCCTTCTGGTGCACTTAGGTGCAACAGTTCCTATGGTAGAATGTAAGGAGACGTAGCCTTGTACTGTCGATTTGTTTTATTTGAACTCCGTGAGGGGAATTGAGGCTTTCCGTTCGAAGCGAAGTTGAAAATATTAGAGTTCTTTAATCTCTGGCGGAATTGAATTTATTGTTTACCATTTTAGTTGCAACTGGGAAGGTTTATGAGCGATAACTGGTCACGTCTTGAATCGGAAAATAGAAACTGTTTGCCGAATTGATGAGCGCTTTCAACAAACATCAAACAATGATGCAGTATTGTACCTACCTACCCTGATGTATAAAGTTGTATTAATTTGACTGGATCTCTTAACTGGCCAATTCAATTCAAATTCAATAAAAAGCGTCGATGGCCGAGTGGTTAAGGTCGTTGCTTGCCATGCGAGAGGCCTCGAACTCGCCAGTTCAAACCCCGCCAGGTACCGATGTGTTTTTCAAATTTGAAATTAATATGTACCATCATTCGACGCTTTAGCGGTGAAGGAAAACATCGTGAGGAAACCAGCTCACCTGAAAGATTCTTCAACGGTGTGTGAAGACATGTCAGAGGCCTACGAGCGGTTTAATCTCTGACACCAGGTTGTTCATCAACCATACGATAAGAAGAAGAAGAATTCAAATTCAATGTCAATAACCTCTGCTTAAATCTTCAACACTACGCAATAGGTTTCGATGTTCGATAGAGGGATTTAATGGGAAGATTTTTATGTATACCTAATATACGGGTCACTAGTAGTTGATATTATTATAATGCTTATAGAGAACATAATATTTTCAGTCGGAATAATAAAAAAAAGCTAAGCTCTAGCGCTCGAGCGCCATGTTTTTTATTAATTCTGTCAGTACAATCAAAACGCCAATAAAACCTAGTAAAATCACTTAACCAGATTTATCATTAAAACTACTTGAATGTAATGCGAAACTTAAAGTACAAGTTATTGCAAAGCAAGTACATAGAGACGGGAAGGAAAACAAATAACCTGAAAGAATTTCTCGAGTTACGAGTCAGGCAATTTCAAACTTTAATTTTCCGAGCGTTAACAATTTTTCATCTTCCTTACTTTATACTGCCTCTGAGTCTGCGGTAATAGTATTGCCAACTTAAAGTAATGTTTTCTTTTTACTAGACTGAGAAAGATCTAAGGCGGTAGTAGTCAAACATTATTCAGGTATCAAATTTTATGGGGTCCATTGAAACAATTTTTATGCTCGGTGGAACAGTGGTTAGTTACCCTGGTTGGCGGTTCCAAGAGCCGCGGGTTCGATTCCCACTCGGGACAAATATTTGTGTGATCTGAGTACACCTCTATTGATGGAAAAAAAAAACCGCTAATAAATCCGATATGCAGTTTTGAAGATTTGAGCATACCCGTACTAGTTAAGCTAGACAAGGAAAACGACTTTGTCATATTTTTAACCGACTTAAAAATAGGAGGAGGTTCTCAATTCGTCTGTATATATTTTTTTGTATGTTCATCAATATCTTCGTCAATTACTATAGACGGATTTCAAAAAAAAATTTTTTGTTGGATAGAGTTGACTTCCGAGGTGGTCCCATTTTCACCAGTCTAGGATCTGATGATGGGATCCAGAAGAAATCGAGGGCAGCCCTAAAATTTTATAGGCACATGTACCGCGTTTTACATATTTTCTGAGGTCATATTGGCATTTGTTTCTTGCGATCATAATGTTATGATCCTGAGCTGATGATGGAAGGTCAACTCCTTAATAGTTATGAGTAAAAGAATAATTATTTCAATACTGTATACATATTAAGACTACTAGTTATAATATCAGTAGCATTACAGGTGAGCTAAACTATTAGATTGACCAGTCTAGGACCTGATGATGGGATCTAGGAGAAATCGAGGGCAACCCTCAAATTTTATAGGCACATGTACCGCGTTTTACATATTTTCTGAAGTTATATTGGCATTTGCTTCTGGCAATCATAATGTTATGATGCTGAGCTGATGATGGAAGGTCAACTCCTTAAGAGTTGGGAGTAAAGGGATAATTCTTTTAAATCTGTGTACATATTGATACTACTAGTTATAATATCAGTAGAATTATAGGTGAGCTGAACTAATAGGGTGTAAAAAATGTAACACTAAAAAGGATAAAAAAAAATTGTAAACAAAAAAAAACCGCCTTCAAAAACCCGACTCACTAAAAATTACAAAATAATATAATATAAACATTAATCTGGGTATGAAATTTATATGTTGTTGAAGGCGGTGCCAATAAAGTTTTTGAGGAAAACTGCATGAAATATAAACGGCACCGCCTTCAACAACATATAAAATTCATACCCAGATTAATGTTTGTATTATATTATTTTGTAATTTTTTGTGAGTCGGGTTTTTGAAGGCGGTTTTTTTTTTGTTTACAATTTTTTACACTATGCACTATGCAGTGATAAAAAATATTACTAGTAAATAATTCTTTTTGCGTAGTTATAATATATTAACAATTGCACCTATTAAATCATATAATAACGAATAGGTCCTGCTGTTCTCATTAAATACATACATACGTTCATACATTCAACTAACCATTTTAATCCCAAAAGTGCAAACTCTTTATGCCGCATTTTAAACCCCAGTCACTCCAACTCCGCAATCGTGAAATGCCTACTTTCAATAAGAGCACTTAGTGACGGATGACGGGTGTGCAAGTGTTAAATGCAGGGGTGTGACGTCATAAAGTGGGGTGACACGTAGCCATGATACTAGCGTTCTCTTGTGGGTTTGCTTGCAGTGATTATTTTTTTGTTTCAGCTATTTGGTATATGATAAGAATACGCAACATTCTGATAGACGGATTGTAAGGTTGTATCGCAAATGACAGTGACAGTAATTACAGTACATAAAATAAATCAATAAATATCTAGGAAATTTCCACTTACGGTCATCTGACCCCAAACTAAGCATAGCTTGTACTATGGGCGTCAGAGACTGGTATAAATACATATGTATTTTCAAATACATACTTAATTACATAATCACACCCAGACACGGAATAAACAGCGATGTTTATCACATAAATATTTGTCCCGAGTGAGAATCGAACCTACGTCTCTTGGAACTGCCAGCCATGGTCACTTACCACTGTTCCACAGAGCCAGTCATACTTACATACTACATACCTACTAAGTAGTTCCATAGTGCAAACAATAGATGTCACTGTGCATAATTAAATCGCGGTATCAACATTTGTCTCCGACCTCATATATAGGCAAACTGTTGTAAGACCGCGCGTGGTTAGGGGTGAGAGCCATCCGTTCCCGCAACTCCGGTGATGATGACAAGGCTCCTTCACAAGAAACCATCGTAAGTCAGTCAGAGAAAAAAAAGGGCTATCCACCAATAAAGTAGATTGACTGCGAAGTTGGATTTTACTAAGCATTTTATAATAATTCTCGAGTTATTTATAGTAGTATAATGTTGTTTTTTCTTTATTGCCGAAACCAGTTATATTTCCATCTAACTGCCGCCCTCGACTTCGTCCGCATGGAAATAGTTTTGACAGCAATAATTTATTTAAATAGCCTTCAATTAATATATAAAATTTGCTATTGAAAGCCCCGTCAAAATCGTCGTTTCGGAGATTAGTGGAAATAAACACACAGACAAATATATTTTTAATTGTGTTTTAGTTTTTGGTAGCTAATGTAGAATTTGTACCCATTTAGTAAAAATTTTTTACTAAATAGTTGTTATTTGAATGTAAATTATAAGTGCTAAAGCCCGCACTAGCTATTTTAGTATTAATTTCTTATAAAATTCAACTACCTCACCGCGGCCCGAGGACTCGAACACCCGTCCTTCTGGGAATCGCGCCCAGACGTGCATTACCATCACACCAGTACAACAGCTATGTATTGAAGCCGTCGATTTTTTCCCGCATATTCGTTATTTTAATATTAAAAACAGACACTTTAATTTTATATAGTTTAGATAGGTGTAGATGGCAATACTTGCAAACATTACATGCAAGTAAGATATTTGTCAAGTAAACATTATACTTATCAAATCGTGTTAACGAGTAAACAAGGATCTACTTACGTAATAAAATTTAAACAATTCAACAAAAAATTCGAATAAATTTTAAGTCACACAAAAAAACCAATTAATATGCATTTAAGTTTGTTAGTTTTCACCAAATATTGATAAGACAAAGACTGTGTTTTCCTTAAAATTAATGCAAATTTAGACAGGAAAATCAAATTAAAACTGTTTTTGAATATATGTGGCGTACCTACAGTTCACATTAAATTTAATTTACGTTTTCAAATTTTTATCTACAATATTTTTTATATATTATGTTTAGGGTGACCTCACGTTCATTCTTCAGTTTCATTTGCAGTGCCCTTGCAGGGTCTATGATATACCTATAATTATTCCCCAACACCTAGTTAACACTTATAGAAGCAATAAAGTATTGAGTATTAAGCGGTTTTGAGGAGAACATGAGGTCGACGGTACAATAGAACCTACTCAGCCTATTTCTCTCATCCTGAAGGCCTGTAAAAAGAAAAAAAATGTTTATACTTAACAAAAGATAAATAATTTTCACTTCAACTACCCACAATGTCCATTACTTTCCCTCTTTGACTCTCGTTAAATAAATAACCGTAAATGAAATTCGAACCCCACCTCGGTCCCAAGAGTAAACAACTTAAAATCGAATCTGTCACATTGCAACGAATCCAAAACTTTCACAAAATATTTCCACATTTGCACCCCATAAAGCCTGGACTCCACACAAAAGTTGGCAAAAGTGAACTCTACCCACGTAAACTTACAGTTCTCCCGTTGAAGTGAATAGTGGTTTAGCGAAAATGGCTTCTCTGGCCCACACGTGAAGTTTGATTTTGCTATTACATAAATATATCTAGCTGCAATATTGTGTTATGGGAAATTGGACTTTAATTCTGGGGGATTAAAACCGAATACGCTGAGGGTTGGTGTGCAATGTCGAGACACATTGTTCGGTAAGACGTTTAAGGAGAATGTCGCAGCGATTTCGGATATGTCAGTGCCGGTACTGTCACGTCAGATTCGAGTACGGGGGAGTGTGTGGCCACAGAGTTAGAGTTGAGTGATTTTTTTATAAATGACAGCCATCATCGTATAGCTTGGAGTAGCCTCGTCATCATCGACGGACTTGCGGCGGAGTGGCTCTTACCCCTAAGTATAACTCTACTCTATAACGAGCGCAATGGAATGCACGATCATATGTAAACAGGTGGCTCCACGTTTTGCAGTGGAAGTTGACAATAAAAAAGAGTTGAACTGATTTACTTCTCGTTGTAATAACATGATGTGTAAAGACGAAATATTATAATACTACCAGAAACAAAAAGTAAACGGGTTATTAAACTATAATGTTAACTTAACTTAACTACGTACGGACAGCTAAAAAAAATATCGTCTAAGATTATATTGTATAAAATTTAACAATACAATCACACTTTCTAACCCTATTTTATTGGTTTAATTATCATCATCTTCACTATCATCATCAGCCTATTGGTTTAACAGGTGACTCTTTTTGAAAGTACTTTATTTTTTTTATAGGAATACCTTCCGTGCCCATATGAATTTTCTTTGGTGTCTAACAAAGTGTCCAAACTTCGTCAGCAAGTAGAAAACGAAGGAAAACGTCATCAGTCTCATTCCCCGCGAACCTCGTGGCCCTACAGTCTGTCTGTTTCCTCCGCACATCAACCGATTGCTTGCGATGGGAGGGCGGATTGAATAACGTTTTGTTTATTTTTGCCGAGTGTCTAAGCGCATAGCTCGTTCGGCACAGCATTCGGCTAGCCGTTTGAGTTTCATTGTTGTCAGATGATTGAATTCCCTGTGATTTCAATTAAATAACTAAGGTATTTCTGAAACTTCATACTTACTTCGTCAAGATCTCTTGGTTTTGCTCTTTTTTCATTAATTTATTGCACATGGTACACAAGCAGATCCTGGGCTGGCCATGTAGCCGTAGAACCGATGACCGTTAGGGTAAACGAGTTCTGTAGCGCTACCATGAGTTTAAAAGTGACAGACTCGATATCGCCTATGTAAATATGTCTATGAAAAACTTGTACAGCGCCCCTAGCGGTTACGCTAAGAACTAAAATTGGTAGTATGAAAAAAAAAATCGTTAGGTTTTTAACGTACGCAAGTTTTCGATAGCTAACTCATGGTACTACTGGAGTGGATAACGCGTCTCGGCAAACGTAGTGCACTTACCAGGACAGCTGGTAGGAGCTGGATGCGAGTAGCCGAGAAATGGTGGGAGTGGTAAAGGTGTCCAGCAGTGGCCAAACCTATAGGCTGATGATGATGATGATGATGATAAACAGATCACTGTTACTACAAGAATAGGTTTGTGACAATTGATTATTAGTCTAAACAGAATTCGTAAACAATGTACACAGCACTTTAAAAATACTTCACATTAATATTTCAATTCATATAGAGAGAATCCAATTCCCTAAGCAATAATTGCAAAAAAGTTTTTTCCAGCTTAGAGTTTTGCAAAAAAACCGAATCTTAACTTATTCGTTTACCAGTAATTACTATGTAAGTACTATTACCTCATAATTACTATTACTTCTACCTACCCTACCTACATCCACCAAAAAGTTCGCTAAATGCCATTCAAAGTTTTTTTTTCATGGGAAAGTGCCCTTTCCCTAAAAAAAAAAATGGACTGCACATCATTAAATGACGCTACGGCCAACAACACGCAAACTGCCACACTCCATTGATCCGGAACGAAATGCATTGAATTCGGCAAACAAACTCTTTTGAATTTCTTCCTATTCGACGCGTAGCATCAAACGCAGTCACAATGTCAGCTCATTTAATTTAGACGGCGCACGCCCACTATCGGCAGTCATGCGTCAACAATACACTGTTTGTTACATCTCACCGTTTAATAGTGATATGGTGACTGCGGACTTTCCCAAAATCTATTAAAATCAAAATATATACAAGTAGAAACTGACTGCCTGACTGACTAAACGGCTAAAAGTAGGCACTTGAAATTTGGAAGGGACGAGCTTGGGCTTAGGTTTACCTAGCCTGCAATATAACTATTTGAGTCGATTTGGTACCGCAGAGGTGCACTAAGAAAGGACTTCCCAAAATTCCCACGGGAACGGGAATTAGCGGCAAAATCATTTAGTATAAAAATTTTGTAGTCCACGCAAACAAAGTCGCGGGCACAACTAGTCATTACACACATAAATTACTCAACACCACATGCACTAATCTGACCCCATGGTCAGATTAGTGTATGTGGTCCGTAAACCAGTACTTAAGCTACTTACCATGGGGTAAGTAGCTTAAGTACTGGTTTTCGAAAAGACGACGGATATCAGAATCAACAGAGCACAAATATACTTAATATATTCAGTAACACACCCAGACACGGAACAAACACCAATGTTCGTCATACAAATATTTGTCCCGGGTAGGAATCGAACCCACAACTATTGGAACCGTAGGTAGTGACTCTGGGTCACTAACCAATTCATTCAACCAAGCCAATCATAACAGAACACCGAGCAAGTATTTTTATTTGTTGTTTTTAATGCTATTAAAATCGAAATAAATTTAAAATTTGAAAAAAAATCGCATTCATGACCTCGCCTAAACGGGGACTTGAACCACTGGACCTCCCGATATCACGTCGGTTGCTCTAACCTCTGAGCTACCCAGGCAATTAGTCATCAATGACCGAACAAGTAATCAAAAAGACAAAATTTAAAAAACAATTAAAGCCGTCTGTAATTGATAGAGATATTGATGGTCTCAAAAAGGAATATATAAATACAGACTAGTACAGAGTACTAAATATAGTCAAGTCACGTGTGTCTTAAGCACTTGTGTTACGGTTATCAAAAAAAACAGTGTATATTATACACTACACAGTACTTAAAAGATAAATATGAGACCCAGACATATTATTGAGGAAAATGCATAAAGAATGTATGTACAGTAAATTTTTCAAAAGTATACATTCAGTTTATTTTGTACCTACCAAAAATTTCACATGAAATTAGGTAAAAATTATCAAAACTGTTCGTACCAAATTGTAACATATTCTGTGCGTAAGTTCATACTTTCAGTGTTCACCTTTCAGTTTTAGCTATTGGGGTAAATTGGTAAATTACCTACACTGCATTCCCCGATATTTACCTTTCTCCCCTCGCCCTTTTGAACGGTTGCACTTTAGTTCAAACTAGAGTATTGATTGATGCCATCAATAAATAGTAGTATCGATTTGTATACTATATAATAAGAAACTAAGTAACTACCACCTCGTTGGTCTATTGGTTGCAAGTGCTGCGTTAAAATCGAGAGGTCCCCGGTTCGAGTCTGAGATCGGGCAAAATTTGTGTGAATTTTTCTGTTAAGAAATTACTCATCCCGGAGTCTGGAAGTTGGCGGATGCACCTCGGAAAGCACGTCAAGTCGGTGGTCCTGCGCCTGATCTCTATGAGGGTAAGGGAACAGAGAATGCACTTATGTTTGCGCATACACTTGTGCACTATTATGTGTCCTGCGTAGTTGGCTGATCTTCATTGACATCGGCCTCCATGGTCGAAATCGGTCGGACGCCTTATTTATTCTTTAACTACTGAGATTGTAGGGTTTTGATTACTTCGAAGCTTGCGAAAATGGAAAAGATTTTATAATTACTGTTTTTGATTCCCCTAATGTAAATTGTAAACACGATACATTCTAATTCAGTGAATAAAATTAAAATAAGTGCAATCATTTCTCGAAAAACAACTTTTTTGTATTCAGGATTAATTTCCTCGTTCAACTGAATTAATATGATCACATGTAAATCTTATTTCACGGATTAAACTCGCGTGTTTATTCCACGTGCGATAGTCTTGCCCGTGTAGGTAAAGAGCTCGAAACGTCGGGTCTCTAAATAATATGTTCTTCTTCTTCTTATCGTATGGTTGACGAACAACCTCGTGTCAGAGTTTTTAAACCGCCCGTAGCCCTCTGACATGGCTTAATAATATGTTTAGAATACACACGAGTTTAATCCGTAAAATAAGTTTTTTTTCAATAGTCAAATACAATACCACAATAAATAACAATAAATCATTAACAACATAATATAATTATATCATTCAAAAAGTGGTTTTTCCACTTACATTCTTATACGACAAATATTCCTAACAGATGTAAGTTATTTCATTCACTCAACCAAATCAGGCACAAAATGTTGGCTGGTGTATTCTGGCTAATACAATATCTATTGTCCTAGGCCGCATCATTCCAACATGTATTCCCATATTGCAGTTAAACAATGCTGGGTATCGGCCAATTCGTCCAAACACAGTTAGAATTTGAACCGTGACGTCTGGCGTCCACTCGGCTAAAGCCTACATTCCACATCAGCTGTAAACTTTGTTTATTATGCTTCACGCTCCCAATATGGACGTTCATACTATGCGTTTTCAAAGCTCTGATTAATGGAACTCATATCACCTTCGTAGCAGGAAAAATAAAAAAGCTCCGTTGCCTTCTCACTAATTGAATAATGTCCATTGAGCATTAGGATACTGTATCTGAAATCTGTCTGATTTACTTATATTTTCGCGAATTACGAATACTAAATAAAACTATAAAGCCACTTAGATGTAGAGTATGTAAATGAAACTTTGTTGATTTAATGAGCTGGTTCTGCATAAATTCTGATAACTATTCAAAAGTTTTGTCTTGTTATTATTATATTGTGTATGTCGACCTCATATGTGGATCTCAGTACCGCTTACCATCAGATGGAATAAGGACATCCTGTTAGCCATTTGTAAAAAAAAACATAATAGTACCCGTAAAACAAGTTGAACAAAATCGTATCACTCAGTGTACGCACACCGCATTCGACGCGATGCTTTTGATGCGTGAAACGACGTCTAATTAACGAGCTGCAGGTCATTAGGTGCTATTGATATGACGTATTTACTGCGCGCGGCGCCGAACGCGGCTGGCGATGATGAAGTGTCATACAGCACGGTTCATTGGTGTCGTATTAACTGTCCGTAATGAGACTGTTGTTTCCTGTTCGTTGTTCGAATTGGAAAATTCGTATTGAATGATTTGATTGGCTCGTTGGAGAATTTAGAACAACCTCTGCCTGAGAAATTTCGATTTGTTCCCAACTAGGAACAAATATATCGAGATTATGACTGATTTGAGATGTTTATTATCAAATTATTTTTTTACTACCTGAGTGCGTATTGCTTAGGTAACTTAATTTTTATGTCTATTTTAAACAAAAACTGACCTGACTGACTGACTGTTCAGTAACCACGATATTTTGATAACCTAACAGCAACAACAAATGCGAGATCAGAGTCGCATTCAGTTATGATCTACATCTACACTAATCTACACTATCTACACTAATATTATAAAGAGGAAAGATTTGTATTTTTATATTTTTGTATGTTTGTAATGAATAAACTCAAAAACTACTGGACCGATTGCAATAATTTTTTCACCATAAGAAAGCTGCATTATTTAGAAGTAACATAGGCTATACTATATTTTAAAATTAGGGATCCTTACTGAAACTCCAATAATGTAACCCAAGGTGTAAAATTACCTGAAAAATTACTTACGTCGCGTGCTATTGATGATAGAATAAAATCATTTACTACGACTTTGCAGAACTCTCCATTACCTACAAAACGTGTCGCGACAGCATATGTCTAAATATTATAGTTATGTTACAGTAAGCGGTATTTTATTCTAAAAATTTTATTTATATGTCGCCGCTTGAAAAGGCTATTAATCCTTATCAAAATAATTTTCTTTATATTCAAGACGGCTTCAGTACTTTTAAATAACTTTTAGAATTCTTCAATTCGGACATTTCTTTCGGAAGATATCACGAATTTAAAAATGCAAGTATTAGAAAAAAGTCACGTGGTTGCCACTTTTGCTTTAAATTCGTTTCGTAGGTAAATAAGTACCTGATAATAAATATTATATTTTAATGTAATATTTTATATAGAGATAGAGGTATACCGAAGCAAAGCAAGGGCGGGTCGCTAGTATTAGATAAAATTATTAACACAAGAAAAAGATAACTTACAAAACATTAAAGAACTGTTAAATAAAATCTTGAACTCTAAATAATATGTTTAGAATAACATACACGCGAGTGTAGTCCGTTATTTAAAAAAAAAATGTGTAGTATTCTCGCAAATAATAGATAGTCAATATTCTAATATATGTAGATATTTTAGTTATCTTCAGTAACAATATTGCACAAAACGACTGAACAGTTCACTGCTTTTAATGACTCTCGGAATATTTTTATTGTAACCCATTTCACGCTTGATTGCATCTTAACAGTCTGATGGAATACACTTCTGATGTTTAATGTATCCCCATAAGTTATTCTTGAAATTAAATCGTAGACAAGCTAGTCTTATTGCAACTATAAAACCAACACTACATACATTGAAATATATACAAATGCTATTCAGGCATTTAACGATCGCATTCGATTTACTGCTTGAGATAATTTCTTCGTTTCATTCGTTAAATGTTGTTTCTCTTTATTGGGACAAGTCTTATATAAATATTTGCTCATATTTCTTTATAATTTGAAGATATTCTTTCGTTATTTGAGCTCATAAGACAGAGTAATAATAATTTGAATTTGGTATTAAGAATTTTTTACCTTAAATTCAACTGATCAACAATACATTAAGGAAAATATTTATTTATCTTTCTTATAATTTAATTGTTAACATTTTTATAAATTCTGGATTAAGAATAACATATAAATAATCAATTATGAACTGTCTAAGCACCTGCTGTTTTGTATACAATAACGTTTAATTACCGAGCAAAAGAAAAAAATAATAGCTCAATTGTTGCTGGCGCAGCTAATAATACTAATGAGTTTATGTTAATTGTTTGATGCCAAAGAATCAATATTCATCTTCTTTAACCCAACACCAAAGCATTCCAACCAAAGTAGTGTCCAAAACAAAACTCCGACAAAAAGCATCTTAACCATTGAAATGGCAATAACAACTCATAACTTCAACTGGTACTGTTCCAGAATATCTTCAACGCGGTTCCTTTAAAGTTTCCGCGAAGTCCAACCATATTTCGCACATGAACTATTAAGTGCGACCAACGACTTCCCGATAGAACAACTATCAAAAGAGCACTATTATACACTACAGCAAAGATTAAGCCGGCGCTCGCTAAATATCTTCATAAAAGTAACATAAAACGGCTAATTTATGTTATGTTCAGCAAGTTCAAATAAAGCCACGGGTGTGTAGTGACATTTATGCAGCTGTAAACAGTTTATGTTGTTCCCTATTGACATCGTAGTGACGATGAGGATTGAATGGTACAGTTAAAAGTACCACGTTGACGGTAATGGTGCGGAGAACAAGCAAGAATTATGGTTCTGCTTGAGCGGCTGTGTTGAAACGACTGTACGGAAATACTTAGTTAAAATTTGTTTGTAGTAGGTAAGTTTAATTTCAGCAAAGTATAGAGTGCACCTGTGAAGTTTTTAAGCTATTGCACAGCTTTTATCACGGGCTTTGAGCGCGGAGACCGAACCAAGAAATTCCGTAACGAATAAACCTCACAATCGTCTAACGTCGTTTCAGTTCGGTAGACTTCGGCACGGTGTTTTTGTGCGTGTGGTTAGACGTATTGTACGACTCTGCGAAACTCGCACGAATCCAGACGAGCTGTTCCGTAATCGGACGATGCTATGCAATAGCTATAACGCGGCAGTCCCCGAGTGCCACACGTCTTTTTATTCCATTGCAATCGTTAAGACCAAACACCATAAGCAAACAATCGCTCTCCAAATGAGTCCCCTCCAAAGTAAACGATCTCCACCGCTAATCTGCCAAATCATAGAGGAGAGAAGATTCTCTTCTGAGCCTCTAATCAGACCCCCGCAATCCCTTGTATCAATGGGGTTGATTGCAAACACCCCACGGAGGTATTGAAAAGTGCAATTTTGTGGCGGAGTGTGGTTTGAAGATTGCAATTTGCGTGTATTCTCTAGGGATTATGGTGCCGAATTCGGCTTTGATATTTTTCAGTCGTCCAAAATGCTTAAGCCGAGTGACAAGTTCGTTTCAACACGAATTCTTTAAGCAATTTTTGTTTCGGTGTTAACTGGAAAAATAGAAAAAATTAGAAAATTTTTCAGCTTTAATTTCCGGATAAAATCTTAGCGTTTAATGAAAGGAAATCGCGTTCTCAACTCCAAATCGCATTAACGGAACAAACTTTTTTATAAGTCTTACCCCCTCGCAGTGTAAATAGCTAAGCGACAAGCAACGGAACTGCGGATGCCAATAAAACACTAATTCTTCCTTTTAAAGGCTGTTGTCCACAAAAAAATCTCGATACCAAAGCTAATACTTTTTTTATATTCCGATGGCCAGGATGATTTCGATGCCTCACCCTGAAGACCCGCATAAATGCCGTTCCACGCCTTGAAATACGAAATATGTATAAATGTTAACTGAAATTTCCCATCCGAAGCCATTTTAACAGAAGTTTCGGTCTTACTCATAAGTAATAATATATAATCAGTTCGTACTAAACTCACTCAAAATCTTATCAGTTAAAATGTTTCTGTATAATATTTAAATTTTAAGCACAAATGTTACTTTTACAGACAGCTATGTTAAAACTTGAAGATAGTGCTGATGCTTTGAAGCTAGTGATAAGCTATCCATTCCATACCATTGTCTTCTTCTTCTTATCGTATGGTTGATGAACAACCTGGTGTCAGAGTTTAGACCGCCCGTAGGCCTCTGACATGGCTTCACACACCGTTGAAAAATCTCTCAGGTGTGCTGGTTTCCTCACGATGTTTTCCTTCACCGTTAAAGCGTCGAATGATGGTACATATGAATTTCAAATTTGAAAACACATTGGTACCTGGCGGGGTTTGAACTGGCGACCTCTCGCATGGCAAGCAACGACCTTAACCACTCGGCCATTGACGCTTTTATTCATACTTCATACATTAGTTATAGTTGTTCTAGTCAAAATGCATTCCGCACTTCGACTTTCGTCAACCACCAGGTGTAAGGTTCCTTATTGACACACTTAGTCGGATTTATAAAGAATTTGTCAAATTTGGCTGACTCGGTAGAACAGCTGTGTTTTACGTATCTTTTATTAAATATTATAAGTATGTTTCCGTTAATTTATTTCGGAATCGGAACAATGTATCTGATGTGTGATATTTATTATCATTTTTTAAATAACTTCTTAATGATGTCTTCTGTCTGTCTCCTAACCTAAATATATATTATAGCTTTCACCGGAAAACGTTCCTCATATTCCTCAGACTGGACGAAACAGGAAATTAACTTTCGCCCTCTTGCGTGACAAGTTTATTAAGAACTTTTTCTTTATTTATCCTTTTATTTGCTTGTTTCATTAAACCGGCGCCGCTGCCCTTGTACTAAGATTCTTTACGACTTCTATTACTTTTAAGACATGCAATAATTTGCTGTGGTTTTTCTGCACATTTAATGTCAACATGGGGGAAGGGGGTTGAGTTTATGGTCAGGTATGATGTTCAGTAATGCAGTTAGAATTTTTAATGGGGTTTGGATGGATTCGTAGTCGTTGTTATTTATTATCGAGGTAGTTAAGAATTTAGTTATTCAATTTTGATATGACACTTTTTGACCTTCATAAAATAGTGGGAAACTCTCCTTAAAGGTTACAAGTAAAAAACATAATAACGAAACATAATAATAACATAAGTATAAACAATAAATAAGTGAGTAAAGCTTTTGTTTAATGAAACTTTAGTTAAATGCAACATCCGAACTAGACATATTATTATCGAAACCAACTCAACCTTTCAAGGATGACCTTTTGCTATATTAGCAAAAAAATCTCATTACTTAGAAAAATCTAACAAAATCTGTTTTTTTTTTGAGTGTATGGCTGATGGCTTGGAGTCGCCTCGTCATCATCCCGGTCTTGAGGGGGAGCGGATGGCACTCGCCCCTAAACAATACCTGTGCATTGTAAGTCCTGCTACAAAAAATTCTTGTAACATAACAAACACTAAAACTTAGAACACACAGTCGAAGCGAATTCGCAAAGATACCTCCGCATGACTGCACGTAACCATGAATATTAAAAAAGCGAGGTTATTTACGCTCGGGCCAAGGAGTTCCACAAACGCGTTAAACTGATTTAGTGTCGGAAGCGGTCGGCAACTCCTCGACGTGGTTCCTCCGATGGAATAAACTCCGATGGTGCCATAAACTACTGCTGTAACATTGGTAACGATTTACTTAGAAACGTTTTTGAATTATGATCCGAATAAAAAATGGTGAAGGTTTAAACGTGGCAAAATACATTATGAATGTGCGCATGGCGTCAAATTATTGTGCCTATTTTCAAAAGTAATTAGAGCATTCATGTACACTTCAAACAATAAATGAAACGCAAATAAATTTTTGAGTTATACTGCTTTGTTTAGTGGAGCCATTGCGTTAGACCAGGACCAGTGGTTTGCACCTTCCATCAACCTAAAATATCTAAAATACACCATTGGTAAAAACCCCCCCATTCCATCCAGTCTAATAGCATATTGTAGTAGGTATGGCCATGGCCACGCATCATCATCATCATTGGCCCATACGTGCCCACTAATGGGGCACGGGCCTACTCTAAACTAGGGCGAGAAGGCTTTAGCCAACCACGCTGGCAAAGTGCGGGTTAGTTGACTACACAACCTAGAATTTGTTCGTAGGTGTGCAGGTTTCCTCACGATGTTTTGCTTTACCGTTAAAGCGTTGAATAAATCATACAAACAAATTAAAATTTTTTAAATCACAGTAGCATGTGGTTTGAACTGGCGACCTCTCGCATGATAAGCCTTGTCCACTCGCCCATCGACGCTTCCAAACGCGAATTTAGAATGCATAATTTTATTCCACAATCTTTCGGTGAAAGAAAACAGTAAAGTCGTCCAACCTGATTGCCCAGAGTATTTGCCCAAGGTCTGATCGCCCTAAGGGTAGGTTTGAGCCGGTCAATGAACATATTTGAGCTAAATAATACAAATACATCGTATAATAGTATAGTGTACTTGTATTTCCACCAATATTTAAGCACCACCCAACGTGACGCGAATTTTAAACTCCAGCCCCAACAATCAACAAACGGTAACCGCGTAAGCATTTTACGAGTATTCTCGAAATCTCGACCGAAGAGCGAGCCTTGCAATATTGTACGAGTTCAATGGGCATTCAATGCCGGCGTAAACCTATACTTTGACGGTCGTAAAACACCCAACAATTTGTTGCTTGTGACTTTGTCTTGTCCGTGTCAAGTTCCAAGATATCGACGGGTCGGATGAACGACCTTATCTCCTGACGCATAAATATCGACGCTAATGTTACATAACATGAAAGAAATGCCTTAACTGGCTCAGCGAAACAGTGACCCAGGATCACTGCTTACGGTTCCAAGAGTTGTGGGTTCGAGTCCCATCCGGGACAAATATTTGTGTGACGAACATCGGAACATTTGTGCAGTTATTTTTTATTAAATTTGATTTGATTGATTTATTGATTTGACTCTCGTTTTCGAGTTGGAAAATTATTATTTTGAAAATTTGAAAAAACTATTTTTTTTAAGGAATAATTTGTATTATTCGATAGTATTACTAAAGGCAAATCATTTTGCCACGTGAAAACAACCACTCAAATTTCACGGTGTATTTATTTAATGCCCAAATATTTATTCTTTTGCAAGAACTATCTATTCTTCGTGATTTATTAAGCACTATAAGCAGGCATTAAAACTATATAGTAATAGCGTAAAGATTGAGTAATTGAGAGGTGGTTTAGTTCACTTGGCACTGCCAAGTGGTACCACTGGAAACAAAAGACAATATTTTCTTAACTGCGGGGCAGCTTGAAGTAGCAATGTAGAATAATCCTTAACAATTAAGAACTGTAGAGCCTTTACCCAACACACAATGGATTACAGTCACAATATCACAATAAATATATTAATAAATATCACACAACACATCACATACATTGATTTGATTCCAAAGTATGTAGCTTTAGATCGTGTGTTAAAGATATCGGATACACAAATTAACTTAAATAAATTTAACAACAAACCCAGACACGGAACAAACACCGATGTTTGTCACACAAATGTTTGCTCTGTAATAATTTGTGTTGTGTTTTTGTAAAAAGAAAAGGCACAACCTTCAACGAATCTTCAAATTGATATCACGTTACTAGACAATTTGCGAGATTCCGCAAAAATCACGAACACAAATTAGAGCAAAACCTTCCCCGTTGCGGTGGAGAACAAATCCAGCTAATAGCACATAGCCAAATACGACCGTTCATTAATCCCTAATACAAAACAAACAGACACGCATCCGGGATCCGCATTTATCGTTCCGGGAATAAGACAAAGCCCCGCGATTCGTTCCTATTACGCGCTCACGGATATTAATTCCGGTATTACGTCGAATTCGTTTTAGCGAACTCCTGGGCGCGGGGTATTTTTTTCGCGGAACCCTAATCTGTTTCAATCGGGAAATGCGAGCTGATTAAACTGTTTTTGGGACGGTTTTATGCAACTAACAAAATTCAATTAAATATTCTTCCTTTTGTTAAAGAAGCAAAGTTATAAAGGGATTCCCTAAGAATTGCATAATCTATATATATAGCTGAACGACGTAGACATTCTTTACGCGCGTTTTTTTTAATAAGCTATATAAATGTATATTTTTCAATCTTTCTGAGAGATTTTCCTAATATTCTTTCGTAAGAACCTTCTACAGAATATTAGAAAACTACAAAAAAAATCAACCATATTAAAAAAAACGCTCGTAAAGAATGTCTAAGTCATTCAGCCATAGAGTAGTCAAAGCTACGCTAAGGCGGTACGAAGTTCGCCGGGTCACTTAGTTAAATCATCATCATCATCATCATCATCAGCCCATTACAGTCCACTGCTGGACATAGGCAGTAATTAATTTAGTTAAATAATAAATACTAATATGAGAAAGCTAACTGGTGCCAAATTAATCGTATTTTTTAAACATCTAGACATTTCATAATCTGAGAGTTCTACTCACACATATCAACCTAATATCATGACCAAATATGTCATAGTTAAATCAAATTGAACTTCGCTATAAATTCATTACTGGGAAACAGTATGTGTAACCGCCTAATTAAATTTGAATGAACTACTTTCGTTTAAGCGCTAATGCAATCATGATTCACTATTTAACTTCGTTTTGATGCTGTGAACTATTTCAACACGTTTTGCTTAATATGTTACCCATGATCGATGGGAATAGGGTCAGGCTTTTATGGTAATAATGCACAATGATGTAAGTTACTAAATACATCCATTGAAGATCACTGTTCTACCTCTTTCGTAACTTTTGTAACTGAATGAACATTTTTCTTTCTTTCATTTTTTCACTTTGTTTATTGTTTTTCATAGATGACCAGAAGATGGTTTAGAGTAGTCTCGTCGTAATGGAGGAGCGGATGGCTCTCACTCTCAATTAGAAAATGACACCAATATGGTACGACCGTAGATAAATTAATCATGATAATTTATTTTGAGCTGCTATCAGAAGTAATATGGTAAGTTAACGACAGTAGATTACTAAAGCAAAAATATAATTAATTATAGTTCTTTTTCAAAATCTTAACTTACGTTTCAAACGTTTAAAATAACCTACTTTTAAAATGATAATAAACAATTAAAACTAATATTATTTTAAAAGTGTAACTTAACCCCAAGTTCATCTAACCTGACTTATGCTTTTCACTTAATAACAAAACTAAACTAATAGCCACAAGGAAATTCATTACAAGAACGAATGCGTGAACACGTTAATTGCATACGCTTTGCCAATTGCAGCGATGCACATCGTCACAGTCGGACATAAACCAGCAAACTATATTCATCTTGATTCTGTAACTGTTAAAATATAGGACGTCCGACCGATTTCGGCCATGGCGGCCGATGTCAATAAGATGAAGATATGCGCAAACACAAGTGCGCTCTCTTAGTTCCCTAACTCTCATAGTTTGCAGAGACAGCAATCGGACATGACCAATGAGAGATCAGGCGCAGGACCGGCTTAACGTGCTTTCCGAGGCATAGGCGTTAGAAAGTTGGCGGTTGCAACTTCCTAACTCCGGGCATTTCTTTATAGAAAAACTCACCCAAACTTTGCCCAACCCCGGACTTGAACCGCGTGAACATGGTTTGCTGGCGACTTCGACCTTCGAGTTATAAGAAATAAAGCTAGATACGAACTTAACATTAAAACATCAACACTGTAAATATTATAATTTTAAACTGTCATGGTTGCACACATTAGAAAACTGAAAATGTTCGGGATATACTACAGTTCATCCGTGATCATGGCGCTTGCAACAGTACCGAAATAATCTCATTAAAACATACAACATGGTAAATATCCCGAACATTTTCAGTTTTCTAATCCACACTGTCTTTCTCTCTTCTGTACACCACACCAATCTCCCTATTGGGCCCAGGACAATCGTCTCAGTTGCATCGAGACATGATCGATTCCGTCTCGCGCCGGCGATATTGAATCGATTATTGAATTGTTTGGTCGACACACGCTCCCGTGTTTCCGATTGGGTGCGAATCAAATGCGCTTTGATCATGATGATTTAATTTTGATAAGCTCTTTATGTGTTTACATAATTTTTATTTATTTATTATGGACAACCAACAAATCTTACACTAATTTACAACAGTTTACAGAAGGTACATAATAGGAACATAGGTAAGTGCAGATTCACTTACAGGCTGCCACGACAAGCAATGTGAGCAGAAAAAATGAAAAACATAAGTAAAAGAACAATCTTGACGTTCGTTCTGCTTATTATTGAGGCAATTTTGTGTGTTTGTAAGTAATTTTATGATTTAGTTTATTAGAAATGGTTCGAATTGATCTAGATTGCATTGTCGTAACAACAATAGGGGGCACAGTGATAAAATTAACATTTTGCCAGTTTTATGTGATTCAAGAAACTTACTATCCCAGGTAGTCAAAGTATTTTCCAATATTGCGTCTGAAAAACTTATTTGAAGCTGTAATGGTAAAACCATTTTTTCCCTAATTGACATATGTTCGATGATGGCTTGGAGTAGCCTCGTCATCATCACCGGACTTGCGGGGTAGCTGATGGCTCTCACCGCTAACATAATAAGGTACCCCACCTAATCTTTTGAAGTTTTAGTACCCAGAACCAAGACAGGTGATCATTCCTTAATACTAATGGAAGCACGTACCATAATTAGCAGGTAACCTAAACCGACCTATCCTTGTGACGTAAGCCGTCTCTCAGGTATGACGCGTCACGGTGCAGTGTCCCGCGCATTCCGCCCTTGCATTGCGTGTAGAGCTAGACGAATGTCTGGGAAACGCTGAGGGGGCTTAAGATGACGCTTGGTTGTAGGTTTAGTAAGCAATTTTTCAGCTCATTTTGAACATCGCTGTTGGGACGCTTTATTTGGGACACAATTCAGTAAATTTTAAGTTCAGTAAATTTATTTGGGACCCAATTAATTTAGAATAAGATTTATTTAATTTTTTATTTTAGGCTAACAACTGACCTCACTCCACCGATAAGCGGTAGTGAGATCACATATATATTATGAGGATGACAGGCTCAATATACCGAACGCTGTCGTGAGCAATATGCGCTGGAAGGGCATTCCATGCCTTGATGACATAGGGCAGAGAAGAGGAGTTAAAAACCTTGGTCCGTGCTACTTGTTTGTGGATGGGAGCGCTTTAAGATAAATGCAAAACTTTGTTATATATTTGTTGCTACATTGTCATAAAATGAAAACTGTTTATATGAGTGCAGTACTGTGTTATACAATATAATCATTGTTATGTCATTATCAAATGAAAAGCTTTTGGAAATAAAATGAGTGTAAAATAAATAAAATCAACATATTGGTTTCTAAAATGTATTTTACATAATATTTTCGAGGTATCTAACATACTATCAAGACTATTTAGTCAAACTGTCCATAAGTAACCTGTTTTGATGTTAAATACGAGGCATATTTCATTATTACAACTAATGCAACAAAACATACCAAATCATTACATTCGTAAATATACTAACATTAAAAGGCGCGATTTTAGTGCCCAAATTCACGAAGCCCGCACTAGGAACGTCGACTTCACTGCGATTGGACATCTCTGAACATTCTACCGGTTATGGGACTGAATAGCACGGATAACCTACAGGCCAATCTGCTACGCAATATTACAAGCTATCCCTGTGACAATAGGGAGCAGAGTACAATGGGGGTATGCGAAATTTATCAGTAAGATCAAAAGGAAATACCTCAGTGGCTCGAGTCTAGGTCTGTCTGATATTAATGAAATCGCTGTAACAGTGGGCATGTGAATGTCGTGTAGGCACTTAGCTGGGACGTGATACATGTGTACATCTTTAAGCCCTTAAGTTAGGCAAAGTAAATACCGGACACTGACAGTTTTCTCCTGCTGTAACAGACTATAAACTAATCGGTAGGTAAAAGGTGTGAAAATATTTTGCATTTTTCTTTCAATACTTACCCAATAGAAGCATGAAAAGTGTCCATGTGGAATATATAATTGGTATGTTACATTTCTTTGGTTTTATATTTTTGAAGTCTGTTGATTCATCATAATCATCCTTTACCTTCGTCCACTGTTGGACGTAGGTCTCCCCAAATGCACGCCACTTCCTATCCTCGGCTACGCGCATCCAGCTCCTACCAGCCGTCCAGCGCAGATCGTCCACCTCCACTCCAAGCCTGAACACTAATAAATATAAATATTTCACAACATCACATTTATTGATCTGATCCCGTGGTAAGTAGCTTTAGCACTTATGTTTTGGATATCAGAATCAACAGTGGATACACAAATATACTTAAATATATTTAACAACACACCCGGACACAGAACAAACATCGAATTTCGTCACAAAAATATTTGTCCCGAGTGGGAATCGAACCCGACGACTCTTGGAACCGTAGGTAGTGGAACCTGGGTCCTTAACCACTGTTACACCGATCTAGTCACACAACGATTGCGAAGACACACCACTCCAGGGGGCTTAGACAAAGTAACAATATCGAAACGATAACAAAGTTCGAAAAGAAGAAAATGTATGGGATCTACATTAGACGCGATAAATCACGTGGTCAATCCAATGTCGATCCATATACATTTTGTTCTTTTCGAACTTCATTATCGTTTCGATATTGTTACTTTGTCTACGGGGCCAGATGCCTGTTGATTATTTATTTAGAATCTCACACAGTCTTGACTCCACTCCGGTTAGCTTACACAATGAATACTTCAGCTACCCATCTGTTTGATGCTCATCTGTCTGTTGCCTGTATTCAGGCTTCAAGACTAGAAACTTAGGGATATTAGAAGCCTGGTAGTTAGCTAAGTGCATCAACTGTTTGCGAAGTGCATGGCCGCCCGCATATTCATTAGACTAATTGTTCTGTCAGGGGTCCCATGGAATCTGTTATTTTAATTATTTTCCGATGTTCTAATACAAATTTGTAAGTAAATTTGGTTATGTATTTAAGCATATAAATGTGTATGTATATCAGTCTCTGAAGCCCATAGCACTAAAAACTCTGCCAACTTTTTATTTATTTATCAAAATCTTTTTGGTATTTAATTTAAATGTTGCTTTGTTTATTTTCGATTTAAATTTAAGTACACTCAGTTGTCAATTTTATGTTTAATTTCATATTAAATGATTTTTCATCATTTCATCATTTTTTTCTCACTTCTCCTTAAATTAACGAACACACTAACCAAAACCCCAGAATAAAATAGCATTAAAAATCCAATTCATTAATTATTCTTTATCTTTCTAGATAAAATAACAATAGGCAAAGGGTACTTAGGCAATGTAGATGTCATGACGCCATCACTTGGTTGATACGAGTACCTAAAAACAATGCACAAATAGCTTCGATTACCGACTTCTCTTTGCATATAACTTCTATTTGACATTCGGACAGAAGTTTTGGTAAAGACAATGTTACACACATTGTTTTTACCATTTTTAATTGTTCAATATCATTCTCGTCCTTCTGATTCACAATTGTAACCATTGAAATTGAAATTTATATATTAATTTATTCAAAATTGAAATTGTTTAATAAAATTGAAGTTTAAATTTTTTGTCATTCTCTTTCTGTTTAGCAAGCATGTAACTCAATGATTTATTATATAACAAGCCAACCCCAATAGTAATCTGAACATGAAAAATAAACTATTATTTTGCCACCAAAGAAAATGCGAATAAACTACGTGTCAAATCGTCGGTGCATCGAATAAACATTGTCATCTTTGACTTTATTTCCTCAAGTTTCAAATCGCTACCAATACACACTTTTCCGAGGAAAAATATACGTTTTCAATTGCACAATTCCATGATTTCAACGGAACATTTATAAGACATTTCTATTGCATGGACTTTGGACTTTATTCCGATTGGTGCAACGTTGGTATTGCATTGGCTGCGCTATTTGTCAATATTCGTAACCATGGAAACGTCACGAACAGAATTCGGGATGGTAACTGGTGGCAATAGGATTTTAAACTCTTACATTTAGAGTTAAAATTGCTTGGCAAGACTGCAGATATGAATTGGTTTAGGTTATAACAATGTCGAAAGAAGTGGACAATAGCGTAAAACTGTTTGCCTCACTTGAGAGGACTTAAGGGCTATTAGAAATGTCTACGAGTCCCATTCGAGCGTTCTGTGTGATTTAGTTCTTTGAGGCACATGAAGAATTCCTGAAGATATTTCCTTTCAAGACTTATCAATTGCGTTATTTGGAAGAGAGATTCACTGGCCCCAAGGCAATGAAAGAATGAAGGAGCAAATAATTGTTACAGTACTTCCTATTGAAATTGTCCTTGAGAAAATGAATCATCAATCCATAAACGTCCCGGGTCTTCGGGCACGGGCCTGCCCTAAACTAAGGCGATAGATATATTCAGCTCGATTTCACCATCAGTTCATATACGTCCCCATTGCTGGGGCACGGGCCTTCCTTAAACTAGGGCGATCAGAGGGCCTACCATGAGTTGGCTATCGTAAACTTACGTACGTTAAAAACCTATCGAGTTGTTTTTTTCATATGGCCGATTGTAGTTCTTCGCGTAACCACCAGGCGGCGCTGTACAAATTTTTCATAGACATATTTACGTAGGCGATATCGAGCGCGTAAGTTTTAAACTCATGGTAGCCCCACTGGACTTAGTCAACCACCCTGGCCAAGTGCGGGTTGGTTGCCTACACAACCTTAGAATTTCTTTTTAAGTGTGCAGGATTCCTCACGATTTTTTCCTTCACCGTTAAAGCGTCGAATAATGTTACATATGAATTTCAAATGATATGAATGAATGATTTGCTCAATAAATATTAATATTTAACTTGTTATCTTTACCACAATACAATTATATCAAAATGCTGTAGGTTAAGTAGTGAAAGAATATTACATATTCATAGATAGTCCGTAAGCGAATAATTACTAGCTTTCCGCCCGCAACTTCGTCCGCGTAGAGACGTTTCACGGGTAAAACATTACTTCTTTATAGTGTTGCATTAGTTCTGTATCCTTTCCTAGGCTCTGGACTATATCTGTACCAAATTTCGTTTAAATCGGTTCAGTACTCTATGCCTGAAAGCGTAACAGGCATACATACGTAAGGACATACGTACCGTACAAATCTATTACCTATTTTTTTTATTGAGTTGTTTTCGACGGTAAAATTAATTACATACTTTTCTTAATGTAATCATTCGTTATCGACGTTGGTTTAAGTATAATTAATACCTAAGTAACTACATATTTGGTATACTAATTGACTTAACATTTTAAATTAAACCGTAATTAAAAGATATTTTACAAACGTTTACAAATAGTATTAGAAAACTGAAAATGTTTGGGATATTTACCATTTTTAATTAATTCATAGGATTCTCGATATTTCGACACTGTTGCAAGCGCCATGATCATCAGTCAAAGTTTGACCCAGGATCATCTAATGACAGTTTAAAGTTACTTTTTATTTGTATATGCCATCTGTATGTATACAAAGTTTATAAAACATTATAAATTTCAGGATTAAGAATATTACTTTAATTTTTTAATATCTCTAAAATTATAAAGTTATTTCTTTCACACCTACACAGCACAGCATAAAAACACCCTTTAAGACCACCACTTTCGCGCAAAACTTAAAAAAAAACTTGTGCGGGAAAGTCAAAAGCGCTAAAGTACAATCGGGTCCAATTATTTTCTGTCCCCGTTCGGTATCGCATCGTTTCGTGATAATTAACTTAAATTAAACACCGTTCAGTAGACGGCTGAGTTTTGCGAAACTTTTTTCAAGTTTCACAGAGTGTTTAATTAAAAAAAGGGGGCGAGGGGGGAAAGTAACGTCAAAAATTTTCGCTAGAACTGTCTTGGAGGTGGGAGGTGAATTAGTAAACAAAATCGTGACGTAAGATAAATAAAAACAACAATTCCAGTTCGCTAATTAATTCGAAGAACATAAAGCTGCACGTGAACATTTTACGTTTCGTGAAAGCTATACTTTTTTTTTGGTGCTAAATGGTGGACGGGACGTGTCTAACTGTTCACTCTTATTATTAGAAACTATTACTTTTTTGTTAGAAACCTAAAAACTGAAGTGAATAATTGATTCTATAGCTTTCTCAGTAATTTAGTTTGATTAATGTTTTTGACATCTTACATTATTTTTTTTATTTGCTAAATATTGAACAACATTTGAGCAAAAAAATATGTGATAGAGCATTATTTTTAAATACATAAAAACTACTGACGTTCTATTTGTACTAAACTTAAGTAACTAAGCCTTAGCCTGTATTCCATTAAAATTATTTTAGACTTACTGATTTATTATATAATTTATGGTACGAAGTGAAAAAATTATATATGTAATATTTTAGATATTATTTTATCCAACTTTTTGAAAAAAATTGTTTCTACATTTGGGAAAGTACAATGTAATAAACACAGATTAAATAATATAATACGAACATTTATAATTATCTAGATAGGAATTTGATATATTGTGTTCCGTTTCATTTTCGTTCCGTTTTTGAAGGCGGATTTTTCTTTTTATGTTAATTTTGAATTCGGTTAAAAACTTCTAGGTTTTATTGAAACTATAAAAGATTTACCACCCATTAAATGAGTGACATCATCAAAACTTAAACACGCGCCCGTTTAAGATAAGAAATCTGGTGCTCATATATCATCATCAAGTCAAACATTCCTTGAAAGACCAATCAGCAAGCGCACAGCCATCAGATACATCTGCGTGCGCGCGCGCAGAACGACTCTCCGCCAATTAGGAGTGACAAGTGACGTGCGTACGTACCGGAACCGGTACAGTTTTAAATATTACCGAAAATAGAACCCACCCCTCATTGCTGGTATCAGGGTTGGGTTGGAAATTAAATAAATAAATTTCACATTACATCACGTACATTGTTCCGATTGCGAAAATGCTGAAGCACTTGTGTTACTGATTTCTGATAAGAAACAGCAGTAGTGGATTCACAAATACATACTGAAATATATACCTAGGGGTGAGAGTCATCCGCTCCCCCGCAAGCCCGGTGATGATGACAAGGCTACTCCAAGCCATCATAGTTAGTCAGTTAGGAAAAAAAACCGAAATATTCTTTTTTTTTCCTTCTAAATGACTCGTATGTCATGTTGGCTTGAAGGAGCCTCGTCATCATCACCGGACTAACGAGGGATGGCGCTCAACCCCTTAACTAATTTTTACATATAAATACGTAACAAACTCAACACAACAACACCGATGTTCATCATTTGTTCCGAGAGAGAAACGAACCAACATTCCATCAAAATAATAACATCGACTATCTATTGCGTCCCACAAGTTCGCTTTCCAATCCAAACATTGCCAACACACACTATAGACAACTTTTGGTCCAACTTAGTTGTTCAATTTCTCGAAATTGGCCAACCAGGTTGGGTCGTCGGTACTTTAGAATGCACGCCAATTACAAGAGACGACTGACAAATGCGTGTGACACACCGGCACGGAATTAGATCTGAAAACACAATATATTATGCGAAGTTGGAAAAAGGTGAGTACATTTAGAATGAAAAGTGATAAATCAACAGCTAACGCAGACGTTGCTCTTGTTAATTTGTTTATTCATTTCAACTACATATGTAACTTCTTGATTCATTTATTTCTCTACATTTAAATGCAATCTAAGCAAAAGGGTTAGATAATTGAAGTTGATGGCTAAACGATAGAAGAAATACCTTCTTTACGTTTTAAATATTATTTGTATGAAATTTTGGTCGTCTAGTTTTGTTGGTTGTTTAATTAAAATAAAAGTTTTTTATTTCCGTATTTATAGGAAACAAGTCCAGTTGCGATTAACAGGAATTTAACGCTTTATTTTTCAAACTCAAGTTTTAACATTGTTTTTTTTTTTGTATTCTGTCGTTACGAGTACTTTATTTTATTAACCCATACTTTACCATAAATTTAAAGTTTTGTTTCAGGCATTGGTGTGTTTGACAGTACAAGTACTCATGCAACGTTTAATGTGACAAATCGTTGCACCAGACGCAGACGAACGGGACATTTAGTTTTAATTTAAAGCTCCCTCCTTCCGATGTCGTACTAATTACTAAATTTATTTAACGATTTCCTCAAAAACCTAAAAATTTTTGAGTAGAGCTACACAGGAATATGAATATCAAATACATGTGTATATGGTTTGTCACTACATAGTATAAAACAAAGTCACTTTCGCTGTCCCTATATCCCTATGTATGCTTCTATAAATCTACGCAACGGATTTTGATGCGTTTAATAGATAAAGGAATTAAAGAGGAAAGTTTTTATTTAAAATTCTCCGAAAGCGAGATAGGCGGGTCACTAGGTATTATTGTAAAATCAAAGTATGTAGTGTGTTGGATTTTCTTTTCACGGACAATATAATTATACAATGTATACTCATATAATGTATACGTACATTATTTTAATGGGATCCCTTTTTTTCTCCGTTAGCATAATGTATCTATTACCAAAATGGTTTAGCACAAAGAATGTGGCATTATATTTTGCACACATCACATTTACCACATTTAATACAATCATTATCATATTTTTTATACAAATAAATAATTTAAAAACGTTTCTCAATATTAGGTAAGCCCTGGAGTTATGTAATAATAATGTTTGAATAGAGTCATACGTACTCCCAATCACTCCGAATGATATGCCATTGCGTAAAACGAATGAAAAACTATTTGCCCCCATTTGAAGACTAAAACAAAGAAGGGTCTATACAGAAACGCGATATGACTGAAACTCGAGAATTGACAGTCACTGAACAAACGAATCGCCCGCATATTTTGTATATTTACAAAAAAGTCACCCTAATTTCATACTAATAAGTTTCCAAATGGCATAGCTTTGGTATAATTTTGAATACAAACTATGAATTGTGTGGCCCAAACGCCTGTTAGCCTTTCCCACGTTGCTTTATTTCATCAAACACAACCACACGTATTATGTTAATAGAAAATAATATTGTGGCTACTTTGCATAATCCACGAATGACAATCTGACATTAAGTTGTCATTCCATCATGCAAGCTTTTCTCCAAAAAAATTCATTGGAAAGTAGTCTCTGTGGTTAATAAGTTATGGGTTTGCCGGGTGAGTGTTTATTTTTGTTAATAACGGTCAAATTTGAGTGACAGTGAGTGTGGTACGCTGATTTTTTTGGTGTCGCTCCGTTGGTAGTTTTGGTGGCAAACGGTTTTAAGTGGCTATTAATAAACTGCCTGTCTGTGAAGCCACTGTTTACTCTTTGTGACTTTATTTTGACGACGCTTTTATTTTGTTTGTGTCACTAACGTCAATATTTTAACATATTCGTGAACACGTCAGTGGTTAAGAAGTTAAAATTAACAATACTTAAGTAGTATTGTCTATTATTTGCGCGAACACTACTACACATTTGGAATAAAACAAGTTTTACGGATAAAAACTCGCGAGTATTGTTATTCTAATCATATTATTTCGAGACCTTATATCAGAAAAATTAGTTTTATTTCAAATATTTTGTGTAAGGAAGTCTGTGGTGAGTATAATATAGGGATAATGTAGATAAGTAGTACAATGTAATAAGGATTTTCTCATTTTAATATCATATAAAAGTATCCATCTCAATCAAGCATGTTTAGTTAAAAAATATCTGCCCAGGCGAGAGTCTTTTTTGCGCACAAAGTGCAAATGTACCTATGTATTTTTTTTATCAATATAAAACCTCACACAAATTGATACCCAACCTGACTACATTAGAGAGAGATAATAATAAACGTCCAATCATTGTCTTGTAAGTGGTCTTAAAGTAATATTAAAAGTAAGTATTACGGCTGAAATTCTAAACGGCTGCCATTAAATAATATATCTTACGACCCTAACATCACTCGCATTTCCAATTATAGCGAAGGGTTACTAAAAGAGCCATCTGTAATTTATACCTACGTTAAGACATCCTAAAATATACCAATAATAAAGCTAAAAGCAAGGCTGAAGAATGAATGGCTATCATAAAACTTAAAATCAAACTCCCCCGTTGTTCTAATAGCTATTTGAATGCAGAGAAAGAGACGCATCCTTAATGGACCGACAGAGATAATGCACCCAAATGTACATTAAGAGTTGAAATATAATATTGATTTTTGGTGTGAAAGTTTATCTATTGGACTACGTATCTTTTTATAGTAGTCCTTACGTTTTTTTCGTGGCAATCAAGCTTACTTGATGCGTGGCTCATTAGTATAAAGTAACCGATAAGGAATATAATACCTTACTCTGGTACGACTATCATTAATAGGGCATAGATGAATAGTTATAACTATCGTAACTAAAAAGATAGATAAGGTATCCGTAGATACCGTGACCACGAGCCATGAAAAGGGCTCGAAGCCTCGTGTCTCCTAATAATTATGTTTTGAATATTAACCTGTATAATTAGGTTACGGAAAGGTCCCTATCACCTCTTTTCCTATTTTTCAGACACATAGAATTATTAGTTGTGAGTTATTGACAATTATTCTCTAAGTATTATACATTATGTTAGTACTAGTTAGCGAGGCACTTGGCAAAATATTAATCACAAAATTACAGCTAGTAATTAAATGACTAACATAATCTACTAATGTAGTTAAAACAAAGAATTTCGTTGTTTAAAGGAATAGATGACAGCAAAATTTGTATTGACGTGTTATTTTTGTGTCATCGTAAAAGGAAGGGTTTTTATCCTTCCTATAGTAGTTACCTTCAAAATAATATCAAATGATAAACCAACCACACTTAACACAAATTGTATGAAAATTGTTTGCCAAAAAAATAAACGATTGTTATTACTTACTCGTTCGCCGTACATCAAACGATAGAAATTTAATAATGCATCACTTTATTACCGAACGATATTTATCTGCAAAAGAAAGTTTGCTTAATGCGCTCGAGTGTACTTTACAAGGGGATCATAGCAATTTCCTTGGAAAAACAAGGGGTTGCCAAAAGAAACAGCATTAATGTTTAATGCTGCCCGGCATTCGTGACTTTTTTACAAGTTTCCGTTTTATTGATCCAATTTTTGGGGAACGAGTCTGGGATATACAATATACAAATAGGTATGTTCTTAACCAACAGACAGTTCTAGGTGGCTATTGGTAGGCTGCTACTGATGTAGGTTAGGTAGGTAAGAAGGTACAGCATTTGTCCTCAAATGAGAAATGGGATGACAATTTATAATTTTAAACTGTCATGGTTACACTCACTACAAAACTGTAACTGTCCGGTACATCTACCATGTTGTTTTGTTTTAATGAGCTCCCAATATTTCGGCACTGTTGCAAGCGCCATGATCACGGGTGAACTTCACCCGTAAATTTCCCGGACAGTTTCAGTTTTCTTAGGGATGACAGTTGATCGGGTCGGTCGACTACACAACCTTAGAATTTCTTCGTAGGTCTGCAGATTTCCTCACGATGCTTTCCTTCACTGTTAAAGCATGGCAAACAACGACCTTAACCACTCGGCCATCGACGCTTTTTAAAAGCAGTTAATTTAGCTCTAAGAAAAATAGAAATAAAATGATCTCATTTCAGTGGTTTTGCTAAAGTAAATAAATAAAAATAAACAACAAAGATACATCTCGTCTTTATAAACTTGACTCGCGATTAAGATATTTTCATACACATCTCATAACCCAAAAATGTTACAGAAATCTCCTTAACGTCAACATATCATACAGGGCGGAATTGCCCTTTGGATTTTTACGATCCTATAAACACGGGATGGGCGGAACCCACAGGAATTATTTGGATGTTATCCAAAATATATGGACGCGCTGAAATGTCGAGGAAATGCCTTGTAACTCATATTTCGGTCCACCCATGGTTCGTAAAGTTAAATAGGCGGATCTGACTTCTATTCTAATTTTGAGAGATTGAAAAGTTACTTCCAAATTAATGCTAAACGTTTTGGGCCACTACAGTTCCAATTAAGGAACATTATTTACGATCAATTTGTTGCAATGAAGAAAGTTTCGATCGATAGATAAGTACAAGTTTTTATTTGTGGTTTGCTAATAATGCAATTATGGCTCAAAATTAATGCTACTATGGCTCAAAATAAATTTTAAAATTTGAAAAAAATCGCATTCATTACCCCGCCACCTATCTCTGTACAGGCGGCGATTTTTTTCAAATTTAAGTACAAGTTCCGTTATTATACAGAGAAAGCAAATACAGAGTCAATGCAACAAAGCATATTAAGACCTATAAACATTTGGTTTGTACGCGGTATGAAAAATATTTCAAATGAAATGTTGAATTTGAATATAACATCTCACATGTGGGCCATTTCATGAGTATCAATCAATTCTCGCCTCATATACATAATAGTGGGACCAAACCTTCAATCAAACGTTGCACTAAGTCAAAATTCCCAACTCCTTTGCAATTAAGTAACCGCTAAAAAAGAAATACTCCTTTAATCGCTTTCTGATTCGCAATTACATTTAAACACGTGTTATCCAGCAAACCAGAGACGTAACGCTTACACAAGGAGACACAACTAACCAAGCCTTGACAAAGTTAGATTAATCCCTAATTAGAATAACGTTTCATTAATCTTTCGCACGCCACACACCAAAGGGATGACTGATTGCGATATTCCGAGGAAAACTAAGCACTACATTTGTTTATTACTTGGGATGAGCACAAGGGAATAGAGACTGTATGGCCGAGGGAGAGAGTCGGTTTTAGGGTAGCGACAAGTTAAATGAAATATGATTTTATTTCTGTGGGTACGGGTTGAGTTGTGAGCGGACGCGTTAAAATACTGGCTAGTAAACAGATTAAGACTAACGAAAACTACAAAGGATATTGATAAAGATGACGAAATGACTGGCACGGTGGAATAGTGGTTAGTAACCCTGGCTGGAGCCATGACTCTTGGAACCTGGGTCACTAACCACTGTTCTATCGAGCCAAAATGTACCTAAGTTTAAAAACCATGCACATAGTTTCAGCCTGAAAATGAAACCTGGATGTCTCGGTCTTTAGACAGTTCTTTTTATTTGAACCAACAATACTTTTCTTATTGTTTGTTAGTTCTCATATAATAGGCTTTGCAAAATTAATTTTATTTATATTATAAGCGGAAAGAAAAGCACGCAAAGAAAGAAAGAAATTATTTATTTGGTACAAGTATTAAAACATTGAAACCAAACTAAAATTTCCTCCCTTCTCATAAATGTTCTGTACCCGGCAGGGTCCATAATAGATCCTTAATTTACGCAACACCTCTTGTACATCATGGAAAAGCAATAAACATTTTGAGTATGAGTTTAAAGCATACAGTATTCCTTAACCAATCGCTCACAACTTGCGCTAAACAGAGAAATAAATTCTATTTAGATATTTACAACGATCCAAGTCCGTATGATACTCTCATCTTTCATTTTCATGAGTTATGAATTATTCGTGGAAGCCCTGAGTTACGGTCTGCAATTTCACGAGGCTTTGAAAGAAATAATACCTAATTTGATTTAATTTTAGTCGTGACAGGTGTAAAATTAATTTGCAGTGTATTAGTACGGGGAAACATGGATTTCGCTATTCATATTCCATGTGACGTATTTGAATGAAATTATAATTAGTGCTGAATATTGGTAGAAAATATATTTGCTTTTGCTATTAAAAAAGCTTTGCTATTTAAAGCCTTTCAGCTTTTATGTCTCTAAGTTAAAAGTAATATGTTTTCACAAAGAACATTAATAAAACTCACTATATCAAGCACCATGTAAAGGCCAAGAAACATATTTTATATAGGCACATAATATATATTCTTCTGCATATTATGCTTTTATAAACTATCAAAAATATTGCTAAATTCCTCAGTTAAAGTTGTGAATGATATAACTTACACTTTTTCGGCTGTATTAAACAGAAAAGTATCACCACTATTTGTCATTCGTCCCAGTATCATCAGCCGATATCCTTCCTAACAAGGGTACGAACTTATCCTAAACTAGGACGATCAGGTCATTGCCAACCACGCTGGCAAAGTGCGGGTTGGTGAGTTCAACTTCACAGAACCTTAGAAATTCTTTACAGCTGTGTTTTTTTTTTCCTAACTACCACACTATGATGACTTGGAGGAGCCTCGTCATCATCACCGAACTTGCGAGGATGTATGGGTTTACCCACCAGAAACATGTACGTGTCTAGTGAACGTAGATATGGTGATGTGTACAACAGTAAAGAGTTTCTAAGGTTGTATGAAGTCTAGCCGACCAACCCGCATTTGGCCAGCTTGGTTAACAATGGCCTGATCATCCTAGTTTAGGATAGGCTCATACCCGTGGCCATATGGTAATGTGAACGTTAATTAGACGCTTTTACAGAAGAAAGGAAAATACGTCCCAGACCAAGCATGAAACACATGTCGCAGTCATATTTTTAACAGCACTCCAAAATGGGATAATACTTCACACCTGTTAATAACCAGCGCTGGACCAGGAAATGAAGTTCCCGTGCGTTCAACACAGCAAGGCAACAAATTCCGGTGTATAATGAAATTCTGCCGTCCGGACGCGTCGCGAACATCCGACGGTCCGACCAATGGACCGAACGAATTTAGATAACCCTGTTTAGTGTTGAATGGCTTTATTTTGTTGTTATGAAACCAACCTGCCCGAGAGTTTGAAAGACTGTGAAAAAAACAACTTTTGTATGAGATTTTGTAGACGTGAAAAGGTTAAGTAGAGCCAGCCAGAGTATACTCTGTTTGCTGATTTCAATTTGTTGCATAATATTGGGTCTAAAAGAGGTACTATCAAGTTTCTTCCCAGAGTCTTCTCGGTAGAAAGTAACGGCATAAACCCAAAATAAAACGTAAAAAGTTTTTGATTTTTTTTTTTTATAATAGGCAAACAAGATGACCACATTCTACCTGATGGTAAGCGGTAGTGACATCCAAATATGAGGTCGACAGGCACAATAGATCATATTACGCCTGTCGCACTCACCCTGAAGGCCTGCTAAAAATCTTGATTTCATGTTTTTCAGCACTAACACTTGATAGCGTCTGAAAATCAAAAAGTACTACCACGATTTTTATGGAATTGGAAAATCACAATGACTAGTAAACAAGTGTACCCGTAATATTAACCTATAACAGCTCGAGGCGATAGAGCCTTGCGTTCAGCAATATAAATAAATACTCCGGCGCTATTTTCACACAAA
The DNA here is from genome assembly GCA_039566165.1 of Maruca vitrata. Taxonomy (NCBI): domain Eukaryota; kingdom Metazoa; phylum Arthropoda; class Insecta; order Lepidoptera; family Crambidae; genus Maruca; species Maruca vitrata. The sequence goes on from CM076917.1 coordinate 1,596,936, forward strand.
ATCCTGCTACTGCATATTTTCCTAATAGTTTCCAGTTTACATAAAACTACCGGCATCACACTCAATCAGATGCAATCGTGCCGTTGCCATCGTTACCGCTTCCCTCGACCTACCCTACTATGGGAAATCTAATAAAAACAACTTGGCCATTTTATAATATTCCCCCATTACGCGCTCTATAAGTTTGGCTTTAAGGGTGATTTTGGCGTACGCTTGGATATTTTAAAACGCTTGCGACAACCGTATGAAGAGTTTTCCTCCCTAGTTTATTCAGTAATACAATACTTCGTTTGCTCAAAGAGAAAACGTGTTGACATTTTGTTTGGTTGGTTGAAAGGAGACATACCGTTTGGAGATTTCTAAACGGTTAACGAGTTACTGCTTTGTTCTCTTAATAGCAATTGGTTTTGTTAATTTTATTATTGGCAACAAGTACTGTCGGATAACGTTTGTGGGAACTTACTGAACATTGAAATTCAGTAGATATTTCCATCCGTAGTGGTACAATGAGTTGGCTATCGAAAACTTACGTACGTTAAAAACCTATCAAGTTGTTTTTTTCATACGACCGATTTTAGTTCTTAGCGTAATCACCAGGGGCGCTGTACAAGTTTTTCATAGACATATTTACGTAGGCGCTATCGAGTCCGTAACTTTTAAACTCATGGTAGCGCTACTGCACTAATATGTATACTATCGCGACTTTGTATTCCGTAATGGTTCCGTTATTCCAAGAATGCAAAGAATATTTTTTTTCTGCATAACTGAATCATTTTTAAGGTGATAATAGTGACCAGCTACTAATACACAACATATTCCCCTGGGAAATATTAAATTTAAACTACAACTAGCGACCCGCACTCGCTACGCTTCGGGTAATCTACGTCATAACATCTACCTGCATGCTAAATTTCAATCCGCCCAGTGGTTTGGGTTATGCGTTGATAGATCACTATGTCAGTCAGTCACTTTTGAGTAACATATATTTAGATGGTCATATTTTTTGATCTTTTCCTTTGGAGGACATAACTAGAAACTCGTATTAAAAACTTTTAAAATAAAGTATTATAAATGTAAAACGTCTAACCGATTTAGATTAATAAGAATCTCGGGAATTCGTTTCAAGCAACGTTCAAATGATATTTGATTCCGGAATCAGCAAAAGTTGTTCGTAACTTTCATAACTCACGGCTTAGTTGTAGAATAAATCTTTGAACGCTTGACCTGTAATCAATTCATTTGTACTTCCATCTTTGACTACGCAGCCGATTTCGTACCTTAACATACAGGTAATAAGGTCCCTAACAATTCCCTAATGAAGCGATATTGGCGAGTAAGTATGTTTGCGTCGATTAAGGCGAAGTTCTGTCGACGCAGCCGCAAACAGGCAGTTTGCGAATACTGAGAAATTAAGGGTATTCAGGAGAATCGAATTATCAGCAGGTTTCATACCCACACCTATAAGCATGAGAGTCTCACCCCATAGATTATTTATATTGGAGGGTTATGTTGACTTTGCGCATTAATGAGCTATCCTTTTATATGCAAATTGTATGAAATAGTTTAACTCACATATTTTGCCTGATTGAAAATATCAACAAAATAGAGGTCAATTGAATTAAGGTTTCAAAAATAACAACGAAACATAACTTGGAAGAATAAAAAGGGAACTTTAGAATAATAAACAGAAATCTAGATTCCGAATTAGTGAGTTACTTTAAAGTCAAGATAAAATTTAAGGAAATACGCCAAATTCAATAAGTAGTTTTAAAACCCGCCAATATATGAAATGAACATAACTTATCTCCATCCAAGGAAACGCTTGAAACCATAATAAGACCAGACTTCCGTAGCGCTACCATGAGTTAGCTATCGAAAACTTACGTACGTTAAAAACCTATCGAATTGTTTTTTTCGTACTGCCGATTTGAGTTCTTAGCGTTACCGCTAGAGGCACTGTGCAAGTTTCTCATAGACATATTTACGTAGGCGATATCGAGTCTGTCACTTTTAAACTCATGGTTGCGCTACTGAGGGCCTACCATGAGTTGGCTATCGAAAACTTACGTACGTTAAAAACCTATCGAGTTGTTTTTTTCATACGGCCGATTTTAGTTTTCGCGTAACCACCAGTAGCGCTGTACAAGTTTTTCATAGACATATTTACGTAGGCGATATCGAATGCGTAAGTTTTAAACTCATGGTAGCGCTACTGATTAGCTTGGTGTCGTTTTGGATAAGAACGACTCTTGGCGTAATAGACAGGGGTATCCTGAAAGTCATCGTTTCGATTCCTACTCAGTATAAATATTTGTGCTATGAACATCGGTGTTTGGTCCGTGACTGGGTGTGTTATTTAAGTGTTTAAGTCTTCTTCTTCTTATCGTATGGTTGATGAACAACCTGGTGTCAGAGTTTTTAAACCGCCCGTAGGCCTCTGACATGGCTTCACACACCGTTGAAAAATTTCTCATTTTCCTTCGCCGTTAAAGCGTCGAATGATGGTACATATGAATTTCAAATTTGAAAAACACATTGGTACCTGGCGGGGTTTGAACTGGCGACCTCTCGCATGGCAAGCAACGACCTTAACCACTCGGCCATCGACGCTTTTTAAGTGTTTAAGTGAACCACTGTTGTTTCTGATATCTGTAACACAAGTGCTCAAGCTACTTACTTCGGAATCAGAACAATGTATGATGCTGTGTGATATTGTGACGAAATGAGAAAACCCGCAAAGATCTCAGTCATCGCTAGGACAGAATATACGGGCAGTTAGATTTGCATGATATTGCCCCAAGTCATATCTCCTTGGCCGTTGCTCAGACGGGTGTAATGCAATATTTATTCGTCAACTGTAGTTTTAGAGGGAATATTTCATGTTGCTTTTCTGCTTCCTCGCTGTTTAAACAAAAAGCGGGATCCAATAGAGATGAATTGTCAATTGTTTGAAACTATATAGTGAAATAGGTTCTATAAAAATAGCTTATATGTAATATACTATCATTGAGGTTGTTACGAGTACGAAAAATGGCGATAGCGATGTTGCTTTGAGCGATCAAAAAATAACTATAATGGTTGTTATACGCAAAACAAAGACGTGTGGCACTCGGGAACTGCCGCGGTATAGCTATTGCATAGCATCGTCCAATTTCGGAGCAGCTCGTCTCGATTCGTGCGAGTTTCGTTGAGTCCTACAATACGTCATATCGCACGCACACAAACACCGTGCCGAAGTCTACCGAACTAAAACGACGTTAGACGATTGTGAAGTTTTTTTCGTTACGGAATTTCTTGGTTTGGTCGCCGCGCTCAAAGCCCGCGATAAAAGCTATGCAATAGCTTAAAAATAAATAGCAATTACGACTAAAGGCGACAGTTTTACTCATTACAGAATACAGATACCCAGTGAATTTGTTTTAGTTATTTTTTTACCGTAGCAGAATGATTCACCTTTAATAGTTCTATCGTTATTTCGTGAGAAAATAATCATTTTATTTCAATTTTTCGTTTAAGTGATGTGACGTAATCAGGTACTGCTTGCCGCATGAAGTTAATGAATAAAGCTAAAAAATCTCTACGCCCCTAAGTAATCTAAAGCGGTTCGAGCGTGCTTTCGAGTTCCGTTTATCCCTTACGTAAAATTGGTATTTATATTGATTTCAATAAAACTGCACAAGTATATTTTACTACTTAGATATAATTATTTAACTGCAGGAAAACAACCACTAAAATTTCACGTTGTATTGCTTACTGACTTGTAATTGTACGGCACGTTCATAATGATTATAGAGTAAGATCCCAGGGCCGCCAGACCTACGTCATTTTAGCAAAACTAGAATTTTCATGACTTTTAGTCTAGTATACGTACTTAGGAGAGTACGCGTACTCACTTGCTCGAAAGCGGGGCCGTTTAACAGGTAGCGCGAACTAAGGGTGTCCCAAAACAGAGGCAACCTACGTCATGCCTGCCTGCCTAAATTTGACATATATAACTACGTGGTACTATTTCCAGACTCATTTTAAGCAATCAGACCAATCCAATGGGCCAATTATGCATATATTGCTTGGTTGATTTCAAAATTCCCATTTTCTTAGGTAATTTTTGATCTAAACAAAAACTTTGTACTTTCAACAGCCGTATCTTAAAATAGAACGCGTATTAATTAGATTCAAAGAAAATTAGGCATTGGATGCATTCTTCACAATTTCGTTCACGAAATTCAATTTAATCAGTTCATTGGTTCCTAAGAAATGAATATACTAACACAATTTAAAAATATCTTAAACGGACATTCATTCTTAAATGATTTAACTATTAGGGATGCTACATAGATCGAAAAAAAAATTTCAATGTAATATTTTGATCAATTAATAAATTTTTACATAAGATACCTACATACTACTACTTGCAAATTATGACTTACATTTATTTGAATAATTTTGGTGATAATGGTTTGTACCTAAATATAAAAGTCTTTTAATACTTCGATGCTATTATCCTACCAAAAACATTGATAAATATTGATAGATGTAACAAAATTTCTAGGTCTACACATAGACAGTAATTTGTCATGGGAAACGCATTCTAGTATGGTCTGTAAAAAGATGTATAGATTTTCGTATGCTCTCTGTAAACTCTCAAAAAAAGTAGACCAAAGCACTGTCTTGACAGCTTACCATGCTTTTGTTGAATCCACACTGCGCTATGCTATTATCTTCTGGGGAAATTCCTCTTATAGAGAAATATTATTAAGGGCGCAGAAGCGATGTGTTAGGGCCATCTGTGGCTTAAAACCATGGGAAGGTTGCCAACCGGTGTTTAAATCTTTGAAAATTTTAACATTGCCATGTCTTTACATACTAGAGTCTTGCATATTTGTAAAATGTAATCCCCACATCTTCCGTAAGAAACAATATCCTCCAGATTTGAACCTCCGACCCAGGAAAATGAAAATTTGTACAAATTTATGCAAAACAGCACTAAGAGAAAAGAATGTCACAGAAATGGCGCCAAAAATTTTTAATAAATTGCCAGAACACCTAATGAATATTAATGTAGATAAACTGAAACGGGAATTGTCAAAAATACTAAAGCAGAAATGTTATTATAATATTAATGAATATTTCTATGATGATAAATTTTGACTATGTTTGCTTTATTTTATATATAATTTATATAATTTGTAACTTATAATTTCATTTTATTTTTCTATTTTTTTATTTTTATTTTATTGATAATATAAACAGTATGTTTGAACTAATAACAGTATAAATAATTGAATGCCGACTGTAATAATGGCTAACAATTTTTAAAATTTGACATTGTATAAATATTGCATGCCACCCACTTGGCAAGTTGTAGCAGAACAATCCTTAGTTTAAGATCCATAACTGTATGCTTACCTACAATTGCAATAAAGCTATTTGATTTGATTTGATTTGATTTGATTTGATTTGATAAATGTTGAATTGACTGGCTCGGTGGAACAGTGGTTAGTGACCCTGGCTGGCGGTTCCAAGAGTCGTGGGTTCGATTCCCACTCGGGACATATATTTGTGTGATGAACATCGGTGTTTGTTCCGTGTATAAAAAAATATATATGTATGTATATCAGTCTCTAACGCCCATAGTACAAGCTCTGCTTAGTTTGGGGTCAGATGACCGTGTGTGGAAATGTCCCAGATATTTATTATTATTTATTTATTTATGTTGCCGAGACGATTCACTCTGTGAGAAAGTTATCATCATCACCATGTAGAGCCTAGTTTATTGATCTACACGTAAGCACCCAATTAAACTAGGCCTAACTTTACATCCTTACTAATATTATAAATCCGATAACTCTGTCTGTATCTGTCTGTCTGTCTGTTACGCTTTCACGCATAGAGTACTGGACCGATTTAAATGAAATTTGGTACAGATATAGTCCAGAGCCTAGGAAAGTTTAAAGGCTACTATTTGACCGACTGTACTATAAGGAAATAATGTTTTACCCGTTAAACGTCTCTACGCGGACTAAGTCGCGGGCGGAAAGCTAGTAATCTTTATTTTAGGCAAACTGAATGCTTCATTGGTCTATTGGAAGCAAGCGCTGCGTAAGGACTGAGAGATCGGGCAAAATTTGTGTGAGTTTTTCAGTAAAAAATTACTCAGCCCGGAGTTAGGGAGTTGGCGGTCGCACGCCCGTGCCTCGGAAAGGACGTTAAGCCGGTGGTCCTGCACCCGATCTCTCATCGGTCATGTTGGATTGCCGTCTCACCAAACTATGAGAGTATGGGAACAGATAGTGCACTTGTGTTTTCGCGCATACTTGTGCACTGGCTGATCTCAATTGAGATCGGCCGCCATGACCGAAATCGGTCCGACGCCTTATTTTAGGCAAAATGTGTTGCTTGCTATAAGTAAAAATAATCTATCAAGAGTTCTCAAGAGAGAGTAAAAATACATCTAGATAAAACCTAGTAGATAATTGTATTTAATATTATAATCATGGAAGAGCGGTGCCTCCTAACACAGGCATTTTGGTTTAAATGGAGGTTCCAAATTCACTAGTAAGTATAAGGTAAAATATTGTTGATGAAATAAAGTATATTTTTCTCTATGTCAAGAACAGTGTATAACTTAGTACAAATATCGATAGCTTAGTTGTTTGGCAACACTGTTTTCAATTTTACGCGCGAACGACCCCGAAGCCCATTCGGTAGGGTAAATTGATTCCTCTGACCCTCATCTTGTTAAACATCAGCTAAGAAAAAATATATTTCGGGAGAATAATGAAGAAAAAGGTTTTTTGCATTTTTTTTTTCAGGCAAACCTATTAAATGCGAAATTGAACATAATTTGATTACAAATTATTCATTAATAGAGGCTTTTGACTGATATTAAACACAATGAAATATCAATATCATTCTACCAGCACGTTGTTCCAGAAATCATTTTCAAACTGTGAATTTATTCGTTAGTTTTCGGTAATTTAATTACAAACTTATTTGACATTGTGAATGCACAGAATTCCTTAATATTTTGAATAACATTTTGTATGAGTGTGTATCACACATAGCGGCCATCACGCAAAATGTACAATATACATAGGTACATAAAATCACGCCTTTTTCCCAAAGGGGTAGGCAGAGATCACTTCCTGCCATGTGCTACGGTCCTGGCACACCACTTTCGCTTCATCCACATTACGCTCGTCGATGATCTTTCGTTAAGATTTGACCTATTTGGTCATGGTCAAAGGTCTTTCTTAGTCTTCGCCTGTCGACATCTCCAATTACACCCTCTCTTTATATATTATATACCCTTCGTTAATCGTCTTTCACTCATGTACAATATTATGCGCATTAATTTATATTAATAATACCAGTTGGAGCCTTATTACTCTGAACACTTACCGGCTATTAAAATATTAAAATGCTACGAAATGTGGCAAGAATACTTTGATAGGAGATCAGCGGAAAAAGGTATAAAACTATCCAGCCACATCCTATGAACTCCCCGTGGATAGATTGCAGACTAAGTAGAAGTTCTATAGTCATGGCGTTAAGACTTCGTTCCGGTCATATTCCGCTAAACAAGTTTGCATACATGATGAAAAAGGTTCCATCTCCTAATTGTGATTTGTGTAGAGTTGCTGAAGACGTGTATCACGTTGTGGTGGAGTGTGGTCGAAACGAAACTGAGAGAAATTTTTACTTTGGTAATTTACTAAAAGACATTGGCTATTGTAATTATGTTTTGGCTTCACCTACTTCCGAAAAAGCATCTCTTTTGTATAAAATTGTGAAAATATGTTCTAGAGATAGAAGTTAAGATTAAGGAAAAAAAATGTTAATTATAGTTTTAAGGATTTGGTATAGAGCGGCATGTTCACTTAGAGAACAAGCTCTTTAAATTAAGATTTAAAAAAAATACCACTTAATCAAAAAGTATATAATGTTTGTCCACCACTAGTGTTGTAATTTGTTAACACAGCTGCCGGCGACGACTAATTTGTGGCGGCCAATTAGTGATGTTCCACCGCAAATTGGTTCCGAGGCGATGCGAGACAAGCCGGGAGGTGGTACTAGTGTTGTTCAGTTAGTTAGCGTTGTCTATTATTCTTGTTTGCGGTGCTAAACTAATTTTTAAATAAAGATCATTATAAAAATAACGTACAATATTTAATTTTAAATTTAACACAATATAAATCTAAAATGACCGGGATATTTACCATGTTTAATTTTAAACTGTCATGGTTACACACATTAGTAAACTGAAATTGTCCGGGATATTTACGTTACGGGCGCTCAGCAGTTTCGAAATATCGGAAGCTCATTTTAACAAAACAAAATGGTAAATATCCCGGACATTTTCAGAGTTATAAACTAACTTAAAGTATTAAAAAAATAACTATACAGTTCAAATTTTTGAATTAAAGCGTTAAAGTGAATTCAGGAATGATATAAATAATATATTTTAATACTAATTTACGTACTTTACGTAAAATAGCAACTCTTTTACAGTTTCTTGTGAATATTTAAAATGAAAACATTAAAATAAATAATTCGAGAATGACTGAGGTTATAATTGATAATAAAGTTAATATTTAAATGTTAAACAAAATTATTCAAATACAAATACTCATATTCATTGTTATCACAGGTGTTAGTTAAAATTAACAGAAAATCTCTATGAGTAATAAATGCCATTGATAATAGGATATAATATTCATAATTTAGTATGTATGTTATTCAAACAATTAAATTTAAATACAGGTACGTGTGAATGTGTGTACCTATGTGTATGGGAGTGTTTGAAAAATTATGAATATAAATACAAAAACAAAATGGCATGACTCCTTCAGTCAGAGTAACTTACTCATGACTTTCAAGACTTCAATTTATAATTTTGATCATATATAAAATATACATTTAAATCAATCGAATCTATCCTTTTTATTTGCTTACCAACGTTACTTTCATAACAGGTCGAGAGTTGCTATTAAGGCCCTTACAAATGTACAAAAACGTGTAGTATGTTTTGCAAACATGGGACTAATTTACTACGAGAATAATTAATGAGTAGGTAGGTAGAATTTCATAGTTCAATGACCTTACTCAAGGTTGATTGATCACATACAAGAGCATAATCAACTTTAAAACAGTTGAACATCAATGTCCACCGAACGACCGGAGAGACATCGGAATCCATCATGGCCGCCAAAAAAGCGATCGCGACTCGGCACGCGACATCACCATTAGAAACAGATGCTGGGGTCCGCATGTGAATAATAATCACTGGGGTGACTAATTGACAAGGCGATGGGTTTTGACAGCTCCACCGGCGGCCGTAATGAGAGCCGATGGCGCGACGACTGTTTGCATCCGAATTTGTGGCGCACAGATTTTTGTGTTTTAGTCGCTTCTTGTCACGTTTTGTGTGATATAGGACTTTCACGGTCCGTTAAATATATATTATTAGCAAATACACTTGTAGTTTACTTCCTACTAATCGACGTTTCGACTGGGTTACAACAATCCTGGTGTCTTGTTTAATAGGTTTTTTTTTTATTTTACTAAACTTCTCGACATTGATGACATAAGGCATGACTCGAGAGATGACAACAATAAATTAATAAAGATCTACAATGTAGAAGATGTAGAAGACCTTTCAATAAGCTTGCAGGACTAAAATATGGTTGCATGTTTTCCTAGAGCTACAATGTTTAATTAGTAGCACATACATGTTCTCACTGAGGATCTACATAATTATAAAAAAAAACACCAATAAAATATTCCTGCAAATTACGCTTCCACTTTTACACAGCCAAGGCAGCTAATGTAAGGATTAAAGAATACACGTAATAAATAAATAAATAAAGCCATGGCGGCCGATCTCAATTGAGATCAGCCAAGTGCGCAGGACATATTATAGTGCACAAGTGTGCGCGCAAACACAAGTGCACTCTCTATTCCCTTACTCTCATAATTCGGTGAGACGGCAATCCGACATGACCGATGAGAGATCGGGCGCAGGACCACCGGCTTAACGTGCTTTCCGTGGCACGGGCGTTCAACCGCCAACTTCCTAACTCCGGGCTAAGTAATTTCATTACAGAAAAACTCACACAAATTTTGCCCGACCCCGGATTCGAACCGGGGACCTCTCGGTCCTAACGCAGCACTTGCTACCAATAGACCAACGAGGCAGTCAAAAACTCACGTAATACGATGTTGCCGGAAGAACCTGAATTATTGTGGGCGAAAGAAAGTGAACATTACATTTCAAACAATCAATATTTATTATAGTTTGTTGTCACAGTTGTTTGTTGTTTATTTCACTTTATGTATGCTAATCCTACCATGTAAAGTGCAGCACTCACATATAGGCCAGCGTATTCGTTTGGAAACAAAATATTTTTACGACATAAGTCTAACAATTTTTTTTTTATAATAGCCTGACAAGATGACCTCACTCCACCTGATGGTAAGCGGGTCTAGATAATGAGATCTACATAATGAGGTCGACAGGCAGAATAGACCATATTGAGCCTGTCGCACTCACCCTGTCTGCCTGCTTAAATACAGTTTCACGACCCGCCTGAAGAGCCCGGGATCATAGGAGGGAAGGAAAACATGAGCTAGAAGGGCATTCCATGCCTTAATCACACGTGGCAGAAAAGAGGAACTAAACCTCTTGGTCCGAGCCACCAGCGCCTGCTTCGTATGTGGATGGCAGCGCTGTCCAGCACGTGTCGTTTGGGAGTGGAAAGGGGAGGGACGGACTAGCCGAAATAGCTCTTCAGAACATTCCCATTACAGAGACCGGCAATGTCTCTACGTAATTCTATAATTACGTATCCTCTATAGGCTCTAGGGTTTTGGACACCTCTAGATCGCCGACAATACGGATAGCAAGTCGCTGAAACCTATCAAGGGCATCAAGCAAGTATTTCGCATAGCCATTCCAGAGGTCAGAGCACTATTCCACACAAGATCTTGTGCCTTAACCTTACATATTTAAATCAATCAAATAAAATATTCGTAATTTGTTTTCTCCTTTAAGTACTATTACAAAGTCGAGTAATCATAAATACCTACCTGAGTACTCAAGTAATCGAATCTTGGACTCGATTACTAAAGGCTCTCGTTTCGTACGCACTTTGTTTATGGTGAGCACTGCACCTTAATTCAAAAGGTTGACGCATTTGTTAACAAAAGGTTTTATGTAAATAAATAGACGCTTTTATAATCGTTATCATAAAAACGCGTAATATAAAGACGCAAATGTGAATGAAATTGACAAGTTGAGACATTAAACTAAACATCTGATGTGGAAGAAAGCGACGCGTTATATGCGTTATATTACGTTACCATTCTTTTTGAAATTTGTACCAACTAAACAATTATTCTATTCTATTCTATTTTGTTTAAGTGGTGACTAAAACCCTACAAATAATGAAAATCATTGAATCAATCAAATATAACTGAAACGTGTAAGTAGATGAATAAAAGTCAAAAATATAGTCAAGATGAGCCGTTCGATTTTCGTTATCTTATCATGTCTCTATTTCATTCAATGTGAAAATGTAATCCATTATGATACCTTCACTGGACGGATTATATCCGACGAAGAATACGAACAGCATGTGAAAGAAAACACCACTTTGTAAGTTGTTGAACACGTTTATCCATTGCAAAACTATTATACACCGTGAAATTTTAGTGGTTGATTTCCCGTGGCAGAACGATTTGCCTTTAGTAATACTATCGAATCATGCAAATTATTCCTCGAAAAGAAATATTTTTTTTTCGATTTTTCAGAATAATAATTTTCCAACTCGAAAACGAGAGAAGCTATCGTTGTTTTTGAAGATGTGACGTATTCAGGTACTGCTTGCCGCATGAAATCGATGCTTAAAGCTAAAGAAGCTCTACACCCTAAGGCATAAAGCGGTTCGAACGTGCTTTCGAGTTACGGTTAAACCTTTCGTAAAACCGGCATTTATTGATTTTACCAAAAAAGAACTGCACACATCTTTTGTACTACTAAGATAGAATCATTTTACTGCGGGAAAACAACCACTAAAATTTCACGGTGTATTTATGTAAACCTCGGACTATCTAGCTGCTGACTATTTGAGACTTGCCTATGAAGTGATGTTGTATCAATGAATATTGTTTGCCATTAACTATAATCATTTTATTATATTATAAGTGATCCGCCTTGGATTCGCTTCAAATAAATGTTACAAATAACCTTCCTTTTGAAACCTATCTATTAAAAACAAAACCCCATCAAAATCCGTCGCGTAGCTTTAAAGATTAAGGCATACATATGGGATATGGAGACATAAAAAAGGAACTTTGTTTTATAGTATTGTTTATTATTTGCGGATTTTTTAGGGATTAAACTCGCGTGTTTTGTTATTCAAACATTTGTTTTACTTTGATTACAGTTGGTGCACGGGTAAATTCAAGGACTGCGATCCCGAAGAGGGCAGACGGCTAGACCAAACCTGCAGTAACTTAGAGTTTCCAACCAGAGGAACTTCTCATTCACCATTCCTCAGGGAACTGCCACCCTTATTTGGTATTGGTAAGTTCTAATTCGACGCTTTAACGGTGAAGGAAAACATTGTGAGGAAAGGTGCACACCTTTAAAGAAATTCTTAGGTTGTGTAGTTAACCTACCCGCACTTGGCTAACGTGGTTGACTAAGGCCTTATCGCCTTAGTATAGGGTAGGCCCGTGCCCCGGTGGGAACGTACATGGGTTGATGATGATGATAAAGCTCTCATTAAATAGGAATCAATGAAAATTATTTTCTCTCGTTCTTTATTATCCACCGCCTCAATGAAACAGTGATGTGAGTGACTCTGGCTAGGGTTCCATGAATCGTGGGTTCGGTCTCCACCCACCGCCGATTAATAATTGTCTACGATACTAGTTTCCTATTTTTTTATTTCGATATACATGAATGTACCACACAATTGCAAAGGTGCTGTTAAAATAATGGATTGATATTCAGAAAACTCCTGGCGATATTATAGTTTCATAGCTTATAATTTGGGCGAGCTCAAAACGCTTCATACAAATGTCGCTGCGGGCTATGACGTCACCCCTTGTGTCACAAGGGGTGACGTCATAGCCCGTATGCATCGTAAGAACTTCGCCTACCCTATTATGTAGATACTAAACAAAAGTACCAATATAGATTGATGATGATACATTTTGTGCCATCTAGTGAAGCATATTGGAATTACTTCATAAGTGTCAGTTACGCGCAGTAAGGTGTCGCAACCATTAGATTTTTTTAAGATTTTATTTCCACTTATTTTATACCGAATATTATCCTCTTAGATTTTTTTGCAAAGTTAGGTAATAAGTTTTAGCCCGAAAAGTAAAAGCTGTCTCGAACCTAATGTGACATGAAAAATTATCCTACTAATCTATTACTATAATAAAAACGTAGAGGTAAAAATTCTTGTACTTTCTTGAAAAACGCAAAAAAAACAAGTCAGGGATATGTTTTGAGAGTAGGAGAACACATCCCCATACTTAAAAAAATTTTATCTCTGTCTGTTTGTTTGTTTGTTTCGACTGACCTCCTAAACGGTTGAACCAATTTAAAAGAAAATTTACACGAAGGTATTTTAAATTCCGGAAAAATGCATAGGATACTTTAAATCACTGAAAGTTAACTGGTTCCCGTGGGATATTCAAAAAACCTTAATAAATGACTGATCTCTGAAACTATTACACCGATTTAAATGAAATTTTGCATGGTGGTACCATACATCCCCGGTCAAGATCTTAAATAATTTTAGTCACAGAAATTCCTGTAGGATAGTTAAAAATCTAACTATATTAGATAACGTACAAAAATGGTAAAAGTATATCGACCAAAATGAACCTTCTGACTAGGACTATACGGACTACTTTATTGAGCAAAACGTCATAGTAGGGAGGTAAATGGCTAGATTTGCAGTTACTCGAACAACATGGAATCGGAATAGGAAGATTACGAAAAGTTTATTACACTTTCTTTATAAGTGGGGGGACAGCGATTAATACAGGAGGACTACCTGGTAACAAGCTGTTGAAAGAAAAAGTTATTTGACCGTGTCGGTCATTCAAAGTGTATGTTAAATAATCCATAAAAAGTGAAAAACACATAATCTTGAGATACTTTAGCACGTTACATTTTGTACGCAGGAGGTTCAAGTTGATATCGAAGTCCTGCTGTATAATAATCTGTAATTTTTTTTCTTAACCTGTTTCACCGTGGAGGATGTGTAACAATTCTGGTCCATCTATTGTTCTTTATCCTCGCACATTTTACATCACATTCCCCGCCCATTGCTACATTAGTTTTGACCAACAACAATACCAGTACGGGAGTGGATGGTGGTATATTTTATTTTTTCTTTTAACTTAATACCTATGATACTCCGCTTCATAGCTTTTTGAAAAACCTTGAGTTTGGACTTCTGATTTTCGGTGGGGGACCAAGATTGTGCCCCATGTGTTAGGATAGGCAGTATGAAAACGTCGATGAATTTGCGGTGCAGTGATATAAGAAGATCACCCTACATATTCATGGACCAGAAGCTTTTCCAGGCGTTGCCTGCTCTACAGATTATTTCTTTGTCCTACCTGTTTTCGAAGGAGACTGCCTAGCCCAAGTATATACACTAAATATTGCTTTACCTGCCTGTTAACTGCAATCAACCAAATCAGTGGTGCTGGCTGTTGGTCATGACCTTGGTTTTGGATCTATTCATCGTCAGTCTAACGTCAACGCTTTCTGCGCTCAGTTGTTCGAGCATCGACTCAAGTTCTGTCGATGTATACGTATTTCGACTAGGAAAATGTCATCTGCAAAGCGAATGTTTATCAGTCGCCTATCCTCTACACCAATTCCTTTTGTTTCCTAAGAATATCATAGTGACCTGAAGACTTCTTGGAGCGTGCTACTGAAAGCTTTGGTGATAGGGAGTCAGCCTGTTTAACTCTTTTTTGTATTTTTAATGTCAGGCCTTCAGTGTGCAGTTTGATATCGGCTGTGCTTTGTTGGTAAATTATTTGGGGAAGTTTTATATATGTGGATTCGACGTTTTGCTGAAGAAGAGAAAGCTTAATGGGTTGATGTGGGTGATACCGTCGAAGACCTTTGAATAATCCATAAAGGTCAGGTTCAAAAGTTTATTAACTTCGCTACATTTCTCCATTACCTGGTTTTCGGTATGGAGGTGGTCAGTTGTCCATTATTATATTTGCTTGCTGGCTTGCATTGGTGGTTTGTATTGTTCCAATTGATAGACTGTTCGATATTATCTGAATGTTTGTATCGCTATTCTAAGCAAATAAGGGGAAATTTATAAACATTCACGTAAAAATGTGGGACATTAAAAATTAAAGAAAGTTATCGTATATAAAGATTGTTACTAATAAAATCACATAGATCATTAGAAAACGTGTCAAGTGCCCCTTGGATATTTGTGGTGTCAAACGTTTTAGTAATTGTTGTTATAGGCGCGATTCTACGGTCATCACCCCATGGAAACCGTCAGAGATTATTAGTTCTTCATAATCCTGCCCAAATCTTTTAACAGTGTCTTTGTAATTAGCATTAGCAACTATCCTATTTAAGAAGGAGTCTCCCATTTAAAAATCTTACAAGACTGAGTCTGAGTTTGATCAAGACTCCAAAAACTCCCCGTTGGGCTCCCCAACTATCACGTTCTTAGCTGGCAAGTCATATCAAATGCTGTCAAATTTGATATTATGACATGAGTGTTTAGTTCTTGGTTAGTTAAAGAGATGTCACTATGCTCTATTATTTCGCAATATTGCTTCAAATACTAAAAGTAATTCATAAGTTATAAATTATTAAACTTGCGATATACTTTATTATCTCATTGTTTCATTACGAATACAATACAATCTACGAGAAATATACAAAAAATAATGCGCAAAAGTGGCACATAACAAAGTAGCAAAGCAAATACTGACTAATTCGTCACGTGGCGACAAACATCCTTTATAGATATTTTGAGACAGTGGATAGGTAGTTTGTATTTAACCTTTTGAAGTTATCCTGATATCAAACATCTATTTCGTGTACTAACTACATAGGTACAGTATGCTGTTTGCAACAATTAAAACCTGTATCTGACAAAAATAAAGTTTTTATCGTGGTTGTAGTGCTAAAATGTGAAAAATAATTTTGCGAGTCCTAGCTACCACTCAGGCTAGATCATTGCTTAGACAAAA
This sequence comes from Maruca vitrata, assembly GCA_039566165.1. NCBI lineage: Eukaryota > Metazoa > Arthropoda > Insecta > Lepidoptera > Crambidae > Maruca > Maruca vitrata. The sequence goes on from CM076917.1 coordinate 1,613,202, forward strand.
AACATATTGTGCGAGTGAATTATCTTCTAGTTGGCCGATTTGTAACGAAAATGTGATATCGATGGCCCCACCGAATAAACGTGTAATAGCCATTGCACAAAAAAATTTTTTTGGTATTTCGTTACATTAGCTTCTCCTCTACCTCCCCAATTTTTTTAGAATTTTTTGATCATAAACAAGCCTGTAATTGCATTAAAAACCTTTTTTCCACGGAAATAATATATTTTTTTCCCCAAGAATATTATTTTAAGTGACTATTACATGCTTCATACTCTCTCTGTTTCACAAGAATAAACGTGTATAAACAGCAAAACGTTTGATATTGTTAGTTCTTTGTTGTTAAGTATAGGCAATATGCGTTTGCACGTTTATTCGTGTATATTTTTTGGTGCTTTTTTGAGTAATGTGTCTTGCACGATAAGTAACTTAGCAAATAATTTTGCATTGTTTCTTACCATAATAGATAAGTTTTATAATTTATTGCTATAAATCAAGCACCAGTATTTCATTATTCTTATTAAAATAAAAAGTAGAGTAAAAGTGCCTTAACCAAATATAAACGACAATAAATTTTTGCAATCGGGTCTCGCAGGGTAATAATAGATAAGTTTTATAATTTATTGCTATAAATCAAGCACCAGCCGTGTGGTGACGGCGTAAGAATACAAAGTGTTGAAGTGGAAGCTGTATGAGGACATTAGTAGGGGCCATACATAGCTCCAAAACACATTTCACTGTTGTAATGGGAGACTTCAATGCAAAGCTGGGCCGTAGAAGCGATGGTGAGCTGAAAGTGGGACGATTTGGATATGAACATCGGAATCTCAGGGGACAGATGATAGCTGACTTTATGGAGAAAGAAGGACTTTTTATGAAGAATTCATTCTTCCGAAACAGAAAATGGACCTGGTTGGGTCCGAACGGCTGAACTAAAAATGAGATAGACTACATCATGACCATTAGGAGACGTCATTTCAACGACGTCTCTGTGATCAACAGGATTAAAACCGAAAGTGATCACCGTATCGTTAGAGGCACATTGAATATCAACGTCAAACTGGAAAGAACGCGTTTGGTGAAGTCTACGCTCCGACCATCGAAGGCACATATCCAAAACCCCGAGAACTTTCAGCTTGAACTGTCAAATCGCTTTCAATGGCTGGACGGCTGTTCATCAGTGGAAGATATAAATAGCAGGTTGTAAACTGAAATGTTCATACGGTACGGTCCAAGTTTTTCAAAAGCCACGTAAAAAGACCTCAAAAACTATCCGACCATACCCGACACCTCATCCTCATCAGGCTAGTCGACGTTTTTTGACGCTGAAAACTTCGGATGAAGCTGAGTCATATAGGCAGCTGAATAGACTGATTAGGAAGTCTCTGCGATATGATTTACGCTCCTTTAATACCCAGCGTGTTAAGGAGACAATTAAGCGAAACCAAGGCTCCAAAGTGTTCGCAAGAGACGCGTCTATTGGGCAAAGCTGAAGACTGAAGATGGATGTGACGTCAAACAAGTCAGAGGTGCTACGGGAGATAGAGAGGTTCTATGGGCAGTTATATACCTCGGTCTGTGCTGAGCCAGCTATTGTGGCGACAGACTCTGGGGTCTGTCGCCAAGCTAACCCGACACTATACCGAAGACATCCCGCATCATCAGCCTGTACGAGATAAGAATGGCTCTCAAACAACTTAAGAAAAACAAGACACCGGGTGAGGATGGAATCACTACAGAGCTCCTGAAAGCGGGTAGAACACCGGTACTAAAAGTCCCTCAGAAGCTCTTTTATTCCTCCCCGCTCGACGGCAAACCGCCAGAAGCATGGAACAGGGGTGTTGTAGTCTTATTCTTCAAAAAAGGTGACAAAACCTTTCTGAAGAACTACCGGCCCATAACACTGCTAAGCCATGTCTACAAGCTGTTCTCTAGAGTCATCACGAATCGTCTCGAACGCAGGCTTGATGACTTCCAGCCTTCCGAACAAGCCGGTTTCCGAAAAGGCTTTAGTACCATTGAACACTTACATACCTACGCTGCGGCAGATTATACAGAAGACGGAGGAGTATAATCGGCCACTATGCTTAGCGTTCGTGGACTATGAAAAAGCCTTCGATTCCGTCGAAATTTGGGCGGTTCTTAGATCCCCACAGCGATGCCATGTAGATTATCGGTACATTGAAGTGTTGAAGTGTTTGTATAACAGCGCCACCATGTCAGTCCGAGTACAGGAAAATCGCACGAAGGAAATCCCCTTACAAAGAGAAGTACGACAGGTAGTTGTCATATCTCCGAAACTGTTTACTGCTGCTCTGAAGGAATCCTTCAAGCTGCTGGGATGGCAAGGACTTGGTATCAATATTATTGGCAAGGCGAAATACATCACTCACCTTCGATTTGCTGATGACATCGTAGTCATGGCCGAGTCGCTGGAAGATCTAGGACAAATGCTCGATGACCTCGATAAAGTTTCCCAACAAGTGGGTCTTAGAATGAACATGGATAAAACAAAAAATATGTTTAATGTTGCACCCACCGTACAAACTGTTGGGAACTTTACTCTCGAAATTGTGGACGAATATATCTACCTCGGACAGGCAATTCGTTTAGGAAAATCAACTTAAGAGAGAGAGGTCAGTAAGCCGATGCAAATCGGCTGGGCAGCGTTCGGGAAACTGCACAACGTGTTCTCGTCCAAAATACCTCAGTGTCTCAAGACAAAGGTGTACAACCAATGTGTGTTACCTGTGATGACTTACGGCGCTGAGACGTGGTGCTTCACAAAGATCTTTTTAGAAGGCTCAATGTCGCGCAGAGAGCTATGGAGAGGGCTATGCTCGGCATTTCTCTACGTGATCGAATCAGAAATGAGGAGATCCGAAGAAGAACCAAACTTGCTGACATAACCCACCAGATTAGCAAACTGAAGTGGCGATGGGCCGGCCACATAGCACGAAGATTGGACGGTCGTTTGGGCCGAAAGCGCAGTGTGGGACGACCTACCAGATGGACTGACGACCTGGTGAAAATCGCTGGGTTTTGTTGGAAAGCTTCGGAAGAGGCCTATACTCAGCAGTTGGCAGCAATGGGCTGAGATGACGACAATTTCATTTAAGATTATGTTGGAATTTATTTAGTTCTCAAAATGCTTATATGATAAGCTGTTTGTTTTTTTTGTTGATTTTTGCTCAATTTCTATAGTAATGAGAAATATCTCTATGAATGTCATAGGCTGATTATTATAAAAATAGTTTCATTGTTATTATTTTGATAATAAATAAAAATAATATATAAAAACAGAGGTTTCGTTTATTTTCCCTTTAAAGATTATGCAACATTTTAATATAACAAAGCGTGAATTCATAATGTTAATATGCATAACACATTGTAAGGCTAACTAAATGACACGAATATAATTGTAATTTTTATTACCATCCATAGATCACCAAATATTTCTGTAGTACAAGCGTGCAAACTATTGCAGCCGCCATCAAAAGACGCGAGATTTCCCTAGAATAATAGTGCATCATTGCGTTATGTTCATCAAAACCGTTTAAATTCACACGAATAAACGTGTAATGATCTATAACAGTCAACTGACTACTCTAATTTCACTCGAGTAATCGTATAATATGGATTTTCTTGATTATTGACTAAATTAACGACTATTCCTTAAAATAAATTATATCAGCTAAAAGATTATTTTTTTATCTTTAATTTCATTATACATTGTTTTAACCTACCTATAATAATACCCGAGATATTAAGGATTAAACGTTTTTATTCTCTCCTGTAAAATTGACGTTTTTCACATGCACGTTTATTCGGCGGAGCCATCGATATGTTGTTTATCACCTAATAATCTGTAAACAATTTCAGGTTCTTTAAAAGATATTAATCTAATCAATTACAATTTTATAATTTTTGTAGCTTTATTTATTTTTCCTGTAATTCTTAAAATAAAATTAAAAAATGCTTCCTGAAATTAAAATGCAGGCAAAGTTACTATTTTACGCAGACGAAGTTGCGGGCACAGCTAGTACATATAATAAACGTGAAAGTTTGTATGTGTGGATGGATGTTTGTTACTCTTTCAAGCAAATACTACTAAACCGATAACGATGAAATTTGGTATGCAGGTAGCTTAAGACTCAGAATAACACATAGGCTACTTTTTATCCCGGAGTTCCCGCGGGAATAGGGTTTCCAGTGGAAAGCTAGTAGTTTTATAAGGGAGTACTCCCTGGTCTTGAGAACTACTACAACATAAACTCGAGAAAACTTGAAAGCCTAGAATCAAATTCGTTTTTTTTTTCGTACAAACAGTGAGCTGTCGAGTTGAGTTCTAGTTATTTTTTCCAGACTTTGAACCAGTAAAAAAGAAAAATGGACAAGAAATGGTGCCAGCCAGGAAAGTGAGGCTTGAATCGTTGGCTGAAGCAGATATCCCAGATCAAAATTTCACTATTCTATTCCCCCATTTCTTTCTCTTCACAGTGGCTACGCAAACATCTTTCCATGATTCTAGTAAGTATAAGGTTTACTTAGTTTCTTTAGTGTGTATTAATTATGCGTCAAAGATATTATTGCAGTAAGAGATTATTATAACTTTATATGAATAGGTAATATCCAAAGAATCTTACAAAATACTACAGAAACTTCTGATTGATTCACAAAAGCAAGGTACTAAATAGGGAGGTCTCTGGATAAGACTGGCGCAGGACCGAAGTGCATGGCGTTCCACGGAGGAGGCGGCATATCCTGCAGTGGGATATAAAGGCTAATGATAATAGGGTACTAAAACATTGTTTTTGATTCCACTGCGTGAATAATCGTTAATTTGTCAGATGTTATCCTATGCCATGGCTTCTGGGAACTGTTTTTTCGAAACATGAATAATACCAGCAATTTAGACCTGGAGATATTGTTCATAATCAATCCCAAATACGTCCCCATTGTTGGGGCACAGTTCTTCATAGGTGTGCAGGTTAAAGCGTCAAAAGATCGTTTATAAGAATTTCATATTCAAAAAACTCATTGGTACGTGGCGGAGTTTGAACTGGCAACCTCTCGCATGGCAAGTAACGACCTTAACCACTGTGCCATCAGCGCTTTTACCTTAGATCGACATTGTTACTATAATGCAATCTTTAGAGAGTAAGAGCAGTATACGAGTATGTCTCTAGGTCGGCTGGCGTAATGAAACAGTGGTTAGCGACCCTGCCTGGCGGTTCCAAGAGTCGTGAGTTAGATTCCCACTCGGGACAAACATTTATGTGATGAACATTTGTGTTTGTTCTGTCTGGGTGTGATTATGTATTTAAGTATGTATGTATATCAGTCTCTGACGCCTATAGTACAAGCAAGCTCTGCTTAGTTTGGGGTCAGGTGACCGTGTGTGGATTTCCTATTTATATCTTCGGACCTTCGGATTCTTCGGAGATCTTCGGATTTTTTTTTATATCTGAGTTATTTGACTCAGATATAAAAAAAAGGGTAACAACATTAATGGTGAACTGTTTGCAAGTCCCAGATGTTAGATAAGATACTTAATTTTGAAAACGCTTAAAACATATAAATTTCAGGTCACAGCATCTCACACAAACATTTTGTTATTCAGTAACAATAATCGTGTGTGTAATAAAAAACAAATGCGGCAATGTTTCAGTTAACTACGTATTGTGGAAACCAAACTGTTGCAAGCCAGAGGGTAAAGAGGATCCAATGTGCTACCCTCACAAGATTCTACCGGATGACACTGTGCATCGTTTCACTGGCCTCAAATGTATGAACCAAACTCGACCAATCACGTTCCAGTCCCTTGGATGCCTTAAGGATAAGAATGCACCTCCTGAAAGAGTAAGTTTTTAATTGAAAGTAAAAATAAGAAGTTTTTACATAGTGCCTTGCCTCAATGTAACATCACATCAATGTGACTTGATCAAGCCCTTATCGCTCCTAGTTTAGGGTAGGCCCGTGTCCCAGCAGTGGGGACGTATATGGGCTGATGTTACGGTATATAACTGCTGATTACACACACCACTGAATATTATCCTATACTTATCTAAAAATGCACTGTAATCCACCAATATTATGATAGTAAAAGTAGCCTTTTAAAATGGTTTAACAGACACCTTAGGTATATCAAATTGCTCGTACATTTTCAGATGAACTCGGCTGCCCATTTTTTTGGTCTGAATGTGGTGTACACATATGATAATCAGTTCAGATCCTTCAAAGATGGAAAACTAATAGTTGACGAAGAGAATGGCAGAATATGGCCCGTTGGGTCACCCCCTGGTCAAGGTGTCTGCGTACAAAATGCACCAGGGGAAACCCGATGTCACAAAGCAGGTATACAATTATAAATAAATATTTTAAGAAGTTGTGAGATTATTGCTCATATTTCTTATGTGAATCAATACTCAAAAAGAGTGGTCGAATTGTACAAAAGGGCCAGTGTGCAAAGCCGCATACATTAAAACCTAGGGTAGAACTATTACCCTACATGAAGTATTTCATAAAAATACATTCAAAGAAAAAGTTTACAATTTTAAATATCACGCATTGTTTTTTAAAAGACCAGCAGCCATGCCTGACCTGATTTAATATTACTTCTTATAAGTAGTTATAATAATTTTCGTTTTCTTTTATTGTTAGAAAAGATTTCTTTTATCATGATCATCATAATTAAATGATTACAGAAGCACTGAATGCTCCTATTGGAGTCAATTTATTTGGCGTCTTATTCTGGAGGGAACACAATGTCATCGCTGAGAAACTGAAGCATTTGAACCCTCATTGGAGTGATGACAAATTATTCTTTACCGCAAGAAACATTAATAGTGCATACTTCACACAAATCTTCTACTACGAAATGTTGGCCAGTTTCATGGGTACATACTATTAACATTTAGTTATTTTAACCCTTAACCACCTACCAGCGGTATTTGAGACCTAGCGTATTTTCAAATACGAAAAAACCAAGACAATTTGTTTTTTTTAGATCCTGACTTATGAGATCTAATTATTTACATTAGTACGTATATTCGTGTTAATAGACATAGATAAAATAAAAGTCTGAAGTGAACAAGAAAAGTATTTTACTCTTTCAAAACTTTTTTTGATAATATAGAACCCGACTTTAAGGTGGTCATTCTTGAGCGGTCTCCAATACCACACGTAGGTAGCTTAGTTAGAAAAATAGACGGTAGGTAGTTAGGGGTTGAAATCACTAAAGCTATTGTTTTAAAAATGATAGAAAATAACTTATTGGGTTCAATAATAATGTCACTTCATTTGTGTAATCATCTCATGAGTTTGAAAAGTTTGCTTAAAACAGTCAACATAACGTGCTACGTCCTACATAATTATGTATCTACATAGTTTCTGATTTATTTTGCATACTATTTCTGACTGCAATAAAGAATTCGAATGTGACTTTCGTGTAATAATAATATGCATCCAATCAATAAAGTAATTCGCGTTATTAAAGGAAAAGAAAACTTGATCAACGATGGAATTTTATCAAAAGACGGAGGTTTCCGAAAAACCTTTAAAAAGGGTTTGATGCCACAAATAGCCCTAGAATACGTCTACGTGCTTCGCTGGGGCCACACCATCATGCCGGGATTGATCAAGTAAGTGATAATGGCGGCTAGCTGCTGCGACTGCCAAATACTATGGATTACTTATTAGCTCACTGCGCAAGAAATTGTCAATGTCAATCCTATTAAAATGATAAGAGCATGCAAATGCCGAATAGCAATGCTCTTATCATTTTAAAGGTAAAGCATATTTTTACTATGTTCTGTTATACTTTAATAAGTTTTATAACAGTACATGGTCTTCTTCTTATCGTATGGTTGATGAACAACCTGGTGTCAGAGTTTAAACCACCCGTAGGCCTCTGACATGGCTTCACACACCGTTGAAAAATCTGTCAGGTGTGCTGGTTTCCTCACGACGTTTTCCTTCACCGTTAAAGCGTCGAATGGTATATATGAATTTCAAATTTAAAAAACACATTGGTACGTGGCGGGGTTTGAACTACAACTAAAACCAAATACTACTTTTTTACTACTATCAAGTATCCAAGATCATCACAAACTATCATGCCAGGACTTACCAAGATAATTGTGGTTATTAACAGTTATGAGTACAATTTTTATTAAAAATAATTGTATTCTAGAATGTATAACAATAAAGGCGTCTACATGGCAGAAATACCATCAACAAATCTTACATCACGCACAGGATACTTAGCCATAGGAGATCACTACGAAAACATGCTTCATGGGGGTTATATACAACCTGCTGCCAAAATTGACCAAGCTGTAGATCCTCTTGTAAGTTATATTTATTTACAACTTGAAACAAACTCAAGGTATAAAGTTGAAGAAAAATTTGAAAACACTGTGGTAATGGGTGGTTTGTAACTGGCGACCTCTCGCATGGCAAGAAACAACCTTAACCAGTCGGCCATCTACGATTTTTTATTTAACGGCTAATATAGATAAGATTTTCTATAAATGACAAAGTGTTTTCATTTGTGTGGTCAGTGAAGGATTTCTCTAATTAAAAGAACGTGTCGCTTAAGTATTTAGAGTGAGATCGAAGTGAGATCGCAAGTTCAGTGCTGTCATCAGCACCGAACCTTGTCATCAAGACTATCATCATCTTGGGCTGTCAGGAAAAAACCACAAAAATGGAAAAAACCCACCTATTATAACATCCTAGAGGGCTTATGCACATCACTTTCTCATTACAGATAGCAGAAACTGGTATGGGTAATCTGCAATACGCACTTGATATAACAATGGCAGACCTAGCTAAAGGTGGACTGCAAGGCATAGCCAACTACGTTAGCTTCAGGAAACTCTGTACTGGCAAGGAGTATAAGACCTACGAAGACTTGTCTGAAGATTTTGAACCTGAGGTAAGTGTAGCTAAGAACGAATGTACTGTAGCGCTACCATGAGTTTAAAAGTGACAGACTTGATATCGCCTATGTAATTATGTCCATGAAAAACTTGTACAGCGCCCCTAGTTACGCTAAGAACTAAAAGAACTAAAACTAAAAGTGGTTTTTAACGTACGTAAGATTTCGATGGCTAACTTATGGTACCGCTACTGATATACGTAGTTGTGTACAGTTACGCACAGACGAGTGTGGCGAGCTTTTGGGGAGACATTATGTCCAGCAGTGGGCAATAACAGGCTTATGGTGATGTTCGCGCATACAATTATACATTTTATACATAATAACCTAACTGTGTGTTTCTTTAACAATCGTAGCTTATCTTAGAATTGGAACAATATATTTGATAAAAGTAACATTACTCTTTGGATTGATGAATTTAGAAACGTGTATCATCTAGATCATTTAATGATATGATACAAGTATCAACTTAGACTTACCGATGATCCTGTGAACTTTGTTACTTCTACCATTACAGTACATTGAAATAATGAAAAAATCCCATGAAGATGTATCCGACATCCCACTTCTACTCGGAGTGTGGTTAGAAAGGGCTATGCCTGGTGGTTTTGCCCCGCGGACGCTGTACTGCATAGCTAGTAGACAATACAAGAGGTTCATGCAGTATGACCGCCATTGGTACGAAGATCCTGACAGGCCTGATGCCTTCACTGCAGGTTTTTGGATTGGATTTTTTTTTGTTAGGTTACCGTTGATTTTAAGGCGCTGATGTGCTATTACATAACACGACATCACATACATTGATCTGATCCCGTTGTAAGTAGCTTAAGCACTTGTGTTACAGATATCAGAATCAACAGTGAATACACAAATATACTTAATACACACCCAGACACGGAACAAACACCGATGTTCGTCACACAAATATTTGTCCCGAGTGGGAATCGAACCCACGACTCTTGGAACCGTAGGTACTAACCTGGGACACTAACTACTGTTCCACCGAGCCAATCAGCCAGCCAGCTATGTAAGTAAGTATTTAAGTAGCCATGTATAAGCAACTTCTTTTATCTCCTGTAGACTCATAATAACTAGTACACACTTTTGCGCCTGAAATACCTTGGATTGCAGAATCTGTAGAGCAGTAAGCTCTATAAAAGTACATTTTACTTTCTCTAATATAATCAATTTCCCATACAATGCAGTACAACATGTAAGTGACTTTAACATAATATTCTGTTAAATTCACTTACTCGTATTTGCGCTGTTGATAAAGGAGACGTATTGCAAGTTACAAGTACCATTTATATACGTTGCATCAAATAACCATCAATTCAATAGTTCATGAATTAACTAAAGTTCAGAACACGGTTTCTAATGTGTGTAACCATGACAGTTTAAAATTATATATAGTTATACATTAACTCTGCAATCTTCATGCAATAAACGATACAACTAAGCAATATCCTAAAGATACATTTCCCAATTTTTAATATACAGAGCAATTGGCAGAAGTAAGGAAAATAACAGTGGCCAGGATACTCTGCGATTCAGGACATACCGTTGAGAGGATCACACCACATGCTTTCCTTAGAGAGGGACCTGGGTAAGTATTAAGGCTAAGGAAGGTCAACTATAAGGTCATATTCAAGGCAGGATAGCAAGTAAAAAAAATCTAAGATAAAATGCCAATCCTGCATAAATATATAACAGTGTGACGCCTTGGCAATAAAAAAAATGAGAACCTATATAGGTAAATACGTAATACAAAAAAAAACATTGGTTGCCATTAAGAGAAATTTTCTCTTTCAGCCGGAACATCAGGGTTTTTTAAAAATTATATTTTCGAGAAACATACATACAGCCGCTGAAAAGATAATATTAGCATTATCTATTAAGCGGCTTTAAAATAGTTAGAGGGTTTTTTGATAAAATTTTGACTGCTATTTTTTTAATATAATATTTTTTTTTTCAGCAACCGAATTGTGGAATGCCAAGATATTCCACAGGCAGACTATACGGTCTGGAAAGAAGAATGTGATTAACAAAAATAAAAAAATCTGATTATATTTTATGAGCTGATCCATACGACGGATTATTGTTGGCACCGTTAATTAATTATTGTATTATTATTGTTTAATAAAGATACAACAATATAAAACAAACGTTTTAATTAGCCTTGTCTTTGAAAATTCGTAGATACTTAAATGTACTTAAAAAATTTCATAATATAAATAAATACAATTCAACTTCGTTGAGTCATCATCGGATTCATCGGAATTAGTTGAATTTATTTTAACACACAATAGAACGTGTTACACATACGTTTGTTAATTAACTTTGAAGTACACTTATGCTAATGGGGAATATGCACACATTTTTTTTATTATCCTAAATAAAACTTTAATATTGAAGAAATATGAATATAATTTTATTTTTCAATTTACTTTAACGACATCAGAGATATGCCTGTTTAAGTTCCTGAGTAGACAGAGAGATCCCATACGTCAGGTGACGTCAAATTACACTACGGCCATACGCAATCCATACAAAACTTTGTTTTGTAAGAAATAGATTGAAAATTAACTTTTATTTATCACATTTCCATCCCACCATTCACATTTTATTATATTTTGAAGTCTATTTGCATAAGTTGTTGAAAAATCAAGATTGCCGGTTAATGCATATTCCTTATTATGGCTAATACTTTTTTTGTGAGTCAACAAAAATGTAACTAGATATCAGAAAAAGGTAACTGTTATAATTATGTCAAGGTAGTATCAACATTTCTGTTTTATTATATTTACTTTACCAGTTAATGACATCAAGGGAGCTGTTTTATTAAGATTGATAACATTACTAAGCCAATTGAATTAAATGCTCGCACTTCAAGCTAGATAAGAGTATTTTTTTCAAAGGTTCAATGTTACATAATTTTGTGCACCTGCATTTTCTTTAGGTATATTTGTTAAACATTGTGCTACATTGTGTACTTAAGACTATAAATATATATTGAAAAAGTTTCAATTTCGCCAAAACGAAGAAATATACTTTTTGAAATAATATGTCCCACAACGAAAAAGAAATACAATAATAATAAAAAAAATGCTTAAACTATATTAAACAAACATAGTGGTTATGTTTTTTAACACAGGTGGCAACCGATTTTAGCCGGATTGAAGAAACCTACCGCGTGTAACACCAAAATATCTAAATTAAATCAACAACTTTGATTAACTCACAGTGATCGCACTTCTTAATCCTTAAAACTATACTAAATATTAGTCTTTATGGGTCGCAAGCGACCACGATTGGTGTACCCCGGTCGAAACGTCGGGCAGTAAGTAGCTATGTAATTTGCTACTCCTAATAACGCGTGTAGACCCATAAAGACTAATATTTAGTGTAATGGAACGCGAAAGTATAAAATCTTTAAACTATAGCTAGAATGTTTGAAACCTGTGCAAATGTTACATACATAAGTTTAATAAGAATATGTAAATCGGGCTCTTTTGATATTCTTTACATTCTTCACCCAATTAGAAACGCTTGGTTCCGGTTCAAAATTTAATAAAAGTTAAAACACTGAAGGAAGAAAAGGTGAAATGTTTAATGATGGTGAATAGCGATTGACGTACTTATTTATTGTATGTAAATGTTCATTACCGTATAAAATGGCCATACATATTTTAATCGAGCAAATAGGCAATTTGGTTACGAGATCCAATGTTAATGGTATGATAAAATTGGCTTATATAAAAGGGTACAGGTGAATTAAGAACAGTTGGCTAAGATGTACTATTTTTGCTACATTGTGTTGCTATACGCGGTTTCTGCGGCAAATGTGTCACATTATGATACGTTTACTGGGAAAATCATATCGGAGGAAGAATACAATCGACATGTGAAAGAAAATAGTACCTAGTACGTATTTTAGTGATAAAAATGAATTTATTTGACCCTTGATATAAATAATTATATATTATATAACATACTTCATCAGTTCATACTTTGCTTAACCAAGTTGTACTTGTGAGATAGATTAATGGGGATATTAATAGTTCATTAGTTGAGTCAAGTAATATCAAAAAATATATATTATGTTCCTAATCATTAGAAGATTGTAGAGAAGAAACATTTACGACTACTCATTAGTTACCTATGTCGATGTCTTAGAGTGAAAACTATGAAGGAAGACGAAAAAACTGTGTCGGTTTTCTACCTAGAAAATAATTATTAAAGTTATATTTATATCGGAATTTTCACTCTAATATCTGGAATACAAAATGTTAATCCTTATAACAGTTGGTGCACCGGCGAGTTCCAGGAATGTGACCCCAATGAGGGCAGGAGACTCGACCTGACTTGCAGTAACTTGGAGTTCCCGACCAGGGGGACCTCCCACTCACCCTACCTTAGGGACCTCCCAGCTTTGTTTGGACCAGGTATATTATTACTACTACTACTTACTTCTTAATGCGTTACGCCTGTTCATCGGGTAAAGGGGTTCTCTACTGGTAGAGTGTAGAGCTACCTAGCGACTGACGAGAAGATGGTAAATTCCAGTAGCGGCTACTAGGCAAACAGAAAAAAGAAGGTGTGAGAGCCATTCGATCCCCCGCAAGTCCGGTGATGATGGTGAGGCTACTCCAAGCCATAATCGTAAGTCAGTAAGAAAAAACTGAAATAAGCCCAGGGGATTTACCGGCTACAATAATGCGGTGTATCTCATGGGCTTGACGGCGTCATGGTGCTCCGACTAAGTAGAAGACTACCTGTCATCCGGAGAGGAGTTAGGCTGTGGACCAGAAAAACTAAGAAATAGTGACCAATATAATATATATATATTTATATATATAAAAATTGTAGTTCTATGTAAGTTATTGCTATGTTTAATTTAAGTAAACTTAACTGGAAATTCATAGGTTATCCAAGCCTTATGTTGGTTATTTTGTTAAATTAGCTTGGTCACTTTATAGCACACACATTAGCAATAAATAATAGATCCTAAGCAGTCCGAGTTGGTGGGAGCCTGATGACCTGTAATACAGATATAATATTATATCTAGCATAGGCATCAGTCTCACACAAAAATACTTACCATCTAATCTACGCCTATTGTACCTTGATTATTGTACACATTGTTATTTTTGTGTTGAGAAATAAACCTCATTCATTCATTCATTCATTCAATAAAAACTAAGAAATAGTGACCAATAGGATACAAGGAACCGAGATTTGGGGAAAAGCTTAAAGTTTCTTCTTTTCACCGGTCCGCCGACTCGCGGACTTTGATTGGACCAGGTAATATGAATTTTTGTGTGGTTATACAAAAAACATCAAAATTAGTGGAAAGTCATGTAGGTATACAGTTTCAGTTTAGGGTCACTTTTAGTATTGTTGTTTATCTTGAAGTTAAGATGCACGCTTTTAATTTCCACTATTTATTTGAAAAATAAAATGTCACTTAGTACTGCTAACTTTTTCTTTGCAAAAAAATAAGACCCAATAGTATCAATGTAAATTGTAAGTTTGACCTTGTTGACTAGAACAATTAACGTATAATTGGACTATTTTAGTTTTAAAAACAAAATTAGTCCAATTTTACTTGGGATGTTTTCCAAAAACGTGTTACAAATACATATACCTACCCGTAATTCTAATCAGAAAACATGTTTCTAATTTAAATGATTGCCGATATCTTATCATAATTGAGTAAGAAAAAATATTAGGTACGTAAATCGTCATATTCTACTACACACAATCTTTCTTATAAATAATAAAAAAATCTTTAAAAACAAGCTTTTATTTAAATGCGCTACAAAGAAAAATAAACTTTTACACTATAACTTTACTGTCAACTTATAACATTTCAAATTCAACATATTTGACACAATTTATATGTTTTAAAAGCTTGTCGCGAGATTTAAGTACCTACTCGTAATTTTAAAAGCAAGTTTTAAAATACCTGCCTATTAAAAATTTTAAACTAAGAAAGTAAATACGAGTACTTAAATCTCGCGACCAGCTTTTAAAACATATAAATTGTGTCAAATATGTTGAATTTGAAATGTTATAAGTTGACAGTAAAGTTATAGTGTAAAAGTTTTTTTTTCTTTTTAGCGCATTTAAATAAAAGCTTGTTTTTAAAGATTTTTTTACCTTAATTTATTTTATACTTTTTAGTTTTCACACGAGCCCAAACTCGATGGGGTTGTGTCGTTTAAGTACTGAGTTCCTTTGGCTGTCTTCCGGCTCCATCATCAGACCCTGGTTACCATCTAGCATCTAAGTACTCATCTAGGCGAATCAAACGAGCCCAAACTCGATTTGGTTGTGTCGTTTAAGTACTGAGTTCCTTTGGCTGTCTTCCGGCTCCATCATCAGACCTTGGTTACTATCTAGCACCAAAGTACTCATCTAGTCGAATGAAATGAGCCCAAACTCGATGTGGTTATGTTATTTAATTACTGAGTTGCTATGGCTATCTTCCGACTTCATCATCAGATCAGCTCCATGTCATAATAATATTGCATTGTCATCGGATATACACGTGCATGCAAAATTTCAGCTCAATCGGTTGAGGGCAAGTGCCTTAAAATTGAGTTATAAAATTCCACCCGAACACACAAACATACATACATACATACATACATACATTGCAAGTTAAATAAAAGCTTGTAAAAATGAATTGCTGTTCGTTAGTCTGACTAAAACTCGAGAACGCCCGGACCGATTTAGGTAATTTTGGTTTTAAAATGTTCGTCGTAGTCCAGGGAAGGTTTCAATGAGAAAATATAGAAAAAGAATCAGTATTGGCGGTATGAAATTCGCCGGGACCACTAGTATAAAATAGTTATTTGTGTTAGTGTAATATATAAGTACTGAGTATTTGAAATATCCCGTACAATGTCCAAAGCATACATTTTCAGGTTCATACAAATAATAAATTTGTATGTTCCTGAATGAATGATCTACTGTGCTACTACTAGTGCTACTACTAGTGCCAAAAGGCGCAGAAACGGACTATTGAACATGTTCCAACAAGACAACTATAAGAACTTACAGCAATAACTAAAAATAAAACCATTTTGTGTAGATTATGGACCAGTTAAGAAGAAGAATGGCAAAGACATGGAGCCAGCCAGGAAGGTGAGGGTGGAAGCATTAGCTGAAGCTGACATCCCGGATCAACATTTTTCAGCGAATTTAGCACATATGCTGTTGTTCACTTTGGGAACTCAAACTTCTTTCCATGACACAAGTAAGTTATACTAATAAATCATTACTTTTGACTTTCTCCCAGAATTTTTGTTGCTTCTTATAACATCCTGATATACGAGTATGTAAGAAAAATTATTGAATTTTACAGTCACCTTGTTCCTATCGCCTAGTTACATCATTTGTTCGAATCTCAATAACTTTGCTTCTCATTACGACAAAAACTTTCATTATAAGATTTATGATCAGTAAAATCAGTTTAATCAATTCAATTTCTGCAAAATACTTATATCATTTTCCGTTTAAAATTACAACTAAATAAGAAGAACATGTTTGGCAGTTAAGTAATTAATTAATTCGATTAATTTCAGTAAACTTCATGGTGTGGACTCCGAATTGTTGCCAGCCCTCTGGTAAAAATGAATCTATGTGTTATCCTCACAAGATTTTGCCAAACGACATAGTGCATAGATTAACTGGTCTTACTTGTATGAACCAGACCAAACCTTTTACATTCCAACATTTCGGTTGTCTAAAGGACAAAAACGAAAAACCTCAAAGAGTGAGTAATTTAATCGTAAATCTATTCAGATTTGATTTCTATTATAATAATAATAATAATATAATTCATTTATTCAGATAATTTAAATCCATAATTCATAAGTATTATGCTTTCTTTATTCGACTTTTTTATGAGTGTATCATAAGCACGGTCCAACTTAATAGTTGGATTAAGTTTCTGTTGATTTGTTTGCCATACAAAAGCTTATCTTTGCAAATACTGGTAACTCCACTAATGATTTTATTTTTAATTGTAACTTGTACCCTTTGGGCTCACTTCCAACGTTCTATTCTATTCGCATTTGACCATTTTCTCTACCTCAGAGACTCAACAAACTTATCTTTTGTACATTTTCACTTCCAGATAAACTCAGCCACTAACTATTTCGACTTGAACTTGGTATATTCATTGGACAATCAATTAAGATCATTTGAGGATGGAAAGTTACTGGTAGACGTAGATAATGGTAGAACTTGGCCAGTTCCAGCACCAAAGGGCCAAGGGAACTGCTTACAGAACGAACCAGGGGAGACTCGATGCCACAAAACAGGTGCTTAACTTTTGAATAAAATATTTTTCGGACTTAACTCGCGTAATTTAATTCAAAACATAATTATGTAGAGACCCGTCGGCTCATGATCACTGGAAGACTTTGGCGAGCCGGGAAGTGCTCAACTTATTACCAGTTGTTCCTATTGTTTCTACTTATTTTGTAATATAAAGCGTTACAATGACGTCACTCCACCTGATAGCAATCGGTCGTTAGATCCACATAAGGTCTCAAAAGACCATATTGAGACTGTCGCCCCTACCTTTAAGACCTGTCTAGATGCTTTACGTACTTCTTGGACTCACTGTCCACTATCAAAGCTAATGAAAGCTTGACCCAAAACAATTATTGTAGCAAGTAGTATAGTTGATAGAAAGGAAGGGAACAACTTTCAGCAACTCATGGTCACCGGTAAGGTTGACAGCAGAAGACCGGGAAGACGTAGTCCAATCTATACGTTGCTCTTCACTCGGCCAAAGATGGGAACGACATCTAGGGAATCACGACCCTCAGCGATGAGGATAGCGACGAGTATAGTTGA
Source organism: Maruca vitrata (assembly GCA_039566165.1). Lineage (NCBI taxonomy): Eukaryota > Metazoa > Arthropoda > Insecta > Lepidoptera > Crambidae > Maruca > Maruca vitrata. Next base: position 1,631,017 of record CM076917.1, read on the forward strand.
TGCAATGCGATCAATACAATTTTACAGGAGGAATGAACGGCCTCATTGGAATGAACATGTACGGAATCATATTCTGGAGGGAACACAACTTCATCGCCGAACAACTGAAGCAAGTGAACCCTTCTTGGGACGACAATAAATTGTTTACCATCGCAAGAGAAATAAACATCGCTTACTTCACACAAATCTTCTACTATGAACTGCTATCGGAGTTGATGGGTAAGAATAACATAAAGATTTCTCTTGTTTTTCTATTGCTATGCATATTATTGTGTAAACTATTTGATATAATAGGTGATGTATAAAATCTGTTAAATTTAAATTTCAGTTTTATCCACTTACACTATATCTTTTTATTACATTTCAACAGCAACACTTTTGTCTTGAGCAACCTTTTCGATAGTAATTTCGATTCAAAGCTAGGAAGTGTTTGCAAACGTCTAAAATATTGTGTCTGGATCTTTATACCTACTGATTATAACGATATGATTGAATAGTATACATTGATAACGTGAAAAATTATTTAAATCCTTATTATGTTCTTAAGGAAAGGAGAACTTGATCAAAGATGGAATTTTGTCGGCTGACGGAGGTTTTAGAAAACAGTTCAAGAAAGGACTTCAGCCGCAAGTCTCTATTGAATTCATTTATGCTATGCGTTGGGGACACACAATCATGCCTGGAGTGATCAAGTAAATATTTTTTTGCCTATTTTCTGCTTTTTTCTTTAAAGTCATAATGACAAAGATGGAAGTCTAGAAAAGATGGTTACCCGTGGTTAATAAAAGACTGGCATCTCACGTGTTTATGAGAAAGAAGGAACAGGAAAATCTGTGTGCACACCTGTTGGATTCTGCTACACGAAACCACAGGTATTCTCGTATCGACAACAACGCTATCTGCCTGCATGATATCCAAAAAGTTCATGTAACGTTGTCTACATTTTGAATTTAGAACAGAAAGCGCTCTAGACTTTGAGATTATTGCAGTCATTTGTCTTTTTCAGGATGTACAACAAAACCGGAAGTTACATGGGAGAAGTAGAATCGCCCCGTTTGACCCTGAGGACCGGATTCCTGGGTCTGGGAGACAACTTCGAGTACATGTTGCACGGCAGCTACAAACAAGGCGCTGGCCAAGTCGACCATGCCGTGGATCCTGTTGTGAGTGATTTTTGAATTGGTTTCGTCGGATGAGAGATTCTGTTAGCACTTAATAACTTTTTGGTATATGGCTCGGATTAGTTTTTGTGGGAACGCTATTTCTATTTTTGTTTATTATAAAGACCAGTGAAATGAGGCAAAAAAGTGATGAATGAATGAAAGAAAATAAGCTGGAAATTGGTAAAAACCTTTGTTTTGTCGCACTGAATATTGTCTCAAAAGTCACAAATGCTTATTATCTTTCATTCCAAGGTGAAACCCCTAATATAACTAGGCTTTTAAGAGAATTCGTGATTATAACATTGGCTGTGTATCAAAGTAAACCTTCAAATCAAAATATAAGAAATCTTGCAAATGTTTGATAGGAAATTATATGAGGGACATAATTTAGACTCAATCAGATTTCGTCATTAAAGAAATATTTTAAAGGTTCACGAATTTTTTCAGATATCAGAAAAAGGATTGGGAAACCTTCAGTACGCGTTTGACTTGACAATGGCGGACTTGGCGAAAGCAGGGCTTCATGGTATAGCAAATTATGCGAGTTTCAGAAAACTATGCACGGGAAAAGAATATAACAGCTTTGATGACTTGGCCGAAGATGTCGAACCTCAGGTAAACAAAGCACCTTTGTCCGTCTGTTTGTTACGCATCCTAGAATTAACTTCACCAATCAAATATATACAGAGACTTCTTTACAGCTGACTATAGACAAATATTAAACGAATGACGACAATGCTGCAGAGTCGCGTTTTTATTACTATATGAATACATGGCTTCAGCGTTGCAGTCGCGCGGCACCTTCCGCCAATTTGCGGCTAATTCGAACGCGCCCCAAGTCGTGCTACACCATGCCATCTCAATTATCTTACTTTTAGTACAATTTGCTTATACATAAGTATAAAAATACTAATAGCCTAGTTTACCTCTTTGAAGAAAAGCGTTTCCTTTCCAGTACATCGAAATCATGAAACAGTCCCACGAAGACGTGTCAGACGTTCCTCTCTTACTGGGGATCTGGCTTGAGAAAGCCATCCCTGGTGGCTTCGCCCCGCGGACCCTGTACTGCATCGCTAGTCGGCAATACAAACGGTTCATGCAATACGATCGCCATTGGTACGAGGATCCTGATCGCCCTAATGCATTTACTTCAGGTAAGCCAGCCGATTTTAATGTTAGGTTATTTCATAGAGACTAGTAACTTTTGCACCAGGTGGATAGATATTATGGATAGATCTTAGGAAGAGATTGACAAACGACCGAAGTACATGGCGTTGTACGAACGGCTTTTACCTTGCAGCAGGAACGAAAGTTTAATTAACAATTATGTGTAGCAAGGCGTACATAAATTTATCTATAGGCCGCTATTATCACATCATTTTGATTCTTATTATTTTTACACCGTGTATTTTTTAAGACAACTTTTTTTCCTACTGACATACGATGACGGTTTGGAGTAGCTTCGTCATCATCACCGGACCTGAGGGGGGAGGGGACTCACCCCTAAAAAACTAATTAAGAAAACTGAACCCATAGCATGTATGGAAATCAAAATATTTCCGTGCTTGTAACATAGCCATGTTAACCTACAGAAATAAACATTTTCAATACTTTTTCAGCGCAACTCGCCGAAGTGAGGAAGTTTACACTAGCCCGCTTACTCTGTGACTCCGGGCATACCATCGACCGGATCACTCCACACGCTTTACTGCGAGAGGGGCCAGGGTAAGTTTAACTTATCAATATCATACTTATTCGGGGTACTTCCACTAGCGGTGCTTTTAACCGACTTCAGAAAAGGAAATAATCATAAATATTAGACTTTAAATACATATATTATTTACTTACTGCCCGACGTTTCGACTGGGTTGCACTAATCACGGTCGACATGGCGCCACCCTTCTTTGTCTGCCACAGCGGGTGCGAAAATCTCAATCCACTCCCGAACCAGCAATAATGTCAGTACAGCTACCCACATTTTAGAGGAAGATCCCAGAGCTGCCAGACATCACTTATTTTCTAATGGACAAAATATAATACTATTGAGTAGTGGTGGGGTGTACTATCATCATATGACTAGTTGCTACCTTGACCAGACGGCCATTTATCACCCACCCTTTTTCTTTTTCACCCCTTTTTCTTCAGATATCAACCAAACAAGGTACATAGAAACACTGCTCACCTCACTTAAATTCTGATGGCTGATTTTAATATATATTTCACACAATATCATTAAAAATCAGGGTACATTACTCCCAGACACATGCGGTCGGCGTTTTTACCTTACATACGCCTGAAAGCGGTGAAAAAATTTATTTAGTTCACTTATTTTCTGATGCTTGATTTTTATATGTTATTCAAACTGTGTCTGGGAGCAATGAATCCTGATTTTTAATGATATTGTGTGAAATATGTGTTAAAATCAGCCATCAGAATTTAAGTGAGGTGAGCAGTGTTTCTATGTACCTTGATTGATTGATATCTGAAAAATGGCCGTCTGGTCAAGGTAGCAACTATTCATATGATGATAGTACGAGTACACCCCACCACTACTCAGTCGTATATATTTTGTCCATTAGAAAATAAGTGATGTCTGGCAGCTCTGGGATCTTGGACCATTTGTCCGACACCAAGACAGGTGGAACGCTAAGTCTAAAATCTTAGGATATGAACATTTAATATCAATTGTATTTCTTTTATCGTATCGATACTTCGACATAAAAACAATAATGATAAAGTCTAAAATTACCTACTAGCATTTTCTTATAATAGTATTTTTTTAAAGATCGTACTTTTTGTTACAGGAACGAAATTACGGATTGCAAAAATATACCTCAAGTTGACTACAGTGTTTGGAAAGAGTGTTAGTATTGTACAAACGATTGTTTATTTCCATAATAAAACAATTTTCAAAAACTTTTGCAGTTTTCTTTACCACAAAATACAATAAATATAATGTATAAGTACATTTCATCTGTATTATTGTTCACAAGAATACAATATATTTTGTTTCTAACGTAATCATTTTTGTAACAACACTGGGACTTCTACTTTGTACGAATTTATAGTCATTATATTGTCGACGCCGCTTGATATTGTATCTCAAGTAACAAAATGAGACGTCACCTCTTTTATTATACTCCCAACAGAATATTCTCTATGCAAAGTTCTCACATAAATTAGGCTCCCGCTCTTCCCATCGTTAAATACGGGAACTTTTCAATTATACTCAGCCAAGAGGCTTTTCTTGGGTTCAACTTTGCTCCTGTTTCAAACGTCTTGCTTTAACTTTTTGAGGTTTTCTTTCATAAATTTTACGTCAGCAATCTATGTGTAAATTGTTGACTTAAGAGCAATTTTTAACCGAGAGATTGTGTTTCCGAACACTTATTGATACTAACTTCCATTTTACATAATTTTATACAAGCTTTACATTTTTGTTATCCGTAACACGGTGCTTTAAGCAACTTTATATGTTGTGTAACGTCAATTTTTATTTATGAATCTGTTCTTCGAAATACTAAACAAATAATTTTCTTTGTTACTTACTTTCGCTCTTTAAATATGAAATGACATATACATAAAAATCACGCCTTTTTCTCAGAGGGGTAGGCAGAGATCACTTCCACTTTTCACCTCTGTGAGAAACGTGACGTGACGGGTTGTGGACCACGTCGCCGCCATTCTGCCTTGTGCTGCATTGTTTTAACAAGGTCATTGCGTTCCCACGAGTAGCAAGGATATATGACGAGGGAAAGAAAAGGGGAGGAAGGATACTATCGTCTCGGATGATTTGGACCGAGTAGCTCGACTTAGCTTGAGCTTACCCGTATACCGTTCACCAACCACCGGACAGATAGTTGTGACTGGTATCCTCTGACACGATGAAATGACACTTTCCACAAAACGCCGTTTCAAATTGACTCATTCAATGCATCGGCTGTGTTTTGTAACATACTCCCAATAAGCCAAAGTAGGCAATTTTCTACTTGAAGAAGACATGTCTCACTCAGTTTCAAAATAAAAGAATGCAGTATTTTGCATCCATTAAAAACTGGACAAGGTTGTGATCCTCAATTAACAGAACGTTGCCTTTGACTTGCAAGTTATAAATGGAATAGAATGCCTGTTTACGCCAGTACTAGCATGACTTTGTTGTGAAAATGTTGGTGAAGTTACTTTTAGGTGCTATTCTTTTAACGGTTGTTTGTGCGAAGAATAATTCTGTGTATTACGATGCGTATTCAGGCAAGGAAATAAGTGATGAACAAGTGAAGGAGCATGTGAAAAAGAATACTACTTTGTGAGTGATTTTACAAATTAGTCTTGTCAACATGACCTTATTAAGTTGAATAATATTACACAACTTTCAAAGTTGACAAAGAATGAAAGAAAGAAAACAAACATTCATTGTCTCAATAATAATACAACATGGTACGAAAAAAATGACTGATAACGTCATAAAGAAATACCTATTTGAGATAAAAACAGTAATTAAGTTTTTACTTGCTATGGTAGATCATTATTAATATTGTTATTCATGTGAAATACTTATATTTTTAGGTAAGTTGAATTTCTAATTGAATTAGCATTTCCTTGTCCCACCTTTTTTTTAAATTTTTTTCCTAACTGACTTACGATGATGGCTTGGAGTAGCCGTGTCATCATCGCGGGACTCGCGGGGGAGCGGATGGCTCTCACCCCTTGTCCCGCCGGTTCCAAAGACTTGATTGGTCTTCGCAGTTGGTGCGTAAACGAGGTTGAACCATGCGATCCACAAGAGTGGAAGCGCGTCGATGGGTCTTGTAACAACTTGAAGTTCCCGAGCAGAGGAGCTTCTCATACCCCTTTAGTTAGGGTATTGCCCGCTGTATTTGAAAAAGGTGAGCATAGTTGGTAAAAAGAGTTCATGTCTGTACTTAATTAATTTTACACATGAAAGGACATATTTATAATATATTTTCTATGTTTTAACATTACTTAAGATTTTATTGGTTTTATTAGAAATGATTGAATTCTTTACCTAATTTTTGGCGGTGAACTAATTGTTATCATCATCATCCTCATCATCTTCAGCCCATACACGTCCCCACTGCTGGGGCATGGGCCTAACCTTAACTAGGGCGACAATGCCTTAGTCAACCACGCTGGCTGGCTAGGTGTCCAGTTTTTCTCACAATGTTTTCCTTCACTGATTAAGACTAGAATAGTTGTATACAAATTTCAAATTTGCAAAACACAGTGGTTAGAGGCGGGGCTTGAACTGGCGACCTCTCGCATGGAAAGTAACCACCGCTCTACTGACCACTCCGCCATTGACGCTTTTGAACTTATTACAGTGAACAACATCTTCGAACCGAGAAGCTCCGAGAGCGGTGCCCCTCTACCGCCGGCGCGCCCGCTGCGCACGAGTCTCTTGCAAGTCGGAAACGTCCCTGATCAGCGGTTCACTCAGCTGGTCACGCACTATGTGGGATTCAGCTCGGCTGACCACTTGTCCTTGCACGATACTAGTAAGTTGTCAAGGTATCCATTTTTTTTAAAGTTCTACTGATAAAGAAGGATAATTAGTGATGGACATAAATTGCAAGGATCGAGAATAAACCTGTACATTACTCGTAATTGTAAAGTGAGTGATTTTGTGAATGCTGTGCACATTGCGTACATATTTATAATTTTTGTAATTTTTTGTGTATTTGACTAGAACCTTCAAGAGACGAATCTTAAGTGGGAAGTCAGAATAAAAAGCTACAGCGATGTTTGTAGTAATTCTAACGATTAAACATTATAATATGAATGTTTAGAATGTGCTGTCAATTAAAAAAAATAATTTGAACAGAAACAAAATAATAATTATTAACCGGAAATCAACCAAAAGCATAAATCAGCTTAATTTTACGATTAACGATTTCTGTTAAATTAGGTTGCCGTATATACTTATTAATTTGTTTGTTTATCTTTAAGTTAAATATCTAGTATGGAAGACATACTGCTGCACACCTAAAGGCAAAACGGACAGCGACTGCATTCCAAACTATGTCCCTGACGACGACCCAGTGCATCGCTTCTCCGAAGTACGATGCTTGAACCTTACTAGACCGGAAACGTTTCAGTCTATGAGATGTGTTGATAACGGAACTACACCGGAAAGGGTATGTTGACCATTTTTTTTCTGGCCACACTACATTTAAAGCCATAAATGCATCATCTTTCGGTGAAGGAAAAACATCGCGAGGATATAGTCTACTAACCTGGCTAACATGGTTCACTAAGGCCTGATGGCTAGTTTAGGGCAGGCTTGGTAACAGTGGGGACTGTCTGAACAAAGGCCATAGATGCTTCAATCAACTAAATATTTTTTGTTTTTTTTTTATATGCTTACTTTTGACCACAGTCTTATACATTTAATAATGAAATGGACAATACTTTGACTTCAAAAGAAACCACCTAATTAATGGACTGAACTAATAATTTATACTGCCATAGATAATGAATCCTATACATTGCTCAGCTAGACGGAAGAAAAAGAAAAATGTAGCAAACGAGCTTCTATACAAAATCCTTGCTTGACAGTCCATCGGATGTTATTTACGATAGAATTTTGGTCATTACTGTCCTATTCAGTTTTTGTACATTAAAAAGAGGCTCTATTTTCCACAATATTAATAATTATACTCTTTAGAGTGTGTATGTAATTTAAGTTGGTTGGCGTACATTTACTAAAATAATTGTTCGCTTTTATAGGTCTTAAATATTATAATAATTATGATAATGTTCCTCAATTAATTATAAAGTAATAATCATAAAATCCTCATTTACAAAGGTTTAAATAAATATATGCTACATTTACTTACGTACTTCTCAATCAAAACAAGCTAGTTTAATGAATAGAGGTATGCAAAAAAAAAACTACAACTTATTTTCTTGAACATGCCTTACTAATTGACTAATTAAGCAAGTACCACGTGTTGCAGATTATATCATCAACGCCGGTAATAGACCTATCGCACATTTACGGAAACACGCTGAAGGCTTTGAAGGAGAAAGGTAGACTATTCAAGGGCGGTCTTTTAAAGTACGAGGTGGAGAATGGGAGGTTGTGGCCACCTAGCACTAAAACTAAGGTTGACCTTTGTCTTCTGAATGCGAAACCTGTAGAGAAGAGGTGTCATAACACACGTAAGTTATTTTTCATCCAATTTAATGTTTCAACGTCGTTTAAACATTTAAAGATGAGAACCATCTACTCCCTGTTACACAGCGATGCTTCATCATCATCATCATCATCATCAGCCCATTTCTGTCCACTGCTGGACATAGGCCTCTCCAAATGCACGCCACTTCTCTCTATCCTCGGCCACTCGCATCCAGCTCCTACCAGCCGTCCTGCGCAGATCGTCACACCACCTGGCCTGCGGGCGTCCTACACTACGTTTGCCGAGACGCGGTATCCACTCCAGAATCCGTTTACCCCAACGATGCTTGAAGAATAAAATTACCGGTGTGTTGTGTACTTACTTATACATGCTACATACCACATTTATGTGTGATTTATTGATATCAAATAAATATTAGGCTCATAATTGTGCAGATACATAATACTACTTCGCTTTCCCGCGTCTGTCTGTCTCTATGTATTCTTAAATCTTTTAAACTAAACAACTGATTTTGGTACGGATACGGTTCCAAGAGTCGTGGGTTCGATTCCCATTAGGGACAAATTTTGTGCGATGAATATGGGCGGTTGTTCCGTATCTGCGTGTGTTTATGTATTTAAGTATGCATTAATGAATATAATATGTATGACTATATCATTCTCTGACGCCCATAGTACAAGCTCTGCTTAGTTTTTGGGGTTATATGAACGTGTGTCTTAAGAAATGTCCCAGATGTTTATTTATTCTGCGTTGATGTTTATTAACTCTGAGTTGTACGGAAGCGTTAACGATTTAGGATGTTCTACTCTATGAATGATTTCAGCCGAGGACGGAATAAACACGATCTTCGGCAACAATCTCGTCTCGATATGGTTTTGGCGGTTCCATAACCACGTCGCAACCATTTTGTCAAAGATCAATCCGTGTTGGGAGGACGAGAAGTTGTTCTATACTGCTCGTGACGTTTCCATTGCTGTAGCCACACAAATACAGTATTACGAGTTGTGGCCGCTATTGTTGGGTAAGCCGAAGGTTCCTTATCAAATATTAGACAGTACTTTTCAAATAATCTATAGAAGATGAACTCCGATGAATAATTTTGTAACATTTTATACTTTTGTGCTGCAAAATATTAATTTGTTTCGTAATATGTGTCATAACTAACCAAATTCGTGCGGTGACCCAAAATGAGTCTTGGATTCTAATAATGTGTAACATAAATGTATATGAATCAATCAAAAACAAGCACTAAAATCAATTTAACTTCACCTTCAAGTAAATCGAGTTATAAATCGTTGGTATTTATTTGTGGAAATTAATCAGGCTGAATTTTGGCATGCAGGTGTCAAAGTCACTAATTTTGAAATATGAACCGTTAAGAAAATTGTTGTTTTTGTTTTGTTACTCTTTAACGTAACAAGAACGGCACGACGATATAATCTCCTGTATGCCAAGAAAAATATTTTCATTACAATGATGTAACATGTCATAGGTCAGGAAAATCTGTATCGAGACGGTGTGATATCAAAGGCACCGGTATTCAGAAACATGTACAATGAGAGAGTGATTCCTCAGATTTCCTTGGAGTATTCGTACATTTTGCGATGGTTCCATACAATGCAACATGGAGAATTGAGGTAACTGATATTGACTCTACTACTGAAACTCAAAAAACTCAAAATTTCGAGTTACTGGATGCATAAATTCCACAAATACAAAATAACTGATAAACTGAATTATAATAAAAACTTTTATTAGAACAAAGAGATAACATTATGATTATTCTATAACCGTTTTAAGAAAAAAATGAGTGAAAACAGAGTGTGCTAACTAGTGGGCATATTTAAGTCACTCTGTATTATTTCTTTATTTTGGTATCACTACCATTTTTCATAAATCTATAAATACTTTTTAAAATAACATCTAAACTTAGCCTGCCTTCATCACATAAAATAACACAAAAAATATAAAATACTTCATAATAATATAAATAGTTTTAATAAAAAATACTAATTGTTATTCACAGAATGTATGATTTCAACGGTCATTACCTCAAATCGTTTCCGCAAGTGAATTTGACTCTACGAACTGGCTACATTGCCCTTGACGATAACTTGGACTACATAACCCAAGGAGCCTTCAGACAGCCATCTGCCAAAATCGATTATACTGTTGATCCCGATGTAAGTAAAAATAACTTCTATTGACAATTTTTTTTATATTACGCTAACTAGATGACCTCACTCTACCTGATGGTAAGCGGTAGAGATCATCCAGGTTGACCGGCGCAATAGACCATATTGAGCTTGTCGCACTCACCCTGAAGGCCTGTTTAAATGCCGTTTCACGCCCCGCCTAGGACCACAGGAGGGAGGGAAAACATGAGCTGAAAGGGCGCCTTAATAACACGGGGAAAAATATCATAAATAATCTTAAGGCTGACGTTGCTGACAACAATTAACTTTGTATTAATTGGTGTAATAATTGGAGCTCTGTTATTTAAATAGAATAAAATCCTTTTTTTTTCAGATAGCCGATAATATTTTAGGACCTCATCAAAGGGCGTCGGATGTGTTCACAAGCGATTTAGCCAAGAACAGGTATTTTGGTATCCAGCCTTATGTCAAATACTTGGAGTTTTGCAGTGGAAAAAGGATCGAGAGATTTGAGGATCTAGCTCAGTTTATAGATCCTGAGGTATGTATGTCAACTTTTCCTGCATTTTATACCAATAATTACAATGATACAGAGTCATCATTGTCCTGCCCTTTTTTCATACAAATTATTCTTGTGGTAATAATTTGTTCCATAATTTGTCCCTTAAAGCTTGGATTTGACCGATATTTTCTTGAAAGCCATTTTCTTGCAGTTTGACCTTGTTTTAAGAACATGTATGTTTGTACATAGACTTTGCACGAAATATATTTAATTTTATTATATTACAGAGGGTAGAGGTCCTTAAAGACAAGTATAAGCATGTCAATGACATAGATCTCATGGCGGGCCTATGGCTAGAGAAGCCAGTACAAGGAGGTTTCGTACCTCCAACATTATACTGTTTGTTGTCTGATCAACTCTTGCGCAGCATCATCTCTGACAGGCATTGGTACGAACGGCCTAATAGGCCTCATGCATTTACCATACGTAAGTTACTACTGTAATTCAATTTTGTTTTATAAAACTGCGCAAATCACTATGTAATATAAAACGAAGACACTTCCTCTGTTGCTATCTCCGGGGTCGGACAAAATTTGTGTGAGTTTTTCTGTAAAGAAATTACTGACCCCGAAGTTAGGAATTTGGCGGTCGCACGCCCTTGCCTAGGAAATGTTAAATAATATAACAAAATAACTGTCCTGTATGACAAGTAGCACCATCTAGTGTCATTTATGGTAAAACATACTAGGCTGTATGGATGATGATGTCTCAGTGTATCTATTGACTTATTGTAATATTAAGAAAATAAAAACAGTTGAATACAAATTATTACAGCGTTTCAATAGGAAAGCACGTTAAGCCGGTGGTCCTGCGCCCGATCTTTCATCGGTCATGTCGGATTGCCGTCTCACCGTACAATGAGTAAGGGAACAGACAGTGCAATTGCGCGCATACTTGTACACTATAATATGTCCAGCGCATTTAGTTGATCTTAATTGAGATCCCCATGGCCGAAATCGGACGAACGCCTTATTCGTATAATGAGTTACGTAACTGCCTATTTTCCTAATAACGTGTATAGAAAATTCTAAAAAGCTTAAGTTTTCTTTACTAAGCGATATTCTTTTTTTCAGAACAACTGCACGAGATCAAAAAGGCATCTATATCAAGGCTGCTGTGCGATGTTGGAGATGGGGTGAAAAAAATACAGCCTCATGGGTTCCTCAGAGCTGGTCCTGGGTAAGACAGCTTTCATCATCATCATCATCAGTCCCCACTGTTGTGGCACAAGCCTACCCTAAACGATAGGCCTTTTTTAACCCGGTGAAATGCGTTTCGCACCTTCTCTCTGAGAGGGTGTTTACTCCGGGTAGTGTGTCGGACTCCCCAGCGACTGGCGTAGAGATGGTAAATACAACCACGACTCCTGGGCGGACTGCAATACCCTAAAACACCGGAGTGTACCTCATCGCCTATTGTCGGTGTAATTGTACCTGACATAGCCTTCACTCACAACACCGCCGACGATCACGCCTTACATAACCTATACAGCTTTATTTCTAGGAAAGTTATTAACACGACACGTATTCAATGAACTGAGACTTTCATAAAAACCTGGTTGAGTAGCTTCGTGAAAAAAGATTTAACGAATTTTGTTGTCACGTTTCTCATTATTGCCAATCCACGATCAAGTCTACGAATTGACATAGATACTTTTGTACGTATATATTGAACATCATTCAGTATCATAATTACGTGACGACTGGTTTAATGATAAAACGTCTATTATAAAAAGTCTTAATACTTAGTGAAAGTCAGTCAAATAAATTTTATATGCCTATCTATCTCAAAAAAAAAAAAACTATTAATATTTTTTTTTTCAGAAACGAAATGTGCAGTTGTGAGGAAATACCAGAAATTGATTTCAGTGCCTGGGCAGATGGGTCTTGCTACGAGAAGACTAAGGCTACTGAAAATCCGTATCAATTGTAGTTTGAATATTTACAATTCTAGATTGCGATCTCTGGATAGTTGTAGAAGTTGCATGTATTAAGGAAACAAAATACTCAGTTATCACAAAAGTAGCATGTAATAATTAGGTTACAATTTTGTAACTAAGAATTTTATGATCGGTTATGGTGAAATAAAAAAACTAATATGACATAATTACTTACTCACCACCTAGAATTACAATACACGCGAGTTTAATCCGTAAACTTAGTTTTATTTCGACTGTCACAAAGATGTCCATACCTTGATGGGTTAGGTAAACCTTAACCAAGTCAAACACACAAATAAATTATTATTTCAGACGAATTAAGTACACAAATGGCATTCATTACACAGTGACTGCCCAAATTAATTGGGGCCTCCCTAATAAATGAAACGATCAAACAAACTTTCTAAAACCTATTTGGAACTTGTAGGATAGACGATCTCCTCTGATTAAATAGAATAGCAATTAATATTCCGCTCACAGTATAGAGTGTCCACCCTTAACATAAAGCGAATTAGCATCGGATAGTTTTAGAGATCCGTTGACAAATGTTTGTGTACCTAGTATTAGATTAACGCCTTGTTTGTCTTTGTCGCAAATCGTTTAAAAATCAGTACTTAAATTTAGAGGAGATTTTGAAGAATTGCAAGTTAATGTATTTTTTCGGATTCCGGTGTTGGTTTACAATTGCCCTGTGAGTGACAGAACTTTTAACTACATAGTATAAGGTTGCATAACAATTACATAAGTGGCCGTCTTATCGAACTAGCGTTGATAAAACAGATAATCCATAATACATTTAAGACAAACACTGATACATTCATAATCTTGGGGAGGAATTTCCATTCAAATCAGTCTTTATGTCCAAAAACAATTATGTTGAAAACAATACAAGTGTGCATTATCATATAGCTCGTATTCGCGTCTTGTACTAATTTACAGAAGCGTGCTACTTAAAATAAAATGGGCCACAGAACACTAATTGCCCGGCACGCCTAGTGCTTGTCCACTTTTTTCTCTCTCAGTAATTGCTACTGATTCATTAGCATTTAAAACGACGCAATAAAAGTTCCGATAGAACTGCGGCAATTTAAAGTTTCGCAAGTTTTTCCTGCGGCCCCTTATCTGGTTACAGATGTTTTGCCGGACTTACCCGGGGACTGAATTTGCAACAGAGTTATGAGCAAGAACTCAGTTCCGTAAAAATATTGCGTTCTTTTCAATTGCTTCAAGTGTTTTCCAATAAAAAAAGGAGTGTTTTCCGAATGTATTGCTCAAGTAAGTTAGACTTTCGCGTTCCATTACACTAAATATGAGTGTTGTGTGTCGGACAAATGTGGGTAGCGCTACAAGTGACATTAGTGCAGGTTAAATTGTGGATTTAGTAATTCACAACCGCTGTGGCAGACGAAAAAGGGCGGCGCCAGTTCGCGCGCAAACATGATTGCTGTAACCCAGTCGAAACGTCGGACAGTAAGTAGCTATGTATTTGTTACTCCTCATATCGCGTGTAGACCCATAAAGGCTAATATTTATTGCTCTAAATATTTAGAAAAATTGAAGGACTTCCAAAGATAATCAAATGTCTGGATTTCCAAAAAAATCAAAGTAACTGAGAGTTCATAAGCAATCTCCGTTATTAGCCAGATGCCTGAATTTTAAGAAAAAATCATATCAAATACCTGTCTCAGCACTGTTATTCTGTCAGAACATTAAACCGACAAAATACTTTTAACTTTAAACTAGAAGCATCCAAGTGATAAAGATGGTCGCTTTCAAAAACATGACAAGTGGTGCCATCACTATATCCCGGTCATTTTTTCCATCCCCATCACTTCTGCGGAGTAATTGAGTTTTTATAGCAATTAAAGCCTTAGTCGTCTCAACACCGCCTTAAGGATATAAATATCCAGGAAAGGGCATTTGGAGCTACATGTTTGATAGCTGGTTCCTTTTACTTTACAAGAGTCGTGCATACCGCAAGGAATGTAGGCAGATCGGTTCAGAGCTGTGTGTGACATATAGTTTTTCATCTAAACTTTGTAGAAACATTTAATTTCATTGTATTAAGAGATCATAGTTTTTGGAAAGCCAATAATGTGTGCCAGCCAGTAAGATAATGTATTGTGAGGTGCCTTGAATGTTTTTTATAAATACGTTGGTACGTGGCGGCATTTGAATGGGATGCATTTGGGCTGCTCAACCAGGCCAAAACTTAAAACGGTTTGAGTTCTACACACAATATTCTTATAAATATTATACATGAAAAAGGAACTGTTTTAGAGGTTGAAGTCACTGAATGGTTTTAAATGAAATTTGGTGTACAGACAGTCTGAAACCTAAGAAAAGATGCTTTTAACGCGACAAACCTACTCTACGCGGACGAAAGCGACGGCTGCAAGTACCCAATAAATATACAAAACACAATTCACAAAAGCACAATACGTTCATTAGTTAATCCTTAGTATCCCCAAGGATAGGAAGGGGAGGATTGCTCCGAACCAATTTACACTTAATGCACGCTTATGCGACACTCGATAACTTATACAGTATCCGATACAAATACGAATTACAGCTAAATACCAACAGATCTAGTTTGATCTGCCACCGCCATTTGACTAAGTCCTGTAAGTCGGATACGAGTCAGTGCAGCGAAACGGGGCAGCATGATCCGCAATATTTTATAAGCTTTAGAAATCAATGTCGTTAGAAATGTTGTAGCTGTTGATACACTGCACTGATACTTTGACTGGGTCGGTGGAACAGTGGGTAGTAACCCAGAATCACTACCTACGGTCCCATGAGTCGTGGCTTCGATTCCCACCCGGGACAAATATTTGTGTGACGAACATCGGTGTTTGTTCCGTGTCTGAGTGTGTTGTTTAATATATTTAAGTATATTTGTGTATCCATAGTTGTTTCTGATTTCCGTAACACAAGTACTTTAGCTACTTACCACAGGATCAGATAATGTATGTGATGTTGTGTAATATTTATTTATATGCAGGGGTTATGAATTTGTATCTTAAATAGATTATTATAATGCAATATTTGTATATAACACATAACGATTTACCTAGCCGTCGAGTGCAATTTTCGTTGTCGTTTTTAAAGTGACTTGTTAATTCATTTTGTAATAAAAAAAAACGTGTGGCACTCGGGGACTGCCGCGGTACAGCTATTGCATAGCATCGTCAGATTTCGGAGCAGCTCGTCTCGATTCGTGTGAGTTTCGTAGAGTCGTACAATACGTCTAACCCACGCACACAAACACCGTGCCGAAGTCTACCGAACTGAAACGACGTTAGACGATTGTGAGGTTTTTTCGTTACGGAATTTCTTGGTTAGGTCGCCGCACTCAAAGCCCGCGATAAAAGCTATGCAATAGCTTAAAAATACTTTTGGTATGTTTTTCCGAAGAAATCCTTGACACTGTCCTCTCGCTGCTTTAACAACTTGCGTATTATTTTTGCTGACGCAACCTTTTGACGTTATTACAGACTCGTTTTCTATTAAAAACATCAGTAGCGGTACCATGAGTTAGCTACCGAAAAGTACGTACGTTAAAAACCTATCGAATTGTTTTTTCCATACTACCTATTTTAGTTCTTAGCGTTACCGATAGGGGCGCTGTACAAGTTTTTCATAGACATTATTTACATAGGCGATATAGAGTCTGTCACTTTTAAACTCATGGTAACGCTACCGAGTTCATCGTTTACAGTCGGTCATCGTTTTCTATTGACAAAAATTACCACCAACTTTTATCACATTTATTTTCTTAATCCGAAATCAACTTCCCTTGCACTGACTTGTAAACCACTCCATCGGGCCGTGTTGACACTGACTTAATCCTGCGGTTACCGCGCAATATATTTCTTTGGACCAAGTTTAATATTTAGCCGAGCTGCCCCGAACTCCAGTCTGCGAATTTAATATCAGTGTTTGCGTACGGATTGCGCGACAAATCTGTGTTTTATTGACGCTTGTTCGGGTCTGGAGCTGCTGCGATGAAAAGCATACGAGTAAGATTTACAGGGGAAATGTTTATGTTGAGAAAAATAATAAATGCAGGCCGGCTGTCGCAATGTTAAATTTGAAATTTGTTGGTTAAATTGTTGGAAATTCCGCAGGTGTTATTACGGGCAACAATTAATGAAAACTTAATTTGTCCTTGGATCTTTAAAATACTTAGAATATAATTTAGATCACACTTACCGTGGTATCGATGCACTAAATCTTTCTTTTTTCAGATACAAGTGTGGCAGGAGCTTCTCTTATTATCATTAGGTTTGACACCTGACTATATACAAAAAATAATAGCATTTGACAATTAACAACAATTAAAAATAACGAATTATTGTTTCAACCCTATAATCCAGTTTGAATCTTTTGATCGGTATTCATAGCCACAAAAATCCTTTTGAATATCAAACCATTGAAATTCACCTCATGCAACACTCTCATTTCGCTAAAGTCGGCTCTTGTACCTCGACACTTGATAAACTGGCTGGGAATCGAACTGATGACGCCGATAACGATATATGAGGCACCCCGTCGCTTCACCCTTGGCCGTCTATTGAGATTAAACTCTCTAGCGGGGCCTCTGACGGGTCGAGATTATTATCAGCTTTGCTTGAACAAAGAAAGTGATTCATAGTTTTGAATATGAATAAACTTCAATCTAGATTCGCCATTGCATTTGTATAGTTTTCTGAGTGGGAATGGCGAGGACATGGGGAGGAATAAAGAAAGAAAGAAAGAAAGAAAGAAAAACATTTATTGACCACGACTTGAGGAAACAATGACACATAGATACATGCACAAGACACAAGACGCACACAAAGAAATAGAACACAATGTAAAGACTTTATGAGTGGTCAACGAGGCACAGGCCTCAGCATATCAGTTCAAGAGCCGCATCAGCCCGAGAGTCGCTGCAGCGCTGGTATTCTGGCCGTACCCCGAGTGACTGTAGTAGCTTACACATAAACGACGCATATAAATAAATAAATATCTTAATCTAACAACAAATCAACTACAACTAAATATTAACTTAACGTTATACGTACGTACGGAACGACTGTACGGAATACGTAGAGCAAAGGAAGAGTATAGGCTGAAAATTATTGTGATGAAGAAATCCTGACAATTGCAGGTCGGTATATTATTTGCAAGTTTATGTGTAAAAGCGTCGATCGCCGAGTGGTAATGATTGTTGCTTACCATGCGATAGCTCGCCAGTTCAAACCCCGCCACGTACCACTGTGTTTTTAAAAAAAAATTCATATGTGCGATTATTCGACACTTTAACGGTGAAGGAAAACATCGTGAGGAAACCTGCACACAAACGAAGAAATTCTAGTGTAGTCGACCAACCCGCACCAGGCCAGCAAGGTTGATATAGCCTATATATTGGGGTATATCGGCTGATAATAATGATGTGTAAGGAATTTAGAAGTAAAAGGTTTAGGTTTTATATAGTAGTGCAACATTATTATTCTTACTAATATTATAAATGCAAAAGTCACTCTATCTGTCCGTCGGTTTGCCTCTGTAGCATTCACGCGAAAATATAGTAAACAATAAAGTAAAGTCCGAGATAAAAATGTAGGGTGGCTAGCATTAATATATAGGTCTTTTTTTTAACTGCCTCGTTGGTCTATTGGTAGCAAGTGCTGCGTTAGGACTGAGAGGTCCCCGGTTCGAGTCCGGGGTCGGGCTAAATTTGTGAGAGTTTTTCTGTAATGAAATTACTCAGCCCGGAGTTAGGAAGTTGGCGGTTGATCGCCCGTGCCTCGGAAAGCACGTTAAGCCGGTGGTCCTGCGCCCGATCTCTCATCGGTCATGTCGGATTGCCGTCTCACCGAATTATGAGGGTAAGGGAATAGAGAGTGCACTTGTGTTTACGCGCACACTTGTGCATTATAATATGTCCTGCGCACTTGGTTGATGTTACTTGAGATCGGCCGCCATGGCCGAAATCGGTCGGACGCCTTATATAGGTCTTTTTTAACTGTACAAGTTGTTACGTGGTATAAAAATAAGGAAAACCCGACAAAAGAGGGGGTCGTCCAAAGCCTGCAAAATGCTTTCCCCTACGCTTCGCTATTCTACTTAACCGCCCCGTATTTACAGCTATCATAAATTCCTTCACCGTGGAGCTTGTTTATACACCGCCTCTACTGCAACTACAGTTTAATTTAATGATGGTCTTAAGACCGTTTAAGTCTCTGCTATGAGACCGGTGCGTTATTTATTAAAATATTCATGAAAACCTATTTCGAAATGCGCCATCGCAAATAGTTCGTAATGACAACCTCAAGTGTCGGCTTCTCACTGCTGTAATAAACGCATATTCTTTTCTATTACGTTATTTTTCACGCCAAAACTTCCCCGAGAACCTTTAAGAGTTTCGCAATAAAGTGTGAATTCGTACGATGAGAATTTTGCAAGCGGCAAAATATCTTTGGAAGAGCAATTTCTCTGCAAGCTTAAATTTACAGGCCCTTCACTTTTGCAGTTCTAATGTATGTCATATCTTGGAAGTGTTAAGGTTGTATTTCGAGTGTAAGGGTTGGAGTTAGATGCATATAGATGGTTGCATTGGGCTTATGAATAGGCAATAACTCGTCCGGAGGCGCTAGCAGCTATGCACCAGTTAATGACAGTTGTATAGGCGAGTTATGTAGATTAATACCAATTTTGCGGTCCTGTTACGTGCAGGATGAGGCCTGTAGCGTAGGAAGACTTTTTAATGTCGGTAGCGAGTGTGATGAAAATATTTGGTAAGCAAAATTGTAGAGCTACTTTTGGCAGCGGAAAACTGAACTGTAATATTTCGTTCGTAATGAGACTTGATGTAAGATTAAAACATATATTTTATGAAAAACTAGCTTTCTACCTGCTGCTTCGTCCACGTGGATTGGTTTGTAGCGTAAAACATTGCTCTTTCTAATCGCAGTATGTTTAAAATCCTTTGTTAGCTAGACTGTGATTCACAGTCTAGTCTAATGTAATTTTAATCGATTCAATAATGGTGTGAAAGTGCAGCAGGCAGGTAAAGTTTACTTTCGCGTAATCTATCTAATTAAATCTACTTTCTTCGAATTTCATGGATCTTTTTATTATTTTTAAGTATTTGAGCTACATTATTACATTACATTACATAATTATTTTTTTTTATTAACCGCCAAATTATTCACCTTATATCCATTAGACCTTCGTCATAATTAAAACCTTTATTTTAAGATGCTGCAAAAAGTTTATAATCTGAGATTGAAACCGTAGTACTGGGACTTTATTGATCAAGGAATTGTAGAATATTTTTTTTTTGCAAATTTAAAAAAAGAACAGAAAAATACAATTTATGAAAAAGAGACAATTTGCAAACGGTTAAAAGAAAAAAAGAAAATCAGCTGAGCATAATGACATGACTCAGCTCGTGCTCACGCAGAATAGATATCCTGCGAACCGCTGATTTTCAATCATTCCTTCATCTACACCTACGTAACATACCTATGGTGGTGGTGGCGGAAAATGATCTTGCCTACCTAAAAAGCATGATTCTACGTATGTATGTATCATCATCACCATGAATATGATTGACCAGATCACGACTCCACGTACGTCCACACCTATGGGGCTCAAACCTACCCTAAACTTGTGCAATCAGTAGGGCTACCATGAGTTTAAAACTTACGCACTCGATATCGATATGGCCTACGTAAATATGTCTATGAAAAACTTGTACAGCGCTGCTGGTGGTTACGCGAAGACCTAAAATCGGCCGTATGAAAAAAACAACTCGATAGGTTTTTAACGTACGTAAGTTTTCGATAGCCAACTCATGGTAGGCCCTCAGACCATCAACCCCACAAAGGTTATTATTTGTATTACTTCAAGCATACAGTAAATCCAATAAGCCGAAACATTCACGCTTCCACAGTTCAAAGAGCGTACCGACGGTCACAAGCGAACAGCATTATGGGTCGCAGCCCATTACTCCTAAACGACCCTGTATACCGCTCAATTCGCTTAAATACGCTCATTTTGTTTCCTTTGCACATCCTGTTGTAAAGATAATTTTGGTTCCCTTTATTTTGGCCATTTTTCGACTCAAGAGTATAGCTGTTGGTAAAATAAAGGTATGGCATGTAGTTTTATTTGTTGTTTTAATGATATTTAAAGCTCTAATATGAATTTTAAAAAAATTGAAATTAAGAAAATAAATTCACATCCAAGAATCCGCCTGGACGGGAACTTTAACCACCGGAATTTAGAAATCGTGAGTTCATGAGTGTAAAGTAAAATTTATATTGCATTTATTTAGAACAAAAAAGTTATTTCTGACCAACTAAACACGTAAAGTTGATTAGTTGACGGTTAAGCTGACCTAGACAACAAGCAAATTAGTAGCCAAGTAATTTTCTCTTACTTTCTTCTATCATTTCAAAATGATTACTAAATAGTTGGCCTTCTCAATTATGTAGCTGAAAAATAGATTTACAGGCAAGATGTAATTATGTTAATATGTGTAAAGGCCAAGAAACATTAATTTCAAGTTTAAAATTACTACAAACAACTCCAAATTCAACAAGAAGCATGAAAACTGTACCAACGTGAGAAAGTCACGATCAGAACTCAGTAATAAATATTCATTCCGATATGTCACCAAAAACACAAGTCATTTTTATACAATATTAATCGCACGTCGCATATTTTGTGAGAATAAGCTTTACCCCTCGGCGTTAAGGTCTAGTTTTGTTAAAAAAATATGTGTAATAAGTGATAGAATTGAGATACGATGTGACACGTGCGTCTTATTGGTTCACAAGTGTTTGGACAAACTGCGATATTGCTTATTCGGGCGGGAAAGGTCCGGCTTCACCCTGTATTGTGCGGGTAAGCGAAAATACAAGTTATTTATGATGTGGTTTTGAACGTGCCGTGTTAGATTGATTTGTTAAGCCGCCATTTTGAAAAGCAACATTTTTACCAAAAATGGAATAGTTTTCTCTATATCAAACATTTATTTTCGTTAAATAAATGGCAGTTATTTGTAAAAGAGCAGCTAAAGAATCTAAGGGCTGTAAACTAAAAAACTATATAATATTTGACAGTTTATGCGACGCTTAAACGCTATAAAGCTTTGGATGAGGCTTTGAATATCAAATTATCGTTTTAGTATTCACCCGTAGAGATTCCATTTTGTTTATGATTTGTGTATAAAAATATATTTATGTTTAACAACAACATGTTAGGCAATATGTAACTTACACACTTCTATTAAAAAAGTTAATAAAGTTTTTACTCAAAAAAACTTTAGCAATTCCCGATTGATTAAGTGCATAAGTTTTACAAGGAATTTATCGTTAATATGACATGAAAAATGACATCTCCAGCGGAAAACGTTAGCAAGTCATCTTATTGGCGCGCTCATCAATCTCAAGACTGGCTGTATTGCCTTCGTCTCAAGATTTCTATCGATATAATATCGATACTCGGAAATATTTAATGAGAGTCCTCTTGTAAGATAATCTTTATGATTTTCACAAAATATCACTTCAGAATGTTATCGGAGGAAGCACTAGATGATGTTTAAAGAAAACGATATATTGCGCGCGTTTCGAATAAAATAATGATGAACTTCGTATTAATAAGTTTTTTTTAAATAAATGATTAAAAGTATTTTCTCTTAATAATAAAAGCTTTATTTAATTTATTGCTTTGATCATAATAATTATGTAAATAAGTAAAAGAAAAGAAAATCCATAAAACCATAAATTTTCCCATAATTCAAATAGCTTGTAGATTCGAAGAGAAAACGATTATGTTTTATCGTTCGCAACACACAAACGTCCCTAATCTGCTCAATGAGAATGATATTGATTTTTATTGTAGGGCCCTGATTTGATTGGTGGTTTATATCTGCCCAGTCTGTCGGAATGATCCGCAAAGTGTTTTTGTTATGGATCGAATGTCAAAAGGAAAGGGAAGATGAATATCACGGGGTGAGCTGTTCGATCAGGTTTTCAGTGATTTTAATGAATTCACATTGAGCAAGTAAATTTAATTTCGTATTTTTATTGAAGTCTTTATTTTCTTTCATCTTTGATAATTTATCAAATTTGTGAATGATATTTTATGGTTTAGCAGCTAGAGATTTGTAGTGGAATGTATTTGGACTTGGCCATCGCCAAAATTTCGCTTTGATGACTCAACACCTGTGTAGCTCAGTTGCAAGAGCATCCGACGCGATATCGGAAGGTCCGGTGGTTCAAGTCCCCGTTCAGGCGGGGTCATGAATGCGAATTTTTTCAAATTTAAAATTTACATTGAGCCTCAATAACTCAGTTAGTGCTCTGCCGGATCGGAGTCGCATATTGTAAAGGGAAAATAATTAAAGGGATTCTACTGGACTGTAACTCGATAAAATTCTTTAGTATATTATTGTGAGGAATATTTCATGCACGATTATTATTTGTACCTTTTATAGACAATTTCACAAATTCTTGAAAAACAGATTTCAAAGAGAAATTATTAATTTCTGTCAATGCCATTTATTAAACTGATGCTTTGTGCTTGAAGGTTTTCCCAACAAAGAATATTTATCTTCCCAACTTTCAAAAGCATTGCGTTCCTGTATACACCATAAATACTAACCGAAAATAACTGAAAAATGTCAAGAATCCAACATGACTCCGTTCCAAATAATATGCAACGCAAGGGACATCCGGCATGCCGAATCATTTACAACAAATATCCGTTCACTGGAATCGAGAGTCACACTCGAACGGTGGCATCTGTTTGATGTAATTTCTCAGGTCATTACTGGGGCCGTTCTCGCGTGGAGCCAAAGGCCTGCAATGGGCTGTGACAACGATTCTGACATTTGTTACTCTGACTCAGTGCTATTCCTGGCGGCAGCTTTTGTTCCTCGAAATAACTCAGCACTGCAATCATTTTCATTCTTTGAACAATTGCATCGTAAAGCAGATGATTTGCAACTGGACTGACCTGGACTACACTGCTGTTGGTACTTGTTCTTTTATATTTTAATCAAAGAATTACTGCCTTATTTTTATAACTTAGAATAGAAGGTCGCAAAGTATTCCTAGAAACGTTGACCTTACACAGAAACGTTAAGTTTATTGGACAATGAAATTTACATCTCAGCGAATTCTCGATTGACTTCAATAAATGTTATGGGTTCAAAGTCAAAAGATCAGAGATCATTACCTTATGACAACACTGTCTAGCTAAAATTTTAGAAGAAAACTTCTCCATTCCAGTTCCAAACTTAAGAAAAGCAAGCTAGATCTTATCTATACATAGTATAAAATGAAGTTGCGAAGGGCGCCCAAAATGTGTTTGTTACCTAGGATCTCAAAAAGTTACTAAAGTAAAGTACTTTTGTGTTAATATTAATACACAAGATGCATTTACAATGCCGAGGGCAGAGATGGCGGCGGCGGCGGCTGCGTTCCGTCGTTGTGTCAGTCGGTCGGTCCGCATAGCACGACAGTGGCGGCGAGTGGCGGCGCGCTCATGTTGAGGTGCGCGACCCGAACCCCCAGACACGTGAGGGCAGACAACAACGATGGTTGTGTCGAATTATAAAATTTTCAGTGCCTCAACAACGCCTGAACCAATTTGGCCAATTCTTTTTTTAAAATGTTCGTTGAAGTCCAAGGATGGTTCTTACGGCGAGAAAAAATCGAATAATTGCCGGGAAAACCCTAAAAACAGCCCTTTTCTTTTTCCTATTTCTTTGACAGGACGAAGTCTGTCGGGTCAACTAGTTATTAAATAAATACTAACTAGCTTTTCAAGTGAATTCATTTATCATGTAAACCCAAAACACCACAGTTGATTAAAAGTAGTCAGATACCAAATTCTAGTAGTTTTGCCGTGAAATACAGAGTTAACTGATGGTAAGCAGTAGTCAGCCACATATGAGGCCAACAGGCACAAATAAAATAAGGCGTCCGACCGATTTCAGCCATGGCGGCCGATCTCAATTGAGATCAGCCAAGTGTGCAGGACATATTATAGTGCACAAGTGTACGCGCAAACACAAGTGCGCTCTCTATTCCCTTACTCTCATAATTCGGTGAGACGGCAATCCGACATGACCGATCAGAGATCGGGCGCAAGACCACCGGCTTAACGTGCTTTCCGAGGCACGGGCGTTCAACCGCTAACCTCATAACTTCGGGCTGAGTAATTTCATCACAGAAAAACTCACACAAATTTTGCCCGACCCCGGACTCGAAGCGGGGACCTCTCGGTCCTTACGCAGCGCTTGCTACCAATAGACCAACGAGGCAGGCACAAATACACCCTACTTAGCCTGTCCACCTCGCCTTGAAGGCCTACTTAAATGCCTGAAGAGCTCGGGATAAGGAAGTAAAAACGGAGCAGAAAAAAGCATTCGATACAATAATGGCAATAAAGAGAAACATAACCTTTATAACATAAATCAAGATTATGCTGCAGATTTATGCCTTGATACAGATGTACATCCAGATTGTGACCTATGGAATGCTAATGTCGTGAAGTATGCATTACTAGCCGCGGCTAATGAAAGGGCGCATCCATTAGTGGGCCCGGGCTATGAATATTCAGAGCGACGCATTACGGGAAGGCTGTTGCATAAACTGAGATACGGCTGTTTATCTCATGCTACTGGAGCTTGGACTTCAATCGTTGTTAGTTTAGTTGATGTCATAGTTAGAATGCTAACTAAGCTTTAGGATGTCAGGGGATGAAGGATCTGATCTTGAAAGATGCTGCTTAAAACTTGATAAAGTTTGATAATATCATATTCGTTTGACTGCCTTGTTGGTCTATTGGCAGCAAACGCGGCGTAAGGACCGAGAGGTCCTCAGTTCGAGTCCGGGGTCGGGAAAAATGCCCCGTGGTAAGTAGCTTAAGCAACTATGTTACGAATAACAGAAACGGCAGTGGATACACAAATAAACTTCAATATATATAAAATAAATGACACCTAGACACGGAACAAGTTTTAAGTTAAGGGATGGCTTATGCTCCCAACTACTCTTGTTTGTGCTTTCCGTGGCAACCTGTTATGAAGGCCGCACCAACTCTTGTATCCTTACCATGTTGTAATTCTCTAGCTATTAAGGTGTATGATCTTGTTGGTTGTCCAAATAAATAAATAAATAAATAAACAAACCGTGCCAGTGTCACTGACCACTGTTACCGTTACTGTTGTGTATAATGTAATTAACAAACATATACCAGGAGACCACAGCCAATCATGGTGCTACGCATTTCTCTTTTCACATACAATCAGGTAGCCCAATTTTCTGCGTAATTAAAAAAATATAAACGTACCAACACGTTATTACCTCATTCCTCACAGACGGATCGCAAACATCGCATTATTTCGATTGTTAATGAACATCCGTGCATTGTTTGTAAGTGCACATTGCTAATTACTGATTCGATTAAGTGTTATTGGATTGGTCCGTCCTATGGGCCGTTCGATAATACGTTTTATGATAATAACTGAGGTAACGCGATTTAACGTTGTCATCTGCGTGAATGAGTTCATTAAGAACGATGTAAACTTTTGTAAATTGTGTTTGATTGGACATTATGCAATCAATGTCCTGCACGATAATGATATGAGTGTATAATTAAATAATTACAAAATATAATTTATGTATGACAGAGTTGCATCCGGGTTTGAACCTAATAACCAACGATGTAAATTTAAAAGACGTCTGGCACTCGGGGACTGCCGCGGTATAGCTATTGCATAGCATCGTCCGATTTCGGAGCAGCTCGTTTCTATTCGTGCGAGTTTCGTAGAGTCGTACAATACGTCTAACCGCACACACACAAACACCGTGCCGAAGTCTACCGAACTGAAACGACGTTAGACGATTGTAAGGTTTTTCGTTACGGAATTTCTTGGTTCGGTCGCCGCGCTCAAAGACCGCGATAAAAGCTATGCAATAGCTTAAAAAGTTGATGGATGGTCGCCGAAATCTGGAAAATGTGTTTTTTTAAATCAGCACCACTTTTCAAGAAACACAGGACCAATCTAATTTTATTAAATATTTGAAACATTCACCTAAAGCCGATGGATAACCTTAGATTCTGGACAATATTAAAACTAGATTTATCAACTTTATATCAATATACTGTATATTAATTAATGTGAAATGAAATGATTTAAATTTACATTTAAATTTAACATTTTTTTAAACTGTAATGGTAACACATATTAGAAAACTGAAAATGTCCGGGATATTACTGAAAATATTTGGGATATCGGGAGCTCATTAAAAAAAACAACATGATATTTTTTTCTTAGACTGAACATTATGTTATAAAACTGTAACTGTCCGGGATATTAACCATGTTGTTATGTTTCAGTTCACCCGTGATCATGGCGCTTGCAACAGTGCCGAAATATCGGGAGCTCATTAAAACAAAACAACATGGTAAATATCTCGGACAGTTTCAGTTTTCTAATGTGTGTAACCATGACAGTTTAAAATTATATATTATTATGTAATAACAATTGAGGACTTTAACAAACATCTTGTAAATGCAAGTAGCGGATTTACCACAGTTTTCTAGATATTTCCAAAGCTGATAAAAATACAAAGTCCGCCGCCCCACAGATTTTAATTCAAACCAAACACCTAAGCAAACGAAAGCGCTTCGGAGGCGCTAACATCGCTAACTCAGCGCTGCTCAAATCATTTCAGCTCATTTCTTGCGGAGGTCGTTAATTAGACCCCCCCAACTGTGGAACCCTTTCAAAGGCACATCGCATACAAGAGAATTGCCCTAATGAAGTGCCAAGTGAGTGTATTTTCTTTTAGAGGAAGATCCCAGAGCCGCCAGACATCACTTATTTTCTAATGGACAAAATATATACGATTGAGTAGTGGTGGGGTGTACTATCATCATATGACTAGTTGCTACCTTGACCAGACGGCCATTTTTCAGATATCAACCAATCCAGGTACATAGAAACACTGCTCACCTCACTTAAATTCTGATGGCTGATTTTAACATATGTTTCACACAATATCATTAAAAATCAGGTTTTATTAATCCCAGACACATGCGGTCGGCGGTTTTACCTTACAGACGCTTTAAAGCTATGAAAAAAATTTTACTTTTACTCAATTTTACTTATTTTGTGATGCTTGATTTTTTATATATGTTATTCAAACAACTATTTTAAAACGTTTTACAAACGGACAGACCGATCCAAGGTGCCAAACATTCACCAGACCCAACTGTTTTAGGTTTTTTTTAAAGTTGAATTTAGTTAAGTTTTTCTAATAAAATAGTTTGTAAGGTACAATTCTATAATTATTGCGGTCAGATGAGCACTTTTTAGTTGTTTGAATAACATATATAAAAATCAAGCATCAGAAAATAAGTAAAAGTAAAATTTTTTTCATAGCTTTAAAGCGTCTGTAAGGTAAAACCGCCGACCGCATGTGTCTGGGAGTAATGAATCCTGATTTTTAATGATATTGTGTGAAATATATGTTAAAATCAGCCATCAGAATTTAAGTGAGGTGAGCAGTGTTTCTATGTACCTTGATTGGTTGATATCTGAAAAATGGCCGTCTGGTCAAGGTAGCAACTAGTCATATGATGATAGTACACCCCAACACTACTCAATCGTATATATTTTGTCCATTAGAAAATAAGTGATGTCTGGCAGCTCTGGGATCTTGGACCATTTGGTTTTAACGTGCGACAGAGGAGATAGGCAATTACTTTTAGTTCGAGTTAGGTTGTGTTAAAAAGTTTCTACGCGGAAGCGTGGTTGAAAGTGTGGAAGGTGTGGTGATGTTGTTTTAATGTTTCAACAGATTCTTAAATTATTTGTATTTTTATCATTTACTTATTGGATTACCAACAATAACACATGCAAAGTGAAATACACAATTTACTTATAACTAAGAGCACAATATTCAATAGGTAAACAATGCTTAAGTGAGCTGAATGTAGACTAAACATGAAATTCTTAATGTATTACAAATGTGCTAGAAGTAAAGTCGTTATGTGTCTCTGAAGTGTAATCACGATATTTTCAAATACTCACCATTCGTATAGTACAGTGTTTTCCTTAATCTTTGTTCGTACATGTTTGAGATGCGATCGCAAGTAGCTTTTTCATAATCTCGTAATTTGTAATCATGTCATCAATGGTCAACATTTATCTTTTAAATTACTATTACAGCGTTCAAGCTAAGTGAACCTCATAATAATATTACTATGTAATAAACGTATCGTTTGCATCCACTAAACCTAATACTTATACTAGTACAGGAGAAAAATTAAAATAGATGTAGATTCCCTGTTTGTAATAATGTGACCAGTGTGCGCCCCGCCGGAACCTCACCCAGGCATCAAACCAGCACCGCTTGCTTCCGTTCCACGCGATTGCCTGCCCACGGATTACCTCCTCCGATCGGCAAGTTAACGTGAACTAAGAGCGCGTTAATGACAAATATAGC
This sequence comes from Maruca vitrata, assembly GCA_039566165.1. NCBI lineage: Eukaryota > Metazoa > Arthropoda > Insecta > Lepidoptera > Crambidae > Maruca > Maruca vitrata. The sequence goes on from CM076917.1 coordinate 1,660,517, forward strand.
AATGCAAGGTAAAATTCGCGTATCTAAGAGTATGTTTTTTTTTTCTAGCTGAATACGATGGATTGGAGTAGCCTTGTTATCATCAGTCAAGTCAAGTAACTTTATCTATCGAGCTTTGTTAGCCATATCAAAATCCGTTGAGTAGATTCAAAGATTTAAGCATACACAGGGACAGACAACGACTTTCTTATGCGTAATGAAAATAACATACAATAAGAGGTAGAAATAATATCTATTAAGTGGTCTAAATCTCAAATTATCTGTCTCGATTGCCTCCCCGTGACCAGAATTGGTGTAAAAAGTTCCGAACACAAAGTTGTATCAATAAAAGTAGTTTTGTAAGATTTTAGACTTAGTTTGCTCGCGACCACGATTGGTGTAACCCAGTCGAAACGTTGGGCAGTAAGTAGCTATGTAATTTGCTACTCCTAATATCGCGTATAGACCCATAAAGACTAATAAAAGTAGTTTTATCACAAACAAGTTTTTCCCTTTGCCTCGGAATACCTCATAATCATTTTATGAAACGTCCATACAACAAAACGTTCTCGCTATGTCATTACACGACCCTTAGGGATTCCTTGAAAGAGTGTATCCGGGCTGCCCGTAGTTTTATTCCGAGCCATTTAATTAATTAAGACTCGTTAGGAAAGGTTCGGGACGGCGTCGAGATTAAGCTTTAATCTGTCAAAAGGTAATGAGGTGGACTGCGATTTGGGAGCATTGTGATAACATCTATATATAGATGTACTAGTACATCTATATATGTTGTTTAATAAGGATGTGGGCTAATCATGCTAGTATAAAAAAAAAAAAATACCCAACAGAAAAGAAAATAAAAAGAAAAGTAAAAAAAATGTTTATTTTGCCTTGGTATTGTCTATTATTTGCTCGAACACTACACATTTAAAATGTTTGAGACTAATTTTACGGATTAAATTCGCGTGTATTGTTATTGTGAAATTAACTTAACATTTTAATAAATTTAATAAACAACTTCATACTACAAGTATCAAGTAAATGTGTAGTTTCATAAATTTTTAGTTAACGAATCTAACTGCCCCCAAAAGTAGAAGTGATTATAAAGGCTTACGACTTTCTGGCCTCTGTATTAATAAATGTGGTATATTGATGTAAACTTCGAGTACATAAACGCAGTGACCATGTAATGGACAACAGTAGTTTCTGCCCACAGCGACATGAAAAAAGCATTACAGGTATTTTGTTCGCAGCTCGCGCCCGAAAACGAAAATAACTCCAGCCACCGCCACCAAATGGAATTTGACAAACTGCGAAATATTTTCACGGGCAAAATTCGCATCGCACCACTGTGCAAAAAGTGCAGTTGGCAAAAAAAGTGCCAAGTAATTACACATTGTACGCAAAGGGGGCGAAACGTACACGACAATACACGGGGTACTAAACAAAAGGTTTTGTTTTACTTTAATATCTCACCGCTGTCAACGGAAGATTCACTATGATTAAAATGCCCTTTTTGTAACGGGGGTATTGCTTTTTGGTCGTAAAGATTAAAGGAGTTGGGCGGTTTGTAATGTTGCGTGTTGTTTTTTAAATTGCTCATATATATTTGTTTTTTTTTTCATATATGCGTGGTGTGTGTTTTGATCTTAAAATTCTAACTAGATTACTACTATTAGAATTCGAAAGGTATACTTTGATAACATTTTAATGGTATCTAGACTCTTGTAGTTAAGGCCCTTTATAGAAAATTAATATACATTATAAGGTACAATTCAAATGAATATTTACATAACAATGCAGATTTAGTTAATATACATTGTAAATAACTTAACACATAAGAACCTCAAACAAATTTACAAGTAAAATGAAAAGGTACCAATATCCAAAAGCCATTCTATATCAAACTTCGTCTCCCATAAAACTCACCAGGAAATCCACCCTTATTCCCATCGAATAAGGCACACAGACAAAGACTGAAACTCCTAAAGTGGTTCACACATAAAGCAAAAATTTTCCACCGGAAGAGAAAAGTAAAACTGAACATCTGTTGCGGACATCGCATCCGGTGGAATTGTGAACAAATTTATTCTGTCCCCGAAAGAGTAGGTACGAGTAAATTACAAGAAATATTGTCAACGCCAACTGTTGAGAAAGTCCCAGAATGAAGGAAACAAATTGGTATTTTCTTTGAGCGAAACACACAATCGAAGGAGTTTGGTCTCCATTCGTCATTTCGTGTTTTCACACGCTGACTGAATCTGTGAATAGTCTTACGAAAAATGACTGAATCAAATTATAACCATCATCAATTTGCTGTCACTGTAAAATGAGAAATAAAAACCTTTAATTTTTTTCAACATCAGCACATATACGTCCCCACTGCTGGAGCACGGGCCTACCCTAAACTAGGGCGATAAGGCCTTAGTCGACCACGCTGCCCAAGTGCGGGTTGGTTGACTACACAACCTTAGAATTTCTTCATAGGTGAAATATATTAGATTCTTCTGCAGTTTTCCTCACGATGTTTTCCTTCACCGTTAAAGCGTCGGCTGATGGATTGTTTTTTTAGTTGGGGAAAATCTTACAACCGTATTAACTACTATTATTTAAGATTCTCAATTATTCTTTCCGTTCTCCTTTTTTACATTTCTTACTATTTTACTATTCTATGACTATTATTATTTTAACTGGTTTAGTTAAATATCCAACAAAATAACCAACTTAGTTATCATGTATTTATAATACTTGTATTCAACGTTCTTAGAATAAAGCATTGCCAGTTTATTGAACTGAAATCAATCGAACAAATTAATTCCCTTAACCGCTGTCGAAAGGCCTGAGCGATATTAACAAAATAAAATCACCAATACCACTACACAATTCCGCTAACCACAAACCAATCGATTGGACCATAAAGTATTCAGCACTTTAGCCACAAACCACTAATTTCTATAACAAATTAAATTCCCCATAACCCGCGTATTGCAGGTAAATATTTTAGGAGACAGTATTTTCAAAGGCGGTTGTATTACTGACATTATACGTAATTATCGTCTGTAGTACAAGAACCCACTGCACAATTGATACGTCGATAAAGTTTTATTTTTTTATTACCGTCATCTATTTAAACTTAATGTTAAAAAGTATGAGATCATCTTGGCCACGACAGATGCATTACAATCCAATCGCAACGGACAGTTAGTATTGTACGTTACCGTACCTACCTTATTTTCTATTGACCTTAACTTAACTTGAAAACATTCGTCTACCGTTAAATTTATTGAAATACTTGATATATGAAGATATATTATATAATAGTCTTAAACGATTATATATAGATTAATAATGAGTTCATAGCAATCAATTGAATCAGTTACTGTTTTAAGAAACTTACGCGAAACAAGATTGTGTAAAAAAAAAGCAAGAGGCAGACATTCAACTTTCTTAGTTTACCTTTAACGTAATATATTCAGTATCCATTATCGTCAAGAAATTGTAGTCATGCCTTGTACTATGGGGAATGCCTGATAGACTGGCGTCTCACGGCAATTCCGTCTGGAAGGAAAATAATACGGTGTTTAATACGTTTGATACGCGGGAATGCATGAAATAATGCAGGTTTTGTTTTGCATGCTATTGTTTAGTTTGATTAAGTTATAAGAACAGTGTTATTATACGAGTAATCGATGTGTTGTCATTAGCTTCGCGTATTTTCCTGCGTGTTTACTGTTTATATCGGTGGAAATTGCATTTTGCCACGTTGCTTCAGCATTAGTACGTTAGTACCTGTAGTTATTGTACCACTGCATTCTTATTTACAACGTCTTTCTTAGTTACGGATTCTGAAATTGTGTCCTCTGTCAATCACATAGGTTATCTCATGAACTAGGTTCTAGTTCGAATTGAAAAGTAGTTTTTTGTTGGATAGACCATTTATCGAGGAAGGCTTTAGCGTGAAATATAACGCTGCGACCAATAGGAGCAAAAAAACAGTAGGAAATGTGTGAAAAAACGGGGAAAATGCGGACGAAGTCGCTGGCACGTCTAGTATTTAATAAACTTCTTTGAAACAACATCCTTTCCACTCCTGAACTTAAAAGTGCCATTTCATAAAATCAAATTTTTAACTTAACATACCTAATATAAAACGGCATATAACGTGTAGAACGATGAGTAACACCTAGTCCTCTGTTGACATTATAGAAGGTTGTTGCAGTTCCTGCAACGTTTTCTTTTGCAGGAACTCCTGTCTTATCACTAAAGATATAAGGTCTAATTTCGAAATTTTCACTTCTTTCAGTACTGTTGCTTCCCTGTTCAGACCACGTCTTTGTTAGGTACTTCTGAAACAAAGTGATGTTCTGTTCGGCTCACAAAAGACGGTCCTCTTTTGATAGCGCTCGTTTAGATTGCGAAAGATATTGCTTAGTGTTCCTAGGAAATTGTTCTGGCAATATAGAAGCGCGAGTGGAATTCGTTTTTAATAAAAATATTGAAATCTGTTGTGCCGTTTGGTGGGATGAGAACGGCAAAATTTTATTTAAATTTTCTGTTGTAGGTATACGAAAATAAACTTATTAAATTACATTTTGTTCTGGAAATTGGCATGCACATGGTTTAACTAAAGTTTGTCATCATATATAAAGAAAATCCAAAGTAGCCTTCTCATTGAATTTTTCTTGCAAAAAAATTAATTTAAATGGATTAAAATTTGAAACTATAATATGTGAGAAACCGATATTGTTGATTTAAATTGTACGTCTTAATTTTCATCATAGTCTTTGATTCAACTCATTTGTGTGTAGCGCCAGGTTCAATATGGTCAATTGTGGCTATCAACCCCATAATATGTGGATCTCACTACCGATTACCATCAGATGGAGTGAAGTCATCTTGTTAGCCTATTATAAAAAAAATAAGTCCCTAGTTTAGGGTAGGATCGTCCCCCGACAGTGGGGTTGTATCAATTTCAAATCAATCTCAATGTAGCCAAATTGATTTATACGCCAAGTAAACCCCAAGGTATCAATATATTACACAGTTCTAAAACTACGTCATATCGTCTCGATTGTAGTAAGTAAACGCTGTGAAGTACAGAACTCTTTATCTAGCATCAGTCGTCGTCTAAAGTTGCACAAAGTAACCGAGTATAGGCATTCGATAGACTCTCGTTAAATGTTCACAAAGACTATTGTGTTCCGAGATGCGAGATGAAAAATATCGGTGCTCTAGTTCGTTGCTGTGACTCTGTCTTCGTTTGATGGACGATTTTTTAAATGTCTATTTCATCAACAGCCGATATCGTCTCCACTGCTGGGGCACGGGCCTACCCTAAACTAGGGTGATAAGGCCTTTGTTAATCACGCTGGCCAAGTGCGGGTTGGTTGACTTTATAACCTAAGAATTTCTTCGTATCTATTTCAGTTAAAGTTAAATGACGAAATTGAGAAAAGACGCGTGTCCTAGATCTTTTAGCTCGTCTTAACAAGGGGACCCTCGTCCCTAAAATGTTTATATACATAAAACATGCCATTCCTTAACATTCCAAACGACAGCTAATATTTTTTAAAATTAATTCGTTTTATTATTATGATTCGTTTGTACTTCCTACTTTCCCTCCTACACAGTTTTAAATTGACTTATTTATTTTGTTCTTGTTACTTTTATACTAACATACTTATACGAAGTTTCCTAATGTGAAAACTACATTACGTAACAAAAAATATTTGATTGTTAATTATTATCTTGTAGGGAGTATGGTAACATAAAAAAGAACATTTTTGTTTTATTTAATATTTTGTACAACCAGACAGGCAATCTTTCGATGCCAACATAGTATTCTTACAGTCGTAAGACTTTATTCAGTCCTTTGAAAGCTGAAGCCAATGGATTCCCATTCCTTATCAATAGGATGATGAAATAACTGTAGGATGGACTTATAGTTATGATATCGGGCTATTGAAATTGAAGGCATTAATCGAACCTACGAAGAATCTATCACGATACTAAATAAATATCTGGAACATTTAAACAAACGGTCATCTGACACCAACCTGAGCAGAACTTGTACTATGGGCGCCAGAGACTGATATACATACATATATTATATATTCATAAATACTTGTTCACACCCAGACACGAAACAGACACCAATGTTTATTACATAAATATATGTAGGAATCGAAACCAGGACTCTTAGAACCTCCAGCTAGGGTCACTAACCACTGTTCCACCGAACAAGTTAAATGCTGGAATGTACCTATTTTCTATGTTCAAGATTATTTTGATAATCAATAAAATTCATATCATTTTTTTCGCGTACTTCAAATTTTAATGTAACTTTTGGCGTTTACATTGAAAAAAAATGCAGTTATAATAATGCATTTTTAAGCTTAAACAAATATTTTTATGAGTCATTTAACTCAGTATTTTCAATACAAAAGCTTAGCCTCGAAATATCTGATATTTAATAAGAAATGACATAAAAATGGCTAGTTTTTATATTAAAAGCGAATCTCTTTGCATAAATATTATTTTCAACAATATAAAATATTGTTACGGATGTTGATTCATAATTTTAAACAATGCGGGCAGAAAGTTGCCATGGATGATTAAAAAATCATTTATTCGTAAAGTACTCTCATAGAACAAAACCTCGGCAAAGATTCAATAAACTATCTGGACTAAAGTTTAATTAAATTTTGTATTGTCTTTAAAACGAAGCCGAAAGTAAGTTGTAAGATGGAGCGGTGGGTAAAATTGTGTTCTTTTGAATTTAATAAATAGAAAATATTTCTATTTCATACAAGAAGAAACAGACAACTACATTTTGGACATTTTTTTTTTTTTTTATAATAGGCAAACAAGATGACCACACTCCGCCTGATGGTAAGCGGTAGTGAGATCCAAATATGAGGTCGACAGGCACAATAGATCATATTGCGCCTGTCGCACTCACCCTGAAGGCCTGCTTAAATGCCGTTTCACGCCCCGCCTGAAGAGCCCGGGATCATAGGAGGGAGGAAAACATGAGCTGGAAGGGCATTCCATGCCTTAATGGCACGGGGCAGAAATGAAGAGCTGAACCTCTTAGTCCGAGCCACCAGCGACTGCATTGTATGTGGATGGCAGCGCTGTCCTGCACGTGTCGTTCGGGAGTGGAAAGGGGAGGGAGGGATTAGCTGAAATAGCTCTTCAGAGCATTCCCCATTAAAGAGACGGTAGAGAACACTAAGACCGGCAATGTCTCTACGTAGTTGTAGAGGCTCCAGAGTTTCGGACACCTCTACATCACCGACAATACGGATAGCACGTCGCTGCAACCTATCGAGAGCGTCGAGCAAGTATTTTGCGGAGCCATCCCAGAGGTGACAGCAATATTCCACACATGGGCGAACTTGTGCCTTATAAAGAAGGCAGAGCTGCACCGGTGTGAAAAATCGCCGCACTCTGTTCAGGATCCCCAGTTTGCGGGAGGCTGTTCTAATGACGCTCTCGATGTAATCCCGCTGGTTCAGGTCGCGGCGAACATCTATGCCAAGGATGCTAAGGCTATCCTGTATTGGTAAGGGGTGCTCTGAAGAGTAGGATGGGAAAGGAAAGGAGACACTTTACTAGAAAAAACACACACCTGTGTCTTCTTGGCATTGAACTCGACAAGATTGCATGAGCCCCATTCGGAAATGCGGTCCAAGACCCCGTCAAGCTCGGCGACAAGAAGGTTCCTCTTTTCCTCGGTTTCGGTCTGCTTTACCCCAGGTCTTCCAAAATAACGTGCGTGGACAGTGCTGTCATCTGCATAGCAATGAATGTTGCCTAGTGACAACATGTCATTGATATGCAGCAGAAACTAATGTCGGCGACAGAACGGAACCTTGAGGTACACCGGAATTTATTGGGTGGAAACAGGAAGTGCGTCCGTCACAGAGGACACGAATCCTGCATTTATGACTTAACTTTTGGTCGATGGTCGAGTGGTTAAGGTCTTTGCTTGCCATGCGAGAGGTCGCCAGTTCAAACCCCGCCACGTACCAATGTGTTTTTTCCAATTTGAATTTCATATGTACCTTGATTCGACGCATTAACGATGAAGGAAAACATCGTAAGGAAACCTACGAAGAAATTCTAAGGTTGCGTGGTCGACTAAATCCTTATCGCCCTAGTTTACGGAAGGCCCGTGTCCCAATAGGGACGTATATGGGCTGATGATGACGACGGCAGGCCCCCACAACCACTCAGCCATCGAAACTTTTCTACTTCTTTCAGGCCCATGCCGAAGTAACTACTGGACGTACCAAATCGTTATTCTTCCTCGTTCCTATTATTTCGTGACTTGCGCCAAGCAATAAGTTATCACTGAGCTTTTGAAAACTTCCGCGGACCGGCCAGCTCGCCTTACCCCGCCAACTGGAAGCGTTAAAATTTAAATTTCACCATTATGAACGGCTCAGCGATTCCTTGTTTGATCGTCTGGGACTTGGCTGTTGTTTTACATAATAGTTTATGGTAATTGAGCGGCGGTGGTATGGTCTAGGGTAACTTAGTCGACTGGTAAGGCGTTGCGTTGCCCCTTTCTCTTGTTTACCTATAAAATATAGGGGTACCCCAGGGGTACTTATTGCTTTTTTTTTAAATAAATAAATCGTTTATTCTCTCTCCAAAGTTTACAATGTTTCCTTAAATCTAAAACAAAACCATTCAATGCGCGAACAGGTACCTAGTTAACAAAAATGGCAAGCATTCAATTAACTCCTACATGGATAGTCAAAGCCAGTTAACTATCTTCTAACAAATTTACTGTCCCGCAAGCGGCACCTTGCCTCGCAGTACATTGAAGGAACAATTAAATTAATAAATACTAATGAAGTACGAGTACAGATAAAGTAAGGAATAACATTGCATTCTCAATAATATAGAATTATAGTTCATGTGCCGGATTTTGTAGGTATATCGAGACAAAGGTCCATTACCTTCCGTGCTAGTTCGAGACTGTGTTACGGCAAGGTAAGTTGCTTGGCTCATTGGGGGAGGCTTGATTTCCAGATTTATTAATTAAATGTTTCTGCAATGACAGTCAATTTATATATTCCGTGTGCAGGTGTGTCTTTCTATGATTAAGTACATTACTTTGTCAATATATAAATACTCAGCACTTAGGAATCGGATCAATGTATTTCTCACACTTGGCATCATCACCGGACTTACGGGGAGCGGATGAGACCAGTGACCTCTCTGTCTTTTGTAGTACAAGAGACGAACGAGAAAGTTAGAGGTTTCTTCAACATTTCTCGATGACATACTAATACAATGAGTATAAGTATTATTATTATCATTATTTTAATGAGACTAAATTTACAAAAACTGAATTACCAAACTAAAGCTTCCAAAAAAAAACATAATACATATTTGATAGACATTATAGGAGTTGACTAAAATAATCCGGACTTATAGCGGCTTGCGGGCCTGATGATGCGCCCTCGTTTATACGAATCAAATATTCAGCGGCTTTTATTACATCCCTTCAAGGCAGGCCCTTCACGGAACTCATAAATAATATACATCTTACACTAAGTACTAGCGTTTAACGGCTTTTGCTTCAACGGTTGTCGGTCTGAACCTGAGTATTATAATTTCAGAGTTCATGGATACATACATAACCGTTAGCTTATAAATAACCTACACAATATCTCGTTACATCGTGTTCTTTCAACATACCTCGTCCCGATTCTATGATAAGCTTAAGCACTTGTGTTAAGTGGATCTAGAAATATAATACATTTCTTTATATACCTTTTTTTTTTCAACGCGGTGAAATGCTTGACACTCCGACGGCGCGAAGATGGTAAATGCCAATCGCTGCTCCTGGGCGGAGTGCAATGTCCAGGTGGCGTCGTGGTTCCTAGCATAGCCCAACTACCCCAACGCCACCGGCCTTCTTTATCTACCTTAGTATATAATGAAAAGTTACACTTATCACGTTACACTATTTAAATATATATAAAAAAAAATCGTGTTAGCCACATTATTTAGGTATAACTATAGCATTAGAACTAAAGAGAGAAAAAGACGTGTGGCAATCGGGGACTGCCGCGGTATAGCTATTGCATAGCATCGTCGGATTTCGAAGCAGGTCGTCTCGATTTGTGCGAGTTTCGTAGAGTACAATACGTCTAACCGCACGCACACAAACACCGTGCCAAAGACTTCCGAACTGAAACGACGTTAGACGATTGTGAGGTTTTTTCGTTACGGAATTTCTTGGTTCGGTCGCCGCGCTCAAAGCCCGCGATAAAAGCTATGCAATAGCTTAATAATATACTTTTTAATCAGTTCCCGTGTTACATGACACAAAACCACCTTACGGAATCGGGGACAGAGACAGAGAGGTAGTTACAAATAAAGGGTATCAATTCAGCTGTCACCAAATATCCATAGATCTATTAATTAGGTGATACTACTTGGCGACAAATCAAAATTTTGGTGACACAAGATATAGTTCCTTAAATCAAACACATAAACATACAACGATGACTACAATAATTGTCAAGATTCTATTATTTTCCTTAGTTCAACAGAAGAGACCGGAAGCACTTATCCCCAAACTTTTTTCAGCAAATTACGTCATTCCCAAGTGAACACGATTATCCTGTAAATTGTGACCTAAAAACTGTGGAGAAAACACGAGTTCAAAGCACGAAGGACACGCCGACCCGCGGGGCGCGTGATTCGAATTATTATGTCTTCATCTGTTCTCCGGCGACGGCGTCTTGTTTTCCCGATTTTCGGAACAAACACCCGCCTTTTATGTCGAATTTAAGTTACGATATTGCGCGTCGAGGATTCCCGGTAAATCGAGAAGAAAATACCTGAAACCTGGTGTTAGATAGATGGAATATTTTAATTGGTTATATTTTGCGAATATTCAAATATTCAACTTTCTTTTGAAGACAACTGTCATCTTTAGTCTTGCCCGTGACCACGAGCGTTGTAACGAGCTTTAAATGTCGGATCTCTATAATTATAATGTTCAGAATAACAATACACGCGATTTTAATTCGTAAAGTTAATTAGTTTTCAAATAATAATGTGTTGAAGTTGATTTTTGCTATTGTTCGCTATGTTTTCAGCTACTCTTCTGAAATGGCGACCGTAAAAGATTGATACATTATGTCAAAAACATATTATGTCAAAAACTTTTATTTTAACAACTATGTAGTTAGAATCGATTCTTAAAGTAGATAGGTTGTATATAGTAACACACATAATAGGGTAGTTTCCTATTTTTTTATTTTTATATAGATGGATGGACCACACAATTGCAAATGTACTGTTAAAAGAATGGTTTGATATTTGGAAAACTCTCAGAGATATTACAATTTCAATAGCACATTATTTGGGCGAGCTCAAAACGCTTCATACAAATGTCACAGCGAGCTATGACGTCACCGCTTGTGATATTGTATGCATATCGTAAGAACTTTGTTCCGCAGCTATATCAAATGTTGCGTTTACGAATATGTGTTCATAGTGAAAGTAACTACTAATTTTGTAGTTTATAAGATGGCATAGTTATTTTGGAGAATTTTCGCACTTTTGAAATGGACTTTCCCACCCAACTTCAAATGTCTATTATTGTCTCATTTCGTCAGAAATTTTAAATTCGATTTGACTAATGGTATTCATTTACCTATAACTTACTGTTAATTGTGAAATTTTATGTAAAATCAGACTTAGGAAACTACCGTATTCACACATAGTAATGTGTCTATTCCAATTCCATATATATACATAGTTTTCACCAACTTTCACTCACCAAACGTAAACCCGTAAACGAGTCAATAGCTCAAATTGCCACCGGAGTAATCACGGCAGTACTCCCTGAAGCAATTTGTATCAATTTGATGCCACAAAGGCACGAACAAAGAAGTGAGACATACAAAGTTGCTTTCCTCAGGGAGGCCACACTACCGCGATTGAATTAGTTTCCGCAAGTTGGCACGACCGCTGATTCTGCGAAGGTTTTGTTTTTACGTCATATATTTTTTACAAGCCTTCCCTGTGGGATGGTAGGTATTACCTGTGTCAGTTTATTGTTTAATGCGTTCACTAAAAGAAATGTGAAAAGTGATTTTAGGTTATTTATCTTGGACGGTTTAGGGGCTAATGAATTTACATTAGGAGTTTTCATTATCTACATATGTAACACAGGTCACATGAATTTTCACTTTCAATTCAATTACCTGGTCCCAGGCGTCCTAATAAGTTAATATAATGTAAAGAATAAGTTAAATTAGAACAAGGCAATGTTTTTTTTATGTGTTTTGTCTATTATTTGCGCTAACACTATACTCATTTGACATAAAACTATGATTGCGGATTAAACTTGAGTACAACATTATTATGTAGAGATGGTCAAACGTCAAATACGTCACGAAAAAGCTCAAAACGTCAGGATTTTAAATTATTTGTTGAGAATAGCAATACATGCAAGTTTAATCATAACATATCATTACATTTTAAATATACTTCATTAAAATAACTACATCTTTGGCCCATTATTAAAGTAGATTTCGACCGTAACTTTCAGCGAGCCGCTTTCATACTTTACCGCAACCGGGCATATTTCCGGAGTGGGTACAGTAGAAATATCCGGGTCAATTGGCCCGGAGTCCGGTGAGTAAATAAATTAACCACTATCGGATATCCGTTCTCCGGACCCTTTGACAATAAAAAACGAACGATACCTTAACGGCTGAAGTCCGAATAGTGAAAATACGACAGTGCCGGGGAAAATATGGGATTAGATAAAAAGGTTTGCTGAATATAAATTGGGATCTTGTCATAATAAACTTTTATATTCTTGGGGTCGGTTAAGTTACGATTTTGCGATATTGCTACCTGTTACACTGGATAATGTAACTTGGTTTTGAAAATACCTTTTTAACAAATGCTATGTTACGTTAAAAGTATGTAAATAAACATTTATAATAAATCTCAAGGTTTCTTGTGGGAAAACGAGAATTGACAAAACGATCACTGTGTGAGTCTGTCATTTTATCGGAACAAAAAGGGACAATAAACCTCTAGTTCTAGATTAATCTCCTGCTAGATGTTTTCTTTGGCTTAATGTATTTACAAAGGTACAATAATCGAAAATCCACGGTTCAAATTTGAATAATTTTCGGATCGGTCTATCACGGTTCAGTAGAAAATTAATTTAAGCGCAAATAACAAGAAAATTGTTGTCCCCTGTGAATATTTCTAACACCTTCTACTAATGCACTCTTTACGTGACGTCAACCTTTAACCTTATCGCTATTTTACTAACACATGAAAATACCATAAACCTTAAGCTCACCATACCATAAACCCTTCTCAAAAACTTTTGGTTGAACTCAACCCACAAAACTATTCACCTAATTAGACATGCCTTAGAACTCGAACCTTTTTCCTTCAAGACAGGACTCCCTAATCATCCCACCCTTCCCTGACGCGTCACGTCAATCAGACAACTAATTGAATGAATGCTTGATCGAATTTCTTCTAGTCCCTATCCCGAGGGAAATGAATAGTTTCCTGCCCATCCCCTCCTAAATAGGGGGTCGTCTTGGTAACAAAAGATTACAATGTCACCGGTTCGATTGGCAAAGAAAGAAAGTATCATTATTGGACGTATTTGCAAGGATAAACCTCGATTTAGGATGGAACAGAAATCGTTCTGAAATTCACAGATCAACTTTTTCTTTGTCTTTGGATTTTTTGTTTCATGAACTCAATGTATGTAATAGGTAATCGACATTATTATTTAAAAATCCAACATATTTAGTCCATTAACTCTAATCATCAGCCTATATACATCCCCACTGCTGGGAAACGGGCTTGACTAGCGTGGTCATAGTCAACCACGCTAGTCAAGTGCGGGTTTGTTCGACTACACAACCTAAAAATTTCTTCGTAGGCGTGCAGGTTTACTTACGATGTTTTGCTCCACCGTTAAAGCGTCGGATAATCGTACATATCAATTTCAAATTTAAATACACAGTGGTACGTGGCGGGGTTTGAACTGGCGACCTCTCGCATGGCAAGCAACGTCACCACGCAACCATTGACGCATTTTCAGCGCTGGTTACGCTAATTTTTTAATAAGCATTAGTGTCATAATATGAAATGAGATATTATTTTTATGAATAAAAAGCTTTATAGCTTCTTCAATCTTCCGAAACATCTAATTTTACCGCCCTATCCGGTTTAACGAAGTGTCCTTTTTCGCGTTATCACAAAACGTAAAAAGGTTTTCCTATTAAAAGTAGGTACCCACGTTACTGGCCATTAATAAATAAAATATGCAGTAGGGATACCTAATGTTGATTTTTTTACCCTCGTCTCCTCGGTTTGGGTTCGCCGGAAGGTTTCAGCGTCGCTTTCGTTAACTGTGCCTACATTTGTGTATAATGCTGTTTTTTTTGTATTTGGTACACGAAAAATTATGTTTGTATTAGTTAGTTTTATTTGTTTGTTCGATGGAGTTGTAAAGTTGTATGTAAATTTTCAGTTGAGTTGTTATTATAAAAAGCGTTGATGGCTGAATGGTTAAGCTCGTTGCTTGCAATGCGAGAGGTCGCCAATTCAAACCCCGCCACGTATCACTGTTTTTTAATTTGAAATTCATATGTACGAATATTTGATGCTTTAACGGTGAACCTGGACATTTGCGAAGAAAAACTAAAGTTGTAAAGTCAAATAAACCGCACTAGTAGGCTCGTGCACCAGCAGTGGGGTAATTATATGGGCTGATGATGATGATGATATTTTTTGATTTCTTTTTTATTTAGCCTATGCTGTCCCACTGTTGGGCAAAGGCCTCCCCATTTCACTCCACAGCTGTCGGTCCACGGCCAAGGCCGGCCAGTTCCTGCCACAGCTACTAGAAGCATCAAACAAAATTCTAGTTACAACTTGAATTTCAGCCTGAAACCGATATTGAGTAGAAACCAAACCAAAACAGGCTAGGTAATGCCTAGATATTTCCTTTTCAGAACTACTGAAGAACGTTCCTACGTTGTTTCCATTGAGATGTAAGCTTTCTTAGTAAACTTTCACAGGGAAATCGTCTAGAGACCTTTTTTCAAGTGCAAGCGATTGCAGACGGAACAAACAGCAGCCGGCAAAGATGATTAATAAAGCAACCACCGAGGATTCACCGGACACTGAGATCTCACCAATAAAAAAAACCCGCCAATGCGAGTCGGAGTTGCGTAAGAAGTGTTCCTAACCAAAATTGTAAAGATAGTTTTGTGTATTTTGTGGATGAATTAAAAGAATATTTTGTGGGAACCCGCACAAAAAAATCTAAGTATTCATTTTTATAAGGGTTCCGTATCCAATGGGAGTTTGGGATTCGTCTGTCTGCCACCGTGCTAATTATCTTAATATTTTAAAAGTATGCCTGTTGCCTTTTAATAACAACGGTATGATTTTTTACAATATAAATTTATTAAAAAAACCCTTGGCCAGGTTTTTAATTATTTGTTGTTAAAGCGACAAGAGAAGACATAATTTTTAAAATGTCATCGTGTAACTATCGTGGTTCTTGATAATCACTCTTTTTGTAATACAGCAGGCTTTCAGGGTGAGTGCGACAGGCTCAATATGTTGTATTGTGCCTGTCGACTTCTGTGTTATGTGTATCTCACTACCGCCTTTTACAAAAACAACTGGTTTTTACTCTTTTGGCACGGACCTCTAAAAAGCTGCAGTCTTGCCAATAAAAATCGCCGGACTCGTTGCGGGCATCGATAAATCTCTACACCAATAAACGGGCGGCAGCCGATACGGAAGGTGCTGCAATTAAATCCCGCGGGATTAAATGGACTCCATCCATTTGTGGTCTTGCCCCTATTAGAAGGAGACTCAAGTTAGAAGCGACAGGTTCTACAGATATTGAGAGTTGGAAGAGTTTGGAAGAAAGAATGGGGAGTAAAACTCTTTCAATATCTCGGTGGTTCGGTGGAACAGTTGTTAGTGACCCTAGCTGGCGGTTCCAAGAGTCGTGGTTTCGATTCCCACTCGGGACAAATATTTGTGAGACGAACATTGGTGTTTGACCCACACACCAATGCGGCAAAAACAACTATCATTGCAGCATCGTAACATTATATGATTTGTGAGTCTTAACCTTTATTACATTGAATTAGTATTTGCATTAGGTACATCTAAAAATCTCCTTATTATTTCAATGTAAAAGAGTGGACTTATGAATCCCTAAAGCACAACTACTACAAATGTTGAAGAAAATGTTCTATGCAACTGCTTTATTGAATTCTGGTAAGAGACAGATAATATCGATAATAATATTATCTACTGAACTTTGTACTTCTCACTTGCACCCACGTGTCCCCTAATGTCCAAGGAGACGTAATTAATGCTTTCGTGTACATTTCTTACGTGCAAGTACGGACTGATTTTTTGCCAAAAAATCTGTACGAACGGTGTGGTCAGGTGGTTAACATGAGCACTTTTACATGGAAAGAAACTGAATAAGGGGTTTTATAGGATCACTGTTTATAAATGAAGTTAACAGATTTGGTTTCTTAACACTTTTAGGTGAAAGCGATCGCTCCCCCGCAAGTCCGGTGATGATAGTAACGATATTTTTGACATCTTATTATTACATTATTTTAAACACAGTATATTATTATAATATTAATTAGCTTTTTTTTAAGTTCAAGTGAAATTAATAAAATATATTTTTAGGAAAAGTAACACTATTCTTTGTAAGTCACATGTCCGTAATAAGGCAAAAAATGTTATTTACTGCTAATAAGCGTCATTTTGATTTTCATTTTTAGAAAAAAAAACGAATTAAACACCTGTGAAAAATAAAACAAATAAATTATATTGAATTTAAACGTTTAAAAAAACGAATATCATAACAAATCAGCATTGCACAGTTAAAAATCAGATAGCGGGTACAAAAGCTCAAAAAAAAAAAACAACAGCAAAACAGACATTGCGAAATACACGCGACCGCAATCGTATAACAACACTGCCCCGGCCGCGTCAGTACAAATAGGGCTTTATCGTGATTGATGCTTCTTGTCGGCCACTACGTCGACACATGCTAATTTATGCTAAACCCACCTTACCCCCCAAAGAACACGCCAACAACAACCTTATCCCCCACACAATAAGACGCACCAACCGCAAACATAACCTTGTAAGACTTATCTAATGCGCTTAGTTAATGTAACAGTTAGCTATGCAAAGAAGGTTTTTAATTTCATTGTCGTTGTTTTGTTTGCGTTACTGAGGTAAGGGGCCATTTGCTGTTTACTGTCATTTGTTTTCATTACATGCAAGATACATAGCTTTTTCATTTAACAGCTAAGCTAGCTTAGTTGACTGAGTAGTAGGCACCAAACCATTGACTATTATTCAAACAGAATCTTTCAAATAATCGGTATGCTGATAAAGTAATATCAATGATCCAAAAGATTTTTAGTTTTAACTTTTTAAGCTATTGCATAGCTTTTATCGCGGGCTTTGAGCGCGGCGACCGAACCAAGAAATTCCGTAACGAAAAAAACCTCACAATCGTCTAACGTCGTTTCAGTACGGTAGACTTCGGCACGGTGTTTGTGTGCGTGCGGTTAGACGTATAGTACGACTCCGTAGAGTCGTACTATACGATCTAACCGCTACGAAACTCGCTCCGAAATCAGACGATGCTATGCAATAGCTATTTTTATATAAATGTCGTTTAGGATGACTGAAAGTCTACACATCGTCACACACTATCGACAGGCACAATAGAATCTATGAAGACAAAAAAATCTTAAACATTTATAAAAATCATCACATTTCCAAGAGTATTGACCAAACTAAGACAGCATTTCCAATCCCTTTATTTAATTTTATCATGTTTCCAAAATATCATCATCGTCCAATAACAAAAGTGTAAAATATTCAAACCCAATCCGCTGTATTGATGCACTATCCAAAATGAATTTGCGTTCTTTAATTCATGAAACGAAACGTAGATACCGTATACCTTTCGGTTTCGGGCTTCGTAGTTTCGCAGCGTCCATTACCGTCGGAGCTTACAATGAATAACATATGCACTGCAAACATTTGTCTTTCAGTCGTGTTTTTAACGTGACCCCTACTGTGGAAACGGAAGTCACTTTGGTTTCGCCTGTATTCAGTGACGCAACACGATGCGGCCACACTTCAAAAGAGTACTTGTATGAATCCCTTATGCACAATATCCCTTTAGATAATTTGGACATTATTTCAAGAAGTCCATGGAAAGAGATTTACTACTGTTTAATTATCGATACAGTATTTAATTTAAGATTTTTATAATCAACAAAATAATATTTATCGACGTATTTATCGAATTTCTAGCTTTAAAAAATTTAACATGAATGCTCATTTGAAAATCACGTAAATTTTTATCCTACACATCATTTTGACGTTTCGAACTATTTAAGTTGAAACGTCGTCAGTAGTCGTCACCTTAGAGAGTTTCATCCGAAAAAAAATGTTATATAGTATTTAGGCTTCGCGACAGAATAATAAATATTCCATTTCCATTAAAACACAAACAAATTGCGTAAAAAAAAGAAAACGATTCTTTACTTCGATTCGATCGTCGATTGTTTAAAAACCCGAACCACACACCTTGAACGAAACACGTGGTAAACCCGTACGAATGAACGCACGAGTGGCCCTTGCATTTGTTTAATAAATAAATTACTTGCTGTGTGTATTTCTGTCGATCGCAATCAAACATCAGACATACGTCAATAGCAATAGGGATTTACAGCGGAGCGGAGCTGGGGAGCACCGAAATCCATTTGATTTTATAGTAGTACGTTATAATTATACTATTTTGATTGCGTTCTAAGTAATAATAATAATAAGGCGTCCGACCGATTTCAGCCATGGCGGCCGATCTCAATTCAGATCAGCCAAGTGCGCAGGACATATTATGGTGCACAAGTGTGCGCGCAAACACAAGTGCACTCTCTATTCCCTTACTCTCATAATTCGGTGAGACGGCAATCCGATGAGAGATCGGGCGCAGGACCACCGGCTTAACGTGCTTTCCGAGGCGTTCAACCGCCAACTTCCTAACTCCGGGCTGAGTAATTTCATTACAGAAAAACTCACACAAATTTTGCCCGACCCCGGACTCGACCCGGGGACCTCTCGGTCCTAACGCAGCACTTCTTCAGCAGTTCTTACGTTCTAAGTATTCTCCACCTTTTATGTTAATTAAAATATTTAATCGCCTACCAAATCAACTTAAAAATATTGATAACAGTAAACAATTTGAAGTAAAAAAAAGTTATTATAATATTTCAAAGTATTTTGGGGACCATATTATGTTATAAAAAAATTGTAAAACCATAGATTAGATTGTGCAATATTACATACTAAAATTATATATATTTATAAATTGTTATTTCATAATAAATTAAGAATAACTTCATAGACATAATATTCATTGTTAATAACATTTAATGTAAGATTATTTGCAGCGCCCTGGCAGGGTGTCACATGTACCTAATTATATATTTTATGTATTACTAGCGACCCGCCCTCGCTTCGCTTCGGGTATATCTCTATCTCTATATAATATATTTCAACCTAGTAAGGGATTTTACATACAGAAGTTGTTTCCCAATTACTCCCGTTCCCATGGGAATTTTGTAATATCGCGTTGGAAGTAAGCTTTGCGTTCATTAGAGTACTTGCATGCCAAATCTCAATCATCTATCTTACGCGGTTTAGATTTTTCATACAAAAGTTTTTTCCCTATTACTCTCGTTCCCGTGGGAATTTTACAAAATCCAGTTGCAACTAAGCTTTTAATTAATTAAGGTACCTGCATGCCAAATTTCAAGCGTCTAACTTATGCGGTTAGTATTTTTCATACAAAAGGAATTTCCCGTTAATTCCCGTTCCCGTGGGAATTTCAGGAAATCCTTTTTTTAACGGATGCCTACATCATAACATCTACCTGTATGCTAAATTTCATCTCCATCCGTCCAGTGGCTGTGACGACTTCGTCTGCGATGAGATGTTTAACGGGTAAAACATTACTTCTTTATAGCGCAGTCGGTTAAAAAGTAGCCTATAACCGTTTCTAGGCTCTGGACTATATCTGTACCAAATTTCGTTTAAATCGGTTCAGTACTTTATGCGTGAAAGCGTAACAGACAGACAGACAGACAGACAGACAGACAGACAGACAGACAGAGTTACTTTCGCATTTATAATATTAGTAAGGATTATGTAGTGTGACTAGCAAAAAAATAAATAAATAAATAAAGGCAAAATCTAAGTGACGGTATTTATGTAAGTTTATTTATTTGCTTCTGTTTTATGTAAAGTTTATATAAAGACGTAACACAGAATAAAACGGAATTTACTAAAATTTGTTAATTTAAAAGTAATAAGTAATGTTCGACATTGCAGTGTAAAGAACGTAAGAATCGTACCTATTCATTTTGCTTTTTTATTTCCTTAGCATTTTGAGTTTAAGTCAACAGCTTAGCCAATTAAAACCTTAAAATAATTCGTCTAAGTATACTAAATTTCAGGAGTTTCAGGCCATAAACAAACTGAACGTATGATTTATCATGTTTGATATTCCCTCGGTAAGCTTCCTGGACCAACCTCAGAAACCTGCAGCCAAATATTTCGTAACAGTACTAATATAGATAGCCTAATTAGGTCCTTATCAAGATTCCCGCTTGCCGTACCATCCATTACGTAAACTCTGCCGACAGTGTTTTACACTGTGGGATGAATATCGTGCGAGTAAACCTTAATTCGGGATGTAAGGACGTTCCATGAAACATAGACTGGCAAACTGACAATAGCAAATGAATATAGGTACTATTATTAAGTGCTTTAAGACGAGTTCGTCTTACATATTGGGGTATTTAGTGATGAAGTTTAGTATAAAACGTATAGTTTCTTTTATAGTGTCAATGGTATCTTTTAAACAATCGTGACTTAGTTTAAATGTGAGTTTAATTTTTAAGTATTATCTTTTAGTTACGCGAACACTACATATCCTTACTAATATTATAAATCCGAAAGTAACTCTGTCTATCTGTCTGTCTGTATGTTACGCTTTCACGCATAGAGTACTGGACCGATTTAAATGAAATTTGGTACAGATATAGTCCAGAGCGTAGGAAAGGTTAAAGGCTACTTTTTACGATTTTTTTCGACTGTGCTATAAGGAAGTAATATTTTTCCCGTTAAACGTGTCTACGTGGACGGAGTCGCGGGCGCAAAGCTAGTTAGAAAATAAACTAATTTTACGCATTATACTCGCGTATATTGTTTCATAGTATTTCATACTCTAGCCAAATGGCGGGAGTGATTAGACTTTCTTATAAAGAAAACTGTCATCTTTAGTCTTGCCCGTAAAGAGCTCGGAACGTCGGGACTCTAAATAATATGTTTAGTATTGAGAGCAGGCAGTATTTCATTAAAACTCGTTAGATTTCCGTACGTAGATAATTTTATTTCTTAGCACAACAAGTGACATTTCAGATCGTTCTAGAGAGAGAACAACAGCGCGGCGCTTGGCGGAAACATAAACTATAAAATGAACATTTACGAAGGCGGTCCGAAACAATGTTTACAAAGACAGCTTATTACTACTTTGACTACATTATACATTTATTTATTCAACACTCCCACTTAAATTTACAAGGTAGACATAACAATTGATTTTAATTGCAAGTAAACATTTTTTAATAACACTAAACCTCTTCGTATGTTAACACTAACATAAATAACAAGACTTCAACTTTAAACATAAACCTCTTCTCATGTTAACACTAAGATAAATAACAAGACTTAAACTTTAAACATAAACCTCTTCTCAAGTTAACACTAACATGATTAACAAAACTTAAGCTTTTAATTAAGCATTACCTTTATCAAATATTTCTTATCAACAACATAATATCTTAGCTTAAACTTAAAATCTAATTAATAAATCAAACGTTCCTCAACATCTTATCTCTATTTGAAATAAATTTGTTCACAGGTAAAGCTTTAGTTAAGAAATCTGCTAACTGATTTGTACTCTCTACATATTTAATATCAACAATTTTATTTGCAACATTCTCTCTAATAAAGTTATATCTTATATCTATATGCTTACTTCTTTTATGAAAAACAGGGTTATTTATTAACTTAATTGTACTTTGGTTGTCGACATTTAAAGTAAATGAGCCTTGTGGCTCCCCAATATCACAAAGAAATTGCCTAAGCCATAAGATTTCTTTAGTAGCTTCACTAGCTGCCATGTACTCAGACTCAGTTGTGGACAGTGCCACTGTATTTTGCTTACGGCTAGACCAAGTGACAGGACCTCCATTCATAAGGAATATATAACCTGTATTAGACTTCCTAGTATCCAAATCACCTGCAAAGTCTGAGTCAGAGTAGCCTACTAATTCAAAATTACCCTGATAGACAATAGACATGTCTTTAGAATTAATTAAATAACGCAAGATTCTTTTTACAGCTGTAACATGTGAGGGACCTGGGTTATTGACATACCTGCTAACAATATTTACAGCATATGCTATGTCAGGTCTAGACACAGATGACAAGAATAACAATGCTCCCACTGCTTCTCTATATGGGAAACTAATTGATTCATTATTTAAGTTCTGAGATAAATGTACATTTACATCAGCAGGGGTATTACTACTCTTTGCATCTGACACAGATAACATAACTATACAGATACCCCATCCCATACATTGAAACGTAGACATCATAACTCGGGCATCTCACGCGCCATGTCTGTTTTCCGTCTTGCACACCAGATGTCGCTAGAGCGAGCGAGCCATTCCCATCCAGTGTAAACGCATGTAGAAAAAGCACATCAAAAGATGTCGCTGTAAAGGCTCCCAAACAGCTTTGACGTCACAGGGTCGCGGAATGACAATACGCACGCGCGAGTAACCGAACCTCACACAAGAGCAGGGTTGCCTCTTTTTAAGGAAAACGTCTCGCGCGCAAAATGCAAAGGGCTGTTTACTGCGACAGTGCGAAAGTGTACCAAAACAATATGTTCGTGAAGTTGATATTGCTTTGAAGCTGCGTGTCACTTGTACAAAAGGAGTTGTGAGGGCCTTTTTCGATAGAACAATGATTGTTAGGTAAATTATTTATTAGAACATTTTAATCAATTATTATTATTTTTAGTTATTGTATTGAAACAGCTAAGGTAATTATTAGATATTGAATTAATAAATATTGTTATGTAAATTAACAATAAAACAATAATAATTTAATAATTTACATCACAATATTTATTAATTCAATATTGATGAGTCATTATTATTGTCGTTTTAATTTAATAAAAACGTCAATAATAAAATAGCAGAGAGCGTGCCGTTAATATGTAACAGCGCCGTGTGCGCGCGGCAGCCCTCTGAGCTTTAGAGCAAGCGCTAGTGATTATATTCTCTTTGGCGCGGCCCGGTTGTCGGTAGGCTATCATCGCGCGCAAGTAGGGTACATCGTGCCGCGCGAGAGTCCGACAAAACTTTAGGCGTTGTTAAAATGTATTTAAAATAAAGTTGTCATTTCATTATGCGTAGTGAACCAATTGATTTATTTCAAAATGTAATGGTGATTTATGACAATACAGCAATATCTAGAATGTACTTACGAAACGAAAACGAGAAGATACCTACTTAAAAGTTCACGATAATGTATGAGTTAAATAATTTATCTATATCATGTAATTAAAAATTATATCCTTTCTTCTCTGTATGGCTGATTGGCTCGATGGCGTATTGGATAGTGCCCCTGTCTCATGCGTCAAGAGTCGTGGGACTCGTGCGCGTAGGTTCGATTCCCACTCGGAACAAAAATTTGTATAATCGAACATCGGTGTTTGCGCCGTGTTAGTGTGTGCTATTTATATACGTACACAAATATTTGTTGTCGACACACCTCTATCGGCGATTACCTTTCTTCAATACAAGGGAGCGAGGTCGGAAATGTCGTATATTTAAGTTTATTTGTGATACAACCACTTACCACGGATCGGAACATTAAAAATGATGTTGTGAGATTTTATTTGAATTTATATATTTTTTGAACCAAAACTCGTAAGTAGTTAAGAGAAAAGTATTTAATATAAAGATTTTTATGCCCGAATATTGATAGTTGAATATTTTTATTTGTTGTTTTAGTGCTATTCAAAGGTCTATGTAACTTTTTACTAAAACCCCGTTGCGGAACGTGGTTTTATTATTATTTTTAAGTATTGTATTGAAACAGCCAAGGTAATTTAATTTACATAACAATATTTTATTAATTCAATATTGATGAGTCATTATTATTGTAGTTTCATTTGAAGTTAAAGTAATTCCGAATAATAAATAAGATACGTACTTGCTCAAAATACTTAATATAAAAACGTCAATTATAAATTAGCAGAGCGTGCCATTGTGTGCGTTCGCCCAGCAAAAAAGTATCTCCTTTCAAAAAAATTACGATGCAGATGTTCTGTGCCTTATCTCGAATAATTCTGCCTGAAATTTTAAATTTGTGCCTCTAAAGGGTTCGGAGTTATTTAAGATTAACTGATTCTGCTGCACGAACGTTCGTCCAGCAAAATATGTTTATATATTTTTAGTCTAGCTGGATATAAAATATGCAAAAGATAACTTACATACGGCTGTAAATGTGCCGTAAAAATGAAATTTGTGCCTCTTAAGATTTAAGAGATATTAAGTTTGGGCGAACGTTTTGGCGAATGCTATATATCGGAAACGGTTGGACCCACGTCCCACAGTGATGATTTTTATACAGATACAGTATATTTGTGGTCAAATTTTAATAATCATGACTAGCATGGTTTAGGAGGTATGATTTTTTTTCCTAGGAAATGAAAAAGACGAACATGACCAAGGAGTTCAGGTTAGTGCCGACAGGTACCTATTATGACTTATTCTCACGATCCTATAAAGTTTTGCCGGCCTGCTACATATCATTGGCGAGTTATTAACAAAATTGCAATTTTTTGAGTTTATTTTGGTCCAAATTACTTAGAACAGGAAAACGCTATTTTTTATTTTATTTTTATTTTTTATTTATTTATTATTAAAACAGAATGAGTTAGATAACTATTTTTACATTCTGACCCACGCAACACATTTTCTGTGAGCTGGCTTATTACATTCTTAAACAATAATTTTGCCTTATTTTAAGAATACGTATACAAAAATCAGTTCATTATACCCATTAGATTAGACAAAAACGATAAAAAACCATCCGAAATACTTTTGGTAGATTAAACGACCAAATTCGAGTGAACATTAAAAAGCGGCCTCGCGATACTTCAAGCTTATGTTCCTTATTTGATGGCGTTGTAAAGATATTTAAACAGAACAGATGCGTGATGAATTGTTAAGTTGGAACATATTCTATAATAGAGACATTAAATAACATGTGCTTTTTTTGTTAATAATAATACCTACACTATAATTTGTAGTGTATTATTATATATTACAAATTAATTGTCCGTAATCAGCTATTTGATTGTATGCCTAGCGCGTTCATTAAATGACGACATTCATTGATTAATTAGACCGAACATTTAATTTTATTGAAAAAGCGTCAGTCAACGCAATAAACTAGTTAGCAGATTGAACAAAGAGGTCGCCTTTTTATGTCTACTCAAATTTTTCGGGTAATCTATAAAAAACATTTCGAATGGTTCTTCATCATTATTGTTTTAATTAACGGGTATACACACAAACAGATTTTTTTGCGGTTGTCTAAGAACAATTAATATATCTTTAATGAAAAAATATCACATTTTAATAAAATATGTTCTAACTTAACAATTATGCAACTATCTGTAGTATTTTAATTTCATTAACACCATCAAGTACGGAAGGATAGCTTGAAGTATCCTTCGGCCGCTTTTTAATGTTCACTCGAATTTGGTCGGTTAATAAAATATTTCGAAAGGTTTTTTAGCGTTTTTGTCTAATCTAATGGGTATATTGACCTGATTTTTTGTATACGTATTCTTAAAATATGGCACAAATTATTGTTTAAGAATGTAATAAGCCAGCTCACAGAAAACTAGCGTTTTCCTATTCTAAGTAATTTGGATCAAAATAACCTCAAAAATACAATTTCGTTAATAACTCGCCAATAATCAAAACTTTATAGGATCGTGAGAATATATAATAGGTAACTGTCGGCACCAACGCGAAGTCCCTGGTTATGTTCATTCGAGGGCTAGAGCCTTTTTTATTTTTTAGGAAAAAAAATTAAACTCCTGAACCATGCTAGTCATGTTTATGAAAATTATACGCACAAATATACTGTATCTGTATAAAAAAAAATCATCACTGTGGGTCCAACCGTTTCCGATATATAGCATTTGCCAAAACGTTCGCCCAGCAAAAAATTTAATATCTCTTAAATCTTAAGAGGCTCAAATTTAATTTTTACGGCACAATTACAGCCGTATGTAAGCTATCTTTTTGCATATTTTATATCCAGATAGACTAAAAATAAAAAATATTTTGCTGGACGAACGTTCGTGCAGCAGAATCAGTTTATCTTAAATAACTCCGAACCCTTGGAGGCACAAATTTAAAATTTCGGGAACAATTACTCGAGATAAGGCACAGAATATCTGCATCATTATTTTTTGATAGCAGCGCCGTGTGCGCGCGGCAGCTCTCTGAGTTTTAGAGCAAGCGAGTTCCGGTCGCGTTGGTCGGTAGGCTATCATCGCGCGCAAGTACATCGTGCCGCGCGGGAGGCGGACGAAACCTTAGACTTTGTTAAAATGTATTAAAAATAAAGTTGTTATTTTATTATGCGTAGTGAACCATTGACTTAAATCAAATTATAATGGTGATTTATGACAATGCAGCAATATATAGAATGTACTTAAAATGAGAATATACTTAAAAGGTCACGATAGAAGAAATTCGAGTTATTGTGTTAATAATATCTATTTCATATAAAAATTATAATATAGTATTTCTTCTCTGGATGGCTGTTGGCTCGATGGCGTATTGGATAGTGCCCCTGTCTCATGCGTCAAGAGTCGTGGGACTCGTGGGTTCGATTCCCACTCGGGTCAAATATTTGTTTAATGGAACATCGTTGTTTGCGTCGTGTTTGGTGTGCTATTTATATACGTATTTTTAAGTTTATTTGTGATTTGTGATACGACTACTTACCACTGAATGAACACAATGAAAGTGATGTTGTATGATATTTATTTTATTTGAAATATATTTTTGAAGCAAAAACTCGAAAAATATTTTAAAAAAATTTATGACCAATTATTTATAGTTGAATATTTTTATTTGTTGTTTTAGTGCTATTCAAAGCTCTATGTAAATTTAAACATCTAATTTCTATTTAAACGGGGACCCTGTTCAGGCGGGGTCAAGAATGCGATTTTTTTCCAATTTTTAAACTAGATAGTTGAATCGTTTTTGTTGCGTTAGGGAATATTTATTACTACAATTCGGAGAAATGTTACCAAATATTAATCTAAGGAATAGATTAATCATTCTTGTAGTTGATAGTTAAGTAACTCTTATATTCGTGTCATATTATTTTCTTGTTTTAACAAAAGAAATTAAATAATCTAGAATTATAATTTATCCAATATAAAATATACGCGAACAACGCCATCTAGTTGATGACGGACTGTAGTCATTTTTGAACTAGATGGCGTTCTACCAGATTAGCACTCACGAAAACTACAAATATTATTGCAAATTTAAATTTATGAAAATATTCATCTAAAAGGGTTTTAATTTATTTGGTTATGTATTATCATATTTTTAAATACTAGCTTATATATTTTTAATGGTTGGATTTATCGTTTTCTGGGATTTGCATAATCATCATCAACAAATGAATACTCGTGTCGCCATCTGTTGTAGTTTTTGGGAATATGATTTTCAATGTATGGGATGAGACCCCATGCATCTGATAAATTAAATTTATTTAATATTGTTTTAATATATTGTTTCTGACTTATGCTTATACAATCTTTTTCTCTATTTATTTCCATACCAATATATGAACAACCACCATCTATAATTCTTATATCAAATCTTTGTTTAAGAACATTTAATATTTCAGATAATATAACTTTACTTTCACACAGAAGCAATCCATCATCAACATAAAGGATTAATGTTACTTTAGTATCTTTAAAATATCCTACAAACACACAATTATCAGACTGACATTGCTTGAAACCACAAATATCAAGAAAAGAACTAAATTTCTTATTCCAACATCTAGATGATTGTTTGAGACCATATATTGACTTAATTAACTTACATGTTTTTGAAGACTGTGTTTCTAATCCCTCTGGTACCTCCATGTATATTTCCTCGGACAGCTCGCCATACAGAAAGGCTGTCTTCACATCAAATTGCTCGATCTGCAGTCCATCTCTCGCAGCAATACTCAGCAACACCCTTATGGAGTCATACCTGCTAGTGGGGGAAAAAGTCTCATTATAATCTAAGCCCTTAACTTGTGTGAACCCTCGTGCACACAGTCGTGCTTTGAATCGTACTATTTCTCCATCTTTATTCTTCTTTGTAGTAAATACCCATTTACAAGAAACAGGTTTCTTCTCTGTTCGGTCAGTCAATATCCAGGTTTGATTTTCTTCATGTGACTGGAGCTCTTCAATCACAGCTTCTTTCCATTGATGAGAGTTTGGACTATTCATCGCTTCTTCATATGTATTCGGTAATTCAATTTCTGTGAAATTCACTTCTGGTGCATTATTCCGACGTGGACGTAATGTGATGTTTCTTTGATCTACCTGTTCCAAACGTATATGTCGTGGAAGTACATAAGGTTCATCTACTTCTTCTAAACTCTTCATACTATCATCTGAACTACTTTCTTCAGTATTGTCTTGCTGGTCGATAACATTTTGAGACTCAACCTGTGGGGTAGACAACATAGAATGATCTTCTTGTCCAATTGTCACTTCTCCAAAACTTTGTTCATCTTCCAGTGTATTAACTTCATCAAACTTTACATCCCGGGATACTGTAATCTTCTTAGTATTTTTATCGTACATTCTATAATTATCATGTTCATATCCAACCAACAACATCTTAACACTTTTCTTGGCCAGCTTTCTTCTTTTTTCTTTTGGTACATGTACATAGCCAATAGATCCAAATGTTCTGATATGTTGCAAGTTAGGTTTCACTCCATGCCACAGTTCAAATGATGTAACATCTCCTGTCTGGCTTGATGTGTTTCTATTTAATAGATATATGGTACAGTTCACTGCTTCTGCCCACATATTTAAGGGAACATTCTTTGCATATAATATTGTTCTTGCAGTCTCCATGATAGTGCGCATTTCTCTTTCTGCTCTCCCATTCTGTTGAGGGGTATATGGAGCAGTACGTTCATGTGTTATTCCCTTATTCTGCAAAAAGATGTAAATTCTTGATTCACATACTCACAACCATTATCCGTATGTAATGTATGCAAATCCCGTTGAAATTTATTTTTCACAATTGCACTGTACTTCAGAAACCATTGGAATACTTCGCTCTTATGCTTCATGAAGTAAACATGGCGATAACTTGTCGCTCCGTCTTTGAACAAAACAAAATATCTCATACCCGACACAGAAGGTTCTTCTATAGGGCCACACACATCGCTGTAAACAATTTCACCAGGCTGTGTTGGACCTCGGGTAGATTTCAGGAAGGGACGCCTTGCTTGTTTTCCATACTGGCATGCTTCACAAACAAATTCCTGATTTCCACTTAATGTAACAGGAATCACGCCATTCTTGCTCATATTTTGAAGCTCCTTGACATTTAAATGCCCCATCCTTTCATGCCAAACTTTTATATCTGTTTGCACAATATTGCAATCTTCCTGCTTGATTGTTCTGATGTCTAACTCATACAAGTTATTTTCTGTTAGGTGTCCACTCATTACAACAACATTATTTTTCAAGATTGTTGCTTTGTCACAACTCTTCATTATCACATATCCTCTCCTAGTGGCAGCTCCTTCCGAGAACAGGTTTCTTCGCAAATTAGGTACATATAAAACATTCTCTAGTTTACATTTCTCCCATGTACCATTAACATTTTTATTTATCAGTATGGTTCCTTCACCACATATTTTTATACTCTGTTTGTTACCTAATGTAACAGAATTGTTGTCATAAGACTCATTGAACTCACAGAAGTAATCTCGCTTGTAGGTCATATGCATTGAAGCTCCACTATCGAGTATCCATACCTCTTCATCGCGTTCCCGCAACACAGCATTGAACGCTAACATATTCACCGGTTTCTTATCATACTTCTTCTTAGGTAATCGGCAATCCTTTGCGAAGTGGCCTCTTTTATTGCAGTTATAGCATACAAATCTATGACTTGACCCTTTTTGATCATTTGAAGCGTTCTTTCTAATTTCATATCTTGATTTGAAATTACTTTTTGATGCTATTAGTGCTGCCTCACTACTACTTGCATCATTGGCAAGGCTGGCTTCTTCATCTATTAGCCGGGAAGTGAGGTTTTGAATTGTCTGACTTTCTTCATCTAGTGAGAGCCATGCTTGTCTGAGTGAACGGTATGTTGGTGGTAATGTGCTCAGAATCTTGGTCATTACCGCAGTCTCACTGATTTTCTCACCAGTTTCCCGTAGCTGCTTCGCTAAACTTTCCACTTTGGACACATGCTGTGCCATCGTGTCACTGGCACCATATGAATATTGGTAAAATTTCTCATGAACCAACATTTTGTTATATTCAGATTTCTGCTCATAGATGGCTTCCAATTTTGTCATCACTTCTTTAGCAGTCTCGCAGTTTTCTATTAGAGATATCTGGTTCAAATCCATGGACGATGTGAGAATGAACATGGCCATACCGTCGTCTTTATTCCATTGCACTTGCGAACTGGTTTCATCTGGTCTTGCCTTTTCTATATTTAATCCTTTTGCTCTCAACGCGCATTTCACTTGGAATTTCCATTGTTTGAAATTTCTTCCATCAAACTTCTCAATTTTCATGGCGTTCGTAACCTCCATTGTAGGTTAATTTTTTATCGGTCGTAATCTTGCTCTTAACTTCAGTTTATTTATTGAAATATATATTCTTCGAATGCCTGGGCCCATAACCTATTGAGAGTAGGCAGTATTTCATTAAAACTCGTTAGATTTCCGTACTTAGATAATTTTATTTCTTAGCACAACAAGTGACATTTCAGATCCTTCTAGAGAGAACAACAACGCCGCGCGTGGCGGAAACCTAAACTATAAAATGAACGTTTACGAAGGCGGTCCGAAACAATGTTTACAAAGACAGCTTATTACTACTTTGACTACATTATAAATTTATTTATTCAACATTTAGAATATATAATAACACTTTCAATACGTGTATACGAACTCTACCCATAAATAAGCCCTTCCAGCTCATGTTTTCCCTCCCTCCTATGATCCCGGGCTCTTCAGGCGGGGCGTGAAATAGCATTTAAGCAGGCCTTCAGGGTGAGTGCGACAGGCTCAATACGATCTATTGTGCCTGTCGACCTCATATTTGGATCTCACTACCGCTTACCATCAGGTGGCGTGAGGTCATCTTGTTTGACTATTATAAAAATAAAATCGTCTCGTGTAAAACCCCTAAAGGTAGCATAACCTCTGCTCAGAATTCCTGAGCGAGTAATCTTTTATTAAAGGGACGTTATCATCTCCTAGATGTTTATCGGAAGGAATTTATGAGAATAAAGCTTACTTTATTCTCTAATGTTACATGTAGAGTATTGGATTTGCGTAATTTTGTTTCGTTGATATGGATTTTTTGCGTCCTTAAGTAACAAAGAGATATGTCGTAAAATACTGGTTGGACCTGTTGTAATGAGACTTCATGTCAACCACTGTATAATATCTTATTTTTAGTAGTACCTCACGATGTTGTAATAATAACTGGTATTTTTTTTTACATAGTATTAAAAATTTGTCATCAATAACTTAATTTACGGGCTCTGCAGGCAGGACGCGAAATGGCATCTATGCAAGCCATGGGTGTGGGATTAATGCTCAAAACAGTATATTGTGCCTGGCAAGCTCATTTGCATTATGCGGCCACACAAATTTTACACATCGTTCATAAAAAAAATCTTTACTATGCAAATTCAATCATCTAACTTTTTTTTCATCAACATTATCATTAACTCCAAAAAAAAAACACAGCTACGTTATAAAAAAAAGACGTACTCAACTACACTTATTTACTTTCGAACAAAACATTCGCGCTGACCTAGCTAAAACAAATGAAGTTCAAATACCTATTAGGTGCGGAAGCCGCAGCTGTGTAAAGCTATGTGTGCACTATCTGGCACACATCAGGACAATGAGGCTTTACATGAGTGCATACTCGGGTCATTAGACCGCAGCGGTGTTTGAGAACTGCGGACTTACACCAAGGTAGGGTAGTGACGTCACACACATTATCGATGTTAGCTACGCCAATATAAAATGAGATTCGTATGTTGAGGATCATAAAACTTGTTGATAAAGTTTGTCAGATTAAATCGACAATAAATAGCTAGTACTTTTCCTCATTTACAAACGAACTAAAACATAAAAGACAAGACTCTCATTCATTCATTTATCATTGTTCACTAAATATTTTACTTATGACGTATACTTTTTAAAGTTACATTCGCACTTAACGGAAAGCTTTATTAATACCAACTATCACATAAATTGATCTAATCCCGTGACAAGTAGCATATGCACTTGTGTTACGGAATGAATTTTCAAATGTTTATAAATCACAGATATCTGGATGTCATATGAAAACTAGCTAACTTAACACTATAACTCTCTCAAGTCTAGATCAGACTTCAGCCGTCAAACACAAAATCCACTCCCACCATGTTTCCCAACTGGATCCACTCCAAGATAATTCCCTATCGTCTCCACTTCCCAGGTGCGATCGGTCCCATCCAGCCCGTCACTATCGCCCTCGACGTAATTGCCGCGCTTCACACACCACGCTCCTTCGCCCGATTCTGGCGTCTGCGGACTAATCGTGCTTTGAGAGAGGATTCTGGGATTACCCAGAAGTGACAGCATTGGTGTTAATAGACGATGCTATCTCAAACGTGAAGATTCAAAAGTCAAGAGAGAATTTTTAAATGCCACATGTTTACACATCAATGTTAGTACTCTTAAAGGTGTCCTAGGAAAAAGTTGTTAATTTCTGCCTTAATTTGCCTTGAGAAAATGGGACTGGATAACTCCGTGGACCAGATACTGATTGCTGTAGTTTACTACAGCAATCTCCTTGTACCACTTTCAAGACATTATGTACTTAAATAGGGTCTTTTTGAAAATCAATAAAACTTTTTTGTTACGCCCCGACGCCATTTGATGACGCTCTCAAGCTCGATTATAAAGATATCTAGGTATGAGTCGGTCCATCGCATGGATGACTTCCCGCAAATAAAGTCCGTGATTAGCAGTTCACTTAACGAGTGCAGCAGGATGACTACCAGCAGGGAGAAATGGCGGGACATCGTAAGGCGCACGTTGGCGCCCGTCTCCAACACTACATGATGACCACGACCACACTGTCAAGAGTGATACGACTAAGAAGAAGAAGTATGAGTGCCTTTCAATCTCTCGCAAGTTAGATGATGATCACAACTTTACTTCAAGCCATCATAATTCCGTAAGGAAAAAAAAAACATAAAAATATAAGCACCATAGCTAAACAAAGCTCCTATAACATAGACTTTACATTCAAATTCACTGTCCAGTGAAACAGAATTGTTCACGAAGAAAATCCACTTAGAGTTAGATAGAAATGCTCAGTTCGCTCAGAATAAGGCACCGACTGCAAGTCTATTTCTGAATTTCTCGCCCCAACGAGCCTTTGAATCGTATCGTGCGGCGTTTGAGGTAAATCGAGTCGGCAATGATCGTTCATTAATTAACCTGAAAACTCGATTTTCAGTACCTACAATTTTGCAAATGACGTATACCGTACTTGATGGGCCCACTTAGTAAGGCGTCGGGCCTTCAACCGCCAAATTCCTAACTCCGGGCTGAGTAAGTTTATTACAGTATAACTCACACAAATTTTGCCCGACCCCGGACTCGAACTCGAACACTTGCTTCCAATAGACCAACGAGGCAGTTACCCACTTAGTATGCCTCTATCTAAACCTTATAAACCGATTCATGTTTTGCGTACGATGCTGACCAATCGACGTACATGAGACGTTTGATACACATCGGGCTAGAGAATGTAAAAGAGGATAAATCTTATCCTAGCAACGCACAATCAATGTGATCATAATCATGAAGCTAACTAGGGCGCTAGAGCGACGATGACCTATTTAATTGGCTAAGACGATTTCTTTCCATGCCATTTAGCCAGAGAGGTAGCCAGTTCAAATTTAAAATTGATACGTACCATTTATTCAATGTTCTTTCGATTAATAAGTTCCTTCAAAAGCAATTCATGCAAAATCCTTTGATCCCACCAATTACAATGATGTTCTTTATATTTTTCACTTTACATAACAGTAATTCATCGCCAATACTCAAAGATACGACTTCCATGTTTTCAATAAATCTGACCTGGAAATTTTCAATACGAATATTCTAATATCCCTTCTTGTTCAGTGAGTCGACTCCCCTTTCTCTGAAAGGCTATGAAATATTTTCATTCCCAACCCGAGCAATAAAGGAAGATTAATATTTTGTATTAGTATTAAGATGCTTAATATTTTACTTGAAATGCACGTATTGGTTTCTGAATATTATTTATACGGGATCTCGTAAAAGGTTTATGATGAACATAAAGACTTCCCATGTGCGATAATGTATGCAGAAACATCAAAGGTATTTTCGGCCTGATTTTAAAAATGTTTCAAAGGTTCAGTAAACACAGTATTTCAAAATGTGAGTGCCTGTCCGAAAATATCCATACAGTCACGTTTTATTTTGCTTATCTATGTTTTTTTTAAATAATAATAAATAATAATTATTTATTGCATAAAACATACGTCGTGCTTAAGATACTTAGCACGGAAGGAAATCAATTTATGGGATGTTTTGTCATAGTTACTCTGCGGTAAGTATGTGAGGTTGTGTAAATTTATATTTACGTACTTTGCGATATTATCTATTTATTTATCTTAATTGCTATGAACACCATACAAAACAATAGTGCAATTTTTTGAGCGCATTTAGAGAGTCACAATAATGTTACGACCAAATAAAACATGTTTAAATCTATATAAATAAAATAAATAAATATTTCACAACATCACATACATTGATCTGATCCCGTGGTAAGTAGCTTAAGCACTTGTGTTACGGGTATCAGAATCAACAGTGGATACACAAATATACTTAAATATATTTAATAATACACCCAGACACGAAACAAACACCGATGTTCGTCACACAAATATTTGTCCCGAGTGGGAATCGAACCCACGACTCTTGGAACCGTAGGTAGTAAACCTGGGTCACTAGCCACTGTTCCACCGAGCCAGCCAATTATTTGGTGGTAACATTTATGCTATCATGAGACCTCATAACACAATAAACAAAAAAAAATAACAAGTTTAGTTTAGCTGGAGCAGCCAAATAGCCACTAGTATATCGGATCCTCAGAGTTAGTAACACAACATCTTGTAGGTTTTACCTGTCATGGTTACTTAAATTAGAAAACTGCAAATGTCCGGGATATTTACCATGTTGTTTTGTTTCAATGATCTCCTGATATTTCGTCACTTAGTTGCAAGCGCCATGATCACGGGTGAACTGACTGGTGTAAATATCCCGGACATTTTCAGTTCTCCATCTTGTAGGTGTTAAACTACACACTCCATGCAAGTCTGTGGCCACTCTGAGTCGCGAGTCCCCGTATCGTTTTGTAACTGGTTTAATTAACACCTGCAATTACCTCTAGTGCTTGCCTCAGGCGCCGCTTGCAAACTGAAGACACAAGTTAAGTTCACTTACTGTGGTATTCTGATAGACTGTCGTATTCTGGAATCAATCTTTATAGAATACCGGTCGTCGAAATGTATGATCCTACGACAGTTAGTATGGAATCATAGTCATTATCATCATACATCTTCGTTGTTTACTGGACATAGGCCTTTTTTTCCTAACTGACATAACGATGATGGCTTGGAGTAGCCTCGTCATCATCACCGGACTTGCAGGGGAGCTGATGACTCTGACCCCTAAAGACATATTCCTCCCCAAATGCACGCCATCCCCGCGTATCCGCTGATAACATGAAATCAGATGATCAGTTTTATGCATAATTCTCTCTTCTTCCCTTTATTACTCGAGTGATTTCAACTACTCTCTATAAAGTGTTTTTCGGGATGAAAAGTACTCTATGCATACTTTGTTATGTTATATCCATATACATATGTTACATTTTAAGAATATTAACTGAGAAATAAAGAATGAAGGAAGAGATTAAAAACAAACAAACACACTTTTGCATTCTAAATACCGAATAACTGAGCAAGAACAGTGTTCTTAATGAATATACCTGAAGTATCAAAAAAACATTGTATTTTCGACTTCAGTACTGATACTTTTTTTTTGCATACCCTTTCGTATCATTTCGCCGCACCTTTGAGGCAGATATCCGTAAACACAAAAAATATCGCACGCCGCTTTCGTTTAGGAAAATCCAGCCTATTATAATATCGCTTCCACAGACTCCTATCTAATTCCCCATTCATCGAACGATGTATTCTTACCATCGCCTTTAAGACATCCACAAATCAAACCCTAAAAGTGAAGGGGTAAGAACGAGAATCGCATGCGCCTAGGCTATTAGGTTAATCCTTATGGAATTCGATACAAAATAGCTTTATTTTTTTTTTTGGAGGAAACTTGCGATATTCCACGAGCCTCTTCTAAATATTGGATTAAGATGAAAACGTGATTTACAGTCGATTGCATAGGGAAATGTTTTGTAAAGAATTATTGTCTCCCTTGAAAATGGTTACACAATTGTTTGGTATCGTTTGTACGTGTTCAGTGACTTTCGTAGATTTTTTCTACAAATTAAGTTAAAGTTGTAAGTAAGTGTAAATTTATATTATTTTTACGCTAAGTTGTACCCTAGGAAAACAAAAATATCTTTTAAAGATAAAACATACTACATTGAACAAAGGGATACGCAAAAAAAAATACAAATACTAAAACTTAACAAATTTATTGTCAACTCGGTGTCCCCCTATTGATTTAACATACACAAGGCAGCACTCACCAATAAAATCATTACTTTAATCTCCACTTCCAATCCAAAAAGTCACCATAAAACCTATCATTGGAAGCTCTAACGAATTCTCACGGTCGCAAAGAGTAATTGGAGACAGATGCTATAGCTCGGTGTGTCCCTAATTACAGAAGAAATATGCCCCATGAAATTATTAATTAATATATATCGTGTACACGTGTGAAACCCTCGTGTAATTATGATTTATGACCGGTAGAAAGCGCAGGTCGGTTTTTTGTCGTAATTTAGTATAGTTGGTAGTGAATTTAGTGTTGACTCTGGTATCAATTAGCTCTTTGATCTCAAATGAGGTAGAATTGGGTATGATGCATTTTCGTTTTGGTGGGCTATGATTTTTATTTTGGCTTCACTGAAATGTATTACTTTTCACTCGTATTTAGCATTTAGGGGGAGCTTTTTTTAGTATGTTAAGTAGCCAAAACTGTTGTATAAAGTATTTTTTAGCATTTTCAGGCAAACAAAATAATCTTTCTTTCACTTTTGCATTAAAAAGCTGTTGCGTCTTATTAATAATTCGCTTTTCGTGTTCGATGCCTAATACATTGAAGAGTGGACTACAAGTGTTATCATAAAACTCGAGGATGCAAAGTCGAAGTACAATAGTAAGTAATATCAAATTTGTGTTTCTAATTTAGACTATTATTAATTCAGGGAGTTCTTACTTTAGTTACGAACGACTTGTTCCGAATATCAGTCAAGTGATCAAAAATATCACAGTATCGTCTTGAATTAACCCAGATCTAAATGCATCAAATGAAACATTCAAGCGGCCCGTTCCGTTCTAGCCAAATTTGAGACTGCGCCATCTTAATATCGACGTAAACAACGAGGCATTTGCATCTGCAGATATTTGACCTTAATCCGGCGACTGCGCCAATTTGCCCGATTTTACATTCTAGACTCGAACCGGGGACCTCGCGATGACAGCGAAATTGGTCACCAAAACAGTTCGCGGGGAGTATTTGGGTCACTCGTAGTGATGGCAAGGTAGGTCTTAATGGGACAATACATTATAATATATTTTGGGTTTTTGGATTAAAATTAAAATATTTTTTACTTAATGGATGTATAAAATGTGATTTTGAATTATGTTTTGGAAAAAGGAGAATAATAATAATAAGGCGTCCGACCGATTTCGGCCATGGCGGCCGATCTCAATTTAGATCATTCAAGAGCGCAGGACATATTATTATAATACACAAGTGTACGCGCAAACACAAGTGCACTCTCCGTTCCTTTACTCTCATAGTTCGGTGAGATGACAATCCGACATGACCGATGAGAGATCGGGCGCAGGAGCACCGGCTTAACGTGCATGGTAACAGCGTGAGAAAACCATCAACAATACATTCTCCACTCCATTGTTAGCTACTAACCACTTTTAGGAGAAGATCGTCTTTTGTTTCGGAAACGTCCCGTTTTGAAGGCTCATCCAACCGTCCCGATTTTTAATCCGAATACGCCGGCCAACACTGACCGTTTCGAACCCGTTATTTATTCACGCCGCTAGTATTTTCAGACGGGTCGTATGTATTTTAAAGGGATTAATTTTTGCCGCTGACCTGCGTCATGTGGCGTCGAGGTTTCCCTAATTAAGGGTGAATGATGTCAGTGATTCTGACTTTTGTATTTCTGGATAAAACAGGGATTACGCTTTATTTTGATAATTTATTTAGTGCTTTTTTAATTTGAAGGGCTCTTACTGGATACAATTTTGTTTTTGGGTCAAAAATGTTTAAGTATCTAATGTCTATCGACTATTCATTCTATCAATAAATACAATAATGTGGTCCCTGTTATACACATATCGCACACACAAACAAACAACACACACACATACACACACACACAAACTAAACACACACACAAATTACTGTAATAAAATTTGATTATTTCTTTAGAACATTAATTATAAAAACGGAAGTGTTTGGCTTTGTTAAATTACAACATGTGAAACTGTGGAAGAATGATTGGCGTCTGTCACACAGTTTCTACGTAAACTAGCGCAGACGTTAATGTTCGTTCTTACTTAATGGCCCCTTTATTTGTCATTTTCGTAAGCTAAAATATGTACCTTTAATTTGCATCAATAAAGATTATTATTATTATTATTATCAGTCATATCCATATTCTCGGGACTACAGAGTCTCGGATTTTTGGGAGGCGTGCGTGGGGCCAAAGCCAACACATAGAGGCCCTTTTATGACTTGTATGCTATATGTAAAGTGGCACCAGCCGACGATTATCCCTGTATATGTTACCGGAAATGTATGAAATCAAGGAATTGTATACAATTCCTAGGAAATGTGTACAATTCCTAAACTGTTTAGGAAATGTATAAAATATTGTTTGAAAAACTATTCAATGCATAGATATCCTAGGAAATGTGTACATTTCCTCGGAATTGTATAAAATTCCTATATCGTATTAGGAAATGTGTAAAGTAAATGCTTTCTATAGTAAAACACGTTATTAATAAAAAAAACCCCGCTTTTATTACCTTTTATTTGGTTGACCTGTATGTATTTAAGTAAGAAAATAAATTTAACATCTTCTTACGATTGGAGGATTATGAAAATTTACAATCGTATGTGATTTTGATGACAATACAATAATATGGTACTGTCGAGCTGATCTGATAATGGAGCCGAAAGATATGAACTGGAACCTTATGATGGATGATCGTATCATAGCCTTATTTGCACTGGTTGGAAAGGTATCTTAATACTGTGAGCAAATACTAAAAAGTGTAAATAAAAACTATTAAACTCTATAGTATTGGTGCACGTAAAAGTCAAAAATAAATTACGAGTCGTTCAAGTTGTCTCTATTCTGGGCTGGGGTGTAAACTATGTGCTTTTAATTATAATTTTTGATTGTAAAAGCCGGAAAGAATTTCTTGTAAACAAATACGCGAATAAGAACTTTACATTTTGCCACTGTTGACTGGTATTTTGGACAGATTGTTTAATGTAGAGCCTCCTACTAGTCGTGCTGCAACTCTAGTTAAAGCACCGATCTCTGTAATCTGCTTCTATATACTAAAAATCCTACCTGTTCCAGCGCCCCACGCTTTTGCAATCAAATATAATAATTTAAAGCACATAGTTTACACGTCAGCTCAGAAATAGAGACAACTTGAACGACCCTTTATTAATTTTGACTTTTCCGTGCACCAATAGACGCGTGG
Organism: Maruca vitrata; assembly: GCA_039566165.1. NCBI lineage: Eukaryota > Metazoa > Arthropoda > Insecta > Lepidoptera > Crambidae > Maruca > Maruca vitrata. The sequence continues at coordinate 1,701,097 of CM076917.1, forward strand.
TTAAGTGTTTTTTTAAACACACAACAGATATCATGCTGTAGCACAGCTTGTATTGCAAAGGCACTTCTTCAATCCCTGGCCGGTTCCAGTGTATTACAAGTTGGCAACTGACCGTAGTTCAATCTCGGTACTCGGTACATCGTTTGCATCAAAAATAACTTTGGACACTCATAATTCTGAGATCGAGAATATAATTGTTTTAAGATAACATTCTTGGTACCAATCCCAAAGAGTTCATCATCGGTTTTAGTCCAAACTACACCAATAAGAGGCAATTTACAAAGAACTTCGCGATCCCCTGATCAGGCGAAGCAATACCTTCCGTCTCGCTGTCGCGTACTCACTAATATCTTAATTTTTTTACATTTCCGATTGCTATTTAGGAAATGTATAGATTTCCTAGGAAATGTGTAATGTGTAATTTATTTCACACATTTCCGTGTGATTTTAGGAATTACATACATTTCCTAGGAATTGTATACAATGACGGATTACATACATTTCCGGTAACATATACACTATAAAATGCAGCCAAGGACAATATTATTATTATTATCAATAGCTATGTTTGACAAAATAAGACCAAATTGAAATGTGATATTATTATTTCTTCACAAAAAAATATAAACACTGTTATTTGAGGATTTTTTTTTATGAAAAGCTCCCTGGTTGTCTTCCCTCCTCTACATACGAGTTCGACATGCACATTATACCCTATTTAAGCGGATATTTTGACAATGCAATTTGCTCGAGTCATTATTACTTATTTTTCCGAGGGTAAAAGCCTACAAAACAAAGTTACAAGACAATGCTCTCATTATGAACAATTTAGGTCATTCAGGTTCACTCAACTTGTGACCAGACTCCTTAGGGAAACACAATCCCTGTCCATACCACTAAAATACATGGAACAGTTAAAATATTAGTCGATGCTCCAACCGATGTAGCATCCATTGCTTCGTTTTAATTAGTTTGAAGTTTATAGTTGCCTTATAGAAACTCGATGGATTAAGCTTGATTGGTTTTAGCGAAATTGTCGGTTCATTTGTTCTGGCGTAACTCGATAGCACGGGATTCACGTGGTTCACAAACTAAACACAATCTGAAGTGACTATTGACTATTCTTGTTCGTTTCAAAACTTTTTTTTCTCAATTCCGCGTTTAACGCAGCTACGGTTTCGTGTTTCTGATAATTTTTTGTTCTCATCCCTTTTCGTTAAGTAGGAAATAATAGTCTTGAGTTAGATCCGATTACGTGTCTTTATTAATTTGATTGACAGTTGATCGATAATTTCCGTTGCCATTATTTCGATGAGGGATTATTTTAAATTGATGAGATCTTATTCATTGGTATGAGAGCGATGCGATGTTTTGTATAGTGAGTGAGTCGAATAAGACAAACTTAGAAAGTCTTTGCACAGAATAAATAAATAAATTACACAACTTCACATACATCCATCTGATCCCGTAGTAAGTAGCTTAATGGTCCAAGATCCCAGAGCTGCCAGACATCACTTATTTTCTAATGGACAAAATATATACGATTGAGTAGTGGTGGGGTGTACTATCATCATATGACTAGTTGCTACCTTGACCAGACGGCCATTTTTCAGGTATCAATTAATCAAGGTACATAGAAACACTGCTCACCTCACTTAAAATTCTGATGGCTGATTTTAACATATGTTTCACACAATATCATTAAAAATCAGGATTCATTACTCCCAGACACTTGCGGTCGGCGGTTTTTACCTTACAGACGCTTTAAAGCTATGAAAAAAATTAATTAAGGTTACTTATTCATTGATGCTTGATTTTTAGAAATAACTACTACAATTGGCGGCCATAACGACAATCAGTTGCAAAACATTATCGACAAAGCTATTATTAAGTACTCGCTACATCTCAAGCTTTCAAACTAATGTCGCGCGTAGGTCTCCAATTAATCCATCAATGAGGAAACTGGCAAATGTTCATTATGTTCATTATGAGCAACTATGTCGCTTTGAGAGCGACACCCGACCGCATCAAAGGATCTACGGAGTAGAAATTAAATGGTTTGTGCAATAAAATAGTTGCCGGCATATAGAATGCTCGGTGTGCAAATTAAGCTCGATTTGTTTAATTGGGATATATTAAGGGACGAATGTCCTAACATATCAGTTGAATAGCTTTTACTATGATAATTTTTACTGTCTTATAATAAGATAAGCAAGTAATTGGAAGGGCAATGTTCAGATTATGAATTCAGTGAAATCAGTTTTAAAATTTTTCTTATTTTAGAACTAAATTTTACGGGGGCACATTACCGGTTTTATGTCTTATCTGAGATTTATACCGTTGTTATATTTAAAAGACATTTGTGACATAATATTCACGCATATATTTGTCCCTAGTGGAAGTCGGAACCACGACACTTGACATTACAGATAGGGATCCTTCCCAACGCGCCATCGAGCTTGTGAAGTTTTATTTTTTGCCACCAGTTTTTAAACCATTTTTTTTTGTTTAATAAGAACTTTCCCCCGAAAAATGAAATCCAAAAAGTTGATACCGAAATCGGTCCATCCGTTGTCGACATTGGCACATTCTGCGATTCATTACATGGTAGGTAGGATAAAAACCTTCACCAGGATTCGCACAGACAATACTAAACTACCAAAGATGCTTTTGAACAATTAGCATACACAAGTAGCGTTGCACCGCGCTGCCCACCCTGGATCAGACTCGGTATCGTTGCATCTCCATCTCATCTCTTCAGTCAGGGGATTCCAGTCACAACTATCTGTCCGGTGGTTGGTTAACGCTATACGGGTAAGCGACCCCGGCTCCTCGAGCTACTATCGACTCAGTCCAAATCATCCGAGGCGATAGTATCCTTCCTCCCCTTTTCCTTCCCCCGTCATATAACCTTGCTACTCGTGTGAACGCAATGACCTTGTTAAAACAATGCACAAGGCAGAATGGCGGTGACGTGGTCCACAGCCCGTCACGTCACGTTTCCCACAGAGGTGAAAAGTGGATCGCTGGTAGTGATCTCTGCCTACCCTTCTGGGAAAAAGGCGTGATTTTATGTATGTATGTAGTATAGTACCAAAGACGCTTTTGTGATTAGCATACACAAGTAGCGTTGCATCGCACTGCCCACGCTGCATCAGATAACTGCATCAGACACGGTATCGTTGGATCTCGACGCGATCGGCTGCAGCCGCTTATCAGCGTAATGCATCTTGAATCATGTTTGCTGAATTAATTCGCGATCTTTGTGTGCTTATAATTGTTTGTGATAATGTCTGTGCCCATTAGGCGTTTGGGAGTTATGAGCGGCTGTGTTTGTGTTTGCGATTGATTGTAATCAATTCATCATCAGCCAATGTACGGGGACAGGCCTACCCTAAACTAGGACGATAATTGTAATTAATTATTGATTTGCAATCTTACGTTACTTTTACGATGGATTGGAGATGTTTTATTTATTTTTTTATTTGGTACAGCAACAGAACACAAATCCAGGCTTATACAAAAAATATTTTAGGTATGATAAAAGTTAAATTTGCGCCCCGAATTTTTTTCGTTTTTTTCGTTCGCTTTCATAGCTGAACACGGCAATGGCATTTAGCATTTTATTAGCTATTTGACGGCCAAGAGCGAGTAGAAATTATTGAGGTTTATTCAGTTACTAGCTGTGCCAGCGACTTCGTTCGCGTTTTCCCCGTTTTTTACACATTTTCCATTGTATCTTTGCTCCTATTGGTCGCAGCGTGATGTTATATAGCCTTAAGCCTTCCTCGATAAATGGTCTATACAACGCAAAAAGATTTTTTCAAATCGAACCAGTAGTTCCTGAGATTAGCGCGTTCAAACAAACAAACAAACAAACTCTTCAGCTTTATAATATTAGTATAGATTATTATTTCAGATTAATATCACACACTTAGGCTGGCTCGGTGGAACAGTGGTGAAAGATCGTAGCTAGCTACGATTTCCAGATTCGTGGGTACGATTCCCACTCTGGATAAATAATTCCGTGTCTGGGTGTATTTTTAAATATATTTGTGCATCCACTGTTGGTTCTGATATCTATACATAGTATAAAATGAAGTTGCGAAGGGCGCCCAAAATGTGTTTGTTACCTAGGATCTCAAAAACTACTATATCAATAGCTATGCGGTTTTCAATAATGGAAAGAAGACATTCGAGGGATTCTATAGGTGTATAATTTAGGTGATCCTACTTAAGAAATTATTAGAGTAATCGTAACAGTTAAAAAAAAACGAGCTTTTTAGAGGCTTGCATTACGCTACTTACCAAGAATCAAATCATATAGATTTTTTTGTCCGGAGTGGGAATCGAACTCACGACTCTTGGCGGAAGAAACAGGGCCACTATCCAATACGCCATCGAGCGAGTCATAAACACTTGCAATAATGTCACAATGAATGCGTGGTTTGTGTGATGAACATCGGTGTTTGTTCCGTGTCTGGTTGTTAATATAAATTTAAGTTTATATTTATGTCCGAGCGTCAATCAACGCAGTCCTATAATTGTTCGCTCCGTACAAATTTGTCTTAAATTGTGGTAAAAAGTGACGCATTCGTATAACACTTATCAATTATAAATAGCCAAGAAGTGAATCTAACTAATAGTGAAAAAAGTTTTGTGAAATGTATGTGAAATAAAAAGTAACAAGCATTTTAAATTCAAAATATTTAAAAAACGGCCGCCGACCGTGACCTACGACAACTCGCAACGCGCTCGCTGGTGTGACTCGCCGCCCGCGCCCCGCGCTCTACCCCCGCGCCGTGCTGCGTTCAAACGGGCAAGTACACTTGCCGGCGTGCCTCGTTCAGTACTACGCAAAGTAAGGAGTATGTCTCAGGCAAAACCCAAATTCGGATGCTGTGAAAGGCAGACATCATCACCAAATATCCTCAACTGCCAACTTTGTAAGTACAAATATCATCTGGGCTGTGTGAATATACATAAATCACTGAAGGAATTGTCGGAAGAATATAAATCGAAATTCACCTGTTCGAGCTGTCTAAGTAAGCTGCCTAAATCAGATAACACGAATACGCCAATACGAGCCTCTTCAAATCAAGAAATTAAAGAGAAACAATCAGAAGATACTTCTTCGGTTAACATCAATTCCAAACGCGGAAGCCAACCTTCACAGCGGTGTGTTTCTCCTGTAAACACAGACAACATACGCCAAATTATCAGAGAAGAACTCGTTAACGCAATAGAAAGTTTTAGAACCAGTATTATCAAAGAGTTTGAACAAAAAACGAATCTAGTCCTTGAGCGTTTTAGTCAGCTCTCTGACACACTTACGGCAATTGAAAAACAACAGGAGTATCTGAAAGAGGAAGTTAAATCGAATACCAGTAGTATAAAGATTTTAGAGAAGGAAAACACAACTCTAAGAAACACAGTCTCCGACCTTAACTCTCGACTAGCTAGAATTGAACAACACGCTCGAGCAAGTAATTTGGAGATACAAAACGTACCTGAACATAAGTCTGAAAATCTAAATACATTGGTCAAGCAGATCGGTACAGTCACCAATTGCAAACTAGTAGATACTGATATTCAGCTTTGCACGAGAGTAGCCGAAGTAAATAACGACAGTCAGCGGCCCAGGTCAATTGTCGTAAAATTTAGCTCTCAAAAGACGCGCGATAGCTTTCTAGCTTCAACTCTGGTATTCAACAAAAAATCCAAAAGTTTCACTGACAAACTTAACACTAGTCACTTGGGTATCGGAGGAGAGAAGAAACCTGTCTTCGTTGCGGAGCACCTCTCTCCGGCGCAGAAGTCGCTGCACGCAGCGGCTCGCATCAGGGCTAAGGAGCTTAATTACAAATTTGTCTGGGTGAGAAGCGGCTAGATTTTTATGAGAAAAACTGAAACCTCTGAGTACAAATTGATTAAGACCACTCAGGAGTTATCAGAGCTTATCTAGTTGTTTGTTAATTTCTGTCTTATTAATTATTGTCTGTTTTTGTTTCATTATTTTATTTTAATTTGTTTTTATTTAAGACTACAAGTTTATGTCACACGATTGTTTAAATATATATTATCAAAATGTTAGAGGGCTGAACACAAATGCGACTGAGGTACGTCATAATATAATTAATAGAAATTACGACATTTATATATTCACTGAGACTTGGCTTAACGGTGGATGCTATGATGGTGAGTTTTTGAAAACGGATATAATGTGTACAGGCGAGATCGTGAATCTTCTGCTTCAACTAAAAGAGGGGAGGCGGTGTCCTGATAGCGGTTACCGATCGGCTATTGTCAGCACGAGTATCAGAGTATGAGAGCGATTGCGAAGACTTATGGGTATCAATAACCACAAAATCAGGGAAATATAAGGTAGTCAATATTTGTGCCGTCTATTTACCACCGCCCGTTACTAATAACAATCTAGGGATATTCACAGACAAATTAAATGCGTATTTTCAGGCCCGTAATGGTAATGAACGTACACTGATTGCAGGAGATTTCAATATGAGTAGTATATTATGGCAGCACAGCCAAAATGATGTAGGTCTGAAACCGACGGGTTATAGCAACTGCGAACTTTTTATGTAGTTTGATTGACTTTATGGAACTTAATGATCTGAAACAATTTAATGGTGTGAATAATCAAAGTGGTAAAATTCTAGATTTGATGATAGGTGACCTGGAGGATTTAAATATTAAGGAATGTTTACAGCCGATTAGGAGTTTAGATAAATTTCATCCTGCTCTTGAAATCAAAATGACTATTAAAGTTGAGTCTAATAAAAAATCAATGTCAATAGAACGGTTTAACTTTTACAAAGGTGATTATTTGGCAATCAACGCTTCTCTTCGATTAGTTTCGTGGGAGGAGGAACTATTTCTCTGTAACGACGTAAACGAGATGTTGGCTAGGTTTAATGAAATTTTGAAAGGTATTATTGAGAAACATATTCAAAAAACAAAAACACGTCAAGGTTCCTTACCTGTCTGGTTTACCTCAGTTAATATATCTTCTGAAGCAAAAATTAAAATACCACAATAAGAACAATAAGAACCCACTTGACAAATTAGAATTTGAATATTTGCGGGATGATTGCAATAAAATGATTAAAAAATGTTACAATAATTATATAAATACAATTGAAAAAGAAATTTAAAAAAAACCCGAAGTTTTCTGGACTCGTATAAAAAATATGAGGAAAAAATACTTCAAAATACCCTCTTATCATGACCCTTAACGGTGCATCATCTTCCGAAATAAACCGAATCCCTGACATGTTTGCAACCCATTTTTCGTCTGTATACGGTTCAGGCGATGACACCACCGATAAGTTGAGCATACCGCTACCCGATATAGATAGGATAGATGAAATCCATTTTTTTCAATTCAGCCAAGACGAAGTAAAAAGGAAACTGAAAAGTATTGACACAAGAAAAGGAGTGGGCCCTGACAACATCCACCCCCTCTTCCTTGTCAATTGTGCAAACACCTTGGCTCAGCCATTGTCAATGTTGTATAACAGATCACTGAGTACGGGTACGTTTCCTGATTCCTGGAAGTTGGCTAGAGTGGTTCCTATATATAAAAGTGGCAAAAAAGATTGTATTACGAATTATCGACCGGTGTCCATGCTTTCGGCAATATCAAAAGTATTCGAGTCAATGGTTCACTCTGTTATGTACAGACACATTCATAAATATATTAGCGATGATCAATTCGGTTTTATGCAGAAGCGGTCCACTAATACAAACTTGATGCTGTTTACGTCAGAGCTAAGGGAGGCCGTTGATCTAGGACATCAAGTTGACGCAATTTACACGGACTTCTCAAAAGCTTTTGATAAGGTCAATCATAATATCCTCATAGCAAAGTTGCACAAGTTTGGAGTAACGGACAAATTACTGGACTGGTGCGAATCTTACTTAAAAAACCGCCTTTCGAGAGTGGTAGTTGACGGTGAGCAATCTGAATCTTTTACTGCGTTGTCGGGTGTTCCACAAGGCTCCGTTCTTGGACCTCTGTTCCTTAACATTTTTATCAATGATGTTGCAAGTGTAATAAAGCACAGTAAAATCTACCTATTTGCGGATGACCTTAAGTTGACCAAGACAGTACTCACAGATATGGATTCTAAGAATTTACAAGAGGACCTCGACAGCCTCCATAAATGGTGTAGCCAGAACAGGATGGTACTGAATTCGAAGAAATGCTATCACATAAAATTTACCAAAAAAAGGAATAAGATTAGCACTGAATACCTTATTGCTGACAATAAGCTAGATGATGTTACTGTTATCAGAGACTTGGGCGTATTACTGGATAGTCAATTGCGATTTACTGATCACATTGATAAAATCATAAAGGAACCGAACAAAGCTTTAGGATTTATCCTTCGAACTGCTAAAGACTTTAAAAATCCTACTACCGTGGCTCTTTTATTCAACACTTACGTGAGAAGCAGGCTTGAGTACTGTAGTCAGGTATGGTCCCCAAGCTACAATCTACACATACTTCGTATTGAAAAAGTGCAAAAAAAAACTGATTCGCAACATGACTTTTCGATTTAGAGCACCTAGTACGAGTATGTTAACATCATACACCGATAATTTAAAAAGATTTAACCTTAATCCACTCACTGTACGACGCACGATCCTGGATATGTCTTACTTGCACAAGCTGGTGAATGACCAAGTAAATTGCCCCAAGCTCCTTGCCAAACTAGATTTTAATATTCCCATCAGAATTCCCAGATACCCCTGTGGATTATTCAGAAAGAAGTTCTGTAGGACTAGGATGGGCCGCGACTCACCAGTAATACGTTTGTCTCGCCTCTATAATGAGCTGACTAAAAAGATACCCGAGATTGATGTTCACCTTCAAAGCCTACCAAAATTCTTAAATATAATTGTAAATAGTGACATACTATGAGTCGATTTGTTCATGCTTTTAGTTAGTATTTTAGTGTATATTTTTATATATTTTTTATTTTGTTTAGATTTTAAGTATTAATTCTTGATTTTTGTTTTTTTTTTTAACCACTGTTTAGGATTTAAGTTTCTTTTTTATTGTATGATGTGATTACCTATAATTTTAAGAACAGTTAGCCGTAAGTTAGTGATAGTTATTTAATCTTAAGTTAAAACTGCTGTATCTTATGTTGGTAGTCCAATAAATAAATAAATAAATAAATAAATATATATGTATGTATATCATTCTCTGACGCCCATATATTAATTTATTTATTTAATGTATAGTATTGTCTATTTTTATTTGCGCGAGCACTACACATTTGAAATAAAACTAATTTTACGGATTAAACTCGCGTGTATTGGTATTCTAAACATTATTTAGAGATCCGACGTTTCGAGCTCTTTACAGCGCTCGTGGTCACGGTTAAGGTCTTAACCGTTTAATCCGTAAAATTAGTTTTATTTAATGTATTTCGTAAAAATAAAAGCTCAAATAAAAACATCTCGTCCATTACTATTTCCTACGATGATAATTTTAAGCATTAGTATGCACAAAACGCCGACTTAATTTGACTCCACGTATATTATTACGTCCGGAAAGGCGACAAACTTGTCAATCACGTTACGCTATAAAATAACCCCATTAACACTACATGTTGTGAATATTTAACCGTAAGCAACTCTGGAGCTTCGCCTTTGGCGTTGTTAATATTAACCACCACTGTGATAAACATCCTTAGAGGTAACTTTAAGAGTTATACAGAACTGTGGCGCTACCATGAGTTAGCTTTCGAAAACTTACTTACGTTGAAAATCTATTGAATTGATTTTTTTACTACCGATTTTATTTCTAAGCGTTACCGCTAGGGGTGCTGTACATTTTTTCATAGGCGATATCGAGTCTGCTTTTTTTCCTAACTGACTAACGATGATGGCTTGGAGGAGCCTTGTCATCATCACCGGGCTTGCGGGGGAGCGGATGGCTCTCACCCCTTAATTTTAACTTTTTATCTTATGGTAGCGTTACTGTCTGTGCGAGTTAAACAGCGGGGATCTATAGATAGAACATTGAAAATTTTCAATAGATTTTGCGTTTTTCCACCATACAGGTGTAGTTTATTATCTTTAAGAAGTAAGACAAGTTTAGTAGGCTACTGGCGACTGGCTCGGTGGAACAGTGGTTAGTGACCCTGGCTGGCGGTTCCAAGAGTCGTGGGTTTGATTCCCACTCGGGACAAATATTTGTGTGATGAACATCGGTGTTTGTTCCGTGTCTGGGTGTGATTATGTAATTAAGTATGTATTTAAAAATATATATGTATGTATATCAGTCTCTGACGCCCATAGTACAAGCTCTGCTTAGTTTGGGGTCAGATGACCGTGTGTGGAAATGTCCCAGATATTTATTATTATTATTTATTATTACTGTGCTACTGTAGACAAGTTTAGTAAGTTACAGCAGCCTTACTTTATCGCAATAACAAAGTGCTAATATACATATACTCGTATATGGGTCTTTTTTCATGTCACCATAACACCAGTTTACCTACTTAAAACCAATCTATGTGATTGTTTCAATATGACCTCTTTAGGTGTAGCAATTAAATTCGTCCCGGCTTGCAAATTGCAATACATCACCAATTCAGCGTGGCGTATCAGGCAAGTTAATTAAATCTCAATCTTCGTTGGCATATTTTAAGGTTCGATTTGGCACCTTATCACCTACTGTGATAAGAATAGCGTATTTTTCAAATAATTTTGTTCCATTATCGGCTAAATGGCAGCTTATATCGACAACTACAAACAATTACCAAGGGAAAGCAAATCCTGATTTATTAATTTTTTTTAATAGTTTAGCTGCTTCCTAATGTTGAAAGAGCTAAAAAAAGGTACTTAAAAGATTTTTTTTGATTGACTGGCTAGGTGGAATAGTGGCTAGTGACCCTGGTTCACTACCAATGGATCCATTAATCGTGGGTTCGATTCCCACCCGTGACAAATTGTGCGTGACGAGCTTCGGTGTTTTTTCCGTGTCTGGGTATGTTATTATATTATACTCAAATATACTTCAATATTTTTATATTCAAGTATATTTGCGTATCCACTGTTGATTCTGGTATCCGTAACACGAGTGCTTAAGCAACTCACCACGGGATCAAATCAATGTATGTGATTTTGTGTAATATTAACATTTCAATAATTAAAGGTTTAGTGAAGTCGACTTATAAATTGTTAATTTATCTTTATGAAGTCGCTTACTCTCAACACTTTGGTATCAAGTCAATAAATCTCGATGACAAGTAATTTGCTTTGTGCAAGCAATAAACTTCGAACGGCAATAAGCTGCCAACATGATAATGTATAAAATGAAAAATCATTCATGTCATTAAATTGATGATGAAATACAATCCTAAAATATTTCGGTTATGAATGAGTGAATGAGCGATGAATTATAAAGTTGCAAGTTCGAGGAAATTTTAATAGGTCACTCGTACTTTTTTTGATTATGTGAAATTGTATTAATGAGGCATTGATTGAAGTCTTAATAAAATAAAAACTTGGATTCATTTGGCATTCAATATTTTTTGTCACGAATTTTTTTTTGTATAGATTGTGAACGTTATCGTTTATCATGTTGTTTTGATTGAATGAGCTCCTATTTGGCACTATTGCAAGCGCCATGATCACGGGTCAAATGTAGAACTGCAAACTAACCGATTTTAACACATCATCATCATCATCAGCCCATTCCTGTCCACTGCCGGACATAGGCCTCTCCGAATAAGCGCCACTTTCTATCCTCGGCCACTCGCATCCAGCTCCTACCAGCCGTCCTGCGCAGATCGTCACACCACCTGACCTGCGGCCGTCCTACACTACGTTTGCCAAGACGCGGTATCCACTCCAGAACTCGTCTACCCCAGCGGTTTCAACACATATTCAGCATTTTTACAACAACATTTTCTTAGCTGGATATCAATTTTGCCGCCAACTAAAGCTATTATCAAACTTTCAGCTATAACGGATGCAGTTTAAAAGTGAAAATATGGTTCCTATTTTTGGCCGAATTCCAACCGTTGGCGTAGCAGTCGTGACGTCTGTCATTCGATTCGTTTGTTTTTAGCTAACTCCATTGAACTTCTAACACCCAGTTAGTCATACAGACATACTATGCTAGAGGTTCGATGGGACGGATGATTCAGAATTGAGTTAGGGAATGTTGTAGACTTTTAAGACTAGGCTACAAACTTACACCTTTAAAACTTTATAGACCAGAAAATACGAAGCCCTTATATATTCATGTCTATACTAAAAGAACCTCGTCCTTTTTTGAAGTCGGTTAAAACATGCTCCATTTATTCAAATTTATTCAACAAAATGCTACGTATGTAATGTGACTGTAGTACTACGAGAATAATAGTACTGTATACTTTTATCTCCTGATATTATGCAATCAGTAGACTATAAGTAATACTGAGGTTTTGATTAATGGAGAATGTTTAAGATTTAAGGTAATTAGATAAGTGTTTGATAATCTGAATCGACATGTGTAATTAGTTCCGACATACAACCAAAATTGAATAATTTATACGTGTGTAAAGTTCTAACAGTGTGTACTTTTCATACAAAATGAACGTTGTGATATGACGTCACACCACAACATCCAGTACATTGCAAAAAATATTTTTTCGTAATTTTACGTTCTAAAATATAAATTCGTTTTAAAGATATATTCAACGTGCCAATAAATAATGTCCCATTGTGAAATTGAGACACAGTAACATTCTTAATTATCGACTTGTACTATAATAAAAATTAAAAATCATATCTGATTTGTTGATAAAAAATTGACCTAAAATATTAAAGATGTCTACTATTTTCACAACAACAGATGAATCACGCAGTTTCCAAATAAGGGTCCATAGAACATGGTAAACACACCAAAATCCAGCCGAAACATCGGCCGAATCTAAAATCAAAAGTTAATCGAGCGGCAACGAACTCCGCCCGCGTCCTGACGCGTTTTGCATAATGCGGTCATCCACTGAACTGAACAGCACACTTGAGTGTGTTTGCAACGTGTATTACAAGCAACGTTGTACTGAAATTTGCATTTGCGTCATTATCTTTTTAGAGTATACCTACTGGCTGGACTGCGAAGTCGATTAGCACGTGGAACTTTATTTTAACCGACTTAAAAAGAGGTTATTTTTAAAAAATAAATCGCGACTTCTGCTCTACGATATGTGAAGGCCGGTGGTTCAAGTCCCGTTCAGGCGGGGTCATAAAGGATGCGATTTTTTTTTCAAATTTAAAATTTACATTAGTGCTTTAAAAGCATCAAAGCAACAAATAAAAATAAGAAAGAGGTGCTAGAGACATCTGTATTTCGTTTTTTGTTAGTTACCTCATAACTTATCGCATATCTCTTTTATCGGAACTTAACTATCTTCATTCAAAAATGTATGAGTGTGATTTAAGACATTTGCGTTCTACTTGAATCAAAACTAAACTGGGTAAAAATGGTAACAAATACGACTACTTACGTAAGGCGTCCGACTGATTTAGGCCATGACGACCGATCTCGATTGAGATCAGCGAAGTGCGCAAGAAGACAAGATTATAGTGCACAACTGTGCGCGCAAACAAAAGTGCACTCTCTATTCCCTCACTCCCATAGTTCAGTGAGACAGTAATCCGACATGACCGATGAGAGATTGAGAAACTACTACTTAATGAACACTCCGCAGACAACAAAAAATATCTCCGATCCCCCAGAGAACTTTTTCTGATACAATAAAATCTCGCTGTCATATTCAATATTCGGTGATGACACAAATTGTCCCTTTTTAAATTCTTGCTGCAGCTAATTTGAACCAGAAGATATGCCATCTGCCATCAATTATATGGTTTCAGCTTTCGGAATATTTTTTGTTCCGAAACGACAAAGTTAATCAAATATAAATGGACGTAAGCACATCATGTGAAAACTTGGTTTCTTATTAGAAAAATAAAAACTATGAATGTTTAAGTGAAAGATATGCACAAGTATATAACAGTGTAAGATATAGTAACTAAGTACACAGCTATGGCTGGGTTGAATATGTGTGCCAAAATAAGAGATTATACGAATTATAATTTTATGATTTTTGTTATCTCCGCTGCAGGGAATCTACTGTAGGTACTATAACTATTTAAAACCTCAACTTATTCAATGAGTAAGTTGACGTAAAGCCTTTAGGAATATAAAATAATAACTTTTCAAAGATATCAAGTTATTATTTTTGCTCTTGAATACATATATGCAAATGTGGTCAAGATTCTATATTTGATACAAAGGACCAAATCACTGCATTGGCGAACATTTTCGTCTCATTAATTATAACATTCGAGGCTTTATCCCAAATTCCTATAATTCGATGGCTTTCACAATGTTTGCTTAGGACTATCAAGCATGGGATATTAATAAATCATAACACGCAGTAAATAAATTAACATGTTATGACTTCATTTAATGGCTACGAGTATTATAATCTCTAACTTACGTGTCTTTAAGAACAATGTCATTTTTTCCTAACTGACATACGATGATGGCTTGGAGTAGCCTCGTCATCATCACCGGACTTGCGGGGGAGTGGATGGCTCTCATCAATAAATGTGTTAAACTGATGACAGTTAGTAATGAGTACAGAGTAATAATACTGTGAACTCTTTACTAACACAAAAATGTAGATGTAATTCTAACTTCACAAGATAAGTAAATATAAGTCCGACCGATTTCAGCCATGGCGGCCGATCTCAATTGAGATCAGCCAAGTGCGCAGGACATAATTATAGTGCACAAGTGTGCGCGCAAACACAAGTACACTCTCTGTTGCCGTACTCTAATAGTTCGGTGAGACGGCAATCCGTCATGACCGATGAGAGATCGGGTGCAGGACCACCGGCTTAACGTGCTCTCTGAGGCACGGGCGTTCAACCGTTCCCAACTCCGGGCTGAGAAATTTCATTACAGAAAACCTCACACAAATTTTGCCTGACCCCGGACTCGAACCGGGGACCTCTGGGTCCTAACGCAGCGTTTGCTACCAAAAGACCAACGAGGCAGTTAGATAACCAATAACAGAAACTAGGTAAGTATATCTGATCAATCCTGTACTTGGATTAATGAACTACATTAACTGAATACACATGCTTTGTTGTTCTGTTGAATTCTAAAACAACATTTATAACACAACAGTCGAATGAAAGAGGGTGCGGGCGTTCATTTTGATTTTACTTATCTATTTTGAACCCTGTAGCCATAGATTTAAGGGTGAAACTGTAAATTGGAGACGGTTTGCTTTAACAACAAATAAGATGATGTTGTTAAAGCAAACCTTGATGAGTAAATAAATTATAATTGTTATGTTACACTTCCGCTCCTTCCTCTAAATAATGGGGATGACTGGCTCGGTGGAACAGTGGCTAGTGACTTAGGTTCCCTACCTACGGTTCCAAGAGTCGTGGGTTCGATTCCCTACCGACAAACATTTATATGACGAACACCAGTGTTTGCTCCGTGTCTGGGTATATTTTCAAATATATTGAAGCATATTTGTGTTTCCACTGTTGATTTTAATATCCGTAACATAAGTGCTATTTACCACGGGATCAGATCAATGAATGTGATGTTGTGTAATATTTTATTTTCACTGCTATAAATTCTAACGACAAAAACATCTCATAGTTAAAAGTATATTTTTCACTTAAGGGGCGAGAGCCAACCGTTTCCCCGCAAGTCCGGTGTTGATGACAAGGCTACTCCAAGACATCATCGTAGTCAGATAGGAAAAAATATTATTCATCTTTGCTCTATTTTATAACTTAAATTTCTGGTTTTTGACGCTATTTAATTCTATTTTTCAAGCATTCAACATATTTTTTTCTTTCATTCCAATAACAACAATTCAATACCTCGTAAACACTACCAAACATAATAATCACCGTCCATTACTCAAGCGTAATTCGAAGCAGAACCAACAACATTACAATGGCACGGACATAGGCAAAGCTATCGCAAATATTGAATATCGTCTCAAGAGCTGGACAAACCAAGCTAGACGCCATTATAAATCTAAAGCCATCTGTGTATATTGGTCTAGAGAGTTCCATCGCTGTGTCCACAAGGCACTCCGTGTGTAGGCTGTTAAACTATTGCTTATTACCATCTTCAAAGGAAACACGATGTATTTTGGTCTATTCTGCTGTATGTTATAAGCGCAAATACTACTAGATTTCTAATAACGTTTAACTGGCTCAGTAGAACAGTGGTTAGTGAACCTGACTGGTTACAAGAGCCATGGGTTCGATTTCTACCCAGGACAAATATTTGTGTGATGAACATCGGTATTTGTTCCGGGCCTGGGTGTATTATTAAATGTATTTGATATTACCTCCATCTTTAAAACAAGTGCTTAAGCAACTTACCACGGGTCAGACCGACGTATGTGATGTTGTGAAATATCTGTTTATTTATCAATATTCGTAAATTAAAAATGTAATTATGTTGAAAAAATTACTGTAAAAACTGACTGAGACAATTTTTAACCATTAAGTAATTAAACTCACTTATGAAGACACCTTTCATCTTTAGTCTTAACCGTGACCACGAGCGCTGTAAAGAGCTCGAAACGTCGGATCTCTAAATAATGTTTAGAATACACCAATACACGCGAGTTTAATCCGTAAAATTAGTTTTATTTCAAATGTGTAGTGCTCGCGCAAATAAAAATAGACAATACCATTAAAGGCTATTTTGAAATTTTAAAATTAACAAACACATTGAAAGACGTTACTTAAGTTTACAAACTTTTTCATCTTTAAATTTTTTGTTTATGTTAAAACCCCGTTATTTAAGCAAGAGATCACTTAACGAAGTCCCTTGCATAAATTATTCAAGATCACTCATTTGTCTTAATTAAAAGTCAGTCGCCGTCCGATTTTTCAAATACCAACAATTTACCGAAAAGATGCTCGGAATTATTTGGGACAGGCCTATATTAATAATCTTATCTTTGATATGATCTCTGAAATGCGGATGGATACAATCTTAAAGATATATCTGTAAAACGGTGGTGATTGTGGGAGAGATGTAAAAGCTTTTTAATGGTGTGGGAATTATTCTAATAATCTTGCGCCAGTATCAGAAAATTAGATTATTTTTACTTGATATTACGATCTAATTTTATTGATTTATATTAAACTCTGTTGTTTATTTTCTGATTTTTTTTTTGTTATTTAGTTAATTGAAGGATATTAAGAAGCGCTATTCTATCGTTCTACCTACATACCAATATTTAACATGCTGTGTATGCAATTTATGGATTACTCTCTAGTCCATTTAATTCATTAAGGTTTGAGTTCTTAACTCATGTATTCGAGTGTAATCTGGCTGCGTACCTATGATAAATAAATAAAGAAATCTATACCATTACCACGTAGTATGCATGAGAAAGGTACCTGAAAAGGAAATCAAAGACGAGCCGCCCACCCAATCCCGCAGAATAATAAAATATTAGCAAGATGGCGTTGAGGAAACCAATTTCCCTGTCCGTTGAGCAATAAACATTCAACAAAGTTAAACTCCAAAAACAATAAACAATCTCTGTTGAAAGCTGAACTGAAATTTTGGGATAATTTTCCCGCTGATAAGGCAGACGAATCGCTATTCTATAAATATTAACTCTTATAAATATTCCTTCGGCGTTTCAATTCCTCTCTAATCTTCAAAAGGATTGTTTACAGTAAACATTTTGATTTGAAGTTAACTGGGAGGATCGAGAGGGCTTAGGGCAATGTCTCACTTAGATACCGGTTCGATGATCTTGTAATAACTTGAACAAATTTTAGTAACTTTGACGTTAACTCTACTGTATAATTAGTACTGGCCTGATGGCACTTTTGGTAGAGCACCGTTTCTTAAGCCAGGAGTTCTTAGTTGCCTGTGTATTTGAAAGCTCATCTTATTGTTTATGTATTTTATTTTATTAGTGTATATTACTGTTTTTTCCGATATTTGTAACACAATTATTTATTTAACACAAATATTCCTGAGCAACTTTGATTAGCATCAGATCAGTATTTGATATGTTTTCGTTATCTATAGTTACAGTGACGCATAAAAATCGTATCATGATGTATTTTACGATAAATTGCCCTTAATTGGTAATTGATTTTATTTATATTGATAATTAATAGTCCTCAATAACATTAGGAGGAGTTTTTTGAAGTAGTTCAGGGATGCCAGTAAGACACGCCTCCAGCCAATGGATCATTTACAATTCTAATTAATCTCTCAAGTGCAAGATGAGCATCTTTGGCCCCGTTTTGTTGTAACCAAATTGGACGGCGCCTGTTGTTGTCCGAGCTTTGCATTTTGATGTTCGGGATTTGACGGAGGAATACTAATTTTGATTTATTAAATTCACCCGGCACCGTTCTGTATTCTTGTTGGGACGCGAAAGAAATTGGTGACTAACCTTATGACCGGACGAGGAAAACGATTGAACATCGAATTTTACGTGCCTAAATAAAAAAAACTGGCCAAAAGTTTGGTAAATAGCAAATAAACACTTTAATACCATTATATTATTAAGGTGTGACGCGTATTTTTGGGCGGCTATTTAACTAATTAACATGACGTGAAAAATCTTTATAACGAAAATATAAATTTCTCTTTACGATTGATACGTCAGCAAAAGCTCATACAACGCAATACGTTACGTAAAATATCTTTTTACAGTTCATAAAACAACTTAACGAGGAAATTAAAACGGCATATACGAACCTTCCTTCACAAAAGTCAGCAATAAAAGTCTTGACAAAGGAGATTCACACCGCCCAACACACTTTAAATCCCATTGGAATCCGTTTAAGCGATACTACTATCGATCATTCGAGAAGCAAGCGCCTACATTTAAACAAAATCGGATTGTCTAAATGGGGCTTTTTAATTAAAAACGTCAATCAGCTGAGCGCGCGTTACAGCCGGTTTAGTTTCGTAAGAACAAAGAGTTTTGGACTACAGTAGCGCTACCATGAGTTTTAAAGTGACAGACTCGATATCGCCTATGTAAAAATGTGTATGAAAAAATATACAGCGCCCCTAGCGTAACGCTAAAGAACTAAAATCGGTAGTATGAAAATGAAAATAGGTTTTTAACGTACGTAAGTTTTCGATAGCTAACTCATGGTAGCGCTACAGGGCGGATAAAAGTGAGATCCAAACACAAGTAGCTTTGGGGTTCCGTACCGTAAGAAAGGTAGAAACGTGATTGAGAAGAATTCGCTGACTGTTTTTACCAGGCTCTATTGCAATAACTACGACAGCAGTTTGAATTTTCAGAAAGGTTGTATTTTTGTTGTCACTCTACCTAACAATAAGCAGCATTTAAGAGTGGAAAATTGGCTAATTATAATAGTCGAAATTCTAAGTGCGCGAGTCTGATTCGCACTTACTAGTATCAAACACAATATACTAGGATACAAGGCAAGTGACCTGATAACTGTATTGGTTATTACTAAGCACACAGAATAATAATCAAATTAAAATAAAATAAAATAAATTTAATTCAATTTATTTTTTACTAGTTAGTAAAAACAAGTAAATTTAATTTAGTAGTATTTACTACTACTAATTAAATGTACTTAAGAAACTCTTATTTTTCGATCTAAATACCTTTTGCACTATCCGCTATAGATACACTTCCTTGTAGGCATTTAAGTCACAACACGTGTCAAAAACTCTCTGAATTCAATCCGTCTTTGTCGGTCCTCTCTTTCAATGATGGAAACAAATAAATCGTCAAATTAAAGCTCTTTAAAGTTTATTGCTCCTTCGATATTGTGTCGGCGGATTTCTTCTCACTAATGAGACAACAGGTTTACGGCATTACGGAAAAATTACTGTTATTGAATCACATGCTTAAAGTAAAATATTGACCGAATAAATTCTGTACGTGTTGAGAATGAAATAAAGACCGTTCTAATAAATCGAGGGGACATTATCGAGTTAATGTGTTTATGGTAACACTTCCTTGATCATTATTACATTGGCGGGTTTCCGATTTCGAAATCTGGTTGATTACGACGTGATGGTTTCTGAATCGATAATTTTGGTTAATTTATATTATTAGAGTATAAGGCAAAGTCAAAGTCAAAAAGTATTTATGCTTAAATCTTTAAAACTACGCAACGGATTTCGAAGCGTTTATTTTAATAGATATAGGGATTAATGAGAAAAGTTTTTATGCATAAAATACCCGAAACGAAGCGAGGGCGGGTCACCAGTCAAGTATTTTTTGTAAGTATGATTACTATGCATAGTCATGTTCCCGCTTGCACTAGCTTTAAATAAAAATATAATAATATAAAAAATATAATAATTTTTGCGACTTGACTGTCATGAACGATTACTTTGGTTAACAATAGTATGGGTAGAGTACCAAATAAGTTTTGGATATCGCATCTTTAAAATTCTGGTATTTATTCGAGACTGAATCAACATTTATACTTTATAAGAAATATTTCATTTCCATTGGATAGACATGTGTTTGTTTAATGAAATAGAATTTTAACAAATCATGAAGTCCTTTATTCAATTATTAACTGTATTGAATGATCTAAAACCAAACTGATCACAGCAAAAAAGTCTAAGCGCAAAACACCCAAAATAAGAGAAAAAAAACTTCTTAATACCGCGAATAAAGATTGATGAAGAATCAATCGCCTCATGCCCGCAATAAA
Organism: Maruca vitrata; assembly: GCA_039566165.1. Taxonomy (NCBI): domain Eukaryota; kingdom Metazoa; phylum Arthropoda; class Insecta; order Lepidoptera; family Crambidae; genus Maruca; species Maruca vitrata. The sequence goes on from CM076917.1 coordinate 1,721,869, forward strand.
GGCACCGTCCGCACAATCAATTTTAATCTGGGAACCTCCACGTGTTTACAGCCATCCCCCTCTAACATTAGGAAAATCTATAAGAAAGAGCAAGACAGCAGTGTCAATAAGGCCTGGGGTAGGCTATAGGTTTTGATGTACGCCATTATAGTGATGACACCATCCTACTTACGGAATTAAAGTCTGCTAAGGAAGATTGAACGGAGCCTTATCAGCCAAGACAATGATGTAAGCAGAAAATGTTAATGTGTAAAGGGAGTTAATGACGAAGGTTCCCTGTATCTCTTTTATCCGCTGATAGCTTCTGCGAACACATTAAAATATTTACCGCTCAATCATCTAAGCGATGTTATAAGTGGTAACATTAAATAGAAGAAAAAAGGCTAGAATCCAGATTTGGAAGTACATAATGTGTTTTAATGTAAAATAATATGAAACTATGAGGTATTTTATGTAACGTTCATAACTAAATTTACAACATAAACATTTACCGAAGTGATCATTAAAATCCTTCTTATAGACCATTAAAATATAATGGTTGACTTAATAATAGGAATCAACTATGCAAATTTCAAGATTAATAACGAAATCCATTTGGAAAATCCATTACTTGCCCATTCATAAATATCAAGATTTGTAACATAACTATTATCGATTTCTTTCCCAAATAAATTTTGGTTTCTGCCTATCAATAAGGCACTGTTACATGGCACTAAAATTTATTGGTAAACGTTAATTTACGGCGGAAGTAAAGCCTTCATCAACATAGTTTCTGGCCACAAGCGCGCACTATTGTCAGCCAGTTCGTATTTTATAGCTAACAAATTAAAAAATAAACTTGTACTATGTAAAATAACCGTTTCACACTCCGCCCGTTTCGTAGCAGCTTAAATATAAATTACACGGCTATAAATCCGGCCGGATTAAATCGATTTGTAGCTTGAAACCAGTTACACAAAGTATTTGCTTTCTGTATTGATGTGTCATGATTTATGATGGATCGTACATTACCACGAGGTATTAAACCTTCCACCGGTGTTCTTAGATCTTGAAGTGTCCTTTCTTGGCCTTTTTATAGAGTTGAAAGTAGACTAGCGTTAATGTCACTGTAGTTTGGACAATAGGTTGTCTTTTTGCTACATATCTCCTTGGTAAAGTCGCTAAACGAATTCCTTAAGTAAAATGTACCCATGGTTTAGTTACACCTTTGTAGTTGTATCTTTTGCTTTGTTTATTATCATACTTGTTCGATTGCGTACAGCAATATCCTCTGTATAATTAACCTAGATCACTAAACTTATTTTTCAACGTTTAATACTTACCTTCGTCGTTTCGACTACGCTGTCAAAAACTAGGTATATAAGGTATTTTTAAATGAAATATTTATTTGTTTTACATTATTTATTTATTATAATCTTTTTATTAGGAACAATATAATATATTTATTTATTTAAATCACATATTTATTACTTAATCAGCCTTTAAACTGAGACCATATTTTTAGCTCCAAACTATTTACCCGCGGTAATTGCGCGCTTACTTATGAAAAACTAAAACGCTGCACTTTGACCAAAACTCAAATAATCAAAATTTACATATAGAATCAACAAAAAAAATTAAATTTTGGAAAAAAATCTATGAACTAATCAATTTGTGACACACATCAAGTTTGTGTTCGCCATACAATAATTTATTGAACTTTTAGCAACTAGACTTTGTCATCCTACGTTTGGCTGACGGGCATATGGCACAAATTTTTCGTTTTTCGCGATAGGATTACCGATAAGAGCTCTAACCGCAATAGCATCTATTGGTCTTTGAGTGGCAGTTACATTTTTGTATTTTTTTGACTTTAGTGCAATCTCAGTGTTGGTATAGGTGACAATTAAATTTACCATATCAACCGTAAATAAAGAAGAAAAGCAACACAGAGGATCTAATTTATTTTTGCACATGCAAGTAGGTCCAGGTCTAATTAGCACGATATTTCTTGCAGCTCTTCTGTTCTGTGATCTTGGCTTTATTGATGACCATTTCTGCTTATCTTTTCCGTGAAGTACGATACGCGATGGTATAATATCAAATCGTTATCATTCTGTGCCGAAGTACCAGGTATCTAATCTTCAATTTATGGAGCTGCATGTTTGTCATTTACTTGGACGTCTTGACCTGGAAGAGGATGTAGTGCCACAGAAGCGACCTCATCCTCATTAGCTGACTCAAAAGCAGGATCAACCTCGATGTGGTTTTCCTTCTCACTCTCTGATGAATTTTCTTCATCACCATTATCTGCCAATAATAGCTAAAGAATCGTACCTAATATAAAAAATACATACATTAATTTTATGGTGTAAAAACTAAAAAATAAACTTAAAATATTAGAAACACCATAGTAAAAAATATAACGTTAACACTAACCTTCGTCGATGCGACGAGTCATGGTTGCTGATCCGGAGCACACAGGCCTCCCGGACAAGAAACACTACCGTCGGTCGGGAGGGCAACGGGTCAATTGAGATTACACGGGAGCTGAAATAGGTGCGACCGCGCACTCAAAATTTACGACACTTTTTTCGAATTCGCGTCGTCGTTTCGACGAAGCTTAGTGATCTAGGGTTAAGTCGTTAACTACATATGTCGCATCCGTACAATCTTATGTATCAATGTGGTTACAGTTGCCATTAAATTGTAAATGTTTACATCAATTGGAAGTAACTACACACTTTAGTGCGACAGGCTCAATACGGTCTATTGTGCCTGTCGACCTCATATTTGGATCTCGCTGCCGCTTGCCATCAGATGGAGTGAGGTCATCTTGTAAGCCTTTTATAAAAAAAACACATTTATATTATAATGATTACTTTAAAGGTGAACTATTTTATTTAAATTAGTCTAAAACAGCAGCAATTTCCCTAATAACGAAAGTAAACAATAGAAATGCCGCAACACACAAATCCCAAAATGACTCATGCAAACGAAATGAAACCAATGTGTATCCAATAAATAATTCAAGCACATTTTCAATTCTAATAAGTAGGTACGAACCGTCTTCGCAATAACAAGTCAATTTCGTGGTATTAATTTTCAATTTGTACAACGACAAATTGTAATATCTTTTGGGAACACAACATGTGCGTTTGCCACTTAGCGCCAAGTGACGTTAAGGAATCGTTGCTACGCTGTAAAATCAACAATGGGAAAGGCCGTAACAAAACTAATAGTTACATAGAATCCAGTAAGTTTCTAATTTTAGAAGCGGCAGTCTATAATTTTCCCTCGGATAAAGGAATTTTCCGCGTGTATTATTCACCATGTGTGTTGTATTTTCATGGTATTCCTACATTTTGCCATCCAACCTATGAATGTACTCTGAAGTAAATGTTATTGTTTAAGTGTTCAAGACATTAACTTATGCATTCCTTAATAATAATTAACCAAAATGTCCAAAAGTAAAGCGCGAAAAGTACATGAGTGAATTTTTTTTTATACTCTTATAATTTTCTTTTAAAATATGAGGTGCGCACAAAATCCAGGTGCACTTTTACCGCTCACAGTCTAAACGGTTAAAATTAAAAGCAACTTTACACCGATCAGTCAAGCATTCAATTTGTGCAGAACATAATATTTTTTCAGGCAATTTGCTTACATTAACAAAAGCTCCCGTAAATCGGCCAAAACAAACAGAAGGTACGTTTGTATGTATCAGTAATGGTATCATACAAATTAAAGGCTTGCGGCTGACGAACGGTTCGCAGCCTATTTTAACGTTTACAAACTCCCTTGAGAATTGCCAGGTGGTCCGGTGGTGTGAAGGGTGGATGCGGCAATCCATCGTAGGATATTGTTGTACGTTTGTATTGCTGGGGAAAACATTATGCTACTTTGCTTCTATAAACGTTGTTTTGGTCGACGGGTTGAAAAAAATACGTAGTGGCACATGTGGAGTGCACTAAATCAATGATAATGCTTTGGTTTGAACAAATGTATGCAAAATATCTCATATAATTTTTACATACATAGATGTTGTAAACGTTACAAAGTGACAGAAAAAAGTACTTACCATAGTCAGAAATTGAAAAAAAAATCCTTGATTTATCCTTCTCGTCGACTAAATAAAAATCAATAAACCAAATAATTTAAAACGTTCTTTAATTTTTCTAAAAATCCTTCAATAACATTGTGCACACATACAAATTACATTGCCATATTCGCAAATAGATTTCCCATCCCATCCCACCCTTGCAAGCCATCAAAACAAATGTGAAACATCCCATTGCAATGTACATGAACATCAAAAACTTCCGACATCGATGGTTATTCCTACAGACGTTTATTAGCCTTTCCCTGCTACCACGGTGATATTTTTCCAAGGGGCCAGGCGCCCCGTACCATAAAAAATTCAGTGTAACCGGCAGCATTGGTTTTTCTTTGTCAGAACTCCACCGTGAGTCTGAATTCTTAAGTCACGCCGATTTCCGATAGAGTTTTATGTGTTCTAGAACTGAACTGTAATAGTTAGCTTGAAACTTAAACCGATCGAGTTACTGGAAGTTTCGAAATAAAAATTTCCAATGAATGAGAAGTTTATGGATCCCTGTTTGTATTACTTCGTTTGAGCTTTAAGGCGATATCGTAACACAAGTTCAGCTTTCAATTTGAAAATAGTAAAGCTGAAACGAATACAAAACCCCGACTTATATCATCAAATGTGACAAAATTGATTACGCTTAAACAATAATTATTATCGAAAGGAACTTAGTAGATAGATAATTATTATAATTATAATCATTTGTGACATAAATGAGTAACATAATGTTATAACAGTTTATTATTTTAAAGTTTTTCTTTGAATCTGAAAAACAATACTTTTACTATATTTAATTACCATTTATACATTGAATACTTACTCTTACTATATTAATATTTATTTAAGTTTGTATTATATTTTATACGAATGTATCTTCGTCTCATCGACCACGGCGGACATGGCATGGGCGCCGGTTCATTAATATTACAATTCGACGCGTTGTCTTTACATTCGTAGGCGTTTTGAACGAAATCAATGGGATTGTGTTCCCATTTGAACTAGGCTCTATCGTTTATTTTTTTTCTGCTGACATGGTAGTTACATACTACCTGAGCTAGGCTTTCATAAAAAGTGTATGTGTAAAATGATACTACAAACAGTTTACTTAAATCGTGATCATTACGAGATTTGAAGTTTGAAGTGAATGTAAAATTGCTGTGCCCGCGACTTTGTTCGCGTGGAGTACAGGTCCACGTGAACGAGGTCCACTTATTTACTTTAGAATATTTAGCGGCTAGCCCTAAAACAAAAAAATTGTAGGTCGTGTACATTTTTGACTCTTACTTCTAAAGACCTAAATAACATGACGTCAGCATCAAAGATCAAGCCGTTGAGATGTTGAATTCCAAAACAAAAGACAAAAACTTTGCCAGCACAGAAAAGACGCAAGTCATTAGACGCAAGTAGACAAGAGCGGGCAAGCGGATCAATTGAATAGGGCCAGCCTTTTACCTGTACCTTGTTAGAGGCTGCATATTGAGCGGCTTTGCATACAGTTTCACTGTGCTCTATCGAGGGAATACATTATTCGAACGTTCGATTTATGAACACGATGAAACAAAAGAAGGCTGTACTTTTCTCTTGATCGATACATCGAGTCGATCATTGATAGTGCCCCTGTGTTTTGCGCTAAAGTCTTGTGTTAGATTCCCACTCGGGATATATATTTGTGTGATAAACATCACTGATGCCTGGATGTGTTATGTTATTATGTTTAATTGTGTGTTGTAAACTGCCTCGTTAGTCTATTGGTAGCAAGCGTGGCGTAAGGACCGAGAGGTCCCCGGTTCGAGTCCGGTGTCGGCAAAATTTGTGTGATTTTTTCTGTAATGAAATTACTCAGCCCGGAGTTAGGAAGTTGGCAGTTAAACGCCCGTGTCTCGGAAAGCACGTTAAGCCGGTGGTCCTGCGCCAGATCTCTCATCGGTCATGTCGGATTGCCGTCTCACCGAACTACGAGAGTAAGGGAATAGAGAGTACACTTGTGTTTGCGCGCACACATGTGCACTATAATATGACCTGCGCACTTGGCTGATCTCAATTGTGATCGGCCACCATGGCTGAAATTGGTCGGACTCTTTATTTTTATTTGTGTATGTATACCACTATTCAGTGCTTAAGTAACTCAGTATAGTCTATTATTTGCGCGAACACTCCACATTTGAAATAACTCACTGCTAAGTAATTTACTTTGGAATCAGAACAATGTATGTGGTGTATGATATTTATTTATTTATTTTGTTTTATATAAGTACATTGAAATAAGTCTTTATGGGTCTTCACGCGATATTAGGAGTAGCAAAATTACATAGCTACTTACTGCCCGACGTTTCGACTGGGTTACACCCAAAGTTGGTTAGTTGGGGAAGACCCATAAAGACTTATTTCAGTGTAATGGAACGCGAAAGTTTAAAATCTTACATATATAAGTACATGTTGTGCAATCATCTATATGCCTGTTAAAAATAGAAAGACATTCCCAACTTGAATGAATTATGCCACAAACTCTTGATTTCTGGACTATCTGGGTTCTTAAGAACTCAATCAGTACTGTTTCAATTAATAAATTATGTATGTACCTATATTCATCTTTCAAACCAATTATCTGGCGCCTCCACTTCACCAACATAGATTTATTCATAAAATCGTTACATTTATATGCAATTTGCATCTGTTTAAGTTAAATCAAGGCTTCATACAAATTGTATTAAATGAGAACATAATAGGTTGAATGGCTTACTTCATGCTCAATAAATTCAAATTGCACGTTTGATAAAACATTGTAATTTATTCTAGTTTCGCTTCTGTGGCGCCATTTTATTCGTCGTCTCGTGTCTTTGTGTAATATACACTAGATATTCAATGAATTTGATATTTGGAAATTCACCTATCAGGTTCAAAACTTTTTGACCCCTTTTAACTATTTTTATAATCTTTGGTAGTTTCAACCTTCTTACTGGCCGATAACTGGCTGTATGAGCTGACTGACATTTTTATTGAGAACGGTAAAATTAAACGGTCTATAAAACATTTTTAGCACGAAAGTAGTTTTAATATCATAATTGTATTGAATAGAACTACCTACCAAATCTTTTCAAAACCGTAGCTTTGGACTTTTACAGTAGCTTGAGATTATCGTGAAGAGGTGATATAAAAGCAATGCGAGATTATATTCCTATGTTTGAAAAAGTCCTAACAAAAAATTTTACTCAATAAATCTAATCGAAAACATGAAAAAAAATTAGAATTCTTATATTTCTATCAAAATTTAAGCTTTTATAAGCTCTATTAACTATCTTCCCAGGGCTCGTGTTAAGCAATTATTCCAGACATAAAACTCTAACCGAAAGGCGGCATAACAAATTATACGTAATTCTGTAACTAGATAACCAGTGTGATTTAGCCACGCTAATTACAGCGATTACACCGTGACTGCGCCGTAGTAAAGGCAAAGAATATGCCAGTACAGAATACCTTATAGGAAGGGGATTTTTTGAAATATTTTTTTACAAGTACGGTTAATTAATCTTTCTTACTCATAAGAATTTAACTCACTTAAATAAGCATTATAATAAAAACTCAAATCAAACTAAAACACAGTTTAATTTGGTGAGCTACAATTAAAAAAATATGCAAAGACATAGAGGGTATTGATAAAACTTAAACACATAAAATATATTTACAAGTTTAATAATATAGTAAGTTTTTACATCATTTTCAGCCTTCATAACTTCGGTCACTTTTGGACCTACCTACTTAGACCTAGATTTACAAAAATGCACGCCACTTCCGACTACTCGAATCCAGTGCTACGTTAGTAAGTACTGCTGAAAATAATGAGGGTTTAATATAACTTAAATATAAAAGCCGCCATTTTGATTATTTCCTTAAAAAGCTAAAAGCGTAACTACCTACTACAACGCGTCAATATTTATACTGATAATGATATACACGAAGTTGCAAATCGGATTAAACAAATTAATACGCTTAATTAGGGTTACGAAGCATGTTACATGTTACACGCTATGTTACTAACATAGTACCAATGATGAATGAAAGCATAAGGGAAAAAAAAATATTTATTTATTTAATTTAGGTACACAAACAGATTATGATCGTGACAATGGTATAATTTATAAAACTAACTTACATACTAGACCATAACCTATAAATAGTGCACACAACATGCTTACGTACTAGAACAACAAAATACAATACAAAACAAAATTACAGATACATTAAAAAAAAATAACTTTTATTTATTCGAGCAAGGCCGAGGACATTTGTTTTTCTTGAACACTTGAACTGCAAAGACATTTGGTGAACGCGACTTATATCGGGTGTTAATAGTCAATGACGAAAGAAGTTCCGGAGAATCGATAGAGGAATGAATTATTTTATGTAGATATAATAAATCGTAACGCTTACGCCGAACATATAATGGAGTAACTCGAAACTTAGACAACCTATCACTGTAACCGTTAAGGGAACGCCCGAGATCGTGTTTACGTGACAGATATCTCAAGCAACGTTTTTGAACTTTCTCTACATTGTCAACGTGAACACGATAATAAGGCGACCAACGAAAATTAAGTAAGTGAAAGATTTAATGTAATCAAAGCTTGTTTAAATTTATTATTTTTTAATTTGTAAAATTTTTTTACATGTTTTTTAATTATTGCTTATACACAAGTAGTTTTAGGCACAAAAGGTTGACTGAAAGCCTAAATAACCCCTCTGCATAATCCACTGTGTGGGAAGGGTAATATTCACGCGATCGTAATTAAGACGATAAAACGGCATCGTCCAGTTAATTAATTAATCTTTGGCAATTACATTGTTAGTGACAGTTTAATTGCTCGACCAGTGGGCAGTTGATTTTGACGGGGTAATTTGTTTTAGTATCTAGTTTGCCGTAGGGAGCTATCAGTGTAGAGTGAAAAATTATATTTTTTAGTTAAAAAGTTAATGGAATGGGTTTCTTTTTAAATTATTTTATTCATTATTTTAAGGATACCGTTTTTCAAATGGTTCTGAATATTATGTTTAAATATGTAATCAATTAAAAATTAACAAACTTAAAGTTTAAACATTCAAACGAAATTTTAAAACGATTTCTAAAAAACATTTTATGTATTGTACTTTAACATAATCTTCCACTAGATGACTCTTATAGACGTAAAAAAAGTGATTCCCTTTATAAGAGCTCTATATTATTATTTGATCGCTGAGTGCAGTATTGAATATTTTCATAGTATGTCGTAATGTAGATACATTCTATTATTGTCTATTTTTTGTGCAGAATTTTCATTTGTTTTATTATAATGACACAATTTTCAATATCGGTCCAATCTCGGCACTCACTTTATTAAAGTCTAGGACGTCCTATTATAATTTACAGCTACAAGTAGTAAATAATCCATGAAATCTGATATTTCGCTATGGTATCCTGATGTTTATGTCACGAGCAGTTATCTTAGACATAAATTGTACTAATAAGTGGCATTAGGTGGACTAGTCTGTAGCCAATTCTTTATTGTGATACCAATAGTTTTACGTTTGTAGCCCAAGGCTGAGTACTTTCCTGTAATAAAGCAATTGAAGGGTGTCTACCTGTTACCGGTTACAGTGTTTCATAATGTTTATGATTCGCTCTTGGAAAGCACAGGGAAGGCGAAGAAACATCGGCTTACTTTATTGCTAATAAATACGTAAAGGTACGAATTTGGCAAACTTTTTGCTATAAGTGATCTGTTATATCAATTAATTTTTATTTGGTAATTTATATAAACCTAAAAGATTTTTTTTAATTACCATCAGACTAGAATGAAGAGGTCGTAATACGCCCCCTGGTCTCTACACAACAGGAAATGAAATGAAATGAAATGAAATGGCAACCATATTGGGTTCACCACCTACTTTTCTAGAATCCTGAATGATTGAAATTGTTATGTTTATGCCATTCAATGTTTGTTATTACTACTACAATGCTGAAAGCAGCGCGTGTAGCTATTATCCTCAACAAAGGAATTTAATAACGTTTATTTATATTGTATCGTATTTCAATATCAATAAACAAGAGTGTTTTTGACCCTAACACCGAGTCGGGTCAATATTGCCCCTGTGGTGAAAAAAGTATACTTTATACGAGTAATATGCATTAATATTTATACCTACATTCGTGTATCACATTGCTTTGGATCCCAATATAATATCTCTGAAATAATTTTTAGTTGTGAAGCTAATTTTTAAAAATATATCAGCTATATTACGAGTTTGATGTTTAAATACAATAAATAGTTTGACATTGATCAAGCGGGTGGCAAGAGTATAAATTTTCTTGTCAAGCATATAATTTTCAGGTTACATTAAATTAAGTTACATAAATTCCTAGTCCTTCCCTGTGTGTGTTATTTCTTTGTTTGAGTTTTTGTGTCTTGTGTATTTATGTTTCATTGTTATTTCAATGTCGTGGTCAATAAATGTTTTTCTTTCTTTTCTTTCTAAATTTAGATTTTATTTGAAAACGGTCAGAACAGGCTTTTTAGTCCCTTACCATTAGCGTCTTTAGTGTTAACCTTCGCTTTTCATCGACTTCGTAATATTTGAATGTGTTACAATAATGCTAAACACATGTGCTAAGAAAACAATTCTTTATATCCGGTTCAAACTTTACGATACATTGAAACCTTAGACTATTATACTTCATTGTTGTGATGCAATATTTACTGCTCAGCTTACATTTAATGCTACATTTTTACCTTGATAAAAAATTTGTAGATATAGTTAATAGGTATATGATCATGGCAATCGATATTTATAACTTGTTGGCGTGTTCATTTTTCAAATATCTATCACATTATAAAACTAGATTTGAAATAAAACTAATTTTACGAATTAAACTCGCGTGTATTGATATTCGAAACATTATTTAGAGATACGTCGCACAGTGGACGGAAAATCGGCCTTCCTTAGCATAGGATTTCAAAAAATAAAAATGTCTTGATTGATGTTTTAAAGTTTATACATGTCTTGAAAACATCTTAGTGTTTAGTAATTAAGGGTTACCGAACCTTACGATGTTCGTATACACCTTGTAATGTGACATTGTATGTTTCAAATGTATGAAAACGGAATTTGTTTCCCTCGTAACTTCCTTCGGTCTTGCTCGGTCAGGATGAAACTTTCAGGTATTGTAAACAGTCATGTAATGAAACGATACGCCTTTTTACTTTGATCCCGGACGGTCCCGATCAAAAGTTATGAACGAAATAAAATTACGTATCTAGACGATATAATAATACGGGATTTAATAGGCAATTTAACATATATCAATCCCATTTTTTATGTGATTTCACTTATTAGGAGATAATTATACATACATACATAAAGGTTTTATCATACCGATCTTTAAAAAGTTAAAAATAGGAGAAACTTGGTCAAAATAAAAATATTTTTACTTTAGTAATGTCATACGGTAAAAATACGGTAGTTAATATCATAATACTTTAATTTCATAACGTGGTCGGTAGAAGCTATTGTCAATAATGTCATTAGTTAATGAGGGTAGTCAGAAAATGACCTCAAAAATTTATATATACTGTAAAAATCTCTATTTCATTTCACTTATCATTGCAGATTGGTACTATATCGTTATCTTGGTGTTATCTTTTATATTGCTGATGATGGAAGGTCTTGTTTCAAATCTTGATGTGTTTATATACATGCACCAAATATCTTTCAGTGCTGATATGTTATTTCAAAAAGTACTAAATTCAGTGAAAGTATCTTTATCCGAAGAACAAAAGCCGATCTTAAGATATTTTGTGCTACATACACGAGTAACTTGAAACGAAAATGGAAATCTGTCAATAGCACGTTGGAAAATTTTAAAATTAAATTCGGTGACTGGTTGGACTCCGAAATCAAATGGCCAGACTTTGTTTCACCAAATATCACAGTGAGTGAGGAGCCACCGAGTATTGAAATGACTTACGATGATCCTGCAGCCGCCAGTATATCAATAATGGCAACGCCTAGTACGTCTAAAGTGTTTGATGTGCCCCATAGTGTTTCTGTGTCGACATCAACCCCAAAATTTCGAAGAGAATTCGTCGATTTAAGCCCAAGTCAGAAAAAAAGAAGAACTGAAAACCTTGTTGCCGAGAATGATTTTGATACACTTGCTTATGCCTTGAAAAAAAAGTGGGGGAAAATGAAAACCAAACTAACATCGAAATAGTGAAACATTTAATTTATTTTTTTAAATTTGCTAAGGAAAATCATTTAAATATCAAAGAAGAAATGGCGGCAATCGAAAGAGAAATTACTGCTTTACAACCAACAGTTATTGGAGATGCTGCTGTGAAACATAGACTGCATTTATATATGGTTGGTTGATGGTAAGATAACTTCTCATTTATAAGATACCTCCAAAGCTACATGCGATATCTGCAAAGCAAAGCCGACGGAAATGAATAACATCGATGCAGTATTATAGAGAAGTCAATCTGAAGACATGTTCAAATTTGTACACGCTAAAATTTGCATGGAAGCTACTTTGCACATAGCTTACCGCCTCGACTTCAAACAAGCTTGCCAAGCCAAAGGAGAAGTTCTGAAGCAACAGATGAACAACAAAAAAAAGGCCATACAAGAAAGATTTGGAGCTGAAATGGGGTTGCTTGTAGATATTGTCAAGCAAGGTGCAGGGAGTACAAATGATAGAAATACCGCAAGATCGTTCTTTGCTGATCCCAAAGCAACTGCGCAAATCACGGGAGTGAATGAGGAACTTATCAGAAGGTTGAGTGTAATACTTCAAGTAATCTCATGTGGAAAGTTTGTTGAAGTCGAAAAGTTCTGCCAATATTCGTCTACCGACCACGTTATGAAATTAAAGTATTATGATATTAACTACCGTATTCATCAATTGTAACTTCTAAGAACGATCATTAACATGTTGGGTGATAGGGTGGAAGTAATAAAAGATTAGTGGTTCTAGGAATAGTTATTGTACTACAGGCATATAAAGGTAATTTGTAAACAAACTCATTACTAAAGTAAAAATATTTTTATTTTGACCAAGTTTCTCTCATTTTTAACTTTTTAAAGATCGGTATGATAAAACCTTTATGTATGTATGTATAATTATCTCCTAATAAGTGAAATCGCATAAAAAATAGGATTGATATATGTTAAATTGCCTATTAAATCCCGTATTATTATATCGTCTAGATACGTAATTTTATTTCGTTCATAACTTTTGATCGGGACCGTCCGGGATCAAAGTAAAAAGGCGCATCGTTTCATTACATGGCTGTTTACAATACCTGAAAGTTTCATCCTGACCGAGCAAGACCGAAGGAAGTTACGAGAGAAACAAATTCTGTTTTCATACATTTGAAACATACAATGTCACATTACAAGGTGTATACGATCATCGTAAGGTTCGGTAACCCTTAATTACTAAACATTAAGATGTTTTCAAGACATGTATAAACTTTAAAACATCAATCAAGACATTTTAATTTTTTGAAATCCTATGCTAAGGAAGGCCGATTTTCCGTCCACTGTGCGTCGTTTTGAGCTCTTTACAGCGCTCGTGGTCACGGGCAAGACTCTGTCTGACTGTCTTGCTTGTGAATGTGTACATAGTGCTCGCGTAAATAAAAATAGACAATACTATTAAACTGGATGTTAATTACAAGTCAGACTAACTGAATTCATTTAATAGTAAGTCCATTCATCATTTAAGCATACTGTGTAACATACCTTAAAGGATAAGCTGCCAAGTTAGATCGAGACTATGTCTAATCGAATTCCCAGGACAGTTGTAGGAATTTCGTAATTTATATCAGCCATTACGTTATCTGTTACAGCAAATAAACTAATTGGTGCGTTACAACAATAATTTACTGGTATTTTATCAAGTACAATAAAACACTGTAAAATATCGAGTGACCGCATTCCTGCTACCGATTGTAAGCAAAGCGATAAATGGTTAATCAATTTGCAAATACCAGTTTTGAACTTAACAACGTTCGGATTGCTGTTGCCGACTTTGAATTATTCGCGTAAATAATAAGCGATCGTTTTGGAGTTGGATAAAATTTGCGACTTTGGTCCACAGTTTTCTGGACAACAGTAATACATCTTTGGAGTAGGTGCAAGACAGATGCTATTTTATGGCATTTTATACCAGAGAGTAGAAATTAGAGCTTACACTAGATAATCTGAGTCATTATAATATCATCAATTAATATAGCCGGGCCTCCTTTCTCTCCGGGTCCCAAAAAAATAATAGTGAAATCAAATCGAATAAAGTTAGTGACAATATTTATTTTATTATTTTTGATTTAAACACCAACAGACAATGGGTTTTCTATTTAAAAAGAAAACTATTTCTCCTTAGTTTATTATTATTTTATTTTTTTTAAAAATAACGCAATAAATGTAAGAAGGTACCCTTTATTTTGTCAAAACTATGTGACCTTTAGCTTAACTAGACCTACTCATGTTTCTTGAATCGTAACAAATATTATTTCATTCTGTAAGACACACACCTCACTGTTTTCATCTTTACTATGGCATCAAAGGTCAAGCATTTCGCAATTTAAGATCACGTGATACAAAGCTGTGATAAAAGAACATTAGTGTGCAATTTCATAGTTTAAAGTTACCGTCAAAAGGTGTTTAGAATCTCGTTATTACTGTTGACTATTGCCTTATAATTTGCTTTCATAATAACGACTGAACATTTTAAGATGATATCTTCTGCTATTTATTAGAAGACTTACTGATTTCCAGTAAATGCTTTTGCAGTTATACTATCGGTATATAACGAATTCTTACGAAATTCTATTGCATTGTTGGGGATCATTCACGTGGTAGCAGAATAACCGCGTTAGACCGGTAGGTCCAGGGTTCGAATCCTTCGGGCAATAATGACAATTTTACAAACATCAAAACTAAAAGTTGGTATGAGAATATAGAAAAATATTCGTGTAAGCCATAAAAAGAACGATTCTCAGAGAAGGCGTTGTGATTACAAATAATGAGTAAGAGCCAATAGCGATCTCTTCTTAAACACGCAGTTAAAATACAGCTTTAATATTAATTTGAATAATATCAGTGATCGATTTGTATTCATTGAAATTTCAGGTGGCCTTGTAGTCGATGCAATCAAAATGTAGCTTTCTTTATAATCGACAAATTTCAGAGTGGTTTTAAACTAACAACTTTGTAGCCGCCAATGATCTTATTTCTTGTGTCCATACAGCCACTCCCCGATACAATCTTCAAGCAAAGACAATTTGTTATCAAGCCAGGATAATATCGAATAGCCGCAAGTATCTAGCAACTGTGTTTTACAATAATTTATTCAAATGCATCAATTCGTTGATAATAAGCAAGTGCGGTGATAGAGCGGAGCCTGTAGTAGCTAGTTAATTGGGAAGATACATTTGTAAAGACAAATCCATTAGGTTATAGTCTCGGGGACAAGACTGAATCTGCGTCTTGGCATTCGGTTGATAAGATATTGCAAGAATGCCTTAAGTTACCATGCGACTGTTGCATGGATACATTACATGGTTGCTTTAAAATTACTATTTCTGTATTGACGGTTTATAAGTGCACGTTAAATGTCTATGTTAAAAAAGTATTTGGGATTTTTAGGTCTGCTAAAGGTATAATATGGGCCTACCATAAACTAGGGCGAAAATCCTTAGTCAACCACGCCGCCCAAGTGCAAGTTGGTTGACTACACAAGCTAAGAGTTTCTTCGTAGGTATGCAGGTTTCCTTACGATGTTTTCCTCCACCATTATAGCGTCGAATAATCGTACATATGAATTTCGAATTTGAAAAAACATTGGTACGTGGCGGGGATTGAACTAGCGACGTAAGGCCACTCATCCATCGACGCTTCTCTATATCTGGATAATTATCTAAAAAAAAATGCTGGAAATAAAACTCTTTAACATAATTATTATGTTTTTGTCATCTAAATATAAGATCGCTTTTATTATCGGACTATTTTATCGGCTCGGTGGAACAGTGGTTAGTGACCCTGGCTTGCGGTTCCAGGAGTCGTGGGTTCGATTCCCACTCGGGACAAATATTTGTGTGACGAACATTGGTGTTTGTTCCGTGTCTGGGTGTAATTATGTGTATCGGTCTCTGACGCCCATAGTACAAGCTCTGCTTAGTTTGGGGTCCGATGACCGTGTGTGGAAATGTCCCAGATATTTATTTTATTTATTTACTAGCTGTGCCAGCGACTTCGTTCGCGTTTCCCCCGTTTTTTACACATTTTCCATTGTATCTTTGCTCCTATTGGTCGCAGCGTGATGTTATATAGCCTAAAGCCTTCCTCGATAAATGGTCTATACAACGCAAAAAAGATTTTTTCAAATCGAACCAGTAGTTCCTGAGATTAGCGCGTTTAAACAAACAAACAAACAAACTCTTCAGCTTTATTATATTAGTATAGATTTATTTATCACAGGCAAACAAAGAACTACCTAGTTTGCTATCTACACTTCGACATCTAATTATTTTAGAAATCAAATGTATCTCATTGTAGAGTATTGGGTGAGACCATTACCTAGTATTTTCAAAGTATAAGCATATTAAAAAAAATATTTCATAAAATACTGAAGTAGGTAACATAAATTGTGAGTAGTGGCTGTAATAGTTCGTTCCGTCTCTAGACTATGCCTGAACGAGCAAAATGGAATCGACTGTTCCAATGATTAATACTTTGCAGTTAGACTAATTACTTCAATCCTCGTGACTGCATATAAAACGGTTATTTAAAGCGATGCTCACTACTACTGAATTGACAAATTTATCTTAATATGAAATGAAGGATAATATTAACATACAATGTTTTTTTGCACGTTAGTTCATTGGAAAATATGAATCAATAAAAATCATCACGTACAATTTTGGTTCTAATAAAATTTAAATTTAATGGTTAGGTTCCATTACAAACAACATTTATTTGTAATTTTCAGTCCCCGCTGAACACTGCCATATACATATTATGTATCGTGAGTTACATGAAATCGTGACCCATTGATCCAATTAGCTTCGTACGAAACCAGTCCCAAAGTCCTAGTGTCCTAATTGAACGCGAAAACCTCAAATGAAATAAAATCTTTCATCATATCTACGTGTACTTTCATACGAATTAGGTGGATATTCTTCTACACTGGTACACCAGTGACCAGACCACGCATTCACTAAGACTTCAATTTAAATATCGCCGCGCGCCCATTTCTAATTTAAAACCAAGACCTTTAACGAAGCAAGGGACCGCAACTTTTAACGAAATAATTTACTAAGCACGTCAAAACAGCATAGGCGAGCAAGCCCACATTTGCATATTCCAATAAGGTCGTAAAGTGCGGTCTAAGCCCGGCCCACAGCCTTCCTGTCTCGAACAAAACAACACTATAAAGGGAGCCAATAAAAGCCCTAGGTATCCTGTTGCCTTAAAGAAGACATTTGGCTCTTAACTATCTTACGAGCATACTTATTTGTGGGCGGTTTGTAACGATCCTTGATGTGTGGTGCAAGGGAGGAAGGTTAGCGGTGGGCCGATGCAAGCCTATACTTTGCTCACAAATGTAGAGTTGGCCTTTTTTTTGTTTACCTGTTAAGCCACAGGTGGCCATCATCAGTAGTATCTGAAAAAAATCAACTGCTCTATCCGGATTCAGGAATTTTGGCGTTGCTGTAATCACTTCTCAATTTTTTCCTTGAATCTTATCTTTATTATTTTGCAATTACTTAGGTTTTCTTTACAAAACCTGGTAATGGTTAGCTAATATTAATTTGTGCATTATTCTTATTACTCAAAATATGAAAAGACATGATCAGAAAGATCAAGCTTAGCATTAATTTGAACATATCAATCAATACAGATCTGTAAATTTTCAAAGCTAGATATATAAAGTATACGTTAAGTATTATCCTAACATAGCAGTATTTCAGCGTCACCCAGTGATTTCTAGCAATGACTAACTAATGATTAGTTAGAAATAGAAAGAAAATAAATAACATGAAAGAAACAATTAGATTGTACAGAACTTTTCTTCGTTTAGGATCGCTCTGCACACTCCACTCGCGCCGCTTTACTTCTAAAAGTTACACCGGTAATCAGATTTTGTACGTAGATGAAGCTATATCGTTCAAGACATTTCTTGTACACTAAGCCTTGTTTATAACGGTCACTAACACTACGAACACAAAAGTGGAGAGGTGGATAAATTGAATGTCAAATACTAAAGGGATCTAGCCCAGGTTCTAAAATAAATGGTATATTAATTTACTAAATTTTATTTTACTTTTATATGTTCATTTCAATTTAAGCGCAATTTGATTTCCTAAGTAACATCAATTTGCTTCTTTATTGTTTGAATACCAATGAAATGAGAAATGTCAGAAAGAAAATACAATTTATGATCTTAATCAAACTTGCATTTCCAGCTTTCCACAGTTAGTATGTTAAAAAAATAGGAAACATGACATATATTATAATTAATTATGTTCATTATTATCAACATTTTATTTTACTAACTGACAAACGATGATCTTGGATTAGCCACGTCATCATCACCGGAGTTGCGGGGGAGCGGAAGGCTCTCGCCCCTAAGTTATTTCCAACAGACTTTGCTGTATTTTGTGGTAATATTTTGTAAAAATTGGTTGATTAGGTGATCTAGATTTATTTAATTCGATAATTGGTCACGGTTGGATTGCACGAAAGAATAGCAATCAAGTATGAAAAGCCAATCGTATAAGTCATCTCTACTGGACATACTCGTATTGTGCTAACCGTGTTGCGTTATTTTCCTAACCTTCCACAAACAGAGTAGTTACAAAGCTTTATTAACAAAACAAATCCGAGCCTTAACCGCCAGATGTCTACATTTGCATCCAAATATCATTCGTGCTGCGTTGCGTAAACTAACCGAACGAATGTTCGCTATAAAACCGAATGAAGACATCAGAAGCGCTATGCATTTCAAATTTGTGCACACAGTTTAAAACCAACACGGAATGGTTTAGAGGTTTTGTAAATTTAACCTTCCTATGGTAGCGTCACATAAAAAGCATCCTATATGGTCTGTTAGATCTATTCAGCGAAGAATTCTTAGCAGTTTTGTTGACAACTTAGTACCTACTTTGTATAGGGATGCCATGTCAATGTGAGGTTACTTGTCCTTACTTGTGATTCAATTGTGGTTTTAGTATCACTATTATACTGAGTATGTACAATGCGGTTATCCATAACTTAGCATAAGCGGATAAAGATCATTGTTATAAATTGGTATTACGTGGGACCTGCTTAGAAGCGTGTGCATTGCCTGCTTCATTAATAAATATTTTCAATATTACTTTGTAAGAGTTTTGACTTCACACATATACAAATTATTTACTAGAATTATACAGAACAGAATATCTTATAAATTAGAACAACACCAACCACCAGAGCAAGCTGGATTCAGATCAAATTATTCAACTACAGACCACCTTCATACCGTAAATCAGATCATGGAAAAATTTGGCGAATTTAATAAACCCCTATACCTGGCCTCTGTTGATTATTCGAAGGCCTTTGATAGTATCACCCACAATGCTATATTTTAATGCTCTTCAGAAACAAGCCATAGAACCCACATATATAAAGCTACTCCGGATCATCTACCATCATAGTAAGTACAGCGAACATCAAACTGCACACCATGGGCCCATCGTTTCAAATACAAAAAGGAGTGAAATAGGGTGAACCCCTATCAGCAAAACTATTTAGTAGCACGCTTGAAGAGGTTTTTAGGACTCTAAAAGAATCTTGGGCAACAAAAGGAATTGGTGAAGGGGATTAGCGACTTACTAATCTTCGCTTCGCAGACGACATTGTTCTCTTTGCAAACACACCGGCAGAGCTTGAGCTAATGCTCGAACAACTGAGCGCAGCAAGCCTTGAGGTGGGACTGACGATAAATAAGTTGAAGACTAAGGTTATGACCAATAGCACCAATGACAGGATATCAGTAAATGGGCAGCCAATGGAATATGTAGACGAGTACATATACTTAGGCCAGATAGTTTCATTCGAGAACAGGCAGGACAAGGAAATACTCCGCCGAGTAGATAACGCCTGGAAGATCTTCTGGTCCATGAAGGCGAACATGAAGGGTGACCTTCCAATGTTACTGAAACGCAAACTCGTCGACATTTGCATACTGCCTATCCTTACATATGGTGCACAATCTTGGTCCCTCACTGAAAGTCAGAAGTCCAAACTCAAGGTTTACCAAAGGGCTATGGAGCGCAGTATTTTACATTTTAAGTTAATGGACCGAATCAGGAATACCACCATCCGCTTCAAGACCGGTATCGCTGATGTAGGGCTCAAGACTGCGAAGCTGAAGTGGCAATGGGCGGGGCATGTGTGCAGGATAAAGGATGATAGATAGGCTAAAATCGTAACACAATGGGCACTTGAGGACGGCTTTCGCCGAAGGGGAAGGCCCAAAAAAAGATGGTGTGACGATTTGGCCCAGCTATCAAGGAGCTGGGAAGTACTGGCCTTGGATAGAGCGGTGGACATGTTTGGAGGAGACCTTTGCCCAGCAGTAAGATGATACGGGTTAAATAAAAAAAAACTTTGTAAGAGTAACTGAAAGTTTTATTTGACGTGTCGCATATTTCAACATCTAAAACAAACAGAGTTATGGCTGTATTATATAAGTATCAGGTTTTGATTGCAAGGTATATCAAACATTTGTAATTCAATTTTGTAGACTTAAGAAGACAACGCTAATTTGAAGAAACACAGTGGTACGTGGCGGGGTTTTGAACTGGCGACCTCTTGCATGGCAAGCAACGACTTAAACCACTCGACCAACAACGCATATAATATGTTTAAATAATAGTTTTTCAATTTCTACGGTAACTTCGTGTATGGTATCGTGTATTCTAACGGAGCGTTAACCAACAATTTTCCCATCTAAATGACCATCTATGCATAAATTAAGCATGACTTCCGTTAATAAATCACGTTTTTTTTTCCGAAGGCTGTTACATGACACTGTTTGCTTGCAGCTGATTTATTGAACTACCTACAAAGCCTTCATTAGATGCTGCAAAGAACTTTCCAATTGAATTGTTGCCTTTGAAAGGCGTTTGTTAGCGTGTTTAGCTGTCAACGGTTTCTCCTTTGTTCTTTTCCATAGATAAACTTACGTTTTAACAAGAGTTAGGATAGACTGACGGATGCACTCAATTATAAGTAGACGGTTTTTAAATTAAGTTCGATGTTATTTATAAGTAATATTAATAGATAGGTACCTAACTTAATTGCACGAGTTATAATTTGTAAGAGATAACATTTTTATTTTTATTTGTTGTTTTAGTGCTATTCAAAGCTCTTATGTAAATTTTAAATTAAAAAAATAAATAAAAATCCCATTCATAACCCCGCCTGACCGGGTACTTGAACCACCGGCCTTCAGATATCGCGTCTGAATTGCTCTTAACCTTAAATAATGAACTTTAAACAATCGATCGATGATGGAATCAATCAGTCACATATTTACACTTGTTAACATGTAACTTGTGAAAAGGTATAATACTCAAAGAGGTATACCACTACCCACAATATATTATAAGCAACACCGAAGAAGTGGTTGGCTACCAGTCATTAAGTTGGGCGGCGCAGAGTTGTGACGATTTATTGCAAGACTTGCACAATGTACAAAACCAAGCCTTATGAGCTAGACCTAAGACTAATTTAATGGTACAAATATGTGTTGTGGATGGCATCATTACAATTTAGTTTTAAATCACTCATACATTAAGTAATTTTTATTTTATTTAAACATTCTTATAGGCCACAGTTTTCAGTCAGTTCAGCCAGTTCTTATAGACTACGACTGGGTCACTGGCTTTTTTTTATTATGTTCGTCCGTCAGTTAGTTTTTACAAAAATATGGGACACCCATTTGTTTTTTCAATTGATTGAAAAATTACAAAACTATGGAGTGGAGTGGGGGCTTGTGTTGTCACAGTTAGGCAAAAATCCTACCTTATCGTGCAGTCATCCTAAATTTATGAGCTCAATATCATAATAATTTCTTGTTTGTGAAACAAAATAAAAAACACGAGTACAATATTTTTAAATAACCTAAATAACAAAGGAAAAGGAAGGTGTCAGAAATGTACTTCTTAAAAAAAGTTCGCATGCAAAACAACAAAGTGTGAACAGTGAAATCGAAATGTGTATAAATTGTAAATTCCCACGTGTACATGACAGGAATACGGCAATCAAGTCCTCAAACAGAAGACGGTATCGATTGCGACGGCCGCTCCCGCTGAATATTACATGGAATCGATGTCTCATTGTCGTTATTACTAGTGGAGATACACGGGGTGGTTTTGTGGGTCGATAAATTGATACAAAACTCTTTAATCTGTTTTTCCCTTTGGTAGTTGGTTGGTACAAGACTAAGCTTGGTCTTTTGTCCAAGCAATAAACCTGTTTTTTTTTTACAAAGGCTAATAGGGTGACATCACTCCTGATGGTAAGCGGTAGTGAGATCCACACATAAGGTCGAAAGGCACCATAGACCTTATTGAGCCTGCCTAAATGCTCTTTCTCCGGCTCCGAGTCCGGGATCTTAGGAGAGCATAACATGTAGAGCTGGAAGGGCATTCCATGCCTTAATGACACAGGGCAGAAAAAGGAACTAAATCTCTTGCTCCGAGACATCAGCGCCTGCATTGTTTGGGAGATTACTAGGCTTTTCTACACCGAATAAGTGTTAACTGAATAACATTAGTGAATAGGTCCTAATACCTCATTTAAAACTATGTTTAAGTACTTTTAATAATCCTTACTAAAAGCACACGAAGTCATTTTCTAAATATTTTGACATATTTTTCACTTTAATAATTATTCGACACATAAAGATTTTTGAAGTAAGCAGTGCGGAAATAAGAAGTATAATAATAACTACTTATCATTTCTGAATAGCTCTATCACTAAATAAGAGCACGTTAAATAAAGATAAGTAGCTGTGTGGTAGACTTCTAGTATACACCGTGAAATTTGGGTGGTTGTTTTCCCGTGGCAGAACGATTTGCCTTTATTAATACTATTGAATTATGCAAATTATTCGTTAATATTTTTTTTTTCAAATTTTCAAAATTATAATTTTCGAACTCGAAAACGAGAGAAGCTATCGTTGTTTTTGAAGATGTGACGTATTCAGGTACTGCTTGCCGCATGAAATCGATGCTTAAAGCTGAAGAATCTCTACGCCCTAAGTAATAATGTGGTTCGATAGTACTTTCGAGTTTCGATTAAACCTTTCGTAAAACCGGCAATTGTTGATTTTAATAAAAAAGAACTGCACAAATCTATTGTGCTACTATCACGATTTTCACGGTGAAAATTTCACGGTGTGTAGGCATCATCACTGATTCCATTTAGCAACCAAATTTTTACAAATAGAAAAGTAAGCTTCTAATTTGTAAAAAGGCAACCTCTGTACTGCCACAAAAAGTATGTCCAAGTAACAATAGGGCATATCGATAAGAGTACGTCTATTCGATGTTGGCTTAACACATGCTTGTTTCGCATAATTTTTTATGCAAACCACCAGGCTATGCTAATCACACCTATCGTTTGGATGTGGTTATTTTTATGGCAAGTGGAAATGGTTGCAATTCAATAGAACAATACGACATTTTAGTAGTTTGATTTTGTGAATATTTATGTAACATCTGTTGTGCGATATCGATGATTGATTTAACATGAAGTTTGCATAGTTTGAAGAAGTTTATTCTGGATTTTGTTTGAATTTTTTATTTATTTGAATTTTACTCGTTTTTTATTTAATTGTAAAGAGTCAGCTTTTTTCAAAGCTTTGATTTAACAACATTGGAACATTGATTTTTGTTCTAGTCTGGGTGTGATTATGAATTTAAGTATTTATTTATGAAAATCGATGTGTATGTAAATTAGTTTCTGGCGCTCAAAGTAAAATCTCTGCTTAATTTGGGGTCAGATGACTGTGAGGAAATGGAGGACATTTCCCAGATATTTGTTTATGTTTCTTATCGGACGGACCCTTATACATACTTAACCTTATGCAAATATAGGCGTAGGCCGCACTACGGCTAAACCGCCGCGGATTTTAAACGCTTTATTTTATGAGTAAAAGAAACTAATGCAAGCAGCCGCACTGACGGTTATTTGCCGCGACTGATTATAAAACCGCGTTTTGTGACAGAATTGTTAGCGGGATAGAACGGCTTCAAAATTTGTAGCAAAAATCGTGGCTAGTTTCGCGGTTTTTAACCGTAGTGTGTGCGTCTCGAGCAGTTTTGCGGTTTCACGATTTACCGCTTGCGGGAAAAAACCGTAGTGCGGCCTAAGCCATACCCTATAAAATGTAAAAGTGTATTATGTATATTGTATGTATAATGTTTCAGAAAACACAAACTGATGCAAGTCGCGTTCAAACACTTAGTGTAACAACGTCTGGGAACAAGCCCGACATCTCCTTTATTTGTCCCGAGTAACTTCAAGGAGCTAGACGTGTTTCTCACAAACAGAGTGCCGTATGACTTGTCACTACAGCGCTGGAACTATAAAGCGGCAACAAAAACACAATTTAGTAAAGAGCAGTGAGGTAGAGAGCTATGTCCTTGGAAGATAATGGAGATGGGAGGGTAAAACGAAAATGCGTTAGTAAAAAAAATATTATTAAGTTTTAATGAAAATCTTGCAGACTTTTGCTTCTTCTTCTTATCGTATGGTTGATGAACAACCTGGTGTCAGAGTTAAAACCGCCCGTAGGCCTCTGACATGGCTTCACACACCGTTAAACACCTCTCAGGTGTGCTGGTTTCCTCACGATGTTTTCCTTCACCGTATTAAGCAAGTGATAATTAATTTATAACACGCACATGAATTCTGAAAGACAGTGGTTCCGGGGTTCGAACCTGCAAGCTTTGACTTGGCAGTCCAACGTTCGTACCACTCGGCTATCACTGCTATAGACTTTGCGTCCCATTACTTTAAAAACTATAGATATGATGTCTGGCTCGGTAGAACAGTGGTTAGTGACCCTGGCGGGCGGTTCCGAGAGTCATGGGTTCGATCCCAACCCGGGAAAAATATTCGTGTTATGTACATCGTTGTTTGTTCCGTGTCTGGGTGTGAACATGTGTTTAAGTTTGTATTTATAAATATCTATGAATGATTATCAGTCTCTGACGCCAATAGCACAAGATTTTTATTTTTATTTTTTATTAGTAAGTAAGTACATAATTATTATCTATAATATTTGGTGCTTCTTATTAACGCGTTTCGACCCATAATAAGTAGTTTTCATGTGAAGTATGACGAATACATAAAAAAAACTAATTTTTAGATATAAAATTTTTGATAATGATGCTTATTTTTTACTGCCTCGGTGGAACTGTGGTGGTTAGTGATCCTGGCTAGCGGTTCCAAGAGTCGTGGGTTCGATTCCCACTCGGGATAAGTATTTGTGTGATGAACATAGGTGTTTATCCCGTGTCTGGGTGTTATGTATTTAAGTATGTATTTAAAAATATCTATGTATGTATATCAGTCTCTGACGCCCATAGTACAAGCTCTGCTTAGTTTGGGGTCAGATGACCGTGTGTGGAAATGTCCCAGATATTTATTTATTTATATTTATTTATTTTACCTACTGTATCTTCTCTTCATTGTGTCATACTGGGCGCTCTAAGCGATGTATTTCAGAGTCGAGCCAGACCCGCGTGCAAGTAATATGCACGTTTGCACAGAGGTACCACTGGGAATTTATTAAACATACTTACATTTTTTATCTGTATCTTTTTGTTAAAAATACCTGAAAGCAGCTGAATACTATTATATCTCGATAAATGTATATTAGTCTGTCTACTTTTGCTCATGAACAAAAAAAATGGGGACTAATCTCCGTCGTGTTTGCGAACCTCCTAGGCCGAGACTCATCAATCTCAAAAAAGTATTTTTAATTTTTGAATAACACTCCTTATTGTCTAAATACTTCGTCTACTTTACTTAATACTTCAGAAATAACTCACAACACCAGCACTTTATCAAAAACGCTCAAAACGGCCCATATTCATTCATTACTCCTACCGACTCCAATCAGCAGAAAGGCATTCTAATCTAAAAGCGTCCCATTCAAATGTTGTCAAATATGGACACGTGGAGTGTACCGCAAACATAGGATGCGTTTTACTTAATCGAATGGTTAATGACTGAACACATACATTGCATGTGTGAGGGTTTGTAAATATTGCGGCGTTTAATTGGATTTTATATTGAGCGTAAATTGAGTTTGGGAACAAGGTGAGTTTTGGTTTAGCGCCATGGCGGTAAAGAAGCGGCAACACAAAATATTATTATGGTTTATTGGTTACTCTTACCTACTTACTTCTTTGTTACGTGAGACTTCACATTATAGAGTCACTAACCTATATCAGGATTAATAAAATATAACGTATCCTTTAAAATTTAAATAACGTTGCCTGATAATAACATTTATTGTGTTTTAATTAGATTAAATTCTTTGCCTATTTATTTTGCTTAAGAAAAGATTATACGCAACATGTCATCTGTAATTTTTATAGTTATATTAATTATTTAAAATTTTAACATTATATTTTAGTATTATTTTCTTAAAATGACTTCAAATCTGTTTTACTTTCTTCGACAGTGTTTAAAACCAACCGAAAAACAATGCAATTTTGTATTCATAAACATTTAATGAAATTGAACATATTTTAATACCAAAATCAATTAAATACGACAACAATAACAATAACATAAATATTCAACTACCGTTACAAATGAACCCGATAAATCATAATTTAAACTACTCACACGTCGTTCTATATCCAGAAGCTATAGGTTAAGCACCAAATATAGTTTCAACAAACCATTTAGCCGCGTAAAGGCAATACGTTACACTAATATACGACTGTTTCGTATTATAAACATTCTTCTTTTTGAGTTGACTAACGGTAAGTCTCTTAATTACGCGCTAAGAGAGCTACTAATAAATCAATGTAAGAAAAAATTAACTCGCACAAAAGATGAATCGGTCGAAAGTGTAATTTGTGATCATTTGGTAGACGGAGCAGGTTTCTTGATGATTTTAAACGCGTTTAGGCGGTATTGAAGGTGAGAGCTAACAATGATGGATTTGGTTGTGATGATGGTGATAAATAAAAGTGCAGTTTGTATTTTTTTTCCTTTTTGTAAAAGGATGGTGATCAATTTGATAAATGAGTAGGGATTTTGAGGCTAACAATTGTTGCAAAAAAATATTGTTAGGATGATTTTGTAAACAAGGCAGCTCCAAAAAAATTTTTTGGAAATGTATATAATTTATTTATTTATTATTAAAGCGGAATATGTTACAGACATCTATTTAACATTATGTCCCATTAACAAGACAGTTTACACTATCTGACTGCGGGACTGTTTTGGTACTTCCGATTTAAACATATTTCTACGTACCATTCCAACTATTTTATATCAGTAATCTAATATAGCCGACACTCAAGATATATAACGGTATATAATAGGCACCCAAATCTTCTTACAACAAATATTTCCATCGCTTGTACACATACATATACAATATCAATTACATATCTCGTGAAAGTGAGCATTTTTTCCCGAACATCCTGCCGTAGCTAAAGACAAAATGCGTTGAAAGCTTAGATCCGAGATACACCTGGGTCCCTTTGACTCCCTACTCGACTGCTATCAGCATTATTACCTTTTTTCATTCCCCGGTACGAGGGTTTGCGTTATTAGAATTTATTGCGGGCGTATTCGGTATGTGAGTTTTCAAAGATTTTGGCATACAATTGGATACAAGATTCTGTTTGTTAAACATGTTGCTGTAAATATTAGTAAGCACCACGTATATTAGACATGTGTACACACAGAATATTATCTAGAATAGAATCCGATTTTCTAAAAATTCAAATAAGGAATTATCGCAAATAATAAAAAAGGATTGTCAAATTTCATTCAAACGGGTTAACAACACCGCAATGTTTAATTAGTCCATAAGAAAAGCTTCATCATCCTTCAAAAGTTTTGAAGTCTAAAAGCTGTTCAGGAATCGAAATACTAAGTTGTTCACAGCTCAATATTAACGAAATTAAGGAACTCTACAATTTCAATCAGCCAACGCAAGATGCTTTGCCCAATAAGAGAAAAAACAGCCGTGCCATAGCCGACCGGACGTTTCCCGTCTAGGAGCGAGCGATCCAAATTGAATGGCCGTTTTTAGGTAATTGGAAGCCGACTGGTTACTTTGCCGAATTAATATATCGACTCGACGTCATATAAAGGGGATATTTGGATGGCGGGAAGTTTTTGCCGGCCGTTTCGAGCGAAATTGTGATGAGGATTTTGTTTTTGAGCGGGTGGTATAGTATTAGCTGGTATGAGTATTGTGACGGTGAGTTTGAGGAGTTAATCGTCATATACGTGCGTATATGAACATTACACATTCATATTTATAAGCAGATTGTTAAATTGATTCAATAGAAACATTCTACAGAGACAGTTCGAATCTTGAGAAACTACGCAGGAATTTTAGCTCAAGTTATGACTTCATCAGTCGAAGTGTGTGAAAAGGAAAGCTGAAGTACTTACGTACCAACTTGTTTACATTTTTTTTGTCTTAATTTTAATAAAGGAAGATGTTCGCCTTAACCCTTTTTTTCCATTAATTTAGAGTAGTTATTTAGTGTGATGAAAGGATGTGGGGAAGTTTTTATGCCATTTGATACTGGTTGACATGAATTATTATATGTGAATGTAGTCAATCCATCCGAAATGTAGGTAGGCGTTGGTAGTAGGCGATAACTAACTTCACGCATGGCTACCTTCAGTTGCGTTGCGTCGTATCTCGCCTGAAGTGATTCTGTGGTATCCCACTTGTGTTCGTACAAGCCACCTAACCCTCAGTAGGTATATGAGGACAGCTGTTTGCACTAACTGTATTTCGGTCACGGTTGACGGGCGCCATCTCGCGGACAATGCGAGCCAATTAGTAATACACGTCAGTGCCCACGGCCGAAATCTGCATCTGCATACATGTGTCTGGACACAGTGGACAGTGGACACATTCGTCTGGGCGCAATTTGTAAGCATGGTCATAACAGTACTTGCGACGAATACGTCTGAAATTCAGTGACTTATGAAGACGATTTTGAGTGAAGTTTTCACGATCATAGGTTATTAATAATGGACATGGTTTTGGAAATATTTAATCTACCGTCTCACGAAAACGTTGCAAACAAAACGAAGGAACTTGTTTTTATTATTGGATGTATTAATAAAAGGCAATCGGACGGAATAATATTATCATATTATTAATTTTTTCTGCGCGATTGCTGATATACACCACGTTAAATACCAGACAGTGAAAAGCCTATTAATTCTAAGATATCTACACTAATATTATAAAGAGGAAAGATTTGTATTTTTGTATGTTTGTAATGAATAAACTCAAAAACTTCTAGACCGATTGCATAGTTTTTTTCACCATTAGAAAGCTGCATTATTCAGAAGTAACATAGGCTATATAATATCACACTAGGTCCTATAGTTATGGAGCAGTAACCGACAATGTTTCAAAAACGGGGAAAAGTCTCGTTTTTGAGGCCTTCCGTGGCGTGCGCTGAGCATATAGTTAAAGTTATACAAAAATACCCTATGGATGAATTGTTCATCTTAACATTATCTTTAAAAAAGTCCGGGAGAGCATATGTCTACCTTTTATAGTTTACGCATAACAATCGTTTTAATGATTTAGATGTTTGCTCCAAAGTTATGTTATTTTGGCGACGGGACTTCGAAGTTAATAATTTAATAATAAAACGTAAAACTATGAAATATAAATCTAAAGTCCCCCCGTGCAAAGCCGGGACGGGCCGCTAGTCTGTGATATTTAAAGCCAACGATTAAAGTCCTCCTTAATCCACAGGGAATCTAACACTCCCAACACTGTTACATTCTCTAACTGCCTAACTGGTCAATTGGTAGCAAGTGCTGCGTTAGGACCGAAAGTTCCCCGGTTCGAGTCCGGGGTCGGGCAAATTTTGTGTGAGTTTTTCTGAAATGAATTTACTCAGCCCGGAACTTGGCGGTTGAACGCCCGTGCCTCGGAAAACACGTTAAGCCGGTGGTCCTGCGCCCGATCTCTCATCGGTCATGTCGGATTGCCGTCTCACCGAATTTTGAGAGTAAGGGAATAGTGCACTTGTGTTTGCGCGCACACTTGTGCACTTTAATAATATGTCCTGTGCACTTGGCTGATCTCAATTAAGATCGGCAGCCATGGCTTATAATCGGTCGGACGCCTTAACCTTATATTCTCTATAGATAAAAGAAAGTCCAGTTTTGATTCGCTAACACAACTATATTTTTTTTCTATAGTTGTTCAACCCTTGTAGGCAATACCCGTCGTCTCTACAAGTACATTATCACCACTCTACGCCCAGTGGGCGGTCCGTCTCGTAGTATTCTTTGCAGCCAGACTAACAAATCTTAATGGAAGTACTTTGTAACTTCCAAATCGTCGAGGATCTTGGCAGAGCCGGTGAGGTGACTTGCCAAAATATGTTCCATTTCACGCACCAATTAACGATTATGTTCAATGCGGGGTAGTAACTTATGGTTTCGATGTTGTTAAAACGAAAAATGTGTATTTTTTTTTTGTGTGTGCATGTTCGTGATGAAAAAATTTTAGGAGACAAGTATTACTTACTTACTATAAAATATTATGAAACCAATGCAAAGTATTTATTGATATGACACATTTTTTCTGACAAGTTTTCGAAACTTTAGATACTCTCTAAGACATTTATTACATTAAGTAGGCATATATTAACGTTATTAAATATAATGATAAATAAAGTAAATAATATTATAATCCCTCGATAAAATAAGCGTTTATAAAATCATAATTCTCACTACGGTCTATTAACTGTTACATGACAACGAAAGAAATTATTTCATGAAATTTCCATGTAATCGTTATTCATAAAAAGAGAAACAAAATAAAAATCAATTCATACAAACTTCATGCATTTCATGAGTCCCGTAGCGCACTTCTTAATATGTATGAGTGAATTAAAACATACAAGGGAAACGCAAGTGAGATATGGGTTAGTCGGGTTATTTAAATAAAACACGTTTTGACCTTCCGTTTGTTGTACAGTCGGCTTTGAAAACTTATGCTATTTTAGTCGAAATAGTTTTTACAGTGTAATGTATATACAGTAAGGTAACGTTACTGCTTTTATGATGTAAGCTAATTCAAATATAACATGATTCAATTGCATGTATCACGAAAATATTAAATTCTGTTTTGAACTGATACAAATTATTGTACTGCAAGCGATATTCTTTTTTTTTTGTTAGGGTTGAGTCCTTAAAACAATAGAGGAAATCAAAATCTGCTCTGTAGTTTTTAATGTATTTCTTATATTCATACTCACTCTTCTTCTTATCGTATGGTTGATGAACAACCTGGTGTCAGAGTTTTTAAACCGCCCGTAAGCCTCTGACATGGCTTCACACACCGTTGAAAAATTTTTCAGGTGTGCTGGTTTACTCACGATGTTTGCCTTTACCGTTAAAGCGTCGAATGATGGTACATACTCACTTAAACACGTTTATACGTATAGAAAAGTATATTTCCTCTTTATAATAATAGCATAGTTAGTTAGGTGCAAGTCGTAAGTGTAATATACGAGGTCAACTAACAAAAGTACAAAGTATGATTTTAGACTTTCGCGCGTTCCATTACACTAAATATTAGTCTTTATGGGTCTACACGTGTTAAAAGTACAAAGTACCCTACAAAGAACTTCGAATATATTCGAAGCGGACTGTCAAAGTTATTACCATAGAACATGGCGTCGGTCTTGTTATAGATTATTTCTGTACGCATCGATTTGTCCCGGTAATGGAAATCGTTAGGAAGCCTCACCTCCGCTGACAAGTGTTCTGTAATATGCAAATGAGGGTAGATAAGTTCATTCTGGAGAAACGGTGATTTCTTCACCACTTCCTGTGTCGGGTTAAGTGAATGTGTTAATGACTTGGAATTTGTTTAATTTATTCAAATTAGTTTTAACACTTAATTTATTAACATTCTTGAACCAGAATTTAAAAAATACTGTTTTCATAACATGTACAAGAGATAATATGTTAGAGTTGGACAGTTCGAGATGATGATGAATTCGAGCAAAAAATATCGTAAAATTAATCAGGTCGTCACCTTCAGCTTCGATCAAAATTTGTATCTAAATCGGTATCGTAAATCTTCAATTGTTAAAACTCTCGTTGATTGTAAGTACGAAAGATATACCAGTGTCTCTTAAGTATCTGTTAGTATCTGTTAGAATAGCTGCACTCTAAAACTCTGCACTGAAAAAATTTAATTATACCTTATTGTTTACCAACTGCCGCCGTGTTGGCTAGATTATATTTTAGAGGGTATGTCATCATCATCATCGTTATCAACCCATATACGTCCACACTGCTGGGGAACGGGCATACCCAAATCAAGGGCGATAAGGCCTTAGCCAACCACGCTAGCCAAGCGCGGGTTGGTCAACTATTACACAACCTAAGGTTTCCTCACGATAGAATTTCTTCGTAGTTTCCTTACGCTGTTTTCCTTCATCGTTAAAGCGTCAAATAATCGTACATATTTTTCATTTTTCAGGTGGGAGACATTTTGTCGACCGGTTGCTGTTACCACCATACAGTTGTGTAAAACCCGCCAAGTGACTCTGGCCTCTCTCGGTCAGGTCGCGTTCCGGGATCAGCACTGTACGAACCGGAGCCAGGCCGGACCATTGCTGCGGCAAGCGCCGGACCAGTGGAGTCTTAGCGGCGGTATTGTGCGGGCGGAGCGGGTCAGCCCGTCGGCGCGGGGAGACCCGTAGAGACGAGGTGGTGCGGGGATACCCTTCCATCCGGCGGACTGCCCAACTCAGACCCGCACAGCTCAATACCAATGCGACACTCCACGCCTTGTCTCGTTGTTGCCGCAGCAGTGGTCTCCTCTTTCACGGCTTTAAGGGTTAGTGCGACAGGCTCAATATGGTCTATTGTGCCTGTCGACCTCATATTTTTATCTCACTACCGCTTACCATCAGGTGGAGTGAGGTCATCTTGAAAGCCGCTTATAAAAAAAAAAACTTATGAGATACCAATTTGAAAAACACAGCGGTACGTGGCGGGGTTTGAACTGGCAACCTATCGCATGGCGAGTATCGACCTAAACTGCTCGGCCATCGACGCTTTTGAGTATGTAGGTATGTATGCTAAATTTAGTATCCATAATTTCGAATAAAACTAATTTTACGGATTAAAGTTGCGTGTATGTGTATAATATGTTTAGAATATAAAATAATATACCGTACTCTATAATTTCTTCCACTTCTAATTTGCGTCCACAATAATAACATAACCTCCTTGTAGCTCGGCTACCACTCGGTCTAAAGCTCTATATACCTAACCGTTCATCACATTAGACATGCATAATATTCGCCAGTCACGCCCCTACCACTATCTGTTACTTATTGTTAGTTTTTTTGTTACCGTCGCCACATCAAACGGCCCGGTCGAGTGTGGAACAAAAAACGTTTTGCGAAATGGTCGCTGTTCGACTGTTACTGTTTTGGGGCCAGTCGTTTTGTTTCAGAATGTAAAACATGTAAATGGTAACTTTTTGTTTTGAACTAGCCGCCGCCAAAGACTTCGTCCGCGTGGAAAGGTGGAAATTAAAATAGACTATTTATCTTCTTCTGCAGTCGTGCTCTTCAGTACTGAAGGTCGTGCCCGTCTTACCTAGAATGATTGTCTATAATGTACGTTGTTAAATTAGCCATGTATTAGTGAAAGTCCCGTCGAATTGGTCCAGCCGTTTCAGAGATTAGCGGGAACAAAATGACAGACAGTCAAAAATGTTTTAAGCTATTGCATAGCTTTTATCGCGGGCTTTGAGCGCGGCGACCGAACCAAGAAATTCCGTAACGAAAAAAACCTCACAATCGTCTAACGTCGTTTCAGTTCGGTAGACTTCGGCACGGTGTTTGTGTACGTGCGGTTAGACGTATTGTACGACTCTAGGAACCTCGCACGAATCGAGACGAGCTGCTCCGAAATCGGATGATGCTATGCAATAGCTATACCGCGGCAGTCCCCGAGTGCCACACGCCTTTTTTTATTGTGTTTTTGTTATTGGTACCCGATATAGTTTTATACCCATTCAGTAAAAAGTCGTTATTGTCGTCGTCGTTATAACAAACTGACACTTCAATTTTATTTAGTTGTTTATATTTGTTTATGTTAACTCATAAATTTCATTTGAGTTCGAATTATAACAAACTCAATGAAACGGTGTCTCCAGCCTTTGTTTACCTAAACAAAAACGACGTCAAATAAAAAAAAATATACATTTATTAAACTGCATTAAAGCTGTAGAAAAAAAATATTAAAATTTCAACTTAAAAATAATTAAATATTTCACTTCTAAATAAAACCAATATCTTACAGAACCCAACAATTTAAACCGACTCTACCTCACCCCATTTTTTATTTGTCTACCACATTTCGCCGACACGCCTAGTTATTAGTTGACTATTATCTGTCTGTCTTGGGTGGGCAGATCTGGCCATAGATTTTGGAAGGACAAAGCGTTTTTTATGCTTCAACGCGCTTTGTCGGTCAAATTGTGTAATAATAAAATAAGAAACAAATGCTCTAGATAAGGTTGAACATCGTTATCATCAATAAAATGTGGTGACACCTGGTTAGGCTCCCCTAAAACAGACCATGCTGGCCGGACCGCCCACGCATTTGCTCTCACGCATGACCTGACGCAACTGGTACTCCAGCCCACCCGGATGCCTGATATTGTCGATCAAGCGCCCTCCTTGTTGGACCTTCTGCTGACGAGCCACCCATCCGGGTACCTCGTGTCGGTCTGTGCCCCGCTGGGGTCCTCCGACCACTGCCTGGTGGGTGCAACAGTGCCATGCACCGCTCCCCAAAACCCGTGGAGGTGACGCGGAGACTGTGGCGCTACTCGTCGGCAGATTGGGATGGTATGCGTGAATACTTCGCATCCATCCCTTGGGGGCAGTGCTGCTTTGGAGGAAGTGATCCCACGGAGTGTGCAGCGGCTATTGCGGGTGAGATCAGTCTTGGAATGGAGTATTACATTCCATTTACTGATGTCACCAGCGGTCGCAAAGATGATCTCTGGTTCAGTCGTGAGTGCGCCGCAGCCGTTGAACTGAAACGGACGGCGTACCGCAACTGGGCCAGGGCTCATGCAGTTGGGGATCCTAATATTGCCTCGATTAAAGCAGCCTACAACAAAGCCACCAAGGCCACCAAAAGGGCCTACAACAGAGCAGATGCCCAGCGAGTTGCACGTGTTGGCCAGGACCTCATTAGGCATCCCACGGGTAGCCGCTCCTTTTGGCGCCTGGCTAAACATGTGCAATCCAACTTCTGTCTGCCTTCGCTGCCCCGCTGAAATATCCTGACGGTTCACTAGCTCATCAACCGCAGGAGAAGGCAGATCTGCTTGCCAATCTTTTTGCGGCCAATTCCTGCATCGATGACGGTGGAGCACAACCGCCTAAAATTTCACATTGCGGTGCTCATATGCCTGAGATCCGAATCAGGCAATGTGATGTACGTGCTGAGTTGCAGTCACTTGATGTAAGGAAAGCTAGTGGCCCAGACGGTATTCCAGCGTTAGTACTCCAAATTTGCGCAGCGGAGTTGTCTCCAGTACTCACACGCCTGTACCGCCTCTCATATACCTCGGGCATCGTGCCCCGGGCTTGAAAGAGGCGAATGTTCAACCTGTTCCCAAAAAGGGGACAGGTCCGATCCCTGCCAACTACCGGCCCATAGCTATAACCTCAGTACTGGGTAAGGTGTTTGAGTTATTAACGCCCAGCTCATCCGCTACCTAGAGGATCACTCGCTGCTGCATGACTGTCAATACGGTTTTAGACCAAAACGGTCCACGGGTGATCTTCTAGCGTACGTTTCACACCTCTCGGGGAGGCTATGGAGAAGCATGGCGAATCTATGGCGGTTAGCCTTGATATCGCAAAAGAGTTTGACCGTGTATGGCATCGTTCGCTTCTCTCCAAGCTCCCGGCATACGGTCTGCCACCTCGCTTGTGCGAATGGGTTGCGGGATTTTTGGAGGGACGCAGGATTCGTGTCCTTTGTGACGGACGCACTTCTTGTTTCCACCCAATAAATTCCGGTGTACCTCAAGGTTCCGTTCTGTCGCCGACATTGTTTCTGCTGCATATCAATGACATGTTGTCACTAGGCAACATTCATTGCTATGCGGATGACAGCACTGTCCACGCACGTTATTTCGGAAGACCTGGGGTAAAGCAGACCGAAACCGAGGAAAAGAGGAACCTTCTTGTCGCCGAGCTTGACGGGGTCTTGGACCGCATTTCCGAATGGGGCTCATGCAATCTTGTCGAGTTCAATGCCAAGAAGACACAGGTGTGTGTTTTTCTAGTAAAGTGTCTCCTTTCCTTTCCCATCCTACTCTTCAGAGCACCCCTTACCAATACAGGATAGCCTTAGCATCCTTGGCATGGATGTTCGCCGCGACCTGAACCAGCGGGATTACATCGAGAGCGTCATTAGAACAGCCTCCCGCAAACTGGGGATCCTGAACAGAGTGCGGCGATTTTTCACACCGGTGCAACTCTGCCTTCTTTATAAGGCACAAGTTCGCCCATGTGTGGAATATTGCTGTCACCTCTGGGATGGCTCCGCAAAATACTTGCTCGACGCCCTCGATAGGTTGCAGCGACGTGCTATCCGTATTGTCGGTGATGTAGAGGTGTCCGAAACCTCAGAGCCTCTTCAGTTAAGTAGAGACATTGCCGGTCTAAGTGTTCTCTACCGTCTCTATAATGGGGAACGCTCTGAAGAGCTATGCCAGCTAGTCCCTCCACATACAATGCAGGCGCTGGTGGCTCGGACTAAGAGGTTTAGCTCCTCATTTCTGCCCCGTGCCATTAAGGCATGGAATGCCCTTCCAGCTCATGTTTTCCCTCCCTCCTATGATCCCGGGCTCTTCAGGCGGGGCGTGAAACGGCATTTAAGCAGGCCTTCAGGGTGAGTGCGACAGGCTCAATACGATCTATTGTGCCTGTCGACCTCATATTTGGATCTCACTTCCGCTTACCATCAGGTGGAGTGAGGTCATCTTGTTAGCCTTTTATATAAAAAAAAAAATGATATAACAACTATAGAAATATCACACAACATAACATACATTGTTGCGATCTCATGATCCATGATCTTAAGCAATTAAGCACTTGTGTTAACGCAAGACACAGAAAAAACACCCAGAATAGTATTGTTACTTATACATATTCTTTCCGAGTGGGAATCAAACCCACAACTCTTGACGCAAGAGACAGCCACTACTATCCAACGCGCTATCGACCCAGTCTTTCACAAAACTCTTGATACAAAAGTAAAATTCACATCAACGCCTATCATAAAAATATAAGTAGCGTTTCCATGTAAATGGCAATATGGCTAAAATCACACAACGATGGCCACTAAACATGCTCACCAAATTATATTCGCATACGCTCTACCTAATAAAACGCAAATAAACTTAGCCATAACTGCTCCTGTTATGATAATCCCCGGATTAGAGTCTAATAATCGTAATCTGTCCTCGTTTCCCACGAGGATATAAAATTTAATTATATTGTAACAAAATCTGGCTATCCGAAAGGCAATAAAAGATGGCGGGATTAGAATTTAAGAACCCGCCAAAAGGCGGTATAAAATCGCCAGTCGCCCACTTAGGGTTGTGGTCCAAATGGTAAACGTATATATTAAATGAGCCATAATCAATTATTAAAATGTCACCATGGGTCAAAGAGCTTAAATCTAATATTAAGGATTAAACTCGCGGGTAATGTTATTATAAATTATTATTTAGAGAGCCGACGTTTCAAGCTCTTTACAGCGCTCGTGGACACGAACAAGACAACGTTTTAATAGATAGAGGGATTTAAGAGGAAGGTTTTTATATAGCAACGGCGGGTCACTAGTTACACATAAAATCCGTTGCGTAGTTTTAAAGATTTAAGCATACATACATACAGTTAGACGCAGGTGGCGACTTTGCTTTATACTACGTAGTGATGAAATGCGATGTATCTTCTATAAGTTGGACCACAAAAATAATCCTTTGAACTTATCAATGGGATATAAAATCGTTTAGCTTTAATGGAATTGACCACTCCGCTCTGTAAAGTATTGTATGTAATGCTATATAAAATTAGGTATTGGTTTCATTTCGTCAGTGAAAGGCTGGCATTATGGATAATTCTATTTTAATGCGTTTATTTATGGGTGCTTACGATAATGCACAATGAAGTGGGCAATAACCTTCAGTTTATAAGGTATGAAAAGGAAAGTGGAAATGGTATTCATTTATTTGAGCTGGATTTTGCGCTAACTTTTTCAACAAACCTTAAATGACATACATTTTTTTAATATTGACGTTTTTTTGATTGATCCACAAGCTTTGCCTTGAGTGAGGTAAAATTGTTTTCTTTGTAATTCTAATTATAGAAATAAATACAAATACAAAAAATAAAAAATAAAATAGACGAGAATCTACTATTTTATTGAGACAATGAAAAAGATTCTAATTTTACTACTCGTAAACAAATAATGGCGAGCATTTTGGGAGGCCTTTGTCCAGCAGTGGACGGTAGTGGGCTGATGATGATGATGATGATGAAACCAATAATAATCAAAATGCTTCACAACAATGAAGATTAATATAAATTCAAATATTTCCATATCGTTTCATTATTAATCCGGTATAATATAATATTAATAATTACATCAAACAATTTATTACCCATTACAACTCCTCTTAATCACTTGCGGCCAATATTTAATTGGTCAGACCAAACATTATAACAATCAAGTTGGACCAATTAAATGGTCCCGTGTAAAGTTTAACTCATTAATACATTAAACACACGTCAGTGTGTGATTTCGGCTTGTTTTGTGAGGAAACCGTATTTGAACAAACCCGTCCTTTGTAAATAGCGGTTACAACCGAGGGTTGACCGACGCCACGGTAAGATGAATGAAGTTTGCGCCCAAATTAATTAGAAACACGAATTATCTGACGCCGGAACACTTTTTCGTTTTATTCCGGTGTTTGTGGTAGTTTGTACGTATTTTGTTAATTTTAGTTAGAACATAGATAAGATTTCCAGGAGATTTAAATTTTTTTGAATTTGACATAATTTCCACTTTGCCACCTAAAATATTTGCCTCTCGCGCTTCGATGCTGGAAAAATGGCACCTAAAGTATTTTTTTTGATATTTACTCCTTTAGATGCAATTTACAGGAAAAAAAAGTCTACAAAATTAAGTCTTAAACTTTTTTTCCTAAGGTCGATACCTAGTTTCGGAGTACGAGTACCGTATACCATTCAATAATGGATTAATATCCATATCCATATGTACTTACACTTAAAACTCCTATTACATTCCTACGAACTAAGAATTAAAATACAAGCTCTACATCAATTTGAATAACAATTCAATGTTAAGCTATTTTATAGACCTACTGTTTGTATAACATTTTACTAAGGCAATCAAAACAAGTGTTAAATTTGTCATATACTTAATATTTATAGATCAGAATCTACCCTTTGCAAAAGCGTTACATCATGCTGTATACCTGTTTAGTATCCCAAGGGAACACGAACCATGGGCGAGGGTATGCCCTAGTTATGATACATTAGCAATGACTGTATTATTAATAAGTCAATTTGTTATGCGCGTATTCTAAAAGGATTCGGAAATACAAAGGATGGTAGGTGAAAAGCATATATTTGATAAGCGTTGTTGCTATCGAATGAAATGTGGAACCGCCTTGAAACGAAAATCATATTACTTTGTTTTTATTAGGCATTTTATTTACACTTAAGGCATTAATATTACACTACTATTCAGTGAAGAATCCGGCAAGTAACTTAACCAGACCAAATTGCAGCAATAGATTTTGTATTTTTATATATCTTACATAACGATTAAGTAAGTCTTAGTCTAATTGATTAAAAACTCTCATTCTAAGAGTTAATGTAGAGCTACGTTGTATTTGGTATTCATAAATATCGCATCACTATTTAATATCAGACACTTTTGATGTCTCAATATATAATAGCATAATACCAGTATTTCTGAACTTTATATCTAAATTGACGTTATATAATTTAGAAAATCAACGGCTGAATCACAGTTCGGGGATCGTTTAATAAAAACACCTCTCAGAGCAATATCTATTTCATTTAACAGCAATTTAAAGTTTCTTCTTGTTATTTTCTGCGTCTTAATATTCATGTGGAAGCACGGCAAAGACCAACATTTCAATGAGGCGACGGCTGCTTCCGCCACGAATGTCACGACTAAGGTGGCCTATGCAAAGAGTCGAAATACACAGAAGATGCCTTCCATCTTGAGCGATATTATAAGTAACTTCAAGGAAATAGTCTTCAATTTCTGCAGAGTATCTTTATTGTGTGAAATCTGTATTTATGTGTTGATGTTTTTATCATTTCACACAAAAACTACTGAACATTTTTGATGAGATTAATGAGAAGTATTAGGCTTCACGAATCTATGTAATCATTGATCTATTAGTATATTGTGTCATTAGATGTAATTAGTGGAAGTAAGTACTAGTTAGCTGCTGAGGATCCTATTCATAATTAATACATTGCTCCCCTTTATCGCCCCAGTTTAGGATGAGCCCGTGCCCCAGCAGTGGGGACGTATATGGGCTGATGACGATGATGATATTGCTCCGATAATGAGTTATAATATCAAAGCGTACAAGTACGGGTTTAGGTTTTAAACTATCATGGTTACACACACTAGAAAACAGAAACTGTCCGGGATGTAAACCATGTTGTTTTGTTTTAATGAGCTCCCGATATTTCGGCACTGTTGCAAGCGCCATGGCGTACAAAACAATATGGTAAATATTCCGGTCAGTTTCAGTTTTCTAAGGGTCTAAGTACCGAAATTTTAATAATAGTGTGGATCTATTATTGAAATTCGATACTTGTCTTTTCTGTATCCGCCTAGTCTATGCAATTGTCCCCATATGATCACTGGCGCATATCGGCGTCTTTGATGTTGGTCCGGCGCGTGCGCATAGAAAACCATTTACGCCACATCTAGCCTATGAGTCATTATAGATTCGAGATCGTGTACGCTTGAGGCTTTTATTTCCAAAATTTGGAATACAATCGCCCATTAAGGAGTATCGGTATCAGTTGTTTGAAGTAGGTTCAAAGGGGTTGGTGAGTGGAATTATAATATTGATTAATTCATAATTTCATGATTATCATACGTTTAGAGTAAGGTGGTCTTAATATTCCGAAATTATTATAAGTACTTTTATTCAAACCCAATACACGTACGTAAGTACACTATGTACATGTTCATCATTATCTGTGTCGTACTTTAGATCAGAGGAAGAAAGATAAAAAAGAAAACATAATAAAATACTATAAAACGCTAGGAACTAAACTGGATGTTCAATTATATAAATCTTTTTGACCTGATTTATACACAATTTTACTTTGGCTAACAGTATTCTGTCGCATCACTCAAAGGATCTGCCAGAATATCAGCGCCGTCGCGTCCTTGCGACTGCTACGGCACATGCTGAGGTAGAATCTTTTGATCATTATACATATGTGAAAGAAAAACATTACTTGTTTTTCTATCTTTCTATTCTAAGGACACTCATCCCTAGTAAAGAACAAGTTTGAGAACGACTTTAATAGGTACCCAAAGACGTAACTCCACAACGTGCATCATTCCTGTCTCGACATCGTATTGAATCAACTCATACTCATAGCAACAGGGGTACTTGTATTATAATAATGTTATGGAATAAATTGAATGTCGATGGTGTCTGCTCCGATAGCGATAAATCTCGATCAATATACACTGACATTCCAATTACATGTCCAGGTACGAGTTGTAAACTCACCCGGCATCGTAAAGGCCGCTTTACACGTTTTCGTTGTGTCAACTTGTGAGTGGTTATGTTTTACTGTATTCCTGTCTGATTTTATTACTCAAATATATTTCACAAACATACTTTGGTTTTATTGCTTAAATAAAATATATTACTAAAACATCACATATTATATTCGTGTGGTTCCATGCTACGTTGCTAAGGATTTTGAATGGCTGGTTTGCGTTTAGGGGTAAGAGCCATCCGCTCCTCTGCAAGTCCAGTGATGATGACGAGGCTACTCCAAGCCATCATCGCAAGTTAGTTAAAGTAAAAAACTTTTTGTTATAATATATATGTAATAGGCTAAGAAGATGATCTCACTCCACCTGATGGTAAGCGTTAGTGAGATCCACACCTGAAGAGCCCGGGATCATGAGCTGGAAGGTCATTTCATGCTTCAATGATACGGGGCAGAAAAAAATTACTGAACCTCATGGTCCAAGCCACCAGCACATGCATTATATTATGAGGATGGCAGCGCTGTCCAGCACGTGTATTTCAGGAGTGGAAAGAGGAGGGAGTGACAAGTTTAAATAGCTCTTCAGAGCATTCCCCATTATATAGAAGGTAGAAAACACTTATACCGATAAGAACACATTCATCTTTATTTTCAAAATCCGTTCACTACCAATTTTTGACCTATTCCCTTTGACAGAGTGTACCTCGCCCCTAAAGCGACACTGGTTTAATTGTAACGCATACAGATTTACGACGCATTCGAAATCGGTTATCTCGTATCTGTCACGGCGTGATTTGTTTTTGTTCCGCTTATTATTTACGAGAGCAGTGATCTAAGACGATTGGATAGACGACGCCATATTGGATTTCAATATGGACGTCGGACGTTGAAACAACGGAATGTGATACTGCTTGTGTTGTTTCAGTTTTGCATAAGTTGATTTGTGGTTTGTACATTGTACACTTTCACCCTTTTTGCGGGGGCGGTTTATCCTAAATGTTTTACTCAAAAGACAATGTGATACTGTCTGTTATTTGTGCCAAAACTACACATTTCAAACATTCACTTATTTTAGGGATTAGGTACTGGCAGTAGCTGTACTTTTTTTCAATAATATTTTTTTTGTGCATTTTTAAAAACACAACTGCAACAATAAAACGAATGATTACGAACGAACGAATTATTATTATGAATAGCATAATTTGAAAATATCCATAAGCTCTATGAATATTCTAGACGCCAAGTCCTAGATATTTATGGGTAAATAGATACATTTATGTTGAGCAAAGAACAAGTTAAAAATATATAGTCATACTTTAAACGAACACCAAACAACTATTAAACAAAGCCAATTGCACAACCCGTTTGACATTCTCATAACAATAGCCTCACCCAATTAAGATTGCAAATGAGTCCCGAAGATAAGCAAAAACGTAAGGTGAAAGTCATAGAACGAACAGGACAAGATCGATTTGTCGCCCGAATCGATTCAAAAATCGATAACGCACATTCATCATTAACTGTCATTTTGACGTCGATCAATCAAGTTTTCTCAGGAGTAAATCGGTAGATAAAAAAGGGAGCGGTTTAAACGACAATGCGAGAGTAATCGAGTGTCTTTTATTGTGCTAATGATGACCCCCGCTAGGAGGGTAATAATAGAATGAACATGTTACAACTGTGACA
Source organism: Maruca vitrata (assembly GCA_039566165.1). NCBI lineage: Eukaryota > Metazoa > Arthropoda > Insecta > Lepidoptera > Crambidae > Maruca > Maruca vitrata. Next base: position 1,765,852 of record CM076917.1, read on the forward strand.
GTTATAAATCTGCATGACTGGTGTTACCAGGCGCTTTGTTCTTTTTTATTTTTTAAACCATTTTAAGAAAAGAATGTCTTACCTACCTAAAAATACACACATCATTGAAGTCTGGTAATTTAAAAAACAAACGAAGTTGTACCTATTAAAAAATGAAGGAATCATAAGATTTGAACAGTACTAATCCTTCGTTATCAGTATTTGTCAATGTTTCTGATAAACTTAACTTATGAACATTTAAGTTATAACATTCAAATCCAATGACTAACGTGTTAAGAAATTATTATAAAAATATTACCACACAACCCAGTACGCCATTGTATTTGGAAAATTAAAAGTCACACCACCATTTCGCACATACAGGAAAAAATACACAATCTAGTCACATAGCAGGTTCAACACTGAGCTAAATAAAAAAATATAGGTAACAGGTTAACTCCTACCAAAATCTACCAACTCTGTACCTTTCCTCTGCTCTAGCAACCCAGATATGACCCGCATGGGGGCACATTGTACCATTGTCATCGGCTCTATTAGCGTACGACAATTAGCTAGATGAGAAGCCTGATGTACTGGGGCGTGATGTTGTGGATACCCCTGGGAAAGTGTACAATTACCGTACTTTTTGTGTAAACAGTAAAAAGTGTACTTTAACGCTCTTGCGTAGGGGCGTGTCATTTGGTTGATTGGAGATGGATTAAGATTTTATCATAGTAATGCACATTCATCGTCATCAGCATGAACATAGAATGTATTCCACTGCTAGAAATTGGCTAGATACTCGCCACTGCCGTCTATACCTACTCACACTTATAGGTAATACACAAATTATATTTGGTTTCTACTTGTAATGTTAAGTTTCTAAATTAATGTAATCCTGTAAATAAATTTTGGATTCCTAGAATCTCAACCGTTTACGTAATAAGATATGTCAACTATTGAAATATTATCATTACAATATTTGATCATGCATAAAATGTAAGTACGCAAGCACAGTCCTATAAATAGTAGATTAAAGATATTAAATGGGACATCATAGGAATGACTAAAATGAGAAAAAGGTTGTAGCATACCCAAAAGGAAACTTTTGAATTTTTAAGATTATTTTAACAATTAGCTGCATTTGACCAAAGTTTCCAATCGAGAATAAAAAGCCTAAAGCGAAGGTTTGAAGTCATAATTTCACTCAAATCAATATCGTAGAAAGCAACAGATTCGTTAGGGTCCCAATAAGTTTTTGCTACTACCATTTAGGGTTGCGCAGTCAATGTAAAATATTATTATTGTCATTTTAAAACAAAGTTTATAATTGAACTAGTGACCCGCCCTCGCTTCGCTTCAAGTATATTATTATACAAATCTTTCTCCTAAATCTGTCTATCATTTTTTTTTATATAATAAGCTCAGAAGATAACCTCACTCCTACATACATACATACATACAATCACGCCTTTTTTCCAGAGGGGTAGGCAGAGATCACTTCCAGCGATCCACTTTTCACCTCTGTGGGAAACGTGACGTGACGGGTTGTGGACCACGTCGCCGCCATTCTGCCTTGTGCATTGTTTTTACAAGGCCATTGCGTTCCCACGAGTAGTAAGGATATACGACGGGGAAAGGAAAAAGGGAGGAAGGATATTATCGCCTTGGATGATTTGGACTGAGTCGATAGTAGCTCCAGGAGCCGTGGTCGCTTACCTCACTCCTCCTGATGGTAAGCGGTAATAAGATCCAATTATGAGGTCGACAGGCACAATTAAGGGCATCAAAATCCTGTGTAGATTAAGATTCATGCATATGTCGCAGTCGTATTGTATAATCCGCTGTATTACATTACGGCTAGCCGTTATCAAAAACAGGGTTATGTATTAAGGCGGATCAACGATTAGCCGGATTGAATAAGGCTGAATGAAATTCCAATACATAACGGCCCTGTTTTTTGATAACGGCTAGCTATAATGTAATACGGCGGATTATACAATCCGACTGCGATACATACACAGGGACAGACAGACGCGGGAAGCGACTTTGCTTTATTCTATGTAGTGAAGTAAGCCTAACGCTTAACTGTTAGAAGAAGGTAGAGTTCTTAAGAACATGGTTCAGGCTTTTTTAAAAACCTCTATTGTTTCAGATCTGACTCTTTTTCGACCAGATGCTTTGAAAGCAGTTTCCTGTAACATAAACAAGAAGGTACGTAAGTCGTGTTTAGTTTACCATCCTATAAATTCGTTTTCCATTTACATATCTAGTTTGTGCTAGAATCTCCGTCGACATACATCGTCTTCAGACTTACAGTCAAGTGGCTTGTCATCTGCACTGCTAGACGTCTTGCTTGGAACTACCGATATCAATAACGGCCTTAGCTCTGTGTCTATGTTATGAGTACTAGCCTCTATTGAAGTTATGGAAAGCATTAACTGGTTTAAAAGTAAGTAGTGACCCGCCCTCGCTTCACTTAGGGCATAGTATACAAAAAACGATCCTCTTGAATCCCTCTATCTATTACAAAAATCCATCAAAATCCGTTGCGTAATTTTGAAGATTTAAGCATACTTACATACAGACAGAAGACACTGGGAGTAACTTTGCTTTGTACAATGCGTATTGCGTATAATTAATAGCATGTCAATTTAGAATAGAACAAATTTTTATTTATCAAATATAATTACGAAAGTGTGCAATAATAAAAAAAAATAAAAGCATGACCCCAAACGGTCACGGAAGACCTCAAACTATGCATACATAGTTCCTCAGAGTAAGAAGATGTATAATTAAGTATATTTAGCGTGATTACTGTACACGAATTTCTATTGGTTCAGGTTTCTGAGAATTCTGAACATGCTTTGAATTACGTTGGTGGAAAGACATTTAGATTGATTATGTCTTTTTACTGACATTGGGTTTTCCTAATACCTGGTTTGTTTCTAAATTTCCTTCGATAATATGCATGCGAAAAGGTGATTTATTGCAGTACATTCTAGCGTTACATTATATTCTCACTAGCTTTCCGCCCGCGACTCCGTCCGCGTAGAGATGTTTAACGGCTAAAACATTATTTATAGTCGGTTAAAAAGTAGCCTATATCCTTTTCTAGGCTCTGGACCTTATCTGTACCAAATTTCCTTTAAATCGGTTCAGTGCTCTATGCGTGTAAGCGTAACAGACAGACAGACAGACAGAGTTACTTTTATAATATTAGTAAGAATTAAGACATTCATTTAATAATCTTACATAAAACCCGACTCGCCATAAGTACCGTCACCTATGAACTTTGACACTTGCCCCGTACATTTTCCAATGTCATTCAATACTCCATCCCGTTCCATTCCTCGTCAAACTCAAAAGGCGTGAAAGGGAGAGGTGTATTATCTTCTCAACCCTACTTTTAGCGACATAAATGGCATCCTACAGCAGACTCTTTTGAGAGCGACGAAGCATTAAATAACTCCTTCCAAAGGCTCCTATTCATGCACTAGCGTTCTTCGTTAATGGACGTCGGACGTCTCAATGAGCGTTTGAATTAAACGCAACGACTTCCGAAAGGTTTTAATTTCAACGGGAAATGGTTTTAAATAAGGGTGGGCGAGTTTTGAACAAAAATTAGCCGGTGAAAGGTTTTTTACGTGGGAATTTTGGATTATTGTTGTTTGTTTTCCTTTTATGGGAAACGTTTAATATAAATAATTCCACTACCATAAATGCGTGAGTTTAGGGGTGAGGGCCATCTCCCCCGAAAGTCCGGTGATGATGACGAGGCTACTCCAAGCCATCATCATATGTCAGTAAGGAATAAAAATGTGTGAGAAATTTGTTGTGTATTTGAAAACATTATTATTATTACTAAATATTAGTCTTTATGGGTCTATACGCGTTATTAGGAGTAGCGAATTACATAGCTACTTACTTCCGCCCGACGTTTCGATTGGGTTACACCAATCGTGGTCGCGAGCGAACATAGTAAAGACCCATAAAGACTAATATTTAGTGTAATGAAACGCGAAAGTCTAAAATCTTACATTATTATTATTATGCAATTCATTTTAACAAAATTAACTTCAAATGAAAATAACACCAAACAGTACCTGGTCTTTCTCTATCTCTCCCCCTCTCTTAATTATGGACATCAGACGACGTATCATAACGTCTGACGTGTCCAGAAATCAAACCGTCCATCAGGGAGCAGGAGCCCTTACCGTCTTGAGAGCCGTTCATCGCTCTCTCACATTCCCGGTCCATTATTTATTTCCGCCTCAACTAAGGTGTCGATACAACCGCTGGGGTAGACGAGTTCTGGAGTGGATACCGCGTCTCGGCAAACGTAGTGTAGGACGCCCGCAGGCCAGGTGGTGTGACGATCTGCGCAGGACGGCTGGTAGGACCTGGATGCGAGTGGCCGAGGATAGAAAGAAGTGGCGTGCATTTGGAGAGGCCTATGTCCAGCAGTGGACAAGTATGGACTGATGATGATGATGATGATGATGATGAAGGTGTCTAGTTTCCGCTGAAATATTTTTTTCATTCAAATGTTTATTTATTTATTTATTTTTGGGAAACATACAATTACACTAAGCACATAAAGATAGAAAAATACATAAATTGCACATAAATCAGTGAAGTTTCCACCGTTAAATAGTACCTAACCTGAGCACACTAAATCGGCAAATAATTTGATCTAGATAATTTTAACACTAATAACAATAACAAAAATAAAAATGTTTAAAGTAACAACTTAACTAAGTTATGCTAAGCTATTTGATAGGGCAAGTCTTAATTCTTTTTTCTATAAACCTATAGAGTAATTGAACATATCTATATCACTAAATTTAGAATTGTATTCTTTACATGTTGACTAAGTTATGTATGTTATCAACTACAAGTATCGTGCGATCTTATGAGGCGAAATGAAGTTGACACCACAACCCTCTCATATGAGCAACGCGTATGCCCGTAGTTCTAAAACATGCGTTTTCCAACTACTGACACTGTGTCGAGTAATTCCTTTAATAGTGCCTGATATAACATATTATTGGCTATTATTTACACGCTATATTGTAACCTGATTGTTATTGGGTTACTCAAATTGGGTTGTAATTATGTTTCATTTAATATTCTTGTTGACATGGTATTACGCACTTGTAATATGGATGTTTAGTTTAACGAGCTAGATGTTTGGTTTGTAAATAATACGTGTAGTTAGTTATTTGGGCACAAACAAACGGAATGTTATAGATTGTATAACTATAATTATCAATAATAACTAAGTGTGTGCTTGCAAAATAAGTAGACTAAGTGTTTAGTTTTGAAATAACACTTATAGTAATAAGTACTATGAGTGTCATTTCAAAACTACAACACTGGATTTAAGTTCCTCATTTTGATTTCTAAACAGGGTCTAAGAATATTAGTCATCCGTTTTCACCATATTCTCGATGAATGATGATTCTTTATTATCTTATACTCCCAAGACTCGTAATCAAATCACGACACAGCATAAAGCTCGCCCAGCATAAACTCTCCCATAAACAAGTGACTGCCAATATCGTGCCTAATGGCAATAACATCGGACCACACATTGACAACACGGCTCCCGTTCCCTCGCACTGCGTGTCCACGATCTAGGCAAAACCAGGACTAGTCCCGTTCCGCCAGTCGTCCGCGGACCGTCCGCGCAAAACGTACCTTCTTGGCCACAAGGTTACTCTTTCACTTTTTCTTTTCACTACTTTTTCCGTGGCTGTGCGAGAAAAAAGTTTCGGCCAGTGAGTGCGGTGTCGGATTTGTGGGACCCCAATTGTTGTTGATGTGAGTTTGTTTTGTTTACAACTGTCGTTTGTTTAGTGTTAGTTGGTCATCGTAAAATTTTAGTTAACCCGTCAATGTTAGTATACTTATTTCGATAGCTTTCTTTTGACTTTTATTTTGTTAATAGTTGTCTGGTTTTAACATACATGACTTGTTATCAAGAATCAAGTAAATATTATAATTTAAGACAAATAATCAGGTAAAAAGTTCAATTGATTTGCCAGGAATTTTGCTGTCTTTTTAAATTTTGTATTTTATGGTTCAAAATGTTAGCTAAGCTGCCTAAGCCTAAGCTGACATCTAGTCATAAGATATTTAGGGTTATATACTTTAATTGCCATGGTTTTTTGCGCTAAGGTATAACTTCAAAACAAGGTCAAATAGAGTACCTGATCATTGTACGTTAGCACAAATTAGATCGATTCGCTGACGTCATTTCATTTGCAAAAATTCGTAATCAAATCTTATGCTCGTGCGAATTTCGTCTTACAACCGACCAATCTAATGTATGTTCGTGCAAAATGTAATTAAAACAAATCCACGTATTATCGCCTAACAAACGTAGGCTCTAAACTAAAGCAAAAAGCTCCAACTGTTTTTAATTACACAATAACTTCTAAGCAATCTGGTCAAACGACGCGTAAGCAATAAGATGTAGTTGAGTTCGTGTTGCTATGTATTTGTGTCATGATTTTTTGCCATTCTGTTTGACGAGTGTATGAATATTTATGAACATAATTATATATTACACATAGATACTCGTAACATAATCTTTTGTTACCGAAATTGTGCGTTATAATTATGAAGTCATTCAAATTTAAGATAAGAACATCCTTATTACTTTGTAAATAGGTATTCACGCTTATTAGTTCTTTTTCTGATTACAATCTGGCTAGGTGATTCGGCTAAACATTTGATCGTAACCTATACAATAATAACGTAACCTTGCCCTTACAATAAAATAACATAGAGTCATCCAGTTTGTAGCAGTAGTTCGAAAGTTTCAATTTCAGTTTTATATTTATTTATACTTGTAAGTGTTCGCGCTAATAAGTGAATAGGTAATAATTTTAACGTTTATTAGTAATTTAGCTGTTCGCTTCAGTGCACTTCAGTATTATGAAGTTGTCTGTAATTCGTGCCATTAATTAGACGAAGTTAATACTTAGGTGTTTTTCACACCGGTACCCCATCTTCTGATGTTTATTAAATATAAAATAAATAGGTAAACATTACACAACCTCACAAACATTGTTCTGATCCCGTGGTAAGTAGCTTAAGCACTTGTGTTACAGATATCAGAATCAACAGTGAATACACAATTATACTTAATAAAAACCCAGACACGGAACTAACACAGATGTTCGTCACACAAATATTTGTCACGAGTGGGAATCGAACCCACGACTCTTGGGACCATAGGTAATGATTCTGGGTCACTAATCACTGTTCCACCAAGCCAGTCAAAGTAATATTAAAAGCACAATTTTTTTATGTCCCTCAAGACAATCCTCCATGGCAGATAGTTTATCTATTTTTATTTGGATCATGAGTACTATTCATAGTTCTATGTTTTATCAGATGTCGCCGCTTAAGAGTGAAGTTCTGAAGTAAATTGGGCGTAAAGTGAATGGCCATACTACAGTGCTCAGTAAAATAAATAAATAAATATCTAGGACATTTCCACACAAGGTCATCTGACTCGAAAGTAAGCAGAGTTTGCCCTATGGGCGTCAGAGACTGATATACATGCTGATATACATATGATTGGTATTTATAAATACATAATCACACCCAGACACGGAACGCACACCACCGTTCATCACACAAATATCTGTCCCGTCACTTATACTGTTCCACAGAGCCAATCGAAAGGTGGACATACGTATTTTTTTTGGGTCGGCTTCAAAACATTTGCATATCGTTCATCCGTCACTAGTGTACCAAATACGGACAAAACTTAAGTAAATAAAAATAACGCGTTATTACCTTTAACCCGAAAACTGTACCAATATAACATTCAGGAGACCTCACTCTACACAAACGCCTCTAGTGGAAAATCCATGCAATATAGTCTTTTTGGTCTAAACTAATTATTATTAACGGAGTCTCACTACAGTAATACCTTGAAGAGTTAGAATTCTAACAATTAGAATACCCTAGAGGCAAGTACTAATTAACAGTCCTGATATTGGTCTCGGAGTTAAGTTCAACTTGAAGCAACTTAAAACCCCCGATATTTCCCTTCGTGATTTATAACATCGATGGCAGTTACTGCGAAAAAGTAAAGCTGTAGTAATATCAAGTTAAGCCAGCTTGCAACAGTGACGAAATATCGGGAGCTCATTAAAACAAAACAACATGGTAAATATCCCGGACAGTTACAGTTTTCTAATGTGTGTAACCATGACAGTTTTAAATATACATTCGCAGGTAGTATAAATGAATAAATATTACACAACATCACATAAATAGACCAGATCCTGTGGTAAGTAGCTTCAGCTCTTGTGTTACAGATATCAAAATCAACAAAGGATACACAAATATACTTAAATATATTTAATAACACATATTTGTCCCGGGTGGGGATCGAACCCACGACTCTTGGAACCTTAAAAATTGATCATGGGTCACTAACCACTGCTTCATCGAGCCAGTATGTGTACGAAAAAAAAACAAATTGGTAGTTATGTTGGTCTGTTTACTTTTTACTTTTTTTCCGAACCAGCCAGTATTTAAAGTAACAAAGTATGTAACCTACCTATAGCATCAAACAATGCGCTTAAATTATCCTCACAAAATCAGTACTCCCAAAGGTTATCGAATGCCCGCCATTAAATTATGTTTCTCAGTAATTAACAAAGTTAGAACAAAGCTGCGTTGTTGGATGACGGCATACTTCATAATTTGTGAGTCAGGCGACTGCGAGGTTGAAAAATGGGAACATGGAAACTAAGCAGTAAAAGCTTTTTGTGGAAGGGAAAATCGTTAAAAAGTTTCGATATTTTGCTACTTGTAAGCAAATGTCTTTACAATTAGATAAGTAAATACGAACTAAAATAAATAAATAAAATAATATTTTTTGTAACCGATTTGTACTTAATGAAAGTTCTGATCATAATGAAATCCGTTTTAGGGTAATAGTATTTTAAAGTGAAAATAAGACAATGTTTTATCTCACACTATGTAACTAAAGTACAAAAGCCTACTTTTATTTTTCACACTATGTAACTAAAGTACAAACTCCACTGCTCCCCCGTGAGTCCAATGATAATGACAAGGTTCCTCCATCACAAAACTGAATATGTCTGGGATATTTCCCATGTTGTTTTGTTTTAATGAGCTCCCGATATTACGGCACTGTTGCAAGCGCAAGATCACGGGTCAACTTTAGAACAGCGAGGATGACGACAGACCTAAGAGCAGACATATCAGTCTACCCTCTTTATAAGTCTTTTTTGAGCTCGTACCAACTTTCACAACAGCTTACAAGGATGTATGATTTTAGACTTTCGCGTTCCATTACACTAAATATTAGTCTTTATGGGTCTACACGCGTTATTAGGAGTAGCAAAAAGATAGCTACTTACCAGCCAGTTCGCTCGCGACCACGATTGGTGTAACCCAGTCGAAACGTCGGGCAGTAAGTAGCTATGTTTTTGCTGCTCCTAATAACGCGTGAAGACCCATAAAGACAAATATTTAGCATACAAGGATGTTCCAAACCATCAGCGCAGTTATTTGTAAAACATCAGTCTATGCCAAATAAGGATTTGTACTTTCATTATGAATATTCCTTAAAACAGACACAAACCGAGAAGACGAATATAATAATTATTAATAAGAAGATATCATTACATAAACTACTTTCAGTACTCCACAGTTTCCCAATAAACTTCTTAGAAAGCGGCAAACCGTATTCAATGGCCTATTCATTTCCTTTATGAATGGCATCATTAATTATATTTTCCGATTCATTATTCTGTAATCCTGTATGTTCATTTATAAATGTGTCTTTGAATAAATTAATAACATATCAGTCTTCTTCATCAATCTTTCATGAACTGTTCAAAATTTATTACCGTATTAGTACTTAGGTTGTTTTGTCGTGAACTTTAATGTTATTTTGTGGTAAATATTGATTTTAATGGGGTTTAACCGCTAGGTATTTGTTTTGTTAGCTTTGTAACTGCCTGTTAGCATCTTAACGTCTATATGTCAATATTAGCAATTGTAAATGAGGGAAAGTTGAAACGAATGGCCGTTTCGTCTCCTTTACGAGTATGTTCCACAAATCTGTTTGTTTAGAATATATACGTTTTTTAAAAGCTTTACTAAATTTTAATTATTCACGCATATATGATTAGTATTTTAGTAGATACTTGGGTATCTAAAAAGACTTTTTGAATTAGAGTGAATAAGAAGGAAAAAAATAGACTCGCTATATAAAAATAAGTAGATAATGTAAATTCGCGTGGAGATGCATAACGCGTAAATCATAACTCCCTTATATCAAGGTCGGTTTGATATCATTTCTGAGATAAGAGAGAGAATGAAGACTTATTGTTTACCACATTTCATTTAAATCAATTAAGCAATTTTGGCATACAAACGCTACAAACTGACCAATTACTTCCACATTTATTAGTAAGGATTTTTGCTGCTTAATACGACTGAATATTCTAATACGCTTATTTTACTGAGTAATCTAGTGTTTGAAATATATGCATCTAAAGAAAGGAAAAGGAAAGAAAGAAAGAAAAACATTTATTGACCACGAAATAAAATTCGAACGAAAAGGTTACAATGACACATAAATACATACACAAGACACCAAACACACAGAAAGAAATAAAACACATATACAAGGACTTTATAAGTGGTCAACGAGGTGGAGGTGCATCTAGGTATTAACTCGCAACTCGCACAACTTACCACGAAATAAAATAAAGGTACCTACTCAACTATCCCATTTCTCTGAACGCACGCATTATGAATTCAAAACAGTACAACAGTTCAATCAGACGGTGAGATCGGCAGATTGATATCTATCAGTTTTTCATTGGAATGTATGAATCGCAAGCGGAATGCCCCCGTGGAAGCGCTTTTGTAAAAAGCTCTCTGCTCCGAGATGATTGCGCTTATTTTGAAACAATTAAATATTACTCAACGTCACATACATTGATCTGATCCCGTGGTAATTGGCTTAAGCATTTATGTTATTGATATCAATATCAACAGTGGATTTACAAATACAATATTTAATACAGATATACACATAACACACCCATACGCGAAACAACGCATATGTTCGTCACACAAATATTTGTCACGGGTGGGAATCGAACCCACGAGTCTTAGAACCGTAGATAGTGACCATGGGTTACAAACCACTGTTCCACCGATCCAGTCATAGATTGGATGTTGTTTTTTCAGTACATTTAGAATAGATATCTTATTTTGAAGTAAAAGTAATTACGCGAGAGCATACATGTTTAGTACATATCAATTTGTAAAAATTAACTTATACTTTTCTTACTGCTCGTCAGATTTAAAGTTTAAAAAAATGGTTCCGGTATCTTGTAAGATATTAAAATTTTATTATATCAAAACAAGACAACAAATACTATTAAATATCCCATATAATATTAAATAGGTACATTTATATTAAACTGGCTTTCCGCCCGCGACTTCGTCCGCGTAGAGACGTTTAACGAGTAAAACATTACTTCATTATAGCGCAGTCGGTAGCCTATTACCTTTCCTAGGCTCTGGACTATATCTGTACCAAATTTCGTTTAAAATGCGTGAAAGCGTAACAGACAGATAGACAGACAGACAGAGTTACTTTCGCATTTATAATATTAGTAAGGATTTGTGTCATAACAATATGCAAACAAAGAAAACTTTAACATTAGAACGCAACAGTTAAGTACTGCAAATCCTTATTATCTATTTTACATCTTAGCTGCCTGCAAATCTAAGCTAAGCCAATGTTCACAGCTAATCACTGTCATCTCATCTACAATATTCCACTCAAACCACAAGAAAGCCAGTTTCAAATTACAAAACAACTTACGTCGAATAACAAATAATAAAGGACATTTATCATAAACGTAACTTATAACCAATGCCCATTAATTGCGTAACAACAAGTAGGAGCGTAATCAAGCATAAACCATAGTTAAAATAATAAAGCACCGTTCCATTGGCACTCTTAGGAAATATCAACGCTATTATTTTATTATTACTGAGTGCAATAATCGTAATTACAGTACTACATCACCTTTGATAATTTAATTAGTATTGACATAACGAGAGCAATAATTAATCACAATATGTATTAAACTAGACGATATTTCCTAGTATACGAGAACGACAACAGAGAAGAGGGCGTTAACATTACTTAAATAATTTAATTTGCACTGTTGTACTATACTAAATACTATTGTAAATAATCAATCTAGAACTACTAATGGGGAATATGCACACATTTTTTTTATTAGGTATCCTAAATAAATCTTTAATATTGAAGAAATATAATATAATTTTATTTTTCAATTTACTTTAACGGCAGCAGAGATATACCTGTTTAAAGTTTCTGAGTAGGCAGAGAGATCCGATACGTCAGGTGACGTCAAATTACACTACGGCCATACGCAATCCATACAAAACTCTGTTTTGTAAGAAAGAGATGGAAAATTTACTTTAATTCACTATAAAGCCTTCGTTTTTGAACCGATTTCCACTTCAAATTCACATTGTATTATATTTTGAAGTCTATTTGCATTAGTTGTTGAAAAAATCAAGATTGCCGGTTTATGCATATTCCTTATATTACTCGTTTTACTAACTTGACAATATATTTCTGAACGTGTCGATAAGCAGAAAAGAAAACTTATTTGTACAATAAATTAATAATTCCAACGGGCCAATCATTCGCCTTCTAAAAACTATGAATCTATTTTGTGATTACTATTCAACAAATGGCACTTTTATATAACTAACCAAAAATACGAATGTAAGCGTAAATGTTTATATTATGGATTGTTATTAAATCTCCATTTAAAAATTAAACTAGACAAGAAATTTGCTGTGCCCAACAGGGCCCATAATTGAATCTTATTTTTTAAGAACATCTTTTGTACATTATGGAAAAGCAATAAATATTTTGAGTTTTTGAGTTATGATATGGTATGTAATAATGACCGTACCTTGAGGATTTTACAACAAATTCGTATTTTTGTGTAGATGGAGGTAGTTACCTATCTGTTAATTTCTTTGATGGGATGTTCTGCGAGTACCTTCTTGAAAGCTATATAAAAAAGGAATTTCTGTTGAGTTTTGAATTTATGAAATTTGCACCTAGCTTTTTAAACTCTCTTAAAGGTACATTCAAAATAGTTATAGTACGAAACCATATAAATCCTTTAGTGAGCGATATAACATACGCCATTCACGACGAACATGCAGTAATTGCAATTTCTACTTACGATAAGGGAGAGTAACGGCTTGTATGACACTTAACAGATAACACGTGTCAGAAGTCAGCCTGTAGATGGAGATAGTGTATCTTTGTCCGGTATTGTTGTTCCTAGATGGTCACTTGCTACTATTATTGAGGAAATCGTAACCTGTTTCCTTTTCCTTGGTTGACATGGAGTCGAAAAGTACGTAATTGATAACAATATTACTAAGTGTTGAGATGCAGCGCTACGCTATTCAATACACGGGTAACTCATTTCATTGCACCGGATGTCACAACGCACATCGAAATACTGCTTTTTTGACTCATGGCACATTATCTTATCTACTTACTTTGCAAAAATCACAACTTTACCTAACTTATACGTTTCCCAGCAAAAGACCCTCAATAGGTCTAAAAATAAGTAAAAAAGAAAAAAAATTACTTAATTCAAAATATTGTGATAAAAACGTATGTAAATTTATAACTTTTTAATAGTGTTGTGTGATGCTGACATTTTTTTTCCTACCTGTCATAAGATGATGGCTTGGAGTAGCCTCGTCATCATCACCTGACTTGCGGGGAAGCGGATATCTCTCACCCCTAAAGTGATCCGGACAATATTAAGAGTTAGTCATTTCTAATTATGCTTTGATGTAAAACCGCTATCTTTTTTGCAGTCCTATTTCGCGATTACCACAAGACTAAGTTATAAATATAATGGTATGTATAACAAGTTATATTGTTCGTTTTTCCCTTAAGTAATAATTGCAACGTCGCCGTACGTGCTGTAGGTACGTTTCCAAGAAAATATTTATTACAAAAATCAAACGAGCAGAAACTAAACTACCCATTTCAATACTTAACTTTCTAAGAATAGTCGTTCGGAAATGTTATAAATGACGTTTGGCGTTTCTCGTCCAGCAGTCTCAGACCTGCTCTGGCCGTCTTCACTTAGAAAATGTACTTGCAAACTAGCATTTGTATGGATCAATGTGAGGTCAAGTTAAGCTGGTTACTTGCAAGTCTCAATGGTTAATATATCGTTGTTTAGTTTGTGTTGTGCATAGTTATTAAACGCACGTCTGTCGTGGAGGTCATTGCCTCTTGTAACACTGTAGATATGGCATTGTATAGAAATATCTTGTATAACCTCATTAGCAAGTGTGTTATTGAGTCATAGTAATGATTCAGTTTCCGACACCATTCTTGGAGAGTTTGTTATGCCGATGTTCGTCACATTTTTGCACTATGATTGTAACTAGTACAAAAACACATTTAAGTATTGACATTATTGTTTTCTACGCAGAGATACAAAATTACACCGGTCCTTTTAATTTACAAATAGAAAGATGTCATTGAAACTAGAACAAAAATTGAATAATAAAATGAAAAACTATAATAGTGCCTAACAGTACCATAGTCGTTACTTGCTTTAAATAAAAGTACCTACACAATATTATAGTTAGTCATTGACCCGAACAGTTTGTATATGCCGTTAAATATAGGTACTTAGTAAAATAGGTACTCAAGACGATAATAACTATGGTTACATAATCATAGTAGAAGAAAATATAATTTGCAGTATGCAAAGTAGGTGATTCAAAGGATTTGCTACTGCATTCTATTTGTCCTAATTGCATTTGAATTGTACCTTAAGTATGTCGCTAAATCTTGTGTAAGTACACAGTTACGTTAAGCAGCCCGATGAATAACCGAATAAACATGACCATAAATCAACACAGACATCGCTTTAGCCAAGTTTTAGCTTTTCACAACAGTTTGCATGTCATATCAAGTGGTCTGGTGCTTAGTGAAGACGAAATTGTTTGTTGTCGAAGGAAGAATTTAGTTTAATTGAAATAATAGATATTTAATTAAAAATTTACACGTGATGAAAAAAACTAAAGATTTTGTATTTATTTTTACAGTTTCATGTTTACAGTAAACGCTCCTCCCAGATTTAGGTGAGTCTTAAAAAAACTTGTGAGGTAACTGACAAGTCTTCACACGTACTATTATAAAGAATGGTTTATATTTCATTTATCCAATGATTAAAAGGACCGTTGCACATGGCAGGACGTGATCTCTGCCTACCCCTCAGGGAAAAAACCGTGATTTTATGTATGTATGTATGTATGTTAAAACCAAGTCAGTTTCTGTGGTCAATTAAAACTGGAACCCATTCACCTTTCAATCGTAACTCATTCATCAAAAGTTCACTCATACCGTCGATACAGAGTAGCGCAAACATTTGCTTCTAAGTGTGTCACTAGTTGCTAGTGTGCGAACTTCTATAACTCGCGACCCACGGAAGTCAACGTTCAGTTGATACGTCCCATTCATGTTCCCGGTAGTTCTAAACTATTGATAACATCACCGTCGCTAGCGCGAAACATTTCTCTCCGTATCAAAGCACCAGCAGATATTGTTGGATTTGAATAATGCCGCTGTCCATAGGAAATGTTGCAGCATTCCAACGAATCGATTATATCGATATGCTTCTATCGATAGAAGGGCGTCACTATCCGTTGACGTGATCGCAATTCTTGTGAATGTTTCCACCGGTTGAGCTCTTATACGGATCAGTTATATTTATAATCTAATAAGTGTATGATTTGAGTATGAAGGCAAGAACTATTTTTGCTGTTCCGAAAAGGTAAAAAAGTGTTTAATTTTAAAATTAACGATAACCAGTATCTATTACTTACTTTGCCTATTATTCATGTTTGAAGGTGATCAATGATTAAACTATTTTAATATGTAGAGACATTCTTATTTGTATGTAGTGCTGCCCTTGTTCTCAATCTCATAAACGTTGATGGCCGAGTGGTTAAGGTCGTTGCTTGCCATGCAAGAGGTCGCTAGTTCAAACCCCGCCACCACTGTGTTTCTCAAATTCGAATTTCATATGTACGATTATTCGACGGTTTAATTAACGGTGAAGGAAAACATTGTGAGGTAACCTGCACACCTAAGAAGAAATTCTGAGGATGCGTAGTTAACCAATCCGCACTTGGCCAGCGTGGTTGACTAAGGCCTGATCGCTCTAATTTAGGGTAGGCCCGTGCCCAGCAGTTGTGACGTATATGGGCTGATTGTGATGATGATAATTTTAACCATAATAAGCTCTATGATAAAGAACATTTTAGGTTTTGAAAAAAATACGAGGTTTATTTATTAGTAAGCACTAAATTGCGTAATTTAATCTAATAAAAAACCATGTTTTCTAGTTTAGAATACGTGATTGCGTTCGACATTTTGAACATTATAACGAGTATAGTACACCAAACGGATAAAATTCGTAGAATTTTCAGAATTAAATAACTTAAAAAATACCGTGAGAAAGTCAGCTTTAAACTTGCCAGTCTATCATTGTATACCAACATGGCTGATGAACGCCGGCCACTTTTTACGTCGCATCTCTTCAATGATATCACACGAGTAACAAAAACCTTCGCTCGACGAGACAAAAGGCTTGAAAAAACAAAGCTGCATTAGCATGCATGCCATATTGTTGGCAGCCATCGAACTCCGATCAATAGCCGTGGAGAGACGTTCCGCTAACGTATGATAATTGTTTGAGTTGAGGAACTAATTATTGATGTTAGTGGTTACGCAGTATTTGAACGGGAATGTAATGCAACAGTGATTGGTTGTCCTAGTAGTACGGTAGAGTTGGTTTGCAATATCCTAAAAATATGTAAACTGGCATTCAGAGGTACATAGTATATAATAGGACTAATGGTGAATTGGATTGCCAGTTTAGGTTACGGGATAGTCACAAAATATACTTAATCAATTTTGAGATTTAATATTTTAGGATCATGCTTCATTCTGGACTCTAGACTATCCCTCACAATCAAAAGGCATTAAAATCTGTATACTACTTGGAAATCGTTCATAGATAGGTAATACGTTGTATATGGGTAAAATAATTTATTTTATCATTAACTGTAGCAATAATGTATTTTAGCAGCTTTAATTAAAAATAAATTACTCATTGTAATCAAATGGCGTATATTATCCATAGGGACGTGCGTCAGAAAAAAAAAATAACTGTAGCAATAATGTATTGCGCTCATGTACGCTCATTTAATATAACGAACCCTTAAACTCAACTGCATCAGAAGCCTAAACCCAGATTGTTTACATTATTACCTAAACCGAAACAGCCTTCCCCAATCTCCTTTTCCAGCACCAAGAAACTAACAAATTCCCTCATTATTCTACTATCCGAACAATGGAGGCAGAAATCCGACTTTTAGACGTTACTTGTTACATAGTTAAGGCGCCAAGGGACGGCCTAATCTGACAACTAACAAAGCACAATACAGCGATGGCGGACTTATTAACGCGCCCCTGTCACTCTGCTGGGTAACTTTCAATTAGAACCATCCTTGGAGCGGAAACCGCAAACGATTCCCTAACGACGGAAATCCGTAACTAGACTCAGTCCATTGCGCAGACAGAAGGAATCACACTGATGAAAATCATAACAAAGTCGTCAATGTAGATGAACCTAATGGCTTCCCTCAAACAGGAGGCGAGAAGAAAGAAGGTAGGCTTGATATAGGTAATTAGCGGGTTGGTAAAGCTAATCCGATGGAATTGACAAAGAAAAATTTTCCGGGTAAAATCATTTCGTATCTTTTGATGACGGTAATTGCTTCCGGATTCATTTTGGGCATTTTTATTAACGAACTGACGTAATTAGGATTTTAAGGATCTAATGAAAAATATTATTTTCCATTTTGTCAAAAAATTACAGAACCATAATTATTAATTTCATTAAATTTTGTTTTATTTTGACTTTTTTAGTTTGAAATAAAGAGTATTTTATTACATTTCAAAAGCTTGCGCAATACTTGTTGTACTGTTGAAAGGATCATTAACCTTACAGGTTTAATAACAAACAAGTATATGACATAAACGATCTCCAAACAAAGTTCGAAGGAAAATGTATATTAATATATCAAGACGCAAAATTAGATCAAATTAATGTCAACCCAAAAGGCGCCTCAGCAAGGTAAGAAATTTACACATTTTAAGTAAGCGACCCACTTCGAAAGATTTTAATTATGAAGTCAAAAGAAACTTAAGAGGCAAGTCTAGAAAATTTTAATTTAATTCAAAACTTCGGCCGTGTTTTATTAAGTCTCAAGAGTTAAAGGTGAGCGTAGATTCGAGATAAAACATCAAAGTGAGACGTTGTTGTGGGAAATGGGTAATTTGATTATGATTTTGATCGCGTGGAAAATGGTACGGATGAAAATATAATATTGAACTTTAGTCGGTTGTCCCTGAAATCATGTTTGATATATTATTACGAGTTTGTCTGCGCTTTGAGGACAATGTTTATAATGAGCGGGAATTTTTTCGTTACCCTGTAAAGTCTAGGTAGATATCTTGTTTTATGTCATGTAAAGTAGTTTAAATGGTATAAAAAACAAGTCCCCAGGTGTTTAGAAGTCCACTGTTTAATCACTTGATTAATGAACACGCCGTTAAATTTTGGAACCTAACGAAGATTTTGTTAAACTTGCATTGTGTTGTTGCAAACACTTTCACTTCACTTATACCTAAACATAAAATAAGTATATTTTAAGGCGAATTCGGTAATGTCACTTAAAAAATTAAATTAATCAAAATCAGCTGTGACATATTTTGACGTCTACATTCGCCGATGTCGCCAGCAAAAAAATTATGACTATGCAAATAAAAATAAGAAGAGGCTGTTGGAATTTAACTTAAATGAAAATGTGTTCTTCTTCTTCTTATAGTATGGTTGATGAACAACCTGGTGTCAGAGTTTATAAGCCGCCTGAGGCCTCTGACATGGCTTCACACACCGTTGAAAAATTTCTCTGGTGTGCAGGTTCCCTCACGATGTTTTCCTTCACCGTTGAAGCGTCGAATGATGGTACATATGAATTTCAAATTTGAAAAACACACTGATACCTGGCGGGGTTTCAACTGGCGACCTATCGCATGGCAGGCAACGACCTTAACCACTCGGCTATCGACGCTTTTCGAATGAAATTGTTTTGAGTTATAAGTCACGCGAAAAAAAAATCATAAATATTGATGATGTTAGTTAAATCAATAACACTCGATTGTCATTTTCTATAATTTTTAGCTTTTGCTTTTAGATTTTGCAAAATCAGTTTATGAATTTAGATTTCTTTTTTTTCCTAACTGACTAACGATGATGGCATGGACCTTGTCATCATCACCGGGCTTGGCTCTCACCCCTAGTTAGATATATTGCTTCATAATACAGTGGTAATACTTAGCAATCCAGTCCGTATAAGCTCGGAGATAAATATCTGTCTATCTATTTCTAAACAAATCTTCGAAACAATCAATATGTCCGACCTAACATGACATCTCAACTATTCTACATGACAAATTCGAATTAAAATCGAATCAGCCTATTTGTTCGGTGTCGGGTCGGTGCCGTTCTCAGAACACCCACTCCCGAAATCGAGTGGAGATCAAATACTCGATTCTGTGACCAGAACCAATATTTGACAGTCGAAAAAGATTTAAAAAGCCGGTCCAGTTAGATGCGCCTTAAAACTATTTGGGTTCTGTATAATATGGTTTTGCATTAACATACCTTTGTATATTTATTTTAAAATACATATTTTTTTTATATTCAGCAATCATGGGACTATACAAGATTAGGAATGCTTTTAAAGGTTAACGGTACTCACTGCTATACTGCACTCATCAAATCAATCAGTTACGTTCGTGACAGATAAAGCTTCATCCTCTAATCTAAAGATCATAATTTTAAAAAATAATTGATCTAGACACGCGGTAGCGTGTCAAGCCAAGTTCAAGAAACAGAACTGGTGAGCCGCACCGTGTGTAATATTACACGAACCATTTGGAACCACTTTTGAACCCCTCATAAATCAAAAACTATTTCACATAAACGTATCTAATTTGGCGCATATATTGTGACTTGCGAGATAAATATGTGTTCTAAATTTCATAAGCTTATCACAAACAGTTATTTAGATATTAATGTCCAAAAAACCTCATTTTTATCATTGACTGACTGACAGATCAAAATTCTAACCCAGTTCCAAATGACCTAGAGAGTTAAAATTTGGTATGCAGATAGGTAATTACATGAATACAAAGGAATAAATAAAAAACTGGCAATCTTTCATTTTTTTTTTATTTTTTTATAAGAGGCTAACAAGATGACCTCACTCCACCTGATGGTAAGCGGTAGTGAGATCCACATATGAGGTCGACAGGCACAATAGACCATATTGAGCCTGTCGCACTCACCCTGAAAGCCGTGAAAAAGGAGACCACTGCTGCGGTTAGGTTCTATTATGAACGCTTAACATAAATACCTAATTAGTGCCTAATCACACCTATATACCGGGGAAGGCAGAGCACTAAGTATATATTTAGGTATACTTACTTATTTACAATTAAGAGTAGGTACTTATAGTCGGTTTTCATATTTATTACTTAGGGTTATACCCCGTAAACGTAGGAAAATACAGTAACTGATTCAATTGTTTTATATTTATAAAGTCTAGTTTTAGTTTTGAATTTGTCCTTTTCAAAGGACCTACGGCGTTACGATGATATATACTTTTCTACAAAAAGTAATGATATCCAATCAAAAACATAAATGTGAAATGAGAGCCAAGTTCAATATTATGATAATTGCCTTGGTTGTTGACTTCAACGACAAAAGAAGTGAGATCTAAATGGGTGCCAAGTTCAATGGTCAACCCTGAAATTTATTTATAAGTAACACTATAACATACCTATCATATCTTCTTATAACATAAGATAATGTATGGTGGTAGCCTATGAAGGTCTGTCTTGGCTAGTTTTCTTTAGTTAGTTAGTTAGTAGTCTAGTTAGTTGTCTTGGTTAGTTTGGTATTTGTCGGTATTTATTTTATAATTCCGAAAATTTGGATTGTTGGTAGAAACTAGCGAGCGAACATAATAATACGTTGGTAGGTTTATAGAAACTAGCCAAGACAGACCTTCATAGGCTACCACCATACATTATCTTATGTTATAAGAAGATATGATAGGTATGTTATAGTGTTACTTATAAATAAATTTCAGGGTTGACCATTGAACTTGGCACCCATTTAGATCTCACTTCTTTTGTCGTTGAAGTCAACAACCAAGGCAATTATCATAATATTGAACTTGGCTCTCATTTCACATTTATGTTTTTGATTGATTCCTTTATCGGAACTTCTTAAACACTAGAACTTTACCTACAAATGTATCTAAATCTTATCGATTAAGATTTTTTATCCGTCATCGTCGGTGGAGGCTCCCAAAAGTGAAAAAAGAGGCGCTAGCTAGGATGTGATTTGAATAAACATTGTGTGTCGAATAGAGCACAGTATCTTACCTTTGGATCTGATTTGTATTGAGATATCTCGGAACCGGCACTGGTTACTTCAAATTATATTGAACTTGACTGTGAATATAAAGAATAGAACACTAATAAAGTGCTTGATTTTTTTTAAATCGATCAATATGTAAGAATTATTCCACTAAATGATTGGCTTGGTGGAACAGTGGTTAGGACCCAGGTTCACTGACGAAGGTTCGATTCCCACCCGGGACAAATATTTGTGTGATGAACATCGGTGTTTGTTCTAACATAAATTTAATAACACACCCAGACAAGTATATTTGTACATCCACTGTTGATTTTGATATCCGTAACACAAATGCTTAGGCAACTTACCACGAGATCACAACGATGTAAATGACGTTGTGTAATATTTATTTTAATTTATTTATTTAAATCGCAATTATTCTGACACTTTCAAAAGTATGTAAAAATATTTAGGGTTAAGTTAACGTCCCAAATGTTACGGCATCCTAAATATCTTCATACTATCCTCAACTCCCAACTTTTGCTTTTAGATGATAATTAATTTAAAGCTTCCAACATCACTTTCAGAACAGCCAATACGTGTGTTCTACTTTCAGTGAGAGGAACTATCACGTAGCCTAACTAATTCCTATGAAATCTCCATGCGAAATTCCTATTGTAATATTTGAACAAGTTCGTGCATGTTCTAAACGGTTTAATGGTTTCAAATAGCCAATGAATAGATTGAAAACACAACGCACGTTGTTTTCGTAATGTTTCAGAACTGTAATTTCACAGTGCTCTGCAATAATGACGTAGTTTCGTTCAATGTGCCGATCAATGTCTAGATAATGTTTTACAACTTATGTTCTGGGAACGATAGGTATTACGCTGTCTTTGAGATTCTTGCAAAACATACCGTATATAGGATATTAAATTATTATAGTAAATATGGTATGCCTTAATATAAGCGGTACAAGAAAGACTTTATAGTATGTTCTTTACCATTTGACTGATTACTAGCAAAGAAAATTAAGTACTTAATGAAACAAAGAATTATAACTTATAAGTAACTTAATTTCAAACTGAAACATTTGGCTTTTCATGAGATTATAGAGTAACCAGTTAGTTTGTTACTGTCCAAATATTGACAATTTCATGTTTCACCGATTCTCTAAATATTCCGTAATATACTACCATAATCATTAATAATTCTAAATATTCTTCTGTTTTTAAAAACATCTTCACCAGCTTAGTCCATAAACAATCTACAACATCAACACAACCGTTAACAGTCTCAAAGATATCAATATCACTTTTAATCTTAGACGAATCAAGAATAAATCGCCCTCCATCCAAATGCGGACGGCGCGGAAGCAATCGTTTATCACAGCAATTGTATAACTAGCGTTCAAATCGTGTTTATACTACTTGATAGTTTGTTTGTCAACATTCGCCGGAACGGGTGCAGGGAACATCAAAAGGTAGCGGTTCTGAGTACGTTACCAATTCGAAGGACTACATCAGGAAGATTGTGGACGTTGACTGATAGGGGTGTTGAGGAAAATATACAAAATATGCTACGGCTGTCACATGAACGTCGTATTTCTAAACAATACCTACATGCTTTGTTTGGGCTGCTATTTTAACTGAAGCGTCTTCTTAAAATAATTTCAACTTCATCTTTGGTAACCGTCGGTTTTTCTTGCTGCACTTATTTTGCAAACAGTTATCTGCATAGGTGATGTAAAATTCAAATCTTTATCAACGACTTTTGTAATCAACAGGGGGTAAATCCTTGTTTATTGTAATTTCAACATTTTGACAAAGAATATAGTTTCATTTACATATTGAATTAAAAGCTTGTTGTAAACTTGTACCCGTACATAAAAACAATGTTTGAAAATGAAGTAGCTATACAATATGAATCTAAGCAATATTACACGTTTGAGACTATTAAACTTAAAATAATAGCTGTAATTGGTTAAAGTTTGAGTAAGTTTCAGTTTAGTATAACCCATATAATAGGCAAGAGCCCTAACTGCGTGTTCCCACGGGAACTCCGAAAAAGGAAAGCCGCTCTGTCAGGCTCATAGCTGCTAAATAGCGTAATTGAGGAGTTGAGCAAAATGGCGGGATGCTTGATGATTACTCTATTAGTTCTCAGGGTTCCATTTCAGCAGTTTATCTTTGTGGCTAAAGCTGTGCGTTCACTAAGGTTACAATCCTCTTGTGTTATCATTACCCTCATCGCACGGTAAATATGTATTAAAAACGAATATTCATGTGTACATCTTAGATAAGTTGTTTTTGAAATAAAACTTATTTATGGAATTATTACGCCTTTTTCAGGAATTGTGTGATCAAAATACTTTTATACAGATAAAATAATTTTAGGTGTTTAATAAAATGCGATAATAAGCCTAAAAATAACACGATAAAAACATGTTAAGAGACACACTATTTTTTATTTACCTTTTTGAAAGTTTTGGCGTAGTCATTTCTGTTATTATTTATTCAATGGATATTTATTGAAACATGCTGCAGCAAGTATATCAATTGACAAATCCAACAAAGCGTTTCAATCCGTAGTCCCTTTTGATTGAATCCCACTTCAAAACATTGTTTTATTACCTTATATTTTAGTAACGGTCATCATGAGCGTAAGAGCTCTTGCCTCTTATACAATTTGTTCGCTCCAAACATGGCCAGTTCAACACCGTTCATTATTTTCAATGACAATAACTGTACCGTTAATTTGTATTTGCTTATATTTGTAAGCGCTATTAACAATAATTTGTTGTTTAAGAACCATTGGTAGAGTTTAACTAAATGTCTCTCTATTGTGTTTACTTGTATGGTCATTTGGCATGGGTTGGGAATGTGTTGTATTATCAATTGGAAATCGGTTAATGTTCCTCGATACTATGATACAAAGTAGGTAAATGGTTGCTAATAACACCTACTCGTGTTCTCTATAGGATATTACAGATTTAATTTTAAAGTTTCAACCATACAATCAAGATTGTCGGCTTATTTATTTTTTACAATCTCAGGATTTTTAATTGAAATGAAATGAAATAATTCATTCTGCAAGTAGATTTCATGAAATTCTTTCGCAATTGTTTACTCATAGGCCACCTACATGTCTATTACTATTCTCTTAGCCAAACATGAATCACTGTCGATTGCATGGTTACTGACCATCGAATAAGATGGAAATCAATTTACCATACAACAAAAACTATTTCGCGTCTAACTAACCTATTGCCATTTTGGTTAGGTTTCTCAGAACAATTCTCAGATCATGCTCAATTTGGTACGAGTGGTCCAGCAATCTGCCAGTTATCCTATTACAGTTTGGGTACTAAGCTCATGACCCCATAGACCATTTAAACTCTTCAGGGAGGTGGCCAATCAACCAATTACACAACGGCAGAGGATTTGGTCCATTAGCTCATTGGAGGAAATTAACAATTGCTTGAACTCTAAATAAACTCGTCAAGTTAATTCCTTCATGTCAGTTATCATTTGCGTCAAGTGAAGTTTGTTGACTTGTGTTTGTGCCGAATATAAGCTTTAAACAATTGGAGCTATGATCAGGTAGATATTGAATATGACAGGTGAAACAAAGGAAGTCCCCGTATAAAATGCATAAACAAAGCATGAAAGTGTATAGGATTTTTTATAAGAGCTCAATGTAGAACTTAAAAAAAACTAATACCTACTCATATACCATATCAAATACTCATAATCATTGTTAACTTTGTTCCATTTTGATCCTGAAAAATAAAACTCTGTTGCGCAATATATTGTTAAAATATATTATGAACGAAGCATAAAACCTTACAATCATTTTATCTATACTAATATTATAAAGCTGAAGAGTTTGTTTGTTTGTTTGTTTGTTTGTTTGAACGCGCTAATCTCAGGAACTACTGGTTCGATTTGAAAAAATATTTTTGCGTTGTATAGACCATTTATCGAGGAAGGCTTTAGGCTATATAACATCACGCTGCGACCAATAGGAGCAAAGATACAATGGAAAATGTGTAAAAAACGGGGAAACGCGAACGAAGTCGCTGGCACAGCTAGTCAAGTATAAATCGAAAACAATCATCCAGTCGAAACGAAAATGTGGCCAATAGTCATAACAATATCACAAAGATTTGAAAACATTTCATTGTGCAGTTGTATTAATATTGCTCGGTTTGTAAACACTGTTCGGAGTATTGTGTATCGATTGGTACCAGGAAGAAAATAATATTTGGATCACAAGATCCAGTATTCAAATATCTGTGAGGATCTATAAGTGATTTCTTAATTGTTATTATTATTATCCTATGTTAATAATGTAAATCCTGATCTTCCTAAAATAAATAAATAAAATAAATAAATAAATAATACACAGTAGAAACATAATGAAAAATACCTCTTTATAATTATCATCAATTGACATGTCGTCTCTTAGAATAGGATAAAATAATAATAATATAGATTCTCTGGTATATTACTACAATTTTGATGTGAATCTTGGCAACCTATTTAGCCATAGTGTTGCAATGAGCGAAACACTTTATTATCAAATTTTTAAACGATGATTTAGCCATGCACTTCATGATTTGTTGGCAGTCCTTGAAAATAAATTTCTTCCACCAATCGCGATCATGTCACTTTATTCTAATTTTGTTTTTTTTTTCAGGTAAAAGCAACAATTCAAGGAATAACCTGCCAGTCTCTCCGCTTAAGGTACTTATGGAACAAAACAGTATGTTTTACGTACGCTACCTTGAGTAACCGCAGGTGTTGTTAAGCTATGCATTCGTATTAAGAAGACATTCCCCACTTCATTACTTACGTCCATTTTCGGCGTTGACCGATGCATCATCAGCGCTAACGGAACCCGAGCTGACAGAACCCTATCAATGTTAATGCCTTCCATCTCTCAAGTTTAATTACTCTTGTCTTTCTTCGCGATGGTTTTTGTGCGAATTAATGTATGTGCATTAATGCGTTTTAAGATGCCGTTATAAGTGAACTTTTTGAGTAGCTATACGCCTATCTTTTTATTTATGTCTTCTTTATACGTTTGAGTATAAGTAAGTTTATACAGTAGATTGTTTTTCTTTGATTATTTTTATGTCACTTATGACAATACAAAACATAAAATTTACAATTTTTTTTTTCAGATCTTAGTAATATTTACTTCATTTTATGATACAGTTACAAATGTAAAGCTTCAAAAAAAATGCACAGACATAATTCAAGTATCCTTTTTAAATTTGTAATTTCACTCGTTAAACCTTTTTCAATGGGGTTCTATTAATATAAAAAAAATCACAGATAGTTTCTTATAACAATAAATAAATATTTTTGCATGCATGCATTATTTATTTATTTATTAACTTACTACCTGCTAAACGATATTGATCTAACAAGCAACTATTAATCGATTTTATGGGAACCTAACCCATAATTTTATGTTGCAATAAAAAACGATGACTCCATTATAAATTAACAGTCATGGCATCGACTATTATTTTTATTGCCTTTTTTGACAGTCGTGTTCAAAAGTATACCCTATGTCTTTAATAATACTCCTCTTTATTGCTGTTAAAGTATTAATTTTATTAGCAAACGCTTTTCATAAATATTTTTGATTTTGAACCTTATTACCTACGTATAAATAAAAGTATCGAAAAATACGCCGATTTTATAATGATTTCACGTACAATTTAACTATATCATTATTAATATTTTAACTAAGCCACCCAAGTGAAGTAGGTATAATACTATCGCTGTAACTTTAGGATTTTTCCTAAAATGTTCCTTGATTAAATTAGCCACCAACCAATCTAAATTTTTTTGTATTGTATTAAACATTACTTACCTAATACAAGTCGTTAGCGAAATAAGACCCATCAATTGGCATTTTGTTGTATAATATTGATTTAAATAAAACATTACTTACTTACCTAATATCATTGACATTCTTGTAATTAACATAATAAATTTGACTTTAATAATTTATTTATTTATTTATTTAATTTCGGTACACAAACAGATTATGATCGAGACAATGACATAATTTATGAAATAACTTACATACTGGACCATAATCTATAAATAGTGCACACAACATGCTTGCGTATTACAACAACAATAAAATACAATACTATACAATGTACATATTTAACATGTCTTAAATTTTAAAAACTTAAAATTTTGCTTGCCTATGTAAGGCCTAATATAGTGAAACATATTTTAATATAAGTCCTGTTATCTGTACCTACCTATATTATGCAAATAAATTATTTGATTTGATTTGATTTGACATGTTTAACCAGAACTTTCAGGGCGCGAATTCGACTCTTACTTCTGTCTTTATTGATACCGACTCTAGTAGTAAAACATGCACATTGTAGTTGTAAAATTTTATTAGATACGGACTTATCCAGAGCTCTGCCATGCACACCCATTGAACTACACATGGTGTGGGCGATGACAATAAAATAATATGGTCGGTCGATTTTACCCCTTACAATAGAGGGTTCGGGTCGATTAGTACCGTGATAATGTGCTTAGGATGATCGTTATTTTGGGGGAACTTAAATAAGATGGATTAATTCGATACGGAGGAAGGTTTGAATTCGTTGTTCGGGAAAGAGTTAACTATTTTCCGTTGCTCCGACATAAATCATTCATACAATTGGCTATAGTACAGAAGCTATGGATTTTTTTATTTTATTTTGTCATACAATACTATTATTCTTTTAAAGGATCAGTATTGTCTAAGTAACCAGGTAAGGTTTCTCTTCTTATCATCGCAAAGTTCAAACCGTAATCATTTTGCATAAAAAATTATGAAATTTTTAGCTTCAACTTCTAATAAAAAAAAACGTCATGATAAACTTTTTGTAGTGCTTAAGCATTTCAAGTCGTTTATTGCATCTTGGGAACAGGTCTCCAAATTTTCAGCTTCCAAAACAGTTCCAATGCGTTACACCGATCGGAAACACACAAAATGACCGCCAATTACCATCAATCAACCTCTAAACATTTTGACATGACTCGACAACGGCCCGGGAACGCGCTGCACCGTAAAAATAAATCATTTATAACGTTCAACACTTCCAAACGAATCGATTCAAAAAAACTTCGTTCATTGAATTGCCAACAATGAAAATCGCTATAACAAAGCATCCGGCTGCTGTGGCGTAAGTTGGGAGAGACAATCTTTTTAAAACGAATCGTAAAGAACGACAGGGAGACATAAGAAGTTTTATTATTATAAGCGACCCGCTCTGACTTTGTACGCGTGAAATAAAATTAGTAGTGTCCTTACTTAATGTTGTTTATTTAACATACAAAAAGCCCTTCCAAATCCCTTCCAAAACCTATGAAAAACAAAACCACATCAAAATTATTTGCCTAGTTCTAAGGATATGAGCTCAGACGTGCGAGTTTAGCAGGAAGTGGCTTTGATTTGTACTACATATATAGTGAGTCGTATTAAACAATCATATTAAAATTAATAAAGGTTGAAAGATAATAATGGTCTTCACTCGAACAATCACCTCAGTATTTTTGAGGGCTGTCTTCATCAGCCTATAGATTTGTCCACTGCTGGACATAGGCTTCCCTACGCCTTCGCCACTCCCGCCTATTCTCGGCTATTCGCATCCAGCTCCATTCTAGTTCTTCTCTTAAGTATATAAAATATTGTTAGTACTAGTCATCATCATGATCATCAACCTATATACGTCCCTATAGCTGGGACTGGGCCCACCCTAAGCTAGGGCGACAAGGCCTTAGTCAACTACGCCGGCCAAGTTCTACCATTATCAAGGTGTAGCTTTAATTATATTTTTCATTGCCTCATCTATTGATGATCTTCTGATCACACAAATAATCGACTTGCCCGCTAATAGCTTCTCCCTTATACCCTACATAAGAGAATAGCCATAACAATGAGCCCGCCTTTGAACACTAAAAATAAAATGGATTCCAATCCAATACAATAATATTTTAAGCATTGTTTTATGCGTTCAATCGCTCTGCAAATAAAGAGGTGACATTTTAATCACCATGGCCTTATTACTGGGACCTTTGTTTGGTGTTTCAAGCATCTAAATGACTATTGGAAATGTCGAATGGCTCGGTGGAACAGTGGTTAGTGACCCTGGCTGGCGGTTCCAAGAGTCGTGGGTTCGATTCCCACTCGGGACAAATATTTGTGTGATGAACATCGGTGTTTGTTCCGTGTCTGGGTGTGATTATATATTTAAGTATGTATTTAAAATAAATATGTATGTATATCAGTCTCTGACGCCCATAGTACAAGGTCTGCTTAGGTTGGGGTCAGATGACCGTCTGAAATGTCCCAGATATTTATTTTTATTTATTTATTTCTTCTCGTGACACATTTGTCAAAGCGTAACAGACAGACAGACAGAGTTACTTTCGGATTTATAATATTAGTAAGGATTAGGTACTACAGAATCTTATATTTTTTAATTTTACGTCACGTCCCATGAAATACAAATGGCGCTACGCATTTGAGCAAACAGTAAAAATTATAATTAATTATTAAAATTGCATACACTATTATCTTAAAAATTATATTCACCTTGCGATCTGTTTCACTGATTTACGTATTTTTTTATTCCATTCAATTTCGAAACATCGAACTGAGCCCATTTTATTAATAACATAATCAGCTTGAAACCCCAACTTAATAAAATGACCAGGATGGTAGTGAATGAAATAACAAAATACCATCATTCACCTACCATGAATAAATTGAGGGTTAACATAATTGCAGGCGACCGCAGTCGCCGCAGGGTGCAAAAATACAATTTTAAAATTGCAGTACGGATGCACATGTATTCACTCTTAGTAGGTCGTTTGAGAATTTTTGTTTTTTATTCTGGATCAAGTTACACTTCATGTCTTTCAGCAGGATCATCATCATCAGCCCATATACGTCCACACTGCTGGGGCACGAACCTACCCTGAGCTATGGCAATCAGGCCTTAGTCAACCACGCTGGCCAAGTGCGGGTTGGTCGACTACACAACCTTAGGATATCTTCGTAGGTGTGCAGGTTTCCTCACGATATTTTCCTTTCCTTCCACCGTTCGTAATCGTACATATGAATTTCAAATTTCAAAAACACATCGGTACGTGATAGGGTTTGAATTGGCGACCTCTGGCATGGCCAGCAATCAGCGGGATACTTAAAAAAAACTAGCACAGCGATCCAAAATGAGTCTTGGCCTTCGATAATAAGGACTCCACCTAGGCCGATCATGCGCTACTTCTCGCCAGTTGTCCAGATCCTTCATGACCTCATCCTCCCAGCGGTACCTTGGACGCACAACCAGCCGCCGACCACTAGGGATACTTAAATAGGTCACAGAAGTCAAGAAGGTTCCAAATTTTTTGAGGGGTTGGGAGTTATTGCGTAACTCCTAATTGTCTAAATGGAAATAGGATATTTAATTTTGGTTTCAGTATTCGTTCGTTTGCCAAATGTATGTTGTGATTCTGTATATTTGATACTACTTCTTTTTTTATAAATATTACACAACATCACAATTCATTGATCTGATCCCGTGGTAAGTAGCTTAAGCACTTGTGTTACGGAAATCAGGATCATCAGTGGATACACAAATAAACTTAAATATATTTAATAATACACCCAGACACGGAACAAGCACTGATGTTCGTCACACAAATATTTGTCCCGAGTGGGAATCGAACCCACAGCTCTTGGAACCGTAGGGTTTGAACCTAAGTCATTAACCACTGTTCCATCGAGCCAGTCAACTAACCTAATTTGTTCTTTAAACTTATCATGGATTCACCGATGTTTAGCTATGTTGCCAATATAAACGTAGAATTGAAAGCTGACAAAAAACTATCCATTTCACTGCGACATTACGCAAAACCGTAAAATCTCCTAAAACCACTTTTCCAACCGGAATGTTTTAAACATTTACTTTGCACGTTGACTTTCACGTACAAACGATGAATATTAGCGGGTTTTTGTTTTAACAAACACCACGCGAAACTGTTTGCGAGAGCTCCGTCTTTTATGATTTAAGGAGAAAATTAGTTTGTTAAGTTAACAAAACACTTCTGTGGCTGGCTGGGAATATTTACCGTTTAGCAAGTTTCCTGTGTTGATGGGAGAGTGACATAACATTTTTAGGTGCAGTGAGAATGTTGTCCAACCAAGTTTAGTTATAGCGAACAATTTGGATGGAGATCAGACGTTTAACAAATTGTAGAGTATAAGGTGTACGCGCAAACACAGATGCACTCTCTTTTCTATAACACTCACGACGATGAAAGAAAGAACGAAAGAAAAAAAATCAAATTAATACAATATTGTTAAAAATAACAGATTTACGATTTAACCAGTGATGCAGCTAGACCTTTTTGCCAGAGAAAGGTTATTCCTAACTATTTAAAGTGCAATTTATTATTATGCAGAAGTAACTTTGTCTAGCTGTATAAGAGTAATGTTTTATAATTTTAAACGACTTAACGTGAACGTAGTGAGGGCCTTCCATGAGTTGGCTATCGAAAACTTTCGTACGTTAAAAACCTATCGAGTTGTTTTTTTCATACGGCCGATTTTAGTTCTATGCCACCAGCGCGGCGCTGTACAAGTTTTTTATAGACATATTTACGTAGGCAATAACGAGTGCGTAAGTTTTAAACTCATGGTAGCCACACAGGAGTGCAAAACTGACACGCACACATATCAATAATCTCACTACAATATTGAGATGTATATGCGATAAAATATTTCTCTTCTTCAAAGCATACAATATGTATCAATAGGCAAAGCGTTAAAAGCATCTAACAAACGTCTCTAGAGAATAACAAAGTATCGAGAAACTGGAAAGTCTTATTTATAAAAGGCTCTGTCGCTGACAAGTAATTCTCGTCAAAGGTTAAATCGTTTATGTAAACGGAGTTGGTATTTCATTGAGCTTCTTAAGGTAATAGAAAATTGTTAAGTACAACATAACACAATTTCGAGTTGACTTTGATTATGAAAATTGTATTTTATTTATTTATAAATGATGATGAATGGGTGTTAGTAGGTACGATTTTAAGGAAAAAAACGAATAAAATTTATATTTTGATTCAAAGGTTTATTAAAATTAAGACGTCTTTTATGAGAGTCTTAGTTTTGAATAAAATAATATTTTCTAATATTTTCAAATTATTTAAGATATTATTATGCTGCTGACTACGTTTTAAAAGTTAAAAGATTAAAATTCTGATAGATCTGCGGAGATTCAGACACTGCCGTCCTTATCGCAAAAAAAAAGTCTAATATCAGTCTCAGCATGATAACGACACAACTTACGGTGCACCTAAGTGTTTTGTGCACTTCAACAAGTTTTATACCGTTGTTTAGAAGTCTGCTACGACAAGAACAAAACTTATAAGTTGCTAAGCACAAGTGTACTATCGGAGAGGTCGCATCGATTATGCATACACCCGACTCGAATCAATCCCGGCGCGTTCGTATAATGCGAACCAAAACAAAAACTGCCTCCATAATAATCGAAGGATCTTTCTTTTTGAAGTCGGACGGTAATTGAAAACGGTTCCTTGGTTCGAACCGATTCCCTTTTTGTTTGGATTGCTGGGAATACATCAGGCGATGCCAAATATGACCAAATTTCGGAGCTTTGGTCGGTATATTCTCGGTACTTGTCGAGTGCTGGCATTTTTAAATTAAGACAGGTTTTGGTGTAGATTGAAGAAGTTTGCCCAATTGTTCACTGTAGTCGCGGCATCTGAAACTTTGGTTGGGTTAAATAATTTCCAATCCATGAAATAAGTTAAGAGTCGTGGGTTCGATTCCCGCTCAGGAGAAACATTTGTGTGATGAACATTAGTGTCTGTTCCGTGTCTGGGTGTGATTATGTATTTAAGTATGTATTTATAAATATATATGCTATACATAGATAGTCTGACTCCCATAATACAAGCTCTGCATAGTTTGGGGTCAGGTGACCGTGTGTGAAAATGTTCCAGGTACTTATTTATTTGTACAAAGTTACAGTAGTAGAAGTCTTACTCTTGAATCTACAAGACACATTTTCATTAATTGACAGATCAGCAGGTAGATATTATAAGACTAGACTCAAATAGTAGAGCAATAACATTACATTATTTGTAAGGAATTTCCATGATTATCATCCTATTGCATCATCAAATCAGTCAAGATTCGTCTACTACACATGCAATACACAATTGAAACGAACAGTTATTAAAAACGCCACCCAAGATTGTGAACAGCTGGGAGCTCAAAATTTTCTAAAGGATCGGTGTAACGATTTCAATTTAAAAAAGCGAACGGTACTTTTTGCGACAACATTGAGTGATACACACACCAACCCCATTTCGACGGTTCAATTTTTGTAATCCTCTGAACGTCACCCCCGATCTCATTGGCACAAATTGTGGCTAATCTGCACCCTTGCATATGTAGACTGATCTTATCGTGTCGTTCGATTAGCAATGCGCCGGCGGCGTATGAGTCGATAACGGGAGATACCGGCTAATGCAGACTGTTAGGGATGGCTGTGAAGGGTGGGTTGACTAACTTTTAGAAAGGTTTTGCATGTATAGGTGTAGTATGTCAGTTATGTTGCGATACATCAGCCCATATACGTCCCCATTGCTGGGGCACGGACCCTAAACTAAGGCGATAAGGCCTCAGTCGACCACGCTGGCCAAGTGCGGATTGGCCGACTACACAACCTTATTGTTTCTTCGGTTTCCTTACGATGTTTTCCTTCACCATTAAAGCGTCGAATTATTGTACAGATGAATTTTGAATTTTAATAACACAGTGGTACGTGGCGTGGTTTGAACTGACGACCTCTCGCATGACAAGCAACGACCTTAACCACTCGGCCATCGACGCTTTCTCAATTAGTTAATCAAAAAACTAAAACCCAACTACGACAAAAAACGACGCTGAAAAAGTATAAACAAGACTTTTAGAACACTGAACTGAACAAAGTTGCTTATGTAGTTCCAAGTAAATGGACAGTAGACTCTACCAAAATGCTTATGTTGAAAATTGACAATAATGTCAT
The DNA here is from genome assembly GCA_039566165.1 of Maruca vitrata. Taxonomy (NCBI): domain Eukaryota; kingdom Metazoa; phylum Arthropoda; class Insecta; order Lepidoptera; family Crambidae; genus Maruca; species Maruca vitrata. The sequence goes on from CM076917.1 coordinate 1,800,643, forward strand.
ACAATACTATTTTGAAGTATGCAATATTTACTATGTAGAGATAAGTTTTCATGTTTGGAAAACCGCAGTCACACGTTGTCAAAGTGCTACGGTAGGTAGGTACTTGTGTATGGAACGTGTGACTACGCCTTTCCAAACATGAAAACTTATCTCTACATAGTAAATATTGCATACTTCAAAATAGTATTGTATGACATTATTGTCAATTTTCAACATAAGCATTTTGGTAGAGTCTACTGTGTCCATTTACTTGGAACTACATAAGCAACTTTGTTCAGTTCAGTGTTCTAAAAGTCTTGTTTTATACTTTTTCAGCGTCGTTTTTTGTCGTAGTTGGGTTTTAGTTTTTAACTTTTTATTATTTGTACTATTTTGGTGTTAAAGTGTATTTGTGGCGCATAATATTATCAAAAGTTAAATTGATGAACCAACATGTTTTATATTTTATCAGTCCATGAATATACGTAAAGTCACATGCAAATGCTAGTAATATATATATATTTAAAATGTACAAGTAAAGCGCTTTCCAATGATACCAAACACGGCGTATTTATCTTAACTTTATTTTTTTACTCTGTATGTTTTGTCCGCTAGTGGGCGCCACATTAGATTTTGTGAAACCCTATATAGCCTATAACCAGCGGACAATTAAGACGCTTCTAATGATATGTCATTTGTCGAATTCTGACAAGCAATTTAGAAGTTATGTGGAAACAGATGAACATACATACATACATACATACATACATAGCCTGTCAAAATCATAACCCTCCTTTTGCTTTGCCGTAGTCGGGTAAAAAGACATAGGATTGGGCTCCTGCTTCGAATCTTCCACGAGTACGACACCAACTCAAGGCGCAAGATGCCAAGAGTATATTTGACTATATTTGTATACATATACCAATGCTGTTCCTGATATTATTATTCGTAACATTTGTTTAGTAACAAGTGCTTTAGCAACTTATTCCGGCATTGGAGCAATGTATAATGTTGTGGTGTAGTATATATTATTTTTACTAAATCTAAATATTAAATGAAAAAAAATATCAAAAGAGTAAATCAATTCATTTGAAGGCAACGTTAAAATATAATTAGTTCAGAACTAACACAGAACTTTTTTCAAATTTTGAATTAAGTTCAGAAATGCTTTGTTATAACTATCAAAATTCAAACTGACTGGTGTTCCTTTTCCACGAGTCTCAATAGCTATTATTTTAAGATTTATTCATCGTGTTTACTGTTATAAAAGGACCTTTAAAAGAAAACACTCAATGAATTTCTCGCGATTATAAGCAAACATTTAGCCAACTCATTACACAGCATTACCTGTTTACTCCTATTCATCTTTTTTTAGGTGACCCTACTCTTTTTGCTTACAATTTTCATTTAACACGATCGAAATGCCTTGTACCTTGTACACTGCTGCTTTTCCGCGATAAGATAGTCAGGGAAGCGAACAAAAACGTCAATGGACTTCCTATTTAACAATTCAGTATCGCTACAACGGTAGTATCGCGTGTTCCTACCGGGTATGCAAATGTAAGTACTTGGAATAATAATTATTTGCCCGGTTTTATTGCTTTTGACCCACAGATAGTTCGTTACTGGTGAGGTTTTGCATGTAAGCCGCTTTGAACACGTAATGCACGGGAAGTGGACGCTTTTGTTAGTTTTTTTTTTATATTTGTGCAGAATATTGGCTCTTCTTCGACTAATTGGTCACTTCATATCTATCACCATGGTAATCGAAAAATGAAAGCCGCAAGTCTATTGGCAGATACCATAGAATTGCTGGTCAGCAAAAATTGGATTTCGGAATCGTTACTCCAAAGCGCAGAAACGAATACTTTCATGATAGCTTTTTTTTAATTAATTTAAAAAAAAAGCCTTTATTACTTACGTGAACAACAGATTGTTCTTATTAATTTCTAATTTCAAATTATCTCATTAACAAGCAATCGCGACTAATGTCTTACGAAGGAACTGATGCACACTAGTATATTCTGGGAAACTGACCTCTCATCTACATAGTAAGATTATAGGGACTGGTAGTAAACAGACGAATTCCTTTCAGATGTCGTATGCATAATATATGCCACCTTCTTCGTAGGCAGTCGGTTTCACCACTCCTAAGTTAGACGGACACTAAGATGGGTATTCAATGTTAGAAGAACACTGCAATTCCTATGTATGAAATATTGAGTAATAATAAAAAAAAATTCACAACATCACATACATCGATCTGATCCCGTGGTAAGTAGCTTAAGCACTTGTGTTACGGAAATCAGAAACGACAGTGGATACACAAATATACTTAAATATATTTAATAACACACCCAGACACAGAACAAACACCGATGTTCTTCACACAAATATTTGTCCCGAGTGGGAATCGAACCCACGACTCTTAAAAGTAGTCCAAAGATGCCCGAGGTATATGAGAGGCGGTACAGGCGTGTGAGTACTGGAGACAACTCCGCTGCGCAAATTTGAAGTACTAACGCTGGAATACCGTCTGGGCCACTAGCTTTCCTTACATCAAGTGACTGCAACTCAGCACGTACATCACATTGCCTGATTCGGATCTCAGGCATATGAGCACCGCAATCTGGAATTTTAGGCGGCTGTGCTCCACCGTCATCAATGCAGGAATTGGCCGCAAAAAGATTGGCAAGCAGATCTGCCGTCTCTTGCGGCTGATGAGCTAGTGAACCGTTAGGATATTTCAGCGGGGGCAACGAAGGCAGACAGAAGTTGGATTGCACATGTTTAGCCAGGCGCCAAAAGGAGCGGCTACCCGTGGGATGCCTAGTAAGGTCCTGGCCAACACGTGCAACTCGCTGGGCATCTGCTCTAATGTAGGCCCTTTTGGTGGCCTTGGTGGCTTTGTTATAGGCTGCTTTGATTGAAGTAATATTAGGATCCCGGAGTGCATGAGCCCTGGCCCAGTTGCGGTACGCCGTCCGTTTCAGTTCAACGGCTGCGGCGCACTCACGACTGAACCAGAGATCATCTTTGCGACCGCTGGTGACATCAGTAAATGGAATGTAATACTCCATTCCAATACTGATCTCACCCGCAATAGCCGCTGCACACTCCGTGGGATCACTTCCTCCAAAGCAGCTCTGCCCCCAAGGGATGGATGCGAAGTATTCACGCAAACCATCCCAATCTGCCGACGAGTAGCGCCACAGTCTCCGCGTCACCTCCACGGGTTGTGGGGAGCGGTGCATGGCACTGTTGCACCCACCAGGCAGTGGTCGGAGGACCCCAGTGGGGCACAAACCGACACTAGGTACCCCGATGGGTGGCTCGTCAGCAGAAGGTCCAACAGGGAGGGCGCTTGACCGACAATATCAGGCATCCGGGTGGGCTGGAGTACCAGTTGTGTCAGGTCATGCGTGAGAGCAAATGCGTGGGCGGCCCGGCCAGGATGTTTTGTAAGGCTGTAAACTGTCACATTTCCACACATTAGGAAACTGAATATGTCCAGGATGTAGTATCGTAGATTATTTGCGCAACACTATACAATTGAAATAAAACTAAATAATATATTTAGAAAAACAATACACGCCAGTTTATTCTGTAAAACAAGTTTTTTTTTTCAAATTTCCGGGATATTTACTATGTTGTTTTGTAATAACCCATTACCAATGTGTACTACATTGTTGTAAGCCATGATCACGGGTCAATGGGTGAATGAATATCAACGGGATTGACCTGTAATCATGGCGCTTGCAGCAGTGCCGATATATCAGGAGCTCGTTAATATAAAACATAGGTAAATATCCCGGATATATTCCTTTTTCTACAATAAGGCTTGTTAGAAAACTGAAAGTGTCCGGGATATTTACCATGTTGTTTTGTATTAATGAGCTCCCGATATTTCGGCACTGTTGCAAGCGCCATGATCACGGGTGAACTAAAGGATAACATGGTAAATATCCCGGACACTTTCAGTTTTCTAATGTGTGTAACCATGACAGTTTAAAATTATATAATAAGGCTGGTTATCATCTAGGGAGTTTTGAAGCAATAAATTACATTAAGTCGTAAGTTAAATCGGTTTACATGCATGTGGATTCCCAGGATTCCCTAACGTAATAATAATATTTATTTTAAGCAATATCCGCAAAGGAATACACAACATTGTACAGTGTAGGCTACCTAGTTTATCATGCATAGTAAATAACGATGTAAGTACCAAACAATTTAAATATAAATTTGTATGTAACAGCTAAGAGCTTTTATGTTAAGCGCGAATGTACCTACGTTAGAGTTTTAATAATCATAAGTTCACAGTGCCTCTGTTAGTAAAGTGCATGTGAATTTAAAATAATAATGTATATTAATAATGTTGACATTATAAACTAAACTAGAAATTACATAGTATCTATTTTTAAATGAGTAATATTTAGTAAGTCGGGCCTAATACTGAAACATTAATTGAATCATGTACGAGTACATCACTATAAATAAAAGTACTTCGCCTTAACGTCTTAGTTGTCGTAGAGGGAAAATACATATTAAGGGACCGTTTAAGTAATTAGTATACCTTCCTCTAGAATTGGTGTATGTAAAAATGTTTTATTATTTTTTTGTACATGATTTTTTTTCGTGTACATAAATAGTGACTTGCTGTACCTAAGCAAGATAATTATTTAACATAATTAAGAAAAAGTTCTAATTTAATTAATTTCATATAGGTTCCCTATAATGTAAGAGAATTAAAAAGCAAAACTCATTAACAAAACCCCTCCTACAGACCGCAAACAACAAAGACCGTCCGAACCAGAGTTTCATCAAGAAAATATCGGCAATTAACTGCAGTCATTAACAAAAAAAGCGGGCCAAGACCCCCGTTGAGCCTTTAATGTGAAACTAGCGCTATTATTTTTATTTCAATAAAATGGCTGCCTCACGTCATCGGCAGAAAAAAAATCCGCCGATAATAAAATTATCGGGGAACCGCCAGGCCATTAAATGCAGACCGGCCGTGAAATATACGGACAGGCCCCGAGCGCTAGAGCAGTGGGTAAGAGAGGGGACGCCGTGGCTGGAATAAGCGTTGCAGTTTTACTTATAATCCCTTTATCACAGTATTTTTTTGGTGGCCAGTAGTTTGATGCGGCCGTAACAAAAAAAGAATAATATTTCAGCCATACACGTTCCGTTAAAGACAAATGGTACAATCTTGGTAGCGAGCAAATAAGATGGTGTAACCCAATCCAAACGTCGAGCAGTATTTGGTTCTCCTTTCATAGAGTGAAGATCTATAATAATAAGTTTTTTAGAATACTTTTAGCAACAAAATTCCCTGAGACGGACTCAATGGGTAAATTTTGTATAAACTCGCGCTCCGCATCCCTTAGGTACGACTTTTTAAATAAAGGCGTCCGACCGATTTCAGCCATAGCGGCCGATCTCAATTGAGATCAGCCAAGTGCGCAGGGCATTTATAGTAATAATAAAACACAAGTGCACTCTCTATTCCCTTACTCCCATAAGTCGGTGAGACGGCAATCCGACATGACCGATGAGAGATCGGGCGCAGGACCACCGGCTTAACGTGCTTTCCGAGGCACGGGCGTTCAACCGCCAACTTCCTAACTCCGGGCTGAGTAATTTCATTACAGAAAAACTCACACAAATTTTGCCCGACCCCGGATTCGAACCGGGGACCTCTCGGTTCTAACGCAGCACTTGCTACCAATAGACCAACGAGGCAGTTAAACTTTTTTAATACCTGTGTAGCAGACGTTCCTATTATATAAGTAAGTGTGTGTGAAAAACTGATTGTTATCTTTAGTAGCCGATCTCAATTCAGGTCAGCAACGGTAAAGGACAAGTACCTATAATAGTACACAAGTATGCTCTCACTCTCAAAGTAGATAGCTTAAGCGTCGTCTCAGCGTGCTTTTCGAAGCATAAGGGTTGACCCTTATGCCAACTACTAATGACTGCGGGCTAAGAATGATATCAGAAAAACGGTTAAGAACAACACGTAGGTACTCATATTTGGCCGGGACCGCTCGGTATTTACGCGGCGCTTACCATACAAACAAAGCTGCCAAGGTCGAGGTTCTTACTAAACAAGAGGCTTAGTCTAAAAATAACAAAAGCGTCGATGGCCGAGTGGTTTAGGTCGTTGCTTGCCATGCGAGAGGTCAACAGTTCAAACCCGGCCACGCACTACTGTTTTTCAAATTTGAAATTCATACCGGTGAAGGAAAACATATAAACAATAAAGAAACCTGCACAGTTTACACCTACGAAGAAATTCTAAGGTTGTGTAGTCAACCAACCCGCACTTGACCAGCGTGGTTGACTAAGGCCTTATCGCTAGTTTAGGGTAGCAGCCCAGAAGTAGGGACGTATATAAGCAGATGATGATGATGATGCGTAAAACTAATAAGGCATACATCACACCCGCTCCTTCCATCACCAAGTCCCGCCCTAACCGATAGAGCGCGTGATATTTATGCTTACTTTATGCAGAGAGGCCGCCGGATATTCTCAGCTGCGGAATTTGCTCGCTTAATTCATTTAGCGTTTCGAAAACTACGATCCGGTGTAAATGGTCATTCAAAAGTTGTGGAAGTGAGCCGTCGAATGGGAATGTTGATGGTTGCAGTCGCTGTGAAGAGGTTCATTCATTTTGTTTGCTTTTTTTTCCATTTTGTGATTTAAATTTGGAATACCTACTTCCGAATCCAATTCAATCTCATTGCAGGAATTATTCATGTGTTTAACACATGCCTCAACCTCAGTCATTTTCTCTTTCTAGACTCTAGACTAGTTGTATGTAGGAATTGCGGTCTATTTATGTTAATAATTCTAAAGGTATACCAAAAAAAAAGATAAATAAAAAAACTTTTTAACTCATCTCTCTTATCATTCTAGCACTATAAACATTCATCATCATCATGAGCCCATATACGTCCCCACTGCTGGGGCACGGGCCTACCCTAAACTAGGGCGGTAAGGCCTTAGTCAACCACGCTGGCCAAGTGCGGGTTGGTCGTCTACTCAACCAAAGAATCTCTTCCCAGGTGTGCAGGTTTCCTCACGATGTTTTCCTTCATCGTTAAAGCGTCGAATAATCGTACATAAACATTGCTAATACACATTACAAACGAAATCGCATTCGTGTTTAGTGTTTGTAATGCTTTGTCTGAGAAAAAAAAAGTTCGATCGAATTGTATTACCTATCTGTTTAGTAATTCAAATACCTGATTTCTAGGATTCCAACTAAAATAATGTGCATATTTAGACGTACATATTTGCACGTACTTTTGGGTTCATCAACCAATGCTTTTAGTGTACGTTGTATGAATAAACAGAGACTGGTATTATTTAGTATATTATTCTGTTAGGTTAGGCGGATTATGGAATCGTGTAATGTTTAGCCAGCTAAGAAGATATCTGATGCATGATAATAATATTAATGTTTATATTAATATTATAAATTAATCAAATAATGATTGGATTGTGTAACCCAGTCGAAACATAGGCAATAGTAACTATGTACATATTTGCTACTTATTTTATCTCGTGCTGACCCATAATAACCAGTTTTTAGGTTGGGTTAGGGAACGTAAATCTAAAATCGTTTATAAATTAGTCATTTAAATTCAAAGACAACCTAATAAAAAGGCTCATAAAAGTACTTTTCGATGTGTCATTACAAACCCGCTTAACTCCGTCCCAAAACCGCGTATCTCAAGTTACACCCTCGTATCGACAGTCATCCCACCCGGGGCCCAATAGACCAATGAAAAGTCGCCTTCAATTAATTAACGGAACCCGGCGTTGCCCGTGAGAACCGAAGGCATAGCTCAGTGGGTACACCGGACCCCTAATTGCCAATAACTCTGCACATTGCGAGTTGTACGCGCCGTGCTTGCATTGTGATTGTCTAGTAATGAAGGAGTGTTATGATTTAAATTGGCTTATTCGACGTGAATAACAGAATTCTTTTGCGTTTTTTATCAATTCGGTCCTTTGCATTTCATAATAATTTAACGCGGTAAGGTAAAATTAAAGGTTTATTAGGTGGGCGTGGCGCGAGTTATATAGATATACCCACCCATCTTTAAAAGAAGAAAGATCGATTGCAAGTTTCACGTCATAAGGAACATCATCTACTATAACTAGATACGTATAGTATAAATGAAATGAATTAAGTATACTGCATACTCTTATATACTGCATACTCATTACTATAAAATGCTTTTTTAATTGTTAATCTTCAAAATATTAATAATGATACAGAATATTATTCAAGCCGCTAGCATTTATAACTCTCACCGGGGAACGCTCTTGCCAACTTTATAATGAGTTCATTAAGCCGCCGGTCCATTCTTCCCGTAGATAATACTATTGGAAAATTTCGATTCAAGTTCGCAAAGTTATGGATTGATCTAAAATAGCTATTGATATTGACTGTCAGTAACAAAATATCGCACCGAATAGGACATTCATTATTGTATCATGCTAGATACCCTTTTCTGAGGGAAATAAGAGAAATAACTATTTTTTTTAGTTCATAGACATAAACAGAAACTCTTTGAATATGGATCAATCAATAAAAAATGTTTGTCAGTGTATTGTTTCAACTTTTCGTACCTATATGAAATTAAATAATTTATTTTTTTCGAATATTTAGGTACCTGGATAGGTATCCACTTAGCTTTTTTCCCCTAACTGACAACGATGATGGCTTAGAGTAGCCCGTGACCATCACCGGACAAGCGGGGGAGTAGGAGTGTAAGTAATTAAAATCATCTTACTAATTTGACAGAGTTATATCTCGACAACCTATTTACACTTACTTACTTACATCACGGTTAAAATCAGCGCTTTCTACAAACTACCTAAACCAGTACTCATCTCTATTAAACACGATTAACAAAAAAAAAAACAAACTGCGAACATAACGCAATTTCAAGCGCCAATTTTCGAGTGTCAAAAGAATAGCGCATCGCACTCAAAACGTCACGTCGTACGTTCGTACGCGTGCCGCCCTCGTGTGCACGCGCCTTAACAATCTCCGGCGCGTGTGTACCGCCCTTATTTAGCTAAGCTTAGTCCTGTTGTTTTAGTCGGGTGAGAATTGTCGCGCTTGTAATATGTTTTTACGAGTCGTAGCTATGGAATTATTTGTGGATTACATTGTAAAACATTATTTTTTTATAGTGAAAGGTTGACCAGAACTATGTCTCCTTTCTAGGTCTTAGAACTATTTGAGAAACAAATTTTCAGGTCAGTACTTACCTAGTTTTAGCGTGTAAGCCCAACGGACAAACTTATTTTTGCATTTCATAAAGGCACACTAGTGGTAAATTTTTATTTCATGCATTAGTACTAATTTGATAACCTAAAATAAAAACATTCAATTTGGATATTCGAGATTGAAGCATCAGGCAACAACTTTAAATGTAGAAAAGTGTTTCTGCGTACTGATTATTGTTACTGAGTTATAAAGGATATTTGTGGATGTTTCACAATTTAATCTTCTTTTAAAAATCTTGCATGCCTATGTGGCAATGAAATAAAATATGGGATGGACATTTGCAGTGAAGTCCGACTGTGTCCGAATGACGATGGTATCATCGGCTGGCTAAATTAATAATATCCTAAGTGATCCCGTGATTACCACAAATGGATCATACCTGAACTGTCACATTCGATTGTACTACCCCATTACCATCAGGCGTCATCGATCAAATAGGTTATCGTCAGTAATCTAATCACCTGACTCCTGAACACGCTGTGAATTAATAACGGTAGTGTAATGGAGATCTTGTTAGCGTGACAAATTGCGTGACGTATATGTCAAGCGTAGAAACTGATATTTTGGGTATCCGTTTCCGATGGCCAATTAAAAGGTTGGCTTGTGGGTGTAGGTCTGGAAACGAGAATTAAAATAATATTTTTTTTTGACCAAGGCGAGCCTTTTTATCATTTTAAACAGTTTCGTTCTAAACCACATCACGTTAAATTATATAAATAATTGTGCGGTATTACATCAGCCTAAAATCATTAAGGTTTGTAAGTATCTAGAATTCATAATTAACAACCAAATTATATTAGGTAGTGAATTTTGTGCTTTTAGAGTGTAAAAAGACTTCCTTGTAAGTAACCACGTATTTAAAAATATAATTACGAAATTCATTGCAGTTGATATAACCATGACATGACAATTCGCACTTTGTTACGCATCATTAAAATTTGACGTCTCATTAAGATAACACGTCATATTCAAAGAAGCTTGATATCGAATCGAATGCTAAATAAGCGCGTGCACATCTAACACGCGCGGAGTTGAACACTTTTACAGAGGGAGATGTCATTTTTTGACACCGAGGGTGGCTTCAATTATTTGCGTTTGATAACAGTATTTTATCTGGAGAGATACGTGAGATTGACAGGACGACATGCTGTCTGGGACGGGTCTATTGAAATAGTAAAATTTGTCGTATTTCGAGATTGGGAAGTCGGTTCAGTTTTTTTTTTATGGATAAACTTTATGGCTTAACTTTATCATGGAACGAAAAAAATATAAGTAAGGCAAACAAATTTTTCTATTACAGTGATTTGACCAAATATTTAGAAGGTTTAAGAAGATGTGTTAAAATTATTATATGTAAATTCAGCAATTAAATCAAACGGACGTCAATTTCACGTCAAAAATCTTGCAGTTATTTCACTCATCACTTAGTTGTCTTCAAATTATTAAAGATTTTTCAAATACCGCTTATCTCGCCCATTTGGGGCAAGATTAATTTCCATGCAACTCTATTTTGAAATGAAACAGAAATAGAAACGCTAGATCCTAACTGAGATCGCTAGAAATGTTCATCTGTCACAGCGGGAGATTAACGGATTTTGCTTAGCATGAAATGAATGATAGTGCTTAGTAATATTTTCAGTCTTTCGTGCCGTATAGAATTACCATTACGTGGTAGAATTAATTGTTCTCACGGACAACGGAAATAATTATAGAACACCAATCCTAGATTGATAGTCCAGTCAAAATAGACAAAAATAAGTGCTAACTTAGACAAAATTCGCATAGAGCTGAAAATTGCCAGAGACGTTAAATACATCATAATAAACGAAATATCAAAAATCCCCATCAATCCTACTTCTGCAAAAAAATTTATTCAAGGTCAAAAGTATAAAATTAAGGATTTTTCCATTTTCTCGAAAACAGTAAGTATTATCGTAAAAATAGGTCAAACAAAAGTTGTAGATCATACAATTTTCTACAAAAATGGTCCAGTCACTTTTTCTTTTCCGACTCACCATTCGCGAGATATCGTGGTTTTAATCATTAGAAAATTCATATTATACATAATATGCATTCATCTGTTGATATCGTTTTTGATCGATATATGACCTGGAGTAGGTTCACTAGGGTAACCACGTTAAAAACCGCCCAAGTGTGAGAAAAAAAAACATAGGTTTTGTATGAGAACCCACTTAACACGTTGGTTTCATGTTGTTTCTATGTTATAGAGGCAACTGAAGTATTAGATGTTATAGAGGCAACTGAAATACATCATTCGTTAAAATTTTAACTGTCTAGCACAATCCCATGGGGGCCTGGAAGCGTTTGAAAATACAACTTTTTCAACTTTGTGCATCGCTATATCTCTGAAATGGTGAATCTTAGGAACAAAGTGTTTAGACATTTTTTATAGATAATTACGTGATAAGTAATTTTGTCATACATACTTTTATGATTAAACTTACCGTTTCGCTCAAAAGTGCATAAAACTGATATTTGTGACATTTGACCTTGATTATTTTTTTTTGCAGACGTGGGATCGATGGGGACTTTTGACAGATTATTTGTAATAGTGTTCCCAACATTCATGCCAATTTTCAGCTCTATGCGAATTTTTCCTAGGTTAAATGTCTATTTTGACTGGACTATGAATCTATTGTATCTCGAGGTAAGTTTACTTTGAACATACATACGTACATACATACAAACATATATACATACACACATACATAAAATCACGCCTTTTCCCAGAGGGGCAGGCAGAGATCACTTCCGGCCATGTGCTACGATACTAGCTTACCACTTTCGCTTCTTACTACTCGTCGATTACAGGTACTTTTGATTTGACATTTCTTCAAAATTTGACCTATTTTGTCATAGAAGGTCTTTCTTGGCCTTCCCGTTTCATTTCGTTCTCATTTCTATTTATCCTTCATCTATATATTCCTTTCATTAATCGTCTCTCATTCATCCTCTCAACATGATCAAACCTTTCTTAACCTTAGTCACTACATCTTCTTTCACACAAAGTTCTTAAAAACATTTGAACAACGTTGAACAACAAAAGTACGTAGGACCTGATAATTACTATGGATGGAGTTACCCGAGAAACATACCAATAGATTTACACTGTAGGGCAACATTGTGTTCACTACACAATCACTAACAACTATTACCCCGGGACCTTCCCGACCGTCGATGGTGATTGAAGTGACAGAATATGAGAATAGTCAGCTGACCTCTACCTAGGTACTCAATTGTGAATCCAGAGTATACAAAATCAATATATTGATTTATTTCTATTTATGCTGAATGTATGCTCGGGTATCCTAAACATTTTAGACTTTCGCGTTCCATTACACTAAATATTTGCTATTCCTAATAACGCGTGTAGACCCACTACACGCGTTATTAGGAATAGCAAATTACATAGCTACTTACTGCCCGACGTTTCGACTGGGTTACACCAATCATGGTCACTAGCCACTGTTCCGTCGAGCCAGGCAACATTGTGTTCACTACACAATCACTAACAACTATTACCCCGGGACCTTCCCGACCGTCGATGGTGATTGAAGTGACAGAATATGAGAATAGTCAGCTGACCTCTACCTAGGTATTTAGTACCCTAAACATGCTCACACGTTTTGTTTTATACGCTATGGTCCGACGAATTACATGTAGGGTCTCATTACATATTTCCTTTAAAAACAAAACAATCTTTGTTCTTGCACTTTTTGACCTTCATATTACATGATGATTGACGTATATCTTCTATTTTCATTTAAATACATAATTAATCTATGCCAAACCATCTATGAGAAGAAGAACTTGTTTCCATCGAATATTCTATGGCAACTTCCCGATGCATGCAGGTAACTTAAACATTTTAATGAACGTCAGAACAGATTATTATCATTGCGGAGCTAAGTGTGCTCACACGGAAAACGGTTAACATACCCGTTACCCGACGGGGTATTTTTCGACCTGTCTCTGACGTCACGGGTGTTATTGAAACGTTATGTTAGGGTTAAATTTGCCCTGCGTGTGACGTTATTGTGTTATGGAGGGCTCAAATGAATGGCGCCGATATTTGATACAGCAATTTGTTTGGGACCGTCGGCCTGGAGTTTCGTTTTCGGACGTTTTCTGCTTGTTAATATTAGGTTCGAATATGTATATTATAAACGACGTTTTACATAGTTTTACTGTATATTCCAAAATTTCACCTAGTACAAACACGGAACAGACCAATTTTTAAGAAATTCATACCAGTATAATATTATCTACATGTAGTACCTAGTACATATGAACATATATACTGGCTCGGTGGAACAGTGGTTAGAGACCCAGGTTCACCACCTACGGTTCCAAGACTTACCTATGGGTTCGATTTCCACCTAGAACAAATATTTGTGTGACGAACATCGGTGTTTATTCCGTGTCTGGATGTGTTTGTATGTTTATTTGTGTATATGTTACGGTCAATGTGAGCAATCGGTAATTATCTATAATCACCGGTAAATATAGATAATTCCCGACGCACATGGCAAATGTAGTGAATTATTCAAATTTACCGGTAATTATGTAAAGCTCCCGTTCGACTGTGGTAAATGTTGACATTGCTGACAAATATCACATGTACTCTGCAATTCCAAATGTCACAAATCTCAAATCTCAAAAATATGTTGACGAGAAAGAATTTTAAGAGTTCCACTGAAAATTCCCTGCCAATTTGCTAATTTTATTTAACTTTATTTTTATAAGATAATATTTTTATTAAAAACCAAACATGAAGTTTGGTTTCTAGATACTTGACTGGTTTATTTTATAACTAGCTGTGCACGTGACTTCGTTCGCGTGGACTACAGGATTTTACATACAAAAGTTTTTTCCCAGTAACTCCCGATCCCTTACGAATTTTGCAATATCGCGTCGCAAGTAAGCTTTAAGTCTATTAACCCTAAATCTGCATGCCAAATTTCAATCATCTATCTTACGCGGTTTAAATGTTTTCAGAAAAGTTATTTATGAATACATACTTAACTACATAATCACACCTATACACGGAACAAACACCGATATTCACCACACAAATATTTGTCCCGAGTGGGAATCGAACCCACGACTCTTGGAATCGCCAGCCTGGGTCACTAACAAAACCATTGTTTCACCGAGCCAGTCAAGTCAGTTTTATTTTATTATTTATTTGCCACATTTACACAAAGGGTATGGTATTTTTATATAATTGCCGGTAAATGTGATTAATTCGATAGTTTTCACCACCTTTACCACAAACACTAGTAATTATGCATAGTTACCGGTAATTATACATAATAACCACTCTATCCACTTTTACCATAACAGATCCACTGTTGATTCTGATATGGGCGTCAAAGACTGAAATACATACATAAATACATAATCACACCCAGACACCGGAACAAACACCGATGTTCATCACACAATATATTTGTCCCGAGTGGGAATCGAACCCACAACTCTCGGATCCGCCAGCCAGGGTCACTAACCACTGTTCCACCGAGCCAGTCTTGTATGTATGTACTTACATAACGTTCTTCACAGGTAAAGCATCTACATGTTTCGCAAATAAAGCAAGTGGTCAGCAACTCGCATCGATCGCGGCATGAATTTTTGCAACCCCCAGTGTCACATGTGCGACTGTTTTCCATATGCAAATCAGTTTGCCCCCAGTTTTTAAGTGCTCTGTTTGTTTTGGGTGTCGGATTGTTTGTAGCAACATCTAGATTTATGGATGGACTTGTTTTTTTAGGGCATAAATCTGGAGCTGAGAGCATGTCTCATTTTAATTTTCGCTCCGCTATCCGTTACAAAGATTACTGGCTTATTTTTATGTGTGTCGTATTTCAAGTTACATTTTGTAGGAGGTGCGTGTATTAAGTTCAATGCACACTTAATATCTATTCTATCTAATCTATTAAGGAGATCAAGCTAATTTTAATTCTTGAAATAATAGGTACCCTGTATTTCATATTGACGATAACACATTGCACAAACATTGTTTTTTTTTGTTTGAGATTGCATTTTGATGTTTCCATCACACTCCATTTCAAGTGACGATTTACATAACAGTGGATCATGCTTGCCCTACTCCTGTTTCTTGAAGATCCCGAAAATAAGGGAAAACCAATGGGAGCGTAGAGTACCCTACTTTTACTTGCACAAGGTACTTCATAATAAAATTACTTATTGGCTCCTTTAACCCCTACATTATTTATTGGCTCCTTTAACCCCTACAATAGAGCCCACATTATTTTGGACCTTAACCCTCAAATATGGGCCAAAACCAATGAAAAATTGCAGCATACTGGGCCTGGTTAAGGGTTAACAAGTATTTTACCTACTCTCTACACTACTACAAACTCCCAAACAAAAGGAATCCTAAAAACAGCTAGCTCGAAATGATCTGTCACCAACCGTCAAATCTAGCGTCAACATGACGTGACAGCGCAATTTAGCCGTGTCGCCGTGACGCGTTGTTTCTGCTGGGACAAGGGTAAAAATACGACACAAATTAAAATCTGACAAGCCACGGCTTTCGACGTAACTCCGAATGTGTTTTCTAAGAACTGTTATTAAAACAAAGAATAACATTTGAAATTGAGTCATATTTGTTTTGTGCATAAATACAATAACTTTCAAAAGCAAAATAAAGTGAAACTATGATTTATCAATCTTAAACAGAAAATATATTTTTCTGGAAGAAACACTCATATGCAAATCTAAAATGGTTGCCACTTAGCACTTGTTAAAGCGCCGAGACTCCATGACGCTGATACAGTAGAACCAGGTTTTTCATTGTAAGAACCGTGGTTGCTTAAAGAAGTAGTTTCAAATGTATTTTCAGGGCGAGAATGTAATCTAATAAATGCAAACATAACCTATTCAATCGAAAAGGTCAAGGAGAGTCACAATTAAAGCGCTTGGATGAAAGTTTTATGATCTGATATATCACAAATAAATTACTATATTATGCTGTGCCTACACATGTAGGTACTCGTAATATTCGGACGTAAACTAAAACAAAGCTTATACCATTACTTATTTGTGTTTTTAACATAAATACAAATAGAAGACCTATCCGTTAACTGGGCCGTCACTTTTTGTAGATGTTTTACAAATGCTAACATAGTTTGAAACAAAGCTCACAACTTAAAAGTGCTTGCATTTTTACTATTTCAACAAATGAAACTGCATCGCGAGAGGTCAATGTTCTGCTCTTTAACAAAGCAAGTTAATAGAAATATATGCTGAAACAGAGAACGAATTCTCCGTATTAAAGTACTGGAGTTATAAAAACTGTTCAAACGAGCGTTTCTGCAAATGACAACGTTTTACACGAAGGAACAAGACAGTCTGCTCGTTGTCTCTAAGGCTTTAAGAGTTTAGTCACATCCTTTTTAATGATTTTAATAAATTCTTTGCATGTTAATTCTCAAAACTTGACAGTCATAACCAGACTTGGTGCGCAAACGCATCGTGTTGCATATTAAAAGGCAAACGTCTCAGCCATAATTTTACGATGCCAATAAAGTGCATATGATCACGATCGTACTTTCACATAAACTGCAAAGTCTTAGGATGTGTATAGTGATCACATGCAACATTAATTGAAGATTTCTTATGCTTAAACAAAAAAATAAAAGAAATTCCCAGCAGGACTTCTCCTGCAACAATCCAACCAAAAAAATCGATAAGATCTAACCGTCGGTTTCTAAAAATAGGTCATTCATCTTCATTTGAAAGGGGTAACAATGTACGAGCCATAAGCATAAGTATAATAACATGTACAATTACTAAAAAGTATAACAATTTAAACCCAATTCGTTTTACCGAAGTCAAAATCATCGGGGGAGAGCACAAAGGCGACACTTCATATTTGTTATTAGGAGCGCCGCGCGGGAGGGTGCCATTCATATTCAAATCACTCTCAAATCTACAACTATTATTATACCCGCCGCATTGTGTAGGTCCTCTGGGACCTATATCATTATTCCTGTGCGTCCTTCGAATCATTCCCGATGTAAAAGTATTGTTGTGTTCAAAACCTCTGGACTAAGCGCAGACCACATTATTGTCACGAGGGTGATTCGAAAACGCTCTATATCACTTTGCCTCGTATTTACCGACCGCCCCATTCATAGTGTCCCATTAAAATACATTTTACGGTGCTCTGGCCTATTACGGAAATTATTTAGATCCTAATAAGAATTTCATGGCGTGATTTAGTAACATTAAAATGACCAAAATTACGAATCGACTCGAGTCGTCGATAAATTTTAAAATAAAATTATATTATAGTCTATAAACATCCATTGGCAATAAAACATTGGTGTTGGAACTGAGAATTCATCGGCTTCTTTAGGGGATAATTTATGTGACGGTAAACATTTTTATGTTCCATTAATGCCGGCTGATTCTGCTATCGGTTTGTCTAATGTAAGTGGCGCCTGAATTCCGGAGCGGGACGGACGTCCCGATCATAAAGTTATGTCCCGAACAAACAACAAGTTTTAACACCCCAACCCTCTTTGTTTTTTAAATAAGCAAGTTTTGTTTTCACAGGATTGAGTTCGGTAGTATCAAAATATTGACTGCAGCGTGCGTTTGATGTTTTTTCTCGGAATTTTTTGCTAGGTTGTAGGTTGAATTTTTCAGTGAATATTTTGACACGAAACCAATATGGTAATGTTTTTTTTATTACTCAAATGCCTCACACTAAGCGTACCTCCAGTATTTTTGTAGTATTAAATTAATAAATAATAAATCGGTCGTAGACGATGCTATTTACTCGTAAACGCTAACCGTTTTTTGGCTGTATATTTGTGACACTCGTTCTTAGATACGAAATTATGCTTGTTAAATTCATACTGAATTATTTGACTATAAATTAAACAGCGTGCAGTTGAAAACATAATTACCAACATCTCGCAAATTGCTTCAAATGACTAATACTACAACAATTTTAGTGTTAATTAAAAGCCGCACCTAATCCATTCCCTACAATTTGTGTGAAATGAATGTTCGCTAGAAGAGGGTGCTTATATCACTCAGATAGGCCATATGGACAGTTAAGAAGCATAAAAGCGATAACGACACATTATATACTCATACCACCTCGCGTTTCCGTCGATGGTGTTAGAATGATAAAATCCGGATGTGACAGTACCACGGCTATTGTTTTAGAGACAACAATGCAGGCAGACGAACAAAAAATGTAAGGGCACGAAGATGAATAAATCTAAATCGCATTTGTGGGTGACGAACTGGTCTTATGGCATTTTTGTGCTCATTCGATGGATATGAGTTTTATATAGTCTGGTGTTATTGAAACATTAATGGGATGTTCAGGTAAATTATATCTGCTGTTTTAGTGATTACACGTAATTTTTGCTTTATACGTCGAAATCTCGATGGTCGAGTGGTCAAGGCCGTTGAAAGGTAGCCATTTGACAATGGGTCAACAAAATTCATATGTGCGTTTTTAAAACTCTTAAAGTTAAGGAAAACATAGTGAGAAAACCTGCATGCCTGCAAAGAAATTCTTGGTCGACTTCTTTGTGAAGCCCCGTCTTAGTATAAAGTAGGCTCGTTCCCCTTCATGGGTCCCATGTGGGCTGATAGTGATGGCTTTATACACGATAAAACTATACCTAATTGTAATACTAATAGGCCAGTTGTACGTTGGCAAAATTCAGAGAATCGAAATTTAAAACGTTTTGGTTGAAACAAATTGATGATAAGTAATCATCATAGTCATATAAGCAAATATTGTTATTTATTTCCTTGAGTATCACTATAGAATTACTTGGTAGCACACAACACGTTCTGAGGTTTGATCAAAAGTATATCATATTTAAGCCACGAGTATTTAATTATCTAGCGAGTGAACATTGTAATTAAATTATAATTTCATTAATCCAAAATGAAAATCCGAAACAACGAGTAGGTACTCCCTGCGGTGTAACAATAACGAGAACAACGAAAGTATCAGTTGAACGGCGAACTGTTAATAAAACACCGCAAAACGCGAAGCCACTTTTAGTTTATTACTGTGTTTAACGGAAAATAACAAAACGAAATTTGATAATGACCGTGTTTAACCAAAACATTTATTCCAACTGGAGCCCGTCATCATCAACCATCGAAAATATTGAATTTTGTTGTCCAAATGTCTCTCCTGTGTCGTTCGTGTTTGGTTACATTGTTTACGAACATTCATGTTTTTGTGAAATTTGACGTAATATTGAATCTGTATCTTTATTATTGGTCATCGGAGAGCTCATATGGGGATTTTAAATGACATTAATATCATCCTTTGAATAAAAAGAAATAAATATTATAGGACATTTCCACAATTTCTGATCCCAAACTTAGCAGAGGTTGTACTGTGGGCATAAGAGACTGATATTGTCTGTAATGAATTGTACATACATGAATATTAATACATACTTAATGAAAAAAAAAGTTTCTTGAAATAATTAAAGTAATTGCAATCCAATCAAAAACATAAATGTGAAATGAGAGCCAAGTTCAATATTATGATAATTGCCTTGGTTGTTGACTTCAGCGACAAAAGAAGTGAGATCTAAATGGGTGCCAAGTTCAATGGTCAACCCAGAAATTTATTTATAAGTAACACTATAACATACCTATCATATCTTCTTATAACATAAGATAATGTATGGTGGTAGCCTATGAAGGTCTGTCTTGGCTAGTTTCTATAAACCTACCAACGTATTATTATGTTCGCTTGCTAGTTTCTACCAACAATCCAAATTTTCGGAATTATAAAATAAAAACCGACAAATACTTGTAGGCTTAGAACTTGCGACGGCTATAATTCATATATGAAAACTAGCCAAGACAGACCTTCATAGGTTACCACCATACATTATCTTATGTTATAAGAAGATATGATAGGTATGTTATAGTGTTACTTATAAATAAATTTCTGGGTTGACCATTGAACTTGGCACCCATTTAGATCTCACTTCTTTTGT
This sequence comes from Maruca vitrata, assembly GCA_039566165.1. NCBI lineage: Eukaryota > Metazoa > Arthropoda > Insecta > Lepidoptera > Crambidae > Maruca > Maruca vitrata. The sequence goes on from CM076917.1 coordinate 1,820,983, forward strand.
CGCTGAAGTCAACAACCAAGGCAATTATCATAATATTGAACTTGGCTCTCATTTCACATTTATGTTTTTGATTGGATATCATTACTTTTTGTAGAAAAGTATATATCATCGTAACGCCGTGGGTCCTTTGAAAAGGACAAATTCAAAACTAAAACTAGACTTTATGTAGGTACCTACCCTAAGTAATAAATATGAAAACCGACTATAAGTACCTACTCTTAATTGTAAATAAGTAAGTATACCTAAATATATACTTAGTGCTCTGCCTTCCCCAGTATATGTATAAGCGTTATTAGGCACTAATTAGGTATTTATGTTAAGCGTTAATTATAGAACCTAACCTAATTATTAAAAAATTGCCAGTTTTTTATTTTTTCCTTTGTATTCATGTAATTACCTATCTGCATACCAAATTTTAACTCTCTAGGTCATTTGGAACTGGGTTAGAATTTTGATCTGTCAGTCAGTCAATGATAAAAATGAGGATTTTTGGACATTAATATCTAAATAACTGTTTGAGATAAGCTTATGAAATTTAGAACACATATTTATCTCGCAAGTCACAATATATGAGCCAAATTTGATACGTTTATGTGAAATAGTTTTTGATTTATGAGGGGTTCAAAAGTGGTTCCAAATGGTTCGTGTAATATTACACACGGTGCGGCTCGCCAGTTCTGTTTCTTGAACCTTGGCTTGACACGCTACCGCGTGTCTAGATCTTTGATTGAACTACAGTAGTAAACGATTTATAGTCTTAATAGCATTTCGCCCACAAATAAAAAAAAACTATGCAAGATTTGAATCTTAAACCTATCCTGTGTGATCATAACTTTCTGCCTTTCTGTTCTTACGTTACGAACATTAAAGTTCGTACTCTAGAATTGCTTCAGATTTTGAATAACTGACCTCCATTTTACACCTTCCAATTCCTGAACCGATTACATTGAAAGTCGTGTTCACGTCAAACACAGTTACAGATTCGGGCCGAATTTTAATTAAATTCGCACAATGGAGTTGCGTTGTTTTTAACGCCGTTCAGTGGTCCGTGCCTTATCAAAGGAAGCGTCAGAAATGACGCTATCAGCTAAAAGCCATCGGCGCAAATGCGTTTGGTTCAATTAAGCGGCGTGCGTTATAAAGGGAACGGGTACTCAACACACCTTGATTTTTTCGGTGAGCTGGCGGGCGATTATCTTTTTTTTCGGTTGGCAACACTTGTTGTTTTGAGTTAAGTGTCTTGATGAACTGTAAATGGGTTTTATTTATTGCTGTTGATGTGACACTGATTGGTTCTGTACGGTGCAGGTTGTGGTTATTGTATTGCTTTATTTTTTTTCTCTTTATTTAATTTGGGGCTACTTTATTACACTATAAAGTGGAAGTTATGTTATGTCGAATATGTATATCTAAACAAGGTTGGCACTGTACCTATTTGAAATTGTAACAATTCAGTTTAATCTTGTTAAACAAAGCTAAACATCTTCTTATCTATAATATACCTCAAATGAATCGATATTATAAAAGATTCGTCATAAAAAATAGATCAGAATCAGAATCATGAATAATAGTTATAATAAAAATAAACAACAAAGTTGATGTATTAAATATCTAGTAATACAAAATGTATAAAATGTCAAATAGTATAAAACACGACATTGATGCATCGCATTCAAACCAAACAGTTTGAAAACAATATTAAAACTTTGACGTATCAATCAAAACGTTCTAAAATGGAGCTTGAAATGAACTCCGAACCCGCATCGACTGATATACCGATACATCATCTGGATAAACGGGAGGCGCAAACAAACGCTGTGCCCGGAGTAAAAAAGCGCCAAGTCTGCGTATTTTTTTTCCTAACTTACATACGATGATGGCTTAAAAGAGGCTACTCCGAGGAGTAGCCTCTTCATCATGACCGGACTTGAGGGGCAGCGCATGGCTCTCACCCCTAAGTCTAGTCTTACATATTTCCAAAAAAACATACATCATTGTTACATATTTCAGTGCGTCAAAGGTACAGCATTTTAATTTAAATTTTAAAATTTGAAACAACTCTTTCACTGCTCTCTTTTTCATTCCAAAAAATATTAATATCGTTCTTATTTGCGGGTTCTTCGCCTTTATAGAAATTAGTCGTGACTTGAGTTTCTCACAATAGCTTAAGGTGAGAGCCATCCGCTCCCCCGCAAGTTCGGTGATGACGACGAGGCTACTCCAAGCCATCATCTTATGTCAGTCAGGAAAAAAAAACACAATAGCTTAAAAAGACAAATGTACCTCTAGGCAACGGGCAATCGCGTCAAAATTAAAATAAAAAAAAACTTCTTTCAAGATTGGTCCAAGCTCTACCGTGCGCCCTGATCACAGGAAGTAATTACCTCATAAAGGTGTAGCGTTCATAAAGCGATGTTTGATTAGGCGCAGGATGACGGCCAAGATAAAGATTCCCTTGAGAATGTCGCCTTCGTTTTGACTGGATGGCGTAATCTACATGGTTTTATGTCACCGATCTCCTTGTGTGGTCAAATTAGATCATTTGGATTCTTAAAATTGTTAACAAAACGGATTAAAATAAAGTGAAATATCTGAAAAATCAAATATCCGTTTTACTTTTCAAGGTATGGAAACAAAATTAACGCTTTCTTAATTAGATGATATAAACTTGGGTGTTTTTTATTATTTACATCAAAGCTCGATGTAGCACGAAAAAACAAATAAAAATTAAGTTTCATTAAAAAACCTTCCTTTCATTAATACATTTTAAAGTACATAGATTAATATCGTTTTGTTAGAATTAAGCACTGTAGATGTTTAAAATCTATAATGAAGTTCGATTCGGCAGAATTCCGCTTCAAATTCTCTACTCAATTATAATTTCGCTGTAACAATTGTAATAAATATTCCAAACGGATAAAATTACAAGCCCTTTCGTAGAAGTATTTCCTTTTTATGTTTTAATTCGATATTACTTCTGTAAGACTGAAGCTCATAAACAAATTTTACTACTATTACTTCTTTACTAATATTACCTAAACGTGCAAAAGTAACATTAGCTGTAGTGTTTCAAGCTAAACAAACTTATTTACTGATAGAGGACATGGGCTACTTTGACTACTACTTAGCCTTAAGTAATGATTTCGCGAATAACAACTTTCTGGGTGGGAAGGAATTCTGGACAGAACTCTAGTTTTATTATAAAGTGGAAAGGTGTAAACCTTGTTTTCCTTTTAATTGTGATTTTAGTGCTACACAGAGCTCTAATGTAAATCTTGTTTTCCTGTCAATGGCAAGTAATTGTATATTCAGGCTCAGAATTCTTCCACGTGGACCACATTTGCCGACGCGTACATCAGTAGCGCTACCATGAGTTAGCTATCGAAAACTGCACGTTAAAAACCAATTTTTTCATACTACCGATTTTAGTTCTGAGCGTTACCGCTAGGGGCGCTGTACATTTTTTCATAGACATTTTTCACGTTGGCGATATCGAGTCTGTCACTGTTAAACTCATGGTAGCGCTACAGATTATTTCGCGTTCAGGGACACGCGTGCATGATAAGAAGTGGGACATAGACTGTGGTGAGAGACCACATGTAGGCAAATTATATAAAATGTTTTTATAAATAAAGGAATTAATAAATATTACACAACATCACATACATTGATCTGATCCCATGGTAAGTAGCTTAAAAACTAGTGTTACGGATATCCGAATCAATAGTGGAAACACAAGTATACCTAAATGTATTTATTAACACACCCAGACACAAAACAAACCCCGATGTTAGTCACACAAATATTTGTCACGGATGGGAATCGAACCCACGACTCTTAAAACCGTAGATAGTGAACCTGGGTCACTATCTACTGTTCCACCGAGCCAGTCGTTATAAATACATATCCTCCAGTATGTGACGTTTAGTCACATTATTTATATTAATTTACCAATGCGAAGATTAGGCGGGCCGCATATCATATAAACTGACGTGGCCATCACAAACATATGTTCTATGAACCAAGTTGACATGTGAACGAGGTGACCTTACACCAAATGTAACCTAAAACCCTAAATCCTTACAACACGCTCGCCATACTCTAATCGGTCATGAGGATTAAGTTGCGCCTTCAAAGGAAAACAATGAATGTGCCCATAATAATAGAACAAAGGGGCTGATAAAAAGTTTCGTCGGCGCAGAAAAGAGATGGGAAGATAACAAAATTATAAGTACCTAGCCTTCGACGTTTATGGGCTTCGGAGATCGGCGGGGACACAGAAGGCAAACATTGCACGTGAAATAATCTACTTTTATTTCTTACTTGTGATGCGCCCTCGCTTTGTTTTTGGTGTATTTACATAAAAACTTTCCTCTTGAATCCTTCTATGTAATAATAAAAAAAACCGCATCAAAATCAGTGGTGAAGTTTTTAAGATTTAAGCATACATAGGGATAGACAGACACGGTAAGCGGCTTTGCTTTATACTATGTAGTAATCAGAGGATGAAATTTACATACATACATAAAATCATGCCTTTTTCCCAGAGGGGTAGGCAGAGATCAGGATGAAATTTGGTACAGCATTAAGACTTATTTGAGCCTAAGAAAGGATAAAGGCTGTATTTGACGGAACTCTGAAAAAATTTGCTTTAATTTAACGAACGATAGTAATGTTATAAGTGCAGCACTTTATTTTGTTCAGTCGTAATTTTACTCTCAAATATTATTAATTAATATCACTGACCCAAAACTAACTCGAAAAGGTATAGTTAGGTTAACCCTTCCATCTCTATACAATCTTTGTCACATAAAACTGGTTGAAGCCCCATTATGGTAAACTCCCATAATATGATGTAAGATGGATATGGAGTTTGTCTCTTAATTATTTTCCCTTATACACCGTGGTGTTGGTTACGCCAACGGCAAGTTTTTGCATCGAGCTATTTTATGGAAGGCGTCGGCATAATAGGCAAGTATTTTTAGCCGCCTTCGTATGAATATACAAACATTCTTACACTGCTTAAGGAAATGCGGAGTAAAGTAAATCGCAATGAAGTCAGGATTTGTTTGTTTGTACAGGCCATTTTTAATTAAATTTGCTTTTTTACTTGTTCCAAGAAAGCGGCTAAGGTGCAAGTGCGTAATAGGCTGCATTTAACAGTAGAAGGTGTCTTTGTAGTTACAACACTTTTGGTTACTTTATAGTATAGATAAGAGTTTTCTTACGATAAAGAAAAAAAAGAGCAAAGCAGTAACAATTTTGGGCAGTAAGTGGATATGTTTCTATTACATAGCACTTGTGCCCAAAACACTAACGAAGTTTCAATAATAATACCTACAATTATACGTATAATGCGATTCAATCGGCTACCAACATACGGATTTTTAAAATACCTCTCCATTCACGAACTGCTGGAAGGCCAGAATTGTATTATTGAAAAAGAGAATATAATAACTTAACCGAACGCAGCTCGACGAAATTTTGATTCCAAATTGATAATCTGAAACGAATACGAGAAGAACTCGCCAGTATAATGATCACGATTTAAAAACTGCCCTTTGGCAATCCGCAGAATTTTGCAATTTAAAAGTATAATGTGTAAAAGTACGTTTCGCTTTCTTCAACGTTTCCGAATTTGGCGATCGGCATCCACACACGAATTGTAATTTATCCCTCTAATGAAACTCGCTTATGGAATACTTTTTTGTCACGCCACTCATCAGATTCGATGTCAGAGGCAGGGACAAAGAGTCCCAAGAAAAACGATAAAAATGTATCCCTGGCTGTTATAAATATTCATTCGTCGGGACGGGCGTGGGGTGATGGTAAGTGCTAGAAATATGGGGTTTGTCAAACAGACGTGTAATCATAATTTTTACGCGGATCGTTGGACGTAAGGGAAACAAAGGCTGTGCTGTTTTGATGTTAGAGATTGCAGTTGGGTTAGTGAAAAGTGTATTTGTAATGGAACCGACTTCAGGGATACAGGTTATAAGTTGTTAAAACATCATGTTTTTAGGTACAAATTTTCAAAACGAAACTAATGGCTCTACAAAGTTATCTAAAAGTAAGTAGTACCTATGTGAAAATGAATAAGCTCAAAACTCGGGTTACTAACTTATTAAAAATGTCTTATTAGCTTAATAAATCGATTTAGATTAGTGTAAGAGTATTGTTATCATATTTTAAAATGTTCGTATACCGAAAAAACAACTAATATTTTCTATTCCATTCTATTTACTTAGTAAACATCAATTGGAGGTTACATTTTGTCGATGTTAGATCGGGAATATTAACGTATTTTTTTAAATACTTCAAATTATTTAAAAAAAAAAGTGAAATTGCACACGGACTTTAATAAAATTCCACCCTATGATTCTCACAAACATACCCAAGATCATTAGACGCATCTATCTGTACAAATCAGTCTAGCAGAAAGAGTTTCACTAAAACAAGTATGAATATATGGTAATGGTGTCAGTATTTACATGGGAGACGGAATGATGTACGGAGGGGAACCAACGAGATTACTTTGTGATAAATAATGCGTGGAATTTCGTTTGCGTTGAGTTATCTTTCGTCGGTTAACGAGGCTTATATTTTGTGTCTCGCAATTTTTGGGTAAACTATGTATCAAGAGGAACCAGCCCAGAATTTGCTTGGGTATTTTTATTATTAATTATACCGAAGGAATGCTGTAGCGGTATAAATTCTTCATTTTGGCATATTTTGTTAACCTGGTGTTTAACTTTGAGTTATCTTAATCATACACAATGTAATAATACTAACAATGCAGCACTTAAAAAATTATTTAAAGAATATTATTGATGGTTTTCTTGAGCTATTATTAGAGCTTGAAATATTATTGATCATTTTTTAATCCTAAAAAAAAACACGGAAACAAAAATTAAACTAGCAAAACGATTATAAGCAGTTGTACAGCACATTAGCTCACTGTTCTGCTCTTCATAAAAATTCAAAATGGCGACGAAGCCAAATAAATTTTCGAATCTATTAACGCTTAAAATATAAATAGAATCCAACGACCGTCCCTGTATCCCTAATAGTTCCAGAAACACTCCTCCAGTATGGCCGGGTCACAAAAAACAAGCCAATCTTTTTTTCTATTTAACGTGGGCCGTGTTGTTCGGTTACCTTTTTATTTTTTGGGACTTTGATTGATTGAACCTATAGCACGTCTATGAGAAACTTAGCAGTCCATTGTTTTTTACTCAGCAGACCCTTTTAGGGCCATTCCGATTTCGAAATTTATTGTATCTTAATTTAGATAAATTTCGTTGGCTTTCAACGCTGTTGGGGGGTTTTTATTATGTATTCAAATTTGTTTTTTGTACAGTTTAATTAAATAAAACGTCATGTTTTTGTAATCAAGATGATATTCATATTTTTTTATACATCTAAGAATGTCAGGTATGTTGAGTATGCACAAAAAAAGCTCCCCTGTTAACAAAAACGTTAAAATTTAGTTTAATGGTGAAAGGTACTAATAAGAATATTAATAGAACTGTTAAAGATTATCTTCTTCAAAATGTGCTTAATGACCATAACAGACAAGCGCTCACTTGTGAGAATAAATTTTAATTAAGTTGATTCTCAGGGAAATTCAAGAGTTATTATCATCGAAATTTGAAACGCTTGATGCTGATAAAGATTGATAATAATATCATACTTATTAAAAACTAAAAAGTTTGAACAATGATGAGAAAATTAAGCTATCACAGTAACTTAATTATGTGTATATCTTCTAGTATAAATTATAGCGGAATGCCTACAATCCTACATTTATAGTAAAACAAATAAAAAAAGGCGTCTTTCTATCCATGAGGACAGAAAAAGAAACAAAAAAAATACCCAGATGTTTTGAAATGACACCCACAAATCATTACCTTTTTTAATCAAATCACGTCACGTACGTACAAACATGATAAACAAAGGTAAGCATTGACCATCTCAGTTACAAAAAACTAAATTGACTACAACCTTAAAAGAAAACTCCAAAAAGGCACCAGGCGGTAATTCCAAACGCGATTTAAAAGAAACTTGTACAATAAAAAAGGCCCTTGAATGTGAGGCACAATTTGAAGCACCATTGGGCTTAGGGAAAAACAACAAGAATTTGTACTACAATGAAAAATTGGGACATAACGGAGGTCCTACGTGACATGGCCCACTTAAGGTCGACCCTCCAGGGCATACAGAATTGTCCCCAACGAAATAGGGCACTCAGTCAAGATACGGGGCTGAGACGAAAATGCTATCTTATCTACTGGTTTTTGTTATAACAAGATGAATAATGCAAAGCTAGGTTATGAATACGTATGAATTTAAACGTACACGATGAAGAGATGAACAATAAAATAACAATGGAAAGGACAATGATGATGCGGAATTTAACTGTCTTTTGATTTTTAACCGACTTCAATAAAATTTTTGAGGAAAACTGCATGAAATATAAACGGCACCGCCTTCAACAACATATCAAATTCATACCCAGATTAATGTTCGTATTATATTATTTTGTAATTTTTAGTGAGTCGGGTTTTTGAAGGCGGTTTTTTTTTTGTTTACAATTTTTGGAACAAATAACTTTCCACTGGCATAAAATAAAACAAGGGGAATAGACATTCCAGTGTGAAAGAAACAAGGGGCTGTTTTGAGAATATAAACTTGTTTTATATTCTCAAAACAGCCCCTTGCTTTTTCTTCGTTCTTATCGGGATAAGATAATATTATAAGAGCTGATCATATTTTTTGGTAACTTTTTAATTATTATATCAATATGTCACCAATTAGAAAAAAGACAAGTTTACAAAACGACCAAAATAATTGAATTGAAAGGAAAGGAAAAAATTATCGAGTGTTATAAGAATTTTGTTCAAAAAACGAGGATTTGGTAATGGATTTTTCTGCAAGTGTTTTACTAAACGCATCCATTCTACTTAAGCAGTATTGAATTATAAAGATTTTCATTATAATTTAAACAAATTAATCCATAAACATTTTTATACTAAGTTGGCCCAATATCAGCTCATTTACAGCATCATAAGTTTCTCCGAGGCCAATAGCGTACCTCTCGAACATAATGTCCCTTACAACCCTTGTAATCTCACGTCGTTTGGATCCTAGTTATCCCGACCGTTCGGTCTAATGCCATCGACCTATCTTACAGCGAAATGCTCTTCCTTTAATACTGAAACCTATTCCGTTATTGCCTTTCCCATACGAACGCCTATATCAAAAGCCAGTTCACCTTCACTTAAGCTAAGTACTATAATATAGTAAGATCTCCTGAAACATGTGGGTCAGTATACGCTATCGTTGATGAGTAATGCCTGCAGGATCCCAGTTTATGGATTTAGGGTTTTTGGGGATATTGTATACAGTAGTAAATTCATCCTGGAATCGATCGATGGTCGTGTTATGTAAATGTTGATTGATACAGACAAGGTTGTAATTGTCTTTGTAAATGTCGAACCCCGACTGAGTGTCACAATGCCTAATTAACTGTTCAGGAAAATAGAAAGTTAATCGGTTATTTGGTATGTAATCATTTCTAAAATATGAGATGATTACCGATAACCATAAGATTCTGCAAATTATAACGAACGACATGAAGTTAAATAACGTATTTTTGGAAATATTAATTAAGCACCCATCCGTTCCAAATGCTCTCTCAACCAGCTTATTTACGCAACCCAATAACATCCTAAAATCTACATGAAAACAATCAACAAACGCAATTCCCTGACGCCTAGTTGAACACCAGTAATATGTTCTCTTTCGCTCAACGTTTTTATCTTTCGCCTTTTTGTGTGAAAAATGAATGTGTACCCGTCAAATAAAACATCACTCTTAATCCCGACGGACGCTGCGGGCTTCAGGAAAATATTATGATTTATTAAACCAAGCTGGTGCTGGATAGAAAAGTCGCGCACCTTTTTTTGTAAGGAATGCTTGAGCACCTTTATCAGACAGCAAAGGTTTTGTAGAGCTTCCCATGGGTTGATAATCAGAATATGCGCTTGGGAATATCGACCACAACAATAGCGTGCTTGGCCAGTGTGGTTGCCTTATATCCCTAGTTTAGGGTAGGCCCGTGCGCCAGCAGCGGGGACGTATAAGGTCTGATGATGATGATGACTATCGAGAAAGAGGTTGCATGATGACAGAGGTTGGTAGGTCACGGAAAAGAAGGTATGTCCTATGAGCGCTATTGAATGGTTAATTTACTAGTTTTAGTCAATGTGAATTTTGAGGTCTTTGTAAATGTAACATTGCCATGTAACGACATATGTCAGCCTGTACTAGTTTAATTCCATATATAAAAAACAAACCAGCGTTTACAGAGTTTTGGCCGTACAAACAGAAGTCGAAATACATATAAAAATAAACCACAATTTAAATTTGTAATCGTGACATGTATTATAATATCTGCCCAAATTGTAGAATCTTAGATTAAAATCACAGATAGCCCAAAAGCTCATGTCTTTTTATCATATAGATATGAAATCGTGTACACCGTAAAAAGGATTGCTAGATTTAATCGTGATATGCTGCAGAGAAGATAAGCATCATCCAAAACCAACATTTACCCGTGAACAGGACCCGGTACATTCGTTTAATTATTAAAACAGTTATTCAAATACACCGTTTAAGTTCAGAATTCACTTTATTTAACGAACTTTTGATTACTTTAATCTACCGCGCTCTCTTTCATTGGGCTTGAACATTATAAAACATATTAACGAAATGAACTTGGGCGAACGAGTCTGATCGGCCATGTTGATACAAAGTGACTGGGTCTTTAAAATAAACGTTCATTAGTACACGATCTTTAGTATGCGAATTTGCTTCATTCATTTTAAAGATATAATCAAAACGTAAACATTGCAAGAAGTATCACACGATGTGTACTGGGAACTTGACGATGATATTTTAATACAAAGCAATTTATGTTTGTTATGTTTTCGTTTCTCAATGAGAAATATAACAGTGATTTATTATTGTGTGACAGGTTGGGAGATACCTACTTGATCAGTACAAAAATAAAATACTGGATCATACCTAAAGCCCATTATTTTACACTTATTAGATGAATTGAATGATCTCTTCAATGACTATCGACATTTTGCAACACTTAAAACTAAATAAAGAAGCTTTTATTATTTTTTTGTGTTTTTCTACTTTCGTTCCAAAAGCTTCTTGCCCATTACGGATTTAATTTGCGCACAAAATACTCGCATTACAGTTAAAGTGATTTCGCGTAGCGGTGAAACTGTTGTAGCGAGTCCCAGCAGTAATATACAAATAGAATGACATTAAAATTCATAATAACTTTAATAGCGCTGCATCGCTTCCAGCGAAGACGGCCATGCTCGAGCTATTCCGTTTACACTTGATTACTGCGACATGGCGTCTGCATTTTAGTACTTTTATTTATAGATAACTATCGTGAGGTAAATACAATGTCTCTTTATGCGAAGTATGTCATTTATAAGACTTGAATAAATAAATATTATACAACATCACATACAACACCTGATTACGTGGTAAGTAGCTTATGCACTTGTGCAACAGATATCAGAATCAACAGTAGATACATAAATATCCTTAATAACACACCCAGACACGAACAAACACCGATGTTCGTTATACAAATATTTTTCCCGGGTGGGAATCGAACCCCAGACTCTTGGAACCGTGTATGGCGACCATGGAACCACTGTTCCACCAAGCCTGTCATAAATTATGTGTTTGATGTGCTTAGTGCAAATCTAGAGTTCGGCTGAACTGATTCAGTCAGAAACAAGAAAAGGTGCACCGAAAAAAAAACAATCAAGCCTTGGCGGTATATTAACAGTTGCCGGGACCAACACAAATCAATTAGAAAGTACATTTAAAGTAATGAAATCACAAATAACATCAAATTGAACAACAACAGAATCTTACTCTTCTAAAAGTTGAAATAATATCTATCGTACTAAATAAATTCTAATATAATTATTACTATTTGAGAAGATAAACCAGAAAATGTGTATATAATGTTGTTGTGTGAACAAGATGGCAGAAACTTCATTGAACTTCATAGATCTCAAGAGAAAATCATACATACAACCCAGTATAATACCAAGTTGCGAATTTTGTAATAGACGGTGTCCCTATGCTGTGCTCAATTTAATTTGAATATGGAGGTGCAGTCTAGTACAGTTCCGCCTGTTTCTCTTTATGCTTCAGCCCAGGCTATAAACAACAGCCTTAGCTGTTGAGCCGTTGTGCAATAAAATATAATTGAAATGTAAATATGCGTAAGACAATTATATCGATAAGCGTATTTTACGCTCCGGCGCACTTGTAGTTAGTACATGAGTGTATGAACTGGCTTTGCATATGCGCATGCATGTATTAAAGGTAGACATGCCTATTAAAAACCTTCCTCTTTTATCATAATAATAAGGCGTCCGACTGATTACGGCCGATCTAAATTGAGATCAGCCAAGTACGTATTATAGTGCACAAGTATGCGCGCAAACACAAGTGCACTCTCTGTTTCCTTCACCTCATAGCTCGGTGAGACGGCAATCCGACATGACCGATGAGGGATCGGGCGCAGGTCCACCGGCTTAACGTGGTTTCCGAGTAACGGGCGTGCAACCTCTAACTTCCTAACTCCGGGCTGAGTAATTTCTTTACAGAAAAATTCACACAATTTTTGCCCGATTCCGGACTCGAACCGGGGACCTCGGTCCTTACGCAGCGCGTGCTACCAATAGACCAACGAGGCAGTTAAATCACTCTACCTATATACAGTAGAAACCGTACAAAAATCCGTGGCGTGTTTAAAATACGTAAGCATACCTATACAAAGACACAACGAACGAAAGAAATGCAGAAAGCGCCTTTGTTTTATATAATAATGTGGTAGTAAAGTGAATCGTTCAGAACTTGTATCTACGCATAAAATTTTAGCTGCTCGTTTTAAAACGTTTATAGGATCCACTTTTATTGTCATTAAAAGAAAACTACGAGTATTATGTGAGTTTGAAACGCTCGTTGTATTTTTTAAATGATAATTATTAATTACAATATCATTGCTTGATAGGTACAATAGCACCTTTATTTTAATTTTTAGGGTTTTAGGTATACTAACGACAGTTACAACAGTAGTATTCACATTTTGCACAAGTAAACTTAAGCTAATTGCACTATCACTTAAAGGCAGCTAGCTATACAACTATTGTTACTTAGTGGTTAAGACTTAGGAATAAAAAAAACAAATACGAAATATATTGATACAAACAATAGAACAAATACACTTTTACACTCTATATAAAAGTCAGTTGCTGTCGCCTTGAATTTGGGTATGGACATTAAATGGATATCCAGATAATCTATTAGTACAAAAACAACATGATTGAGAAATAGCACAAAATAATCGATATTGAATTTAACATTGAATACAGACTCAGTTGTCAAATATGTTATGTTTATTAAACCAAAGTGGTTTAGCGGTTTGTTTTAATAAACATAACACATTTGCATGTGTACTGTAATAAAATATGTTTAACTAACACGATTGAAGTATTTGATAGCGTAGTGTAGAGAAGATACAGAGCATTTGTGTTGCGAAACTAGTCTCTCAGAACATGTGGAAATTCCCAAGACGAACGTTTGTTCGCGATGCGAGAGCAACGTGAAACATCATGTAACATGTTTTGGGTCACCGAGCAACATGTTTTGAAGAAAGAAAAAAGACACATACAATTAAAATATACGATATTTTAATTGTATGTGTCTTTTTTCTTTTCCACCCATTTCTCGTTTTACACCTGAAAAGTAACGAGAGTAGCTGAAAATCAGCTCTATCTAGGATATGTAAGATTTTAGACATTCGCCTTCCATTACACTAAATATTAATCTTTATTGGTCTACACGCGTTATTAGGTGTAGCAAATTACATAGCTACTTACTGCCCGACGTTTCGACTGGGTTGCACCAATTAACCACTCGCGACCATGATTGGTGCAACCCAGTCGAAACGTCGGGCAGTAAGCAGCTGTAATTTGCAACTCCTAATAACGCGGCTATCTAGGATCCCGGATCCTAGACAAGCTCATGCTGAGCTATCTCTTATATACTTACTGTTACTTACCTCTGCTATACTTACTGTTATTTTCTATTCTGTATGTGTATGGAAAGCAATTATTATTATTATTAAAATGATCTATATGTTCTGCCTCAGCATTAGCTGTAGCGCTAGGTCGCGACAGCGCTGATATTTTGGCAGAACCTTAGAGTGACAACAAACAGTTTGCATCATTTTGAAAGAATTTTTTGTCATTTACCAAGGGGCTTTAGTGCCAAGAATCGTGGGTTCGATTCCCACTCAAAAGAAATACGCGTAAATTGTGTGATTAACATCGGTTTTTGCTTTGAGGTATTTATATCATCGTACATGTATACAAAATATACCACTTTTCTTTCTGATATTCGTAACACACAAGTGCTTAAGCACCTTATTACGTAATCGGGACAATGTTTATGAATTTGCAACGCTAACTAAACTTTTTGCAACAATACTTCTATTCAATTCCTTCGTCATCTTACGTCACAATAAAACTACAGTCCAATTCATAACGATAACATCGTCAAATTAAAAACTTCCAAGAAGTCTTATAAAGTTATTATTTGTATTTACAATGTCTTCACCCGATTGATCTGAGTGTCCTTTGAGTTGTCCTCTCTACGCGATGTCTTTACGACTCTACAGAAATACTGAGGAACGTTCAGACAACCTATAATTAAGAGTTGATTACTATGGATGCTCAATTCGTATTTTACGATAATGGTCTATGGATACTAGTTACAAACTGATCTTACCGATAACCATTTACGCATATGACTGCAATTGAATTTTCTATGTGAAATAGATGGCAATATTGATAAGGTTTTGATTTAATTTACTATGTAATTAAAATTGATTTCATTACGCCCGGGTAATTGGTTCAAACGGGTACAGTGTTACATTGAACATTGAATGATGTATGGATTAAAATTGGTTATATACGCCATTATTTGCTTTGTTGTGTACATAATTTCATCATCGTGTTTGAAAATGAAAAATGAAAATGAAAATGTTTTTATTGGCCACAGAAAAAATCAGACAAAAGTACAAATTACAAACTAAATTAAAACTTATATAAATGTCCTTAACTTATTAACCAGAGGTTCCCAAACTAGGCTTAGCCTGTATTTTGGGAAACCATAAAACATGTAATTACGCAATGTCAGACGCTATAATGTGTGCTTATGTAGTTGCGTGTATAAATGTGTCTGTGTGTGAATGAGTGTCAGGGTGCATTTGCAGTGTTTGTTTTGATGAGAGAGATGAGAGGAAAACTGTAGTTAATAAAGTTAACAGAATGTATGGGGTATATAGAGCATGTGTATCAGGGTGTAATTTTATCTATTTGGCATTAATGTTTCGGTGTCTTCGTAGTCTAAACATTGTAGGAAGTCGGTTATTTTGAGCTTTATTTCTTTCGATGAAAGATTTTTCAAGGAGCATTTTTTGAAATAGCGTTATATAAGGCAAAATGACAGTATCTCGGGAACCTTTTTGCGAAGCTAGAATTGATAGAGGGGACCGGTAGTCTGTTGACTCGCTTAGAGAGAGGATAGTTAGTATAGTTTAGTTGTAATAAAAAAAAAATATAAAAATGTTGGTTCTGCAATGCTGTCAAAAGCTACTTTACTCAAACTCTTACAGTTACATTTATTTATTTAATTATATTTAAGAAACGGGGGTCCCTTTGTTTGTTTAAGACAGAGCTAGGCCTAACATTTTATTTTAATGTATAATTATGAATCAATTTCTTTACTGAAAACAAAAACAAATTTCCCGTTCGCTAATATAAGTTTTCTATTTATAACGTAGAAAGACAATTTGAGATCGCATTTCATTTAGCCATTTACAAACATTTCACCTGGTTTATGTGACCTATTTGTCGCACGCAAACAACTTTGTTTACTGTTATAATAGCAGGTCGACGTTTTGATGTGAAACGTTTAAAAATAATCATGCTCAAAGGTAAACGAGAAGGTTTAAATTGGCATATATTTATTGCATAACCCGAACATATTTATATCCCGCTGTTCACACAAAAAGCGAAATTTTTACAGCCACCCCGAAATCGTATGCGACCATATGCGTCGTCCGATCGCAATCTGCTCTTGCGGCGTTCAAATTTATCGTCCTCATCGAGATGTTTAAAAGTCAGCGCCTTCGCAAATACGTCTTTACAAATTGCCTCATTTTTTTGAATTCCGTCCAGGATTATTTGGAGATAATTAAAAGTCGTGATTGCAACGTTTCCCCGCCCGTTTGCTAATTAAGCCACAATAAATGGCGGTCTAACCGCCAGACTGATTGCTTGGTCCGCTTCCCATTGTTATTCTAAGCTCGTGCCGTATTGTTCATCCGTCGTTTACGATGCACTCCTCCGTCTTATAGATAGTGCATACATTCCCAATGAGGGTGATATTGCCCTGGTGGGCGGTGTTTTTATAGTATTGATATTCACTAAAATTTTGAAAAATTATAATGTGCAAGTGGTCTCTGGAAATTCTGAACAATGGTGCCTAAGGCAATTAGAAACGTACTCAGTAAGATAATTAATATGTTTATACTAAAATTAATCCCTTGCCCGCACGCTGTAAATGGCTCTCTCTTAATAATATGTTTATAATGTACAAGCGAGTTTAATCCGCAGAATAAGTTTTATTTCAAATGTATAGTGGGAACACTAAAAAATATTATATAACATTTTAAGAACTAGCTTTCCTCTCTTGTATTTTTAATATTCCAATGTATCAAGACAGGACATTTACTATTTAGGAATATGTTCCTCATAAAATACTATCGTCTGTTAAGGCTTTACAAGATCATATATCGTTTTCTTTCTTTCTTCTTTCATACTGATCCCTAAATACCATCGTAAAAATGTTGTAAGAAATCTCCTAGAAAACTTGACATATTCCACGATTCAAACCATAGATCAGGCGTCAGATTCATTTTGAATTTTATATTATGTTTTAGTTGTTCAATATTACTTTTATTTTCCCACTTGTTGTCATAATATATTGAAGTCAATCTACTTTGTTTATTTATTCTTATAATAGAAATGTCAGTCCATAAAATGTTGGGAGCCTATGTCCATCGAATGCCTGTGCGCTCGCGTTGGCGCGCAACATACTAGTGCCTTTATGGGCAATTTACGCCAGACTCCGATAGAAATGTGCAGAAATGAGGTCTGCTTCGGAAAACTCTATTTTGTTTTACGGTACGAGTGCCTTATCGGATTGGGAGGACGTTTCCGAGTTATGTGGAGGAGGTCGCGACATCAGATAGTTTGCTGCGATAAATGTTTCAAGCTTGCGTCAAGTATCGATAATTTGAAGGAGATAGTGCTGCGGGTTTGTTTATTTGGTTTATTGTTCTTAATGGCCTTTTTAACCCAATTCTGTTTGATAAACGGTAATTATTTGTAATGGATCGCGTCATCGGTGCATATAATTTATGTAACTAACTAAAATTAAATGATAACCTTTATTCTACATTTCAATACAATTATATTTGAGTCTCAAAAACAACAAAAACAAAAATAATGATTCCGCAGATTTAAATAAAACTTAGTATTTATTTATTTTTGATTGGAATTTTTTTCTTGTTAGAAAAAGCTTACTTCTCCATTGATTCCGATTAGGTACATCATAGGTACCCTGTATTGAAATAAATAAATGCTTGTCCTGTTGATGTGCCTTCAAATATATCTTTTAATCGACTCGAAAAGGAGAACGCTAACGCTTGCTTTTGATGCTCCAACTATTTATATAAATATTTGTAGCCTAGTAAACATGTTGCTAGCATATTCGAGATAGTTTTAGTTGCACTCGAGAAAATTGTGTTTAGTGTTATTAATACTAAAAGCTGCGCTCAAAATGTGTTCTAAAACCGTCAGACATTTACTGTAATAACATTGCAAGTTGGGAATTATATCGCGGCTCTTGTTGACTCCGCCTGCCCGCGGCTGGCCCATCGCTCACAGCTTAACTCAAACACAGAGAATATTAATCCCAGTTTACTTCGTTAACTACCATCACTTTGTTTGTTTTTCAATCGTCCCGACTCGTTCACTTGAATTTAGAGATCGTATTCCGGATCGAATAACCGAAAGGGCGTCTAATATTCTACGTGACTCGTCTGCATAATAGATCGAGTTTTTAAATTTCCATCTTTTTTTTTCTACGCCCCGTCTCATTGTTGAGGAGAAATCGCGTAACCGTTACTCTTTTCCGCATTTTCTTCGTTTTTGCACGCGTCAGTAACTGTGTTTTCAATACAATGTTGCCGCTTACAACTTAAAGCCCTTTAGGCTAATACAGGAGTTTTCATTCTTGCCTTCGAGTCGCTAATAAGCCTAGTCTAAGACCTGCTGTCTCGATACATTATCTGTTTACTTACAAACAAATAGAGACTGAATCCCGACTAAATAAGAGGTTTTCCTGTGGGATCGCGAACGGAATAAAAGTGGCACAGCCTCGAGGCTGTGGTTTTATTGTGCCTAATAAAATCTCCCGTGTTTCGATATAGGAGGTGCTTGAATTATAAAAGCGTAATACAGGGATATAAAGCAGTTGAAAGATTGAAAAAAGCAACATTCAGACGTATCTATTCGTCCTCGTACCTCGTCCTTTTTGATGTTAAAAACAAAAACTGTTTGGTTTGCTACCTTCATCAATGCTATCAGTAAATGCCTAATTTTTTTTTTTTCGTTCAAATGGAAGAGTAAGTTCAATATTCTTGTAAGTGTTAATTTACTTTGTTAATTATAAGATGAATGTGCACTATTAGAGTAATTTGCTTTACACATGACATTCAGATTTTGTTCTGTACAGCAGCAACACATTTGTTTAGTTTGTTTATTTATTCTTATGTTTTAGTTTTTTGTTGATAACCTTTTATTCGTTCCTTTTTAAAAGACAAAACTTTATCGTAAATTTCGAAACATTTTAAATCTCACATATTGAGGGAAAAAGCTCATGCAAGCTAGCACTCTAATACAAAATCAACACAGAATCTTCCAAATAGTCCTATTACATCCTGTGGGGCTACCATGAGTTTAAAACTTACGCGCTCGATATCGACTACGTAAATATGTCTATGAAAAACATGTACAGCGCCGCCTGGTGGTTACGCAAAGAACTACAATCGGCCATATGAAAAAACAACTCGATAGGTTTTTAACGTACGTAAGTTTACGATAACCAACTCATGGTAGGCCCTCAGATTACGTGTGTTTGTCTGTTTACGCACCACCTGCTGTATGTCGCATCAAATCCTCAGCTTATTCATGCGGCGAGGCATATTTTGCCGGGCGACGCTTGCATCATAAACACAACCGTGCCCGCGGCGAGATGCCGTCGTGGGCTACCGGTGCGGTCCCCGCACGACGCTATTTGTCTAGCGCCCACGGCCCATCCGTGCAATTTGCATCTACAGACCACGCCTAGCAGCCCCCGAACCGCATTATACCACCATTGTTCCATCCAGCGGACTATCTTCGCGATCGACCGTTTTTAATGCACCTTTTTGCTGGCCATGTACGGCGTCTCCTCCAATATTCATTTGTGCGGCAATTTTTCTGCACCGTAAACTTGGTGTATCATCTGAAACAAGGAGAGCGTAGTTATAATTTATTCAGTGTACTCTTGCTGATTTGGTTTTTTATTGCGGACGTTTGATCTCATAAATTAAAGTACTACTCTTCCTAGATAATTTTGTAGTTTTAAACGTTGACGTTATTGAACCGGGCTTTGTTGAACTATTAGTAAGTCTAACTTCGATGTTGGAATTTAACTGAACAGAATTTACTTTAAATTGTCTGCTTAAAATTTCAGTTCTGGTATGGGTAGATTTTGTTCTATGAGTAGAATATACATTGAAGAATAGAATAAAACAATCACTTATTCGGCACAGATATTGTTAGTATAGGATCATCTATGTATTTCTTTGTGATTTAATCCTACAAATATAAGTACGTTTACTCTTAAACCTCGTATATTGATAAGATATCAAACATAATCCAGAACCTCACACAATCCTAAAAAAAAATATTATCTACATCAACAACATCATAAGTTAAACAACATAAAACTCAAACATCTCTTATTTCAACCAAAAAACCTAATGAATACCTAAAACAAATAAGAAGCGACCAAAAAGTAACCTTTCCCGAGATTGCCGTCCCAATTATTCCTCCACCATATTCCTTCCCTAATCAGCAGTCACCCACGCTATCCACCCGTAAACAAGACTTCAACATGACCGGAGCGGGCGCGTGACGACAGATGACGGCGAGCGGCGGGCGTCGCTCTGAGTAATGAACTCCACTATTACTCATTACTAGAGATGCGACGACTGGTTGATTTGGATGATGGAAATGTTTCGGGTGTAATTGCTATCGGTGATGGCAATTAGAACCAAATTTCTTTCGGTGATAGAAATTGATTATTACAATTATATACGGTAAGCAAATCTTTGTTTAATTTAAACATAAGGCAATTTTAGGCGACAACTAAATATTTTAATTTGGATTTATTGATTATCCCTCACTTAAAAGTAACTGTGGATTCAATATTTTTTTCTCTGTAATTGGTTCTGTTCTAATAGGGTAGTTGCCTATTTTTTACCCGACTACGGCAAAGCAAAAGGAGGGTTATGATTTTGACAGGCTATGTATGTATGTATGTATGTATGTACGTATGTTTGTATGTATGTATGTATGTTCATCTGTTTCCACATAACTTCTAAATTGCTTGTCAGAATTCGACAAATGACATATCATTAGAAGCGTCTTAATTGTCCGCTGGTTATAGGCTATATAGGGTTTCACAAAATCTAATGTGGCGCCCACTAGCGGACAAAACATACAGAGTAAAAAAATAAAGTTAAGATAAATACGCCGTGTTTGGTATCATTGGAAAGCGCTTTACTTGTACATTTTAAATATATATATATTACTAGCATTTGCATGTGACTTTACGTATATTCATGGACTGATTGCATATAGTTCACATCTTTTCGTTCATAGCTTCTTTACTACTTAACAGAATAAGACCACTGCAGTACCATTAGAAGGGCCTTGATATTCTGTTAGTTATTTATTTATTTATTTATTTATTTATTTATTTATTTTAGGAAGATCAGGATTTACATTATTCACATAGGATAATAATAATAACAATTAAGAAATCACTTATAGATCCTCACAGATAAAAATTTAGTACATAAAAGAATAACAACAGTTAAGAGCACATTCAAAGTCACATTGTAATTTTACCTATACATAACAAAAATAAAAATAAAAAAAAACAGAACAAAAATCCGATTATGATTTTTGCGATGCAAAGAACCGCCTGCCCATAAGCCGTCCAACCGTTGGTACGCTAGTGTTGAAGAGATCTAGGTCGAGTTCTTTACTTAGCTTGTTAAACCCGTCGCACACACGCCATAAATAATTATTCTGCCTATAATTGGTGTTCACCTTCGGAAGGGAGATTAATGGATTGAATCGCAGAGGCTTATTAGGTGTCCTAAATGCTAGGCTGGCGAGAAGTTGGGGGCTGTCTATTTTAGAAGTGGCAATTTTAAATAAATATGATATGTCAGCTATCTCACGCCTCAGCTCCAGAGGGAGCAAATGATGTTTTCTGCATAGGTTGAGATAATCAGAAGATTTATAAGGATCCTTCAAGCGAAAACATAGAAATTTCAAGAACTTTTTCTGAATATTCTCCAGGCGGGATATGTAAACCTGGTACCTAGGGTTCCAGATCTGCGATGCGTATTCCATGTGACTACGGACAAGGGTACAATACAGAATCTTGAGTGTTTTGGCTTTTAAAGTCTAAGGAGCTACGCATCACAAACCCGAGGGCTTGACACGCTTTGGTCGCAATACTGTCTATGTGAGTGTCGAACAATAACTTGGAGTCGTGTATGATACCAAGATCACGAATTGTAGTTTTGCGTTCAAGTGCAGTGCCTCTAAGCGAGTAAGATGATGGTTGTAGCTTTCGTTTCCGGCCATAGGTAACAGCAAAACACTTAGATGGATTCAGATCGAGCTGATTGCAGTAGCAGAAGTGATCTAGTCGCTGCAGATCTGCCTGAAGGGCAACAATATCATCTTGTGAGGATATCGTGGAGAATATTTTCATGTCATCGGCGAAGCATAGGAGTTGGGAAGAGTGCAGACATGAACTTATGTCGTTTATGTCGTTTACAAAAATCAAAAATAGAAGCGGTCCCAGCAACGACCCTGAGGCACACCACTCGGGATAGGCATCCAGCTAGATATATAATTGCTAACTCCTACGGCCTGGGAGCGATTAGATATATACGAAGATAGCCATCTAAGCAGATCACCCCTTATACCCATATTACGTAACTTTATTAAAAGTATATTATGATTAATTCGATCAAAACATTTACTATAGTCTGTATAGATAACATCTACTTGTTTGCCATTATCCATTGCATTAGTGAGGTTATGAGCTTTATAGCTTGTCACCAAATTTAGTATTGCGCTAACTTTTGATAATATTATGCGCCACAAATACACTTTAACACCAAAATAGTACAAATAATAAAAGTTAAAAACTAAAACCCAACTACGACAAAAAACGACGCTGAAAAAGTATAAAACAAGACTTTTAGAACACTGAACTGAACAAAGTTGCTTATGTAGTTCCAAGTAAATGGACACAGTAGACTCTACCAAAATGCTTATGTTGAAAATTGACAATAATGTCATACAATACTATTTTGAAGTATGCAATATTTACTATGTAGAGATAAGTTTTCATGTTTGGAAAGGCGTAGTCACACGTTCCATACACAAGTACCTACCTACCGTAGCACTTTGACAACGTGTGACTGCGGTTTTCCAAACATGAAAACCTATCTCTACATAGTGAATATTGCATACTTCAAAATAGTATTGTATGACATTATTGTCAATTTTCAACATAAGCATTTTGGTAGAGTCTACTGTGTCCATTTACTTGGAACTACATAAGCAACTTTGTTCAGTTCAGTGTTCTAAAAGTCTTGTTTTATACTTTTTCAGCGTCGTTTTTTGTCGTAGTTGAGTTTTAGTTTTTTTATTTTGATGTAGATGGAACATTAACACAACATTTACAAAAATGCTGAAAGAATTATTGTCATAACTTTAATACTCGCCGAGATATTACTGTTTCAATAGCACATCATGCAGGCAAGCTCAAAACGCTCCATACAAAAAGTGTCTCGAGCGTGTTGTCACGCTAGAGTTATTTGTATGCAACGCGTCAGAAATTTGTTCGGCAAGTATACTAAATATTGCGTTTATGTTAATGATCTCATAGCAAAAGTTGTTATTAATTATGTAATTTGAAATATGGTATTGCTTATTTTAATTATTTTTGAGATTTTATAATGGACTCGCCCACCCAACTTCAATTGTCTATTATGTCTCATTTCGTCAGAAATTTTAATTTCAATTTGACTGATGTTATTAATTTACCTATATCTTACTATTAATTGTGAAATCGCATGTAAAATTTGACTTAGGAAACTACCCAATTGATAACGTTTCAGAATTTAAAACCTAAAAATAATTACCTATTTTATTGTACACTCACCGTAAAACCATCACAATAAAGATAATGTCGGCTATTATTCATAAACTCAAAACTATACAACAATTTTACTAACTGCAAACCTTACAAGACACTTTTAATTCTCTCAGAAACTTCATTAATATGCAAAGAAACCCAATGAATGCTTCGCAATTAACCAGACCCGTCAGTTATTTATCTCGCTGGTAGTTGCTATCAGTACACCTCTACTCATTATGTTTAGTGACTCGTGTGAAGGCTCTATATCTGCTACAGATGATTTATCACCAACGGCTTCCAGTGCAGTGTTTTTATTATTGATAGCAGCTCTCGAGTCTGTTTTCGCATCGCGACATGAACATAAATCAATGCGGTCAATACAAATAATAAATCGTGGTTATGTTTTAGTCGTGTTGCGATTTAGAAGCGCTTGATTTTCGATCAGTACCGTTTTATTATCGAGTAGGTGTCGTAGTGCAACAAAGAATGTGTTTCTAAAATCTATTGATATTTTTTTAAAAATAAGTTGCTTTCTAAATTTTCCAACAAAAAAGTCTGTTTGATGAACGTTTTATGAAGAACTAGCGACCCGCCCTCGCTTCGCTTCGGGGATATCTCTATCTCTATGTCATATATTTTAACCCCGTAAGAGAAATCTATTTTTATCTAAAAAAGCCTATGATAGTGTAGCTTTCCAACAGTGAAAGATTTTTTCAAATCGGTGCAGTAGTTTCGGAGCCCATTCGAAACAAACAAACAAACAAAAAATCAAACCTTTCCTCTTTATAATATAATTATATATTTTATATATATAATATATATATATTATATTACATATTACATTGACTCCCGTACCCCAGTGATGCTTACATGGAGCCTACATCGCATGCTGGCTAACTGAGCGCGGTGGCGGCAACCACGCGACTTTTTCTAATACTTGCATTTTTAAACTCGTGATATCTTCCGAATGAAATGTCCGAATTGAATAATTCAAAAAGTCATAAATAGGTATTGAAGCCGTCTTGCATATAAAGTAATTTATTTTGATAAGGATTAATACCAAGGTACAAATAAAGAGCCTTTTCATGTGGCGGCATATAAATTAAATTTTTCGAATAAAAAACCGCTTACTGTGACATAACTATAATATTTAGACATATGCTGTCGCGACACTTTTTATAGATAATGATAAGTTCTACAAAGTCGTAGTAAATGATTTTGTTCTATCATCAATAGTTTTCGCAGCGTACGCGACGTAAGGAATTTTTCAGGTAAATTTTTTACACCTTGGGTTACATTATTGGAGTTTTAGTAAGGATCCCTAATTTTTTTAAAAATATAATATAGCCCATGTTACTTCTGAATAATGCAGCTTTCTAATGGTGAAAAAATTATTGCAATCGGTCCAGTAGTTTTTGAGTTTATTCATTACAAACATACAAAAATACAAAAATACAAAAATACAAAAATACAAATCTTTCCTCTTTATAATATTAGTATAGAAGTATAGATAAGAATTATGCGAGATTCTTAGAGAGGTATAAAATATAATTATGTGTTGTACGTATTTTGCTATCACAAACGGGATAAAATAAAAATTTATCATATAATTCATACATGCCTAAAGGCTTTGAAACTCCCAATTTCAATATGTCCCCGGTCTTACTTATTTTGATAGGAAGTGAATGAGTATTATTATTGATACACGTTACATCTCCTAATAGAATAAATGGGACTTTTATACAAAAACTACTTTTTGTAAAATATGGGAATACTCGAAATATACAATGTGATTATTTGTACGCTGGTTAACGGTACGCCTCCCAAACATCTGTATAGCTCAGATTAGGGTTTCGTGTTAAAAGAAATCTCCCATTGATAATGGCGCTCGTATTACTCCAAAAGTGAGAGAAATCACGAAGATCTCAGCTAAACGATAAGGTAATAACAGAAGCCGATCCTATCTATTGTGCTCTTTTGTTAAACGTTGAACACAATGCAGTTGTAAATTTTTGGGTTCTTAACTCCACAATGTTCCCGTCATTAATCTATGAGAAGTCCGTTGTAACTTGAGTCGGGGTTGGCCCTTTGTACCTACCTGCTGCGCTCCCCGGCCCTTTGTGAAACCCCTGACATGTGCGGGGCAACGACAAAAACCGCCTTGCGCAATATTGTCTGCTCCAAGATATCCCGACTGATGTGAAAATAATACGGAAGAATATAAAACGCAATATCCCGCACTCTGCATCTCGTGTTTCCTCCAATTCCAAGTTGCCTCGTTTGAAAATTCTAATATAAACCCTAAAACAGTCCGACCGTCAGATTTTAAGCTGAAATTTTATTACCAATCAATCCAACCGCTTGTCTTACGGGGTTATTTTTAAAAATGTCACCCGCAACTTAAGTGCGACTTTTTCTAACACATCGTTTCCACTAAGCTCATGACATGCATTAACACTTAGAGGTACTTTTTCTGAATCACCAGATGTGGCTGCATCATTAAAATCTTCTATGCCTCCAAAAAGATCAAAAGTTATCTCTTCGGCTGGAGAGGTCCCCCCGGCTCCCCGATCCCGTTCCCCGCCGCTTGGCGTTCGTCGAGGCAAGAGCCAGTCAACTCGCGACGTCGGGGCACCTCGGACGCCCGTAGCTCAACCGAGAGCTCTCAACCCTCGAAACCGCGTACTCGTATTTGTGCTAACAGTTTTCGTTGTCATTTGCATACGTGAAGTGGCTTGTTTTCAATTTCACACTCGTGTGATGTGGCTTAATCTGTATCGGTTGGACGCAAGGATTTATTAGAACCGACACCACTGACAGATTAATGAGTTTTCAGTGCTGTTTATGAATAATTATTGTGGATTGTTTTGACGTTATTGAGGTGATTATTGTTTGTCTCTTACATTAATTATATTCAGTGGTAATTATCACCCTGTTTTGTTGATTTTGCCTTGTTTATACTAACGCGGACAATATTTACTTGACCTGAAGTTTTAGCTGTAAGATTAAAAATATCTTCAACAAAATTTCTAAAACTAGACTTATTTACACCTTAGGCATAATATTGAAATGTTCGATTTATAATGGTTCCAATGAATTAGATTGCTACAGTTTTTTAACCGTCCACTGGAATTCAACAACAAAGTTTTTTGTACGCACCGTGCCTAGCGTTAGAGTTTTTGTGTACGTTTAAATTTACAACCTGGTGAAGCAACCTATCTGGATGTTTAACTGATACCATTAAAGATTTACGAGTCGATGTATCCGATGATACCGAATACGGTCACGAAGATATCACGATCTTCAGCATGGAGTCATTATTATTTTTTACGGTGCGGTAGCAGTAACAATTGTTATGGGAGAAACTCTTGGATCTGATAAAAGAGCGAGCCGCCTCGGAGAAATAGGCTAATGACAATCCCCATTACCATGCAATGTCACGTGTTGGAGATAGTTTCAGAGATTAGGGAAGAGCACCTATTAGATTTTTGATGTCCTCTTTGTGGCGCAACGGTTTGAAGAGTTGTTGAGGTTACACAACCGCTTTGTTAGGATGACACAAATATGAAATGTATTCGATAGAAGTGTTCAGCTCGTTATCCTATTCGTTGTATAGTTTGTGCAACCTGATTGTTTAGTTAAATTATGTATTTAGCACTGAAGTGGCATTTGCAAACATAAATTAATGTCATTAGAATACGTTTTAGTTTGAAATGTTTACGTTTCTTGCATTTTTAATTGATAACAGGTAATTAATAATTAAATACAGGTTGTCCTTTCATAAAAATCTAAATATATTTTGGTCTTGCAAGTATCTATCTACCTACAACGTACATGTGTATTATACCAAATTTATTTCGTAAACTCTACCTATTTATATCTGCCTAGAGACTTAACAAGGATATATGAACAAGCCCAAAGTTATATTAACCACAGCTAAAACCGCTTAAGGAGTGTCTTTACATAGTACCAGGACGAAGTCTAATCACAAAACTGTCTTGTTATAGGTTGCAATTTATATCGTGTCACAAACATTACAGCATATCCCATTTATCAAGATGCCTAAGCTCTACCAATTACCTTTTTAGTCTTACCACTGCACTTTAATAGTCGAACCACGATTACCTAGTGTAATGAAGTGGACGTATATCACAGAGTAATATTCAAGTGTATTTAAATTGCTAAATAATGGCACGAATTCATTTGATTTGTAATCGTTAGCATTATCTACAGTCATTATCAGTACACTTTGTGGCCTACAAGTTGTAGGTAATAATACTACTTCATAATTTTGTGTTGTTTATTACCGTAATTTGAATTAAATTTATCTACTTACCTATTAGTACCTTAAAGTTTTAATTCAATGATTAGATCAGAAATCTACATAAATTACTAGCCGCGTTTTTTTTTCATGATGTTCCGAAAAACTTATTAGCTTATCACAATAAAAAGTTTCGATCGCGCAAAAAGTAACTCAACCTACGATTGAATAGTGTCTGTCCATATGAAAAGGAACGAAAATCTTTGAATTTCATTGTGTTGTCTAAAAAAAGATCTGGCTAATTAGTCACGCAAAAAATTAAGGCGTTTTCTTAAGATCCTATTCTTGGAGCCTCATAATATATTCCGCAAAATTAAAAGCCGTGACCAGACAAATTTCGACAAAGAATTTACAAAAGTAGCAATTAGTAACATATGATATGAATGGGGTACGTGTGAAAATCTGACAGCAATAAGAATCACATAGAGATCATGACTAAAATGACCTTATAAGTTATCGATCGGACAGCCTTCATATAACTATGTTATTGTACATACTTTTTGTAGGGTTTTCGTTGTGGCCTCTTTTAATTCTGTAGCAATAGAACGAGCTTTATAAGAACTTGTGAATTACAAGCGATGTTGGTAATTTGTTTTTTGTTCGTCAGTATTGAATATCTTACTCAAGATTCATTCCTTTGTGAATATTGATTCCTCGTTATTTTCCTTTATACTAGTCGGATACTTAATAGGAAAATCAGGCAGTTTTAATTATTTAACACAGTAGCCAATTTATTTATACCAAACAAATATACGTAATATAATTTTTAAAACTTACGTTAACTGATAAATTTAATGTATTTATTTCCGTTTAAGAACTTTATTAAACAATCTTAAATGTCTTAATTATTTCAATGAGAATATACAACAATTTAATTAGGTAGGTATAAATAAATTCTCACTATCTTAATCTCACTATTGCACTAAATCTTGAAGTGCAAAGTTCCAAACACCGTTCATTATAATGTTACCATTAGAAATTCTAATTAGCCGGCAGAGTTAGAAGGGCCAAGGTGTTGCAAGCCCTACAACAGACGCTGAGTACTTCAGATACAAAAAACAACACCAGCAATCCCTTCTAAGTCGGCCAAGGTAGTTACAATAATTGAATTTTATGCCTTACGTGAACGTGAGCTTTCATAGTAATGAATTCGGCCCGCGGCCGACCAATGGAACTAAAGGGTATTTTTCCGGGTTCATATTATATTTACTTAGGCATTATTCGGTTAGGAATGATCAAGGAGTGTATTAAGCTTCTTTATTATGGCTGTACATTCGTCTGGCGGATATGGCGTAATGAGATTACGCGTATTAATGGTTGTTAGTATTTTTCTTTGGTTTAGATGTAAGGCAATATTGTTATGACACGATATGAATAAATGGTGGTCTAATTTGTATCTAATTTAGGTCAATTATTGGTACCTAAAGGTTGACGTAGAAATAAATTGGTCTTTCATTATTCTTATAAACAAGTAAGTTTCAAGTATCTACTGTACTTTAATCACGGTCGTCTTGATTGATTAAACCTGATTCAAGTTGATTTTTTAATAGCCGTTTTATCACCATCATTGATGTCTTAAGTTTTTGTGATCTTGTATGTACCCAATACTTGAAGAGTGTAATCGATAATGCTATTAAGAATCAAAGCTTTATAATTTATTTATTTAGCATAGCCATTCATATCCTACTTAAACTACATCTATTTATTATAAATCTACAATGTTTTGAAATATTGTATGTACCACCAATGTTTGACATGTGCCCGCAAATAATTGAATAATCAATTGGATACCTAATTGTTTTGACTAAGGACTGTACCTACTTCAGAGCTACGTATCAATAGCCCAAATAATAGGCCATTTAAATGTAACAGCTTTTGAATATTCCAACTATCCTTTAGCTCTATTGTAAACAAATAACTCGGATCGTTAAAACAGCGACCCCTTTCGAACTTTTCCAATATAGAAGCGAATCTTCGAACTATTGTAAGTGATCGTTAAATATTCAACGATACTAAGTTATGAAAACTTTTACATTTTTAAAGTCTGTTCAGGAACAACGAAGTCGGTACAGTACTGGTGAAGTTATAACTTTAACAGTTCAAAGAATATCATTAGTTCTACATGATGTATTACATATGATCTAGGTTAGTGTTGTACATAAGTCAAAGCGATAAGTTTAGTATACAATATTGCTAGTCTCGTAGCAATAAAGGCGTGGAGGAAAAGGCGAACCAATTGAATTGGACGTATCGGTCCACAAATGTCAGTTTCCAATTCACAATGAAATTAAATTAAAAAAACAAGTTTTTATCGTTTTAGACTTAAGCATCATATTGGGATGACTTTGTTTATTTACTTACTGTAAAATTTTAATAGCTTAGATTTTTTCAGTTTTTTGAAATGTTTAATTTCCTATAATGTATTTAGCGTCATATACTTCTACCTTAACTACTCTACATCTAACATAACGATACTTGTTCATACAAAACTTACTTTAGTTTTGTATGGACAAATTGGGCATAGTATATGGACAAAGTAATTAAACAATTTAACCACAAACTTACGTAACACTGTATGTACCTTTAAACAAAGTATTTGTTACAAAACGGCACAGTTACAAAATAAGCGTTGCAAACATCTAAGTGATATCAGAACATGCAAAAGAT
This sequence comes from Maruca vitrata, assembly GCA_039566165.1. Classification (NCBI taxonomy): domain Eukaryota; kingdom Metazoa; phylum Arthropoda; class Insecta; order Lepidoptera; family Crambidae; genus Maruca; species Maruca vitrata. Next base: position 1,851,713 of record CM076917.1, read on the forward strand.
CCGTTTGTTTATGAAAGCTCAAGATAAGTAGGCCGGAAGCCAGCCTTATCGGAAACGAAACAAAGCGTCGTAACTTCGGACGTCGACGCAATAATAAGGCTGGATGCAGACATGCGACTCTCCGAGTACTATTTGACATATCGTGTCGGGAAGAATCCGATAACGGGACCTATTCGAAGGAATTCCAAACGTATGATGATGAGAGTAGAGACGGTTTTTGAGTGAATCGATGGAATGCGGGTCTGAATCGGTTATGAAAGGCTTTGGTTGAAACGCTTTCAATTGTTTTGTAAGCGAGTGTGGTAGGGAAATTAAGTTAACATATTTTGTTTTATCTATTTTTGAACAGAGTAGCGATGTACAGATTAAGTAATTTAAATAACCTGCGTTGATTACAATTTAAAAATAAGGGGCACAACAATATGCAGGCTCATTGTGCCTGAATCTAAATATGAACCTGACAGTCGCTTTACATCTAGTGAGGTCATCCTGAACGTGGATAAAATAAAAAAAAGTAAAATAAGTAGTTTAGATGCTCAATCTAGTTAGGCAAATATTTATTTATTTATGTGTGCAATAACACATAAAATAACATAAGATACTATACAGTACAAATTATGTAACCTGTCGTATTAACAACTACATACCCGTCTCCGTCCACTGCTACTTCTGTCTTTCCGGATACTAGAGTAGTAGAGTCTCTTACATGGAAGTATGGGCAACGAAATCCCAAAAGGTTAAGTAAGTGGTGTATCTGGTGCATTGATTAATATATTTACTATTAGGAAAGAAACTCAAAACACAAAACCTTCTTTTTGCTCCTTCGTAGTCGGGTAACAAACCACACCTAGTCGCTAGTGCGCGCCCGCCCTTCCGTACTGTTGACGGCTCCTTACAAGGTATTCGGTAATACTACACCGCATTTACTTTGCGATTCGCTGGCGCTTTGCTCACAATCGGGCTACTGTCAGTGAGATATGGCGTCGGGTCTTAAAACTGCACTTCATAGATGTATGTAGAGTATGTGCAATTAGATTAATTTATAGAAGGATATAATCTTGATAAACTGGTTTCTTGGAGGAACTTTGATCTGGCTCAGGAACACCAGCTTAACATTCTTGGAGGCATGGGCGTGCAACCGCCAACTTCCTGACTCCGGGTAGAGTAATTTCTTAACCGAAAAACTCACACAAATTAAGCCCGACCCCGGAGGCTTACTACCAACTGACCAACGAGGCAGTCAACGACATTGATTGTGTCAAGTCGTTAGTATCTACTACAGGTTCTCTACGTATTACGTAAAGTAGGAACCTTACCTTACGTAGAGAACCTATACTTACTATTTATCATAAAAGTGTGGAGTAAAACATATATCGTTGTTATTTTTGCACTTAGTCTCGCTGAAATTCCCTTAACTGTGTACGCGGCTGATTCAACTAATGACTGGATGGAAGTCAAACAAATTTCGTTGAGTTTACAGTTAATTCGGTTAACGACTTTTGTTTGATTAATTATTCGTCTGATTTAGCGGTTTGATCTAATTAGCTGCTTGTTCAAACAACTTGTTTATTTGGGAATTAACGGGTGAGATCAGGTGAAGGACAAATGTCGGATTAAGTAGACGTGAAGCGTGTTTATGGAGATTAAGGCTTTACATCATAAATAGCGCAAGTAAATATTGTTACGCAAATTATGATTATTCCATGTTCTGTCAAAAGTCAGGTTCTATGTAAGCAAACCACCGTTTTAAAGGATTTTTAAAATATTCACCACTTCACCGGATGCCCTTACCATCCAGAATTCGTGAGAGAACCACATAAAACATAGGATTACTATAGTGCGGACCACACCAAAGTGAGGAACGCATGTATGTAATGAAACGCACCTTTACAGCTATTTGACGAAAATAGTTTTGATGCGCTAGCAAAATCAGTAGCATATTCAATGAACACCTACAAATTCGAAGAACACAGATCACTCTATTGTCCGCTATAGCATGATCTTCTATTTGACGATTTATACGATTTTGCACTAAATCTACGCAGTCAAGTAATTGTAATTTTGCTACTCCATTAATTGAGCATGATACAACATTAAAAACTATATAAGTACACGCGTTATATTTTACGTAGAGTAGCAAATACATAGCTCACTAGCTGACTTCGCTCGTGACCACGACTGGTGGCATTCAATCGAAACGTCGGGCTGTAAGTAGCTATGTATTTGCTATTCTTTTTATCGCGTGTAGTCCTCACAGCATATCGTTTTTCCGTGTTTAATGTAATGGAAAGCGATAGGTACTCTTAAATTATACCATACAAAGTTCCGCTGTTTCCACATAAAATTGGCCTACTTACCAAATCCTCCAACATGACTCATAAATCTCATAATTCACCACAACATTAATCTAACCCGGTCCCGTTTGACGCGTGCTATCTGAATCGTTATCTCGGGATTAAAGCTCATAAAAGCTCCCAGTGTTACTGTGTTTAATCTAAACGGTTATCAAATGATTTACTTAAGCACACAGATTACGGGCCTTACGGAGATTTATGGATGGAAATAATAACATTCAAATGAGTCGACAGCGTGTGACGTAATGGTTTTAGAGATGTGACCGATGCGAGAATAGAACTTAACAGCGTCACACTTTTACCTTTGCAACAGTTTGATATGCGTTTATGTAGGAAAACACGCATTCCATGATTCCTTGTTAAATTTGTACATATAACTGGACGAACCATTAGCTTATATAATTTTAATCTGTCATGGTTACACTACACACATTAGAAAACTGAAAATGTCCGGGATATTTAGCATGTTGTTGCAAGTGTTGCTGGCGCCATGATCACGGGTGAACTCATTTGCGGGTGGGGCTTGTAACATTGGCAAATTATCGGGAGGTCATTAAAACAAAACAACATGGTAAATATCCCCGACATTTTCAGTTTTATAACATTAGCGAAAGCTCAAGTTCATAGGACATGAAATAGGTATACCCAACATGTCCAATTGCCTTGATCTGAAAAAATCTGCTACTTAACATAATGTGTTTCGAAAAGTGCAAAAAACCTTATAAAATCCAAGATTCGAAAACGTATAAATCCTCAATTATCGAGGGACTATTCAAAATAAACGCCTTCCAAACTATAGAGGCTACTCGTAGAACAACGTCAACAAACCAAACTCATATATTCTAATTTAGTGGTTCGATTCCTTGCCATCTGTTCTGGCCAGGATTCGTTCCGGACATTATTTCATATTTCTGTCGCCCGCGCAGGTTTCCACAATCCCTATTTACCCACGCCTATAATGTGACCATTATTTTTTTTACTCTCGTAGCCCTAATTAGTTACGGTCCGGGATATACAAAGGTCTTTGGTACGTTCCGACCGAAATTGTGTGGGCCCGAACGTTTATTGGGCAGTGTAAATGCTTTGAATTTTTAAGCAGTGTCATGTGATAGGTGATTAATGGGAAATATGACTTTTTAATGATAGTGGTGGATGACATGTGAACCAAAATATCGAACACGCTATATTATTTTATTCACTTGTTGTAAAAAATGTAAACTACTCGTATATACATAAAACCAGTACATAATTGAAGCGAAGTAATATTTTCCTGAAAATAGCGTTTAATAATTAAAGTTCTTTGACGTTTAGTTCATAATCTTGGCACATTTCAAAAAATGCATTCATTAAAAGCAAAAAAAAATATTTAAAAGTTTTGAATGAATCCGAAAGATTCGTTATTGATAGCGACCTAACCTTTAATTAGACTCTTCTCATATAGAGGCCATCTAATTGTGCAATCTACCAATTAAAACACCGAATGAACGAACTCTTCCGAGGTCAACCCATCGATGCTTACGTGTCTAATAAGCTATTCGAAGTATGCCTCACCTCAAACATGGCTTTCACGAGCTCAAACAGCGTTAGGGATGGTCATCTCGAGTCCGATAAAATCGATAAATAACTGTAACATACAATTAAGTGTAGTTTTATCAAAACAAACATATTTTTTATGAAATGGAACAAAACTTTTCCATTAGCTATTTAATGCTATTAACAATGTTTTTTATGTTATTCCAATAATAAGTCATTAAATCGGTATTTCTTTTTCATGTTACTCCTGTCAAGTGATTTTGAACCCGTTTCAATCATGTTTAAGCCAACGGCACTCCAGTTTGTAAAATTCTATCCAACTAACTTAAGTTACGTGAGTTTGAACTCACGTTGACGTGAAATTTTCATTTATGACTGGCTCGGTGTAATAGTGGTTCGTGACCCTGGCTGGCAGTTCTAAGAGTCGTGGGTTCGATTCCCACTCGGGACAAATATTTGTGTGATGAACATCGGTGTTTGTTCTGCGTCTGGGTGTTTAAATATATTTAAGTATATTTGTGTATCCACTCTCGTTTCTGATTTTCGTAACACAAGTAATTAAACCACTTACCATGGGATCAGATCGATGTATGTGATGTTGTGAAATATTTATATTTCAACTCGAGTTGCGCATACGCACGTCACTAAACGGCGTTATTGTTTTAGGTGATGCCCGCGCGCGTGTGAAGCTATGGCGCGAGGGGGGAGCGTTCTCCTCGTGCTATGGGTGGTCGTGGTCGCCGCTGATGGTAAACATGGTGAGTCCATTTCTGTTTCACTCATTGAAGTAGGAGAGACATATCGAAGGAACTTTTGTTACGTACACGTTGCAATTCGAGCTCTTCGAAACGTTATGCTAAACTCTATCTCTGTTATTCTAGGATTTTTTTAACAATAAGTAATTAATATTGATTTTGGTGTCAAGAAATTATGATAATCTTAGTCTTTTTCTTGATCGTATTCAAATAATAACCTAGAATATGTATGTAGAGTTCTGTATCACATATTAAAGTAGTACATAATATAGAGGAGACACCGCGAAGGAACTTTTGTAACGTACACGTTGCAATACGAGGCTGATGGACGCAAAGACTACTACGTCACAAGTAAATGATTGTGCTTTTTTGCCGGCAGGGAATATAGAGTAGTGCAAAAAAAAATACGCGGTGTCACTTCTATACGTAGTAAGAATGCTCTTACTACCCTACCTGAATCTTATCTGTTACATTTACCAAGTGTAAAGTTTGACGAAAAGCTATCGTCATTTTCGTGTTCAGTTCTTTATTTATTAAATTAATAGATTGATTGACCTGACCAGCTATCAACATTTGAGAATTTAACTAGCAAATCAATAATCTAAATATTGGAATTTCAAGCTTTTAAGTAGGCACAAAGTGAAATTTTTAGATAAAATTCGATTTGTATTGGAGCATCGCTACAATATACATCCCACAGAATTCACACAACATATTTTACAAGCTGCAAAAAGCCTACCAAATTATCATCGGCCAGTTCTTTGAGCGCACCGACACATTCTCACCCCGTCGCAGAAAAACACAAAAGTCCAACCACACCCACAAAAACTGCTTCAATAGCCACCTTTACTGGAAATGTAACTCGATACACACAAAGAGTCGTCGAGTGCCGTCAAGAGGTTCCAAACAAGATAATCCCTTTGTTAGTCGAGTTATAATGGCGTCTCCTGGGAGTTCTTGCCTATTATTTTCTCTTTCATTCACGGCAGCTGCGAGGTGTGTTCAAGAGCGCGTTTCCTATTTCATCGTTAATGGAAGTTCAATTTTTGCAGAATCGGTTGTAACTACAGTTATTGGTTGATGTTTGCTAAAAGTCTCACGTCCTCGTGAAAAAAATTGTTCGCATGCGTTCGGATTTCTGCGTTATGAGTTTGTAGGGAAGGATGAGAAAAAACATTCTTTAGTATAAGGTAAGAAGTATCAGTCGAGCTGACTTTTATTATCGTATGACAACTCGTAAAAACATGAAGTACTCGTAGAAACAATCACCTGTTGGCTTTTAATATTGCTATTTGCACCTCAGTTCGTCTGTATAAATGCAATAAATAGTATCGTAATGGTAGAAACTATTTTAATGTTTTCCTTTGGATTGTAAACAAAATCTCAAGTTTCTGTAAACGTCTTGGCTTATGTTTTTGTTACAAAAAACCTCACGTTTCTCTCGAATGAGGATAAAAAATAGGACGCGTTCCAGTTTTAGCTTATAGTAAGCCGTTTGAAGAAAACTACTTTATAAACTTGGAGCTTCTGTTGGCCTTAACTAGTTTTAAATGGGGCAAAAAGTTGGTGAAAGAAAATAATGCAAAAATATTGCACTAGAAGTTAAAAGTTTCTGCGCTAAAATTGTTTTAAAAATGCAAGAGCACACACAAAATTTCCTAAAACTCGTAATTAAGAAATGTAAGTTAGATATATTGTGACGAATTTGATGGAATTTTGTATAGAACATCGGAACATAATTTTATTAAGTTCGCTATGCAAATTAGTAACACTCATTGGAGGTCTTATCCTGGAGTATTTTGTTGTTGTAGTAGTAGTGTCATATTATTATCATAGATTAACAAACTAATCAGTTAGGTCCGATTGCGTGTCTATTACACCGCTTCAATTTAACCATAAATGTAACATTCATTCTACACGCCTTTTAATTACCAAAACCTGTTATTCCGGAAACGAATACTTCCCATTGCTCCAGAAAAACGCTGGATAGAAGTTACACTTCATTATCATGGCTATGCAAGTGTTAACTGGTACACGTGTGGTGCCCTAGTTACCATGCTAAGTGTATCCGTGATGTACAACAGACAATGAGGTTCTATATCGTTTCGTGAGTGTTTATAAGTGTGACGGGATTTCTATGGGTATTGACGAACGTTTAATGGGATTGTCGTGTTCGGAAGTAGCACTTAGATCGTGACGAACAACGTTTTTTGCTGGAGTGGTTGTATCGCCCTTTTTATCTCGACTCGAAGTTTTTTCCCGATTGTGATGAGTTGCTGTAAGGTTGGCGGCGACAGTTACGTTTTTTGTGCAGTACTCAGAGTTATCTGATTCAAGATTAGGTGCAAACTCTCTTAAGACCTTATCTTTTTGCTGAGACGTTTTTTTTGGTTTGAAGAAGTTTTCAAATCCCCTTTGTACGCTTTGAAAGCGATAATTTAAATTCGAAATCTGTCGAAACATTGCTACATTATTTATCAGCTCTGAAAGTTTGTTTGTTTATTTTAGAGAGAAATAAAATAAAATGGCTGGTGGAAGTTATTTTTCGAAACGTTATGCTAAGCTCCATCTCTGTTATTCTAGGATTTGTTAGAAATAAGTAAATGTTGTTTTTAATGTTGTTCAGTATCAGGAATTGTTACAAACTTAGTCGTTTTCTTGATCATTATTTAAATAAGGTACAAGGTTTATTTAGCTAGAATATATATGTAGAGTTATTTCTCCTCAAAACAACATGAGTACCTTTCCAAGCATGTTAAGTAGCGGGTGCGGTTCCATTTACATTAATTCAGTAAAACCAAATTGAAGTAGTTTTATTAGAGCTGCATTCATATTCATACGTTATGCACTCCGGAACATTTTTATCCATAAGTTCTCCACGCTATTTGCCCAGCGTAATGGAATTATTACTACACTTTTTTATATACATAATCGTAATAATTTATTAACCCTAAACCTTAGATGAGCAACTGTTTTAGGTTTCGGTTCAGGCAACTACACTATATGTATTATAATGCAAGAAAGTGTGCTCGCTTACAAGTGCAATATCTATTTCTTCATAGTTCTGTGAGGATACGATTCTACATGACCTAATATAACGTACTGCCGGCTTTTCATGCTTAGGCTTAGGATCTAACTCTTGACTTCGCTCTTTACGTGGCGCTTACCACCAATAGACAAACGAGGCAGACTTGGGATCATTATTATTAAAACTTCGAGAGACGCGCACATGTTTGTCTATGTTAATTTATGTTCCTTGCTTACAGTGCAGATGTTCAAGATGTAGACTTCTTCTCCGAGCAAAAAACGGAGTGTATTTAATGATGCTAATGGAGCACTTTTATGAACACACATAAAGTGAAGTCATAATATCAAATGTCCCTTTTGACTATCAATGATTGATGTAATTTTTTCTTAAATTGGTTCTTAACTATATCATGAATAGTTAACATCGCAAACTTTATAGTATAATTCGCAAACTTAAAAGGTCAATAAATAAATATTACACAACATCACATACATTGATCTGATCGCGTGGTAAGTAGCTTAAGCATTTGTGTTACGGAAATCAGGATCAACAGTAGATACACAAATCAACTTAAATATATTTAATAATATAACCCAGACACGGAACAAACACCGATGTTCGTCACACAAATATTAGTCCTGAGTGGGAATCGAACTCAAGACCCTTGGAACCGTAGGTTTTGAACCTGAGTCACTAACCACTGTTCCACCGAGCCAGTCAATGAAGTTTGCAACCGAAATTTGAGAAAAGAACCATCGCATTCACAACTGTAATACAGCGGGAGACCTCGATATTTTCCTTCTGACAATGTAGCTCAGCTAGATTTATCCCATCCGATCGTGAACCCGATACGGACACAACACAAAACACTGACATCACAAAAAGACGCCATAACTCATAAACTACTAACCTTGGATTCTCCCCTTTGATTTAGTTTCTGTAACGTCCCGCCCACGGTCCCATTAAATAGACCGAGTGCATCTTTTTACGTCTCCCTTAGCGCTAAGTGCATTCACGAGTAACTGCGCCAAGACGAGCTCAGTTTCAACGGATGCGAATGTATCGTCTGAATGTTTTATTGCGGTTCCGACCAACGGATTTATCAGGTTTCGCGTTTGCTTGATTTATGTATGATTTTAGTTTACGAGCTTTTACTTGTTATCGAACGCTTATATGAGTCGAGTAGTTGTTTATATCTTGTCAAACCTTTATTAATGTGTATGTTCGTTTCACCTTTGTACTAATAACTGTTTAGTTATAAGCAAAACTAAATGCGTATCCACTTTGCATTGATATAAAAAAAAAACGTTTAAAAAGAAGTACTTATTGAAAGTTAGTAAGACTACAGCATCTAAGTAACATAATTTTTCGATTTTATATAAATTTATGAAGAAGTTAAGACGCATTAAAACGATTTATGGACTTCAAGATCATTAAATTTTCTTGAAATTTATTTACAAGGGAATCCGTTAGAATATGAGGTTTGAATAAACGTTGTCACTTTTACATCAAAACGCTTTTAGTGTTGTCTGTTAATGAAAACATTCAAACTTTTCGATCAGAGTATTTTTGGTGTCAATTATACCCGAAACATATTTATCAGAGCACGCTCTTGATTTATTTATACGATGCTCTTATAAACTTATGAAGGTTTATCGAGCACTCAAAAACAGGCGGGATTAATGACCGATATCTGAACCATTAGATGTTCTGGGAGTTTTATTCGTTCAAGGGCCACTTAGCGGTTAGTACTGGCATATGTTATGTTCCACTGATAAAATGTGTGAGATGCACGCTTCGCTGGTTTGTTGCAGCCTCTTTAGTTCTTTATTTGGTGTTCGATAATCGGTTTTTGTTATTTTCGATCGCTTACAACATCATTGATCTGTCTGAGATGTCTTGTAATTATTTTGCGCAAACATGCTACTTTAGTATACTTTACGTTTACTTACTTACTTTATAATATCTAAATCATGTTTTTTTCTTGAAGTGTAAAAAAAATATACAAAAAAATTAGCACAATTTCTAGTGAATAAAGAGCATATTACTACTAGAACACAATATACTACCACTCTATTTCTTTTAGTTCGCACAAAAACTGCGAGAATAGTCTTTTCAAAGGTAAAAATTTTAATGCACTCTTGTATTATGTGGTAGATAATCCGTAACTAACTTGCTACATTCTCTTGTACGAGACAATGCACGTACAATCGGCTTTACAACAAAAAGACCACCGCGTCTCCGCCAAGCATCGAGGAGCAAGAATTCTCTTTGGACATTGATTAAGCATATGCCATCAATAAGCGCCTTCTCATCTGGAATAGCGTCGATCCCAGCCCTAATTATTTGAATACCGGACAAAATGACATAAGGCGGTCCCTCTCAAACACTCAACGACGGGATGACGCCGATCCGATGAGTTTCAGTTTGTTTTTAGACCTCGTTAGTAGTCGCCTCAAGAATCCGGGCATTCATCAGACCAAACATATTTCACTCCGTCCCGTAGCGATAAGGTATTTCTCCATTTACATTAATTTTGTGATTTCCTTGGCACGCATCAAGCATTTTAAAACAAAGAAAACATCTCATCTATTATTTTAGAGCTTCGCAGCACAATGTTATAGCTCGATAAATGAACGCCTGTATTGAATTATGACTGAAAGGTCATCGTTCAATTTGATAGCGTTTCGAAAGTACGGAACCTACATTGATCGATCTAGTGAACTTTCTACTGAGTTAACGTTGTAATTTACAATTGCATCGTGACAAGCATGCTCGTCTTAGCTTGTAACAGCACTTCCAAATGAAGTTTCGTCATGTGCCAAGATAGCACTTAACGAAGCTCGAACACTCGTTATAAAGGACGACCTATATTACGAAACACTTGAATCTGTGAAAGAAAATCTCAATACGACAGTTGGTGATAATAAAGAATGATCAGTTAGCGTTAATTAAAATTCAGATAAAGCATTCAGAATGCTGAAGAGATTACGACAGAAGACGAAACGAACAAACCAGTTATTAATCAAACGTGAGTGCTAAAAACCAATTAAAATCTTTGGACCAATGAAGTGATTACACAATCGGGAGGCATTACGGGTTGGATATAGGAATAAACAGGCTTTAATGGTTGCCAGGCTACGGTCGCCTAACAGAATGTATAATTGACTTTACCTCCGTCAGAATAAATGAGTATGTGACATGAAATTAGATTGTGTTTTTGATCGACGTATCGTAATTGAGAAATCGAAGCTCGTTTTCGATCCGTAAACATTACACTCTTGTGTAGACGTTGACATTTATATCTCAGATCTGTTCAATGTCATACAATTAAAATGTTGGTTGTGTTTGTATCAGTACCAATAAAAAGTTATGTGGTAATACTATTGACGAAGAATAACAATTCGTTCAGTGTATATCCATATACATATAATTTTAGTATAAATGTGGGTTTCTTATTATTTGAATAAATCAAAAGTACAAAGAACGATAAAAGTGAAATAAGAATTTAAAATATAGCTTTCATTTTATGCCAGTTCCCAAGCTAAATAATTTAATTTTAATTTGCGTGTTAGTAATGTAGGTCGGCAACACCTGAGAATCTCCCGTCTGAATTGGAATTTTAATGATTTTAATATGGCGCTCGGTAGATATCCGATCCCCGCGGTCGAGAAAAACGACCCTCGTAACAAATCCTATTAAGGAAAAATAGATCCAGAAGGAAATGGTCCCCACAAAATCGGAAATAGAAATAAACTGAACGGAAGTGAAACTAATTAAGTTATCCTCGGTTCACGCGAGTTGCGGTTTATTTTCGTTGCCCTCACTCCAAATAATAACACTCATAGAGGTATTACTGTCAACACTGTTGGAAGAGTAACGCACACTGATCCGTTGATAGCAATTTCTGAGCGAAATTTTGACGAGGGAACTTAAAGTTTTGGGTGCAGTACAAATTCGATCGTGTCCCTTAAAACTTATGGGTTGTTTTGCTTTGCCGCTGCAAAGTTTCGTAAAGTAGGGTGTACGGTATCCAAATATCTATGTTTTGCGTGTAAATAGGCATGTGAGGCGTTAAACCAGGTGCAGACGTTGGAGAAATCGATGGCGCGACCGGGGTACATGTTATTATGACAGTTGCCGTTTATTCAAAGTGACGCGATATATTTCAAGTCCACAATTAGATGGAGTTTAAGTAAGAGCTATTAGTCTTATTAACGTTTGTATCGTGTTTCATTGCCGCTGTATGTATGGCTTCCTAATGCGGGAACACGTATTATAGTATTCAATTGGTAACGTTTATTACAATGATTCATTTAAACGGTATTAAGTTTAGTAAGAGATTTTAAATGTATGAAAAATACTGTTCTTAAAAATTTCAATAATATATTCGATATTTCATCTAGCTGTTATTTTACTACAAAAATTATTAGCAACCGCAAATTTCAGTTAATCAAAATAATTCTGTAGGCCAACGTTGACAACTCTGCCTTACTCGAAGTGGGTGTTTCATTCAAGTAACATAAATTTATATCCTGTGGTTTCATCACATTATCTACGATCTGTTCACTCCAAACATAAATCTGAATAAGCATTGAGCACCAATAATACACATTGATAGAGCATTAATTCGAAAGTTGTAAACCAAGATTGATACCAAAGCTAAGCTAAGCCCAAGTTCGAATTGGATTATGGTAATTTCCAGCAATGACTCATAATGATTTCCATTTGTTACAGACGTACTGAACACGACAGAGGCGGAACTGACGTCAGCGGCGCCGACTCCGGCAGTCCCTCTCCGACCCGAATACGCCCACCCGGCCGGCGTCGAGGCTCTAGACCCTTACAACTCAGAGAAGAACAACCCACCACCACACCACAGAGACTACCTCGAGGAAGATTACGACCACGAGTCCAACAAAGAAGACGAACACGAAAACAGAGATGACGCCGACGAACTCCCGTCGCTCTCCGGCGACCATCTCCAAAGCTCAACAGATGATTTACCCATGTTCTTACAAGAGCCGCAACACGCGTTTGTGGTCCGAAATAAACCGGCCACGCTGAGATGTCGCGCCGCTAACGCCCTGCAAGTGTATTTCAAGTGTAATGATGTGAGATCGGTCGCGAGTACCCAATTTGAGTTTGTGGACCCGCAGAGTGGTGTTAGAATCGTTGAAGCGGAGTGTAATGTGACTAGGGACCAGTTGGAAGAATACTTTGGGGAGGATCGGTTCACGTGCACATGTTTCGCTTGGAGTAGCAGGGGCGACATCAGGAGTCAGCCAGCTGTCGTCGAATTAGCATGTAAGTGCCTTTGAATTTCAAATTACTTTTTCAAGGTGCGCGATTCCGTGAAGATGGTTTGAAAACGTTTAATTAAGTCCGGATTAATCTGTTTAATTTTCGACGTGACGTCGCGACGTGACAGCGGAAACTTCGTTCATTAAACATAGTTCGAGGGAGAATGTTGTGTCTCGACATGAATGGTTTGCGGGTTCACTTTTGTTTCTCGTAATGTCTTGTTTGTTTTCGTTCCGCGAAACTTTTGTAACAGTGTACTTCCAAGTTTGTTAGGATAATTGATGCGACTATCGGGGAATTTACTATTTCAACGATTGTGAATAAAGAGCAACTTTGTAGGCTTGTTAAATCGTTTACACAATGCAAACATGACAAGTGTAATTAAGTGCATTATTCAGTAAAGGCATGAAAGTTTCTAAAATTATAAGGGTGAAGCTTGCATATTTGTAGCAACATGAGATAAAAGATAAGTAAAGGTGCCTATTGTTCTTAAGTTATTAACCTCTTGTATGTATAACTTGCATAACTATCAATAAAGATTGAATGATATAATGTCTAAAAGATTTGAGATAGCATTCTATTCAGTTGTTTTTTATAATAATCATACCTATTAGAAAGTAAGTCATGACGAAACAAGTACGAAATCGATGTTTTAACTCTCCAATAAAATAGATTATGAGGTGAAAATATTTTATAGCCACAAGATTTGTTCGAAAATTATGAAACTTGTATATGAATTTTGTTGAATATTGCTACGATCACGGATTTAACGTTATTTAGCTACGTCGTTAAAGGTTTTATAGCCGATAGTTCGGTTTTAGTGTCTGATGCAAGGACCGGTATAAAATAAATAAAATCATTGGAACGATCATCGCTATCATTAAGCTATGGCTATGAATACAAATTTATATTGAAAGTGGTTAAAAAAGTCGCCGCTTCCGGCCGGAGCGCGTGCATCGTTTCATCAAAAGTCATAATTTGAGTTTCCGGGGACATTTTTAGCTAACCCAGATAGTACGTTCGGCTAAAGTTGTAGTGTTGAAAAGATTTCTTCGGAAGTAGAAGTTACAATTTTTCAAGACGAACTCTCTTTTTCTTTCAGTTTCAAGGAAAAAAATATGGGTTGCAAGTTGAAATATTACCGTTTCACATGCGTTTTATTTTGTTAATGTAAACATTAGATATTTTATAAATCCCCTTGCCACTCTGATCTGTCTGTAAAGTGAAATGTCCGTTTAAAAAAAAAGGAAAAAGCATTTTAACCATTTAGTACGGCTAATCATAAATGTTACACATTTTCCTAAATGAGACATTTCAAAAACATCGATCGATACAAACATTTGTTTTAGCTTATGTCCATAACGAATTAAATGTTTTGGTACCCCATTTTCAAAAAACAATTTTGTAAATATCACGACAGTTAAAATATACGACTTAGATTATATCAACATACATGTAGGATCTCATCCTAACGACCTTACGATAGGCTTTCTATAATCCTACACACACAACCGAGGGCGGGCTTAAACAATTACTCCGTCGCACTAAATCATCTCTGTTGTAACACCGCCCTTGATCATGCCACGGAAACGCTGACCACTAGAAGTGAGATCTTATCCAAAGATATATGAAAGGGGTGCATAGTATTACGGCATTTCACACACACGGTGTCAAAGAAAATGATATGTAGTTATGATATACTTACATTACCTACACGTGAATTACAAATGAATGTGCAAGTTTAAGTGAATAGTTGCCCTTTTTTGAGGTATGAGGAGGTAAGGTAAATCTGCAGTAGGTTTTTACTAATACTTATTGTAAATGCATTGTAGTGACTATACTTACTACTTAAAAGACTTACTATAAATAATATCCTTTTCGAGTCACGGGGGTTAACCACAATGTTCTTGTTGACTTCGGGTAAATAAAACTCTTCTTATTTTACCCTAACAGGATTCGTACACTAATCTCTTCGGCCATGTCTTATTGGCATCTCACCAAACTATGAAAGTTACGGAATAAAGATCTGTGTGTGTATGCGCACAATCAGTCTCTACTTTAATATTATAGCCATAGCGTTATTTCCGGTATGCTATCGCATCCAGGAGTATAGAACGTTCGGTAGACACAGTAGCTTCAACAACACTCAACATGACTTATCACCATTATCCTGCCCGCCCCATCAGTCCACCTCAACAACTCACTTCTTAAAAGCTCAATTATAAATAACTCTGAATAGCCTCTATATTTAGCTAAAACACTTAGATGATCCTCTATAACTTGGGTGTAAACATGAAAACATCGCTACAGAGCGACGCCCCTGTAAATCTAGCAGTTGTCTTATCCTTGACGTTTTTACGTTCAGTTACGTTTCCGTGTGTATACGTGTAATATACGGGGCACGGTAGAGTGAAAGCCAAGTAGTAGTATCGAGTTAATTGATAATATTTCAATGAAAGTACTTACTTCATTTTTCGAAATGTTTTAATTTTTAATGCTGTTGCTTCTTGCAACATTAAGAGAATTAGATATTAAGACCTTTAAGATGACGAAACGCACTAAAAAAATCAAACGAATAAAAATTTTATTTTAAATAATAATACTCATATTCAATATTTAACTAGATTGAAAATGTTTCATCAATCGATGTAGCCAGTAAGATTTTAGACTTTCGCGTTCCATTACACTAAATATTATTCCACTAGTCGTTCAACCATGGCGACCAGGATTGGTGTAACTCAGTCGAAACGTCAGGCAGTAAGTAGCTATGTATTTGCTACTCCTAATATCATGTGTTGACCCATAAGGACTAATATTCAATGTAGCCTATCTCGGGAACACATTTTTGTCATACACAGTTTCTACCTAATAAAAGTTTCTTATAAAACGAATGTTCATAAAGAAAATCGTTCTGTTGGATCTGTACTTACATACTAGATCTAAACGAATTGTAACTTTCCACTATTTTCATCCTACAACTTTTTGTACCTACTTAAGTTACCTACTCATTAAAACATCGAATTGATGAGCAAAGCTTGGCCCCCATTCTTTCGGCATCATTAATAGCTGCATATACTGTATTTAAGTTCCTCTGAGACAATTAAAACTGTCAGGATGTAAATTTAGAGCTCTTGTAATACACACAGTTGGTTCGCGCAATTAGAGTGAGTATGTCTCCGCTTCTGTTTCGTGTATATTTAGACATTTATGAGTTTCCTTCGTGTGTTTGTTCTACAGAACTTGGCTTGGAGTGGTGGGATTGATATTCGTTTTGATTATTTTATCACTTGCACAGTTTCCAGAAGATAACTTTTGTAAATGAAATACGTCTTTAGACTTTAATTGCAGCAGAATTTGTAAAAGATTTTAATTGTGAATGTTATACAAAAAACGATATTGCTCAATTTAATTCCCTTTTACCCTATCAAGATTGGGAACTGTGTCATATTTTTCAATCCTAGCAACATTTAAGATTTAATTTCGTAAAGCAAAGTATATTTTTAATCGAGGTCAAAAAATATAGCTGTTAAATATAAAATGTTAAACTGTTAAATTTTAAATACTTCATAAATGCTTTTACATTCACGATCATTTTATTTCAAGCTGTAGTAATATTGAGCTGATGTTAAATCCGTTTAACAACACAATCGTATAACCGACATCCTAAACCTTCAATCCATTCTGCCCTACACCTAATCGCCATTTTGCAAACGAAGGCATAAATCCAGCGAACGGCCAACCGACGTTTATTTAATATGTACAGAAGATTTACTCCTTCTGTCCATTGAATTAAATCGACCCGCTCCTAATGTCCCGGGCAATAATGTAAATGGCATAATGCGTCTTCTTCCTTGGACAGGGTTTTGATTATGTTCCTAAATTGGGAATTAAGATCCGACGCGTGGTTATTGGAGTGGCACTAACATTGGTTTGGTCAGGATTGGGTGAGAATATGAAATAAGGAAACGTTGAAAAACGTAAAAAAATACAACGATGGGTTCTGAACTATTTTTATCTGGAAATAAACTGATGGGCAGCAAATTCTTAGTAACGGGGTCCTACTTTTACCTCTTTAAAAGGAATGCTTTTTAAAATTACATTTGTAAGTAAGATGCACATGAAAACCGTATCGTCCTTACTAATATTTTAAATCCGAAAGTAACTCTGTCTGTCTGTCTGTCTGTTACGCTTTCACGCATAGAGTACTGGACCGATTGAAATAAAATTTGGTACAGTTATAGTCCAGAGCCTAGAAAAGGTTATAGGCTACTTTTTAACCGACTGCGCTATAAGGAAGTAATGTTTTACCCATTAAACGACTCTACGCGGACGAAGTCGCGGGCGGAAAGCTAGTATCTAATAAGATACAAACTAAAAAACAAATGAATGAAGTCCTCAAGTTCAACTCATAGTTGCACAAGTTGATCAATGCTTTAAGGAAGCAATGCCTAATGTAAATGCAAGCTAGTAACACATCCATAAATTGTGGTCATTCATTCAGTCTTCTATTTAGTAGTTAAGTACTTAATTAGTGCCTTGCAGACGAATTCTAAGTGCTCAATTTGAAATGCAAACTAAAACACCACTCATTCAATCGTGCTTGTGAATGTGAAGAATTTTATGAGGAAAAGAACAAAAAACTTCAATAGCATCAATTATTGAGATCGCTCTTTCTTCCAGTCAGTATAATGTTCGATTTTTCAATTAATTCGTACTTCATCTTGACAATACAGTTTTATGAAAGTAATTTTTTTTTTATATGAAGATTCTCTTATGAATTCGTAGAGTATTTGAGCTTCTAATTGACAAACATACGAATCAGTGAAGGTTATGTATCTTGAACGTGTGTTTTATTTATGTACTATGGAATTCCGTTATGGAATTCTAAAAAGCGCCGATGGCCGAGTGTTTAAGGTCTGCCATACGAGATGTCGCCAGGACAAACCCCGCCAGGTACCAATGTGTTCAAATTTGAAATTCATATGTACTTACCATCATTCGACGCTTTAACGGTGAAGGAAAACATCGTGAGGAAACCTGCACACCTAAGAAGAAATTCTAAGGTTGTGTAGTCGACCAACCCGCACTTGGCCAGCGTGGTCGACTAACGCCTTATCGCCCTAGTTTAGGGTAGGTCAGTGCTCCAGCAGTGGGGACGTATATGGGCTGATGATGATGGAATTCTTACCTGAGTGTGTGTGTGTCTCAGTCTCGTTCTGTACATATGAATGATTAAATCTATTTTCTTCTCAGGATTTAAACATGATTGCGCATACCGCATATTTAAAAAAAACTCTACTTAACTGCTTCTTGAGGTGTTTAACCAAAAAAGTGAGTGTTATAACGACAGCCCCAAATAAGGAACGTCTACCGTAATTTGCGCTGATATATTTTTGCGCTTGTCATAACAAAAATTGTACTTTACCAACCCCACTTTAGGGGTAAGTTTAAAATGGCTGTGTGATGGCCGTAAATGATAAGTGTTGGGTAGATCCGGAGAGAGTTCGTGTTCCGTAAATTATGGGGTACGTTTCATTTCCTGTAAGAAATTCGTACCTCGGAAACGCTGGGTTAAAGATACGGGATGAGTTCGGAGATTTAGTGGGTTTCGGTGTGTTTTAAGTGATATCACGAACATACATCGTGTTTATTTATTTGTTGTACCCACCCCGCAAAGCTGTATTTTTTTTTAAATTGGCAGAAAAATATCAAAACGTAAAGTACCAGTCTTATTTTTCAAATGCCAAAAGCATAATATTTTCATTGCGCTTAATGCATTCCATTGGGTATTACTTGATAACGATAAAAATAAACTGTATTTTTTTTATAACTTAGGTTCTTACCTTTTAATCTTAACGTTACAGCCCATTATTACTGTATCTACTGTGACCGTTAAGAATGCATTAAAATACTTAACAAATAACGTTAAAAATGTACGTATTAGTGTTTATCCATTATTTGTGTTACTATAAATATCACGGAACCAATTTCTACCTATTAGTTACTTATCTTATCAACCCATTCATGGCTGTTAACGTAATGGAAGTTACATTATGAATGAAAGATACTGTTTGTAAGTATTTAATGAATACTATGAGTGTGAACATGCAATCAATGTATTAAATTTAAACTTTTAATGGTGATGATGGACGCTTACTCATTGTGACGAGTCAATGTTACAATTTGTTTAAAATTGATCATTAACTTAAGATGGAACATTTTCAATTACCTATAGGAAAATATCTTCCAGCTGGTTGGAGTTTACCACCTGCTTGGGATCTTATGAAGCCCATAATATCCCAGCAACAACAACATATTGCAAGACCTAAGGATGTTGTGAGTTCCGAGTGCATGAACCAGAACGCACAAAACATCTTCCCAAATAGCGGTAGTGATTAAACTTTCTTATAAAGACAACTATCATCTTTAGTCTTGTTGTGACCACGAGCGCTGTAAAAAGCTCGAAACGTTGACTAAATAATATGTTTAGAATAAGAATACACGCGAGTTTAATCCGTAACATTAGTTTTATATCAAATACATCTAGCTGGTGTACTTTTATATCCGTGTATACAAAAATACTATCTAGACACGTGCACGGATTTGTTGGCAGTTAACATTGAATTATTCTGTAGTGCCCTCGCCACTCTCGCCATTTTCATATTAAAGTAATTTATTTTGCGCGTCCGTTTCTTTAACCCTCGCTTTATTTTTACTCCATTTTCATGGATCTACAGTTGAAAAAGCGTTTATCTGTTTGATCTATGAGCTTGTTTACAACTCAGTGACTACACAAAATAATTTTGTGTCTACTTGAAGTAGTATATTTGAAATGCTACAAGTATTTACTTCGAATGTCTGGGATTTTTAATAAACATTAAAGAAGTGTATAGACAACCCGATCTGGAACTGTGTCAAAAAAATAAAGGTTAATAAATGCGTCCCCTTGTGCACTAAGAAAACTCCAAAATCCCAAGCTCCAAGATTTAATATGTCATATATATATTATAAAATATGTCATAAAATCGCGATAATTATAGTTTTCACGTATCAAAGAAAGCATGATAACGCATGATAACGTACGCACCTGCGTACCTTTTTGCTATTTCTACATTAAAACGTGGTAAAGTAGGTACTTTACCACCTTTCAATGTAGAAATAGCAAAAGGTAAAGCTCTCGCAAACAACTGGCCGAACTAAAGATTTCTAGCTAACAGAACTATTTCACTGACAATACTGTCTCCAAAAAGAGCAAAACCCAAAACGGATTCGTACTATTCAAGAGTCACTTCATCACTAATCCCTGTCCCAGTACCAACGTTGGACGAGCATAAATCTACTCTCGCATGCTCCATTGCTATCGCGAGCTGAGAGACGGCCAGTCTGTATGTAGTGCTTGTTTTATTGATAGTTTCTGCAAGTTCGAGCGCCATTGAAGCATGGAGAGCGACAAATCGCCCTGTCTCTTTTCTGGGGAACCATTTATTAACTATTTATTGTATAGACTGGATTTTTTTTGCTTCGCTAGCGTCAGTATACTGGCAGCATTATCAGAAGAGTAATTTATTTCAGTTAAATACAGCAGTTCAGTGAATAAGAGCTTTATTAACTATTTGATACAGGTTAATCCGTTATTGGATTTATTACGATTGGTCGTAGCTTTTATGAAAATAAATTGGCAGTTTTTGGAGAACCTCATTATGATCAATACTACGAGTGGATTATCATAATTGTTAGATCTAGTTTATTTTGTACTAACTGAACATTCTAATAAAAAATCTGACGGGAATAGACACAATAATTCTAGCACTTTCTCAATCTTCGGTGACAATCAATCTTCACTACTATCATAAAGCGTTAGAAACATGCATTTACCAACGACTAGACCAAAACCCTTCAAGATTTCAAAGAATAAACACCAAGCTCTCGCGACTTCGCAACTCCGCCGACGAAGCGCAAACGCAATTTTATTTCCACTAAACTTTCTCATGTTTGACTTGGTGATTTCTTTTGTATGGAATTATGCTTCGTCAAAACTGGAGTTTGTTTCGGATTTATGTTTATGAAAGTTGGAACGGAACGGGGACACATGTGTTTGCAAGTCGGAATAGCAGTGAACTAGATATTGTTTACCTACTTCGTACCACGTTTTCATTTGATTCGGATTTCATTAATCAAAATATTGAGTTCGTTAATTTTACTGTTACGATCATTAGTGTCATTCTTGGGTCATAAAGTCTTGAAACTAATTATGAAACTAAGTAACAAGATGACTTTGTTCTTAAAGTTAATAGCCGCACGATAACATGTGTGAACTGTAACCAATTAATATCATAACTGCTCCTAATTCACAATCTACTTCAAACGGTGTAGGTTCTTGGAACTAGCTAACTGCCAAAACATAGTTAATTGTTTAATGAAAAGCAATTATGGTTGTAGTTGGTTGGGCGGTTGCGTCGCGATACCGAATTATGTAATCAACGATCTCGTTAGTTTTTTATTAAGAGTGACGTGAGAAGATGGGGACTATTTTTTGGTTCAATGTACAGGCTTTAGCGAATGTTCTATTTGGCAGCTTTTTTAGAATGTTGATATGGATGTGCATTTTTTATGATATTTATATTAATATCCAACATCACATATTGATCATGTTCTAATTATGGTTTAAATATTTGTGTTGTTGACTGTTTTTCCACTAGTTTCTGAAACAATGTTTTCTAACTTAATGTATTTAACCTTAAGCTAAATAGTGTTATGTCAAATCATTTCATCGTCTTAGCTTTATGTGAACAATATTCCTTTAATACTTACTTTTACTCGTTACTATCACATAACTTACACCATAGTCGACCTTGCGTAACAAAGCTGCCAAGCAATATTACTGTTACAACAATTATTGAATTAGTTCAAGACCTCGGATATTATTTTGTGGACACTGACGCTTAAATTGATACTGACGTCTTTATTGTAACTCGTCCAGATTATTACGATCTCAATCATGAGGGTGTGATGTGCGTACAATGCACTTGGATTGCATTGTGCAAGAAACAGTAGCAATCAATAGCTATTCTGTGTCAATCAACATGTGAATAGAGAAAAAAATTACTACATGCATTAATTGTATGTAGACATTCAACTAAGCAAGAAATACTCTTTTGTTAAATACCTCATGGTTACTATAACTTTCGTTGGCAAAATTGTTGTATTTTTACGGTGTAAAATGAAACAAAATGTTATTTCGGTAATTTTTACCTTAAGCACTTGTTATATAATCATCAGAAAAAATCCTATTAAATTGATTTTAGAACAACTTAGGTCGTGGTAAAGTAACGTCCCAAAGCATACCAAATTATTTGTGACATTCCACAACTCCGATCACAATGGTCTTGAAAACTAACCTTTTTTGTGTATTCAAATTTTGTTTTTGAGTGCTAAAGCTTGCACTAGCTTTTTCTAGATATTAACCTTTTTTTTCTTCCACAGACCTGAAGAAGCAGTTCGCCACCTCACCATCGCCTACTTCGGTGGAAGCAGGAGTGGCGGCCACTCTCAGATGCTCTCCGCCACCCGCCGCTCCATCTCCAAGGATATCATGGTTGAAACATGGGGCTCCCTTGCAGCAAGACCACAACGTCCTCATATCGGCTGAAGGGAATCTGCTCATATCAAGAGCTACTTTGCAGGTGTGTTTTTTTTAATGACACTGCGTATGATTAATTTTTTAGACCAGTTCTGGGCAAGTTGGGATGCGAACTCAAAAGTCAATTTGCATTATAATTTGTTTCTTTTTGTACTAGAGACTTGTCTTTTAACAATTTAGGATACAACGTGTTGTTAAAAAATGTGAATACATACTTATATTTTTTTTATTTCACATTGGTATTAGCTTTCTAATTATGCGATTTGGTTAAAATTTTTATCTACTCAAAATATTTACTTCAAACAGTTCTATTTTTATAAAATATGCAGGCCCTTAATTTAACTACAATAAAAATAAAAACAAATTGCTTTGTAAAACTATGATATGGACATGACGTTACAAAACAAACGAAATTGGTTGGGCATTTTAAACAAAGTTACGGGAAAATTTACGATTCGCTTTAAATGGATATAAAAAAGTTTATAGCCAATCTGATTTGGTCGCTGCGTAACAGCTACATTTAAATGCCGCAAATACAAACAGCTTTATTAGAACACATGCATATAACAATAAGTTTGTTGGTTGTCTAGTAGAATTCATGAATAACACATTTATTTACATTACAAGTGCAATAGATACTAATGGTACAAACTTAGAAATTGATGCATGTGATAATGACCTCTAATATGTAGAGTGAATGGTCTGAAATCGGTTGGAACTAAAGTTGTAACAGGGCTAATAGTGAATCATGCATCACATGTGGTGCGGTAACTCCTAATTATTTGACATATGCAAAGTTACGGGATGTTGCTGTGGCTAAACAACAAGGTCATTTAAATGATTTAGTGCCAAGACTTGTGTGTACGAAATACATTAGTACGTGGTACAGTAAATGTCCAGTGTAAAAGGAATGTCAAGTTTACTTGTCAGGTTAATGCTTTGCTCGTGTCCGGATAGAAATGTACATAAAAGTTAAGTCCTTGTGTTGTTGTTCAAAAAGACAGTAAACCCAAGTTGACAATATTTGTAATAATATCATGTAATGTATGTGCTCCTCATAAGGTAATTTTGGATATAAATCAAAATACATCTTCAAAAAGTCAAACAAACCAAAACAACTTATTCTTTGAGAGTACACCTTCCTGATTCATTAGTCCGGTATCAAGAATCGCCACATAAATCTCCACTCCACGCCATTTCCGAGACAAACAAATGAAAAATTACTGCAAATTCTCTCTTGCTAAGCAAAACGACACATTAAAGCCGTGTCATGAATCAAGCACAGGCAATTGGCATTTGGAATATAAAATTTAAAGGCCAGACGATTGAGTCATCGGCAAAAAGAAAGACAGTAATGACAATGTTAAGGAATTGATACTCGCACACAAAGGGAGCATTGGGACTCGATAGAGCCGATTTGCATGGTTGATCGTAATGAATGGAGTTTGAAGACCGGCCAAGTGATCTGAAACTATAGAATACTACTACATATGTGTAATATAGCCTAGGCGTACTAGTGTTAATTTTGAACGGGTTATGTACAACTCAATTTATATCGTTATGTTTGCTTTAGATGTTTTGAATAAGTCGGTATTCGATAAGTTTGAATATCTACCTACTTAATTGCTCTCATTGAGAAATTGGCAGTGCGTGTTCACAACAACTACGAGTATATGTTAATAAGCGAAACCTAGAAACCTATGAGGATATTGATTGTATCAAAGCACGATATCGTAAGAATAAAATATATAAAAGCTTTCAGGCAATAAATATTGAATGTGTACAAGATAATAGCTGACAAATGACTTATTATCATCATAGACCATAAACACACATAAACGGAATCGAAAAAGGACGAACAGGAACGAGTGAATGTTCGTGACGAAACTATAAACATTCCTCACCTTCCCGCTCAATACCAAAAACGGATAAAAGATCGTTCCCCGAAGAGAAGTGTTCGCGCGAGCAATCGCACAATCGCAAAATTTATCAGCGACTGAGACTAATTAGGCGAACGCGACAGACGTTTATTAATCGCGACACAAGTCGCTGTCGCGGCGATCGTCTTTTTGTCGCGTTCCGGTGTCCCCTTTCAAAGCTGGCCTGTTGTTGACAAAAGTTTAAAAGGGTTTGAATTTAATTCTGTTTCATGTACTGTTAGCGTTAGCTATCGTCGTTCGTTGCGTTAGATGTTGACAAATGGACTTGATATGATTGGACACTGAATTTGATAACTTTTAGAAAGCTTAATTGACTTAGGACGTAGCAAATTTACATTTTCCATGCATTGCTACGTACGATAATGTAAACATGACATCATATTTTTTTATCAGTGGACAATAATTCATTTATATACTGGCTATTATTTAAACATGTTGATACATTTAAGATACGTGGTATACTTACTACTGTAAGAAAGTAACAGAATATCGTTTATACCGAAATATCATACATATTCAAAAAAACTCAAACTCACAAAGGCTCACTGTCTTGATCGCCAAAAGATCCCGAACACATGCACCGAAAAACATTATGATTGCTTGTCATCGCCCACTGCACTCACCCTTTATGCCCGGCCACATCCGCTGCCCGCATCAAACACCAGTACAATCGCAAATAACTCATTCCATCTCCTGTTTCCGCTACACAGCGTCCACTAATTAGCCTGGGCGAGCAGACATGGATTAATTACTGTTAGTGTCACTCGTTCGTACTCCGCGGCTGCCTTGTGTGTAACTTTATCCTTACAAGCATAGGTGTCGGCTGCTTCTTCGTAATTAATATAATCGTAATATGTGTCGCTTCAGTCATTTAAATTAATGGTTGCGTCCTTTGTGATTTTGAAAGAGACAGCTCGTGTTTTATTGCGTGCGTTTTCATGGCGCACCGTAATGAAGTGGGTTTGTTCATTTTACATACATAATTGAACGATACTTTTTTGGCAACTTCCTCTTTGGGCGTGGAAGGGACGCTTTTGCACGTGGGGGAAGGTTGTCAGAAGTAAGGACAGTAATCTTTAAATTTACTTACAACAAAAAAAATGTGGAACTTAAGAGTACCAATATTTGTTGCCTCAATCCATTTTAGAATTATTTTCAGTAAGAAAACGTTATCGCCGAAAATTGTTACTCGAAACTACAGACCGATTCGAAACAAAAACGATATACTATAATGGTAGCAATAAACAGGCCATTAGCATCAAACTGACCAAAGCCTTGCCAAAAAAGTTAAACAAACAAACAGTAATAAAAGCAGAGTTTGGTGGACATTTTATATTTTTGACCGGGGACTTAGACGATAAAGTACTTCGTATCTGGCAACCCTCGCATGCGAAGCAATTTTGCGAAACCTCAAAAAATGTTTTCATGCAAAAGTATAACAACTTGAAATTATCCGTATTTTAAAATATGAATAATGGTATAACTGAGGCTAATAATTCAAAAGAAATTACGGTTGTTTGAAATGCTAATGAGAGTGGAAGTTTGGAAGGACGGCATTCATCTGTCGATTGTGTCCGGTGTCG
Source organism: Maruca vitrata (assembly GCA_039566165.1). Taxonomy (NCBI): domain Eukaryota; kingdom Metazoa; phylum Arthropoda; class Insecta; order Lepidoptera; family Crambidae; genus Maruca; species Maruca vitrata. The sequence goes on from CM076917.1 coordinate 1,877,850, forward strand.
TCTTTGGCGAATCGCATGTTAAACTGTTATTAGCACTGAAACCAAAAGAAGATCCTGGAATTTGTTTCGGTTTTACGTTGAATGAATACATTATGTTTGTTTGTCATACAATCCAGACTCAAACTAAATTGAGACACTCTGTTTCAGCCATAAAAGGGTATATCGCTTCAAATAAAAAAAAAACAAAATCGATCTATAGACGTGTTTTTATTTGTTTACAGGATATGGGAAACTACAGCTGTGTAGCTGAAAACATAGCGGGCAAAAGAGTTTCGGAGCCTGCCCTTCTAACAGTTTATGGTAAGTTTTCTCTAAAAAAGAAAGAAAATAATTAAAACCGTTAACCGTTAATCAACTATTAAAACACCACGTACTTTATCTGGCTTTCTGGCTTTTCCGGAGCTCTCAGAGTATTTAGAATAAACAAGTTTTAAGAATTGCCGCTAGCTATTTGTTCGAAAGTTGTCTATTAATATTTTAGGTAATTATAATATTTCAACAAGTGAACCCATTTTTCATCGGAAATCCATTACCACATTAAAATTCAATCGCATTCAAACTTTCAACATGATACCAATTACAATACAATTTATGGTCTGTATCAACACTAACTTTATTCCAATAACTAGAATGCGAGCAATAATGTAAATTCGTTTTACAACATTTAGAAATTTAAATTGCCTCTTGCAGAATATCAAAGTACTAAATCGGGACTTTAAATACTATTCAATAGCCGCGTATTACAAATTCACGTCAGACCGATTACACGTAAAAAGCGTTAGACAATTTAATAACCTCTAAAGACCTAACGAGATATAAACCTTTCATTATTTCACATACAATTTATCAGACAACCGCAAATTCCGTATGCTGTTTAACGCTCATTTCACCCTCACTTATAAGTAATAACTATCTTTAGTGGAAGATCAAAGGGCGTGCGCCGATGGCTTGCAATTATAGCGTGTGCAAGCGCAGACGAATCATTAGGAATGGAGCGCCCACGCTTGCCAATATGGCGCCGGGCTAACTGATTGCAATCAACACCTCTGACTTGACACGTTCGGAACCATGAGAATTCAACTCCGTTTTGTGTTTGAACCTAAGTTCTATTATTTTAATCGTAAAATAAGTTTCTTTGTCCATTTTGTGTCAGCCATTTTGACCAAGTTTATAAATTAAACTGTAAAGTCCAGGTATCAAAGAATTATCGTTAGTTTTGTCGTACCACTTGTCTGGTAGTACATATTTCAAACGCAATATGTTTTATGGCAGCATACAAACATAACATCTAATAAAATGGTTCGTTCATTCGTTGTAGTTAAAAATACTAAAAGTCGTACAACAAGTCGTCTTCAAATGTCTCCAATAATCAAAATGTCTACTTAGCAATGTAGACAAAACAAATGAAACGCGTTTATCTATTCCTCTTTCACTAAAATAAAGGGGTCGAAATTTTCGAGCCCGACAATTTAGTGAGTTCTAATTGCTATAGTTATTCCTGCAGACTAACACCAATTACGTTTATTGGAGGGCATAAAACCCTTTGTGTTTGTGCTATAGGTACTGTGACACTTACGTGCAAATTGGGCAATATATCGTCGTTATCACACTGTGGGTGTGGGCGTGTGTCGTCTCCACAGTACTTTTTATTACTTCACACAATTATATAATGATGCAGCGTTTTAACAATAGGGACCATACTGGAGAGTACCGTTTTAAGGCCTGTTGGGTCGTTAAAGTTTATTGTCTGGAGTTTTTTCTGTCTGCTATAGAGTATTCTTTTAGAAATATTTCCTTTATTATGTCCGCTGTAGAGATTACATTATGATGCCAGTTTCAATATAAAAGATACTATACAGATAAGTTCTGAGATACTTGTTAGAACTAATTGGTTATTTAGACTACCTCGACTCTGTTGTTCTATTACGCTTCAGGAAACTATCAGGTATATGATAAAGTTAGTTAGATGTTCCAACGATAGAAAATGACCATAGTACGTCCATAAATTATTACAGAAAGAGCGTCACATTAAACGACCAATCAAATTTCACCAAAATGTCAAACCATTTAAGTGAAATCAGGTTCGATTTCGTTATTACTTCCCATTAATTGGAGTTCTCTAATACCGGGACATTAATTTAAACAGGAAACGTTTCAAAACTTGTACTCGGGCGACCATAGAATGGATTGAAAACGGTATCATGATCTATACATGTAAATAAAATTGAAGTGTCTGTTTGTAATATTTCAATAACCACTTTTTACTTAATGGTTATTATGATTATATATATATCGAGTACCAATAACAAAGACACAATTTGAAACATTTTTGTCTGTCTTTTTATTCTTGCTAATCTCCGAAACGGCTAGACCGACTTTGACGAAACCTTCATTAAAAAATAGCAATTTTTTTACAGGCTAATGAAAGATAGATAATAAATCATTGCTGCTAAAACAATTACCACCCAGATGAAGTTGCGGGCAGCCGCTAGTCAATAATAAGTGCTTTCTCCAAACAGTGCCTCTATCCGTCGATCGGCCACGAAATTACAAAAGCTTGAAAGCAATTTCTCAGTAATCGACATATGGAGGCACTTTATTAATATTAACAGTGGTTTAATAGGTTAATAACATACGTGAGATCTAATAGGGTAATCAAGTTTTATTGAGAAAGAGCACCCAATTTTGTAAGCCGCGGGTGGTCTGGACCAATCTTTTGCATTTATTAAATTTTAAGTTTTATACCTTTTGTGTGATTGGAAGTGTTGCCAGAAGCCATAATGGAGTTATTGAATTAAACATTTTCTTCGGTCCTAATATGGTTACACTTTTTATTGACAATTACTACCGAACAAATTGGAAGAGTTTTATTAATTACATTATTTGAAACTATGTACTTATTTTGGTTGGTTAACTATTAACTAAAATAATGGTATGACGTATGTGGATAGTTGCTATTTTAGTGTTATAGTTTTAAAAGAACGACTACAATAATAGAACATAAATAGCACTTGCGATTGCAATTAACAAAATTGCGATGGCAATTCGCAAAATTTTGTAAATCTTGGTCACGGTACAACTATGCATATCTTTGTAAGATTTTAAAACATTAACTTCATCTTAAGGAGGAACTATTTTAAAATCGAATTGCACTTCCCAAAATTTCCTCATATCCATCTCCCGCGATGGCGTGAACTGAACAAAAAAAGCCAAGATAATTAACTCTCGTCACTTTTTGTGGTCCCTCCGTCCCGTGGGTCCTTGAAGGGCCGGGTTCTTGTAAATTTGTGCCACATGTGGCACATGGTGCACCCGTGAATTCTTTATAACGGCCTTCGTGCGGTAATGATGTGCCATTAGCTATAATTTGTAGGACAGCCGGTGTATGCAGCCATGAAAATTTTGAGCGTTTCGCGTTTACTGAGCTGGTAAAAACATAATAGGGTTTATTAATGACGGTGCTATTGAGTCGTCAGCCGCATTTCTAGTGGAGTGGCTTTTTCGTGTATACGATTAAGTTTTTGGTTCTTTAAAAAGTTGAAAACACTACCCCGTAACTGTTTAAATTAAAAGAGAATATAATTTGAAGCAACCAACACATTTACGAAATGACAATTGATTAAATTAAGTGACTACACTTAGTAATAATGGTTTTTATATTTTTCAATATGTTAAATATTGACCTATATCCAGGCAATCACATTAAAAGCTTTTATGATGTGATTTTAAAATTATTGTTTTAAATTTACTAATACCGTTCAATATTTGTACGAGGAAGTGACCATAAACATTTAACTGATACGTAAATAATTACGACATTCAGAGTTCCTGTTATTGGACTACCGGTTGCATTGTAGTAGTAATTATAGAAAAGTAAATTCTAGGTAGGACCTAGGTAACGCACGCGACTTCGCGTGTCCTTCTAACAAGCGATCTCGACAAAAGATATCCAGTTAGAAACAATATTGTGAAAGGCCAAGTTTTATTCATTGAAGTATTTTCGAATAAAGATAAATATGGTTTCAGTAAAGATTATTATTAACGCTTATGATTTGAGTTTCTATCATACTATTGATCGTTACTGAAATGTCATTTGAAGATCTAGTACTTTCAAGACCGATTTTCCACATCGGTGGTACAAGTTTTTGTGAAATTTGGTTTTCTTAGAAATTGACAGTAGGTGAAGAAAATAAAAGTATAGCCGTATACTGTACTGAACTGTACCAAGTACTAAATCGCAATGATGATGATTTACGTTATTAAAATATCTATTAAAAGCACTTGAAATATAAATACAGTGCAACCTCGATATAACGAAACTCAAGGGGATTACAAAATATTCGTTATACCGCGTAATTTGTTACAATGAGGTTTGTTATATAGAGGTTAGATTGGACTCCGATTCGTTTTAACAAGGTAAAAATTTTATCAGCCATTGCAACTTTAAAAGTAACAACCGTTATAAACAGTATGGTTTACTTTACTGAGCATCAAACGACAATAACTGCCTTACGAAGAATTTAACGTGTCTGAACCTGTCAAGTCATGAATTACTATTGTACAACTAAGTGGGAATAATTGATAGAATACGTTATGTAAAGGTTATCGGTAGAAAAATTCGTTAAAAAGAGGTCAATAATATTATCCATTTATTTTCTGCAATGACGAAAATTCGTTATAAAAAGGGTTTTGATAAATATGTTCGTAATGTAAAGGTATATTTTATATTAGCTTTTATGGATAATTCTAGGGGATTATGAAAAAATCGTTATATCGAGAAATTCGTTATATTGAGTCTCGTTATATTAAGGTTACACTGTATTTCTATTGCGCCCAAGGGAAACAATTTGATTACTGTTTATTATCTTTTATGTCAACATTCTAACGGAATGTCGAGATTGTCAACATCACGACAATTTGTAGGTACGGTCGTATCTTTTACTACCAAGGGATATTAAAAACTTGTCTTCTTCACAATGTTACATTCAAACTGGTTACGGATTTATCAAGTTTTGATCATATAAACACAAATGGTAGCACCTAATTTTAAAAGATGTTATCATGCTTGCGCAAACTTGTGTAGTAGAAACAACTATGTTAAAGGTTAACATTGAGAGTTAACATTTTAGTCTTTACGGGTCTACACGGGATATTAGGAGTAGAAAATACATAGATACTTATGAAAACTAATATCGATAACTTTATCGAATTGAACCTAGAATAGAGGAGAAAGCTAGCCCAGAAGGAATCGAGGTGGCAGACGGCGAGGAAACTTGCAAATCCAGGAATCTATGCATGTGAATTGCATAAATTTATCCGGCCAACGTATCGTTCGACGTACCATTCCTAGCTTACGTTCCTAGCTTCTATTGTCGGAACAACAACGTCATTTATTTACCGGGGCCAATATGCATCGTATAGTTATTCATGTAATCAAAGGTGTATCTTGGCGCGGTACACTGTCGTGCGCCACATTAACACGATTGCTTATGCACAAGGAATTACCTAGATTCGTAAGAAAGATCGGTGTTAGCCAACACTTGTTTATGCTTAGTGTGAGAAGTGAATAGGCACTGGCTGCAGAGTTACGTAGTAAGCAAGCACGTTAGTTACCAAGCTTATGAATTCTCGATGAATATAATTTTGTAGCTAAGTGGTTACCCTTTCAAATTTAATATTTAATTCCTCACGTTATTGCTTAATAAATGTTTTCACAACATTTTCATCAAAAGCAATTCCTTAAGATTTTAGACTTTCGTTTTCCATTACACTAAATACCACTAAGTAGCTATGTATTTGCTACGCCTAATATCGCGTGTAGACCCATAAAGACAAATATTTAAAACCAATTCCTTTCAACTTTAACGTCTGCATGTGAAAATATTCTCATGTCAATAATAACGTGCCGCATTGTTACAACTATTTAGGCGTATTTCAACACTTTCATGGAAAAATACTATAATAACAGGTAAACGCTGGTAGATGCTAATACATGGTGACATGTCAGTGGTCATTATAACACGGCGAGGGCATATCACAAACATATAGTTAATACAGAAAGACCATTATTCTATGCACTTACATGATGTATGTACAGATAATTTGTAAAATAGTGCCAATTGCCTATATGTGGCGTTGGTCTATATTGTCGGCCAACGGCGCGTTAAGGCCGAAAGGTTTTTTTAATTCTAGTTGGGAGAGTTCCCACTCTCCCAACTAGAAATAAAAACCTCCAAGATAGAGTAAGTAAGTGAATTGATCTCTTAAAAATGACCCTGAACGATAAATAATACAGTAACAAATAGATAGCTACTTACTGTTCCCAATAATGGTCGTAGCAGTCGAAGAGCGTTTCCCAGATTGCTCGCTTCTATATTTTTAAATCTTTATCAAAAGTCCATATACATCCCCACTGCTGGGGCACGGGCCTACTCTAAACTACTCCGGCCAAGTGCGGGTTGGTCAACTAAACAACATTAGAAGTTCTTCATAGGTGTGCAAGTTTCCTCAAGTTGTTTTTCCTTTACAGTTAAACCGACGAATTATCGTATCGTATCGTATTACCGTAATCGTCAATAATATATATCTGGAACATTTCCAGAAACGTTATCTGACCTCAAACTAAATACAGCTTATAGTATGGGTGTCAGAGACTGATATATTTATAAAAACATACTCAAATACAATATTCACACCCAGTCACGGATCTAACACCGATGTTTTAAACAATCCAATCCTATAATGCGAAGTACGTTCTGTAAAGTAGTACAACAGCGTATCCCTTGTTGCAGTGAACGGCGGTTGGAGTTCGTGGAGCTCGTGGTCTCCTTGCCGATGCAACGGGCGCGCTACGGGCGGACAGCGGCGCACGCGCACGTGTACCGAACCTTACCCTCTGAATGGAGGCGCTCATTGCCAAGGCCAAGCTGTGCAGAGGACTTCGGACTGCGTGCCGTGTCAGAGTGGTAAGGATATAGACTACGATACTATAATTGTTACGCGTCCGATCGATTTCGGCCATGGCAGCCCATCTCAATTGAGATCGGCCAGTCAAAATAACACTGGACGAACAAAATGTGTTTTTTTTTGTTGCAGTAACTAAAGTAAGGTTATTGAAAGTTTTCGATATGCTTTTCTTTATTAGTTTAGCAAATTTTTGAGCAACCCAAGCCTTAAAAATTCACAAAATTAGAACTAAAAGAGAAAAATTGTCCAAGACAACCATGATTCACACGTCAAAAGCTTTTAAAAACTTTACTTTGGTTCCCACAACAAAAACTCTCTCGGACATTGTATACAAAGGAAATACTGCGTAGAATTTTTGTCAGTAGCCCATATAATATGTCTGCAACGCGAGATTCGATGTCACCCTAGACCTGGGTGATCAAGCCTCAGTCAACCACCCTGGTCAAGTGAGGTCGTGCGTAGTTTCCTCACGATGGTTTTCTTTCACTGTAACAGCGTAGAATAAACGCACGATAATTAATTTCGACGTGTAGGTAGTTTGTGACTACTGGGCTACATCGCGTATTTAAATCATTGGCCTTTACCACTCGGCCGTCGAGTACCTATTCAGTTTTTTCCACACATCTATAAAAAAACCGAGGAAAAAATGTTTAACACGTTCATTTTCTCGAGTTATCAGTATCATGATTGATTAATGTCTACTTATACAATAGTGATACTGACCTTGGGTTTGGATATTGACCACAGTTTTAACCAGAGTGTTTCGTTAAATGTCCTATAAGCAAACATGTAACTACGCTAACTTTAAATTTAATTGTATAAAAGTTAGTTACGAACCGACTAAAAAAAGGAACACCAGGACTATTGTTATTATTATGAATGTCAAACTGTTTGAAATTTTAATTCACCGTATAGATTACTTTAGTTGGTGTTTTTAAAGATAAAACAAGTACCTAATGCCAGTTTAATTATAATAATAACTATTCCATTTCCTTTTCCGCTGCTCTTGAAGAAACTTATTTGGATAACACGCAACAATTATTAGTTGGTAAGTAATATTCTCTTTTACAGCGCAATTATGGTTAGACCCGTAATACTACTATAGTTTTCGCATACCTACCTACCTCACACGATCACATACATTTTTCTGACTTACTTCTAGCTCGGACATTTGAAACAACATTACAGTCGATTAAGTAACACCCTGACCCAATCCACAAATTATAAAATACCTTCCAATTTATCACACAAATATATGACCCATAATATATTCTCTATCAATATAATACATAGTGTCATAGCAAATAATATGTCTACTCTAACATTTGCTAAGCAAAAAAGACCATTAAGTACATACTAGGTTGCTATTATTAGCGCATTGCCTCCACATTATAACTGATTTGATCCCTCTAAAAGCAAGTACAAAGATTAACTAGTCCACGCCTTACAATCGTTAAACAAAACCGCTCGACGCGCTATGAACTAAACCACTTAAATCTTGATCGGCAAAAACGTCAATAGCCAAAGCGGTAAATACATAGAATTAATTCAAAGAACACGCGCCATTCCTTATGGTTGAAAGGCACACGTCTATTCAAGGTTATGTTGCTTGATTTTCATCGATGTAGGAGTTATACATACAGTAGGGAACATGCGTAGCTTTTATTGTGAAAAATTGTTTATAACTTTTCAAAAAGTAAAAAAACTGAACACTACAAAACAATAATATCCAAGTAAATATACACGATTATACATAAAATCGCTCCTTTTTTCTAGAGGGGAAGCGGTTTAATGTTTTTATTGTAATTTTGCTTAATTTAATATATGTATAAGGTTACAGTGATTCACGTTGCCACTTTGTTGAGTATATAAATACATGCACTTATGTACCTTATAATCAGATTTCGATAGAATATCCTATGCACTTTCTTATCGGTTATAATAGGGATAATAATAATAGGGACCCATGATAGATAACATGAGCGGAATATCTTATTTTTACTTAAATACTTTAAAAAAATAAAGCTCATAGAAAATATAAAAAATCTCGTAGGAATGTTTTTGTCAGAGCCACTAAAAACATTTACATAGGCACTTTCCGTTCCTTAGAACTACACATAATGACACATTGCAAGTAATTGTAAATTTAATATCTCATGTCAAACGCGTGGCACGGACGACATTCCCGAAGAACGTAAACTCGGCGCTAGCAAGCACATCAAAGAGAGTTAAGTATTTCATAGCGACAGTAAAATTACATGCGAGCGAAGACAGGCAACTTTACCGCGCGACGGGGCCGGTACACACGGGCGCGGAGAGCGGCAAACTTCATAAGGATGAAAAAGGCGAAAAAAGCCGATGGATGGAGGAGGCTCCATCCTTAGGCAGATTTTAGAGCTGCTCTGACGACACACTGATCTTCGCCGCCGATAGATTTTTGTATCAGGCGTCAGCGCCGACCGGCCAGTATTACATAAAACGGTCCCTATATCTCTATGCATACTAAATGTTCAGCGCTGACGGTAAGCGTGCGGTCAGCGCGAAAATCAGCCTTCGCACTAGAAGCATATAAGGCGTCCGACCTATTTCAGCCATGTCGGCCGATCTCAATTGAGATCAGCTAAGTGCGCAGACATATATAAAGTACAAGTGCGCGCAAACACACTTGTGTTGTGTTAGAGTAAAGGAACAGAGAGTGCAAGTGCACTCATAGTTTAGTGAGACAATCCGACATTACCGATGAGAGATCGGGCGCAGGACCATCGGCTTAACGTGCTTTCCGAGGCACGGGTGTGCCACCGCTAACTTCCTAACTCCGAGCTGAGTTATTTTCATAGAAAAACATTAATTTTTGACCTCAGACTCGAATCTCGGTCTTTACGCAGTGCTTGCTACCAATAGACCAACGAGGCACTGGACGTATTGTGTAGTCGTATAGTTGTCCCTGCTTTTGAAGTTAGCACACAACAAACAAATACAATGCGTAATAATAATAAAAACATATTATTTCCAAAGAAGGAACATAGGAATATTGGATGGTGTATCTTAATGTAACATTTGTTTCAAAATATGTACATCAATGGATTAAATTTAACAATACGATTTTGATGTAATCGTTTCGTTACGCTCTGTGTGTGTAAGAGCTTTGAAATGGAATTGAATATGCACCTGTAAATGCTTTTAGCATCGTGAAAATTCATACAAAGACAGCCAAAATCAGTACCCCTTTTTATGAGCTTTGCAAGGCATAGTCGGGTATAATAATTGATATGAAAAAAGTTATGAGCGACGTGCTTACCGAATCGAACAATCTTTACAACCAAATAAAATTAAGGTGTCTGTTTGCTTAATATCAAAATAAAAAAAACACTTTTGGAAAACTGAAAGTATCCGGGATATTTACCATGTTGTTTTGTTTTAATGAGCTCCCGATATTTCGGCACTGTTGCAAGCGCCATGATCACGGGTGAACTGACATGATAAATATCCCGGACACTTTCAGTTTTCTAATGTGTGTAACCATGACAGTTTAAAATTGTATAACAAAAACACTTTCGGAAAAAAAAATCTGTCTATTTGTTCCCGCTAATCACCAATTTTGAGTGGACTTCACTTATAAAGGCTTATTTTACAAGGTATATTCTATGCTATTTAAATAAATCATTGTTGCCAAATACTTGGACGAATTCGTGAGCGGCTGCTTGTCTGAAATATTTCCACTAACCAATGATGTACCACTTGAAAATGCACCCAAATTGTAAGCTTTATTGGATAATCGACGGAGCTTAAAGCTGCCTCTGTATTCCGCACTCTTTAACCGTATACAACGCGCAATAAAATAGACCAACCGGGCTCACAATAAAATCCAATCAAGAACGGTTGTTACTCCACGGATTATTGTAACCACTAATTGGGAACACATGTCGGCCTCTGGCGGTCTTCTTTACGACCAGTTAGCGCTAAGATAGCGGGATTCATAATAAACCAGGTTTTATTGAGCTCGGAATTAATAAGAACAATGCAAATGATTTGGGCGCTTCGTAATGAACAGATGGTAGGGTTCTTTTGTGTTAATCGTTGGTTTAGGGCAGTTGAAAGAGTTGTAAAGTAGCTTAAATTAATAGTAAACGTTATGTGCTTGATCTTTCTGATCGAGCTTAAAATGTGTTATTAAAACAACTTTTAATATAATAAAAAATTACGATACAATATCTCAGGTGAAATAAATGTACAGGTAATTTTGCTAAAGCTCTTAGAATCATCTTTTATGTGCGAATAGCTATCGTGATATCAATATCGTTATAGAAACTGAGGAAAATAGAAAACCAATAAATATGTATGTAAATATATAATTTTAAACTGTCATGGTTACACGGTTGACATGGTTAGAAAACTGTAACTGTCCGGGATATTTACCATGTTGTTTTGTTTTAATGAGCACCCGATATTTCGGCACTGTTTCAAGCGCCATGATCACGGGTGAATACGGAGTTCACGGAGTAAATATCCCTTATTACGTAAATATTCACAACTTTCCACGATAGTCGTTTCCTAATGAATAAATTCCGTTCAAAATACACCGATTGTGTATATTAAGTGTTTGAATGAACGCAAACGCAGCATAAACACAAAAATATTACTAAAATGAGCCTCGTGACCCACAATCGAGATGACTTCTTTTTTTCATTCTCGTATAAAATAACAAGACAAAGTCTTTTACACCGTCGTACCAATAGGTTCATTGCTAGGGTTGTCGGTACTTACTGCTAACATTATAATTATTCTTACACTAAAACGAAATGAAACACAAAATGAAATGGGGAACAATAGAGCACTCAATCATCTTAATTATGTAAGCACATACGATTAATATCCATATTTCTACAAATCAGGGTTAAATTCTTCCAAAAACCTAGAGCGCCAGACTTCCACCATCAAAAATTACATACTTTTTCAGTTACACAAACTTATTTACAGTGACCTCTTTTTCTTCGTACTTCCAGTACTTGTATCGCTTAAAAATAGAATAAATTCTGCTGATCCTTTTTTTTTTTATTGTAAAGAGGAATCGCACACGTGTGCATAAGTATAAATAATAGAACCAATTCTTTTCTTCCAACCCTGGCAGTATCTTATTCCACAACATTTGCGTACTCGCATCGAGAACACCGCAATTGTTTTAAATTCTCGCGTTAACGTCTCGCGGTACGCTCTCGCATTATCGTAATATAATTTAGCCAGTTTATCTCATTTGTACTTCCGTCTTATGTTTTCTTCAACCCTTCGTGCGTTGGTATCGGGAAATTTGTGGGTCTATTAGACCCTAAGTTAAATGTCGACGTTATCGAGGTTCTAGTCTGTTGCTTAATTTAATTTAGTAATAAAAACTACAACACTGAAAGGCATTATTAGGAAAGTACATTGAATATTATACAATAAAACCATTTTAAAAGTATCAGCAATACTCATATCCTATCAATTATTACTGTGTTTACCGATTTTATCAATGAACTCTATAGTTAGTGTACGACTCTTTTTTGCTTTTGTTAAAAAGTACACATTCAAACCATAAATGTTATTAAATAAGAACTCATTACTATAAGGTTCCCAAGGATTTGAAAACTACGGGAGTAATTTATAACCAAACTACCCAAAACGTTACATTTTCGACTTGATATTTTTCAAAAACGAAAACCTTTCCATGAAATCTGAAATTTACCCTCGGGAAAAAACTCTGAGAGTATGTGTTCAAATAAACATCATGACGGCATTTTTACGCGACGTGTCTGTCAGACCGCAAGCATGTTAGAGGTTAAAATTCGGTCCTCCCGTTAAGGGAATGACAGTAGGTTGCCATTACACACAATTTATACCCGTGGCGCGTCGTAAAATGTTGGTAAAAAAACTGTATCCAATGTGAAAGTCCTTTATATCGTTGTTACTTCCTAACGAACCTCGACTGATTTATTCGTGAGCGCATTAATTAATAAGAAATGCTACACAGTGTTGTATTTAAATATGCATATACTACACCCACACTGGGAGGGGACAGTTTAGTACCGTGGGACAAGGAACGGGGGATGTAATTGTTAGAGCTTTATAATTGCGACGAATTATTCTCTTAAGAAACTTATTTAAGTGGAGTTTGGATTGTTGTTTAGTGGGGGACAATTAGAAGTCATTTTACTTTGAGTGGGAACTTAAACTTATTTTGAATTGAGTTTTGGGGTTGCAATCGTCCATGTAATAAATAGTCACAAATCAATTGTCAAATAACTAAATTTAATGTAAGAAGTTCAATTACAAATAATTGTAGTTTCAGAAGAGCATGGACTTTCCGGGCGTATCAGATTTCTTTGGTAATTTTAAAGTTAGGTGGTCCATACGTATGGTGTAAAATTTCCGCAAAGTGCTCTTAAAATGATACAGATCTAAGCTTTTAAATGACGCGTCGGATCTCAGTGTGTTGATTCATTCAGTTTCAAATTCCATGATCTTATTTTTCTTCTTTGAAGTTAATTTAAAAAAGATACTGTTTACGTTTAAAGTAAACGGCGACGTGGTCCACAACGTCACGTCACGTTTCCCACAGAGGTGAAAAGTGGATCGCTGCAAGTGATCTCTGCCTACCCTTCTGAGAAAATGGCGTGATTTTATGTATGTATGTATGTTTAAAGTAAATCCTCTTATTTTGATCAACATTTTAATAAATCGAAGTTACTTGACATTCATAATTCTCTTATAACTTACACCATACTCTTTGGTATGAACACCGTCTCTCTATTATTTCTTTTGAAGAAAAAAAAAGCTCCACGTGATTTATTCCCACACATGAGCCCCGCTTCGGCTACGGTCAGCGATGTATTTTAATTTCGATTTATAGCATGATACATCAGTCCCATCGTTTTATTAACTGTTGTATTAATATTGCTGAATGATACTCGCACAGTTAATTATAGCAAATTTGTTAGCTTATAAATACTGCACTAGTGAGTGCAAAGAAAAAAAAAACTTTTACGGTCGGATATTTAAACGATAATTTACTATGTATGTCCTTTCATTTTATAGGCTCTACCTTAATTAATAGTCATACAATGTATTATTTTGTTCAATTATTTACATAAAGTGTAACGACGTTTTAGCTATGCACTTGCTTATATTTTTATTGTGTGGACCTTACATAATACTAAACAATTGTGAAAAAACACTAGAGTTACTCTGAAAAGAGTCACGTAGTCATCATAGACTTTAAATGACTGGCTCGGTGGAACAGTGGTTAGTGACCCAGGTTCACTACCTACGGTTCCAAGTCTCGTGGGTTCGATTCCCACTCGGGACAAATATTTGTGTGACAAACATCGGTGCTTGTTCCGTGTCTGGGTGTGTTATTAAATATATTTAAGTATATTTGTGTATCCACTGTTGATTCTGATATCTGTAACACAAGTGCTTTACGCTACTTACCACGGAATCAGATCAATGTATGTGATGTTGTGCAATATTTATTAATTTATAGAAAGCAAATAACAGTCGAAAAAGCCTCTCTTTTTTCCATAACTTCCCGAACCCTACATATTTCATTTCAGTACGGTCGCGCGGTGGTTATTACAATCGCTATTAATAATGCTAACTGGCGCCTTAATTGGCGCTATCATTTTAATTCGCCGGCCGTATCGGTTCTGAATGAGTTTCTTGTTAGTTTATTATCCGGGGATGCGGTGGCAGTTTGATTTTATTGCCTAAGCGATCGTAAAAATTGCTGGATACTCTTTAAGGTAGGATGAAATATAATGTTCTGTGTGAAATGGCCGCTACTTGTTCTTAGCGATTCCAAACGCCTGTACCATGGTCGTGATATTACACTGTTTTTTTTTTCATACACCATAATATTTCACTACATGAGACATGCATACATACAGGTATATACTGTAGAGTAGCGCTTGTAACCTTCAATTGCCTTTTTTCCAAGAGGTAATAAGAGCTAAGAGTTTGAAATTTTGAAGAAACAATGTATGTGCTCATGATTTCCTTCCCTCCTGATCGCGGGCTCTTCAGTCAGGTCGTGAAACGGCATTAAAGCAGGTCTGCAGGGTGAGTGCGACAGGCTCGATATGGTCTATTGTGCCTGTCGACCTCATATTTGGATCTCACTACCGCTTACCATCAGGCGGAGTGAGGTCACCTTGTTAGCCTATTTAAAAAAAATGTGATGTTGAGTGATATTTATTTGTTTATTCATATTCTTTATCCCATCAAGCCGCCCACTGTAAGGGTAAACATATTATTTACACGATATTTTTACGACAGGCTCTCACTATCTCTTATCATCAGGCGGAGTGAGGTCACCTTGTTAGCCTAATATAAAGTAATAATAGGCCCGTTTCTTCTAGCGCTTCCGGGCCGTTGGGGTACCTGGTCGGAGTGGTCGGTCTGCGAGGCAGATTGTCGCCAGAGCCGGCGCAGGGCCTGCAACGGAGACACCCCTTGCTCCGGCCAGCATGTCCAGTATGCTGACTGCGTGGGAGACTACTGTGGCGTTCATGGCGGTAAGTTTTAGCTATAGTCGCTAACTGATTTTTTTTTAAATTAAGAAAAATGTAAGACGTGAATTCACTTTACTTAAGCTATGTGTAGAGCTATGGTAGCCAACTGAAACTTTTTGATTGAGAATATATTAGGCAAGAATTTACTTGACGTGATAAAACGTCCTTGACATTATCGTTTTAACCACGAGTCTCTTTACCTGGAGAAAAGGTCTTGAAATACAGGATTATCCAAGCTTAGAGACTCCATCCGAATGTGTACACATACTTCATTAATTTTCATACAAGGCAATTAATAAATCACTTCTTTAAAAAAACAATTTCTTAAATAAAATATATCTATTACATTTCTAACGATAAAAAATATTTAAAAATACTTATGATCACTTTGGACTTTAATAGTACGGAACCTCGTCTCATGCGGATCTGGCTCGCGCTTAGCCGACTCTTTTTAATTTAAATCCACTATTATAACTCATCCCAAACAACGTTCTTTATTATGATTAGCTAAACCACAAGAATGTAACAGAAATGAGCTGTCATTTTTAACTCTCACAAACATTTCCGTGGCATATTTTTGTACCTAATTGGGTTAATATTTCATCTTTATAATACCAACACGGCCCAGATTGTGTGACAAATAGAAATGAGGATCTTTTGACCATTTCCAAATACACAAACTCTATAAATATTGTGTTTTTCACACAAAAAGTTTACTGTAAAGTTTGGTTAGGAAATACAAGATATTTTAAAAATGCAATCACTACATAGTATTGCATGCTGTAGTAAATCTTGAAAACTACACAACGAAATTTGATGCGGTTTTTTTAATAAATAGAGAGATGTAAGAGGAAAGTTTTAATGTATAACTAGCTGTACCAGCGACATCGTCCGCGTTTTCCCCCGTTTTTACACATTTTCCATTGTTATTTTGCTCCTTTTAGTCGCAGCGTTACGTTATATAGCCTAAAGCCTTCCTCGATAAAAGGTCTATCCAACAAAAAATATACAATATTTTTTCAATTCGAACCTCTAGTTCTCGGGATTAGCGCGTTCAAACAAACAAACTCTTCAACTTTATAATATTAGTACAGATTTACCTGAAACGAAGCGAGGGCGGGTCACTGTTATTTATATAAAAATCTGTGCTCTACTAAATACGAGTAAGTCTACATAAACTACGAAGTAAAAAGCATAAAAGTAATTTAACATTACCTATAGGTGTAATCCATTTGCGAGATGCGTCGAATATTCCATCCAAACTCCATTACAGGTCAATAAACCAATCGTGTCCCAATGACAACTGGCCCACCGCCAATGAAAAGTACGAAATTAATTCACAAAACAGAAATTCAATTGGTCACATATCAAATTCCGATTAAATTATAATAAAACTGGGAATACCCGTGCCAACATACCAAACCGAATTGCTAATTTTCATTCATCGGCCATTGCCGTGGCACGGTAATTATACGTAAGTCCTAGATATTATTTTCAATATGAAGCGTTGATTGAAATTAAATTTACGAATGGAGCGGGATTGAGTTAAGTGGAGCTAAATCTGATGAATAGTGCGATAAATATTAAAAGGTGATGCGATTGCCACTTTATGTTTTTTTGTTCTGAACTTTATGCGCACTTATATGTATTACTACTGGTCCCGGCGAATTTCATACCGCCTATAAGTACTGATGTTTTCTATATTTTTTCACAATTAAAACCATCCCTGGACTACAACGAACATTTCGAAACCTAAATTAGCTAAATCGGTTCAGGCGTCCTCGAGTTTTAGTCAGACTAACGAACGGCAATTCATTTTTATTTATAAGAAGATTATGTAAAATAAATAAAGGCAATGTTACCAACATACTCGTATTTCGCCATTGACATTATCAAACAACTTAATGTAGTCAACACAACATCATCTACATATCAATGTAAAAGCCATGCCCATCCATATTGTCCCACTTCCGTATGAACACTGATAATGAATTGTCATAAATTTAAATACAATGAAATTAACAGCCATCGGACCACTTTATTATTCCTGCAACTTCATTGCGCCCGCATTGCACTGCGTTTTTACGCAATAGCGTAACTGCAGGCGCCAATAAATATCCCAAACCAAACAAGATTTAAACCTAAACCTCCGCAAACCGATGTTTGTAATTCAATAAATCATACATCCGTTACTTCCCTTCCATATGCTAAACCGCTAGATGCTCATTAATTCATACAACACTTATCGGATTAATTTCGAAATTTGTACCGTGTGTAAACATTTGTCAGTGCCAGCCGTATTTTGTGTCCGTAGCAGAGATTGCAGATAGGAAAACCAATCCGAATTTACAAACCCTTGTCGTTCTGCCCATAACGTGGTAGGAGGCCTTGCGGAATTAAATTCTCATATTAGTCTAGCTAGACCAAATTTGGACTTTAACAATGAGTGTGGTAAAGTTGAAATTCCCTCTGGTGCTGAGGAGGGATATGTGAGTGCAGTTTGCGATCACCCGCTGCGTTCACTCGGCGGAATCACAACAAATCATTTACTGGGCCCACCTCCAATAATGATGCTTGCGTTGCATATAAATTGATTTTTACAATTGTTTGCTATGGCACCAATCAGAATTGAAAATCTTGTCTCTCTTACTATTATTACAATTGAACTTTACAACGTCAAGTATGCAGCTTTTTTCCAAGTGTTCTCCTGTAGCTTTTTCAATACATTTCATTTCGCTCTTACAAAATCAAATTGCACGCTCTGTATAAAAGCTTACCTGGAATTCGGAATCCGAAGTAAAGTATTTTGTATCGAGGGATTATTACGAAGTTCATATCCAAAATCTCCAACATATTGCGTCAAATTTAAATATTGACACGTCTCCTCGAAATATGCGACAAATAAACTGTCGGATTAGAAAGTTTCATTTCATTAAATATAGAACTTCAAGAAATAGGTTAAGAGCCGCTTTACGAACCAGAACTAGATGGTGCTGATAAAGTGAGAAGTTTAGACGCCAAAACAAATAATAAAGAGATACATAATACTCTAATGGCAACTAACCTGAATTTTTGTTGAGGCTTGTAAAGCGTTGTATTTATTAGTTCCGTGGGAGGTTTAATCAACACGTCCACATTCTATTCGGATGTTTAGGCAACAAAGATGAAAAGGCGCTATAAAATTTTGCCATTCCCCCTTTGTGCTAAGCAATTAGGCTAATGAAGTAGAGTCCGGCGCGAATGAATGGCGGAGCCCAGCGTTCTTGGCATTCATTCACCTTTCATGTGGGTAATTTGCTGATGGTACCTTCTATGGGTTACTTGAATCTGTTGAAAGCGATGGGCCGTTTATAGAGGGGGGATTAGGATAAGTATTTTTATTACGATGTTCCCAAATAAGATGCGCTGGAATTTTTAACTTACAAACGAAGTTTAGTAGGTTAGATGTAACGTTAACGAAAATTTGGAAGTGATAGTTTCAAAAGTTGTGTTATTTCTTTGACCAGTTCGTTTTGGAAAGTTATGACAAACTGACTGCAACAAAAACACAGTGGTGTATCAAAGAAAAATATTGTTAAACGAATTGGAAAAAAAATATCGAAAAGATAAATTGATATCTTCATAATAGATTATGATTAATTGACATAGTAAATCAAAACATGATAGATGCTTTGAATATCAAAATCGTTGATAGAAAAATCAACAACACCGACCCAAAAAGTAACTGTTAAACCACACTGATGAGATGCGCTCGTCATAAATCAAAACATCGACCATTCACGTGGAAAATGAAGCCTCCAGAAACTAGTTCCCGATCAATGATCTTGGATAAATAACGATCAATCTCGTCAAAGATAAACAGGGCCAATTTATAGACGAATATGTCGATTGCAGATTTATTTGGCGTGAAAAGCGAATCGTTTGTGGGGTAGAAGAAATTGTTGAACAAACCAAAACAAGTCTCAGCCCCGGGGGCTATTTATCAAAATGTTCGATAAACAGAATGGGAAATTGAAACCGAGTCAACAGGGACCACGGAAATGATTTATTGCCATTATAAACAAAATATGGACTGATCATTTTCCATTTGGAGATTGAATTGGGACCGCCTAGGGAGTCGGACCATGTCGGGTGTCGTTCAAGTGTTATTAATTTTTAAGCCCTTTGCAGAAATGACGTGTGCGCGCAGCCTTTATTGTGAAATAATGAATGTAGGTACAGGATTTCAAAACGATTATTGCTTTTAGGTTATTAATAATCCTCAATCGTGTTCTACAAATAGGGTGACGCACTTTTTTGTTATAATAATAATGTGTGCAATCACTTCATTTGACGAATTATAAACGTTACATGCAAACGTAGACAACAAATGAAACATATTGCAGTGATCACAACTATCTCAGAATATAAGGATAAAGGAATTAAAGGATATTCTGAGATGGTTGTGATCACACTGCAATAAACTGTGATAAATATAAATTTCGATATCAATATTTGCTCTAATAGCAACGGATTGTCACTGGCACTACTAAAATTATGAATTATACATAGGTAAACCACAAAACTCTCAATTTTACATTCCTTAATAAACTGTATAATATAGTAAACGAGAAAAGCAAGAATGTTAACTAGAAGATGCTTACTTATATTGCGATATAAAAGAGAATTAAATTTCCATTAACAATCGGCAATAATATTACCATAACAGCGACTAATTTCTTAAAACGGAAGTCAACAATGGCCCTCGACTCAGCTAAACAGCTGAGATATGAAAATGAAGTCAACGTTTTTGTAAGAAGACCATAAAATTTTAGGTCCTCTTCTATATTTAGACGATATGATACGACCCAGATGGTCATGCTACCCGATTTTAGTATCTCTCGAATCTTTCAAAGGTGACCAGCGTCCGTGGGACCGCGTTATTCCTTACAAGTTCTTTCATGTGGGCTGTCATGCCCTTAGCTGCGGGACGGTGGGCGGTCCTTCGTAGGTTGGTTATTCGCAGTAACACCCGATAGCTGTTATAAAGCGTACTGTCCGTGTAACATTTCATAGTTATGAGCGCAAGGAAAAGGAAGTATATTTTTAGTTGCACGGCATCTGGTCGGTCCGTGGGCCTTTCAAGGAATTGGCTCAATTATTAATTCCCTAGTGCAATCGATTCATATTCCCGAGCGGCCTCCCGTAAAGATGCCCGGTGCTTTTATGTGAGTTGTATCGGTGTATTTTAGTTCATGCTTTAGTATTATATCATGGATTAAGTCGAATTTCATAATTATAAGTTTAATAGTGTAAATTGAAAATGTTTTTTTTAAACATTATTACTACTATACACGTTAGATAATATAATTTTGAGAAAATACAAATACTAACCATAAATACGTTATAAACATTTTCTTTCTATATCTGAGAGTTACCTTCTAATGGTTACAGTACCTACACTTATTTAAGTTTGGTATGTAAGTAAAACTAGTTTTCGAGTTTTTGATATTTGAATATTTTTGTGATAAAAAATAAAATAAACAACTCAAAGTTAACTTATAGCAACTCAAAAAAAATACATTCTTTGATATTTACGTTTTTGTCAGTATAAATACTACGGTTGGAAAGTACATGTTCAAATCATTGCAACTGTTATATCTCAGTGTTAGCCGCATCTTAAGTCCTGCATCAGTTTATTGCTACAGAGGCGAATAAATTCTTTGTAATATGACTTGTGCAGTTCGAACCGTCGTAACACAATCATCTGCTTAGCATTCAAATTAAATGTTAGCTCCAATCCTTGTTTATGCGTCCTGTTGATATTAAGGGCAAAGTGTTATTGAGAGACGTTCTCGCAAAGTGTTAATACTTAGTATGAAGTTGTAGTGAAACTCAGGCTAAATGGAAATTCACGAATTAAGTTATTGTCGGTTAAGTTTCTATTTTACAAGATTAGGTGTTTTTGACGGAATTTTCATCGAAATATTAGTTGGAATTATTAAAAGTAATCATAATTTTTTTTAATCATTACTTATTTATTTGGCTTTAAGCACGCCAAATTCGCGTACATATTTCACAGCAGTTTCAGTGTCGATCATTTTTCATATTTTTTTAAAATAATGATCTTATTTTTTTTATTAATATGTAATATATTCAGGAATTGAAGAAACTACTCCTTCGTAAGTAATTTTGCGCAAACACTACCAAAAGCTACCGTAGTACAAACGATGACAACACGATTACATTTTAAAGGGCTTAGCAGAATCATCAACGTTCTCGAAAGGATCATAATCGAGTAGCAAAGTCCATTCTGAAAATCGAATGGCAGATCGTCTCCCCTCACGCATGGAGCCTGAAGTTAAATTAAAAGGCAATCATTCCCGATGCGTTCCAGGCCGGGTGCAAGCTCGCACCCTATGATATCATGTTTGGAAAATAACTCCCTTTTTCGTTTTAAGTTGCGCAATGCTGGGTTGCTTTTAACAAACATGGTTTTGGCGCGTAGGTTACAAACATATCCAGAATGACTTTTACTAAAGTTTTAGGTTAACTATCTAAAAAGTGACTTTTTTCAGGATTATCCATTATTCATTATTCAAATGATTCGTGACTCCCAAAAATTTTGTGAAATGAGTATCGCAGTAGACAACTTAAGACACCAAATTTTCCTTCCAAATCGAAATCAGAAATTACAAAAATATCGCGTCACGGGTTGCGCCATGATAATCCGAACTCCCTAAATGGTTGTATCGCAAAATATCAATCAATCGAGTTCCAAGTGGAACAAAACCTCGTTTAATTATCCGTGAAACATTCTCGATCGTTATCAACTTATCGATATAAGGCGATGACTTCATCGTAAAAACGCGATGTGAAGTTAAAAAGTTTAAGAGCCGATATATTTTATCTCAATCGTTCCCAACTTAATTAACTTGAGATTTCACTTCGTTTAAGTAACCGAAAACGCATCGGTAATCAATTCCGAATCTCGACGGTGTTAAAGTTAATACGAGTTTTGTTTGTTTCAATTAATTGAATTTTAATATGGATTTGGTAATTTGATTGCGAGTTTTATGAAAGGGAATATTAATGCGTGCGTTTATTATAATTTTACGATCGTATTTTAGTTGCTAAATATACAAATGATTCTTGTTTTCTCAGAATAGGTTGGGTATTAAGCAATATTATTTATGGGTTTCAAAGAAAACACACGTAAGTACCTCTTTAAACAGAACAACTCTCTCGAACCTGCTATTTCATATTGATCAGTTGTTTGGCTTTCTATTTTTTTCTCTGTCAATTATATATAGAAAATGATCTTTGAAAACTCTTCTAAGTGTAATATTAGTATTTTTGCTTAATCTTATGTTTGTTCTTCCCTTAAAGTTTCAAGTTTTTCAAGACACGTCATGCCTATTGCTCGTAAAAGCTCAATAAAGCTCTGGTTAGTCACCACTACACGTGCGACGCGTTACGTCTCCATATCCCAGTTAATTAAAGTCAAATGTATTGTCAAACGCCTTTTACACTGCATAAATATTTCCAACACCACCTCTATAATAATACAAAAAACACCCCGGTTTTAGTGCCCGAGAAAAAATATCCTTATTCAAAATGCGCCGCAAATACAATCGTAAACTTCGGGACGCGATGACATAAATAATATTAAGGCACCAACATGCCAGAAAGTTTTACGAAAACAAAACAAGACGTGCAGTGTGAAGTTCTTGATGACACACAATTTTGAACTTTGTGACACTGTAATAAGAGTGCATCTTTGTCCTAGAAGTGTTCTTGTACGATTATGTTTTTAGAGTACCGTTGTAACGAAAACAAACTCTGCCGCCAAATAGAGCATTGCTATATTTATTACATGCTTTTATTTTTCGTAAATGTTAACATCAGATAAAGTAAGATTATGAAAAGTAAATGTTTTTAATATTTTTTCATATGAGAAACAAATAAAAATTCAGTCTAGTACCTATTACCTATTCGTTGAATCTTTTAGGTCATGTGGTTTCTACAAATCTATAACAGTTTAAATAAAAAATACATCCACAGACGATGCGCAATAACTGAATAAATTTTAATAATAACCATCAATGAGCATTTTTAGTTTGAAAAATATAGTTTCTAATGTCTACACTAGCAGTGGAGTGACGATCTGCGCAGGACGGCTGGTAGGAGCTGGATGCGAGTAGCCGAAGAAAGACAGAAGTGGCGTGCATTTGGACAGGCCTATGTCCAGCAGTGGACAGGGATGGGCCGATGATAATGAAACTTGCAGTAGACAGAACATACAGACTCACACATCACAATCACAAAGTCACAGAGAACATCAAAACAAAAGTCCTCAATAATCTTTTCATCGTAGTTCATATTGCTATCCCGTACGGAACCTATACTCACAAGCCATTTGTTCTTCACCATTTTTTATAGTGAAACTCGTAAAGTGCTAAGCGCTTATCACATACAGGTGTAGTTCATAAATGAAACTTTTATAGTTCTTGTCAGTCCCCTGCCGAGTGGGCCTGTTCGATTGATGGAGTTGGATGCCATGCTTTATGTCAGATACTCCGTCTATTTGCTATTGAATTATGAATGATCGAATGTCTTTATTAATGGAGGAGAGAATTTGTTTTGTGAAATGTAATGACATTAAAATGGTGAGAAGTTTGTTATTATCGTGGTGTGCAGTTAAAGCATAAGTAATCACTTTGAATTTCTAAATTGATTCTCATTAAAGTAAACGCGATCTTTATGTAATTATTATGGCACGGAAAATACATGTTTATAACTTTCACCAGTTATAACAAATGCTGTACCATAATATCAAATAATGCTTAGGTATTTTTTTTCACAATTGGGTACTTTATTATCTTAAATGTTAATAGAATGGTTTTCTTTTTAGCTATGATTTAGAAACACTCCTAGAAAACGTATGTTTCACAAGCAACTAAAATATTCACTTTCATAGATAATAATATAAATAAAAACTTTCGCGTCACATTTAACATTTTCAATAATAGTTAATTAGATCTAAACAGGTAGTAAACATTTTACGGTTTAACCCTTTACATAGTAACAGCCTAATACTGCCACCACAAATGTAACCACATAATTTCAAAGGTTCAAAAGCAATGACATATTCCAACAGTAAACTAGTTAAAAGTGTAAGCTATTCTCACCTTTGTCACCAAGATATTAAACCAGCTTTTTCTCCAACAGTGGCAGCCCACAGTGATGTGCCTCTCTACATCGGAATCGCGGTAGCTGTGGTGGTCTTCTTGGCTGGAGCTGCGGTGGTCTACAAGCTTTTACAGAGGAAGACCAGAGACCATTCGCTGTATACGATGACCAGGACTGGTGAGTTATAGAAGAGAGTTTCGTAAATCCTTACTAATATTTTGATTATTCAAAAATTATTCCGACTCTGTCTGTCTGAACAAATTGAATGAAATGTGGTATTCAGGTAGTCTAGAGCTTGAAGAAGCTTATGTAGGCTTATAGTCTACTTTTGACCTACCTTATTTTTTGCTACAAACGTCTTTATGCAGACGGAGTCGCGAAATAAAAGCTGTTTCATATTGAAGTAAAGCCTTCCATATTTTGTGATGATAAATGGACATCGTTTGATTGAAGCTTGTAAACTTAAGTCTAAACCAAGTA
Organism: Maruca vitrata; assembly: GCA_039566165.1. Classification (NCBI taxonomy): domain Eukaryota; kingdom Metazoa; phylum Arthropoda; class Insecta; order Lepidoptera; family Crambidae; genus Maruca; species Maruca vitrata. Next base: position 1,903,010 of record CM076917.1, read on the forward strand.
TACCAGGACTATTCTTCCTGTTATACACCATAGATATTCTCTACCTACTACAAAAGAGATACTCTACTTTCATACTCTACAAATCACGAGTACAAAGAAAAACTACAAAATAAATCTTTGACAGATGTCTTTGTTTTCGTTCTATGTCTTGGTAACTACCAACTCTATACTAATCTACTTTACCTTTGTCTACCAGACTTCCAACCGGAGATGTACCCGACCGTAGAGAAGCAGTCTCTATCATTAGCGCCTGACCTCATGCAGCATAGGCCTCCGCGGTACGAACACCCTCCCCTGGACACCAGAGCTGAACACCATTACGATGTACCGCACCTCACTAATAGGTACGATGATAAATCAAAATTAAAAAATCAAAATCTCTTTAGTTATGTATGGTATGGCAATTTACATGCTGCTCAACAGACAACACAACAACACTTACAACTGCCTCGTTAGTCTATTGGTAGCAAGCGCTGCGTAAGGACCGAGAGGTCCCCGGTTCGAGTCCGGGGTCGGGCAAAATTTGTGTGAGTATTTCTGTAAAGAAATTACTCAGCCCGGAGTTAGGAAGTTGGCGGTTGAATGAACGCCCGTGCCTCGGAAAGCACGTTAAGCCGGTGGTCCTGCGCCCGATCTCTCATCGGTCATGTTGGGTTGCCGTCTCAACGAATTATGAGTGAGGGAATAGAGAGTGCACTTGTGTTTGCGCACACGCTTGTGTACTATAATATGTCGTGCGCACTCGGGTGATCTCAATTGAGATCGGCCACCATGGCTGAAATCGGTCGGACCCCTTATTTTTTTTTAATATCTAAAAGATAAAAAAATAGATTGATCTGTAACCCCTCATTGACCCGGTGAAATTACTTAAGTAATTTCACGGTCAGTAGTAGTAGTATACCTACTCGTAAGTAAATTGTTCGCGAAAACTTTATCAATATCAAAATTGTAAATGAAAGTCTTTTAAAGCACATAATTATTTCAGCAAACATATTATGTCGACATACTGACGAATTCTTCGCTTAGCTTTTTCGTCATTTCGTCTTGCACAACTTCTTTTACACGTCATCAAACAACCGAGGGGCGTCTGCACTGATATCATATGGATTATTGTAGTAACATACAGTTTCTCCTACAGCTACGCATCTCCGGTAGACCATCAGGTGACGCCGTGCGCGTCCAGCAAGGGTCAGAGTGACGACTACGACAGCAAGCCCTACAGCGAATCAGAGCATTCTGTGTCCAGTTGTTTTACCAGTTGTGAGTATATTTTTATCTTTTTTATTGTTGAGAGAATGAATGACAGATGATTAAGGAAGGGTATATACACCGTGAAATTTGAGTGGTTGTTTTCCCGTGGCAGAACGATTTGCCTTTAGTAATACTATCGAATCATGCAAATTTTTCCTTGAAAAAAAAAATTTTTTTCAAATTTTACACACATACACACATAATCACGCCTTTTTCCCAGAGGGGTAGGCAGAGATCACTTCCAGCGATCCACTTTTCACATCTGTGGGAAACGTGACGTGACGGGTTGTGGACCACGTCGCCGCCATTCTGCCTTGTGCATTGTTTGAACAAGGTCATTGCGTTCCCACGAGTAACAAGTATATATGACGGGGGAAGGAAAAGGGGAGGAAGGATACTATCGCCTCGGATGATTTGGACTGAGTCGATAGTAGCTCGAGGAGCCGGGGTCGCTTACCCGTATACCGTTCACCAACCACCGGACAGGTAGTTTTCAAATTTTCAAAGTAGTAATTTCCCAACTCGAAAACGAGAGAAGCTATCGTTCTTTTATAAGATGTGACGTAATCAGGTACTGTTTGCCCCATGAAATCGATGCTTAAAGCTGAAGAAACTCTACGCCCTAAGTAATAAAGCGGTTCGAACGTGCTTTCGAGTTTCGGTTAAACCTTTCGTTAAACCGGCATTTATTGATTTTAATAAAAAAGAACTGCACAAATCTATTGTGCTACTGAGATAGAATCATTTTACTGCGGGAAAACAACAACTTAAATTTCACGGTGTATAGAGAGGGAGTATATAAATGGAGATATCGACAGGGGAAGACCAAGAAAAACCTTCCATGAACAAATAGGTCAACTTAAAGGAGGTCAAATCAAAAGTACCCGTAATTGACGAGCATGCATGAAGAGGTTGATGGATGTGGATGAAGCGAGAGTGGTTTGCCAGGACCGTAGCACATTGCAGGAAGTGATCTCTGCTTACCTTTGGGGAGAAGGCGTGATTTTATGTAAGTTTTATGTAATTATATTTTACCACATATAGGACCCCAAGTTCATCTATATTATGTAAGAGCTTAGCTCTTCTCGGTGGAACAATTTCCAATCTTTCTTTGAGAGTCACAGTCTCCCTAAAACTCTTTGTACGTAATATGTAAAGTGGCAATAGCTACTTGATCCTAGACGCGACTTTTTTGACTAGGTTATAGCATTCATGGAAGCGAGCGGACAATATTGATGCTTATGCGTATTGTCCCAATGTTTATTTTTACAGTGTCAAGGGACAGTAAAATTTTAATAATTTAATACGATGTCCTAGTAACCTATACCTATGAGGTAGGCAGTTGGTTAGCTACGATTTCATGGTTCATTCTTATATTGCGCATTAAATGTGCCCCTGTCTCGTGGGTTTAACCCCCATTCACTTTTTTTTGATGAATAATATTTTTATTTTTAAGACGCGTGATTTTTTTTTATCCATATATAAATATGTATAGATTTTTCTTCACTAGAACTTACACCTGTAGCTTTAAAATACCAGGCCTGACTGAATCTAATTTCTCCTCAGCACAATCTAAGTTCTAAGTACCTTACAATAGTTTGTGAAAGTCAAACGGTTTTAAATACGAAACACAGACTTAGTTCATAATTTAGATCTAATCTCTTAAATTGCACTTTCGTTCGCTATTAACTAATCTAGTACCAGTTCTGTTGTTTCCGTACATGATATACAGTTAAATGTTTATTAGAACATTAGGCATAAGTATTGTACAAAGTTAACGAGGCGAAGAGAAAAACCATGGCTCATGATTGTGAAATGATTTTAAACATGATTCATTAACATGTGTAGTAAAAAAAGATATCTAATATCATAGTAGATAAGCTGTACTCATATGGCTACAACAAGCAAAAACTAAATGTATAATTCTTATAAAAAATAATCTTAAGTGACATGTGATCCATAATTAGTTAAACTAAAATAAAAAATTAACATTTTTATTTGTTGTTTTTAAATATCAAATTTTCAAATTAAAAAAAAAAATTAACACTCAAAGGTCGATACGTCTTAATATAACAAGTACTTTAAATCTTAAAATTCCACTTGCTCTTTGGTTATCGCTTGGAATTGTAGTTGGTGACCCTGATTACGTTTCCAATAGTCGTGGGTTCGATTCCCACCCGGGCAAATATTTGTGACGAGTATTGATGTTTGTTCCGTGTCTAGATGTTATTTTTTTTATTATTTAAAACTGTCATGGTTACACAAATTGGAAAACTGAAAATGCCCTGGATGTATTACGGGTGAACTGTAGGACTGCGAGAATGACTGTAGGTCTAAGAGTAGACATATCGGACTCCCCTCTTTCTAAGTATTTTATTACGTACGACACCACTACCATCGTTCACAATATTGTCACACTGAATTCGATCACGGACATAATAACTACTAGCTAAATTGTAGACTTATAATAATTATCAACTGGAAGAGCGTTCTCATCCTACTACAGGTTCTAGAAACTTAACAGGAGCATAGATCTCATATCTATGCTTTTTTGTTAAATGAGACTTGTGTTATGAATAAAGATTTTTGTGCTTTTACATAGAGTTCTAACCCAACTTTTCCTTTCAGCTGGTTCAATGTACGACGCAGCGAACGAATCCGTCACCCTCCAGTTGGCCGAGCTGGTCTCCAACTCCCCAACATCTCAGTCGCTATCAGTCTCCAGTGCAGGGTGCAGGCTTGCCCTGCCCGCTGCGGGGGTGGCCCTGTCTATCCCTGAAGCGGCCCTGAGTAGAGGGAGGAGGGAGCAGATGTATGTCGCCGTTGTTAGGGACGATAGATACCGGCCAAGGCTTGGGAAAGGTAAGAAATGATTTTCTTCTTTTTTGTTGGACCTCATAATGTGGATCTCACTGTTGAAATAAAAAAAATGTTGTTTAGGTATTTTAAATGTCAATCGAAATGTTTCGGGGTGAGCCGCCGCTCCAACTCTAATCCGGTGATGATGATAATAGGGCTAAACACTAAGCCATCATTGTTGTTAATCTGGAAAAAATAGTCAATCTAAATCGAAGTATAGGGAGCGGGTTTTGTATTGTAGGTAGATTCGAATTGTACAATATTATACATACAAATTATTAAATACAATATATCTTCACACCAGGCTTTAAAACGACTTCTGAGACATAACAATTTATGTGATTTAACTTTTCTTACTGATATTACATTGTAGGTAAAAGCTTAATAATAATATCGAGACTTTTAAAGTTAATGTTTAGTTGATAGTACCTATGTATAAATAATTATATTTATTGTTGCCCCAAGATATCTTTATGTCAATTACTGCCAAGCCACCGAAGCAAAAATAATAAAAAGACCTTTCAAGTTATAAAAAAAGAGTAGCTGTTTGAAGTATCAATTGGTTGGGTTGTTTTGTGAAAACTTAATTGCGTGTACATAAATAAGCAGACAGGTGTTACCATTCAACAAAATAAATAACAACATTTGTCATACAATTAAACATACCGTTGTAGAGTTATTCACTGTAAAATTTTCTTGTCTTCACATTTATCGGCATTCATATTCATTACGGTAATTACAAAACGTCCCTTTAAGCCAATCTAGATTACAACCTTGGAAAGAATATAATCGCAAACCTTTGAAAGTCAATATCTCTCGCAATTATCACCGCTATTTTTACATTTAATTTCAACAGCAGACACCGCGTAGAAATCAAAGAGCTATAATTATGTCATGAAAAAAGCGTAACGCCTTAAGCAGTAACTACATATCGTATTCAACTCTCTAAGGTACTTTATTAACAACAAATTTTGCCCCGCAGGTATCACGCAACTCAGCCCAGTAGTTAAATGCGGACCTCCACGTCTCCAATTGAACAAGTCAGTCATTCTCCAAATACCGCATTGTGCGAGCCTCAAACACGGCTTCTGGAACTTGAGCCTCTACGCCATAGACCACAATAACTCGAAGACAGACAACACCCAACCGCAATGGAAGAAAGTCGTTAGCCTGGGCCAAGAGACAATCAATACGCCAGTCTTCACGCAACTGGATACCGATAAAATTTATCTAGTGACCGACATGCTATCGACTTTCGTACTCGTCGGGGAAAGTTTCAACGGGAAGGCAGTTAAAGCGCTTCAATTGGCTATATACGCACCTGCGTCGCCCAGCGAGACATGCTCGGAGTACAGTATAAGGCTATACGTGTTCGAAGACACTCCATGCGCTCCCTACTATTGCCAGGAACAAGAGAAAAAGTTAGGCGGCGTTTTACTCGACCGACCCAAAACTCTGCTCTTCCAAGATGGCGGATCCAATCTGTGCCTGAATTTGGAACACGTCAGCCCCGGCTGGAAGGTCAAGCCCGGCATCGGCTATCAAGAGATACCGTTCAATCACGTCTGGAGTTCGAATTACAATGCGCTGCATTGCAGCTTCGTTCTCGAGCGGACGCACGACTGTGACAATATTGACTTTAGCGTTTCCGCATGTCAAAGGACCAATCCGTCGTACAAACAGACATTCCGAATATCCCTCGAGGACGTGCGGAGTCGCTCGCCGCGGGGCCGTTCACCCCGCGCGGAGTCGCAGCGGAGTTTCAACATCACGGAGAACCTTTTGGAGGCTCGCATGTGCCGAAGCGAGGAGGGAGACGCCAAAAGAGCCGTGACCGTAAGTGAGGCGGGCGTCGCTGAATGCGCGGGCGAAGGCCCGTTCAAGTTGAGCGCGAGGGTAAAGAGACAGCTATGCGCCATATTGGATCCGCCGAATGCTAGAGGCAGCGACTGGCGCGCGCTCGCAGCTAGACTTGGCGTCGATCGTTACACCACATGGTTTGCTACGAAAAGCTCGCCCACTGAAGCTATTTTGGAGCTTTGGGAATGCAGGGAGCGCGGCGCTGGCGCTACCGCCGCCTTAGCCGCTGCCTTGCGCCAAATGGACCGCCATGACGCCGCCGATCTACTACAAGGAAGACCCTCGTGGTTATGAATCATCAAGGAATCGGACCTCGACTTCAATTAGTTGGGTCCCGGACTGTTACGTGCTATGTGTAGTCTAAATGTTACGTTAGAAAAACTATATAGTTTCATAGGCCGATGCCTAAGTTTGTAAAATCGTCGTAGTATATTTTGTATAGAATACTATCTTTGCTGTAGATAAGCGATGGGGAAATAAATTATATTATAGTAGCAATAATAGTGCCTACGATTGTCTTTTAAAGAATCACTGCCAACCGCTAGTTGGTCACGGTTGATTATTTTGTTAATTTTTATAAGTGTTTGAGTGTTCATTACGATATCGAAAAATTTATCGCTTAGTTTTATGTTTATTTGCAACGAATATGGTTTTTGTGCTTTTTTTGGATATTTCGATCTTGTGCCAAATCTCGGATGCCACAGCACTAGGTATTTGGCAGTAATCTAAAATGTTATACGCAATTATCTGAGCTTATTATTACTGGTATAAAATAGTGGTTTTACATAGATGTTAATCAAAAGAGGAATCATGGTATGTAGTCGGTTTAATTGTGACTTTTGTAATACACCTTGATTTTACGAGTCAGATTAGATTTACTAATGTAAGAGCTTCATCGATTACTGGAAACACGTAATTTTTATAACTTTTTGTCGTTTTAATAGCTTGCTCTATGAATACTATACTAACATAAACCTATCGCAGATATAAATAGTACTTACCAATACAAACACTTACAGAAGTCAATACTTAATATTTCGAACGGACATTTCATAAAATCGATTGACTAATATAAATAATAATGTCGCCATAGACAAATAGGCTTGCCGTCACTAATTCACAACTGTTTCAGTAGTAATTATTTACGTCCTTTATAATTCCTCTTTTGCTTCACATAAATGCTTTTATAATTTCATACTTTGATACTCAGGGTCCACGATGAAGCTAACTGTGTGGACATACGTTAAGATTAGATTGTACAACCATGATGTCATCTCTTGCTTGGGCCACATACGTTTTGAAAGGACTGCACTGAAGACTTGGCGATGCATTTATAACTTGCACTCTACGAAGTTCGCAACATAACAGTGTGATGATTACTTAGACCACTGCCTTTTTTTCTTATATAATAAGTACTTACTATTGACATAAAGGTTTGGTTTTGAATTTGTTTTTCTGTATAGGCCATTATACTGGTGTCAAAAGAATAGAGACGTTTCGAACTAAAAATTAAAACAAATAATTAAACAGTAAATGCATACTTTTTGTAACTGTTAACCTTACTACTCGATTGTATAGCAATGCAACTTAACTATGATAATAATTTTCAGATGTTTTTTCTTATGGCGGCAGTAAAATACAATAATGAATGTACTTTAGTATAATAAACATTATACATTTGTCGCTATGATTTACCAACGTAAATAATGAAAATAATTGCCCTTTACATACATGTCAAAAGCTTACTAATATTTAGCTAGAAACAGTACCCAGAAAAGCTAATATATACGTAGATATATGTAACTAACCGACACATTTTTGTACTTTTTTCTTTGTTAACATATAAAAAACGCTGTAATTAGCCAAACCTACTACTATAATAGGAACTTATATCCACTGCCACACAGTAATCATCACACTATTTAAAACTATATCTCCATAAATTCACCACTCATTTATATTATACTATGTATATAATGATTGTATATACCCTCAGCGAGTAGCGTGCATTAATCCGGTTTTGTAAATGAGTAATTATATAAACAACGCCACTGTAGACTTTATATATTTTTGTTAACGTGATGACTATTAAAATAAATGGATCTGTGATACTTAAAATAATATGAAATAAATTATGTTTAACTGTGCTTTTGTGTTTCAAATTATCTTCCCTTCCTTTTTCTAGTAATAAATAATTTTGGTTTAGTTTGAAAGCCACTGTGGACACAAATATAGATATATTAAAAATCTCATTGTTTAACGTACACATATAAAAAGATAATGCATTACCTTACTTTATGTCAGGAACTCTTACCCTAAAAATAATAAATATTATAATAATACCAATAACTTACAAACAAAAAACTAATACTATTTACTTGACGAGTATATAATAGATTGTACCTAGGTACAATAGGTAAGTATCAACATTTGCTAGCAAAACAATTACATTAGAACAGAAGCTGTAGTCTAGAATAAAATTAAAGCTTCAGAATAATTTTCCTTTTCAATTTCCGAACGGACAGCTCAATAAGACCATAGACTGAAATAACACAAACGCGGCATAAATACATAGGAGCGGGAAACGCCTCAAAGCCGCAAACGGATTTAAAAAGAAATAACTCCTCAATGTTAATGCCTAGGAGTTATAATAAAAGATAATAAATACCATAACGTATCACACAAAAAACGTCAAGCGTACAATGGTGGGTATCTCAGGAATGTCCATAGAGAACGCTACTGGACGGACAGGCGTAGAGGCGGTGGAAGCAAATTACACTTCTACAATAGACGTCACGGTAATAGTGGTGGGTAATACATGTAAATGTGGAATCTTTTGTCTGTCCGTGGGCACGTGGTTTACGATCGGTTAACGCTTCACACGTTACAGGAGTGGCGGGGTATCGCAAGGTGCTAGTACGAGCGGATTGTGTATATAGGAAGTCAGCTGGTAAGTTTGAAGTTAATTAAAATAGATTGTTACTCCTTGAAAAGGTACCTTATACTTTTTAGAGATAGTTATTAAATTCTGTAAATTGGATAAGGATTGGTTACTTATAATATATTTTTGAATTTGACTGGCTCGGTGGAACAGTGGTTAGTGACCCAGGTTTACTACCTACAGTTCCAAGAGTCGTGGGTTCGATTCCCACTCGGGACAAATATTTGTGTGACGAACATCGGTGTTTGTTCCGTGTCTGGGTGTGTATTAAGTATATTTAAGTATATTTGTGTATCCACTGTTGATTCTGATATCTGTAACACAAGTGCTAAAGCTACTTACCACGGGATCAGATCAATGTATGTGATGTTGTGTAATATTTATTTATTTAAAATATAATAAAATAAACTTGGTTGCTGATTAAATGTGCACTTGAACGATTTACTATGAGGTCGTTTTAGTTCTCCGTCGTATTATCCAAAAATAATTATTTTATAAGCCTATTATGATATGATACTTATTCAACATAAAAAATAGCTGAAAGAGTGGTAGTGACTACGGAAGATGAAATAATATGCAATTATATAAATAAGATTTTAATAAAATATCTTCAAATCAGCTGTCAACCTAAATTTGAGTATATAGTGTAGTGTAGTCGTAATTCACACACCTACACTATGATACATCCTGCGCAATCAGCTGATTTCCATTAGCATCGGTCGCCGTTACCAAAATCGGTCGAACACCTTTACTACTCAGTACCTACCTACATTGCTGTTAAACTGTCATTCAGGTATTCATGAGAATAAACCCCTATTCGCTTGTTATCTTTACATTAGTCACCCTTGTTACATAAAAATTACCGCTCAGTTCACACTGCGGAGTGCTTTTATCGTTAATCGACATTTTGTTTTGAATACATAATGAGTACGTATGTCAAACAGACAGAGAGAAATGGCATGATCCCTAATTCTGAGTGCATCGGCAGGTGGCGATACGGTCGAGCGACAGTGGATGTCACACGCAATTGTTTCTGTTGCTACATGTTTTTGTGGGGTAACTTTAAAAGCGTTTAGTAAAAACAGTATTTACAGGTTAAGGTGAACTACGGCAAAAAATAGAAAAAAAAAACGGCAAGAAAATAATGATACGTTTTGAATAGGTGAGCAAAATGGGTGGACCACTAGAAAAAAGTAACCACCACCTCAGAGGAAAGGTTATAGAAGTTCGTTATCTTTTTAACATGTCGGTATTACATATAATGTTTTTAAATTGGAAAAAAATCACATTCAGGCCCGGCTGGACGGGGACTCGAACCCACGATCTTGAAGTTACGCGTCTCACGTACTACCAATTATACTATCCAGGCATTACGTTACGTTAAATCTAGTCTACATCAAAATATTAAACATATGCATAGAAATCATACCGGACTATTATGCAGAAAAGGTGTGGACATCGAATTCCTTCGAGCGTAGGTATATTAGTATCCAGGATTACTGCATAAACGTACATTTGACTATACCAATATTAGCTAGTGAAAGGATGGGCTTCAACTCAGAAATAAAACGATGATTGCTCAGATATTTTCGGATGTAATTCGGATATTTGTTCTACAGACGTCCATTCCGTTCAACAGCTCGGCAATAAGTGACGAGTATCGAGTAAAAATTATAAACGTCAAATCGGACAGACCAAGGAATCAAAATAACAGTCACTGATACTAGTGACAAAATGTAACAGTTACTCGATACTCGTCACTTGCAATAATTATTATAAATCAAAATATGATAATATTTATATAAACATAGTCATAGAATGCGATGACCTTACAACTCGGCCATCCTTCACTAAGTGAGCCCTCTCACTGACACATGATTACAATATAATTTTTAAAAAAAATAAAGAAATATCTAATGGTACAATTGAAACGTTGTTTAAAGTTCATTAATGTTCTTAACAATATATTAAATACTATACACAATCTGTCATGATCTGCAGCCATCTATGCGTGACCAGTTATTAGGTGCTATTCGCTATCTGCACTGTTTGCTCACGACTCACGTATATACTTTGTGCACAACGCAATCTATCGCGATCTACAAACATCTGTGCGCACCTACAACATAGCTCGCACTGACTGCTCATAACTTGTGCTTACATTAGACAAAACAATATTCAAAATATTTACTCAAGAATTTACACATAATTAAAATTACACATCTGATACAGAAGAAAGCATAAATCTAAAATGATCATCTGTGCGAAACTGAAGTATAAGACAGTTTCATTCTCTTTCTGCACTGATCATCGTAGTTATGCATCTTAATCGCTATCAATATCGCTTCAAAATCATATCAATTAACAACACTCGCAATCATCTATGCAATTTCAAAATAATTATGCTATTCCCTGACTATGGTTGAACATAATAAAGTCATCAGAGAAGTTCAATTCAGTTACGTTATTCATTAGCTGTAAATCAGTACACATAAATATCTATTATAATCAAACAAACAAATTTATTTATCGATTTCATTGTCTTTGTCGCTGTATTCATTGTCATTTTCACTTGCCTCACTAGAATAATCATTAAAATTAAGCCATGGGTGAATTTTATCAATCGCTACAATGTTCTCGTACCTTTTGTTTCCCTTCCTAGTAAGTGGAGTGTCTTCGACTAAAAATCGGTCATTCGGTAAAATTTTCATAATCCGATACGGGCCCTGAAACTTTGCTACTAGTTTTTTAGATTTGCCTAAATGATCCTTATCTATTACTGTTCTTTCTATTCTAATTAAATCACCTTCTTTGTATGATGTTGTACATCTGCGACGATTCTTATCAAACCTACGCTTGGCTACTTCTTGCTCTTTATCAATTTTATTCTTAGCATCTGATCTCAGCTGCATCAGTTGGGTACCGCTCGCTAACTGAGATGTTTCCAGTGATAACATCTCCTAACATATTTTCTGATGTAGTGACAAGTTTACAGCCAAACAACAGCTCTGAAGGGCTTTTACCCGTACTTTTATTAATGGTTGTGTTTATTCCTAATTGGATGTCACCTACATGCTCATCCCAGGTATTCTCATTTTTGCCATGACATTTAGTACTGAGAGCATCTAGTATAGTGCGATTAAATCTTTTCAACCTGTCCGTTCGCCCTAGGGGTTGCAACGGCATTTAAAATGTGTTTAATAATTAGTTTATCAGTAAACTCTTTAAATTTAGAACTCGTGAAACACGATCCCCTATCTGTTATTAGTCTTGAAGGTGTTCCAAAATAACTGAAATGTTCTTTGAACATTTTGATTGCAGACGAAGTTTTCGTATCCCTCACACAACGTATATTAACAAATTTAGTAAAAGAATCAACGATTACCAACATATAAACATTGCCCCGCCTAGAGCGAACAAACGGACCAAGATGATCTGCGTGCAGCGTATGAAACGGCATCACTATCTTAGGGATAGGATGCATAAAACCCTCCCTTTGACCCGATGGTGCCTTGTGATGTGCACATTGTAAACACGCCGAGACATACTTTTTTGCAAAACGACGCATTTTGGGGAACCAAAATGTCTTTAACACGCTTTATTTCGTCATCATTTCCCTGTACTGTCGCAATCCAATCACTAACCTCAACTTGTAAAACATCAATTATATGGGCCTCAACCTGCGTCGGTGGCTCAGCCACCGGAGCACGACTGAGAACGTCTACATGAGCCATACGAGCACCTGCTCTGTACTCGATGCTACAGTCGTACTCCTGCAACTGCACCCACCAACGAGCAATCCGCGGAATAAGGTCTCTCTTTGTTAAGGTCGTACGCAGTGCGTTACAATCCGTCACAATTTTAAATTTTAGCCCTAGCAAATAAACTCGAAAACGACTAAGTGAAGCAACTACTGCGAGGGTCTCGAGCTCAAAAGAATGAAATTTCTGTTCATCTGCAGTTGTTTTTCGGCTATAATAGGCTACTGGCTGAAATTGACCTTCTTTATTGCGCTGCATCAAAATACCGGCAACACCGATTTTTGACGCATCCGTATGTAATTCCGTTTCAAGGTTGGCGTCAAATAAGGCAAGTACTGGTCGTTCTTTAAGTTTTTCTTTTAACACGTTAAATGCTTGTGTGTGATAGTCAGTCCAATTCCACGAAAACTTTTCTTTCAGAAGGTCAGTCAAGGAACATGCTCGACATGGAAACCAAGAAAATCTAATTCCTTTTGAAAGAAGTAACATTTTACCAACTTTAGTGTCAAATTTGCATCAGCTAAGAGTTTTAATACTTCTTCTAAACGTAACATACCCTGCTCAAAAGATCGCGCCGGTATTAGAATGTCATCCATATACAAAACTACATATTTGAGTCTAGACAAAACCTTATTCATAGCCCGTTGAAATATTGAAGGGGCATTAGCCAAGCCAAATGGCATTCTTTTAAATTGGTACTGCCCGTCAGGCGTAACAAATGAAGTTAAGTGCTGAGATTTCTCATCAATTGGGATCTGATAATAGCCCGACGCAAGGTCAAGACTAATAAAAAGTGAATTACCAGATAACCTATCCAATTGATCATCGATCAATGGAAGAGGGTAATGTTCTTTCCTAGTTTTGTTGTTGAGAGCCCTAAAGTCAACGCACAATCTCTTATCACCCGTTTTCTTCTTTACGAGAAGGATCGGGCTAGCGTAAGAAGAATTGCTCTCGCACACAATATCGGCATCAATCATCTCCTGTACCATTGATCGAACTAATTCACGTTCAGGATAAGACAACCTATAAGGGCGGTAAACCACTGGCTGACTGTCATTTAACTGGATCTCCATTTTTACTACGTTAGTGTACCCTAAATCTTGCAAACTAGAAGAAAAACAACATTCGTATTGCTTAAGAAGTCGTTTAAGTTGAATGACTTCAGCGTCATTCAAATGTTCACCATAATTGAAATCTGATTCTATATTTGGATCATCAAAGTTGATGATATTAACGTCTAAACATGTGGAATCATTTACTACTCGAGTTACCAATGAATCTTTATTAAGTGCTATCGTATTACTGCAAAGATTAAAGACTAATACTCCTCCTCACCATTGTTTAATTTATATTCACCCGGTAATAAATAAAATTCATTGCCTGGTAAACCTCGTAAAGAACCTTTCACATACACTGACCCGGAATAATTATTATGAGAATATATAGGAATCGTTACCATTTGACTTGGTTCTAATTGAACTACTTCTTTGAGATATAAATTTAATTTCATTATAATTTCTCTTTTAAAAGTCAAAGAATCAGATGTTTTAATTATTATTATTCCGGGTTTTTCTGTAAAGCTATGACCAATTAATACTGGATATTTGATGACACTATCCTCGACTACATAAGCATTTACCTTCTCTATAATATCATGAATGTTAATTTCTATTTCCGCTAATCCTATCGGCATAACTACATTATTTCCCAAACCTCTCATGGCCGGTAAGCTATCACTAGACCAGCATATTCCCATATTTACTGCCTCACTCCGTTGTATTAAAGTACACTGGCTGCCAAGATCTATATAACCTTTTGTATTATTACCATTCACTTTTAAGAAAATTAAATATTTATTGTTACCACTATTGTCTAAATCTACTTGCATCACCGACTTGTCGGAACCCTTTTCATTGCCTTTATTCGAATCATTTGGCAATCGGGGGCAATTTATAGTTGAATGTCCTAGTCTATTGCAAACGTTGCATTTTAGTATTTTTTAGGGCAGCGAAAACTAAAATGACCGGGCTCGCTACAATTATAACATACCGCCGATGTACTAGACTGAGATTTAATTTTACTGTCATTACTAAATGATTGCCTAGGATGCAAATTAACTTGATTGAAAGAACTTCGTTTATCTTGACCCATAAACCTTGACCTATCACCGTCCCTGTCTCTTGTTTGTTGTTTTATTGACTGAAAATAATTTAATACCTGTTCTGGTTCCTGACATTTAGCGGCTTTTGCTCCTAATCTTAATGAACGATCTTCAATCCCATATAATAGACAGTCCACGGCACGTTTTCCAAAAATTTCGCATCTATTTAATAGATTAACCTTTTCATAATAGTACAATTCTAGGGACTCGTTAATTTTAACTCGTTTTGATAACATTTCGGTCAATAATTCTGCGTAATCATCACTACTAGGAAAGGAATCGATCAATTTATTCTTCCATTCAGGCCAGGAAAAAGACATTGTCGGTAAAGCTTGGTACCACGTACGTGCGACACCCACCAAGCGAGGCAACGCATAGTGAATAATCTGGTCGTTACCCCAATTATATAATTTTGCACATTCCTCGACTTTTTTAAGCCACATGTGAATGGTTTGCCCCTTTACCATGGGGTCAAACTCAGGAATAACGTTACCTAGCATTGGAAACTTGTTACCTTCTGGCCTAACACTACTCAATGACTTTATTAATTCCTTAAAAAATAATTGTGTCTCATTATTAACATGACCCTGATTATTATCACTGCACTTCTTACTTGGTGAGGTATCCCTGCGTACGGTGCTGCTCGACGAGCTGCTGCCACTGCCATCACGATCAGATGAAACCTGCCTGCGCCTGCGTCTTGAATACCGCTTCTTCTTTCGGCCTCTCTCCGTGCTGCGACTCGGGCGATGATCGTGTCTGCGCTTGCGGCTGCGTGTCCCGGACTTTCTTCTTCCCGTGCGAGTCTTCGATCGACCCTCTCGTTCACTCATATCAGTTGACTCACTCCGTGTGACTCGGCGATGTCGGCGACGTTTCGATTTAGCTGATTTTTGAACACTCCTTTCATGATCACGATGACGTTTACGTTCCACAAGGTCTGGGGTATAACGAGAACGGCTTCTTCGTGATTTATGGCCGTGATCTACAACGCCATCCATTTTTTCGTTTTTATTACGTTCAATTCAAATATAAATGGATGTGTAAAGAAAAAAATATATTATGTACTTTTTCTCGCAAATAGTGGGTGTGCTTGTACAATCCCACTTCTGAGTTGAAAGGATGGGCTTCAACTCAGAAATAAAACGATGATTGTTCAGATAATCTCGGATGTAATTCGGATATTTGATTTACAAATGTCCATTCCATTCAACAGCTCGGCAATAACAGTCTAGCGAAAGCTCGAACAAAAAAAGTTTACTATGGAGTTTGAGCGGCAAATAATGGCGGATATATCTGTCCTGCTCACTCAGTACGATTTCTCTTTCATTCATTTTCAAATCCATAGTGATTATATTCTCTTTGGTCGGAGAGTGATTATTTTCTCTTTGGGTCGGATCTGTCATTTTATTATGAATGTTGAACGACATTTTGTTTGCTTAGATTTCAATATAATTTTTTTACAGTAAATCGTGTTTTTATAAGCAGATTCCGGTATTATTGCATTAATTGCATAAAATGGCACCAAAGAAGCGGTCTCTAACTTGTGAAATTTGTGGAGATCGTGCTCAACGTATAGACTGCGAAAAAGGAAGTTCATGGCAAAATTTCCTTTCGATGAGTCCTGGTAAGCATAGAATCAAATACATTTTACCTTCTGATAATTAATTACTCGATAAGCAAGCCAAATACAAACATATTATGCTAAAATAGATTTTCATTCGTATTGTGTACTAGTGTTGTACTGTTATGATAACTTGTAAGAATAAGTAAAGATCACATTAAATCAAAGGGAGCACTTTGTTGCATGAGGCCCGACCACACTGGCCTGGGGGCATAGAAAAATAAAAACTATATTAATAAGAAATAATGAAAAATGTGTGAAAACCAAGGGGAAAAAAAGTTTAGTAAGTACATTAATAAATCTTTTAACTTATTTTCAGATGCCGACCGTGGGTGAGTTAGCGGGAAAAGAAGACTTAATATATGTGCCCATAGAAAATCAATCACCAGACCAGAATCAAGTGTGTACCAAATTTCAGATCAGATCGTACGGGGCGAGCTAAATAAATCCGGATTATAAAAAAAAAGTGTTCATAGTGTTTTATTTTGTGTCCACATTATTTTCAACCTTGTATTTTTAATACATTAATATTACAATACATCCTTTTTTTTTTAAAGCGTCTAAAGCTTTTTTTTTTTAAATGAAAACGTACTGATATTCTCTTTGGTATACTGTAGCACTATTTGGTCCGTCATATTGGCACTACTGCCATTTGACATTTAAATGTTTTATGTTGGTATTGAAATGCCATCTAAACTGATTCTATTGGCTAGTACGTGAGTCCCGACTCTTAAAACGTAGTGATTATATTCTCTTTGGGCACTTACTCGATACTCGTCACTTGCAATAATTATTATAAATCAAAATATGATAATATTTATATAAACATAGTCATAGAATGCGATGACCTTACACTAGCTATAATGTAATCTCATGTATCAGAAAATAATCAAGGATGCTAGGCACTCAGAATTACTTGTCTAGGAGAGTAAAATAGAGGCGTCCCGCCTACATAGGCACCCCACCTGCACCTTCATTTTTTGGGAATTCATTTAAATATATTATAACGCCATTTCGGCTAGGGGTCGTAAATAGGCAGGTGTGGTTATAAAATAAAAATTACAGCCGCTACCGTCAGCTTATCAAGCCTCATTTGTGCATACAATGGGATGTGTTTTTTCTTTTTTTAAATTCAAATAGTTCGGGTAAAACGTTGAAGTTTTAGTTTGATTGATGTTTATTGCACCGTTTTGATAATGGATCTAGGATGAGTATAAAGTTTTATTATTTTAAACTATCAATATGGTTTTTCTGAAAGTATTATTAAAAAATATAGATGCAATATAGGATTCTATTCCTACATCTTTAAACTAACATTATTTTGTGATGGAGACAGATTTTTTAATTTCTATCACTTAAAGTCAATACAAGAAGCTAAATACATACAATGGTGAACCTAGGTACTCGGTTGTGTACATTAATTGTTTTTTGCTAACATAAATTAAGGATAGATAAATACAACTTTAAAACGAACGATACGAATAGGTACTTATAATCTCGAGTTATTAAAGTAAACGTCTAGCCATGAATTACTAAACGTAATCTTAAAGATCATCATTTGCAAACAGTATGTAACATACCTCCTCCCTAATACAGGGTAAAATGTAGAGCCACTAGGTTGGACACATCTTTAAAATCTTGACCCATTAAAATAAACACCCAGCAACTAATTACTGAATGTAATACCGAAGGTCCATATTCACAAACAAGTATATAATATGCCAACCTCCTTCTCCCTAATGCAGGGCAACCCTTTTTCGTGATACACAAACCAGAATGACTGTCAACTACAGCCTGACCAGCGAATCAGATAACGTCAGCGGAGAAGCCAACTAATTGGACGGAAGACATGCGTCTGGTCACGCTACATCGGTTTCGGGATCAATTTGGAACTTAATCAATTTGTTGGATTAATTTCGTAGTGTTATTTTATAAGATATCTAGCACTGATAAATTATAGAGCTCTTGTACATACTTACTACAGGTTACGTAAATCTTTTATTTATGGTTTAAGCGTCACTATTAATTTATGTACTCTACACACAATCGAATAAGCATAGTTCTTTAGCGCTACCATAAGTTGTGACAGACTCGATATCGCCTATGTAAGAAATGTCCATGAAAAAATGTACAGCGCCCCTAGCGGTAATACTAAGAACTAAAATCGGTAGTATGAAAAAAGCAATTCGATAGGTTTTTAACGTACGTAAGTTATAGATAGCTAACTCATGGCAGCACTATTTATATTTATAGTTTTTGGCCGCAACAACGTCCGCGTGAAATCGTTTATCATGCATAACATTACTTCCTATTAGCAAAGTCGGTTACAGGGCATTGCCTTTTTTTGGCCAATATCCATTCTCAGGCTCTACTATACATACAAAATATTTAATGATTTAGGTTCAGAAGCGAAGTGAAAGACTTACAAAGTTTGTCAGTTTCGTATATTATTCAACTAGTGACCCGCCCTTACATAAAGATCTGTTCCCGATACTAGGTTGGGCCTGTCCTGTGGGGAAAGAGTTTTGAATACACAGGTAGTATTTACGACACATAAGGTACCTGATACAAATAAGGCCTATGCCAAAATAAGGCCTATTTTACTGACTTTACCCTATTTTTAACCGACTTCAAAAAAAGGAGGAGGTTCTCAATTCGTCTGTATGTATAATATATTTTTTTTTTTTTTTTATGTATGTTCACCGATATTTTCGTCAATTATAGAAGGATTTCAAAAATTTTTTTTTGGTTGGATAGAGTTTACTTCCGAGGTGGTCCCATTTTCACCAGACTCGGATCTGATGATGGGATCCTGGAGAAATCGAGGGCAACCTTCAAATTTTATAGGGACATGTACCGCATTTTGCATATTATCTGAAGTCATATTGGCATTTGCTTCTGGCTATCATAATCTTATGATGCTGAGCTGATGATGGAAGGTCAACTCCTTAATAGTTATGAGTAAAAGAATATATTTCAATACTGTATACATATTAAGACTATTAGTTATAATATCAGTAGCATTACAGGTGACCTAAACTATTAGGTTGACCAGTCTAGGATCTGATGATGGGATCCAGGAGAAATCGAGGGCAACCCTCAAATTTTATAGGCACATGTACCGCGTTTTACATATTTTCTGAAGTTATATTGGCATTTGCTTCTGGCAATCATAATGATATGATGCTGAGCTGATGATGGAAGGTCAACTCCTTAATAGTTGGGAGTAAAGGGATAATTCTTTCAAATCTGTGTACATATTGATACTACTAGTTATAATATCAGTAGAATTATAGGTGAGCTGAACTAATAGGGTGTAAAAAATGTAACACTAAAAAGGATGAAAAAAATTGTAAACAAAAAAACCGCCTTCAAAACCCGACTCACTAAAAATTACAAAATAATATAATACGAACATTAATCTGGGGATGAAGTTGATTTGTTGTTGGGGGCGGCGCCAATTAAATTTTTGAGGGAAGCTGGATGAAATATAAAGTGCACCGCCTTCTACAACATATCAAATTCATACCCAGATTAATGTTCGTATTATATTATTTTGTAATTTTTAGTGAGTCGGGTTTTTGAAGGCGGTTTTTTTTTTTGTTTTTACTTACATTTTAAATTAAAAGATGACTTTTTTTTTAAAATATCACACAACATCACACATACCTCTACGTTATATTGATCTGATCCTGTGGTAAGTAACTTAGCACTTGGGTTACGGATATCAGAATCAATAGTGGATACACAAAAATATACTTAAATATACTTAATACACACCCAGACACCCACTCACACAAATGTTTGTCCCGAGTGGGAATCGAACCCACTTATACACTAAATAGAATAATTAAATCACTTTGAATGATTTTATACCATCAATTATTAGTAGTCACGTTTTTTTCCTAACTGACTTACGATGATGGCTTGGAGCGTCATCATCACCGGATTTGGGAGGTAGCGGATCGCTCTCAAAATTAGTCCCTAAAATTTGTCACGATAATGTTAGTATGGTTGTTTAAAGCTCTCACTAACTAAAACAAACTAAAACCATGTAAACGCACTTCTAATCTCGTCTTGGAAACGATCCGTCTATTTATCTGTCTCAAATGCACGTAATGGCGTCTTCGCGAGTCTACGGAGGAACGCTATCTCTGCCACGGTGCCAAGTGTCTAGACAGACTGAAACACCATTCCCTTGGAGCAATGCTTCACTTACAATGAAATGGTGACTTTTATTTGGAAGATAGAGTACTTTTCTAGATGGATGGTGCCTAACCTTTTAACGGTTCGATTCAAATCCACGTGGGAGATAGCTTAAGCTTTTCTAGGTAGGTACGATGTACTTAAAAGACAGTGGATAAGAAATGTGCTGTCGTGAAACCAGCTTCATAGGCATTTCGTAATGTAGGTAATCAATCAATCTCCGGTTATGGAAGGATTTAAAATCATAAGAGAAGGAAAACATCGTAAGGAAACCTGCACACCTATGAAGAAATGCTAAGACTGTGTGTGTATTCGACCAACCCGCACACGGCCAGCGTGGTCGACTAAGGCCTAATCACCCTAGTTAAGGTTAGGCCCGTGCCCCAGCAGTGGGGACGTATATGGGCTGATGACGATGATGATGTAAGAGAACTGCCAACTTGGCAGAACATTTGCACTTACACAACATTATAAATATCGGTTTAAACTCTCGAAATCGTGATTTGTTTCATATTCCGTTGTGTAGAACAAATTATGCACAGAATACATTTCTGCACAGATCTTGTAAAGAATACAACTCTAAATTTAGTGATATAGATATGTTCAATTACTCTATAGGTTTATATAAAAAAGAATTAAGACTTGCCCTATCAAATAGCTTAGCATGACTTGGTTAACTTGTTCTTTAAACATTTTTTTTTGTTATTGTTATTAGTGTTTAAATTGATCTAGATCATAATTATTTGCCGATTTAGTGTGCTCAGGTTAGGTACTATTTAACGGTGGAAACTTCACTGATTTATGTGCAATTTATGTATTTTCTATCTTTATGTGTTAAGTGTAATTGTATGTTTCCCAAAAATAAATAAATAAAATAAAGAAATAAATAAAACAAATGAAGATAAAACCATCAATTTGGTACACAAAATGGCTGTTTTTGGGTCCTTATTAGGAAGGGATGCTCTATACAAACACTTGTTTCGTATAAATAAGGATTCAGCCGGAACCATAGTTGCACGCACAGGATGGTAGCGTTTCAATAGCCTCCAACCTCGACCCTACGTGGCCCTTTATAGGGCTTCCTCGAAGACGCCCTACTACTGAAAGGGTCTGAAATGCCAGCTAATCAATCGCTAAGGGCAGCCCCTAGTTATAAATGTGACAAAGGACGGGCGTCAATTCATCAGCTAGGGTGGTAGGGATGTAGTTAGTGTCGATTAAAATTACCAAATTCAAATGTTGGAACGTCATTTTCTTGTTGTACTTAAAGATGCAAATATATTTATTAAATGTATTACTTAAAACAAAACAATAAGGAAACTGAAACTGTCCAGGATATTTACCATGTTGTATTGTTTTAATGAGCTCCCGATATTTCGGCACTGTTGCAAGCGCCATGATCACGGGTGAACTCATTAAAACAAAACGACATGGTAAATATCCAAGACAGTTACAGTTTTCTAAAACAATATGGTATGGTTGTTTAAATATAGTTAAAAAAGCCTAAATTGGTGGCCCACGTGAACAGCGCATCTGTTTAATCATTGAAAATTAATTATAATATTATCATTAAAAAGCAAACATGATGTTTTTCAATCTACACCATCTTCGCATTGTTCCTCAATTGAATCAGAATACATTATCTTGTCAGTCTGTATGGTCCTACTCATCGCACAAGATCACTTTGTAATCTACTTGCTAAAAGCTTTTAAAATAATGATGTTATGTTATGCATGTATTGTTCGTGTGTTAAATTTAAATAAATAAAATATCACAAGTTACATTTTGAAAACACCCTGAGTTTATCGATAACTACATTCAATTATTAAATCTCCCGACATCACTAGAGGGGACGTGAGTGACTGCCAACTATTTCCTTTCACTGTTAAGGCTTCTTTTTGTGAGGGAACTAGGTAATTCCGCCGTACAATTAGACCTGCTTTCTACAAACAAACCGTGTAACAATGCAGTCCACTTCCATATAAATTGATTCCAGATTGCATTCTTCATTTTACCTTTTGTAAGGGACTGAGGTAGGTATGTATTCACGTACTTAATATTATTATTCGTTTTTTAAAACAGAAAAGATTTCGTTTTTTTTTAAGTTGGTTTACCTCTAGTCGACGTATGTGCCTTCTACTCTTGCTATATAGAACTTTCTCGTTTAATATGCTTTACTTTCAAAGTTGACTTGAGTCTTGATTGGCTCGGCGGAACAGTGGTTAGTGACCCATGGTCACTACGGTCGTGGGTTTGATTCCCACTCGGGACAAAAATGTTTGTTCCATGTCTGGGTGTGTTAATAAATATATTTAGGTAAGATATTTGTGTATGCCACTGTTGTTTATGATTTCTGTAACACATGTGCATAAGCAACTTACATCAGAATCTGAACAATGTATGTGATTTTGTGTGATATTTGTCTACAATGTAGACATGTTATACATAAAATCACGCCTTTTTCCTAGAGGGGTAGGCAGAGATCACTTCCTAGCATGTGCTACGGTTCTGGCACGACTCTTTCACTTCATCCACATCAATCTACCTCTTCATGCTTGTCAATTACGGATACTTTTGATTTGACCGCTCTCCTCATATTTATCAAAGTAGTAAGTTAAACATTAATACCAACGTAACTAAGCCAGCTTCGTTGTAGCCCAGTCCGTGCCGCACAAAGAACCAGAGGATATGTGTCAAAGTCCGTCGTGCCATAGTTCTCGATTGCTCCCGTTGCAGCTAAATCATGTTTGTGCACCGTGACTGCGACTGGCTCCATAAATACGTCGCCGCCATCGGGCCCATTCAGAACTTCGCCAAAGGAAGTTAATTTCTTCTCGAACGGTTCTGAATTTGGCGTAATTGATGTTGCTATTATCGCTGATATTTTTAAGGTTAAACTAACAATACTGCTAAAGTGACGAATATTCAAGAACCGAACTTAATTTAATACCTTTTATAACTTACATTAAGTGCTAAGACGACTGGCTCGGTGGAACAGTGGCTACCGACTCAGGTTCATAACCTACGGTTCCAAGAGTCGTGGGTTCGATTCCCACTTGGGACAAATATTTGTGTGACGAACATCGGTGTTTGTTCCGTGTCTGGGTGTATTATTAAATATATTTAAGTTTATTTGTGTATCCACTGTTGATTCTGATATCTGTAACACAAGTGCTTAAGCTACTTACCACGGGATCAGGTCAATGTATGTAATGTTTTGTCATATTTATTATTTATTATAAAAGACGTGTACATACATTATTATCTCTTTAATAATTTTTTAATATAACATAATATGTAATATAATACGAATGTAATTATGTCAAACCCAATTTTATCTGTAAGTATTTAGTTAATAACTCAAACTCAATTCAATAAAACTCAATAACTTGTTGATTTCAACAAATTATTGATTTATCTCATGAAAACCCTAATATTACTATGGAATAGCACATAGAAACAGAATCTTAGCAGCGTAATTAGCACGATTTGGAAGCTTTGTCAACGGAAACAACGTTATCCAATAAAGTATACCAAAGTCTATTTACCACTTTTCCCACAAATACTTAAGGTCAGTAATGGGTTCCCAATCAAGATCTCTATCTGTCGACTCATTAACTCAAAAGTAAGGAACCCATTCTTAAATTAAACAATCGTAAAAGCATTCGCGTCGATCCACAGTCGCCCACTCCTTTTGTCCGAGCCATTTGTTAAGGGATCCAAGGTATAAGATGATAGAGAAAACCATTGTTGGTTGGTATTATTATTATAGTCTGAATGAATTTGATTTTAAATACCATAGACTTCAAGTTTTCATTAATTTTGAACCAGTCAAACCATTAAAAAATAGGTAGATGTAATTTACAAACCCGAGCGACACTAAAATTCAAAGTAAAATATTTCTAATAAATGTATTATAATTTTTTTGGACAAATAAGTTATTAAGTAATATAATAAGAAATTTTATTTGCTTGAGTGTCCGGTTCAGCTTCATCTTGTTTATTGTGATCACGTAAATAGGTAATAATATCTACTTTAATCCTAGTGTTCGCGCGCGCGAGCGAGACAAAGCATCGCAAGGAATGCTGCCCTGCTCCTGCGCGCGCGCCCCAGTCGCCGCCAGTCGCCGCACCACACCCAGCGGCTCCACACACACGACCCGTACGCGTCCCTGGCCCGTGACCTATTTAAATATTTTCTGTACCATTCGATAAGTACACAGTTTGCAATCACCACCATGATTTTTATTTGTTCTCGCTAACAAAAGTGGCGCCCCCGGGTGGGCACGAGTCGCGTGTAAATTCCTTTTGGTAACTGCATCGCGTGCCGAGTCCCATCTAATCTAACGAATAGGTCGCGCGTCGCTTCCACGTTTCGTCCGCCATCTTTCCGTCGACGTCGCCTTCATACATTGCCGTCAACGCCTACGCCTTGAAGATCCTCTGGGTGCCTGAGAAGACTCCGGTGCAGCACCTATCATCTGTATCGCAGACTGTCTACCGGCCCAGACCGTCAAGAGGAAACGTGGTCGCTGTGAGGGCCACACCACACACGTGGTCCGTAAGGAGAAGAAACTACGCTTCTGCTCTGCATCTCAACTTGCCAAGGAGCGTGTCGTGAGCCAATCATCCTTTCTAATTATTCCCCTCTTCTTAATTTGAGCATTTTGGTGAATAATTTAGTAAGTGCGCACTTCACATCTACATGTCTACCTTCTTATTTTGCGCATACTTCTACATATTAAAGTAACATCCTTCATAATAAAATTAATCTTACATGCATATCATATCGTTATCCTTATCATCATAAAATAAAATATCGAGCTATCAGCGCACTCAGCATAAATTCTGCACGAGCTTATACTGTGGTTGCCACTTCTACGATAGCTACAGCTGCCTAATTCTTGTTTATTTTTTAGCAAGCTTCAATTTATTTGCCCTTTTCTTGCCCATTTTCTTGCGCCTTGTCACTTTACCACGCTTACTTTTATGTGTGCATATTTGAACTTACCTAGTTACTTATCCATCACTATTCATAATTATTATCTCCTCGCATACTATTCATATTTCTGCATCTTTGCTTGATAACGCTTTGCATACACCCTGTCATTTACGCATTTCAGTGAGAATTGGAAATTGTGAGCACGCTGCCGCCACGTGGTCGCGCGGCTCAATCGCATCCGGCCTGCCTCCGCTTAACCTACTTCACTGCGCAACACGTTTGCTGCCTACTCTGCGCTGGGAAACAAAAGGAGCGTAAGCCGTTCGCAATTTCTTTTTAGTTGAATATTTTTTACTTTTTTAAAATTCCCTTTAGCTCGCAATTTGACTTAAAGCTTCCTTAAAAATCATCATGACTGAACCATCGCCAACTAAATTGTCCCCTTTACTAATTCCTTCACAAAATGAATTCAAGGAACTTAAAGCTAAACGTAGATCCGTAAAGGGGCAAATTACTATTTTTAACAATTACATTCAGGAAATTATGAAAGTGCATACCTTATCTGATGTTCAAATATGCGAGTTAAATGTGAAGTTAGCTAAATTTTCAGAACTTAGTATCAAGTTTGAAAGCATACAAACCCGTTTAGAAGTCTTGAATGAACAAGATCTTGATGAGGAAATCAGGGAACGGAGTTCCATTGAAAAAAATCTCCATTCTCTTCTTGCTACAGCGCAATGTCTTCTTGACAAAGGTAACCCCAAGGACACTGAAAAACCTGGGACTTCTACCTCTGAGTGCTGTCATGATAGTTCTCATGCACCTATTGGCTTCAAACTTCCACAAATAAATATTTCAAAATTTGACGGTTCTCATTTCAAGTGGCTAGAGTTTAGAGACACATATCAGTCTCTCATACACAACAATGATAATATCCAGCCAATCCATAAGTTTCATTATTTGAATGCGTATCTCGAAGGCGAAGCTGCTCGCGTTATTTACAACCTAGAAATTTCAGCTGATAACTATCATGACGCTTGGAAACTTTTATATGATCGGTATAATAATAAACGTCAATTAATCTCCTTTCATCTCAACTCCTTACTTAACATTGAGGCTCAACGAGACCGTGACTCAGACAGGTCACTTCGCTATCTGGGTGATCACATTACAAAAATCTTCGTGCCTTAAGCACTTTGGGATTGCCTACTGATAAGTGGGATGCTATCATTATACATATAGCTGCAACAAAATTAGATCACGTGTCCAAAATTAAATGGGAGGAGCATAAAAATAACTTGAACGACTATCCAGACCTCAATGAATTTAAATCCTTTTTAAAATCTCGTGCAGACATCTTAGAAACATTATCGCGCACTAAAGGAGAATTTAAACCATATGTAAAACCTAATATTCAACTAAAGCATAACACTAGGACGTCTCTTATGATTTCATCAGATGACGCCTCGACAAAGCGGTTGTGCGTCGTGTGCCAGGGGAGTCACCGCATCTTTGATTGCGGAGTCTTCAGGGCCATGTCTACTGACGAGAGATGGGCGCGAGCAGCAAAGCTGAGGCTGTGCCACAACTGCTTGCGACCGGACCATGACACGCGCAGCTGCAAGCTAGTGAGCGGCTGTCGCGTATGTAAGAGGCGTCACAACACCATTTTACATAAACACAACACCATTTTACATAAACACAACACAAACACAAACATATCCCAGGCTTCCTTTAGTCGCACTTATGACGACACCCTAGGGAACGTTGAAAGTACACCATCTCCTTCCTCTTCTGCCACTGTTATGACAGCGGTGAGCGCAACGGAAGTTCTATTATCAACAGCGTATGTTGAGATCTTAAATCCAGCTACCAATAAGGTAGTCACCGCAAAGGCACTACTAGACAGCGGAAGTCAGTCTTCATTCATAACCACGGACTTAAAGTCTCGTCTTCAACTGACTTCTCAGCCCTCTAGTGCCACCAATTTGTTGGGTATTTGTGATACTAACATCAATATTATTCCGCAGCAATGTGCTGCAAAACTCATCTCAAAACGTAGTACATTTACGTTACTTCATAACTTCTTAGTGCTTCCCCAAATTACACAAAAACTTCCTAAGCATCGAATAGATGTACACCATATAAACCTACCACCACATGTACTGTTAGCTGATCCTTCTTTTTATGAACCATCTCAAATTGATATCCTTATAGGCGCCGACATTTTTTGGCACATTATTGGCTCAGAACGTCAATCCCTTGGCGATAACTTGCCCATCCTTCATAACTCACTACTAGGTTGGTTAATAGCAGGACCTTTACCTATTATTAATACTAAAACTCTATCAAGGGCCCCCAGGGTTTACAAACACTGTAACTTTGTGAGTCATAATGATCACAATGACTTCAACTCGCAATTGATGAAGTTTTGGGAATACGAAGACTTTCCGGATAAACCTCAGTCCAATAACAACGTAATCATTACAGATAGTGAGAAACACTTCATCGAAAATACCTATCGCCTACCTAATGGCAAGTTTTGCGTCAGACTCCCTTTAATAGATTCGCCCGACTGCCTTGGTGAATCTTATCATATAGCCAAAAAACAATTCATTAGCTTAGAAAAGCGATTTCGTACCAATCCAGAGCTTAAAACAATGTATTCCGACTTCATTAAAGAATATCATGATTTAGGGCATCTTTCCGATTCTAAAGTTCAAAACCCACCATTTCCTGCTTTTTACCCCATCATCCTGTGCTAAAGGAAAGCAGCGAGTCGACAAAACTCAGGGTTGTTTTTAATGCATCCTCCCCAACTTCATCAGGTTTCTCCATTAATGAACTTCAAATGGTTGGCCCCAACCTGCAAGATTCGCTTTTTAACATTTTAATCAGATTTCGTAGTTATAAATATGTACTTACAGGTGACATAGAAAAACAATACAGGCAGATAGTTATGAATGAGATTGACAGAGACTTACAAATGATCTTATGGCGTGAAAATGAATCTTTACCTATTAGATCACTCACTTTAAATACTGTTACATATGGTTTTGCTAGTGCTAGTTTTTTCGCAGCAAGGTGCTTGCAACAATTAGCTGATGAGTCACCAGAGCCACTCATAAAAGACATAATTAAACGTGACTTTTATTGTGACGATTTACTTTGTGGAAGCGAAACCGAAGCAGAGTTACTTCGCATAAAACAAACAATCTCTAAATTACTTCTATCGGGTGGTTTCAAATTACGAAAGTATCGCTCTAACTCTCAATCCATCATCGAATCTGAACTCAGCAATCTTGATAACAATAACTTATCTCTTAGCCAATCACATCACATACTTGGCTTAGGATGGAATCCAAGCCAAGATTTACTTCATTTTGATATAAACCTGGAATCAAACTCGCCACCTAAAACCATCACAAAACGCCACATCCTAGCAACCACATTCAAGATATTTGATCCTTTGGGTTTGCTGACCCTATGCACTATTAAACCTAAAGTACTTTTGCAGAAATTATGGGCTCTTAAGTTAGATTGGGACGAACCCGTCCCCAATGAAATTATACGCACTTGGGAACACTTTATAAACAATGTTCACTTTTAAAGTCTCTTTCTGTACCTAGGATTGTATTAATTGATCAACCTGCCCTTATGGAGATGCATTGTTTTTGTGATGCATCACAAACCGCTTATGGAGCCTGCATTTATTTAAGGTCAATTTCTATGTCAGGTGCGATCACCTGCAACATTCTCTGTGCCAAATCACGCGTTGCTCCCACCAAAATTACTACCATTCCACGTTTGGAGCTATGCGCAGCTCTCCTCGGTGCTCGTCTTAGCTCAGCTGTCACCGCAGCTCTTCGCATACACATACATCGCCACATATTTTGGTCAGACTCCACAGTCACATTAGCTTGGCTAAAAATGTGTCCAAGTAAACTAAAAATTTTTGTTGCTAACAGGGTTTCCGCCATACAAAGGCATACTGAAGGTAGTTCATGGCGTCATGTGCCTACAACGCATAACCCTGCAGATTTAGCTTCTCGAGGAGTCGACCCTCATCACGTACTGACACAATCATTATGGTGGCATGGCCCTACCTTTTTACTTGAACCCGAAACGAACTGGCCAAATCTGGAAGTAATTGCAACTAAAGACACACCAGAGATTAAGCCAACGATATCCTCTTTGTTCTGTAAATCCACAGAACCATCATCCATTATAGACTTTGACAAATTTTCTAACCTTAAACGTCTTAAAAACTGTGTCGCTTATGTCTTAAGGTTTATAAAAATTAAATGCCGAAAGCAAACAATAACCGGCCCTTTACATTCAACAGAACTTGACGAATCATTAAATGTTTTGATTAAGCTTTCACAGAAAGACACATTTTCAAAGGAGTTGCATACACTTCAATGTAATAAACAGTTACACGATAAATCACAAGTGTCTTCTCTAACTCCTTTCATAGACTCTCAGGGGATCCTGAGAGTGGGGAGACTACTTAAGTCCAAGTACAGCTTTTCAACAAAACACCCTATACTTTTATCAGCTAAACACACATTAACCAAACTCATATTCACGCACAAACACACAAGCCTCCTACATGCGGGACCGCAGCTCATGTTGTCATCCGTTCGTGAGCAGTTCTGGCCCATAGGGGCAGAGATTTGGCTCGACGCACTGCACGTCGATGCGTTGTTTGTAAACGACAATATGGCAAATCATTGTCAAATGTTATGGGAAACTTGCCGGCCCAACGCCTAATGCCTGATTATCCGTTCGCGGCCGTAGCAGTAGATTTTGCTGGCCCCTTCTTAATTACAGACCGCCGTGGTCGCGGCTGCAAAATATCTAAATGCTATTTATGTCTGTTTATATGCCTTAGATATAAATGTGTTCACTTAGAGGCCGTTAGTGAACTGTCTCGAGACGCGTTTTTAGTTTCACTGCGACGCTTCATTTCACGCAGAGGTAGGCCTAGTGAAATATTTTGTGATAATGGCAGAAACTTTGTTGCCGCTGCCAAAGAAATTAACGAATTATTTAAATCTCATTCAGACTCGATAACAGGGTTTGCAGCTGATCAAAACATAAAGTTCATATTTTCACCGGCTTACGCTCCAAACTTCAATGGTTACGCAGAGGCAGGCATCAAATCTGCAAAATTTCACCTCAGGCGCAT
The DNA here is from genome assembly GCA_039566165.1 of Maruca vitrata. Classification (NCBI taxonomy): domain Eukaryota; kingdom Metazoa; phylum Arthropoda; class Insecta; order Lepidoptera; family Crambidae; genus Maruca; species Maruca vitrata. The sequence continues at coordinate 1,933,808 of CM076917.1, forward strand.
CTTGGGCAATACTCACCTTACGTTTGAGGAATTGTCCACCATATTTGCTCAAATTGAGGCCGTCCTAAACAGCCGACCCTTATTACCCTTATCCTCCTCCCCTAATGATTTTACGGCGCTCACACCGGGACACTTTCTCCTTGGCAGGTCGCTGACGTCACTCCCCGAGGCTCCTCTACTGCAGTACCACGCCACGAAGCTCAACCGATACAAGCACCTGGAGCAAATACGCCAACATTTCTGGCAGAGATGGCAATCAGAGTACGTCCTGGAGCTTCAAGCCCGTCAAAAATGGAGAATAAGGAAAATAGATCTGAAGACAGATGATCTAGTAATTGTTAAGGAAGATGGCCTTCCACCCTTATTATGGCGCTTAGGACGCGTCACTAAACTTCATCCTGGGACTGATGGAGTCCCAAGAGTTGCCGACGTGTCGACATCCAGCGGCACCATACGTCGAGCACTGAACAAGCTTTGTCTTCTTCACGACACAGGAAGTTCTTGAAAGCTGAAGCTTTCAAGGGCCCCCAGCATGTTCGCGCGGGAGCGAGACAAAGCATCGCAAGGAATGCTGCCCTGCTCCTGCGCGCGCGCCCCAGTCGCCGCCAGTCGCCGCACCACACCCAGCGGCTCCACACACACGACCCGTACGCGTCCCTGGCCCGTGACCTATTTAAATATTTTCTGTACCATTCGATAAGTACACAGTTTGCAATCACCACCATGATTTTTATTTGTTCTCGCTAACACCTAGTCATTATCATCACATAGTATAAAACAAAGTCGTCTCCTCAGTCTGACCCTATAATGCTCAAACCTTTAAAATTACGCAAATCGATTTCATGCGGTTTTTTAATAGACATAGAGACAACGGACAAATTTTTGTATAATATTATCTACCTGAAGTGAGGCAATGGCGCGGCACTAGTAAATAAATAAATAACAGCCTTTGTAATAATGTTCTAACCTAAACCCGCTACATCTCACGCCTTGCCCTCTGATATGAACGTGTAAGGTAAGTCACGACCGGCCACCGAGCTAAAAGCGACATTTTGATAATATCGCTCCCTTTACCCGACCCGACCCCTGGCCTGCGCCCAGTTGTCTTAGCGTTTAGTACCCATCGGCTGCGCAGAGTGAAATGGACCGATTGTTATAAGGTTTTTGGGTCAGCGATATGTTTGGCGGAGTTTTGGCGATGTTTTTCGCTAGAGTTTTTATGATGTGTAGAACACAGTTTACGATTGGTCTGGTTTTGTAAACTGTACGCCCTTACAGTCTCAAATTAGCTGCAAGGTGCCACGCTTTTTCTAATACGCCCTACGAGTCATTTAATTATCAAATCAACAATTAACTCAAATGTTTTCCCTACTTTCTTCATTGGCGAAAGTGTGCGAAATTACGTCTCTGACTGGTCTGAATTCAAATGATTGGCAGAATATTCTGCATTTCTGTGCAGTATTGTTTTAATTTAGTCTTAACTAAAGTTTTTACAAATTTCCTAAGTAAATCTGACCATTCTATCAATAAATGGCGAATGCATTATGTCAACACACCTTTCAGATTGTAACACTCTCATTTTGAAAGTATTTGAACTACGACACTTGTATCTTACAAGACTAAAGATATTTTTGATGTCTTAAAACATTATTACTACCATTCCTTTTGAAAGAACACGCATTCTGGGTCTATTCTTATCTTTTTATTTCAAACGTATCTTTTAAAGCAGGAACTATTTGAAACATCCCGACGGAGATCGCCGTTGGTGGTCTCTATCAGATTTTGGTGTAGTTGCTTGATTAATTACGACAAGACTGATTATTCTGTATGTGGTCAAACGCATTGTTTATCTTCTACAAGATTGAAGGATAGATAGGCTTAGACGGGGACTCCAAAAAGTACTTTCTTGTGTTGTCCTTCTTAGTTATTCATATTGTATGAAAGGTTAGAAAGAGATGAACCATAGTAAGGAATGACAAATTTAAAAAAAGGAGGCGCGGATTAGTACAAGACAAGACACAGGTAAGTCAAATCAATTTGTGTTTTACGGTCATTTAACATTTTGAGCTTTTCGATGTGATAAAGCAGATGTGGCGGTACATTTAAACAACTTTAGATATGGGTAGGGGATCTTGTTCAAAGATAATTTAATGTATGCTATCACTGTCCTTTTTCATACATCTATCTTCAAATATTTCGACGGATAAATGTGATTCAAGGTACATACTACTACATACTGTTTAGAATTGGAAATAGCCTGCCTCCATTGATCTAACATAAGAAAAAACATACCTTTAATTACCAGGTTTTACCATTTTTAGTGTGATCATAACTTATGAAATACATTGAAAAAATATTCAGTAAACAAATACAATACAATATTATCTACTGTAGGCCTATGTACTGTCTGAAACCTTTATCCTCAGATCACAATATTTATTGCATTGCATTGCATTAAAACCACCTAAATCTTTTTTCTCGATAAAGCGCTTTTATTTCTACATGTAAGGGTGAGAGGTATGCGCTCCCTCGCAAATCCGGTGATGATGACTAGGCTACTCCAAGTCATCATCGTATGTCAAAAAAGTACTACATTGAAGAGCATTTACGAAATAAATAAACATCAAATATTATATGACAGCTGCTATGCATTTGCTACTGTAATGATTATTACGTTCAGTGTTGAATTTATACAACTTACTAGCTGCGCCAGCGACTTCGTTCGCGTTTCCCCCGTTTTTTACACATTTTCCATTGTATCTTTGCTCCTATTGGACGCAGCGTGATGTTATATAGCCTAAAGCCTTCCTCGATAAATGGTCTATACAACGCAAAAATAATTTTTCAAATCGAACCAGTAGTTCCTGAGATTAGCGCGTTCAAACAAACAAACAAACTCTTCAGCTTTATAATATTAGTATAGATTAATATTCTGCGGTACGCATAAGACTAACATCGCTTATATCTCGGCGCCAGGATTCTGCCGCTTTATCGATGTAATTGGATATCCTTCGGGGGCCGAATGGGCCAATATCAATACCGGGAGACGAATAATTGAACGATCTGCGTTCCGATTAATCGAGAACTCGAAACAAATATTGTGTTCGTAAACTGATTTCCGATTTCTTGCTAACTTCTTGCTTTGTAATATTTTTACCATTTTAGGAAAAAAAAGCTTGATGATTGCTTTTTTTAATTTATGGTAATCAAGCCGCAATAGCGAGGCTCATTTGTGCTAATATCGTTTGTTAAAGTTTAATAATAAGTCAATTCTATCTACAAATTACATGACACTCAATGTGGGATCCATGTAAAAACGATTTTAAATTACACTTTCACACTTTTCGTGTCTATAATTAGACTCAATGTACCACGTTAATGAATTTATTTTGATACATGTTTTTAATACTCCTCTCAACAAAAATCAAGCGTACGCGTCAAGTCAAACTCATCAGATAAAAGAAGGTACTTGTTACCTTCCATATTTTCCAATAAAATAAAACAAAACAGGGTCATAACATTATTGTAAAACAAAACAGAGAACAAGAACACCCAAACGTGTAATTAAGACCCAATTTATGGAAATCAAAGACATTATTACTGTCATAAATAAAACTTGGAGCGCTTAAATTATACGATAGAAAATAAAATGAACGCCTATGGATGATATATTAAATTTTATTGTTTTAAAACTCTTGTAATTGAGTCATGAAAACCGAACCTGTATAGCCAGTCGTGTTTTAAATGCTCGTAAAAGTATTTTATCGTGGTCACGTGAGTTTCTTTTTTTGGGCTTATTTCCTTTCAGAGAAGGCTTTAGATGTCGGCTGTTTATTGTTTATTAAGATCTGACGGGTAAATGGAGCAGCTGAGGTTTTAATTAAACTTTATGCTGGTCTTTAGAAATTAGGTCATGTTGTATTGTTTATATTGAGTCACATTTTTTTTAACTAACCTGTGATGTCTCACTGCTAGGCAAAAGCCTCCCCCAATTCACTCCATGTTTGTCGATCAAGCAAGCAAGGTAGCAAGAGATGGCCAGTTTGGTTGTTGGGCGTCGAGATCGTCGCTCCATCTCTTTTTTGGTCTTCACCTTGGCCGACGACCGCTCGCCGAGTCACATTAATTTTGAAAATTTTATTACCCAATTGAACAAAAAATTTAAGCTTTTGTTACTTAGGTACAATCAAATATAGAGGCATGTGGTACTTAATACAACATATTCATCAAAGAGTTAAGAAGATAATAAAATTGCAATTCTTTTCAAATTAGTCCTACTGATCAGATTTACTATTATAGAAGATGGCTAACAGCAGATGGACAGACTAGACAGCGCGTTCCATAAGAAAGGATTTAAATTTAATTAAATGTTTAGTTTAAAGTAAAAGTCATTAAAAATGGTTTAAATTATGATAAAACGCGAAAGTATATACATTCAAGTTAGTCGTACAACTCGCGTTTAATTCAGATTTCACCGAAAATAACGATAAACCATTACGCTATCGCAACGTTGAATTTGCAAAATTCACTAAGCGAAAAGGTCCACCGTTAATCCAACTTCACTTGTGCAAACACAGACAAACAAAAATGTGTAAAATTGTTTTAAAAACTTTTCAGTTTTTCCACTAAATTGTTTCCAGTTTCAGGAGCAGCGCCGTCAGTCTGTTATCGCAGAAATATGCGCATATTTCTGTATGCCACTGTACTTTTCCCACGTTTCACATAGTTATTTTTTGGGTAACCGTTTTAAATTTATCAAAAATGTTTATCTGATTTTTTTAGATAGTTTTCAAGCTAAAAATGTAGTGAGGTGTTATTTTTTCGCCGTCTATTTGTGAGTTGCTCAGATTTTACTGTTACTTCGGTGCCTGTTTATTGGCTATATATTTTCTTAATAATAAAAAAATACAAAATAAAATTAAGATAATGTAGGAAAAACCTTGAAATTAGTTTCATGGTTAATGCGTGAAATTTTGATCAGCAATAATATGGTTTTAAACTTTACAAAGAAGAATATTGACGAAGTTAATAAGATACTCATTCTCAATTTTATACTTTTAATTCTTTTAAACGTAAAAACACGTATCTGTGACCTTTATTTCCGTCACATTACCGCAATGATTTGCAGTAGTGAAGAGCAATATAAAACCATACCGTTTAATCTTACCGGCGATCTAAATAACATCTCATTACCGCCATAAGTCGGTTTGTTCACAATAAAAACATTGAACACCCAATCGCCTTCACGTGGTTTTAATGCCTTTTATAAGGCACAGTCCAGTTAATGTCACCGCCTACGCGCAATTAAATATTTAAATAAAGCGAGCGTCCAATGCGGAGACGTTGATCGAAATACCTGGAGGTTTTGTTTTAATTCCATTTGCGTTTCGGATTTTCCGAATGCCTGATAGGAAGTATCCCACGTTGTTTGACATACTCGTAGCTAACTGACTAGGACGGTGCATTGACCCAAAATCTTTACATATAAGAAATGTAACGAATCGCTGTTTGATATGTGATATAATGGATAATACATGTACCATAAAAATAATACATTGTTAATCAACTCTGTAGTACCCAACACTTTCGAGTATTTTATTGATTTGATAAATTGAAAAAAAGAAACAGTAGTTTGTTTGTCTGTGTGTTTATGTACGTTAATCTTTGAAACGGCTTATCCCATATAGATGTAGATGAGTAGATGTTTTCAGTAATATACGGTAAGTTCTCCTTTAAACGTTGTGTTTAATTCATGTCAATCGGTTCAAAACAAAAAAGTAATACTTATTTGAAGAATAACGTCGAATTTGCAGGGCGTTTTAAGGCGCGAATATATTCGAAAATGCTGCCTAAACTCTTGATAGGAAATACCCTAAGTTGATCTTTATGTCAAAGACAAAACGAGATAAACTTAAAATGAGTCTTGACTTCATACCTCATGTTTTTATCATATAATATTAGTGCCCACCTATGAATGGACTGCTGGGGAAGTCTGCTGGGGGGTTCTACCCTAAACGAGGTAATCAGGCCTTAGTATTTTTTTATAATGTTATCCAATTACATTACTCGTTGCATGTGGTTACCAAATACTCTTTTTAAACTCACGACAGGATTAAACCTAACATAATTAGCCGAAATGGGTTTTAATTTCAACCAGTTCGTGGTTTTAGTAACATTACGCTGCACATTATCGCGAGAGCTTTCGCTACAGAGCTTCCATTATCCCTGTTTGATGGCTTTTGTTCATCAATGTACCATTCAAATTAATATTAACTTGGTTAACCGATACCGTGTGGCTATCACGCTATTTCTATGACCTAATTTAAAATCGACACGTTACAATATGTTTGTTTGAGGAATGGCTGTAGTTATTCAATGAATAACAAAATTAACGTTGGCATTATTTGTGCGCTAATGAACTATATTTGGGACACTTTGAGAAAATTAGTTTTAAGACATTCCAATGTATCATTTTTATACCTAATTAGTACGTTCTTATTGCAGACGTTTTGCTTTCGTTGTTGTTATTTTATTTGTCCTTAACTTAGCTTTATAGGCTCATCATACTGTACATAGGGTTGCCAGGTGTTAGGATAAAGCAGGACATACGTAGGATTTTTGATTGCTTGTCCGGCCAAAATAAGCGGCATCCGGCCTGTTAGGATTTAGGTAGGATTTTTCAATTTCGAAATTCGCGCGCGGATCGAGATCGAATCACGCCGAACGAGTATCGGCGCGACGCGGGGCGCGGCGACCGACTGATGATTAAGAGAGTTAGAGACTGATTTATAATAAAGAAATATTAGCTTGATTTTGCTTTTGTTTTATTAAAATGCAATCAGAAAATCCCGGATTTCCATTTTTTTAAGTAACACCAGAAAATTTTCAAAAATGCGAGGCGTCAGGATTTTTCGACCGAATGTTAGGACAAAAAAAATTAGTTTTACACTTTTTATAAAAAAATGATCAAAAAAAAACAAGATATCCGGATTTTTTATCCAAATGTCAGGACAAACTCACAGGTCTGTCCGTCTTTTGCGTCTGAGGACCTGGCAACCCTAACTGTACAATACTGTACATACTACCTAGTTCGTACCAATATTGAATTTACTTCTAGTCCCACTCCACACATTTATGGAAAATAAACATTAAAAGGGATGGAAGAACAATCCGTGTTAAGTTATTAAATATACTGTAGCTAGTTTTATACAAGATCTATTACATACATACATACAGTCAGATCACTTCCTGCCATGTGCTACGGTCCTGGCCGCTTTCGCTTCATCCACATCCATTAACCTCTTCATGCATGCTCGTCGATTACGGGTACTTTTGATTTAACCTCTCTTTAAGATTTGACCTATTTGGTCATGAAAGGTCTTTCTTGATTTTTCCTCGTCGACGTCTCCATTCATACTTTCTCTATATATACCCTTCGTTAATCATCTTTCAGTCATCCTCTCAACATGACCAAACCATCTAAGTATTTCTCAAGTCTAGTTACTACATCATCTTTCATCCATTACATAAAACATAGAAAGCTCTCAGTTCTTTAAAAACAATCGCAAACGCAACAAGACCCCCCACAAACTATCAGATCCAATCAAAGTTCAACATATCTTCGGAATAGCTATTTAATTCACCAGCACACCTTGATATGACAATTTCACACTGTTCCGCCCTGTGACCCCTGATGGTAGATTACATGGAACGCATAATTATACGCCACTATTGTTCAAAAGAACACAGCTATCGATGCCAGCGCGGATAAAGTTAAGAATCTAATTAACATTTTGAGCGGGAATCAATTGACGGGCGTTACCATCGGTTCGATGTTTTATAACTGAGTGATATTTTTTGAAGTTTTTACATTTCAATTACAGATTTATATAAGTCATGTCTAACTGATGGCGCATTAGATAGTGCCCATACTTGCTTTGGCATCGGAATATCACTCTCTTAGACGGCCGAATCATTATCCTTCGCAAGACGTAGTCACGTTAATAAATAGTTTTGGTATATCGCCACAATTGCTTAAATATTTGAAATCAATTCTTAAAAAACCTTACCTAATTGTATGATGTCAATGTTATATTTTAGGTCCGTGATATTCTTATAAGATCACTTTCTACACGGGAAGGGGAAAATTGTTCTAAATATACATAAATTTAAAAAACACTTTTCATGATAATCACAAGTTACCTTAATATGACACCCGTTTTGGAAAATCGAATTTAGTGAACCAAAAATCTGTTATTAATCTCACTCGAAAAACTCTCACTCGATAAAACATGAGGTGATGTCAAATCGAGAACATTTAGTAGAGTCACAGTTTATTCAGTCGATTATGCGTGCGAAGGTGGATTTTAATTTACAGAATAACAAAGTCGTATGTTCGATCCATAAAGGGCCGTATACCTGCGGTTAATTCTAATTAAGACTCGTTTTAAATTGCAAATGCATTTCTCTTTGCGCTTTTATTTCGTTTCTACTTTATAATAAATTCATTTCACAGCTTACGTTCAATGTTGCTAAGCTTACATAGTACTACCGTGAGAATAGACGCGATACCATAGTCCGTCTATCCATAATGACATCTGCTAGGTATTAAGTCGATTTGTTTGAAATCGCGTTTGTATCTTGAACGTTGTAGAAATCGTGGAACGTTTACAAATAAAGAAATCCAAATACCAACAAAAAAGGGTAGCTGACGATTTTTCTGTTCAATTTTAAATGATAGCTGTTTAATTATATGTATGTGTTTTAATAATTACGTTGATATCTCGATAACTTGCCGAGATATTGCAGTTTTTACAATATACATATACAATAAATGTTTTGGCCGAGCCCAATAACGCTTTATACACTATTACACATTGCCTTTAAATGACATCAAGGTCCCATTGTCAAGGAACTTTTATCAGCCTATCTGTGTTCACTGCTGGACATAACCCTCCCCGAATGCACAAGGAACTTAGGTAGGCCGGTGTATTAATTGGTGCGTTATTTCACCAGAAATATAAGTTTCGATTGCAGCCATACTATTTATTTTCGTAAATCTTACTGCTTACTTTGAAATGGCAAGTAAAATCAGAGTAAGTAGTCCTGTACTCAATTTGCTGACTGTACGATTGTATAGATAATACGACAGATTTCGTAATCATCATCATCATCATCCCATTTCTGTCCACTGCTGGACATAGGCCTCCACAAATGCAAGCCACTTTTCTCTCTACAACAGATTTACACCAACACAATTCTAGTTATTCATCTGTGTAGAGATAAAGAAGCAGTAATTTCCAACACATCTTGTCCAACATGTCGAACAAACCCAGTGTGTAGGGCCGCTTCGTTTAATCGGGTTATGCATTATTAATGAACGCAGACGTGTAATTATGGGGTACACAGATTTATTGCGTTTTATAAACACCCGAAGACATTTCGCCGAACTGTGTACGTTCGGCTTTATAATTTGGTTATTTGACTTGTTCTGAAGTCATCATTGTAATGGGTATTATCTTATCGACATTTGTGTACCTTGTACATAATTTTTACTCAAATACAGTGAAGTACTGTTTATTATGTGAAACTACTACTACTACTCTAAATTAGTATCGTTTAAGCTTATTATTATATATTACTTTTCATGTGTTGACATTTTATGGAGTAAGAATATTATTTTAAGCTTTCGCGTTCCATTACACTAAATATTAGTCTTTTTGGGTCTACTAGCGATATTAGAAGTAGCAAATACTTAGCTACTTACTGGGACTGGGTTACACCAATCATGGTCACGAGCGACCATGATTGGTATAACCCAGTCGAGATGTCGGGCAGTAAGTAGCTAAGTATTTGCTACTCTTAATATCGCGTGTAGACCCATAAAGACTAATATTTAGAGTAAGAATATTGTTTATTTTCCTACAGGATCAAAATTAACGAAAAAAATGTAACTTATAAAGAACATAATATAATACAATTTTTGTACGATAAGAAAGGCGAAATGACGTATTTCTAAGAATCCTAAATCCACGCCTAATATCAATATCACTTTGATCAATTCCTCGCCTACAATAATCCGTCTGAGAAAAAATGCAAATACAACATTCTAATATCAGCGCCCTTTATACTTTCCCTTGAACAAAATACATCAACGTTCCTAGAAGTACCTGTGGTTCTCGTCTCAACCCGCCGTAATCCCCGAAATATTGAACTAGTAAATCTGCAAAGTTTACCTTTGCCATATTCCAGAGAATACCCGTAGGAACTCTTACACGGAACGATTTAATGTCGATCAAAGAATATTTTTATAGGTACTGTGTTTGTGTGTGTACTGTTATTTGCTCGTGGTACCCATTATTAATATTCAGATATATTTGTGTCTGAGAGACAAACAAGCTGTTGAAACATAGTTACACAAAAAACAGTATTAGGTGCACGTGATCAACAAGTGAACGCGGACAAACGATTTGGAAAAGGGCCTAAGAGTGTAATCATCACTGTTACAAAGTTCCGTCCAAATAAAATATAAAATATAAGGCGTCCGACCGATTTCAGCCATGGCGGCCGATCTCAATTGAGATCAGCCAAGTGCGCAGGACATATTATAGTGCACAAGTGTACGCGCAAACACAAGTGCACTCTCTATTCCCTTACTCTCATAATTCGGTGAGACGGCAATCCAACATGACCGATGAGAGATCGGGCGCAGGACCACCGGCTTAACGTGCTTTCACGGGCGTTCAACCGTCAACTTCCTAACTCCGGGCTGAGTAATTTTATTACAGAAAAACTCACACAAATTTTGCCCGACCCCGGACTCGAACCGGGGACCTCTCGGTCCTAACGCAGCACTTGCTACCAATAGACCAACGAGGCAGTTGCGTCCAAATAGATTGCATTTAAACTAAGCGGTGTTAAATTTGTTCCTACACATACTAACAACTTTACAGTCGTTCAGAAATCGTGTCGTTCCCGTCTCGTGAGCCCTAAATAGCCCTTAATACACAGTACTCACATTTGCATAAGGCCGTCCTCTCTTCGCGTTCTTATTAAATTTCTCGCGACCTTTCAAACAACTCTGCATTTATTTCTGTACTCAAGTTTGAAGGTGATATTAGGGAAGGTTGAGGGATCAACATTTTGACCAACTTTAGGGTGTTTAGATCTTATTTTGTCAAATACATGTAAGGTAATTAGAAACTTCGAGACTAAAACATAATAATATAATAAACATGATGATAAAATGTTAAAAAAATATTGAAGCAAACTATCAAAATCATAAATGTAAAAAGTACTGCGTAAAATTACATAGTTAGATAGAGAAGTATCCATCTTTTCCTTGTAACAGATGAGATTCGAACCCACAATTACTGGTTCTAAACATCTTCTTTCTTATTTCTTTCTTCTTTCTTCTTATAAATAAAAATGAATTGCTGTTCGTTAGTCTGACTAAAACTCGAGAACGCCCGGACCGATTTAGGTAATTTTGGTTTTAAAATGTTCGTCGTAGTCCAGGGAAGGTTTCAATGAGAAAATATAGAAAAAGAACCAGTATTGGCGGTATGAAATTCGCCGGGACCACTTGTATAAAATAATAAAACAGTCTCCAAATATACGTATGGTGCTTACTATGATCCTCTTGTAATAAATGGGATGAATAAAATAGGCAAAATGAGGTGTTTGAAATGAAATCGACATTGGATAAGCTTATATTGAAATTGATATTGAAATTCTACGAATATCAGTAATTCATATGATGCTACTTGCCGTTGATGTTTTATTGATGAAATCTGTTCACAATAACAATATTTATGATTCAACATACATTAAGATTATTTTACGATGCAGGTAACATAGAATCCTATCAATTTTCAATAAACGAAGCAATAAATGTGAGCTTATAATATAATTTTTTAAGGTTTTCAAAATATAGTTATTGCAAATCCGTATGTTTATGATCCGCGTAGAGTCGTTTAAGCTGAACTGAGTATATGATAAAAGTAAACGTGATCAAAGTTGAGGTAATTCAGGTGAAAGATCCTATTATTAATATTATAAACTAGCAGCCGCCCGCGACTTCGTGCGCGTGGAATAATAACTTTTGGCAGCAATGATTTATGAAAACCGCTTATAATAATACCTTGTAAAATTTGCTATGTATTGATGAAAATCCCGTGGAAATTGGTCCAGCCGTTTCGGGGATTAGCTAGTATAAACAAACAGACAAACATTTTTAAAATTATTTTCGAATTTAATTAGACTCATACCCATTTAGAAAAAAGTATTTTTTATTTTAATTACAAACTGACACTTCTATTTCATTTAGTTATATAGATGCTATGTAACTCTCTCTCTGCATGTCGCGCTTTTGCCAAAACTGATGACGCTACTTAATTCAAATTTAATTAATTGATAATGTAGAAACTACTTAAGGATATACCACTTAAAACCGATTTCGTGAGAAGATAAGTCATATTTACCACGATATAAGTACTTCACTTTTATTCATAGCAAAATTAAGTTCAAAATAATGCGGATTGAACCCGTTTAAACCCGTAAGAGAAGGTAGGTATCAGGTCTATAACATTGCTTTAGTGTAACGAATGACAGTACCCACATCCTTACTGGTTGCAGTTATAAAATAGTTATTTGCACTGCGGTGAGCAGTAGATTTTTATGCGTAATAAAACTGTTGTACAGTCAGCACTGTAATTTTAGGTAAAAATATTAGCATGTAAACTCTTTCAAGATTTTTCGAACTTTTCACATTTCCATGTCAACTATCCGATAAATATAATTCAGAAAATAATATTATGTTTGTAAAAAATATTTGGTAAATAGTAAAGGTGTCAGTCCGACGGGTGTCGGGTTCTAACTGCTATTTTAACTAGAAACAATTTAACACATGGACAATAATGGACATATCCCGCCTGTAACGATAATTATACCGGAGCCGGTCTAAGTTGACTGATTTGACACATGTCAGACTGATTGCACTAGTGAGGGACAACGGTAAAATTGCCGAAGCATATAAGTAACAGTTATTTCCAGTTTATAACCAAGCAAGGTCTAATTAAAATATTTTTTTATTAAAAGCATTTATTCACATGCAGAAGACTGAATTGAAGTTTCTCATTTAAAAATATATTTATTTTTAATATACAATACTTCTTAAATCCTTCATCCTATTTTAAAAAAATACCTGGTGATATTTCAATAATTATAATTCAATTATTTTATGTAATAAAAGACAAATAATTGGATAATTAGGTGCATTAGACATTTTGAAATAACGTCTTATTTTTAAAAGTTGTTCTATATGATTCGCTAAATATGTTCCTCTTAACAAGGATAAATGCAAAATATAAAATAAAAAGTGTCAAATCAGTTATCTAAGAGCCGCTCCGGTATAGATATTTGAGCGTTGATTTATCGATTTAGTACATTCCAAATTCAAAACTACGATTTACAATTTGAATTCAAGTCACGCAACTGTCCAATATTTAGATGCCTTTTTAATATTCGACCGTACAGCGTAGTTCAATATGTAAAAGTAATATTTTTACGTAGACAAGTGTACTCGAATGTAGGACAATTTGCCGCGCTGTCAAAACTGGATCGCAACATATTTACGATCGGGATTTACGACTGGCCTCAGTTTCCCATCGATTAGTGATTTATTATGAATTACGCGTCCAAGTTGCTCTGTGTAACACCCTCTTGCAACCAACTGCATAATATGCAAATTATTTTAAGAAACACCGGCGTCCGTGTTTACATTTTGATATTTAAAAAAGTATGAAAACTGACATGGCTGTCAAGTGCAAATCTTACTGCTGCTGGTTTTGAAATTTTATAAATGATTTAATTCAAACATAACAAAAATAGTACATTTTTTTCAAATTACACTAAAGTTCACAAACGTATTTTTTACTTTTGGTAGAATTTAAATTTTGTTCTATTTGGCGATTCATTGAAATATTTTTGAATTGAACGGAATAAAAAAACTAAGATAAAATTATACACACACTTCTAAAGAGTGAGACTGAAAGAAAGCAAGAAAGAATACATTTATTGATCATTAAAAGAAATATATAAACAAAAATAGACAAACATGCACATATGTATAATGATCAAAAGGTTCTGCCTCAGCATGTGCCGTGGCAATCGCGACAGAAGAAATTACGAAATAGAAACAACAGACTGGTTGTTTTTAGCATTCAATTATTATTATATTAAGCAGGTCCTTGTAAAGTCAATCACAACGTAATAAATTCTCAATCCTTTTGCATACGCATTTTCATCATATAACTTTGCAGTCTCAATAAAATCAGATTAGACCACACATCAAACAACCCCAATATAAAACTCATAATCTGCAGCTTTTGAATAATAGCAGACTTCATTTCGGCTTATGAATACCGACAATGGACCAATCCTTGATAGCGAAAGTAATTCCAACCAGTGTACTGACCAATCTGAGGCTGGGGTGTGGTAAAAAATGGGCCAAGTCTTATTGATCTTGTATTTGATCCATATTTATGAAATATGTACATAAATTATTATTTGTTTGGCGACGGATTATCTAAGAAAGTTGTATGAGAAGTTAGAGCCAATACTAAAAAGCATTGTTCATAAAACTAAATGTTATTTTTAGGAGAAAATAATTCATTACGGGTCATTTAACTTACTGCTTTACAACTGCTACCTTCTCTTAAAGGTTTATAATAATGTGAATGAGTTCCGTACATCGGTACTTTGGTATTGTCTTAAAATCAAATTGATAGAAAAAAGTTGATTGACCCATAAATAGCTTAAGCACTTGTGTTACGGAAATCAGAACGACTGTGGATACACAAATATACTTAAATATATTTAATAACTCACCCAGACACGTCCAGACAGATAGAAGTTATTTTACAATTCATTTTCTTCACATTCCAATACATATATGAAAAATACGATTCAAATCTTACGTGTACCATTATATCGCTACCTTAAATCTCAAATGGCGTAACCGCCATTTTGGTCAAAATGACTTTTTAATGCAGTTTTATTCAGTTTTTTTTTCTCTATCGATCTGTATATTTAAAATCCTCAAATTCGCAAAAAAAAGGTTATTACGACCCAATGTTTTTTATAGATTTGAACACTTTTCATAAGGTAAACAGGTCGTAAAAGGCTTAGTCTAATTTACTTGGTGTTTACGCCCCTAGAAATTATTGTGACGTGAAAAAAATGTCAAAAAAAAAAGGGTGTAAGTGACATAATTTTCTGGCGTAACTCGTAAGACACGCTATTTTTCGAAATTGCAATACAAAAGAAAGGCGTTTACACCCAACATCGCTGAGTATCATTGTAATTGCTCATTTTATCGCATGTAGATCCACAGTACATAGATTATAATTTTGGAAAAAGTTATGATTAAGTCCTTACCCATCATATAATTACGGGAACTTATCACGATGAATGTTGTACCTTTACGATAAAACTTGAAAATGAAAAAATGAAAAAATATTTATTTACAATCACAAATTTTTTTTAAATACAAAGTGATTGAGACCGCCTTTTAAGTATACGCAGATACTTGTGTCAGACGGTCCCGCTCTTCCTCTGACTAGATTTACACTTTAGGTGTGATTGAGCAATTCGTAGGTAAATCAAAAATAAAAATTAAATAATAATTAAAAATTAAGCCTAAATTTAGTTCAATTAATCAATAGTTTTGAATTTATTTCATTTAATACAATGCATTTAATTTCTATTTTATTCCACTCAGCTTATTTTTTTTTTACCAATAAAAAATTATATCAAATAGTTTAACAATAATTATAAATTAACATGCTTATTTTAGTAAAACTTATTTACTAAACTAATATGAGACTTGGCCTTCACACATTGGCGTCCAGATATACTCCCCTCAAAAGAAAACTATTAAAAAGAAATCCGCTTAAGGGCATAACCTCACAAGCTATAATCAGTTCTCGAGTGCCCTTCAAATATTTGGGGTCGATTCTCACATCTGTTACAGCACTATTCTGCAGGTTTGATAAGCCCCTATAGTTGTAATATGAACTCTAAAACTTTGTAATAAGGTTTTCGCTGGGGAGATGTAAAAGTGTTTAATAAAACATGCTTGCCACATGCCGTTGGATCGAAATGATTGAGATATCAATTGGGATGTGAGCTTAAACATAATTGCTTTGTAAGTAGGGATTTAAATTTTTAAACTATTTTTTCTTTGATGTGAGCTTTTTTGTGTTATGTTTTTGTTTCTTTAATAACAATGCGAATTGAATACAAGATGTCAGACTTCCGCATTCCATTACATTCAAAATTGTCTGAACATTACTTGCAACATTGTAACCACATACTA
This sequence comes from Maruca vitrata, assembly GCA_039566165.1. Taxonomy (NCBI): domain Eukaryota; kingdom Metazoa; phylum Arthropoda; class Insecta; order Lepidoptera; family Crambidae; genus Maruca; species Maruca vitrata. The sequence goes on from CM076917.1 coordinate 1,950,186, forward strand.
CTTAAAATTGTTCTTTATTTTAGGGGTCCATTTGATTTTTCAGCCAAAATTACGATATTTTGAAGTGTTTGCCTTAGTAAGCGACTTTGACCTTACTACGTAAAAAAATATTTGATATCAAGTTGAAAGTCGTGCGTATTGGTGACCAGATTGTTGCCAATAGAAACATATCTGGAACAACTCATTTCTTTCTTCCTTTCTTTCTTTCATATCGTCGCCAATGACGTCTCAACGTACCGATAAAACAATACACAACTACCAAGAAGTCCTATTTGTCATCCAATAAAATGAGTCATTTAAAACTCCTCGTCTCCACTGAAGCTAATACGTCTAATCTACGATAATAAATAACTTATCCCCTCTCCGTGACAAATAGATCAAACTTATTGGAAGGGGAATTTCTTTCCTTGGGATATTGTTGTCGGGCCGAGTTGGGACCGTACGTATTTCAAATAAGGGATGTTACGTTAGTTGTGAGGAAAATCGGACTTCGTCTTGTGATTGGAAAATATGATTTCTTGCTACTGAAGTTCTTAAGATGGAGCTAAGTTAGGCAAAGAAAGATAAAATATTTCTTGAATAGATAAATAATAATGCAGAATGTGATTATTTTTTTTTAACTTTCTGTATTGTTATTCATTTATTTTATGGTTTACCACTTAGCTCATCTAGGTGTTTTGTAAGTATAGGTCCTGTTTTGGTTACTGTAGGGGATGATAACTGTCGAACTTTTGCTAAATAAACTACAACAAGATAAAGAAATAAAAAAGACAAAAATATTTATAACGACATTAGGTTAGATACGTAAGGTTAATAATTAGTATAAAGCAAGTTACACTAAATAAAATAATAACTAAAGCTTATAAAATATTGGCCTAAAATTGTGAGTTCATACTATAGCACCAATACTAGAAAGTATTCTGATCAAAATCTCTTTTTTGTGCAAGTAGGAATAGTGTGCACGATGACGGGAGTTATTATATTTTCATGCCGCCCTGGTCAACTAAAGGTAGCATAAAGTAACTAAACAATCCCTTATGATAGATTCCCCTGCTAATAGGATAACAATCAAGGAATGATATTATTTTAGAACCAGAATTGAAATAATGGAGGTGCACAAACAAACAACTGAAAAAGGAGGCTCTTATTTGAAATTCGCCCCATAGTAACCTCAGAAGTTCATTTCTTTCGGGACTGTTGTTTAAAAAAAAACATAATTTCCACCACAAAACTGGCCACTTTAAATCACAGACGGGCGGTTTAATTATAAAAAATAAAGCCACTTCCTAGCCGGTGGGCGAAAAAGGCTGAGTGTTAATCTACTTACGGTTATCCGCGCGTGTTTTGTCAGCCATCGTAATGTTAGCAGAATGCAATTAAAGCCACACAAAAGACTTTTGGGGTGCAATAATTTTCGTTGGCCGCTTGGCTTTTGGTGATAGTGAGAATCGATTTTTTCACCATTTAATAACTTGCGGTGCCTTTTTGGCAGTCACAAGCTAGGTGAAAAGTTTTTTAGGAGATGAGCACTGACGATTCCAATTTGATGCAATAATAAATATTTCTTACATAGGTACCTATTATCACTTCATAAGACCCCAATTGAGTTAGCAAACCTTTTCTGTTATCAGAAAGTATCCTTATGGACGCAATTAACTTTATTTTACCTGAATTTTGCGCACTAAATAAATTAATAACGCTTTTTGAAATTTATATTACAAATAAGTATTTTGGTTAGAAGACCTAGAACCAATTCCCATAATTTTATATTCTAATGATCCCAGTCTTTAACTAACCGCACACTAAAAGCTTGAAAAAGTAATTAACAAAACAAAAGTGAAACCATTGGAAAGAGATTAAAAGTGGAGTGAACACGTTAACGGCCGAACCAGGAGCCGAACCTTTACAATTATACGGAACCATTATCGGCGGTCTGACCCGATCGTTTAGCGAACGGCCCCACCTGATACGGAGTCCGTTCTACATTCATACAATTTTAGCGGACCGTGGAACTATTCAGGTATTCGAGATGTAAGCAAAGGAATGGTGGAAACTGAAATTAGTCTTTATGGGCCTACAGGCGATGTTAGGAGTAGCAAATTACATAGCTACTTACTGCCCGACGTTTCAACTGGGTTACACCAATCGTGGTCGCGTTCAAGTCTGAAATCTTACATGGTGGAAACTGGTTTTAAAAAATATATAAATAGACACACACACACACAGCAAACCATCAAGTTAGTACATACTGACCTGTAATACAGGTAATTAATTATACACCTACTTCAGGCACAAAATGTTTGTACCTAACTCTTAGCAAAACTAAGTAAGAAAAAGTGAAGAACCTGTGTACTGTGAGAAAAACAAATATTATTATTATTTTAAAACACTATAATATAACTGAAGTTTTCTTGTAAAAAACATATTTTATTTATTATAAGATACTAGCTTTCCGACCGCGACCTGCTCCGCGTAGAGGCGTTTTACGGGTAAAACATTACTTCCTTACAGCGCAGTCGGTTAAAAAGTAGCCTTTATCCTTTCCTAGGCTCTGGACTATATCTGTACCAAATTTCTTTTATATCGGTTCAGTACTCTACGCGTGAAAGCGTAACAGACGGACAGACAGACAGAGTTACTTTCGGATTTATAATATAAGTAAGGACTTTAATTTCGATAACCAACACGTTATATTCTCGTTCACCCCTGCAGCAACCTGCGAAGTCAATTCTAACCGAGTCTAAGCCATTAACCAGAATTAAACTTGGATTCGGACATAGAGCTTGTATTTTTTTAACTTTTTTCAGTGTTTAATGGCCACTGTTTCATATTAACTGGTACTTTTATGGCGGAAAGACTTCACCATTCAAGCGATTAGGGTTTAGCCGTTGGTCCGAGTTAATTGCGTGGTAAATGCTAGTATTTTTTAACATAAGATTATGTTTAACAATGCTTCAGATTAAAAGGTGAATAAGGTACTTAACGTTGAGCGATAATGTAACTTTGAAATCAGTGAAAACATGGAATAGAAAACTATTTTTAGGTAAAAATTCTAATGGTATTAATGGTTTTATAATGTGGTAAGTTAGTTAGGATAAAATGACATGTATTCAATATGTGAGTGTAGCATCCAAGTAATTAGACTTGATCATAGGCTGAATAAACTGCACTACATAAAATTACCAATTCCGCTGTAGATAGTCCAGAGCTAGTACATATGCTAAATTTAAACACTAAAGTTAACTATCGCCGACCTAAGATATTTTATTTACCAATTTGCCACAATAATGTTTCCCAAAACCAACCTATGTTGCGAATTTGTCGGTTGTATGAGGAGTACAGCAAATGTTGCCCAGATTTGGACTTATTTAATTCTAAAATAAGTCAGTTCCGTAAGATCCTGCTCAATCTCCTCAAGGAATCCTAGTATTAGTGTTTCTTGAATTGTTTATCTTTATTTGTATTTTATGTTATTTTATCATTATTTGACATTATGAATTAACTTGACATTGTGTAATACTACCATAATCTAAATTTATATTTCATATTGTAATCTAATTTAAGTTGTATTTAAATTTCATATTGTAATCTAATTTAAGTTGTATTAAAAATCTCTCTTTGTAATTAATGTTGTTAACAAAACATGTTCCATGGAAATTAAAATTATTGACTGCACCTTGTAATCAAAATTATTGACTGCACCTTGTAATTTACTAAAATAATTTAATTTAAAATATTCATACTTAAATCCTATTCAATAGTATATAGTTATAATCTAAAAAGTTTGTTTGCTCACCATGCGATTTGTCATTATGATATACGTGTAAACACGTTTAGGACTACAGTTCTGTTTGTACGTTGTAAGCTGTAATGTCTGTATGTGCAATAATGATTGTAGTCTGTTGTGTTTTCCAATAAATAATAAATAAATAAATAAATAAATAAATAAGATTCTTACAGTTCTATATAGGAAAACTTATATGGAAATGTTAAGCACTGGTAACCTTGTAATCATAGAATAATATTTTATGATGGTTGGATTAATGTATTGGTTTGCATTGTATAGCAAAGTTATTTAGCTGCGCTGCGCGTTAAAGGAGACGGGCGAACGTCCATACAAAATTGGGCCTGACTGTACAGCAACAATTACTACACTATTTAATTCTGATATTACTGCCATTTAAAATAAATAAACTTTTTTACAACTGCTACACGGGAGAAAAAAGATATAGGGTGTTATAATTTGCTTCGTAATGAGTTATTCTAACAAACTCTCAGTGTTCTCACGTTGTATAAAGACTACTACTGACTAGATTTTATCAGATTGTATTTTAGCACATTAACACATTGCGGTTTTTAAGATTATTGTAAAAGACTAGCTGTTTCCTGCGGTTTCACCCGCGTCCCGGGGCAACTTCTTCCCGTATCTGGATAAAATATAGCCTATGTTACTCAGGATAAATCTAATGGTGAAAGAAGTTCTGAAATCGGCGCAGTAGTTTTTGAGTTTATACATTACAAACATACAAATAGACACACAGAAATACAAGTATTTCCTCTTTATAATATTAGTGTAAGTAGATGGGTACAAGTATGAATGAAGAACACATTTCTCTCATAATAATTATTTATTGATCATCTATTTCATCAGAAACAATTAAAATATCGTCCTAAAACTGTGCAGGTGGTATTAAATACTCTTGATGTTTCGCCCATCCTTGGAACCATAGTATGGACATTATGTGACAACAGCAGCCCACATTTCTTTTTCCGACCAAGCAAGAACTATAATATTATTCTTTCCTCTTCTATTTGATGTAATCCGCCGCCAGCTAGCTATGCCGCAATTGATACAATGAAGTCGTTGATCAGTCATTGTATTCTCGTAATAACCATCAGAATCTATTGTCGCAAATTAATACTAATTGAATAATAAAAGCACACGAAAACACAACAAAACGAAATATCCGCTATCGTAAGTTCAAGCCAATGATGATTTTTTAGTTTGACGTTTGACTTTTATGTAACATGAGGTCTACTTTGTTGCCAGTGCAAGAAAAAAAATAAACCTGTTGATCAATTTATTCTTACAATGTTTTTATAAACGTTGTTATAAAATTAATTATTTAAAACGTTTTTTTAAAACATAATCTAAAGACAAACACACTTTATTCACTTTCATTGCTTTTATTTTCTATTTTATATCATTTCTTTATTTATATCATTACTTTATTTCATTTGGCAACATTGTCAAAAAATGACAGTAAAGCTAGGAAGTAACGAAAGTCAATAATATTATGATTAAATATTTTATTTAATATCCCATGGTAAAATGGCTTAATATTTCGTGATTAAAAATTTAAATTAAGAAAAAATATTGATAAATATTTTATTTGTGTACACGATAGGCCCAGATTCGCCCGTCTCCTTTGTATTTTATTTTTAAAAAAATGTTATTATTACCTCATTTTAAGTGAACTGTATTATGTTCTTATGAGTAAATAAATGTCTTTAAACCTAAAACAGTTTACCTATATTTACCTTTAAGCATATGAAAATACTCTAGAGTCTAATAGTTTATGCCGTCTCATAGGTAATATCGTCGGCTTAGAGTGTAAACTTGTCAAATCCATTTTTTACTTTAATACGTTATTTATACCATTCGAAAGTGTGAAAATAAATACACAATCTAATCGTCTCTCCTGAAAATGTACCTGATATGGAGTTAGCAGGTTTTACACTCTAAGCCGACGATATGTAAAAAAAATGCATACATCTGCATTAAAAATCACATCGAGTTGCGATTTACTATATTTACCCATTGATCCAAGTGAACATTATTGGGTTAACCCAACTCAGAGAGATTCATCAAACACGTCATGTAACCAGTATCAGAAATATGGCATGTTCACTTATAGATTTCCGTTCTTAATGTAGGTCAGCGACGAATTGAACCGAGGTCAAAGACAAGTTAGCGAGGATAAGGAAACATACGGAGTGTTTTCTCATAAACGGCAATTATTTGGTGACACAACTCCAAAGCATCTACCTATACCAATGATATTATAATAAACAAGAGGCAGATAATAATATGTTTAACCGCGCGCTAAGTAAGGCACAAATCTGTTTTAATTAGGTCAGTAAAGTGTCAAAAAATTGCAGGGCACAGATTTAAAACGAAAATTACAATGGAGGTAACATATTTTTAGTTTATTTTATCACTGACTGACTTGTACCTTTTGGCTTGATGACCATTTGGTGACTACAATCACATGTTTTGTTACATGATATTCGGTTAATTACGTATAAAGTATCTACTGTGTATCTTGTCAGAGTCTACTCGGTAGAATCGGCAATCCAAACGCTTTTAAGAGTCATTTATTACTGAGTTGACTATTTTTAAGTGATTTTAAAATGCCTATGCTATATGAATACAGCATTTTTAGTTCCATTTTTAAATGTAGCACTAAAAGCACAATTAAAATAGTTACATTTTCTTTGTGCATGCTATGTTTTTGCAACTGTTCATTCAACGTGTCACGTCTTAAAACATATAAAACTAACCTCTAACATGCGTGTACAAGATGTAGTGTAATTTTTGAAGACCAACAAGTTCAAGCGGTCACGTACGTAATAACATCCCGTGTCGTCCAAGGTGTTCCCTCTAATCTCACCAAATCCCTATTAATTCGTTTAAGTGACGTTCGCCTAATCCGCCCTGACGTCCTTAATGTAGACTTAATTAAGTTTATTAATGAAGTTCGCTCCGAGGATGAAATTTTGATTGTGGGAAAAATGGCTGCGGTGGAATCCCATTTGAATATGCAATTTTTGATCCGCGATTACGTACCTACTATAGTTCCGTGAGCTTTTCGTAAACGGCGCGTTGGGTAATCGTATCGTTATCGTTATAAATAAAAATAATATTTTTTACAAAACTGATCTGTTCATGTGGTAGGTAGTTCAACCAAGTGGTTGAACTTTTATCCGCTCATTCCCGTTCTCGTGAGAATTTCGGGAATTTCTTTCTTAGTCTATCTCAACGGTACCTAAGCAACGTCCCTTTCAAATCAGTCAGTCAGTTCCTCCTTTTATATATTTTGTTTGTTAAACTTCAAAAATTGCGCCAAGCCCCAAATTTGATTTGTGCCGCCCGTCATATCTGCCCGATAGCCAAGCGCGCGCAACGCGTATTTACGCGCAGTGCTTGCGGTATATCGCCAGGCGACAGCTCTGATACCCAGTAGCCTGCTGATGATTTAGCTACGACTGTTCTGAAGCCAGGTCAAGCTTACATTGTTTTTGCAGGCAAAAGTGCGTGGGAGGCATTGTGTGTTTGAGTCGTCGTTTTGGAGAACCATAAAAGATATTGTTTGTTGTGAGCTTCTTCATACGATTTTTTTTTATTGAAGCTATATTTTAAGAGTCTCCTTTACAAGAATGAAGGTATTTTTAAACATGTTTAATTTAATAAAAAAAGTAAGTAAAAATATCGTTTCGACATCATCAAAAATTTAATGTTATCACGTGATAATTAATAGAAAAGCACTCTTTGAGGGAGTAGCTATCTGATGGGTTATATAAATTTTTTGGTATGATTCAGGAATAAAACAAACAAAGTTGACAATAAAATTCACAGCATTCCTCAATGGCGAATAAATTCACAATTTACCTATTCATTCATAAAGTCACAAAGTTGAAATAAATCATACATACCGCCATACATAAAAAGCGCAACCATTAAGCTTGAGCAACTGAAATCGCCGTCAAAATGTCACTTCATACTTTGAGTATCACACAACCTAAAACATAGCTACAATATCCTTTGTAGTGCAAATTCCGTGGAGGCAGCCCCTACAACAATGCATGGCTGTCAAAGTGTTCCGCTGCCTTTTCTGCTATGACTATATACAGATATGAGTCTGAGAAGCGAAACGATAATAATGCAAGGAAGGGGCGGCGAGAGGGGAATATCGACAAAGCACTACCAAAAAGCTTTGACATTAAGCTTTCTTGATAACTATCGAATGGGGAGAACTTTGGATCGCGACATGGAATCTTTAATCGTTTATCAGTAATGCCACTTATGTACGTAAATTGATATGATACATAAAACAGTATACAGTATTGACATCTTCTCGGAAGAATCGTAAGTTTGAAACAGTGGTAGAATCAAACTATTGCTGTATTGACGATTTATAAGTTTATAAATCATCTTTGATTTATCACTTGAAGTGACTTCTTTAATCGCATTGTGATATAACTATACACATTATTCAGATGCCGACATAGAGTAGAATGGAGTAGAGTAAAGATCTTTGTAACGTCAGAAAAGAAAACATTGAAATATGCAAGTATATATAGTATATTTACGTATTCCGCTGCGCAGTTGGTTGATCTCGATTGTATCCGGTTGCCATAACATACAACGAAAACGATTTACACTACTATTATTTATATTATCAAGGTAGGCTTTCAGGGTGCTTAGACAAAACAACCACTAATATCTCAAATGTTACTGGATATGTAGTTATAATTCCACGAAAATGATATTACGGACCTAGAAGATGGGATTCCAAAAAGTCGCGTCTTGAAGTTTTCATTTCATGGAATCAAATACCCTAAATTCCTTCCTTCCTTTCCTTCCTTTAATAAAGTGAAAAGACAAAACTTGTAACAAAGTGATCCTGAAACACTTAAGTTGTGACTTCTTTTTAATCTTTTGTCACAATATTACCAATCTCCATTTATAATGTGATTGTGCTACACGCACACACATATTTTTACACTAATCAACTACATGAAAACTATTATACACTCAACTATACAAGCACGCATTATAGCGTCTCACATGCGTAATACACAATTTAGTAATTATGCTTTCCCAAAAAAAAGACTTCGCCTAGTTTGGGAACCCCTGGCTAGTAAATTAACCCTGCAGTGGTCGCGCGGACTACATAATATCTACATGGACAAAATTCAAATTATCTCAAAAACGATAAGCGTTCGTTTCTTGCGTTAGGACATTTATATGGTTTTTTATAAATTATATACTTTATACTTGTGTACGTTTGTTCTGTGGCCAAAAAATATATATATTTTAACTCATTTAACGGCTTCATGCCAGGGAGTCGAAGCCCAAATTTTAATATTCTTAGAAAACTTTGCGTACCAAAAAAAATTCCTATAAAACCAATCTTTCAGAACATCAAATAAAAGTGAAATCTATTACAGCGAAACATAAAAATAATGTTTAATCAATTGGGGTTTTCTTTCGCAAATATAAGTTGTACAATCACTTGCTTGTAAAACGATCGTTTTTCTTCATAAAAATATGTTTCATAGTATTGCCTTTGACAAAGGAATAAAAACCGAAAAGCCTTACAAATATGAGAGTTGGACGATTTTTCTAACAATTTAATTGTACCTAACTTGTTTGGTGAAATGCTTTGTCCTATTTCTAGACGAATTGGCTTTGATTGTGCTTCTCTTATTGTTTTTCTCTACGGCATTGTTATTTTGACAAATAATCTGAAATAATAAACTACCATTTACTATATTTTTTCTCCATCGATTGTCATTTAGCTGCCGGTTTTGCGAATAGTCTATCCGCGTCTACCCGCGTTATTAACGCGTGTAGATCTATAAAGACTAATATTTAGTGTAATGGAACGCGAAAGTCTAAAATCATACATAGAGACATCTTTCTATCGAATAATATTAACTACAGGATACACGTACAACGATCACGATTGGTGTAGCCCAATCGAAACGTCGGACAGTAAGTAGCCATGTATTTGCTACTGTTTTTATCGCGCGTAGGCACAGGCCTACAACAGTAAATAATTATTTAAGTAATGGAACTCAAATGTCATACATCTTTCTGTTTTGGTATTTTCATCGTATCTACGGTATATATGTGATACGTACTCGTATATACGAATGTGATACGGTATGTCAATACGCAGCTGTGGCTGTATGAAATCTGGTAGGTACTAGATTTTATGACTTAACTAGTTCATTTTATTACAAAAAGGCATTAAATATTCTAGCTGTTGGAACTTCGGTCTTAGTAAAAGACTAGACCCTACAAATGATGTATATTGATGTTAACAAAATGAAAGATATGCCACAAAGAGTTGTGGAGAAGTTTTTGTGGACGCGGACGCGTCTCAGATTAATTACATTATACTCGATTGTTCTTTGTTGTCTGTATTTCATCATACCCCCTGTCTATTTTTCCTTCAATAAAATAGACCGATAGAGCGCGTGTCAGCACGAACTCTATTAGTTTCATAAAGTCTATTAGTCGGACCGCTATCGCGTCACGGGCCACTGGCTGCCTACGTCATCAACGCCTCGCTACATTGGACTAATAGACTATAGCTTCTCTTAGTAACAGGATTAATTCGTTTGTTTTGTGAAAGATAGAGCAAGGAAATCAACTTGTATCTCTCTATCTTCTTTCAAATGAAGATAGGAAAATAGGGTGTCTGACGATCATAGAGCCTGATTGACCGATCTCTTATCTCGAAGTACTTAGGAAACTATGCGAACTATCATTTGGTAAATGATACTAATACTCTACTTCTATTGCTGGATAATTATTATAAGAAGCAAAACAACGACAAAATTATTTGTGAATAAGTAATAAGTATATAACTAGCTGAAATTTCAGTAAATGTTACTGAAATCACTCAACGTTTCGGCAAATTGATTACTTCCCAAGTTTATAGTTTCATATCCTTGAAGTTTTAGGCCGTCAATTTCTTAGACCCGTATCATCAAAGTAAGCTAACTTTATCAAACAAAATATAAGTTTGGAAATTTACACGGCAAAGTTGATTTTGAAAAATGATGTTTCTGAAAATAGTCCAAAGTCATGCAGATTGGCAAGATACCCCTATACTTATACGAAAGTAACGTAAAAACTGAAAATAATTGTTTTTCCTTTTATTTTCCAATTAAAAAGTTAAAAAACGTCCATAGCCGAGTGGTTAAGATCATTGCTTACTAAGTGAGAGGTCGTCAGTTCGAACACCGCCACATACGAATGTGTTTTTAAAATTTGAATTTCACTTTACCTACGATTTTTCGACGCTTTAAAGGTAAAGGAAAACGTCGTGAGGAAACCTGCACACCTACGAAGAAATTCCAAGGTTGTGTTGACCAAGGCCTTATCACCCTAGATTAGGGTAGGCCCGTGCCACAGCAGTGGAAACGTATATGAGCTGATAATGATAATGAATGCGTTATTTAGCATGTCAATTATTGTCCTTAATATTGATAAATGCCTCCGTAGATTCATTGCTTCGTCTCTAAAAAGATGTCAATCCAAAAAACAGGTGTTTTTATTACTCAAGACATTTTGTAAACTTACTCTTTTAAAAATGTACTTAACCTAAGAAGTTAGGGCTGTTACTTTTTTTTAAATACCTAAGTAGTTTAAAAAGCTACACTGTTCTTAACTCTAAGGACACCGATATAAGCGACACAACCTCAGCAATCTCCGACGGAGCGTACAGGGAAAACATTCCTCTCGTATTTTTGTCCAGCCGAACTCCATTAAGCAAATGTTATTGTAAATGGACAAAACGTGTCCGGATAAACGGGTTATTGATGTTACCCGGCTGTAATAGTGCGGATACGCCGATGTCGGATTGTGACTGACGTATTTTCATTTGTCTTTCCTATTGCTAGACATGTATATTGCAGTGCCCGAACTGCGGGCGGGAATTCTGAATTCATGTCTAAAAATGGGCGTCGGGAGGTATATGCTATTGCTACATATACAAACACCGTCACGTACCCTTGTGTTTTTCAAATTTGAAATTTGAATATGTACGATTATTCGACGCTATAACGGTGAAGGAACACATCGTGAGGAAACCTGCACTTCTACGAAGAAATTCTGAGGTTGTGTAGTCAACCAACCGGCACTTGGCCAGCGTTGACTAAGGCCTTATCGCCCTATTTCAGGGTAGGCCCGTGTACCAGCAGAGGAGACGTATATGGCCCGACTATGATTACTACATATTTTATCAGTCTTCATGGTTTGACAACCATAGCGCACAATGAAGTGTACCAGAAACATGAATTTAGTTGGTGCCCATTCTGGAACTGGACTGGAATTAAGAGGTTGTAATACGCCACCAGGACAGCTAACTATTTAGCTCCATACTTATGAAACCATTTGCAGCATGTTAGATACCATGAATTAAAAGAAAATTAGTCCGTGAAATGGAAACCCTAAACTTTCAAAACTAAACCGATACTTTTCGCGAACTTTAAGGTACGCTAGGTCAAAAATGCCCATAGACATAAGATGTTTTAAACGAACTGCGCTATGTAGTAATGTTTTACGCCTCCACGCGAATGGAGGCTAATTTATTGGTACCTCACATTTAGTTGGCAATAAATACTCTTATTTATCTTTGACTTAAATTTTGCTCTTGTCTTGCTATTGTCGATTGATTGCTAAATTAAGGTCAAGTAACTTTCGGCTAAATGTATTTAAAAAGCTATTGCAAAAGCAGTAATTTGTAGCCTGAGGTAAAATATTATATTTGAAATTAGTGGTATTCCATGTATCTTTATGTTATGTATTTGTATTTGTATGGCAGTGAAAAGGCCCATAGATTGTATTGATTGGACCTTATAATGGCGAGTGTATTTTCTACCGGCCAAAAGCTTACAATACCTCCATCGATACATCATTCCCATTCAGACCCTGAAGAGTATAATACCAGCAGAGCCGAGATTCTGCTAACAAAATATAATTGATTTATCTCCCGAATGCCGTAAACAATTTCAATGTTGCTCGGATCGACTCCGGCCGGCGTACCGTTATTAATTCAATTGGGGACATTCAAGACTGTATCGGAAGACCTCGGTAATTCCGGACATCATGGCGGGCGCGGTATTTCCGGAAACGGCGGAAATAACCGGAATAAATCCGGAAGAATAGCATTGGCTGAGAATCTGAGGACATACAGGTAAATATTTTTAGGGGATGTTGCAACAGGAACGCTTCGAGGAATACCTCGTTCATTTCTACCAAGATACACACATACAAACAATATCGGACATTTGAAATAAATAGTAAAATAAAAAACAACAGAAACTACAAACAAAATTTAAACTAAGTCTAACACAAATACCCATTCAAAATGGCAAAAGCTCAGCGATACGTTTACCAGAGGCAAACCGCTGATTTTCAGCTATAAGAGGTCAAGTGCAATCGGTCAAACAATTCTGTCTTCCAACACCGCCATGTATCAGAAAACTGAAACTGTCCAGGTTATTTACTATGTTGTTTTGTTTTAATGAGCCCCCGATATTTTGGCACTGTTGCAAGCGCCATGATAACAGGTTCAGTGTGTAACCATGTCAGTTTTAAATTATATGCCATCATCATCATTATCCTCTAAAACCGAAAGTAGGTACTTTTTCTCCATCTGCAACTGAAAGGCAATTTGCTCGTCAAAACTATTCCACGTGTGTTCTACCCTGTCAACATAGACGTTGCGAGTTGCAGCCCAATAACACGGAAAATTATATCGCTCTGAGAGAAAACAGCTGTGTTTTAACACAGCTAGTTTGCAACTGCACAGCATTATGGACCTTATGCGCATCTACATACGCACGCGAATGTAAGCTTTCGCCAATAGAGTGCATTTCGGACGATTATGTTCCACTAGTGCGAGAATAGAGTGGAATGGTAATGATACTACTAGCATTGTGGAGGATGAGATTACATTTTTAGTGGGCGAGTAGGTAGTTTGGTACTGCAGTGGAATATTTCTTCCAATGCTTTCGACTTTGATCACCTATTTAGAGGGTTTCAGTCTGGTATTAATGCGAATTTTATATTTTGTGTTAAATTTTATTTGTTTTGCTTATTTACTACTTTATTTTAATTTACACAATTAAGTCAAAATGGCGAATCTTAAACGCTAAAAAACTAGGCATGAGCTTCAACTTAGTTTTCCTGTAACAAATTACCTGCAAATTACGAACGTTAGAGATTCAAATTGATCAAATACTTACAGGAACACGCTACATCTTGCTCTCTACATTACTATTTTGAATCGAATTAGCAAACTATGTTGAAATATTTTTAAAATTAGAATTACATTTTCGAGCTTAAACCAAACAGCACACGAACCTGCGTGAACTGTATTTAAATAAGCGCCACGAAGGTTGGTATTGTAATACAAACCTTTGTAGCGCAAATTAAAAAAAATATCATAATCCTGGCCGTTAGCAAACTCTACGAAGATAATTAAAAAATAATATATCGGTGGCAAAATAGGCAATGTTTTCATAGCACCTAATCACACGTAATGCCGATACGAACGGGCCATCGCAACTTATTACCGGAGCAAATTGATCGGATAATTTCTCGTATTTCGCTTTATTGGCCCGCGGATAAGCGGCCGAATTACGTATATTACGGAATGTAATAAATCCTATTACGGGAATGTTTGGGTATACGGCAATACTCGGATTAGTGTATGTGATCGGGATACGATGGAAGTTAGCGCGGAATAGTCTGAGAGTTCCATTATTACTACTTAATATTATATATAAGCTAGTAAAATGCGAGCCGGACTTAAAGGCTTGGGATAAACACGACAAAATATGTGAATTTTAGGTGCTAATGCTTGCATGAAAAAAAAAATTAAGCTTAGAAATCAGTTATAATTCAAAGTATAGTTTTGTAAATCGATCTCATTATGTTTAGTTCCTTTTTTTTTTCATTTCACCTTTATCATCACACTTCTGGACAAAGGTCTCCTGCAAACCTATCCACTGCTCTCTATTCAACCACCCTGGCCAAGTGCAGCTTTTTTAAGCTATTGCATAGCTTTTCATCGCGGGCTTTGAGCGCGGCGACCGAACCAGAAATTCCGTAACGAAAACCTCACAATCGTCTTACGTCGTTTCAGTTCGGTAGACTTCGGCACGGTGTTTGTATGCGTGTGGTTAGACGTATTGTACACATGCCCCGCTCATTGACACTTTATCTTCGCACTCTTAATACCTACATCAGCAATGCTGGTCGGTCTCTCTCATTTTTTTTTAATTACACAAATTTTGAAACGACTAACCTACTTCATCATGCTCGTTTTTAAATCGATGTTCGCACATCCAGTCGGCATGATCACACCACGTGCCTATGTTCAAAGTCCCTGAACAAATACGGTCTCATTGAGCAAACACAAAATAAGCGATTTGCTACGCGCCGTACTAATGGAAATGCGGGATTCGTCACAGATACTGGTAAGAAATGGTCTTTAGAGAAGATAGAGTACTAACGGTTAGAACTTGGGTATTTTCGTAGGTGAGCGTGTTTTGCTTGTAACTGTTTTACATACATTTTAGCTCATACCCAGATCATCTCGATGTTATTCAAATTCGCTAATAAAATACAGTTGCAAGTAAAGGTTTCTCTATATTATTTTTGTTTCATATGGATCATTGTTTGTGTACCATAATAAATAAAAAAAATAATTTTGTCTCACACTTTTAGGTGCCGTTCCAAACAAATAAACATATATTAAATACAGGTGTTCAACCTTATTAGTATTATAAACTTTGAACAATAGTTACATAGAAATTAGTATTTTCAACAAAATAGTATTACGTATGAACCTTGATTTTCGGTTTCACTATAGCATTAAAACGAATCTAATATTTACAAAACGTAATGTACCCAAGTCTAAGATATACAGAGTCGTATCACTGAATGAGTTTAACCGCTTCCCCAATTGTTCTGGGAACAGTAAACCGTTTGAACCTAGGCGGACTAGGAATACTGGCCGGCTAAATGGTCGACAAGTACTTAGAATAATATTTCTCTGTGGAAATCTTTCTCAATGGTTGTTCTGCTAAATCAGTGGATTGGAAGAGCTTTTGTCTCTAATGCAGAGCTTTATATTGGTTGCGGTACTACTGTATTATTGTTTATTATTTTGTTTATTATTAGTAATATTTTTGGCATAAATGATTGAAAACTTTAATGTTTAATTGAGAACATAAATACCGATAACTATTTGGAAATTTTCACATACCCAGATCATACATTTTCTTTTCATTAATTTAAAACTCAGCTAAATATGCTTTATATACTTTAACAAAACCGGTTTTTAAACAAAATTTAGCAAAAAATTATGATATAGAGATTTTTGATCAACGACGTTTTACCATAATAAGTTTTTCAACTCTAAGAAGTTATGTAGTGCCTGCTTAAAGCTACATTATCTCCTACCTATGTTTTTTTATAATTGACTAACAAGATGACCTAACTCCATCTGATGGTAAGCGGTAGCGAGATCCACATATGAGGTCGACAGGCACAATAGACCAAATTGAGCCTGTCGCACTCACCCTGAAGGACTGCTTAAATGCCGTTTCACGCCCCGCCTGAAGAGCCCGAGATCATAGGAGGGAGGGAAAACATGAGCTGGAAGGACATCCATGCCTTAATGACAGGCTATTTAAGCGTACATACTTTCTGAAGCTTTCAATTCTCACCGTATTCATGTTATACAGCGTTACCAAACTCAAAAACAACACATCATCGAACAGGTTCTCGCCCAGCTGTCTTAGAGACGATATCTTTTAATATACTCGGATACTTTCTACGGTTTCCGTAATCGATCCTCAAACCGATACTGCTATCGAGTTGCGGAGCACTTAACTAACGAGGGAAATAATATTTGACACTCTGGACAGGTGTCGCGTGTCAGAGATTATAAAAAAAATATAAGTATGCGTATTTGGTAATGTATACTATTTGGGTGTGCGGTTTAAGTTGTGAGAAGTGAGAGTTTTTAGTATTGGGTACTTGGTTACTTTTATCTTCGGTTGAAAGGTTTCTGATAACCCTTTAATAAAAATCTGGAAAATCTATAATTTGGTTTTATTTTTAATCGCCTTAGGCGCATGAGAGAAAATATTTATTTAAAAAAGTAGTAGATAAGTTCAAAAATGTGTTTAATTTTTTAACTTTTATACAGCCTTTTGTTTCCCTAATAGGCAAAAAACACCTCAAAATCACTCTAAATCTGTCGGCCACGTCGGCCTATTCCTAATAAGGTCATCGCGCTATTTCTCTTCCGATTAAAACGGGACCCTATCACTTAGCCTTTGCGGTCCGTCTGTCTGTCTGTCTCCAAGGCTCCAAGTATCGGTGATAGCTAGAATACTGAATTTTTCACAAATTTTGCTTGGACAGACGGACAGACGGTTACCATTATAGCGGCAACGCTGCCGCTATATCAAACATACTAAAAATTAAAATATAAAGGGGGTCCCCATAGCTGTATCGCATAAACCGTGATGCTAGAAAGCAAAATTTTTCACAAATGATGTATTTCCGTTGCCGCTATAGCAAGAAATAATAAAAATATAAATATTAAGGGGGATTACCCATACAACAAACGTGATTTTCTATTATAGATGATAGTACGGAAAACTTCGTGCGTGAGTCCGACATGAACTTGGCCGGTTTTTTTATATTTCAACATACTAAAGATATAGAACTAAATATCTGATATCAGGCGGTGTTTGCCACTCTAAATTATTGAATAACACACCACACATAATTACATCGCTGTTTCTTATTCATTGTAACACTTGCTTATTGTCTTCACTACGAGCGGTACTTGACACAGTATCGTATGGCTGATGAGTTTTACTACCGAAACCGATTTCTATAACTCTTTCTTATTTATTTTTTGTCAGCCACAAAGTGACATTACAACACCGAATGTAATTTTATAGTGTCAGTTGCAATTGTATGCAATAGTAAGAAGATATTACTGATATTACAGTAGCGCTTACCTACGAACACAGATAAATTACTACTCTGCTATTTAGATTTAACTTGACAAATAGAAAAAACATAAACAACTAAACTTTTAACTCACACACTATTGTTAGTTTAGAAAAAAATATGACAAAAATAGTATACGACGATAAACTGATATCAAATTTATTTATTGTAACTCTGTCAGAGCTTATATAAACAATACCCTTTTGACAAATTATTTCCAGTGCCCACCTGAAAACTTCCTAAATTTCTCTACCCTCTACAGAATACGGACGATTGTGAAAATCCCACAAACAGCACGCTTAAACAATCCTTTACAAAACCGAACAAAAGTCTCACACGTCCTTTCATCTATCGTTAACAGCGGCAGATTAGGCCACCTTTCAAAAACAATTACCCGAACCCAACACTTTTCCAATCAAACAAAAGTTGGCAAGGCAACCGCGGTCCGCAAAACCGATCCTCACAAAGCTACCGGTTGGAAGATTGAAACCGGTTGGAAAGATTAAAACCGGTTGGGCCGAAACCGCCTCTAAATCAATGGGCGGACAACAATGCATGCCCGCTACGACAGTGCGTGCTTCGTACTACGTTTATTGGAAAAGTTGCTGTTTAAAACTGGGGACCTAATTTTGGGGCGGTCAGCGGGGTACTGGCGGCTATCTTTTTTATTATCATACAGAGACATGCATTTACTGAGTTCTAAATTTTGCATACCTTAAGATATTTTGGCTACTACTGTCGTTGCATATTTGTGTGTTGGTCTTAGGTCACTGTGAAACATAAAAACGATACAACAAAACATAACGTGCTATTTTATTTATACCGTTTCATAACAGGCACCTTAAATAAAGTATTTACGTCCAAAACAGCCACTTATCACAAATAACTTATAATTTGATCATAAATAGTAAAATTTTCATGATCCTATTAAATTTGGCACAAGTATAAATGTACCTAAAATTCATTTTCACTGTTTGTAATATCAATCTGATTGATGTTATTCACTTACTAGGTATCTCTAGACAATATACCTCAAGTAAATGCACTAATGTATATCTAGATAGGACTAATCAACATAATCGTAGTATTCCATTGGCTTAAACGCTACCGCTCATGCTCTTACTCCGCTGTAAGAATTCAAAGAATGTCCAAAGCAGGACCCGGCATGGTGCCATTCACAAATAGGTATTACTCGTATTTGACCGCATGTTAAAAGTTTCCCCGACATCAGTTAAGGTAAACCGTAGGATTGTTTTAGCGCGGATTCGTTTCCATTTCGAGGGATAGCCGCCTGGTCAAAGGAGTGACGTCTTGTGTGAGATTACGTGAATGGTTTTGCGATGGAATTGAAATTCTTTACTATGCAATCGATTATATTAGATCATCCTATTTAAAACTTACGTACCATTAACAGTTTGAAGGTGCAACTAAAGGATCGCTGGTACGTTGTAAAAAATAAATTCATTAAAACAATTTAAAACTGCTCTTGAATTCTTTCGTAGTTAAGTACACTAACTTTGATTTATAAAATAATATTCAAAAACATGCTTACGATTCTTAAATAGTATAAGTGAATTTATCAGTATCAGATATACAAGTAAAATAAAAATAGATTTACGTTTCTAAAAAAAATACCATTTTCATTTCATACCAGCGCAGTTCAGCAGAAAATCCCGAACAATTCCTATAACGTTTTATTTTTCGATTGTCTAACTTTTTAATTAGGGCCGACTCGGGGCGCTAACTAAGCTAATTTATAGCCTAAGGGGAGGGCGAGTTACCGTTCACGGATATACGAGTATGTAACTTATTGCACGTATGTGGGGGGAATAGGAAAATAGGAAATATGCACGGTATTTTCAAGAGTTTAAAGAGAACAGAGTCTCAAATTCAACAGTTATTTCAAATTGTGTGCATTTGAAATAGGTAGCTGAAGCTGAAATTCGCGTGTGTATTTTTAGTGGTCGAGTGAAATTTGGGTTTTATTGTGCAGCGGGAATGGGAATATGTGGACCATTTCATATCGGACATGCAGACTGACAGTGCTATATTTTAGAAATAAACTTTTTTTCTATAAATCTTATAGGTTATTGGTTTTGCGAGAATCACAAAAGGTCACAATATATGATATCTCATATAAACGGTTGTAAAATAGAATTTCATTTACTATTGCGTTTTTGACAGGATGAGGCCGTACTAAGTTTTTTGTAACTTATTTTTTAACTTTCATTAAGATTGGCATCATTTTGTATACAATCTCACCTCAAGATGTATTCGTGATTAATATCCATCTTCGTAAAATGATACCTAAAAAAAAATCATCTTTAATCCAACAACACTGCTGTTTTATTTTTTAGTTTTAATGCCACATTGAGTCGTAAAATTGCACTTTTCCTATTTCCCAATAAAGAAAAATAAATCTTATATTGACAATAAATTATAATTTTAAGTTAGTACTAGTAAATAATATACCGATGCCCGACGCCACCTAACAGCCCGAAACATTCCCACATCCTCCACAACAAACCGCCTCTCCCAACAGAAACATAACACAGTTATCTCCACACTTATTCTTAAGTACGTACATTGCGGCTCTAAACTTACTTCTGTTTATCACTTAGTGCGAGTTACGATAAAAATGCGCAGTGCCCCACTTGGAGCGGTTCCAAATAATGCCTGCGAGAGATCTATTTGGACGACGATATTAGACAAGGCTGCGAATATATTGGATTCTGTGCTGCGAAAAATAAATGCATCTTTTTGTTTCTGGAGTGGGTAGAGTAGATCGTGTGTGATGGTTAATGCTAGTTTTTGACTCTGGGCTGCATTGTTTGGAAGAATATCACACAATTTTGGCCTGAATCGGGACTTGCAAACGGGACCTCTTGATCTTTTTTTTAGGCTAACAAGATGACCTCACTCCACCTGATGGTAAGCGGTAATGAGATCGAAATATGAGGATCGATATATATCTTTCCACGATGCTGGCAAATGTAATAGATCAATAGCAGTCAAATTGTGCAAGAAGTAAGCTCCTTTGGATAGTTAAAATTTTCGAGATTTTTTTTCCATATAAAATCCAGTATCTAAACTTGCACATGTTACCGGTACAAGCTGAATATCAAAATTGGCCCCGCAATGCAACTCCCAAAGTTAACAAGAAGCATAAAAAGCATTTATGGGAACGTTACCATTAAAAAAATCCAAGATTGCTTTTTTACAGTAAGCTAAAAATTGTAAACTTCTAAAATTCTTAAAGCTAATGCCTCAACAAGCCTTCAAGACACCTCAAAACGCCCCCCAAGAGGCCAAACTTGCACATTAGTATCGGCGCCACCTCGCCCGGCCGGATCGCCCCGCAACTCCCAAAATCAATTAAAAATTAATTAAGAGCTTCTGGCATGGTTCGCTCATCGAGTATTCCTGGCACACTTCTCGAGGCATCGATTCCTGTTGCATGTTAAATAAGTTACAGTTTAATAACGGCTATTAGCAACTTGTGAAGGTGAAGTTCGACCTATTTTCGGTTGAATTTTGGAACGCGCTGTGTTGTTGGACGAGTGATGAAAGATACTTGTTCTATCTGATGCTTCCAGGTTTTACAGAAGAGATAGACATACAGGTTGACAGCATTATAGTCCTATAACGGATCTGTTGCTCCTTTTGACGCAACACTTCAAAAATAGTTTTACATTGGAATACATACCAACATTATTGTTGTCATTTTAGTGCGTATTATTTACCCAGTTATTAAGCTATTGCTTAGCTTTTATCGCGGGCTTTGAGCGCGGCGACCGAACCAAAAAATTCCGTAACGAAAAAAACCTCACAATTGTCCAACGTCGTTCCAGTTCGGTAGACTTCGGCACGGTGTTCGTGTGCGTGCGGTTAGACGTATTGTACGACTCTACAAAACTCGCACGAATCGAGACGAGCTGCTCCAAAATCGGACGATGCTATGCAATAGCTATACCGCGGCAGTCCCCGAGTGCCACACGTCTTTTAAACTTTATACATACATAAATACATACATAAAATCATGCCTTTTTCCCAAAGGGTTAGGCAGAGATCACTTCCAGCGATCGACTTTTCACCTCTGTGGGAAACGTGACGTGACGGGTTGTGCCGCCATTCTGTCTTGTGTATTGTTTTAACAAAGTCATTGCATTCCCACGAGTAGCAATGATATATGACGAGGGAAGGAAAAGGGGAGGAAGGATACTATCGCCTCGGATGATTTGGACTGAGTCGATAGTAGCTCGAGGAGCCGGTGTTGCTTACCCGTATACCGTTCACCAACCACCGACAGATAGTTGTGACTGGTATCCAGACATACATAGTTTCTTCGCATTAATTATATTAGTAATGGCTTTGTAGTACACTTATGTGAAGTGTAATTGTTGCGTGTAAAGTATATGGATATATATATCTCAATGGAAACAACGTGACCGGATTCAGCCAACAACGCCGTTAAGTTGGTATTACGTAGCTTAGCTTAACGCTAGTCCACATAAGGAACTCTACAAGGGCGGTAGGAACCGGCCGTTTCCGCTCGCTGCCGTTACCGCGCACACATTTAGGGCGTTTGTCCACCGCCGCCTCAACCGACACGTCAACGAGAACGAGATGACGGCGCTGAAGTAGCGGTACATACATTTACTATGGCCGACTGTCCACTGTACACCCGTCACCCGACAGCCGTCATCCTGGCTGCTGATATTCCGGCGTGACCGCTAAAACAGCGAGATTTTGACAGGCCTATATACTGGTTGGACTAGGTACTATTAAGTGAAACATATGAAAGCCGAATAACAACTAACTTGATTAGATGATGAACTTTATTATAGGTGAACACCACATACATTTTATAACATATGACAAAGACAAATTAGTGGAAAATATTAGTTATACTTAATTTAAAAATTAGTTTATTAATTTAACAATTCAGAAATTCTCTTTTTAAATACTTGCAATAAAACATGGTTCATCATCAGCCCATTCCCGTCTACTGCTTAACATAGGCCTCCCCAAACATGTTTGATGTCTACTTCATCTCTGATTCCGTTACAGAGCTTTGACATTCGACAGATTAGGGAGGGACATCCCAAGACTTTAAATCGATCCGAAGTAATCTTGTTCCCTTAGACGGTCTGGAGCCGGCGGTGGTGGACAAACGCCCTTACACACATTTGTGTAGAATCGGGGCGCGAACTCCAAGCTATTACATGGACTTGTGGCGCCGTTCGCGTGATATATGCCGAACGACGTGGTTCTTGTTGCTTAGGGCACTTACAGGATAAAGGAGGCAATTTTATTTTTCGGGTTTACCCAGTGTTTGGTCCAGTGTGAGAGCAAATCACATTTTAAAGGCAAATCGTCTGCACCTTTTTTCTTATACACACCATGCAATGCTAGACAAAACAGCATATCTTCAGAGTGTGTGTGAGTAAGGCAAAATGGTATGAGAAGGTAATCAAAATATAAATGCGGCGTGATAGTTCCTGTTTTTTTTTATATTCCTGTAACCTTTGGGATGGTTCTTTGGTGCCAATATTAAGTAGTACATTCATTTAAGAGGATTACAAAATAACCAATAGGCAAGTGATCCGCTAGAATGAAGTCAGAAGAGTTTATTTGTTTTGTACAGTATATTTATTAATAAAAGCATAAAGGTAATAAAAAATTGTGTCCAATATTCCTTATTTTTATTCGTAGAGCATCACAATTCTCCTTTTTACAACACCATCTTAAAATTCCTAACAAAATCCGAGCGCATAACCCAAGTTTCCAAGAGCCATTACACAGAGTAGCGAGACCATTTGAGCTGCCCCCGCTGATGTACAGAGGCAACACTGTCGTTTACTCTACACCCTAGAATGTGGGTAATAAGCGTTAGATTACACACATAACTTTAAGATGTGAAACTGTTTTGGAAAAGTGAATCATACGAGGTTTGCTCTTGAGTTTTGATCAGAGTTGTGTGGTTGGATTCTGAACATATTATTTCGGCCATCACTGAGAAATGCGTAATAAGTTGATCATAAATTTCTTATTAACAACGTAATTCCTTCCTCTGTGTGACTGAAGAAAAATATGTTTAATAAATTATACTTATTATTGCGCATAGAAAACACAAAATCTTGTTCCTATCGCTAGATTTCTCAGACACCAGTTCTTTTTAAGATACCAGTCATTAATTACTTATCATTCATTATATCGTATTAATTTGGTAACATTCACATTCTGTCTTGAAAATAAACAATAGGCCTGAGTTGAAGTAATAATATTGAACACCTGCGATTCAAAAGTTCTCCCTTCACATAATTTTCTTAACAAAACAGGTGCGTTGTTCAAAAGTTCGTTACTAAACTCAATTTTAAGTAGTCACTGGGGACAGGTTAGGCAAATCGATTCTAATAAAGTGATAGTACTTCTGAAAGCGTTTGTACTTTCTGCACAAATTAAATCATATCCGTTTTAAGAAATATTTATCTCTATTTAGTGACCCGCCCAAGCTTCGCTCCGGGTAATCCTAGGCAATCCTAGACATCCGCTAAGAAAGGATACCTAGCGGATGCCTAGGTCATCATAACATCTAACTGCATGCCAGATTTCAGTCCGATCCGTCCAGTTGAGTGGGTTGGACTGTGCGTTGATAGATCATTATGTCAGTCAGTCACCTTGAATTATTATATTAAGATTTAGTTTTTTTTGTTGAGCTATTTATTAAGTAAGCATAATATGTTGGTACTTACTTTTTATATTGCTCCCGATATAGAGTTTATTCTTATTAAGGTTTAAGTTGCATGTACAGCCAACATCTAAAATCATACATTGGCAGCTTGTAAATATTATTTATAATGACGTCTGTTAAAAACTATTACATTAAATTCCACCAAAAATGTTCTGCAGTGCTTTAAGTTACTGTGCATACGAAAATAGGTATTACTGCACAACACATCGTCATCATCCTATTAGCAATTTAATTGTTTACACTTTGCTTTCATAACAGGGTGCCTCGACTGGAGCTTGGAAGCCTTTTATTGCGGAAGAATGCATTAAGCTTACATAAACAAACTGTTTCTATGTACACTCGCAAACATGAGCAGATTAAAACTGTACGGCTTATGCCACAGAGTAAAACATCAACGTAGAAGATGTAAAATGAACGCACAGTACTAAGAACTAAAGAGAGGCTCTCAGTTAGACTGTGGCACGGAAAATATGTCTCGATTTTCGTAAGAAAACACTCGAAAATTCTTAGCGTGTGCTTATTTTATGCATGGCGCGACCCCGTTGAGTTACACAGTTTTGCTTTTAGTTAATAATCTTGTGTGAAACTCGGCAGTGGTGTGAAGAATTTGCGTTCCCTAAAAACTAATAGCGTGCTTGAGACCTTTTAACCCTCCCTATTGGGATATTTGAGAGTTCGTTGTCCTGCTTCGAAGACATTACTTTTTTCGTATTGCACATGTTATATTGTTAAAATTCAGTTACGAATTAAGGTCTTCCATACTGCAAATGTACAATAATTTATTAGTATAAAATGGCTATCCGATTTTTATAACCGAAGACAGAACAAACACCCTTTTTTGAATCATATCTCGTACCAATTTCAACCTAAACTCGACAATAATTAATTTCGGGAACACCTTTTTATCGCGAGGTCAAAGGGTTCGGGAAACATCAATCATCATCGTTCCCAGACAACTTTTGGGGCCCGTTTCAAAGATCTCTACTCTTAACTCGACTGTAACTTTGTAGGAGTCGGAAGTTCCGTTTTGTTCATCGCTAGACGTTAATTGACGACTTTTGTTTTTGATTCCATTAGGATCGTTTGGGAACCATAGTTTTGAAGGAGTTTAACAGTTTTAAAGGCCACATTGACCAATTTCCATCGTTAAAGATCGGATCTTGACGAAACAGTTTGAAACAAAGTTTTTACATTTTTTTTTCTGACCTCGACAAATTGGATTTAGTTCACATGTGTATTACATTTAGTACTCTTAATGAAAAGCCTAGCTGTGGCACAATATTTTTTTTTGAAAATTAGAAGTTCTCAAGAACCTTCAAACAACTAGACAAACAGTACAGTTCAGTATTACTTTTAGAGGTGCAAGGTTGAAATTGAATGATGACTTTGTAGTTACTCTAGAGTTCGTAGCTATATCTTGGAGTGCTTTACGCTGCATTACCCGTAGACACTGCTTGAAGCCCCCGGTACGCAGTAACACTATAAATCATAGGTCTGTGAGCTACGACGTGACTGCTACGATGCTACGGCGCGTTGGCGCAATCAATGAAACAATCGCAAGGAAGATCTTTGTTGGTTGTTTATTGCGAAAATTAAAGAAAACTTAAGTAGCAGTTTAAATGTACTAAATTATGTTTTAGCTTCACACATAAGCACCAAATTTGATATATAAACTAAATAAATAATGCAGTATTATTTTCACTTGTTTAATGCAACTGATGCATTTTTTTACGGATATTGAAAACATAGTGATATGCTCAAATAAGTATTTATAGATAAGCAATGGAAGTCCCTGTAATTTTTTTCCATAACATATTAATTATCATGCAGGCTAATAATAATATGGCGTTATAAATGTTATATTATCTTTCGGAGTTATTTTTTGTGACAATCGTAAATCGGGCTGATAATGTTTACTAACTTTTTTATTATCAGTTATCGCCTGTTTTACTGGTAGATGGCTTTACTGGTATTAATGACGCGTGGGTAACGTGCTGACATCTCAGTCCTTGTAGCTTGCTCTCTGTTGAATTGATAAGGGACATAGCACTGCAATGAATCAATTGCTTTATCTCAGGTGGGAGACATTTTGTCGACCGGTTGCTGTTACCACCATACAGTTGTGTAAAACCCGCCAAGTGACTCTGACCTCTCTCGGTCAGGTCGCGTTCAGGATCAGCACTGTACGAACCGGAGCCAGGGGGACCATTGGTGCGGCAAGCGCCGGACCAGTGGAGTCTTAGCGGCGGTATTGTGCGGGCGGGCGGGTCAGCCCGCCGGCCAGGGAGACCCGTAGACGCGGGGCCCTTCCGTCCGGCGGACTGGTCAACTCCGACCCGCACAGCTCAATACCAATGCGAGACTCCACGCCTTGTCTCGTTGTTGCCGCAGCAGTGGTCTCCTTTTTCACGGCTTTCAGGGTGAGTGCGACAGGCTCAATATGGTCTATTGTGCCTGTCGACCTCATATTTGGATCTCACTACCGCTTACCATCAGGTGGAGTGAGGTCATCTTGTTAGCCTCTTTATAAAAAAAAAAAAAAAAAATTGCAATACACACATTTTTGTATACTATAGTCTTAGACTATGTAGTGTATGTATGTGCCTCGTTGGTCTATTGGTAGCAAGCGCTGCGTAAGGAGGTCGGGCAAAATTCGAGTGAGTTTTTCTTTAAAGAAATTACTCAGCCCGGAGTCAGGTAGTTGGCGGATGCACACCCGTGCTTCGGAAAGAAAGTCAAGCCGGTGGTCCTGCGCCCGATCTCTCATCGACCATGTCGGATTGCCGTCTCACCGAACTATGAGAGTAAGGGAACAGAGAGTGCACTTGTGTTTGCGCGCATACTTGTGCACAACGATATGTTCTGTGCTGCTTCCTGATTTCCATTGAGATTGGCCACTATGGCCGAAATCGGTCGGATTATATGTCGATTAAAAATGATTGCGTTCCTAATCATGAAATAATTAAGCGTTGCCCTTAACCCGAAACTAGAAACTCCTGCACATAATCGCATAACAATAGCGCTTCTATACCTCCACCGCGTTCCCGAACTACGTTACTACGTTAATGGTTTGTGAATAATGTACTAACGTCTCAGTTTATCCGCGGTTCAATCCGCCAGACCTTGAATTTGTAATGAGGATCCGGTGCACTCGACGTAGCTATTTTGTTGAATAGAAAAGCTATATTCGGTGAACTATCTGCGAATATTTTTAATATAATCTTAATATTTATATTAAGTTTAGTTTTGTATAACGATCTAATCATGTGTAAATAGAAAATATATTTTTTTAAATCAGAAAAAACCACTGCTCCACTACACTCATTAGTTAAAATGGCGTTCAGACGTGCTTTTCAAACACTAAACTATCTGCTATACATGTTTATTTATTTAATTAGTCGCTACTTACACGAACACGGGTCAATACATTATTTTTTATTTCCTCTTGAATACGAAATCCTAAGAGGTAGAAAATACGTATTTAGTAAACATTTTTCAATGATCAACTTTTTAATACTTTCTGTGCAATTAATAATTTCATATTGACTTGATTTGAAAATTTGTAAACAATGTATGTTCATATATTACAATTTTTTTCGTCACGATAGGTAGTATCATCGTTATTAGAAGTTGCAATATAATTGAAAAATAAAAAAAAAATGAAAAAAAAATTATTTACAATCACACATTTTCTTTAAATACAAGTGATTAAGACCGTCTTTACCCGACTACGGCAAAGCAAAAGGAGGGTTATGATTTTGACAGGCTATGTATGTATGTATGTATGTATGTATGTTTGTATGTATGTATGTATGTTCATCTGTTTCCACATAACTTCTAAATTGCTTGTCAGAATTCGACAAATGACATATCATTAGAAGCGTCTTAATTGTCCGCTGGTTATAGGCTATATAGGGTTTCACAAAATCTAATGTGGCGCCCACTAGCGGACAAAACATACAGAGTAAAAAAATAAAGTTAAGATAAATACGCCGTGTTTGGTATCATTGGAAAGCGCTTTACTTGTACATTTTAAATATATATATATTACTAGCATTTGCATGTGACTTTACGTATATTCATGGACTGATTGCATATAGTTCACATCTTTTCGTTCATAGCTTCTTTACTACTTACTAACACCAAAATAGTACAAATAATAAAAAGTTAAAAACTAAAACCCAACTACGACAAAAAACGACGCTGAAAAAGTATAAAACAAGACTTTTAGAACATACAATACTATTTTGAAGTATGCAATATTTACTATGTAGAGATAAGTTTTCATGTTTGGGAAGGCGTAGTCACACGTTCCATACACAAGTACCTACCTACCGTAGCACTTTGACAACGTGTGACTGCGGTTTTCCAAACATGAAAACTTATCTCTACATAGTAAATATTGCATACTTCAAAATAGTATTGTATGTTCTAAAAAGTCTTGGTTTTATACTTTTTCAGCGTCGTTTTTTAAGTATACGCAGAAACTTGTATCAGGAGGTCCCTATAATTAAATTGTCTGTTCTCTTACTCTCATAGACGGTTACCCACAAAGAGACTATCTCTCTTACAAATAATTTAAAGGAAACCACGGTTAATCAGGTCAAAATCATCAACCGTCCCCATCAAACTCTCAATAACATGAAAGCGGCCACTCACAAAACATCCCCAAATTTTAGAGTCGAATTCCGGACGACCTGAATACCGGTATCAAAGGCTTGCGGTAGCGCCCACAATAATAGGGCGGAATTATTCAAAATTTATGACCCACTTTACTTCCTATTGCCCTTTGAACAGAAGTTGATCCTTTTTTGTTTCATAGTTCCGTGGCGTGACCATAACGCCTTGTTTCAAAGGTTTTATTTTGTAACATGCTGTAATCTTGTTGCGTATTGTATGGCTATTATCGTGGCTTACAACGGTTGGTTTGCTACTTTTGATTGCATTGATAAGCATTACGCGCGAGTGTGGTTTTATAATCGGTGTAATGTGAATGGAGTAGTGTTAGCTATGAAACAATAGCGGTACCTTGAAGAAAGGGCAGTGCTCTTTTGAACGGTTAGTTGATCTAATTAAGTATTTACATTGTGCTTACTACAAAAGTTTGACGCGGACCTTTATAAATGTTGTGAAACTTACTATAATGTCGCAAGAAAATAATTTAAAAAGTCACAAACGTTATTATTGTCTATTCTTGTTCATATTAATCTCGATGACATGCATCATTCCGACTTGCACTTTGCCGATTTTTTTTACTATTAAAACTATCTTTTCAGTAAGGAAAGTTTTTAGTTTTACGACGTATCTATTATTTGTTAAATAACTGGGACAGTTAAAACAAATTAACTGTGCCCACGTATAAAGTCTAAACTTTAATAACAGTTTACAAACACGCAAACTTGTAATTGTAACATTACTTACTAGCATCGAGATTAATACAAACTAAAAGGTCGACTGTTTAGCCCCACATCATCTAGTAGCGAAATTGCTGGTCTTCATAAAATAACGTCAGGCGCAGTGGCGGGTAACTTTACTATATTTCGACCGGTCTTGGCAAGTTGGCTCGTAATTCCCATCCGACCCCTTTTAGGTCACGTACGTCGTCCTAAATTTGAAGCAAAACACTTGGTGTAACTCGTGGTCCCAAATTTAAGGAAAACACTCAAGCAGTTTTGGGAAGTCAGGTCGAGTGCTGGTGAAGGGGAGTGCGGATTGGACGGTTTAAAGGCCGCGCGTTTTGTTTGTTTTGTATTAATAATTTTTTTCCAAAGAATAGAAGAGGTTTTATTAAGCCTAAAACTGTAAATAAAATATAAAAATCTGAAAACGTACGAGTATGTGCTTATAAGTAAAGGACCCCTAACGATGATGTTCAGTGTTTGCCCTGTTGTGGAGAAGGAAAGCGCTATTTAAACCAATTTAACATAAGATTCAACCGAAAACGTATCTTAAGCATACTATGTAATTTATTAATCATCTACACCAGGTCATAACATTCAGATGAAAAAACATAAAAAATAATGTTATACAAAACAGTCCGACTAAGCAAATCAAATCATGTATTGCGTGTCACATAATACTACTGCACTAAAACTACGACAATTCTAAAGGACATTTACGATTTCGATTTGTGTATTGAAGTTATTGAATACCAGTACATATTATTAGATTTGTACTAACTATTGATATTTACCTGCATTGCCTGAACAAATAAATTTAAACTATTGCTACATGCTCTTACATATTCAGTAAACTTAATAACGCATGTAACTATGTACTGTACATAAATATAAAAACAAAAAAGAACCGCCTTCAAAATCCGACACACTAAAAATTACAAAATAATATAATACGAACACTTATAATAATCATCTGGGTATGAATTTTATATGTTGTTGAAGGCGGTGCCGTTTATATTTCATACTGACAAGCAAAGAGTACTTTATTTTCCTCAGAATTGTGATTGGAACCGCCTTCAACAACATATAAAATTCATACCCAGATGATTATTATAAATGTTCGTATTATATTATTTTGTAATTTTTAGTGAGTCGGGTTTTTGAAGGCGGTTTTTTTTTTGTTTACAATTTTTTTCATCCTTTTTAGTGTTACATTTTTTTACACCCTATTTTTTTTTGTTCAGCTCACCTGTAATACTTCTGATATTATAACTAGTAGTCTGAATATGTATACAGTATTGAAAGAATTATCCTTTTACTCCAAACAATTAAGGAGTTTACCTTCCATCATCAGCTCAGCATCATAATATTATGATTGCAAGAAGCAATGCTAATATAACTTCAGAAAATATGTAAAACGCGGTACATGTGCCTATAAAATTTAAGGGTTGCCCTCGATTTCTCCTGGATCCCATCATCAGATCCTTGACTGGTCAACCTAATAGTTTAGCTCACCTGTAATGCTACTGATATTATTACTAGTAGTCTTAATATGTATACAGTATTGAAATAATTATTCTTTTACTCATAACTATTAAGGAGTTGACCTTCCATCATCAGCTAAGCATCATAAGATTATGATAGCCAGAAGCAAATGCCAATATGACTTCCAGATAATATGCAAAACGCGGTACATGTCCCTATAAAATTTGAGGGTTGCCCTCGATTTCTCCTGGATCCCATCATCAGATCCGAGACTGGTGAAAATGGGACCACCTTGGAAGTGAACTCTATCAAACTAAAAAAAATTTTTGAAATCCGTCTATAATTGACGAAAATATCGGTGAACATACATAAAAAAAAAATATTATACATACAGACGAATTGAGAACCTCCCGTTTATTATACGAATATTCATACCGTCTTGTTGTTCCACTGTTTGATCCTCATTTTAAGGTAGAAATTACCAGGACATGTTACATATTCTCATTATAGTCACTTAATAAAACGTCACTTCCAAGACTCTTTGTCGAACGTGAAACTGTAAACGCTACCTTATTTACCATAACCTTTAAATTTACTACACAAGGCTCAAATTTGCTTAACATGACATCGCGCCCTCGTTAAGAAGTGTAAATACTTATAATTTTCACATCTAATCAACCTCAAAGCGGTTTCTTATTAATTCCTCAGCTAAATCACCTTTTCAACAGGAGCAAAAAGATTCAGCCCATCAAGCAAGGTTGCAGTTTTTGCGGGCCTCTACCATTGGTATGCAAAATGTTAATGAATTTAAAGGACCTTATTTAGAATAATGTTTTAGTTAATGACTCATTTTGTAGAGCCTTTGACTTTAACTAATTGTATGCGATATGTACGTGTTGTATGCGATGGCCGCGTCAATTAATAACCGACTTGGTATTACATGGATCTCACAACTTTTGATGTGTCATGGACTCCAGGAATCAGGGGTACAATCCTGAAATAAACCACACATGTCTGTAATAAAACTTTTGCGATTAATATTTAGAAAAAAAACCTTTGGCTCGGGGATTCGGACCCACGACTCAATGTTTAATGTACTTATGCCTGAAAAAAAACAATCACCCATAATACCATCAAACCCAATCCGCAAGACCTTCCTGTCTTAACCATGAATCAAAACCATCCGATTTTTTCCGGAACACTGAAAAACTCACTCATCTCACTTTTGAACACCCGTTCTTTCGGGAATCCCGCCCAGACGTGCGAACCATTGTACACCAAGTAACAGCTTTTGAATTGGCGCCACCTATGGCTAACAGGTGACATGCGGGAAAAAATCGACAGCCTCAATAGCTGTTAGTTGGTGTAATGGCTCTCGCGATTCGGGGATTAAACCGGTTAAGGAGTGAAACAATTGAATTTCCGTTTTTTCAAAATACCTAGTGACTATCGAGAACGAATGGTAACGCCGACTTAATCCCCAGTCAGCCGCGGTTGGGCCGAGAACTCATTACCGGGGAAATAAAAAGGTTTTATTACTCACTAACCCCGGCCCGGGGCTTTGCTTGAGGCATGCGTTATTGCTGCCCACCTGGAGGTGCCTTCTCTTTTTAGGGTTCTGTAACCTAAAAAAAACCCTTTTAGGAACAGTCTTTGACTAGTATGTTTGGTAAGGCTATTTTATCACGGTCAAATTGATATCAAATACAAAAGCCTGCAGCTCTGCAAAGCTAAAAAAATATTTCAACTTAAATATTTTCTAACTTGGCACATTCTGAATAAGACCGCTTACATTTAGGTATATTTGAATACATGTTGCGGGGAAAAACTTATAAGGTTATTTTATCAATGATCAACCTGAAGAAAGAATCAGCTAGAAAAAAATTGAGATATTATGTATAAAATTTTCAAATCGAAAAAATTCACATCCATGTACCGCTGGACGGAGACAGTTTGTGGTTTTGTCAAGCTTTATCGAACTCTCAGGGTACAAATCCGATTCGCACTTGACTACTTTTTTAAATGTTCAAACGAGTACTGGCCGTTGAGATTGAAATGGATGACGATCGGATATGATTGAATCCAGAATTACTAACGATAAATATTGAATTTTTCACCGACCTCAAAAAAGGAGGAGGTTCTCAATCCGTCGGGTTTTTTTACTTTTGCCTTCTGTTTTGACTGGGTCGATAGCGCACTTGATGGTATCGTTGTCTCTGCCCCAAGAAGAAATTACAATCTAAAGGGACTTAACTAAAGATATTGTATAAATGTCTATGTCGTGGCCACATCGTAGAATTGGCCATTTCATGAAATGATTGGCCATTTCATGAAATGGTTGCATTTCATGAAATGGCCAATCACACATTGGCCATATCATGATGTGGCCAGGTCAGATCAATGATAAGAAATCGTTTGACGATTGGGCCAACTAGATGCACTGCCATTTCATGAAACGATCAATCTCAATCGATCATATCGTGGAATTGTTTCGTTGACTTTACCGGTAGAGTGCCAGAGTTGCCATACCAATTAAGCACTTTGTGCAAATATGCTAAATTTGCACAATGTGCTAAATTTTCTTCCTGTTTAGCATATTATTTTATCTTTTATTTTAGAATAGCATATTTTTAGCAAAACATTTTTTTTAAATAAAATTAATGTTATTTTTAAAGTAGGTACATTTAATTTTAATTTGGACAAAATTGTCGGAAGTTTGCCTATTTTAGGCAGTAAATACACTTATTTGGCAACACTGGTTGTTTTTGTGCAGTTTGTGTAAAAATGGCGGCCCTTGTAAACAAAGACGAATTTTCTCTCAGAAAAAATGCGAATAATTCTTTATTAAACACGGAAGAAAGTTAAATTATTCGTTAAATAATTCGATGAAAACGTATTAGAGTATGCAAGTCATGCAAGGTTCCGAGCAAAATGTGAAATAACCGTGGAGTTTGGAATGTATTTCTAAGGTTAGTAATATTTTACTTACTTCATATTATATGCACCTAACTAAATAACGTGTTTTATCAAAATATTTTTTTATTTATCTGTTATTATATTGATTGTCAAAAGTCTGATAGCTAATTTAATTTCTTTTTCAGGTTATACAGCAAATAAAGGAGAGTAGGGTGACACGAAAAAGAAATCCATGGACTACTACTGGTTATCGAAATATGATATTATGGAAACTGTCGAAGAGGGAGGAATATCTTATATTCAAGGAAAAAGCGCCGACTATCCTATGATTTTTGTTGTTCATGTGACTTTGTGCGCGGTGCCGTGTTTTAATCGCCTTAATGCACCTTATTATTAATAAATTTGTCTTGCGCTAGCAAGTGACTGTTACCTTGTTTAATTTTTTTATTGTTTACGTGACTTTTATACTGCTTGTACTAAAATACTTGCAAATTTCACTAAATGTACATTTTTTTTGAACCACAAATTCAATTTAAAATTTTAAACCTTTTTATTTTGAAAGTATGTAACAACTAAAAATAAACAAATACGTATCAAAATTTATCCTGGTTTTCATTAAATATTTTATAGTCGCCCTCTTTTTACGATATGGTCAAACGTGGGTGGCCAAATCGTTAAACGTTTATGGTTTAATGATTTGGTCACCATTGATTGGCCACTTCATGAAACGTGAACACTTCATGAAATGGCCAACCATTTCATGAAATGATCAATTCATCGATTTGGCCACGACATCTACATCATCATCATCATCATCAGTCCATATGCGTCCCCACTGCTGGGTCACGGGCCTATACTAATCTAGGGCGATCATGCCGCGAGTCAACTACGCTGGCCTAGCTTGGTCCGGGTTGGTCGAAATTTTTACGATTGTTCTGAAAATGTTACAATAACGTTTAGACGTCCCTATTATTGTTAAAACATTGATATGAGTTTATACTTGATTAAATTTAGTTTAAAAAAGGATCCAAAAGTACAATGTTCATCGTACGAAAGCATAAAACAAACAATTTGCTGAGGAAGTCCAATTAGAATTCTAATTTACTCCGCATCCGGCCGGAGTATTTGATTAAAAATATATCTGGCAAATGTCCTATTGAAGCAACGAAGTTTGAAACGGGATCATATTTTTATATCGCGCTATTCTCTTTTAATGGTACTGGAATGCCTAAAGATAAAATTGGATAAAAAATACAAAATATCAAAGTTTTGTACAAAAAAATTTACAAATTTGATGATCTACATTTCAACACACATCCAATATTTCTGAAAACTCTATTGACATCATCTCATACATATCATAATCTTTATTGTAATAATATAAGGTCAGTAAAGCTCTATTCTAAGTACTTGATACTTTTTAAATGAAACATACAAAGTCTTGCCCGACTGAATCAGTAAATAACATGAAGAGAGTTGAATTATTAACACTCGTTAGAAAACTGAAAGTATCCGGGACATTTACCACGTTGTTTTGTTTGAATGAGCTCCCGATATTTCGGCACTGTTGCAAGCGCCATGATCACGGGTGAACTGTAGGACTGCGAGAATGAAACAGTGCCGAAATATCGGGAGCTCATTCAAACACAAAAACAAAATATCCCGGACACTTTCAGTTTTCTAATGTGTGTAACCATGACAGTTTAAAATTAAAATTATATACTATTAACACTCGGTTCCTTGAAACACTATACCCGAACATAAAATTATGAAGCCTTCTCTACTTTCCTCAGAATACGTCACTAAGTCTGATAATTCTGATAGCAAAAGACTATTCTATTTCAGTTTATCTGAAAATTCAATTCGATATGAGAAGCCGGCAGTGATGCACATTGCACAAAGTAAAGTTCGATCCGACGAGTCTGACTCCGGCTTAACTTTCAATTTCCTCGTCCGAAGATGCCGCCTTTATTGTAAAGAAACAGTATGAACTTTTTATCGTGTGCGGTAAACGAATTGGTCTGTGAAGGCTCCAGTTCTTAGCCTGAAGTATATACGTATATAGAGAGTATATCCTAACTATGCTGAAGAGTTTTTGATTATTTAGGGCCAATTTTTCAATGGTTAGATAAGATTTAACGGAGGAATAAAGTATAAGCCGACAAAAATAAGGACACGTCACTACTGACACTCACTTTTCGAAATAAAACGCCCATAATTTGGTCGTCTTATAGTTTATAAATCACCTATCAATTTTATCTGTCCATTGAAAAATCGGCCCTAAATGTAGTAATAGACAACTCGTCGGTAAAACAAAATCAGTCACTCAAATAAGTTTGGTAGAAGTGGATGATTGTAATATCTATTTGCGAAAACACTACACATTCGAACTAAAACAAATTTTACGGAATAAACTCGCGTGTATTGATATTCTAAGCATATTATTTAGAGACCCGACGTTTTGAGCTTTTTACAGCTCTCTTGGACACGGGAAAAATTGACTGACGGACATGAGAAGCTGACAATTGACTAATTTTGTCTATCTCTAAAGTGCCACTCTCTGTCGTAAAATTATTAAAATGGACCGAATGATCAGTCTTTCACCTCTACAGTCACAAACGCACTGCAATTAGTCAGAGGTTAACAATAAATGGAAGTGTGTTATCTTTTGCACTTAAACAGCTGAACCGTTTTAAAGGAAACTTAGTAGAGATAGTGTATGTCAAGAGTAAATATTACTAAAGAAAAATTTAATCGACTGCTCGCCGTTACGACCTTATCTGAGCAAAGACCCTTTTAGTATCTAATATGTTTTGTGTAATTTTGTTTTAATTTTTAATTCATGTTGTAATTGATCTCTTTTTTTGTATTCATGTGTTTTAGATACCAAATAAATTTCTTTTCTTTTCTTTTTTTCTTCTTGCTCAAAAATGGAGTAATGTGTTACACCATAAACAACTTCACGGGAATGATGCTACCCTTATGTTCTGTATTTAAGCACCCACAGTCCCATTTCGGAGGAACGAGGAAAACTTCATCATACAGTTATCGTATAAAACTTATCCGCAAGTTACTTTGTAGGTAAATGATGCCGAAGTTCCTCAGAATATCCAACATTACGTGAAGTTGGGAGCTTGTAAGTTTTACTCAAGCAAAGAGGTAAGTAATGTTATGTACTTTGTAATCCTTACTAATATTATAAATGCGAAAGTAACTCTGTCTGTCTGTCTGTCTGTTCACGCATAGTATACGGTACCGATTTAAAATTTGGTACAGATATAGATCAGAGCCTAGAAAAGGATATAGGCTACTTGTTAACCGACTGCGCTATATAGAAGTAATGTTTTAACCGTTAAACATCTCTACGCGGACGGAGTCGCGGGCGGAAAGCTAGTTCAATATAAAATTAAAGTAGATACAACATCTCTTGGATGATTTTGAATCTGAGAAATTAAGCTTAAGCACTTATGTTACGGAAATCAGAAACGAAAGTGGAAGTAACCATGTACTTAAAAATATAACACACAAAAAAAAACAATCACACAATGTAGGAAATCATATATGTATTAATACAACGTGAAAGCCTTTTTATTTTTCGGTTTTTTGCACAACCCAAGACACGCCTCAAAAATGTGGCTTCCTATTGGTGAAATAATTTTAAAGTCCAGTACCAGTCTCAATTAAACAAATACAAACACACAAACTTTACCTCTTCTTTTATTAATATTTTTTGTCTGTCTGTCGGTCTTATTGTCTATTCAGTATTCGGCCATTATTAGACTTAATCACCTGATATTATTAAATAAATTGAGAAAGTAAGTTAATACTATTCAGTATGTCATTAGTAAATAAACTTATCACCAAAGAAGTTAACATTCTCACGTGAAACAATTCAACGGTAACAAATAATCGTATTCAATCGATCGAGTGAACTTTCCTTTTCAAACCAATACGGTTCGTTAGGAGGCAATTTACAACCACTCTCGTTCCCACAAGTAAAGACAATTTCCGAACGATGCAGTTTTAATTTGCATGTTAATGGACGCCCACTGGCTGTAATTGGTAGGACATTGATCATAGACCTGCCAAGAGAGGATGTTTGGAATGAGCGTTTTTAGGAAAACACTTAGATTTATAAGAGATTCAAGGATAAGCAAGCATGCCTTAAAAGGGTTTTTGTTAGTCGTTCATAAAATAATATAATAGATAAGTCTCATGGCTTGAGTTAATTGATCATTACATAGGATAAAGAAAAGTCGGTACTCTCGTTTGTCTGTATGCTTAAATCTCTAAAGCTACGCAACGGATTTTGATAAGGTTTTTTAACAGATAGAGGGGTTCAAGAGGAAGATTTATTCGTATTATATACCCGAAGCGAAGCGAGGGCGGGTCACTAGTACAAGTTACAAGGATTAGCATGCTCTACCAGAGTTAGTGTTTATAGACATTAAGTTCTTGGCTTAAGTATCAATTAATTATATATAAATACTAGCTGTGCCAGCGACTTCGTTCACGTTTCCCCCGTTTTTTACACATTTTCCATTGTATCTTTGCTCCTATTGGTCGCAGCGTGATGTTATATAGCCTAAAGCCTTCCTCGAAAAAGATTTTTTCAAATCGAACCAGTAGTTCCTGAGATTAGCGCGTTCAAACAAACAAACAAACAAACAAACTCTTCAGCTTTATAATATTAGTATAGATTTCACAACATCACATACATCGATCTGATCCCGTGGTAAGTAGCTTAATGTAATCGTAAATATATAAATAACACACACCAGTCATGGAACAAACACCTATGTACAGTACATCACACACATATTTGTCTCGAATGAAAATCGAACCCACGAGTCATGAATCCGCCAGCCAGGTCGACTGTTCCACCGAGTTCCAGTTATATATCATATTATTATATGACATTTAAAATTAAGTACTGTGACTGAAAGTGAGTTATTTTTCACTATCTTGTCTACTTTGTCTAGTCTCGTGCGTTCTTTACTCTTAGGGACGAAT
Source organism: Maruca vitrata (assembly GCA_039566165.1). NCBI lineage: Eukaryota > Metazoa > Arthropoda > Insecta > Lepidoptera > Crambidae > Maruca > Maruca vitrata. The sequence goes on from CM076917.1 coordinate 1,989,595, forward strand.
GAGACAAGTGATGAAGGGGCGATGTCTGGAAAGGCTGTGACGGGAAACAAAATGGAATAATATTTGTTATAAAAGACACCCGGCCTCTTCTTATAAGCTATTGTAGATGTTTAACCTCGGGAAAAACAATCTTGCAAAGAATTGGGTCTTGATGGAATTAGTGGCGTTAAACAGATGTTTTTTGTTTTTTAATTATTTATACTGGCTGCATAGATTAGCCAATCTGCTGCGCTACTTGAAAATGAATGTTTAATTGCTGCCATTAAATCGGACATTTAAAAATATTTCTTTCAACGTAACCTGATTGCGTAAACGCTATTCCTTTACTGGTCAATTTGCAATGGAAAAGAATGGATCTGTTTGCGTAATTACGGTAAGTTTCTTATTGAAATTACATTTTAACACCCTACTTAAGCATTAATTGACCGATTAAGTGGGTTCCGAATTCAAAATTCTCAATGAAATCTTTTGATTTAGAATATTAAAGCCCTCAAATTTTCGGATTAGTTTGTAGGCTATTACTCTCTTCAACTTAAGTTCAATCTTTTTACCGTAACCTGGTTGCGTAAACGCTAATCATTTACGCCTACCCGCAACTTTGGAATGAATCAGCGTAAACACGCGTTACGTCTGGCGTGCCAGACAGGCCCACCCGGCCGCGCCTTAAGACGTCCTCGTAAAACCAAATTAGGATAGTCCGCGGTGAGGACATACGGACCGAACGAAACAACTACTTGGCAATATAATAGAATGGGTTGTGCGCGTAATTACGGTAAGTTACATATCGAAATTACGCGTTTAGATCCTTTCAGCGGAACACTTAAAGAGAATCAAACAAATATTTAACAGTATATAAACGTCGCTTAAATATATCTAAGTTACGACCCGTGAATTTTACATAAACACCTTCCCCTTGAATCCCTGTATCTATTATCAAAATTCGATGCGTAGTTTTAAAGATTTAACTATAAATAGGCATAAAGGGACAGAGAAAGCAAGTTTTATACTATTTAGTGATTACGAAATACTTGATGTTCACATTCACCAAAAATGATTCTTTGGTTCCGATTTTAATACTAATCCATTACGCCCGTAGAAGTACCTACTTCGAAACGTACGTAATAGTAGAGTACGTTGTTCAACAACTGGAATAAATATACCAATCTAAGTCGACTTAATACAGCAATCTCAAAAACTTGTTTATTGCGCTCCTAGGAAAACAAGAACAGAGATATTGTTGTTGAATAGTACAGTAGCTCTTCGAACTACTGGACCGTAATTCCCGAACATAACAGTGACCTAAGCCGCGTCCACAAAATCTGCGTTTCACCTCAACCCCTTCAAACAACCCTCAACCCTAACCACAAAACAATAAAGTCCAAACAACCCAACCACGTGCGATTGTGGTTTTGCCAAAAATACACGTGTAGAACTCAGGTTTTAATGCTATCGCATTATTTCTTTGTTACGCAAAACGTACGACAGGGTTTTTTGTCACAATTAGACATTTACTTGCAACACTTAAGGCAAGGCCAGCTGGAAAAATTACCCGGCATATTTACCTAAACTAGACCGGGCAATTGGGTGAATTTATATTTTCCTGCGATGGCGTGTAGGTAATGTAATAGGGCAAGGAAAATGCTTGTAGTTTGTGCAAATAGAAAATGTTTGCCTCAGATGCGAGTTGCTGTTTTTGCGGAACTCTTTCACGGAACCCAGTCGAGTGTGTATTTCGGCGATTGGGTTTTGTGTACATGTACATTGTAGGTACTGTTTGTAATGTACGCAAATGTTGTGAATGTAGTTTTATTGTTCGTAGCGAGCGCAGTAGTAGTAGTTTTAGTTTACATATCTACCAGCAATTGAAACCACACATACTATCGAATCGGTAGTCCACCCGTGATTATGGCGCTTGCAACAGTATCGAAATATCGGGAAATAGATAAAACAGTAAAACAAGGTAGCTATCCTGAACATATATAGATTTCTAATGTAGCTGTAGATATTTGTATTTCTATGACAACCCAAAAAAATCCAAAACAATTTCCAATATAAATCTCATTCAAAATAATCACCGAATTCAGGAATTTCTAAATGAGTTCCGGCGTACTTTGGAAACGGAGTGTCTTAATTTGGATTTGTACGATACAAAGGGGGCTGATCAAAGTAACGGATATCTCGTCGATTCCTTATCCAGTTCTTTGTGGGCCGTCCGGTGAGACGGCGCGTGAAATTCCAATATCAATTTCGGACATCATACGAAGAAGCTTAGATTTGAATGGGATTTGCTTATGGATCGGCTTATGACGAGGATCCGTCTATAATTGTATTTACATGTCTTACGCATAAAACCCTTCATCGTCGATTGAGGTTTTTTATCAAAGCGGAGATGAGATGACCTCTCGTCTCAAAAATCTTTCGGTATTGATTGGTTTTTTATAAATTACTGAGATGATACAGGTTAGGGTATTTCCTTATTCAATTTCAAGTATTATCATGTATTTACGGTGAGTAATTAGCTAACTATTTTGTTACTGACCATTCCGTTGAGCTGATTTATTTTTTAATTTCATGATAATAGATGATAGAACTACGGCAATATGCAGCAGGATTTTTTTCAATGAATAAGTAACAGCGACTCGACATAACTGCGCTCCGGTTATATTAAACTTTGAAAATACCGCACCAAAATCCGTTGCGTAGTTTTGAAGATCTTAGCATACATATGGACAACAGAAAACGGGAAGCGACTTTGTTTTACATTTTAATTAAACAGGATCATCATTAAATCAATATATAGCAATGAAGGCGATCTAATGATGTGTTTCAGACGTACTCTTAAGTCATTAACTGTCAAATCACTTAATAAACGTTCAGTATAGCGTAATGAAATCTTCCGAAAGACATCATCGGGCTTTAAATTTACCGGCCACCGTGGAGATGATTTAAGATTACCAATAAAACTTTTACTGCAAATCACGTCAGTATTTACGGTCAGTCTTGGAAAGATAACGACATGAGTAAAACCCGAATGAAATGGAGACGTCGTTTACGCATCGGGGTAAATTATGACATCTAATTATATGGCCATTGTCGAGTTCGTATTGCATTTAATTTTATTTGTACGCGACGTGGGATTGCCAATATTTGAGTTAGAGGTGGTAGCGATTATTTAATTTACAATGAATATTATAAACAATACAAATCAGTTGAAATAAAATTGTTCAACTAAAAATCAAATTTCTTTTAAGTCTGATTCTAATCGGATGACTGGCCAAAAGATAGTAGGTATGTTAATAAAAACATACTCGTAAAAACGATGATACACATCTGATATGAATTATGTGGTCAGCTGACCTAAACCTACGCAGTTGGGTCAGTCAAATGTCGATTATTATCCAATATATAATTTAAACTGTCATGGTTACACACATTAGATTACTGGAACTTTCCGGGATATTTACCATGTTGTATTGTTTTAATGAGCTCCCGATATTTCGGCACTGTTGCAAGCGCCATGATCACGGGTGAACTGTAGGACGGACGGGTGAATATCGAGAGCTCATTACAACAAAACAACAAGGTAAATATCTCGGACAGTATCAGTTTTCTGATAATTATCCACTTATTTACTCAATATATTATGTGATATCCTAAATCGTAAACCCCTCGAATTTTTATACTTGGGCCAGCCATAAAATGTCGTTTAATTTAACACGAGGGCATTCAAGTGTGCGCTGATAAATCGCGCCTCTCACCTAGCTACCTGATAATACTGTCGGGTTTTTGTCCCGAAATTAATTTAAAATATACTGGCATTAATTAAGGCATGTTCGCGCCAGCGTTTTGTATGACCATTTAGATTTAATATGGTGTAATACATGCACTTGGGTTTGTATGATTAATTTTGCGAGAGTGTATTGTTGTATTGGACGTTTATAGGGTTTAGATTGGCGTTTGAATGGTTTGCGTTTCAGCGTTCTGTTGCGATGTTGTTGGTATCATGTTTACGTATACGAACTATAGTTGTGTGACTTTATTCAAATGCTTATCTAATTTCGTAGTAGGTATTTCTAATGGATATTATAGTTTTATAGTTTTAATTATTTATTTATATCTCTCAACACTGAACTAAATATAGATGAAGACGACAAGAACTAATAAGTCTTTGATATCCCTTTCATCACACTTTAGCCTTTTTTATTGGTTTTTTATTTATTTATAGTGTAAATGACGGCTTATAGTGTTACCAAAACGTCAACATGTTAGTCATTACAAGTGCAGAAACCATCATAATAACATCTAGTGAGAACTAGCCCCCAAATTGGTGAGTATTGTACCTGTTGATATAAAGCTTTCTCAATCAACAGCTGTATCTCAACCAAACTTACACCTGGCCAGAAATAAAACGAGACACAAGTAATTAAATGAAACAAAACAAAGTCCAGACAAAAGCTATTTAAGTTAATCGAATCAACATCACCGCGCGGCCAACTAATCCGGGATAACTTAAAACTTGGGCTCCAAAGAGCTGAGCTAATAAACCCGGCGAAGACAGGGAGAGTCGCGGGAACAACAGGCCACCTGCACTCCCGTGATAATGAAACTAAAATGCTAGATTTAGTCGTTTACAGCGAGCGGGAATTGGGGATGTGGTAAGTTCATGATTAAAAAAAAGGATTTTTTTTCTTTTTTCGTTCCTTGAAAATGGATTGCAAGGCAATACGACCTGAATGGTCTCTAGTAATGAATTTTAATAGTTTCGACTGCAACTTGTGGTTCAAGTTCCCGTTCAGGCGGGGTCATGAATGCTTTTTTTCGTTATTTTTTTTTTTAGAGCTTAAAACAAATAAAACAAGTGCTATATATTATTTTACTTTTCATTGATTTGTACACTTAAATTATCTTTCCGCTTTAAATTATCGTTAGCACTTTGCATTTTATGACTTTTAAAAATATGACAACTATATCAATTTCATTTTGTATACTAAGTTCTTTAATAGAAATTTTCTATTAATTGTATTATTTTGTAAATCTAATGATTGTAAGTTTCACTTTGCCGCCGCTATATAATAAGACTACGCGGGAACTAAAAAGTTGCAAGTTTAAAATGGCTCCCGAAACAAAATAATTCGTTCCAACACTTTGAAAGCGAACTGTCTTCGTAACTCCACGTTTTCGGTAAAGAGACGCTGGATTTCGCGGATTAAATTTTCTTACCCGCTGAATGCAGCTATGATAGGTCCTGAATTCAGCTGAAAACTAGAATAATTTCATTATGGCCAAGTTCTGAATACCAATTAACGAAATCTTTTGCTTGTAAAAGACTTTCAGAAGGGAACTGTGATTCATTTTGGGAAAATCTTTTGTCTGGGAGCCGTGCCATTATCTCTTTGAGCGTATGTTGGAGATTAATTTGCGAGTTCTTTTCATACATTTCTTTGCCAGCTTTTTCCATTTAATTCTAGAATAGACTTTGCATTAGGAGATAATGAGTGCTTTTCTCAATGCGAATCTCAATCAAGTTTTAGATAATTTAGCAATGGAAATAGTCAAAAAAATTTTTTTTTAATAATGTCGCTTTTTAGGAATATTGATAACAATAAAAAAAATCATTTTGATCCACTTGGTGTGCTTTGAAGTTTTTAGGACAGGTATGATGAACAAATTAGCAAAACGCAATGAATTACAATTGGTTTAGTATATTAACTACAAATTAAAATCCGAACGAACGGGTCTCATTATAAAATGGCGCGCAGACGAGTTGGACGATCCAAAACTCGTACTAACAAACTCTCAATACAGTTAGCGCGACGGACCCTGACTCGTGAAATTTTAACAGGCCGCAGTAGTTTTGTTTGACGAGCGCGGCAACACTGCGCGGTCCGAGGTTGCCAACGCAAAAATATTTTTCTACCAAAGAATATTCTAAAATGATCTTTTTGGGGTCTTTAGAACTTTTAACGAGTTTCTCCGTATAGTACCTAATTTGTCTTTTGATTCACTTTAGTTGGAAGTTAGTTAATCAGTGCTCAAATATGTGTAATGGTAGATTATTGCTTAGTGTCTCTAGTTGGCAGTTTTAGTAATCGTGGGTTTAATTCCCACTCGGGAATAATATTTGTGTGATGAACATCGATGCTCCCTGTCTGGGTATGATTATGTATTTAAAATATAATTATATGGATGTATAATAATGTATATCATTCTCAGACGCCCATGGTGCTAACTTTACTTATGAAAGATTTTTAGACTTTCGCGTTCCATTACACTAAATATTAGTCTTTATGGGTCTACACGCGATATTAGGAGTAGCAATTACATAGCTACTTACTGCCCGACGTTTCGACTGGGTTACACCAATCATGGTCGCGAGCGAACTGGCGCCGCCCGTCTTCGTCTGCCACAGCGGTTGTGAATTTCTAAATCCACCCCCGAACTAGCACTGTACATTTGTCCGACACACAACACTCACTGTATCCGGGTTCATTTTAGACGTAACATTCCGCGCATTACTAATCACTGGGTTCCATGCTGATGATAACCTGAATCCATCTTCCCTATTGAAATTCCTGTGCTTCTTAATTTCAATAGCTTCACGCGCTATTCTTGTGTGATAGTGACGATCTGATGACCTCCACAGATCGTCACTAAGCTTTGCTTAGTTTGGGGTCAGATTATCGGGTGTGCAAATTTTCCCGATATTTATTGAAAAAAAATACTATTAACCGACATTACAAAGAGGAGGTTCTCAAGCCAACAGTTTTTTAGACAATGCTCTATTGTGGCCCTACCAACCCTCAGTATTTACCATCCACAACCCAGCCGCAGGCAGTTAAACAATTGTTTTCGGGTGAGTTACACCTAGACCTGAAATAATTGGTGTACACATTTCGTTTTCCAGCCAATCGATTGTATACAAAGTCTGTATGGGTAGGTTTTTCCACCCTTTGAACTCTAAACTTCTAGTGCCTTTGCAGCTCTATTGTTTGCTAAAGTGACAAGGATTTAACTCAGAATTAAGTTTTAATTTGTACTAATTATTCAATTTTAAAACTAAAATTACTATATAACACAAATAAGTAAATACGATAACAAAAACTTAGTCTGCCGTTGGTTTTATACCTAAATAAAAAAGGGCCGTTTTTAAGTACGGAATGAAAAAAAATATTGATATTTAATTTAATTAACATTCGATTCTATTATGTTCATCTAAATTATTAAAAAAAAGTTACTGTACAATTCAAAAATTCCTGGCATAATTCGTAGTTCAACTCGCTAAACAAACGAATACCAAAATCAAATTCCATTACATTGAAAACTCCAACATTAAATGTCTCATTTCAATAACAATAACACAACACGAAATAAATCCGGTCCAATCGTACACGCTCGGGTGTACGGCTTTGTCCGGGTCCGGATTACCCGGAACAATGGTGTCCGGACAAAAAGTTCCGGTCGCATCGATTTCGTCTCATCTGCTATGCCGTTATTAATTTGTTTGAACGCAATGAATCAGTTTTATTCTGGGTTCCGACACGTTGACAGGGGTACATATTATTTTGGATGGAGTTTTAAAGCATAAATACCCTTATTTGTTCAGTGTTCTTAGAATACAAAATATTTCCATAATATAATATTCATTTTCATCAAATTTTAATAACGAAATCATGAGCTGGCTGGAGGATAAAGTATACAAATTTAAGGTACAACTTACAAAGGTTACGGCATGTGTAGAATATTTAAACATTCAGCTTTAACATTTGCATCTATAATATTACTAAATGACCCGACAGACTTCGTCCTGTCAAAAAAATGTGAAAAAGATGAGGCCTGTTTTTAGGGTTTTACCGGCAATTATTCGATATTTTTCTCGCCGTATGAACCATCCTTGGACTTCAACGAACATTTAAATAAAAGAATTGGCCAAATTGGTTCAGGCGTTGTTGAGTTATGCCAACACCTTTTGCGATTCATTTTTATATTATAGATAATGATGATAAATGATAAAAGATGATAGATAAACTGTGACACTAGTTAGCTCTTATCATATTAAGTACTAACAATTAGTTTTATGATTAGTAATTAGATCTAGACACGCGGTAGCGTGTCAAGCCAAGTTCAAGAAACAGAACTGGCGAGCCGCACCGTGTGTAATATTACACGAACCATTTGGAACCACTTTTGAACCCCTCATAAATCAAAAACTATTTCACATAAACTTATCAAATTTGGCTCATATATTGTGACGTGCGAGATAAATATGTGTTCTAAATTTCATAAGCTTATCTCAAACAGTTATTTAGATATTAATGTCCAAAAATCCTCATTTTTATCATTGACTGACTGACAGATCAAAATTCTAACCCAGTTCCAAATGACCTAGAGAGTTAAAATTTGGTATGCAGATAGGTAATTACATGAATACAAAGGAAATAATAAAAAACTGGCAATTTTTAATACTTAGGTTTTTTTTTTTATTATTTTTTTATTTTTATAAGAGGCTAACAAGATGACCTCACTCCACCTGATGGTAAGCGGTAGTGAGATCCACATATGAGGTCGACAGGCACAATAGACCATGCTGCGGTTAGGTTCTATTATGAACGCTTAACATAAATACCTAATTAGTGCCTAATCACGCCTATATACCGGGGAAGGCAGAGCACTAAGTATACATATATTTAGGTATACATACTTACTTATTTACAATTAAGAGTAGGTACTTATAGTCGGTTTTCATATTTATTACTTAGGGTTATACCCCGTAAACGTAGGAAAATACAGTAACTGATTCAATTGTTTTATATTTATAAAGTCTAGTTTTAGTTTTGAATTTGTCCTTTTCAAAGGACCTACGGCGTTACGATGATATATACTTTTCTACAAAAAGTAATGATATCCAATCAAAAACATAAATGTGAAATGAGAGCCAAGTTCAATATTATGATAATTGCCTTGGTTGTTGACTTCAACGACAAAAGAAGTGAGATCTAAATGGGTGCCAAGTTCAATGGTCAACCCTGAAATTTATTTATAAGTAACACTATAACATACCTATCATATCTTCTTATAACATAAGATAATGTATGGTGGTAGCCTATGAAGGTCTGTCTTGGCTAGTTTTCTTTAGTTAGTTAGTTAGTAGTCTAGTTAGTTGTTTTGGTTAGTTTGGTATTTGTCGGTATTTATTTTATGATTCCTAAAATTTGGATTGTTGGTAGAAACTAGGGAGCGAACATAATAATACGTTGGTAGGTTTATAAAAACTAGCCAAGACAGACCTTCATAGGCTACCACCATACATTATCTTATGTTATAAGAAGATATGATAGGTATGTTATAGTGTTACTTATAAATAAATTTCAGGGTTGACCATTGAACTTGGCACCCATTTAGATCTCACTTCTTTTGTCGTTGAAGTCAACAACCAAGGCAATTATCATAATATTGAACTTGGCTCTCATTTCACATTTATGTTTTTGATTGGATTAGTATTACTATAAGATAGACATCTACTTAAGCTATTAAAGTAAATAATAGTCCCAGTATTTACTTACTTAAACTACGCTTGCTCAGCGACCCGAAATAGATCTTAGCCTCGGACACAACAATTCGCGTCTTTAGCCACAGAGTTCCATTACTGGAATTAAATCAAGAACTCACGCTTTTCACTCACCAGCCCATTCACACCCGCCATGTTGGAAATCTCCCGCCAAATTTTGACAAGCCATAGACAAAGCAAGGCCGATAACGTCACTCAGAGAGTATCCCATTTAACTTTCCGTTGATTGGACAAAGGTGACAATGTTTGGTGACAATGTCAGGATAGATGTTTTAGCGGGAAATTCAGTACTGTGGCAGCGAAATAATTCACCATTTTATGTGTAATCTATACTAAATATTATAAACTAAAGATTTTGTTTGTTCGTTCGCGCTTATCTCAGGAGTACTGGTTCAAAAAAATATTTTTGAGTTGGATAGACCATTTATTAAAGAAGGTTAGGCTATAAAACATCACCCTGTGACTAATAGGAGCAAAGAAACAATGGAAAATGTGTAAAAAACGGATGAAAACGTTGACGAAGTCGCTACCACAGCTAGTGTGAGATAACTCACTCCTCACTCAAATTTCAGGTTACAGTTATGATTGACATTAAAAGTAACATTTAATGCACATAACTAAAGTAAAATAATAAACAGTTTCTGCCTACGAATCCGACCACGTACGAGTCTATAAAACATTAATCTTTTTTTTTTCAGTTGGGCAAAAAAGAGCCGAAATATTAAAAGTAAATTGTGATGTTAATTTTACCTTAGAAGTCTTCCGAATTCACTTTGATGGACGCGAACGATTATCGCTCACAAAATCCGCAACTTCATTCCTCACCTGGCAAAGGCCTTTCATTAAGACGTTTTCCTTCAAGAGAACAGCCTAATGGCGGCCGTTATTGGCTATTGCGCGCAATAATCGCTGATTATTATTACATTACTAAATCAATTTCCTGGGGAAATGGGCGGCTGAAACAATTTCGCCATTTTCCCGGGTCCCCTGCAACCCGCAACAATGCCGTTATTGCCTCGCAGTGTAATTTATGTTGCGGGCTACTGCGACTTTCACCTGGAATAGTGTAGGGGATGCAGTGGGTGAAGTTGGTGGTAGTTGTTCGAAACAGCCTGCTATTGTGTAAGTGGTTTGCAGGATGGCTGTAGGGTAATTGAGAGACATCTACAGTGGACAGATATAGTGCAATCATATTGGTTAATATTTCTCCGTTTATCTGCTCCGCTGCCTCGTTCCGCTCCGGTGGACAGGCAGCCTTAGAGGAAGTAGGCGACATACACCTGTCCGTTTTTGGGAGACATGATTTATACAGAAAAACGTGGATTCTGATTATACACACCAACCAATCTGACAGTTCAGCCAATTGCCACTTCAGCTTGCTTATCTGCCTAAAATTTTCACACATCTGGTCACATTTTTGGTCACAGTCGACCTATTTCTATTTCCCTACTACTACCAAACCTGCATTGCCACACTGCTTATTTCTGCTCTACGCCAACTAGACCCACGCATGGAAATCGTGCGTACACAGCGTCAAGATTGATGCTTTAATTTGGCTAATGGCTTATTAGCACACACGCTGTAACTTGTTAGCGGACTCCGATTCGTACTGTTTGCGGCGGGCTTTGAAACAGTCACTAAATTAGGTACATTAGGCCGGCGAGCTTTTCGAAGTAGGCATAGGAGACGTATTGTTTGAAGCTTTGCTTAGTTGTTTCGTATTATAGACGTCTATCTAACACAATCGGCGGCTCTCGGGCTGATGTGGCACATACTGTTTTCTCCTGTACCTCGTTTACCACTTCTTAATAGTCCTTGTCTGTGTATGATATTTCTTTGTTTAGTTTTTGAGTTAAGTTTTTGTATCTTGTGTATCATTATTTTATTTTTATTTTATTTATTGGTTTACCAACAATTATACAATAATACATACAGAGTTAAATACACAATATATTTATAACTAAGAGCTCAATATTTCATAGCTAAACAGTACATGCTAGAATGAGCTAAATGTAGACTACAAATTAAAAAATACTAATTAAAATATACCACTACTACGAGCAAAATATATCACAAATATACAAATAAATATATATACATATATACATTTTTAACATTCTATTTTGTATCATTACAACTTTTCGTGTACATAGTCAAAAAATATTTTTCTTTCTTTCTTTCAATCAAAAATCGTGTGAGTTATAGTAATTCGTTGTTTTTGTAGTTAGGACGCAATATTCTCGTAACTTTCACTGTAGCCACAATCTTAAAGGAAACATAAAATATACATACCTTTATAAAACTACTAGCGACCCGCCCTCGCTTCGCTTCGGGGATATCTCTATCTCTATGTAATATATTTTAACCCCGTAAGAGAAATCTATCTATTTTTTTTTTAATCTAAAAAAGCCTATGACACTCAGGGATAGTGTAGCTTTCCAACAGTGAAAGATTTTTTCAAATCGGTACAGTTGTTTCGGAGCCTATTCGAAACAAACAAACAAAAAATCCTCTTTATAATATTGAGCCGCGCGGGTACCTTACTCATAGATCTAAACTCCCCTCCCGCACTCGCACCCCCGCCTTGGTGACGCCCACTTCGCAACGCAGAAATAGTAATATTTTAATTTCGCCATAACTTCAAAACCAAACGTCCAATTTTAATCTTTTAAATACCAAATATTATCTACATAAACTGTACTTAGTGATGAAATAATTTATTTTGATAAGGATTAATAGCATGAGTAAAATAAATGCGTTTAAATGTAGTCCAAAAAAAAATTAAGATTTTTTAATAAATAATGGTTGTTGTGCCTCACTCGACATAGATAGGTATAGTGTGTCGCGGACTTTTTTGTAGATATTTATAAGATCTCTAATTAATTAGAACATTTTATGCTTCTATCTTTTATAGTTTAGGCAGCGTACGCAAAATAAGTAACTTTTCTGGTTGATTTTTTACACTTTGTGTCCGAAAAACCCAAATATTTTAAGGAACCCTAATTTTTTCCAAAATAAAATTTTGCCTATGTTACTCGTGGATAATGTAGCTTTCGAATGGTGAAAGAATTTTTAAAAACGGTCCAGTAGTTTTTGAGCCTATTCATTACAACCAAACAAACAAAGTTTTCCTCTTTATAATATTAGTGTAGATTAAAACCACTTACGTCAAATTCATAAACAACAATTTGAATCAAGTTTGATCAATATTAAAACTGAAATAATGATTTCAAGTAAAATATATAAAAAGCTACTATTTACGGTTCAAAGTACAGCTATAAAACAACACTTGCGTCCGGCTTCCGGAAGGCGCCCCCAGGTATCCGTACAGACCAAAAGTTGCCAAACTTCTTTACTGGTTTGCCATTTTATGATATTTTACTCGTTTTGCTGGCCAGCTAGAGTAGGGGTGAGATCTATCATCGTAGTCAGATACAAAAAAAAAGTTGGCTAGCAGTAGAGCTTAGGACCTCGTTGCAAAGTTGATCATCCATTATTCTGAGTAAGACTTTTTTTCGTAGCTAGCTATGAAGTCTACATATGAGGTCGACAGGCACAATAGACTCTGTAGAGCCTGTCGCCCTCACCCTGAACATTCCATGTCTTAGTGGCACTAGACAGAAAAAAAAATTGTTAATTATATTTTAGTTTGAATTTATTAGGATTAAAATAAGTAGCTAGGTAGGTATACTTTGAAAGCGATGAAAAAATAATTGCATGGATGTAAATAAATTTTCTTATTCGCGTGTACACCTCTAACGAGCTTTTGCTTCTTCCATCCTGGGACTACTGAACCACTAAAGCTGGGCATTGACGATCAGTTGAACTGATCAGTTAAACTGACGTCCATCCAAAATTTGATCGTGAGTGTGAGATGATTCGATGATGATTCGACACTCACGATCAAATTTTGGATGGACGTCAGTTTAACTGATCAGTTCAACTGATCGTCAATGCCCAGCTTAAGGGTCCAAGTGTGCCACTTTGGGAACCTCTGGTATAGACCAAAAGCTAGGTGGATAGGATTCCCAGTAAACCGCGATCCATTAGCTTAATAGCGCGACTTGACCTGTCGTGGTGAACTTTTTTGCATGCTGCATTCAAAGTGCCTACACCTATTACTTACAGACTATAAAAACTGCACACTATTATTCAATGGCTGACTGACTTACTAGTTGTATTAAAAATACGAAAGCACTCAAATGAATCATAAATACTATAAAACTATCATAGTAATACCATGATTTAAGATGGATGGGTTAAAGTGTAGCTCATGATGCTTAAGACAGTATATAATTTTTTCAAGAATATAATTTTATTCTAACTGTACTTGGTGTGGAAAATCGGAAGAAAAATATTATATGAATTCCGGTTATCCACCCCGTTCAGGGTAGATAGACGGAAGCGCGTTTCCGATTATCCACCCTAGGGTGGCTATTTTAGGTTGGATAAACGGAATAAGCCGATAACATTGACGTCTCTTGCATCGATCTGGATTTTTAGGATCCAAAAACATTTATAACAATTTCACCAACAAAAAAGACGTGTGGCACTCGAGGACTGCCGCGGTATAGCTTTTGTATAGCATCGTCCGATTTCGGAGCAGCTCGTCTCGATTCATGCGAGTTTCGTAAAGTCGTACAATACGTCTAACCGCACGCACACAAACACCGTGCCGAAGTTCGGTAGACGAACTGAAACGACGTTAGACGATTGTGAGGTTTTTTTCGTTACGGAATTTCTTGGTTCGGTCGCCGCGCTCAAAGCCCGCGATAAAAGCTATGCAATAGCTTAAAATAACTATATTATTTTTCAAGTAAACATTTTATTAAGGACACCAGGAATACTCTATTTTTTATAATTTTCTAACAATATGCTCCACCTGATGGAAAGCGGTAGTAGATCCACGTATGAGGACGACAAGCACAATATACCATATTCATTCATTCTTCGATATATTATTAAATGAAATTTAATGTATAATGACTTGGCATTACAAACAAATTAGGCGTATGTTGTGAATTCCCCTTAAGAGTATGAATAGAGTTCCCGATTATTTATCTCAAGATATAACATACCAGGGGAACAGAAATAATCGGCGGTATAAATGATACGCACGTCACGCGATATCTGGCCATGTGGTTAGCTACTGGCAAAGAGCATTGGACGAATGATCTCATTCAATAGGATATCTATAGTATAATGTATATCATACACTAATGATCCGCCCTCGTTTCGCTTCGGGAATATTATTTTACATAAAAACCTTCCTTAAGGCCCTCTATCTATTACAAACCGCATCAAAATGCGTTGTGTAGTTTTAAAGATTTATACATACATGTATGTAGTGATTCTTTGCTCTTTATGATAAATGATTTTTTTTATATATTAAGTTGTAACATTAAATTTGAACAAGTATAAAACGAATAGCTGGTTTGAATTCGTTAGTTGTAAATATAATTAAAATTGTCATGTGTTTTTGATCTGAACTAAAATAGGTATTCTGTTATTTTCGTTTTCTAAAAATAAAATACACAACATGTGAATTTCGAACACCGGACTTATTTGAGAGCTTTTTCAGACAATTATTCTATTAACTTATGACCAAAAATAGGGCAAACCGTTGAAACCCATCTGTATCATATATCTCCTTTTTTACGTTCCCAAAAAAGCAAAGTTATGCACCAGTGGATTCGGAAAACCATATTTGGTGCAAAAATATTTTTCCATTTTAGCGCGCATTCGTAGTTATTCATAACACTTTTGTTTGAATTTCAAACATAGTTCAAACATATAAATTACACGAAATAAACGTGTATTGTGCTTCAGCTTAGTACTAGTGAACATTTTAGTCATAAAACAGTATGATTTTAGATTTTCGCGTTCCATTACACTAAATATTGGTTTGTATAGGTCTTATAAAATAACCATAGCTTCTCTCGTTTTTGAGCTGGAAAATTATTTGACAATTTGAAAACAATTTTTTTTTTTGCAGATTAATTTTGCATGATTACTAAAGGCAAATCATTCTGCCACGGGAAAGCAAACACTCAAATTTCACGGTGTATACGATTTTTTTTTAAAAAAATACGCTGATATTATATACGAATAAAGAATACAATGTGAACTATTCGAAAACTTTCGTAACCAATGTCCTTTGAAAACCAGTTGCCAAAATTGAAAGGGTCCGAGGGTACTACCCCAGCATTATCAGCAACATTCCACTGGCATCTTAATATCGTAAACCTCTTAAGAGCGGATAAATCGGCAACGAATGCCAGATGCACAGATGCAATCCTGCTTTGAGACGAGATATCGAAAATTTAATATAGCCGAACATAGGGACGCAATTCTGGTGCGCTACGGTTCGACCTGTCTCTTTCGTTTGAATAGGAACGAGAGAAACGTGATTTTCATTTGTTGCGATTTTGGTGTCGATCGTTTTTGTTTTGTTTTATTTTTATAGTGTAGAAGGAAACACGTTTGACAACGAAGGCTTCTCAGATGCGTGAAGTTTGCTTTTAATTTGCAGTGTATTTATCACCGTATTGACCGTACCACCTTCTCGTAGTATCTATCGTTTATAAAATACATATTTTACAAATTTCGCAAGGAATTTTATAGCGCAGTTTCCTGCACTATTTAAAAATAGAGAGAAAGATAGAAGTATACTTAGCAATGTGTTCTTGTTTGAAGAAACATAATATCAGAATTATCATTTAATGTTTTTTTTAATCTGTTACAACTAATAGCTGAACAACTTTTTTAAACTTACTATACTTATGATTTGTTGAAACAATACGTTTTACAACACAATTAGGTAAATAAAATAACTATAGCACTATTTTTTATTTTTATAAAAAGCTATCAGTTTGACCTAATGTATGTATGTATTTGTTTTTTTTTATAACGCAATTTTGTTGTTTTATTTCAAATTTATTTCCTTCTTCTGTTTTATTTGTGTTAATTGCATGCTGTAATTACCTATAATTGTGAGAACAGTTAGTTTTATTCAATGTTTGTATAATTATATGTAACTTTTGTAGCTGTATCTTACGTTGGTGATTTTAAATAAATAAATAAATAAATATTATGTAATACATTCAGTTTAGCCGTACAATGACTTAAATCCATAAAACATGATTGTACTCCCCCGCCTCTACCAGACCACCTACAATCACTTTACTAGTCACTATATAGGTACATACTCACATAATGTCCTAATTGCCTCATCGGCCATGCGTTAAGTGCACACGCACACCAGAATCAGACCCCAGATCGGAGTCCAGATTCGATTCCGGGACGTAATCTTGTTTCACGGTGCCTGCGCGGTTGCGTGAGATGTACGATTTGCCGCGTAATTCTGTGTAGCCGATCGGGTCCAATCTGATAACGAGGGCTTGTTTTGATGGGAAATTATTTTCCATGTAAATATTATGTTTGCCTGGTACCTGTTTGTGGTGTCTTCTGCGATTTTTACTTTTCGACTACTGTATTTGACACTATTGGTCCAAGATCCCAGAGCTGCCAGACATCACTTATTTTCTAATGGACAAAATCTATACGATTGAGTAGTGTTGGGGTGTACTATCATCATGTGACTAGTTGCTACCTTGTCCAGACGGCCATTTTTCAGATATCAACCAATCAAGGTACATAGATACACTGCTCACCTCACTTAAATTCTGATGGCTGATTTTAACATATATTTCACACAATATCATTAAAAATCAGGATTCATTACTCCCAGACACATGCGGTCGGCGGTTTTACCTTACAGACGCTTTAAAGCTATGAAAAACATTTTACTTTTTACTTATTTTCTGATGCTTGATTTTTATATATGTTATTCAAACAACTAAAAAGGGCTCATCTGACCGCAATAATTATAGAATTGTACCTTACAAACTATTTTATTAGAAAAACTTAAATAAATTCAATTGAAAAAAAATCTAAAACAGTTGGGTCTGGTGAATGTTTGGCCCCTTGGATCGGTCTGTCCGTTTGCAAAACGTTTTAAAATAGTTGTTTGAATAACATATATAAAAATCAAGCATCACAAAATAAGTAAAATTAAGTAAAAGTAAAATTTTTTTCATAGCTTTAAAGCGGTAAAACCGCCGACCGCATGTGTCTGCGAGTAATAAAACCTGATTTTTAATGATATTGTGTGAAATATATGTTAAAATCAGCCATCAGAATTTAAGTGAGGTGAGCAGTGTTTCTATGTACCTTGATTGGTTGATATCTGAAAAATGGCCGTCTGGTCAAGGTAGCAACTAGTCATATGATGATAGTACACCCCACCACTACTCAATCGTATATATTTTGTCCATTAGAAAATAAGTGATGTCTGGCGGCTCTGGGATCTTCCTCTATTTATGGTAACTTCTTAAATAAGTATCGGATCTGAGACCAATAAACATTTCACAAATTAGTGGTTTATAAAATTCACGAGTTTCTGCTTTTTGATAATAATAAACGTAATCTATAATTTCTCAAAATGATAACCAAACACGGAGCAAAATTTCCTAGCTAAACGAATAAAGGTTTTTGAAAAAACGAATGAAAATTTATTTATAAAAAAAGCAATAGATAACAACATATCTCTGGAAAATACTTCTCATTTGCTTCGAAAATTTCACGATAAACTATATTTTCAGTTATATCGGTATCGAAAACAGTTTTTAATAAAAACCTTCCAATGCATCGTGATTGAACAACAGTTCAATGCGATGCCTATATCAATAGCAAAGTAGCACATCTCCCTGATTGGCCAGTCTTTCAGGCTGATTCGCTGATCGGCGATCGGTTGCGGCCATTAGCCTAATGGATTGTTGCACTTCGTACCGCGGTGCATTCGCCGCTAATCCTGATAGACTCTTCCGGTATGAGGGATTCGTTTTAGTTTTCGTTGGTTTTGTCAATTACGATTATGATTTGATAGTGCTTTAGTCGCGTTCGTCAATAAACCTATTTTACTCGGCTCCGAACAAAAACGACTTATTATATGAAACTTTTGTAGTTCTATCGTTGATGATTCTATAAATCCTTACTAATATCCTTACTAATATTATAAATGCGAAAGTAACTATGTCTGTCTGTCTGTTACGCTTTCACGCATAGAGTACTGAATCGATTTAAATTAAATTTGGTACAAATGTAGTCCAGGACCTAAGAAAGAACATAGGCTACTTTTTAACCGACTGCGCTATAAAGATGTAATTTTTTACCCATTAAACATCTCTACGCGGACGAAGTCGCGGGCGGAAAGCTAGTAAATAAATAAGTTCGTGAATTTTCGTTTTGCAGTCCATTATCAATATGGTACACATTTTCCGAACGACACATACTGGTTGTTGATTAACTGACTTCATCGATTACTTTTTACTTTACTTATATTATATACAGTGTTCAAAAGGTTTGTACCTGCTAGCGAAGTAGTAACATTTACCTACCCAGCCCAGTTTTTGTCAAACAATATTTAAATTAAATTTTCATTTACAAAAAAGCATTTTAAACTGCATTTCGAATGGTTCATAAAAAGTGCACGTCAAATGTTTAGGACACAAGAGGATTCCGAAACACTGAATAAAAGCAAAATCTTATTATGAAATTTTCTGCAAAAATTAATATGAATGAAAAATTACTTTAAATGTTATTGTTAATTGCTTGTGTTCTGTGTTTTTATATAATTATTACATAATCCTACTGTAATAGAGTGGTGACTTCATGAAAATGATAAAAGAGTGAACACCATTTGTTTCAGCGCCTATTTTTTTTAAATCATCCCTATTTTGGTTTTGCAACGTAAGTTCAAAGCGATGCCTTACGAAAAGGTACACAATATTACTTCAACTATACCTACCCATATCTGTCTGTGGATTAAGTTACCGAAATTATAGTTACATAGAAGATCTAAGGGTGCCCTCACAATTGAAAATCCCACAGATTATGGAACCGCTGGAGTCGCAAACCGGGTGTTACGTTTGTAAGCCTCAATTGTACCCAAGTTGCGCGGAACTAGCAAATGCTCGCAACTTTGCCTGCCACGCTAAGGCTGTTTAATATGCAAATGCCTGCGCCTTAACAATGATAAGTGTCTATATGACAAATGGAGTTCCCTGAATGCCATGTGTTGCTTTTAGGTCATTTTCAAGTATCGCAAACTCATGGAAAGGTGCTGGAAAGATATTACGTAAACATTTGACGTTTAATGGGATGATTAGAAAGGTTAAAAATTATATATTGTGTGAAATTTGAAAGCATATCGCTGTTTAAAATAAAAGTTTTCAACCAACATTCCAGCTACAATATAATAGTTGAATTAATTTCGCTAAACCAAAGTTCCATCTTTTTAATAGGGGTTTAAAACCGTTTTTAGATCTTTTGTTGTTTTACGATACCTACAAAAACTAAACAATCGGCTATAGAAAAAAAACCTACACAGCTGAGTTGGTAGAGTAAGAATAGTATAAGTAAAAGTATTAGAGAATACCTACCACCCAGTTTCAAAAAACAACAAAAAATAAAGCAACACTTGCAATCCTCGTAAGCACTTTTGGGTTACACCCCTGCCAATCTCAGCGGGTCGTTTGAGAGACTTCCGGTATCTAAAAATGGGGTACAAAATGATTACCCGCATTTTCACCTACGCTACTAGAACGTACGTCCGTACGAGCACCCACACGTAAGTTGCTAAGATGACTTTGCTTATTGTTATTTTATGCACCCCCAGTCTTTTTATTTGGTATAAAGAAGTTTGGGAGTTTGCGAATGCCTTCCGTTTTAATAATGCGAACGGTAATGCAGTTCGGCTTCGTTCAGGTAGGATGTTGTGTGTAATTAAAGTTTGTTGGAGGGTGGTTTACTTAGTTTTTCAGGGAATTCTGAAAAGAAAAATTCTGTTATCTGTACCGTATTCGTACCATCACAAGATGCAGTTAAGTACAGTAATTTTTAGTAGAGTATAATAAATAAATGTTGTCATAAAACAAACACAGATGAAAGCCCTATGTTTTGGTACCCGTAGCAAAATAAAATAAAATTTAGTATATGATGGTTTTCTAATAAGTACCTACAATAATGTAATGTAGTAAATCGGTAAGGCATTTAAAACACGTAATCGATTCATCGATTGTCCCATTACTAAACTAATGGTTGCCAAAGCAGTAATATAACATTAAACCAAGTGCTTTCAACAGAACATTTCGACATAAATTATATCAATTAGTTGTTTAGTTATGAGACGTAAAAGCCTTATAACCTGAGTGGGATGTTCGCGCATAATAATATAGACGCCCAGTCGCCCACGCGTTCTTTCGACAAGATTCGAAATTACATTGAACGAACTAAGCGAAATAATGTTCAGTCCCTTCGTTCATTCTTTATTCTGTATTCCGGTTGAGCGAGATATTATTATATCAAACAAAGTGACAGTGAGGTATCTAAAAATGTAAACAGTAATATTACAACATTTTATGACCTATTATTTTGTTATTCTGTAAATATTATTTTTAAGCTATTGCATAGCTTTTATCGCGGGCTTTGAGCGCGGCGACCGAACCAAGAAATTCCGTAACGAAAAAACCTCACAATCGTCTAACGTCGTTTCAGTTCGGTAGACTTCGGCACGGTGTTTGTGTGCGTGCGGTTAGACGTATTGTACGACTCTACGAAACTCGCACGAATCGAGACGAGCTGCTCCGAAATCGGACGATGCTATGCAATAGCTATACCGCGGCAGTCCCCGAGTGCCACACGTCTTTTTTTTACATAAGGGTCACAAATATCGAATATCTAAATATCAAACTAAGATCACAGGTTACACAAACTTACTGTTTTCTAGTTTAATAATGTATATAGGAAGCTTCATTTACGAAGTATTTATTTATCTTGCGTATGGACATTCATGGCTCATACGATCGGAAACCATTAGATAAGGGATGGTGCTAATCAAATGAAAACATCATTAATCCTAGTTGGTCTAATAGTTCGTATTTGTTTCCATTGAATTGATAAAAAGTGGCCTTCGTTTACCACCATTGTTGTTACACTGTTAAACGTGACAAATGGTTGTTGATCTTTTGTGCGCTTATTAAATAAACTTCTCATTATCCTCAGAAACAGATATTTAATGATTACTCTTATGATAGCCCATAGGAGTTAATAATAAAGAAGGGTCTACTGCAGTGTGCTGGCATAAACTGACCCCTAAACACGAATATATTATTCGAGAAGGAATGAATACTTATTGAGCATTTTCAGTTTTCACAATTCTCATACAACATCATTGTTTTCTTTTTAAATTTAGATATAATTACAAACTTTTAAATGTATTTTTCTTTATCAACTAGGCAGTCACATAATTAACTGAGTTTTGTTAACATAGTTTAGAACCATTTCAGCATACATGTTCAACTCAATACGTTACAACCAAGCTCATTAGCCAATAACAATACAGTCTCCTCATAAAACGCTACACCAAAATTAACGTTTGCAAACGTCTCTGTTAATTGCGCCATAACATAAGTCTATCCGCCCGTGCCGATGCCCGTCTTACAAAACCCCTCTTTAGCTACATATAATATGTACATAAACATATATATAACCCACGTTAAATGGTTATTGTATGGCCCCCACATCCGGAGGGTCGCACAATAGTGCAGATATTGGCATTCTCGTCGTCAATACAACTATTGTCCGCTGGGGCTAATGACAAATCACTGAAATCTCGGCGCGTAAACGGCTATTGATTTTTTGATTTATTGCCGTCCAGCAATATAGAGCTATTTGTTGTATAGACTGATAGCCTGTTTAATGTATGATATAAGGAAAAGGATGTATACATGTGTAATTGTGTGCACAGTAGGATAATGTTTAGGACTTCTGATTACGCGACCTACTCTTGATAAGAAAATATGTATTTGATTCTGATTGTACGTACAAATCAAAATTATACTCGTAAACACTTACTTTTCCTCAAGCTTTGATGTGTAATACAAATATGTACAAAATGACACCAAGTATGAAATTCAATTTACAAGGATAAGCTTAAATTTAAAAATAAGAGGTAGAAATCAATATGACATATATTACGGTTCATATTATGTACTACTAGTGTCCCGTCCTTGCTTCGCTTCGGGTATGATATAAATTTTTAAACAATCATCAAAATCCCTTACATACTTTTATAGATTTAAACATACATACATACAGACAGACGCGGGAAGCGAAAACTTTGCTTTATACTATGTAGTGAAGTAGTGATCAAAAATCGGTGCAATCATTGTTCATAACAAGCAACCTAATGAATCTATGATGACAGTCAACTGTAACCCTATCCACGTGACGGACAGATTAGGATTATATTGAATTCCATAACTATTCGAATCAGACATTCTGGCGTAAGGGGACGGCTCAATAGTTCCATATAATACCGTAGCCCCATTGTGCTTTTGGAAGGAGGTAACGTGACAACGCACAGCGGTATTAAAAATACCGACGACAACAATAGATTTTAGAAAATATAAAATTCCAACCGTTTTCGGGTTTTTCGGCCTTCTATTATGTATGGAGTAGGCTGGGCGGCGTTTCCTGTAAATTCAACCGTTGCCGCGCTCACGGCTTAGCATAGTAACGCGTTTTGATTCCAAATTAGGCTGAATGGGACGTTGCCGTATTTAGAATATGTGAGGACCAAAATAATTTGTGTTATTTGCCGTAACTTTCTGCCGAATGAAGCTTAGACATTTTATTACAGTGGAACCTTACAGAGTTACAGTTTGATTCGTTTTGTATGATATAAACTAGCCTACTGTTAAGATTATGTAAAATTACTTACTGTGCGACGTGTTGATTAAATTGTATCATCGTAGATACCTCTACGTCAAATATTATAGCGTTAAATATGGTTTATGGCTTCCGCATGCCAATAGTTAAGTCCTGACAGGTTTCTCTCTTTTTTCTACTGTGACATACTCAAACTGTATGACATGGCAATTTTTTTAACAAGGTTATGTGATAATCGGTTAAAAAGAGTAACTATCGAGTTTCTTGCCGGTGTCTTCTCGGTAGAATCAGCTTTCCGAACCGGTGGTAGAATCACTTATCTATTAATTATTTGTTTACTGTACCGATGATTTATAAGTGCGTGTAAATGCCTGTATAAATAAACGAATTTAATGACTGATTGAAATATTTTAAATGTAATGAAGTTTTAAGTTGACTATAGAGAAAATGTGTCGATGGCCGAGTGGGTCAGGTGCCAGCTTGTCATGCGAGAAGTCGCCTGTTTAAACCCGGTGAGGTTTAATTTCAAATATTAAATTCATATGCACGATTATTCGACGCTTTAACGGCGAAAGAAAACACCGTGAGGAAACCTGCACATTGTGTAGTCAATCAACCCTCACTTGGCCAGCGTGGTTGACTAAAGCCTTATCGCCCTGATTTCGGGTAGGCCCGTGCCCCAGCAGAGGGGACGTATATGAGCTGGTAATGATAGAGCAAATTGAAAAACTCATCGTAACTTCATGCATTAACTTTTGCTCTTGACTGTACAAACAACAAAACAAAATATTATTTCAAAGCGGTAACTTATAGGGGCCACTTGACAGATACGGTCGCCATAAATGGTTTTAGCAATCGAAAGCCGACAATAACTCGTCCAAGTATAAAGCAAGTTCACTTGAGACCATCATCGGTAATCAAATGACCATAAAATTGTGAACACAAAACAGTTTTACGGCAGGATTCCAGTTTTATGGAGTTTTTGAAATGACTTATCATTTTCCCCATAAAGTTTTAATAGTGCCATGAAGTGCGTCTGTGGACCAGAGACAAGGGGATTTTATTGCTTATAAAGTTGAGGAATAAATAAAAAATGTACTTACCGAACGACAAATATTCATCAGGCCGCTTCATCTCTGTGCATATTTTACGTTTTAGTGCAGTCGTAATTTTTTGGTGTAAACATAAAAATATTAATTTGCTGGTCGAGAATACATCTTCAGATCTGAATTTGAGTATAAACTTTAAAAAGAAAGAACCTGGTATTTTCTGTGTTTATTAAATAGTTTTAAAAGCTCTATGCCATCATTGATATTAGTTGTTCTGATACATACAGCACTGCTTTATATTATGTTACTTTGTTACGTACAGGTAATACTAACATGTTAGTATAAGAGCAAACTATATGCAAAAATTGTAACCTGTATTATGCAAATAAATTATTTTGATTTGATTTGATTGTTTTGAAATGACATCCGAAAAAGCTCACTAGATTACTCATCAATACAAATAATATATTGTGTTCACACAATATTTCTAAACATTTGGTACAAAGCGTTCGGTGGCAACTGTTTCAAATGGCTAATACAATCATATTATTTAGATTATTCACTAAAGCAAATTGGGTTTTAAACTCATACTGAATTTAAATTGCATCGAAAATAGGAATTCACGAGAGAAATATTCAAATTATTTCACGGAGGCAAATTGCCAAATTCCAAATGCAGCTTACGTACCGCAAATATTTGAAATGGTAACTATAAATTAAACAATTCGCATAAACCATGTAAATAAATGGCTCCACATCTTACCCATAAGCGCCTAACATGAAGATAAATTATTTTGTTTTCTAAAGTACAAAAATAATTTGGCTTAAACATAATAATATACAAAGTATAGGATCGCTAACACAACAATTTGTCTTTGCAAATGTGCCACTTCAGATCGTTATATTCATAAAGAAATATCTTGCCTTACCTCTATTTTCATCAAAAATAAGCTAGATATAGATCAATTTATATTGTAACAATCGTTGGTGTACTTTAATAAATAAATAAATAAATTTTTATTTATCAAAAATATATGACGGACATCGTTATTATACAAAGATACTCGTCTATTGATTGATTCTAGTATGATGCGTTTACACAATATAAATCTTGATTTACTCTACCTATTAAAAACCGCATCAAATTACGTTTGCTTAGTTTTAAGTTTTCAGTTTTAAGAGCACGAAGTACGTACAATCTCTTTTGCCTCATTTTTACCTCATAGTTCACCAAATAGTCGTATGCACAACATTCCCAAAGTTCTACAACTACTGCAAATCTCGCATATCGCAGTGGAGAGCGCAAACTCAATAGCGAGTGCGGCGCCCGCTGCACCGCTAATGCGCCGCGACGCAACAGTTGCCGCGTCCCGACGCGTTACTAACTGCGAGGCCGGAGTTGCAGCGAGGTGTTTATTGCTGTGTTTGCTTCGGAAGTTTCGTCATCTCGCTATTAGGGATTGTCGCGCGATGGCGACGGCAGACTATGAGTAGGTTAAAAGGAGAAGTATTATCATTTTGTACAACCAACGGGGAGAGAAAATGCTTTCCCTTATGAGGTACTCTGGAATAACCATGTGCTTAGATCTCACCAGTGCTATATTTCTATCCGTTTTGAGAATTACGCGTTTAGCAAATGGATAAAAAAGATACACTCATGGGTTCGTCATGTCTGTCTTTCTGCCTGTCCGTCCGTAACAGAACGATTTTTTTTCGAAATTAATACTTTTTATACATCATTTATAAACCTCTATTTACCTATCATTAAGCGTCGATGGCCGAGTGGTTGAGGTCGTTGCTTGCCATGCGAGAGGTCGCCAGTTCAAACCCCGCCAGGTACCAATGTGTTTTTCAAATTTGAAATTCATATGTACCATCATTCGACGCTTTAACGGTGAAGGAAAACATCGTGAGGAAACCAGCACGCCTGAGAGATTTTTCTACGGTGTGTGAAGCCATGTCAGAGGCCTACGGGCGGCTTAAAAACTCTGACACCAGGTTGTTCATCAACCACACGATAAGAAGAAGACCTATCATTCAATCGATCAAAGTTAGAACGAACTAGAAGAACTTTTATACATTTAAGTTACTTGCTAGTATGGAGCCCTTCATAGGCGATGACTCGCACTTGGTCGCTTTTTATTTCAATTTATATATCCTTACCTATCATCCTTCATGCTAGTTATAATTAGAGCTAGCCATTGATTGAATAGAGTTATGCTAAATTAGAACATGGCCCACTGTACGGACCAAACTATGATACCCTATTGTGTCACATTAAGCTACGAATAGCACCTACCCCACTAAGACAATCACACTTGAACACTTTAACTGATCGCGTGAACGCGCAGTAGCCCACATATTTCTTCTTCGCGTAGTAAACAATTCACTTTCGTTCGCCGCTTAGAGGATTTGCCGCCCGCCAACCGTGAATGTAGGCTTTGCGCGCTCCGTTGAGAACCTCCTGTGTTTTATTATTCTGGTCCATAAGTTTGTTTATGTTTCTTCTTATAAAATAAACCTATTTTGTGACTTTGTCTATTTTTGACAGCTTTCTGAATACGTGAATCCGAAGCATACGAACAGAAAAGTGCCGGTCGGTAAAGAGATCGTTGAAGGGCCTTTAGTTTTTCCAGAATAGTTCAGCTGCTATGATAATGAAGTGTTTTAAAAATTATGATTTTAATTTTTTCAGGAAGCTCTGACTTTAGTTACCTATTACAGTCGCTTCCAATTAATTTCTAGGGTACTTACTTTATTTATTTGACTTCGTTAATTTATCAGATAAATAAATTATTAATACATGAACGCATGAGACAATTCTTAGTTAGCTTAGAGACTAAACTTTATTTAAATATAAATATTACACAACATCACATACATTGATCTGATCTCGTGGTAAGTAGCTTAAGAATTTGTGTTAATATCGTTCATATAAGTCATACCTCAATTATTATTATTTTTAATTTTTATTTTAATGTAGACTCTAAAAACTATATTATCGAATAAAATAAGAAAGCATTTTTCCAACAGATAATACTCATCATAGCAATATCGAGATATAACTGAGTTCCAAGAAAAACCTTGTACCCATTTGGCCATTTTAAGCTCACATAGAGCAAAGATGATATTTTGTCGTCTCAGTAAGCCTTGCCGATATCCCCCTATCGACAACCTTTCAAGGAATACGATGTAAATTGAAAATCTCTATATATAAGATCAAACGGTGCCCAACTCTTTGTAGATTTTCTATCCTAGTCTAAGGGAAGGTAAATATGGTTAGAAAGCTTTAAAATAAATATTAAAATACGTTTTGCAATAAATGTTGTATAATGTGACAGTTTGAATTAATGTGTATTGGTTGGGTGTAACGAGAAACGTAATAACCACTCTCGGTAATTATACGATACGTTCATGTTTGTAAAATACACGTATTATTTAAATTCTGTGTTCTGGATATTCTAAAATTTTGTTTAATATAATTGCCTCCAAAATAGACAAATAAATTGAGCACTTATGATTTTACAAAATTAAATTTATCTGGTGTTTTATTTTTTTTAAATCGGAGAAGAGATACATTTTTTTAATTATTTTGTCAATATTTAGATAATACATGACAATGAATATTAAACCTTTCTGTCGTTGTTAAGTAATCAAAGTACTTCCACCTTTGGTGTAATTGATAGGTGACTATTATTTATTTATTTTAAGTACCATTTTCAGGAAGAAAAAACTACAATTAAAAATTGCAAGAAAAATTATGGACGCAAAATTCAAGCATCCTGTCTCCTGAACTACAACCCTGTACATTTTGACGGTGTATGTGATATTATATGGGGATGATACGTTCGTCATATCATCGCCGGGGCTTAACTTGCAGGTTTAAAGTCGGATTTATATGTCGATATCATTATTTTGCCACGCCAGAATAAATCTTGAAGGAATAAAAGACAAATGGGGAATAAAAAAATATGTATGAAGATTTTTCGCAAATGCTTTTGCAGAAAATAAAAGCCTTTCATAAAAGCTTACGTGAATTTAAACGTAAGGTATGTATGTTTGTGAAAGAATTTGGTGACACTGGTATAAAGATAATGATATTCAAAGACTTTCTACACTTGAAATATTGTAGGTGTCTAATTGATCATTCTGTGCATTATTTTGCTGATTACAATTAACATACTGTGTCAAACCATCAACAGGTTTTTCTAATAGGCAATATGCCCTCACTCCACCTGAAGATTAACGGTAGCGAGATCCGCATATGAGGTCATCAGGCACAATAGACCATATTGAGCCTGTCGCATTCACCATGAAGGCCTGCTTAAATGCCGTTTCACGCCCTGCCTGAAGAGCCCAGGATCATAGGATCTAGGGAAAAAAATAGCTGAAAGGGCGTTCCATGCCTTAATGACACGGGACAGAAAAGGGGAACCTCTTGGTCCGAGCAACCAGCTCCTGCATTGTATGCATTGTACTGCCAATTCTGTAATCAAGTCAATACATTTATCCTTACATCATCATCATCATATTATTATAATAATAGAAATATTTTTTTATTCCCAAACAATTACTCATTAGCCTTCAGAATATAGACCTCCCAAAGCACACCTACACAAACCTCCAAAATACTGCAATACTCAATACAAGCCGAATAGTCCGCAAATTTTTACAGTTATAGTCAAATTCATAACCTTTTCACTTTTGCTTGCCCAAAAGCCGCAAATTTGAAATAAACCCTTTAAAGGGAGAATATTTTTAAATATATATACACATCGTAATAATAATTTATTTTATTTATTCATTAGAAAACTGAAAGTGTCCGGGATATTTACCATGTTGTTTTGTTTTAATGAGTGAGTTCACCCGTGATCATGACGCTTGCAACAGTGCCGAAATATCGGGAGCTCATTAAAACAAAACAACATGGTAAATATCCACTTTCAGTTTTCTAATGTGTGTAACCATGACAGTTTAAAATTTATTTATTTCACAAAACTTAAAACTATTAGAAGGAATCACTTTTTATATACGTAAGTATAATTCATCCAATAATGTTTGTAATCTGTTTGTGTACCTGTAATAAATAAATACATCGTACATACTTGTCAAATTACCTCGTACAGTACAACATATTCGCAGTGCACGGAAACCGCATCAAAATAATGAAATTACGCATCGCCATCGCTGGATTCCATAATGAAATTCATTCATGATCAATCAATTTCGTCCACGTACAGACAACAAATTAAAAACTACATTGGAAACCTCACATACATTATCATTGCAAAACAAAATCCGGTGGGACTGGTGTTGACACATTGTTAAACTGAGTAACATGGCGCGAAACTAAAAAAATATGGTCGGAAACATGCGCTTTATTTACCAATCGGCATTCGCTGGGGCGGTTGGTTGTATTAGCCGCGTAACACGTGCATGGTATGTACTACTTACTATTCATCATCATCAGCCCATGTACGTCCCCACTATTTGGAGTACGGGCCTACCCTAAACTAGGGCGATCAGGCCTTACTCAACCACCCTGGCCAAGTGCGGTGTGGTTGACTACGCAAGCTCAGAATTTCTTCTGAAGAAACGAATAAAAACATATGAAAAACACAGTGGTACGTGGCGGGGTTCAAACTGGCGACTTCTCGCATGGCAAGCATCGACCTTAACCATTCGGCCATCGACACTTTTTTTTTTTGCATGCCCTGTACTACTATTGCAATATGGCAATTTTTAATTAAAATCAAAAGTACTTTGGTCTAATCTATTTAGGGTAACTCATAAATATAAGGCAAGCTGTTAACAAGCGTGCTATTAGAGCTTTCCTGTTAATAAACTATTTGTAGCTACATTAACAAATTACTTGTTACATTTCGACGACGAATTAGCTGATTCTATTTGGTTTATACGAATAAAGTCTGTTATACAAGTGGATGACCATATTATTGATTTGAGGCCAATTGATTGTAACGTTGTCGAAAAGATCTTTCAAATCTAAACGAACGATGGTTTTCTTTTGATTAGACCTAATAAAGAAAAAGGCAGTAATGTCTCCTTTTGTTATTGATACTGAGCACAATATTGATCCACACATGTTCTGTAGAACCTATTATACTTGCATAGAACGAGCTGCCAATTCGCAATAGTAATTTAAAGTTGTGAATGAAACAGAAAATAAAAGGCTCTCACCGCTATCGAACGGTGATCCATTCGAGGCGCCCCGTGAGCTCGCTATCTAAACTTTATTTTTTATGGCAACACTGTTGCAGAAACTATTTGCTCTCAATGTTGGTTTGACATTTTGAAGCGACATTTTTCGCTATGCAACGCGTGGCAGCTACAAATGACCCCTGACTCCGGGTTTAAACTACAGTTTTTATTTTGTAAAAATGTAAATGTATGGTGTGGAATGTAGAATAAAATAGATTTTGTTTGCTTTTTGACGGGTGTAAATTTTGTTGTACCACGTTGAATATAATTTGTGTTATAGACTGATATCAGAACCACAAAATCGTATTTAGTAATAGGTTTACTGGCAAAACACATAACAACTTATAGGTTTCACATTCATGTAGACTGTACTGTAACAGAATTATTTGATTTCCTTTCAAGATTTTTTTTTCAAACATTTTTGTCGCTCTTTAGGAACGTTATAAATGAAGATACAATGCAATTTTGTCATCAACATTTATTCCTACAAATAAGTGAAAAAATTATCTTAAAGCTCCTATAAGAAATACTTTCGAATAAAATGCAAACTTTCTATCAAACAACACGTTCCTTTCTTTGGTAGATCAAAGTACAAGCAATATCAAAAGAAATGAGCGTTCGTTTTTCTGTTTGGCATTGTGCTCGGTCTGCATCGGTTATGAAACAAAGAAACTATCGCAGCTACAAATAGAAGTGTAAACAAATTTCCTTTCGACTTCCTGTTATAGTGACCTACAAAAGGCGTAGGTGTTTACAGTCAGAAGTTCAATGGTATTTCACTGAACTCTACTATTGAACGGTATGTGTATGAAAGCATGCAATATATGACTCGGCGATCTGTTGCAACTAGAACATAGGTATTTAGATAAATATTTATGCGTAGTATAGTGTAGTACTTATAAGTAATAATAAGGCGTCCGGCTGATATCGGCCATGGCGGCCGATCTCAATTGAAATCAGCCAAGTGCACAGGACATATAGTGCACTAGTGGGCGCGCAAACACAAGTGCACTATCTGTTCCCTCACTCTCGTAGTTCTATTTCGACGACGATGATCAAGACGGCAATCCAACATGATGACCGGTGACTGATCGGGCGCAGGACCACAGGCTTGACGTGCAACCGCCAACTTCCTAACTCCGGACTGAGTAATTTAATTACAGAAAAACTCACACAATTTTTGCCCAACCCCGTACTCAAACCGGGTACCTCTCGGTCCTTACGCAGCGCTTGCTACCAATAGACCAACGAGTCAGTTATATAGTCAATAAGATTGATTCTCGTCACTTCTTTGCCTTTAGTCTACCTATGCACTCGCGTTACATAATAGAACAAATATCCAATTACTTATGACAGTATTTTTTATCCACTCTTTTACGATTGCAGGGATCAGAGAGATCAGTAAATCACAATTTGGCCTGCGCTTTGCATATTTCGATATTGCAGATAGCATCTTTTTTGCATTAGATCACAATGGCTCTCTCTTTGCATAGAAGGATTTTTATGATTTTTATTTTAATGATGACATGAAGACAACTTCGTAATGAGTTATTACTATATTATTTAGTACGTGAATGAAATAACTGTGGTGACAATTATTTTATTTATTTATTACCCTATTTGTAAATACCCCTTTATCAAACCAGCTTTACTGGACCGTAATTGTAATCTGATGTATTTTCTAGTCCCATTTTCACTAGGAACAATATGAAGACTTCACATCGCCGCCTATTGCTGTCGGCATTAGCATAATAATGCGACCCGCCCAGTATTGTGCACAATGTGGGCTTAGGCTGCGTTTACACTGAAGGCGGAGAACGTTACATAATATGTCTGGGATCTGGGACATTCCCACATACGGTCATCTGACCCCAAACTAACTGAGTGCTTTTACTATGGGCGTCAGAGACTGATATACATACATAGATATTTTTTTAAAACATAATTAAATATAAAATCACACCCAGACACGGAACAAACACCAATGTTCATCATACAAATATTTGTCCCGAGTGGGAATCGAATCCACGACCCTTGGAACCGTCAGCCAGGGTCACTAACCACCGCTCTACAAAACTTATTGTGTGTATTTAGAATTATTTTATTGTTACTGTAAAACCTTTTATACCCAGCATATTTCGTCATATGATTTGATATTAAGTGTTGTAGGTATTATTTACATAGAACATTGAGAAAATTACAGAGATTGCGTAACAAATAACAGAGCATAGCTTACTCACTTTCTACACTAAGTTACCTAAAAACAAGCAGTATATAAAACAAAACAAAAAAAAATTGAAAGTTAAACATTTTTATTTTGAACATCTGTTCTTATTCTTTTCATTACAACTATTTAACAGAATAAGTGAAATAGAGAGAGATTTGATTACACACCATTACCTTATGAGATCATGAAGTTTTATTTTATTTCTTCTTTATTTCATCCTGCATATGACACCTGGGTAGACCCGCCCTTACCGGGTGGGCGGCTTATTTGCAGCCCGGTGCGGGCGGGCTGATGAAGCTGCTTGTGTCAAGCCTCACAGCTGACATCCTGAGGAATCGACCAGTCATTCAAACTGTTGTGGTATTCATACTGAAGCTTCTTGTCAGCCTTGATTAGCTTGCGGTATGTGTAGCTTACACACATCACTTTTGAATTCAATAGAAGTAGATTATTCTTATTGTAAAATTAATCAAAATATATAGAGTTTGCGTTACAAATACTAGTAAGTAGAACAAAATGATTACACAAAAAGTAGGCTATTTTATACTGTTCAATATATCCGGTTGGACTACCGGTGGGTGAATAAAATTACTGTTTAACAGTACCTATAAATAAAACCGAAAAAAAATATTATGATTTCACATTGTAACCGTCACCATAAACATCTGTTTTAATTCTTTATTAATTTTATTTCTTCTCTCTTCATTTATTTTATTTCTTTCTGCATATGACACCTGGGTGTACTCGCCCTTACCGGGTGGGCGGCTTATTTGCAGGCCGGTGCGGGCGGGCTGATGAAGCTGCTTGTGTCAAGCCTCACAGCTGACATCCTGAGGAATCGACCAGTCATTCAAACTGTTGTGGTATTCTTACTAAAGCTTCTTATCAGCCTTGATTAGCTTACGGTATTCGTTTGGAATTAGTGTAACTTACGCGCATTCTTCATTATGACTATAAGGATTTTAGATATAGAGTAGAGTTGAATTCTTAATTGCAAATTGAAACAGAAATATAGAGTTTACGTAACTTAGAATAAATAGATGACACATAATATGGCTGAGTAATTGTTAATCAGTGTCTTGATAAAAGATAAAAAAGCGTCGATGGCCGAGTGGTTAAGGTCGTTGCTTGCTATGAGAGAGGTCGCCAGTTCAAACCCCGCCAGGTACCAATGTGTTTTTCAAATTTGAAATTCATATGTACCATTTTTCGACGCTTTAACGGTGAAGGAAAACATCGTGAGGAAACCAGCACACCTGAGAGATTTCTCAACGGTGTGTGAAGCCATGTCAGAGGCCTACGGGCGGCTTTAACTCTGACACCAGGTTGTTTATCAACCACACGATAAGAAGAAGAAGTGTCTTGATTAGATTACGTTAAGAATAGTTGGTTGTTTAAATTACTAATGTTATAACATTCATACAAATTTAATGTGTGTGTCTCTACTCCTGTGAGCTGCGTCAGCAAGCGCGGTCCGGTGACAGAGTTCTGGGCCAAACTTATTTAAAGTGTTTTGCCATCGACACGAAAAAGAAGAACAATAATTTATGAAAATAATGCCTAAAAATAGCTGTTGTAATCTCAAATACCACTTTACTTCGTCAGTCGTAATATTTTATTATATTCTTTTTTTATATTCAAGTGCTTTTACTTTTTAACATATATAGTAACTTTTTAAATTAAATAAGGTTTATGTCTTACAGACAAACATAATAAACAACGAATGTTTATTTTTACCTATTTTTCATTGTTATTTCAATCCAGAGTTTACTTAGTTCTACAAAGAAATACGTTTGTTTGTATTCACAATAAGCTTTTAGTACACATTTCTCAGAAGAGCTTCTGTAAAAATAATACAATTCGTAATTTCTGAACTTTACCGTTCTTATCTCGTACATATTTATTCCCCGGGAGAGCTCAGTTAGTGCAAAGAAAACTGATAAGGCAAAGACTGTTCCTAATACCAAGAGTTCATAGTAATTAAGTTAAAAAACACAGCGGTGTACCGACTACTATAGCGATATCTGGATTTTCTTTTATTTTCTGCTTCAATTGCACCTACTTTAAACTTTCTCATTAAGTTGTTACGTGATCTGCAAGAATAGTTAATAAACCAGAGTATTCTAAGCGTAAGAAACAAAAATATTTTATACTACCTAAAACATTTATAAATTAAAAGTATTTATTGCAAACTAAGAGAAAATGATAATAGTTTTTTAAACTTCCACTTAAGGTAAGATTTAAGACTCTACTTTATTTCTTCGTTAGTTTGCGACTCGAATGGTATTTTTTTAGTTTTAGTCCCTTAAAGACAATATTACAGGCACATGTGTATATATCTATTTAACTTTGAAAAACTTAAAGCTGTCTCAAGATCAAAACTATGTGAAATAGAATTCAAAATCCTTATTGCATCTAGAAAAGACGTAACATTTAGACTTCCC
Source organism: Maruca vitrata (assembly GCA_039566165.1). Taxonomy (NCBI): domain Eukaryota; kingdom Metazoa; phylum Arthropoda; class Insecta; order Lepidoptera; family Crambidae; genus Maruca; species Maruca vitrata. The sequence goes on from CM076917.1 coordinate 2,024,889, forward strand.
GTTTCATTACACTAAATATTGGTCTTTATAAGTCTTTACGGGTGCGCATTTCGCTCGCGATCATGATTAGTGTAACCTAGTCAAAACGTAGGGCAGTACATAATAATTATGTAGCTTTGTATTTGCTACTCCTAATAACGCGTGTAGATAGACTTATATCAAGAAAAGAGTCTATGAAAACCATCAGGAAAATCTTTACTCAGTAAAAGTATAAAACTGGTTATACGGATCTATTTATTATAACAAACGCGTCGTTTGTAAGGGAAACTAACTCGATTTAGTTAATACTTCTTAGCTTAATCCATTTAGCGAAGGAATAAAACATAGCGACGCTGTGCCATAGAGCAAAGACTTAATGTAAGGAAGTCGTTGGGTTGTAGTAACTTGCAAGCTCACTTGCAAGTACTTGATGAATGGCGAAGTAATTAGATAATTGCCTTATGATTCATTTGGGAAATCAAAATTAACAAAGGGACTTGGCTGAGAGCCATAAGGTAATTTGTTCACAATATTTTACAATATCACATGCTTTGATCTGATCCCGTGGTTAGTTAAGCTACTTACCACTCCTGTTACGGATATCATAAACCACAGTGGATAGACAAAAAAACTTAAATAATCCATTCAGACGCGGAACAGAAAATGATGTTCATCGCACAAATATTTTACCCAAGTGGGAATCGAACCCACGATTCTTAGAACTACCAGGCACGGTACATCTAACCTCTATTCCACCGAGCCAGTCAAGGTATAGTACAAGGATTTAATATAAAGACTTTGTGCGGTTGTAGTAACTTGTAAGCTCCGTTTAAGTCACGATGTAAGGCTTGGTAATTAAATTTATGAATCATTGGGGATACTAAAATGTAAACATTGGGACTTAACTGAAAGCAATTAAGTAGATAAGAAATAATATCGTTACCTATGAAGTAGTAGTAAAGTACCTACTAATTACTGTTATAAAGGTATAAAAGAACGTATAAGTTTTTGTACTGATTGAGATAATATCGATGAATTTCATGTTGTACTACGAGTAAGTACATATATCAGTCTGAGCTTAAAATTATAAATATTTTCTCTTTGTGACGCTCGTAATAGGCTAACTATGGCTGTCTAGTTATAATCTAGTTAAGCTAACATGACAATGAAATTATTTGGTTCCCTCGTATTTAATCACGCTGTTTATTTTCTATTCTGCAAAACAAATTTAGTTTATGATATTGTGAAATTGTTAACTGCACAGATAATGTCAAATGATATTTTAGTATTATGATATTTTAATCTATTTACAAATAAACTGTTCATAAATGATAAACTCATTTGTGATCCTATTTCAATATAAACATGAACTTTTGTTGAAAAAGTAAATAAATAATAAATATTACACAACATCACAAACATTGATCTGATACCGTGATACTTAGGTTAAGCGCTTGTGTAACGGATATCAAACTCACGACTCTTGGAACTGTGTTGGAACTGACAAGAAAAACTGTTCCACCGAACCAGTCAAATAAAATAAATAAAGTGAATTGTAAACACAAATGTTTTTAATAAAACAGCATGTTTTTTACCCAACTTACTTAAGATGATGGCTTGGAGTAGCCACGTCATCATCACCGGACTTGCGGGGTAGCGGATGGCTCTCGCCTCTAATAAAGCATCATCATTAACATTATTCATTAAAAGGCAACAACTTGGACGTTGAGCTTTTCAAAACTGCCCCTTCTGCACTTTCCTTAGCTTTTGCCAGTAACTGACTGCGCTAGAAAAAAGTGCAATCTTTTAAGCTTTCTTACACCGGCGATGCAAGTGACATTTTTCTTTGTAACAACAAGCCTTATTAAGAAACAGCTGTCCTAACAAAGGGATTAAATTAAACGAATAAGGAGACTGAAAAAATTGGACGAGGGGACAAGTACTGACGATAGGAGTCGTGTACAACGCTGGGCAGAAAGGGGAGTTTGGGAGGCAATTGTGCAGATATTGAATCAGAAATGTTGTATTCAGGCAAAATATGAAGGTTGTGATCGACGTATGCAAGAAGAAGTTGATGAATGTGAAAGAAGTGAAAGTGGTGTGCCAGGACCGTAGCACACGGCAGCGAGTGATCTCTGCCTAACCCATTTGACAAAAAGGCGTGTATGTGAAATGTTTGTATGATGGTTGTTAAATAATGCATTTAATCGTCATCGTCAGGCTGTAAGTCCATCCAATGCATTTAAAATAAGTAAATAAAATATTGAAAAAAATTAAAATAAAAAATAAGTTTGTACGTGACATTTCTTTGTAAGCCTTTAGGATCTAACTTATAAAATAATTGTTTGTGTGCATTGTAAATATTTTTTTTAATATAATATCTTAAGCACATGGAAAAGCCGGTTCAAACCCCGCCAGGTACCAATGTGTTTTTCAAATTTGAAATTCATATGTACCATCATTCGACGCTTTAACGGTGAAGGAAAACATCGTGAGGAAACCTGCACTCCTAAGAAGAAATTCTTAGGTTGTGTAGTCGACCAACCCGCACTTGGCCAGCGTGGTCGACTAAGGCCTTATCGCCCTAGTTTAGGGTAGGCTCGTGCCCCAGCAGTGGGGACGTATATGGGCTGATGATGATGATGATGATGACATGGAAAAATCTGGTGTAAATATATATCATCTCACTCATCATCTTTCATAAAAATCTTTTCTTCCTCACTTTGTGTCAAATGCATAATTATATTTCTACATATTTTTACCCGAAAGATCCGATTAAACCTATGAATGTGATCAAGACCTTACCGCGGGCATGCCGTAACACGCTTATAAATCAACAAGTCGGATTTAAATGCGATCTCTCATTATTCATAAAAGGCGCTCGAGAGACGGATCTTGCGCCGAGCGAGCAAAAAGGTGACAGACTGCAAAGTATACCTTTCTTTGTTGTTTCTATTATACCTTTATGCACGGTAAAGAGTGAGGGAATGAGAACAAAGTGATATTATAGGTGAGTATATACACACAGGTACAGCTATATTACTATACACGGCTGCTGTATGAGATGGTAACTGAAAAATTAATTCAAAAGTGCCTGAAATGTTAGTTACATTAGACATTAGATTGTGTAACAAGAAAGCATTTAAGAATTCTTTACTTTAAAAAACAGTATTAATTATGAATATAAGCTAAGCTGGGATTTTTTGGTTTGGCTCTTTACCGCAAAAAATATGCATAATATTGTTGCGGGAACGGGGTACGTTTAATTCAAGATACGCCAAAAGTCACCAAAAGACAATTAATTTATTTATCGACTAACAATTACACAATTAAACACTTAAAAACACAATTAAAAACACTTAATTACAACACTAAACACGGAACACTAAATTACACTAAAGCACTGAATCACACTAAAACACTGAATTTCACTGACTATTCGCAGGTAACGCACTCGATCACTTCTAGTTCGCAGGAGACTGGTTCGCTTCGCTTTCCAAATCGGAACTGTCTCGTCACGTCGTACAACCCGCTTTTATACCCAGTGAGGACGCAGCTCTGCGGGTGGCGTCGAGAATCTTCTCGCGGGGAACGAAATTTCTAGAACTCGCTAGAGCTCGCTCCGACCGACCAGAGTGTGTGACGTAGTAGCGTTCAAGCGAATAAAGACCTTATCCATACGACGATAAGACTAATTCCGCTTGCACGGTCTCTCGTGGTCGTAACATTATCCCCTCTTAGTCATGCTCGTCCCGAGCATCATTTTGACCCATGGTAACGAGCCAATCGATCAATGTGAACAATTTTCGGCTTGCCTCTTGTCCCTTGTTTGATCCGATAGGTTAAGTCGTTCAGCCTAGTGATGATCTTGTATGGTCCTTCCCACCTTGGCTGGAACTTCGGTGATTTGCCCTTCTTCCTGAGTGGGTTGTGTAACCAAACCAGACTCCCTTCATCGAAACCGTCGGTGTTGGCTTTGCGGTCGTAACGGGTTTTCATTCTTTCGCTGGATTTTAGACTGCAGTCTCTGACGAGAGCATGTACTTCATCCAGGCGCTTCTGTAGGTCAGCCGCATATTCGGTTACTGGTTTCGGAGCTGCTGGCGGTGTCCCAGTCAACGCGTCTACCGGAAGCCGCATTTCTCTACCGAAGTTTACCATTGCTGGGGTTGCGCTGGTGCTTTCGTGGATCGCAGATCGGTAGGACAGCAAGAAAAGCGGTATGTACTGGTCCCAGTCTCGTTGATGCTCGTCCACAACTTTGGCCAAGTGGTTTTCCAACGTTTGGTTGAATCTCTCGACCATGCCATCGGATTGCGGGTGTGCTGGTGTAGTACGGGTCTTATGCATACCCAACAGTTGACAGACCTCCTGGAACAGTGCTGACTCAAAGTTTCTTCCTTGGTCTGAATGTATCTCAAGAGGCACACCAAATCGGCAAATTACCTCGTGGACTAACTTCTTGGCGACCGTCTTTGCTTCTTGATTAGGCGTAGCGAAGACTTCAGGCCACTTTGTGAAGTAATCTTGGACCACAATGATGTACTTGTTTCCCTCATCGGATTCTGGAAAGGGGCCAGCTACATCTACTGCGATTCTTTCCCATGGAGCGCCGACGTTGTACAGCTTGAGTTTGCCCTTACTTCTGGTTTGTGGGCCCTTTACTGATGCGCAAGTTGTACATTTCTTGCACCAGTCTTCGACATCCTCCCGACAGTGTATCCAGTAGAACCTCTGTCTCAGCTTCTCTAGGGTCTTCTTCACACCTAAATGTCCCCCGGATACCCCATCGTGTATGTACCTCAGTAGCGAAACAACTTGTTTACGGGGTACAATCAGCTGTAGTGTCGTTTGATCCCCTTTTGGTGTTTCCCATTTCCTGAAGAGTACTCCATCCTTAATCTCCAAACTGTCCCATTGTGCCCAGTAACTTTTCGTGATGGGGCTTGATGATGCTACATGGCTCCAAGAAGGTTTTTGACCTACTTCTTTCCATTCAAATATTTTCCTCAGGTCACTATCTTCTTTTTGAGCCTTTTTGATAGCGTCTTCGCTCCATTCATTATCAAGTCCCTGGGTGGTAATCATCCGGACTTCTTCTTTAGTCTCCGTCTTAGAACAATGACTGCAGGCCACAGGACAAGGTCTCCTTGATAGGGCATCGGCATTCAAATGCGTTCTACCACTCCGATGTTCTGTTGTGAAGTTGTACTCCTGTAGTTGCTCTAGCCACCGCGCCACTTGTCCTTCAGGGTTCTTAAACTGCAAGAGCCATTTTAACGCAGCATGATCTGTCCGCAGGGTAAACTGTCTTCCAACGAGATACTTGTTGAAATGCTGTAGAGTCTTTACTACCGCCAACAGTTCCTTACGAGTCACACAGTAGTTCCTTTCAGGTTTTGAAAGTGACTTACTGAAATAGGCGATCACCACTTCCCGTTCACCTTGCTCTTGCGATAGAACTCCGCCTATGCCAGTATTGCTGGCATCGGTGTCCACGATAAACCTTCCTTCTCTGTTCGGGTAGCCAAGTATAGGACTGGTGCAGAGGTGTTCTTTTAATCTGATGAAAGCTTGATCACATTCCGAGTCCCAGGCGAATACTCGTTTATCTTCCGTGAGCCGATGAAGAGGTTTCGCTATATCAGAGAAGTTCTTTACAAAGCGCCGGTAGTATGCGCATAAACCCAAAAATGATCTTACGTCGGTCTTGTTAACTGGTATAGGCCATTCTTGGACAGCTTTTATCTTCTCTGGGTCAGTCCTTACACCTTTCGATGTAAGGCCTAAGTAGGCGACTTCCTCCTTGAAAAATGTGCATTTCTTTGGACTGAGTCTCAAGTTTGCTTCTCGTATTCTGGTGAAAACCTTCCTCAGGTTACTGACATGCTCTGTAAAATTTCGACCCATGACAATGATGTCATCCAGATAGACCAGGCATGCATCACCCAGAAGTCCAACCAGTACCCTTTCCATCAATCGCTCGAATGTCGCCGGAGCGTTGCAAAGGCCAAAGGGCATGACGTTGAACTGCCACAATCCATTCCTAGTTCCAGTCGTAAATGCCGTCTTCTCTTTGTCTTCTGGATGGATGTCAACTTGCCAGTACCCACTCTTAAGGTCCACTGTTGAGAACCACTTCATGCCGCTCAACATGTCCAGTGTGTCGTCTATACGGGGCAGAGGGTAGCTGTCCTTCTTCGTTGCATTATTCAACAATCGGTAGTCCACACAAAACCTGGTGCTGCCGTCCTTCTTCTTTACTAGGACTACTGGCGAAGACCACGGGCTTGTGGAAGGTTCTATGATGCGGTTCTTCTGCATCTCGGCAACCATGTCTGCTACCTCCTTCTCTTTGGCAAATGGAAGGCGTCTAGGCCGCTGCTTGATTGGTGGCGCGTCTCCCGTGTCTATTCTGTGTTTAACGAGACCTGTCCTTCCCAAATCATGGTCACCCTTCGAAAATATGTCGTTGAAATCCAGCAACAACCTTTTAGCTTGCTGAAGTTCCCGCTCAGATAGCTTGTCCTTACAATTTGCTAGGAGCGGCGTGACGTCATCTTGTTGACAGGATTCCGGTTCCCGGGCCCTTTTCAGCCTTCTGATGGATTGACCTGCATCGCACCGTCCGATGACACAGTTTCTTCGTAGCTGCACTTCATCTCCACTAAGATTGATGACTCGCACCAGCGCTCCTTTTCCGGTCATTGCCAGAGTTCTTGCTGTGATCCAACTCGGATGGTCGCCGCAGTTTTCTATGACGACGCTTCGCCCTTGACACGCAGTGTAAGGGAATTTAACTTTGACCAGAGTTTCAGATCTCGGCGGTAGGGTCGTATTTTTCAGGCAGTAAACTGCGCATGATCTCGCTCCCTCTAGGAATACTTCTTGTTCGGGGAAACTAAGTACTCCTTTAGCGACGTCTACAACACACTTCTGGTCTCTTAAAAAGTCCAATCCGATGATGCAATCGTCCGTGATGTCTGCTACGAGTACACCGTATTCAAAGGTCTGTTCTCCAATGGTTATCTTCGCCATCGTCTCACCGAAGACGGTAACTGGCTGGCCTGTTGCTGTTTGAAGCTGAACGGATGGTCTCTGATTCCACACAATAGTCCTTTTCAATAGCTCCGGACGCACTATTGTTCTTGAAGCACCGGTGTCAATAGTAAAATGACACGTTACGCTGTTCAGCTGTCCAACCACTGTAAGGTTGTTCCCATTACAAATCTGTGAAACAGTGACGGTAGGGGCTCGATGTTGACCAGCCAGCGCCCGCCCCACGGCCCTGGCTCCGTCTAGTTTTAACGACAGCTCTTCTGCATCCACCTGTGTAGAGGACGCTACTGTCGTTCTACGTGGCCATCTTCGCTTGGGGCAACTACTCCGAATATGGCCCCTCTCGCCGCAGCCATAGCACATCGGACCCAAAGAAGGTTTTTCCTTCACCACAACCTCGAAGTCGTTGAATTCTAGCGTCTTGACGCACGGCTTCCACCTCCAAAGCATGGGCTAGAGCTTCCTGTAAGGTCTGATGATGGCTCAATTTCACGGTGTGTCTGACGTCTGCGTCTCTAATTCCATCACAGAAAGCTTGCGGGATCATTGATTCCACCATTGTCGGGCATGACACGTACGCACGTCTGACTAGCCTTTCGATTTCCGTTGCCCATTGCTGCAGACTCTCACCAGGCTTCTGCTGTCGATCGCGGAGTTGTGCTCTATACGCGTGTTCCAGGTGTTTGTCGCTGTACCTGCCTTCTAGTGCTCTTTGGAGAGCACCTAAAGTTCTGTTATCCGAAGGCAGGTTTTCCAACGTGAGCAGGGCATCTCCACGAAGAGCCAGAGTCAGAGCTATCAAGGACTCTTCCTCGTTCCACCCCTTTCCTTTAGCCACCGTCTCGAACTGATACCAAAATGCTGCCCAAGACGTCGTTCCATCGAAGTGGGGTACTTCGATTTTCGGAGAATCCGACACTACCGTAGCACCCCGGGTCCCCACTCTTGCCATCTTGGTGTGCAGTTGTCGCATCTCAGCATCCACCTGACTCAGACGATCCTCGTGTTGGGTGAATCGGTCTTCATGTTGGATGAATCGATCTTCATGTTGGGTGAATCGATCTTCATGTTGGATGAGTCGATCTTCGTGTTGGGTGAGTCGATCTTCGTGTTGGGTCTTGACGCTTAGCACATCATCTTTGAGAGCATCAATCTGCTTTTCTAATACTTCGTGCTTCTTCTCAATAGCCCCCAACAAACTCTTGCTTAGCTCTTCCTGGCGAAGGTCTTGCTTTTCCTGGCGAAGGGCTTGTTCTTCCCTCAGTTTAGCGAATTGCTCCTCCTGGCGACGGGCTTGCTCCTCCTGGCGACGGGCTTGCTCCTCCTGGCGACGGGCTTGTGTCTGCAGCATTTTAAATAAGTCTGCAAGCTCCACAGGCCCAATTGATGTTTGAATTGATCCCTCCGTTGAAGTGCCTTCACCCTCTTGCAGGGCCGCGGTTTGACTCCTTGTTACTCGACCCTCACTGTCTTCTCGTGGTGTAAGAGGCATCTTGAATCCCACTTCTGACACCAATTGTTGCGGGAACGGGGTACGTTTAATTCAAGATACGCCAAAAGTCACCAAAAGACAATTAATTTATTTATCGACTAACAATTACACAATTAAACACTTAAAAACACAATTAAAAACACTTAATTACAACACTAAACACGGAACACTAAATTACACTAAAGCACTGAATCACACTAAAACACTGAATTTCACTGACTATTCGCAGGTAACGCACTCGATCACTTCTAGTTCGCAGGAGACTGATTCGCTTCGCTTTCCAAATCGGAACTGTCTCGTCCCGTCGTACATCCCGCTTTTATACCCAGTGAGGACGCAGCTCTTCGGGTGGCGTCGAGAATCTTCTCGCGGGGATCGAAATTTCTAGAACTCGCTAGAGCTCGCTCCGACCGACCAGAGTGTGTGACGTAGTATCGTGCAAGCGAATAAAGACCTTATCCATACGACGATAAGACTAATTCCGCTTGCACGGTCTCTCGTGGTCGTAACAATATGTATCTATGTATGTATATTGTGTACAAATATCAGGATTACATAGTGAGTGCTGGACGATACAACAAATACAGCCTCTTCATCACACTTCATTATCAGCCTATAACTGGTTCCACTATTCGACGTAGGCTTTCCCATGTGCTCGCCACACCCGTCTACTCTACAGCCTTCTTTAGCACTGAAATCACATCATTCAAAAAGCGAACACGTGGTTTTTTATTTTAAAGTTTCACTTCCAATATTCAGTCTTAACATCGCATAACTCTGAAAATTTATGAGTTACTAAGAACACGCGTCGCCGACCCCTTACTCGTACGATCGGAGCCTCCCTCCCTCGCATATAGATCTCAGTTGACACTGAGTGTATGCTAATAACAGCGCGGCTATGGGATTCATTCCGTGGATTTATGGCTCTCGCGACACACAGCAGATTAAAACTTCACGGGCATGCCACGCCCCGTGTGTGCTTTGATAAATTTCATTGCTGGGGATTCGGAGAGGTGACGTTAAAGGAATATATTGAATTTCATTTCAGTTTTAAACAACTCGTGAGGTTAACATTTGACAAATCAATCCGGCACCACATTGAGCTTTAGAAATGATGAAGAAATCTAAACTTCGGAAATTACAGGACATTTCCAATAAATATTAAGTTCTTCATAACGAGTTCTGATGGATGTATGTTTTTTGAATAGGAAAATTAACATTACAATCCGATGGTTGAACTATACTATCGCTATACTGGCGATTTACAAGGGCTTGTAAAATGCCTTTTGAGTAAAGTATTTTTAATTTGGAAGTAACAAAACAAGTAATAAAACTGTCGTCATTGCCTTTTCAGTCCCGCACTCGCAACGCAAATTGCAAAGGCATAGAAATTAACTTTGCCATCAAAATACGCGTCAGACGACGCCACAAACGCGCGCTAGTTAAACTAATATCAGGTTACAAGTTCCTACTAGTTGGAGAGATTAATTACTAGGTGCCGCTTTGAGATGTAACGGGCAACTGCAAACTACTAGTTATTTTGAGCAGTTCCGAAAGGAATTCGCCTCTCTTTACCCGGAATTTGCGCTGAGTTTCTAAAAGATACTGAAGTTAGCTGCGGAGGAGTTGGTTTTTTACGTTTTGGCTGTCGGCGTTTGAGCGGTCTCGTAATTTGAAACAATCGAACAGTTTAGTGGATATTACTGAGAATGAAACTTGGATACGTTGAGGATAGGATAATTTGATAGTTTGTTGACTGCAGTCATGGAGAATGAGTAAACAAATTCTATCGCAAACTAATTATGGTAGGGTATAAAACCCGATGGGGCCTTTATTGGTGCCTCTTTCTTATTCTAATGTTTATTACAAAAGTTTTTAACCAATTTCATTCTAAATTAAATCTATGTGAGTAGTATTGTGTAATATTTATATTTATGTCATCAATTTTATCATAAACTGCACCGTTAACGAAGTCAGCTACCGTAAGACGAATAATAGTGCAAGCATGTTGTAAAACCCAGTTAAAACATGTCCCAAACTACTGCACAAAACTAATCACAACTACGATTGTACCTCCAGCATGTAGGATGCAATTTTCATTAATACCACAATAACATTAATATCAGAATTAATTACTAAAGTTCCATTGCATCCAGAACGAGATTAATTGCGAATGCACAGAATGGCCCGGATAGCGGGTGCAACAAAGAACAAATTGCAGTAGGATGGTAACGGAAGAAATAATTATGGGAATGCAACACGTATTTAGAGGTAGGATTTCACGGGCCATTGCTGCGTCTAGGTATTGTAATGTGGTCTAGGTAGAGTCTTTACATTGTAGAGCGGGTGAACTACACTCTAATTATTAAATTAAAATATTGTTTTACATTGTTATTCGCAAAATTTTTAACAGTAAACTCAATAGATTAGTGAGCCAAAACTAACATTGAAGTCTCTTGCGTTAGGAGTCCTGGGTTCGATTCCCGCCGAGCAAAATGACGATCTATTATGTTTGTCCTATTTCTAGGTTTTTTTGTATTGAAGTATAGTTGTGTATAAATACTCTTTCTGGTACATATCTGTAACACAGTATTTTAGTAACTAAACCCGCCACACGAACAGTCGTCGGCCAAGTGGAATACCTATGAAAATATGGCGCGACGATCTTGACGCTCAAGCTCTAAACTGGCCTAGCCCCGTAGACAAAGTAACAATATCGAAACGATAACGAAGTTCCAAAAGAGTAAAATGTATGGGATTTACATTAGACGCGATAAATCACGTGGTTAATCCCATACATATTGTTATTTTCAAACTTCGATGTCGTTTCGATATTGTTACTTTGTCTAAGCCCCCTGTAACCATAGATCGGGGCAGAATTGGGGGCTGAATTGGGAGCATTTGCCCAGTCAGACACTATAGGCTTAATAAAAAGATGCTATCATAAATGTTTTGATGTTTTGTGACATTTGACTGGCTCGGTGGAACAGTGGTTAATGACCCAGGTTACTAGGACCTACGTCCTTCCAAGAGTCGTGGATTCGATTACCACTCGGGACAAATATTTGTGTGATGAACATCGGTGTTTGTTCCGTGTCTGGGTGTATATTAAGTATATTTCTGTATCCACTGTTGATCCTGATATCTATAACACAAGTGCTTAAGCTACTTACTACGGGATTAGATCAATGTATGTGACGTTGTGTAATATTTTTTTTTATTTGTAAAAATGAAATGATATCATTTGTAATATTATCACTGCAAATTCTTTCCTTACCCCTCAGACCACTTCAAGCAACAACACTGCCACATAACCCGATTACAGGTCAGCAAACCACCTCCGGTTAAAAAGGCGGGCTCTGTCGGTAACACAATAAACCGATGTATTCGCCTCACGTAGCACTGCTAGGAATTGGGCCATAGCTATTTCTGACGTAGACAGACGTTTCAGATCTGGCTGTGGACTGGCAGCAACATGCCTGGTTATAATGGAAGTTCTCAGGCTATGTATAGAAACTAAAGTGAAGCTTCCATTGAAGGTTGAAGCTGCATATGTGTGTGATAAAGTTGTTTGATTTCTGGATACGCTTCTGTGCAGGTTTATATTTATGTAGTAGGTACGTACGATGGAACTAACTTAATTCTATCCTCCTCCGTTGATAGTTTGTTTGAGGCTGTCAATCTTCTGAAGTCTAAAAGTAGTTAGTCGTGTACAAAATCATAACCAATTTAATTGCTATGACGAGACCACTTCTTTCAAGCAAATTTGGACCTTAAAATGAAACTATGGTAGGTTTATATAGAGTTGGTTCGATTGTAAATACATGAGCAAAGCACCAGTACCTACAGTACAGTGGTGCAACTTTTTAGGGTTCTGCCATCATCATCATTATCATCATCATCATCATCACCAGCCCATATACGTCCACACTGCTAGGCTACGGGCCTACCCTAAACTAGGTTTCCGTGCCTAAATGGTAAAAATGGGACCCTAGAATCAGTCAATTGTCAACGTCGTGTATTTTTTTTCAAAGCTCATAGTTTGACTGGCTTGGTAGACGTGTTTAGTGACCCTGGCTGGCGGTTCCAATAGGGTTCGATTCCCACTCGGGCTAAATATTTGTGTGATGAACATCGATGTTTGATCCGTGTCTAGGTGTGATAATGTATTTAAGTATGTATTTATAAATATAAATGTATGTATATCAGTCTCTGACGCCCATAGTACAAGCTCTGCTTAGTTTGGGGTCAGATGACGTGTGTGGATATGTCTCAAATATTTATTTATTACCAGTGAGCCGCCCTCGCTTCGCTTCGCGTAATCCTTTCTTAGCGGATGCCTACGTCATAACATCAACCTGCATGCCAAATTTCAGCCAGATCCGTCCAGTGGTTCGGGCTGTGAGTTAACAAAATCACTATGTCAGTCAGTCAGACACATTTGAGTTATATAGATTTAGATTATTAAACTGCAGTCTTAAGGCCGGACTTTGCGGCCGGGTAATTTATTGGTATATTTATTTAGTTAAAAGCCGCAAAGCAACGCGAATCGGCATCGCCATGCGGCACACGTTGCGGCGGACATAGATTAGCCTATGCCGATACGGATTGGGCATTCCTGATTGCGACCGGGAGCGACACATAACACATGCTATTGAATATTTGTTAGGATTGGAAGTTGTAATTTTAGATGTAAATTGTATTGCGTATATTTATGTTGCTTAGACTGGTTTTAAAGTCGCGCTGACCGCACGCTGACAGTCAGGGTCCAGGTGCCGTAGACAAAGTATCAATATCGAAACGATAACGAAGTTTCAAAAGAATAAAATGTATGGGATTGACATTAGACGCGATAAATCACGTGGTCCCATACATTTTTTTCTTTTCGAACTTCGTTATCGTTTCGATATTGTTACTATGTCTAAGCCCCTGTATGCATAGAGATATAGGGACCGTTTTTAAGTAACGCTGACTGGTCGGCGCCCGATACAAAAATCTATCGGCGCCGAAGATCAGCGTCGACTCTTAAACTAGCCTTAGGCCTGATCTGATTGCGGTTAAGGCCTGGTTTAGGGTAGGCCCGTGCCTCAGCAGTGGAGACGTAAATGGGCTGATGATGATATTTATTTTTTCCAGTGGCCTCCATGATCCTAATAATGTATAATATACAATATACATTTTTTTATTTGCACAAATCCTATATCCGATTACTACTCTCTCAAGGCCTGGTTAAGCATTGTGAATAATGGTGTCATTGGAAACGTTCTGACTTCTTTGTGATGAAAAATTTAAATAACTAGCTGTGCCAGCGACTTCGTCCACATTTTCCATTATTTCTTTGCTCCTGTAGGTCGCACCGTGATGTTATATAGCCTAAAGCCTTTCTCGATAAATGGTCTATCCAACACAAAATATTTTTTCAATTCGAACACATCAAACAAACCCTTCAGTTTTATAAAATTATAGTATAGATTAAACATTAAAAACCAAGAATGCGCTAACCCTAGTCCCTGTGCTATTATTGCAAAACTTACTCATAAGCTTCATTGCATTGTGAAGCAAATATCAACTCATTTTTCACCTCATCGAGAGAAACTCACGTTCCTTAAACATTGCTACCTACTATCTAAACCTCTATACTATACTGATACCTCCTCTATTGATACAAGATCTATCTTGATAAAAATAAACGTCATACAACTCATTCGGCAAACAAAACAGCGCTCCGTTATTGGAAATCGCAGTCGGTATAAAATGCACGTTACAGTTTTTTATATTGAGGGAAAATTTAAAATAGGACGATTCTACTAGTCTCATCCCCCGCGGCGATGGCAACGGTATTTCGCGGAGCCACGAACTGTTGGAGTTTCTATGTTCTACGGCACTATCTTAGGTGTTATGAGGAACAAAAGATATTAAAAAATTAAACATCATGAGAATTTATAAATAAAATAGATTAGACTGGCTCGGTGGAACAGTGGTTAGTGACCCAGGTTTACTACCTACGGTTCCAAGAGTCGTGGGTTCGATTCCCACTCAGGATAAATATTTGTGTGACGAACATCGGTGTTTGTTCCGTGTCTGGGTGTATTATTAAATATATTTAAGTATATTTGTGTATCCACTGTTGATTCTGATTTCCGTAACACAAGTGCTTAAGCTACATACCACGGAATCAGATCAATGTAAATGATATGTGAAATATTTATTTATTTCTTCCAAGAAATTCGAGAATCATACAGATAATCGCTTATCATTACAATATGTTCTTATTTAAACATGAGTATAAATATCTGTAAGACTACTATCATATATACTTCCTGATAGCTTAGTTGAGCTAGCTTGAGCTCTACATGTATAACGCGGTATGCTTATCAAAAAGGCAGACTCAGTAAAAACATAAAACTTTTAACATCCCAATTTGGGAACTGAGTCAAATGTTAGCCAAAAACTTTTTGCCATTAAAGCACCGTTGGTCTAGTCACTCACACACAAACACACACACACATAGACCAATTTAGGTAATCACCCAGTCAATAGTGTCTTGTGAGCGCTGATCATATTGAAAAGTTCTTACCTCACATTAGTATCAGTGCCCAAAAGGAGGATCTATTTGCCCACAGTAGTCTTACCTTATGTACCCAAATCAAATCGTGTCGCCAATAACTCCTTCAACCACGTGTGAAGCAGGCATAAAGCTCAAGCCTCTTAGACGTTGTAATCATTAATCCGCATCTGACTCACGTAGCCTGGATGCCCGGTTAATTGGCTAATCAACGCGGGAACCAACCAAGCCGAATTACCAATTATGCACCAGCACAGTGCATAACTATGCATTGTCCTGCACACAACAATATGTGGCCCATTGTAGTATACAAGGCGGTTATTAATAGACGAAGCTAAGTAGCTGACTGGACGGAAGATACTGGTAATATTCTATCATATTACGGGTATATTATGCTGTGATAGTTTGTAGGAGACAATGAATGTGTAATTCGACCTGTTGCAATATAGTACGGTGTTTCTATCCTATGCATTAGCTCAAGGCAAGGAAACCTGATTCCGGTTCTGTCTGTGTACGGTACAAATCTTAACCTAATTTCGCCATATGCTTGCTATATTAGGAACGCACATCAGAGTCAATGATGGTAGGTAGATATGTAAATCGTTTTTTTAGGAACCCGTAATTTTAATAATGTAAGAATCATAGTACTGTGAATTTTTTTCGCGAACACTACACTTTTTCGAGCTCTTTACAGCCCTCGTAGTCACGACCACGTGGACCAAAAGCGCTGTAAAGAGCTCGAAACGCCGGGTCTCTATATAATATGTTTTGATACACGCGAGTTTAATCCGTAAAATTAGTTTTATTTCAAAAGTGTAAAAATCACTTAAAACTAATGACTCTTATAGGTATGACCACTCAGCGCGGCATATTGCTAAATCTTCTATAACTACAAGTAAACAGAGGAAGGCAGTAAGTATCCTATAATTATGTGTCCATCACCGTTAAACTAAAAATATAATTCGTTAAATGACCCTTTTATTATGTTGACGACAAATTAAGACAGGTATTTCATTCGACGAGGCGCTGTAACTGCCGCGTCCACCCCTTCCCCACCTTCACGACTCATCTCACGTTTCCATTCCCCGTCCTCAGAATATATCCGCCACATTTTCGTTCTTTCGCATTAGCGTTTATTTTTATTTCGCCGTGAGTTCGCTTGTTTATTAACATAATAGAGCGGGACTTTAATGAAGTTCGTTAGTCCGACAATGGGTGGGGTCATCTTGGTTTTATTAGTTTCGTATCCGCATATTACTTGCTATTGGGAGAAACTTGCTCTTTTTGCTTTTGGTCGGGTTTTTCGTAGATTCTTCGGGACGAAGCGACGGGTATCTCTATTAAAACAATGGACGTACATCTCTTAGGTTATTTACGCTATCACAGCTTCTATAAAAATGAAATATTCCTCAAAATCTTATAACACAAAACGCTTATTGACATACATACATAAAAACACGCCTTTTTCCCAGAGGGGTAGGCAGAGATCACTTCCTGCCATGAGCTATGGTTCTGGCACACCACTTTCGCTTCTTCCACATCCATCAACCTTATTTTTCCTGTGACTAAACTTTATAATATTACCATATTCCTGTTATATACAAAAGTTTATTCCCTTTTTAAGTTTCATAGTAAATTATTGTAAGGAGTATAGAATTCTAGAATGATTACCGCGTCTCGGCAAATGTAGTGTGGGACGCCGTCAGGCTAAATGGACTGACGATCTAAGCAGGACGGCTGGTGGGACTTGGAGGCGAGGGGTCAAAAAAAAAAATATCTGGGACATTTCCACACACGGTCACCTGACCCCAAACTAAGCAGAGCTTGTACTATGTGCGTCAGTAACTGATATAGATACATATATATTTATAAATACATACTTAAATACATAATCACACCCAGACAAACATCGATGTTCATTGTTCATCACACAAATATTTGTCCCGAGTGGGAATCGAACCCATGGCTATTGGAACCGCCAGCCAGGGTCACCAACCACTGTTCCACCGAGCCAGTCACCGGAAAAGCTACCGGAATAACGAGCATTTGGGTAAGCCTATGTACAGCAGTGGACTGCTCTAGGCTGGTAATTATGATGATGACTTGCATTGTTTTTGCGTTATCAATGAATGAATTGATAAATCAATTGGTCTCATTTTGGCTGTCTGAAGTTGTGGCAAGTGTTTAACAAATTAAGGAATCTCATTTATCTACCGCTACGTTTACTTTGGACTTTTGCCCCTAAATGGACAGTCGACAAAACTCTGCACAAAGACAAGTTAGTTCAAGAAATCAGAGGCATGTAGTTTTGCCAGGACTCTACGTGAGCTGAATGTTGGTAGTACCGTTTTATTGCGTTAGCGTCTTTTATCACGACGAAGATTTAGGTTACACATTAAAGCTGGAAAGGCTAAAATGGCGTTAAGCTATTAAACAAAAGAGTACTTGTACTCTTACTTTGTCTGGGTACCTATTTCATGACAGAAGAAAACTGTTTCTAGAGCGCCAGGTACGCCGTAAAAATATTTTAACAACGTTCTCTATAAATTGTCAGAATAATTTACTTTTATTTTCTTTCCATAGCATTACTTGTCCATCAAATTAATGAACAGCTGTGTTAAGGACAAAAATCTCGTCCTTTTTTAAGTCGATTAAAATCAAGACCGGCGCATATGCACTCAAATCCTTTCTTCGACGCAACGAAATCGTAACAAAACACCGCTGACGTGCCTCAAATTTCGACGATTAAAAAACAAAACACAATCTCACGGCTGTCAATCGGATCTACAAACGAGTCCGAAGAGGGAACGCGGTCGCAATCGACGGCTCCTGTTCGCGCTAATGCTCTAATCCACTTACTCGGTAAGTATGAGTGATGGGGATTAGACGAGATGAGACACAGTAGCGTGAGGTGCAGTGAGATGATGGAGTGATAAGAGTATACCGTTGAGCTGGGAATTGGCGAATGCACTGAAAATTATGGTGCTCCTATACCATTATGCCGAAATTACAAACCTGAGTTTAAAAATAATGTTGATACAACAAAAAAAACATCAATAGGTAATTGATCGTATAGATTTGTTTACAGTTATAAAACAAAATACTCATTTAAATATGATATGATTACGCTCGGTAAGTGTGAACCACATTTTACATAAATCTTCATTTCCTCATCCACGTTTTGTAGACATAAAAATGTAAATCCCTCACTGTTTATCTTATTATTTGTTCGAATGTGATTGAAATAATAAAAATCCACTCTTTCCATTCTATTTCAATAATTAAGTATTATAAGAAGATATGTACAGTTTTAAGTCTCTTGTTTGACAACTACATAAAATTATTTGAACCGTTCCCAACCAACTATTTACTATATGTAGTGTGTAGAAAGTCATGCAATGCACCGAATTGAAAATTAGTTTATAAAAACGAATGGCACAAAACTAAGATCTAATATAAATATGTTCACTTACAGCTAAAGCTATTTCATAAAACTAGATCACATTCATGGTTTTATGGCAGTAGAACATGTAAGAGACCCTATACTGTACCTTTGCGTAGAACGGAACATACCAACATCCCACAAATTTCATAGAACACTTGTACCCAAGACGTACTCCAATCGAGACGACAATAAACGACACAACAACATTCCACACCAACGGAATCGCAATAATTAGTATTAATACCAAGCCTCCAAAGAGGCTATATTCCCCAGACACTGGTCCGAGACGTCTGGCATCAATTATTCATGCCTCCTGAGTTATAGCTAGCGCCCTCTCACTTTCAAATGCAGGAAGCAAACTTTTTAAAGACATGTGTACTTTAAACTTAGTGATTAACTTTAAGATGCAAATGAAGAATTTGCATTTTCGATTTTCTTTAATAAGTATTCGCACTGCATCATCATCGCATTCCACTCCAGGACATAGGCCTCCCCAAATGCTAGCCGCTTTCATCAAATTTAAGCTGGTCGCATCCAGCTTTTTTTTTAACTAGGCTAACAAGATGACCTCACTCCATCGATAGTAAGCGGTAGTGAGATCCAAATATGAGGTCAACAGGCACAATAGATCATATTAGGCCTGTCGCACTCACCGTGAAGGCTTGCTTAAATGCCGTTTCACGCCCCGCCTGAAGAGCCCGGGCTGATAGGAAAGAGGAAAAACATGAGCTGGAAGGGCGTTCCATGCCTTAATGGCACGGGGCAGAAATGAGAAACTAAACCTCTTAGTCCGAGCCACCAGCGCCTGCATTGTATGTGGATGGCAGCGCTGTCCAGCACTTGTCTTATCAGTCACTCTATTCTATTCTATTCTATACAATCCACCTGGCTTCCGCGATCCATTGCAATAAAAATGTAAACTAAACGACCAATCATTAGTATTAATACAAATTATCGCGATTCTGCATTGTTCTTAAGACAGGCCAGCCTCCAAAGAGGCTATATTCCCCAGACGTTGGTCCGGGACGGCTGGCATCAATAATTCATGCCTCGTGAGTTATAGCTGGCGCGCTGCCTCTCACTTTCAAGGGCGGAAAGCATACTTTCCTTAGCATTGCAGTATGAAGACGTTGAACAAAGGATATGGTTCGCGGTTACATATTTATGAACTGCGGTCTGGAGCTAAACTATGTACTGCGTAGATAC
The DNA here is from genome assembly GCA_039566165.1 of Maruca vitrata. Classification (NCBI taxonomy): domain Eukaryota; kingdom Metazoa; phylum Arthropoda; class Insecta; order Lepidoptera; family Crambidae; genus Maruca; species Maruca vitrata. The sequence goes on from CM076917.1 coordinate 2,044,635, forward strand.
TTTTTTTTTGGGACTTTGAAAGTTTAACACACTACTTATGTTTCAATAACCGTAACTTTTATTTTTATTTATTTAGTAGTAATAACATCATCATCAGCCCATCTCAGTTCACTTCTGGCATATGCCTCCACAAATGCTCGGCTCGCCCTTTTTTTTCCTAACTGACATACGATGATGGCTTGGAGTAGCCTCGCCATCATCATCGGACTTGCGGGGAGCGGATGATTCTCACCGCCCGTCTATTTTCGGCTACTCGCATTCAGTTTCTACCAGCAGTCTTGCGCAAATCATCACTCCACTTGCAGTGATATAAAAAATATTTATTTTTATTTTTAATACACTTTATTCTTACACTTTTATATAAACAACGTATGTAAATACAAAACATAATTGTATACTCGGTAGACGTTATACGCGTAGGTATTTTTATAATTTGTAACGATTTTAATATACACAAATACAATCATTTCAAGCAGCCAATATTTTGTTCATGACCAACTAATCTCAACTCATTCCATTCTATCTTATCTTTACCACGGGAAATAAAATGCAATAATACGCTCAATAAATTTCAACAACCAATCAGATTTCAATTAAAACAGAAATCTATTGCAGTGCGGCGTTTCTATGCGATGGAGAGTCATGTCAAACAATGATAATAAAATTGTGCATTTCTTTACTATTCTGCTTTGTGATTGGCTCAGAGTCTGCCGATGATACTGTTTTGGTTAGCTTGAGCTCAGATGACGTCATCAAAACTTTCAAATCGGTGGTTGCGTCAGGATTTTTAAATCAACTTGCCGAGAGGTTTGCAACTAAAGCAGCAGAAAGGTTTATCCAACAGATGAAGTTGAAACAAAAAGCGGAATCGAACAATAATGACGTGTGAGTATAAGATATATTTTACGTAAAAGTTCTATGAATGTGTGTGTGTATTTTACATTTTTCTGTACAAATTAGCTATGAAAAAGCAATCTCTTTCTTATCGCCTCGAAATGTAACCCTTTACCTGATATTAGCAGTGTAAAATTATCATTTTTCACTACTAATTACGCGTTAGGATGTTTTTGAAGAGTTAAAAGTTTTAGACAAACGTCTTAAAAGCGAATTACTAAGTTTGTAGAACTTGTACAAATTTTAATACCACATCTTCGTGTGGCAAGTACGGCGTGCCTTGGAGAGCAACTTAAGTCGGTGATCCAGCGCCTGATCTCCCATCGGTCATGTCGGATTGCCATCTCACAGAACTATGATAGTGTGGGCTACAAACAGTACACTTGTGTTCCCGCGTACACTTGCATTATAAAATATCCAGCATATTTGACTGTTTTTATTGATCTTTACAGTTGAACACACTTTTACATATATACAATCACGCCTTTTCCCCAGAGGGGTAGGCAGAGATTACACTTTTTTACTATAATGATGTCCTGTGTAATTAGCTGATCCCAATTAATCTCGGCCGCGATGGCCGAAATTGGTCAAAAACCTCATTTGATTCATCATCATCATCATCAGCCCATTCCTGTCTCCTACTGGACATAGGCCTCCCCAAATGCAGGCCACTTCTCTCTCTCCTCGGCCACTCGCATCCAGCTCCTACCAGCCGTCCTGCGCAGATCATCACTCCACCTTACCTTATTTGGTTATATCTTTTGAATTCAGACCATCAAATGCCATCGCATTCAGCAACCGCCAACGCCCACCAGCTACGGAGAACCACCAGCCCTCTGAAGCCCCCCAAGTCCTAAACGAAGCAGAGGCACTCGCGTTGATCCAGGATCCTTCCCCTGACGGAGACAACTTGGAGCAGGAGTCCCCGTACCTGAGCGAGGAGGATATCGGAGCCACCAAACCCGTGCCCGTGGTAGGAGTGATGAAGATCAACGGGGTGTACTTTAGGAGATACTTGGGCGATCTGAATGTTGAATATAAGGAGTAAATGATTTAGTTTTGCACGCAATCCATTAAAAGTTAACTAAGTATTATTATTCTTCCTTAATCCTAAGGGCGCAGAGCCCAGAACTTTATGGTGTGATACAGTAGGGATATTGTCCCGCGTCTGCATCTATAGGTACAGGCGCGACGAGGTCACGAGCTATTTTCATAACCAGTGCTTAAATGGTATTAAAAAGTACCAGTAGTAAGCTTTAGAACAAAAGAAGGCGTGTTGGCAATCGTCATCTAAGTAAGTAGGTACAATTTATTGCAGACGTCTTAAAAAAGCATCAATAAAATATCAATCTACTATCGTTTCGAAATTATAAGATAAACCTTAGATCAATACCATATTCAGTCAGATCAGTATCATATTACAATGCGTCATAATATTATAGTATAACGTTAGATCCGAAGCAGCTCAATAGCTGTACCATGAGTTGGCTATCGAAAACTTACGTACGTTAAAAACCTATCGAGTTGTTTTTTTCATACGAACTATTGTAGTTCTTAGCGTAACCACCAGCGGGCGCTGTTCAAGTTTTTCATAGACATATTTACGTAGGCGATATCGAGTCCGTAACTTTTAAACTCATGGTAGCGCTACTGATCAGTAATAGCAGCTAATATCACGGTGTTACCATCCATGTACAGAAACGCTACAAAGCCAAGCAAAGGAATATTAATAATGTACTACTCGTACACACAACGGTCAATAATTGAACAGGACGGTATGAGTCAGATTGGTCCAAGGGATGGTCATTGCGTGAGGTGGAGGCTATGTTTTACAGGCATACAAGAATATATTTAAATTTGCTGTTTTAATGCTATAAAAAGTTTTAAAAAGGTAAAATGAAAATTTTAAAATTGAAAAATAGCACATTCATGAACTCGCTTGGACGGGGACTTGAACCACCGACCTTTATAAATCTCGTCTAACTAAACTATGTTACTGAGCTACCCAGGTGGTGACTCATCAAAGCTAATTTTTCCATCACTTTTACCTTTTTTGGTTAGAGCATTACACGCGATTTCTAAAGACCAGTTCAAGTCCCCGTCCAGGCGGGTTAATGAAGGTGATTTTTTTCAATACGGTAGTTTCCTAAGTCTGATTTTACATAAAATTTCACAATTAACTGTAAGTTATAGGTAACTGAATAACATTATTCAAATCGAATTCAAAATTTCTGACAAAATGAGACAATAATAGAAATTTAAAGTTGGGTGGGAAAGTCCATTTCAAAAGTGCGGAAATTCTCCAAAGTAACTATGCCATCTTATAAACTACAATATTAGTAGTAACTTTCACTATGAACACATATTCGTAAACGCAACATTTGATATAGCTGCTGAACAAAGTTCTTACGATATGCATACAATATCACAAGCGCTGACGTCATAGCTCGCTGTGACATTTGTATGAAGCGTTTTGAGCTCGCCCAAATAATGTGCTATTGAAATTGTAATATCTCCGGGAGTTTTCCAAATATTAAACCATTCTTTTAACAGTACATTTGCAATTGTGTGGTGCATCCATCTGTATCGAAATAAAAAATTGGAAACTAGCCTATTGTGTCCCAAATGCCAAATTAATAATACCTACTTAAGAAAAATAAAGCGCGGTAAAGACTATTCATTACACACATTTTAAATAAAGAACAGCAACCACCGAAATTCCATTTTCAAATACCGCACAGCCCATCCCTGCGTGCCGGGTGCGTTCCGCGACGCGCATTGCGGCCCCCTGCCGTAGGGTTGCCTCCATTATGTTTTATTTCGAAAATCTTGTATTCGGTTTTTAAGCTATTGCATAGCTTGTATCGCGGGCTTTGAGCGCGGTGACCGAACCAAGAAATTCCGTAACGAAAAAAACCTCACAATCGTCTAACGTCGTTTCAGTTCGGTAGACTTCGGCACGGTGTTTGTGTGCGTGCGGTTAGACATATTGTACGACTCTACGAAACTCTCACGAATCGTGTCTAACTGCTCCGAAATCGGACGATGCTATGCAATAGCTATACCGCGGCAGTCCCCGAGTGCCACACGTCTTTTTTATTCGTAGTATGTGTTTGTTATGAATATAATTGATGATTATATAATTCGATTTTGTAAGTCTGTTACTTACATCAAATATTTAAACATTTCATAAAACAACATTATTTATAAAAACATTAATATTTAAACATTTCATAAATCCGATTGCTTGATTGGCAAGTATCAATGGTATCTGGTAAAAGCGTCGATGGCCGAGTAGTTACGGTCGTTGCTTGTTATGCGAGAGGTCGCCAGTTCAAACCACACCACGTACCACTGTGTTTTTTAAATTTGAAATTCATGTACGTTTATTCGACATTTTAACGGTGAAAGAAAACATAATGAGGAAACCTACAAACCTACGAAAAAAATCTTAGGTTTTGTAGTCAACCAACCCGCATGTGCCCAGTGTGGTTGACTAAGGCCTTAACACCCTAGTAAAGGGTAGGCCCGTGCCCCAGCAGTGGGGACGTATCAGCCCATGCTGATGATGATGAATGGTATCTGTGGTAGATTTGTTATGCAACCTTCTTGCAAATAAAATTCAATCAAACAAAGGAAAAACGTCAGTACAGCCCTACTTGCTACGGCTCGTCGCCTCTTCCAAATTCAAACGGTTGACGTAACAAATTGGAATTGTTTTTCATTTTTCGACTGTTAAGCGTTGTCGACAGCCAGTGATTACGTTCCGAATCGATGTGAGTGTATTTTTTAAAATACGCTTGGACTATGGGCCTGCCAATGATGCGATTCAGTCGCCGATCTGAATCAGACTGTGGATTAATTTGTATACAGAATGGCAGTTATTTTCACGCTGAATAATAATAGTTTTTAGTGGAAATTGGTTAGCCTTTTTTATACTTTACAGAGCATCTAATATTTATGTGTTTTGTCTATGTTTACGAGCGTTTTGTGTATTATTTTTGTTTAATTTCATATGAAAAATGTATTGTAACATCAACTTTATTTGTAAATTTTCACAAGGTTTAAGACAGGTATGTAATAGTCTTCAAATGTCAATCTTATAATTCATATCTATTTTTATTTAGGTTTAGTCAGCGCATAAATGCTAAGCAAGATATTATTATGTTAATACATAAGATAAGTCGATTATGTGCTTGTTAATAATTCTTAATATTTATGGTGTGGACCTTTTGATGTGGACTGACAACATCGCTCTTTACAATTTCCTCCCTATTGTCAGAATACTCATAATAACCGTTCTATTGTAAAATATCCCGAAATGACAATAAATTTGAAATAATCAACGGACCGAGACACCGTAAAATATCTCCTCAGCATTCGAATTACAAAATTAAATTCGGAATTTAATATAATAACGGTTGCTGTGTATAGAGGCATACCGCGCGGCGAGCCAGGCAAAGGAAAACGCGCATTGAGCCTAAATAATTCGAAATTTTTAACTGCTTTCGGTGTTCGGCAAAAATAAAAAGCAAAACATTTTCGGCTTTGTCGCATTTTCTAGTTGTAACGAAAAGTTATGTGGGATAAAATGGAAGCCAGACTGTTGAAAATAACTTCCAACAATTTAATCCGATCGTGTTCGGCGTTTGATAATATAGGTAGTAAGCTTTTATTTGTTTTTCACTTGTTTTCCCATTTCCAAATGGATTGAAAGATAGCGTTTTTATTTGACCGTTTCATTTTGAATACTGAATGGATAAAACGTCGCCCTACTTTCTCTATCTACCAGATGAGTTTCCAAAAGACATAATAATGTTAATTAATTACGTAACCACAAGATTGAATTAATTCAAACCACAGATAATCACTTAATAATCCCTTGTACTGCAGTGCGCGGAATCTACTGGCGTCACATCAAAGGAATTGCTGTAATTAAATTTTGTATGGAATAAAATTTAATTAGTGTATCGATACAATGTCTTACAGTAATTATGCTACGAATGAGAAAATGTATTCCATCCATTAATGATATTACATACACGTTAATGATGAAATTATATGATGCTCAATGTTTAGTTCTCCTCGTGCGTTTTGTCATTCGAGAATGGTTTTACAATATATTTTTTTTAAATGGCAAAACAAGTATTTACATACAGAGAAGAGATTACCACCTGACCACAGTGACCATTAATTAGGGACTCACATTTCTTATCCAAATCCATCAATCTTCTGTAAAGTTCCGTTAAACATTATGTTCACCTTAATCTTATAAAAGTAGTAATTCCTAATATCACATATTAAATTGGTTCCTAAGTTGGTAAAAATAAATGAGACTTCAAAAACCGACTGGCTCAATGGCGCATTTGGTGATGCCTCTATCTTTTGCGCCTAGAGTCATGGATTCAATCCCATTCGTGACAAATTGTTGTGGTGTTATCTTAACAAGGAATCCGATCAATGTATGTGAGGCTACTTTACTGGGATTATAAATTTAAAGCCGTTTCAAATATTAAGGGATATTTCAAGAAAACTTTACAGTTATTGTGATAAAGTCATCAATTATGTTACAGTCATTGTGATTAAATAGCTATTATACATAATGACTGGTCATTATATATAATAACACAATTGTCTAGACAATGCGATGAATTATTTATATATATGTATCATAAACAACAAGAGACCGTTTGGCATTCATTAGGCAGCCAGTACACGCCTTCAGTGGAGGCTCAGTTGCACAATCAGTCATTAACATGAACATTACGTCGAGGGTTGCGAATAAAAACTTGCAACAGAAACTAATTGATTTTCAACGTTTTTGGCACGGCCCCAAATTAGGTACTGTGGCGGGAAACGTATAATACGATTTTAGACTTTCCCATTCCATTACATTAAAAACTATATGTATGAACTGTGGGTCTACACGCGATAAAAAGAGTAGCCTTTTTATTAACCCATGCACAAGTTGACCCATGTGTAGAATATTTCTCTCACCTCAGGGATGGCTTCGCAAAATACTAACTAGATGCCCTTGACAGGTTGCAGGGGCGTGCTATCCGTATTGTCGATCATCTCGATAGAGGTGTATGATCTAGAGACATTGCCGGTCTAAGTGTTATCTACGGTCTCTATAACGGGGAATGCTCTTCAGGCGGGGCTTGAAGCGGATTTAAGCAGGCCTTCAGGGTGAGTGTGACTTAATATGGTCTATTGTGCCTGTCGACCTCATATGTGGATCTCTGCCGCTTACTATCAGGTGAAGTAAGGTCATCCTGTTAGCCAATTACTACTACTACCTCTAAAACTCTTTTCATACCACAAATTGTTTCTATTAGACTTTTCCAAAAGTTCCGCCGTCTCTCACTCTTTGAAGCCACTTCGATTAATTTTCCATAAGAATAATGTTTCTTCAGTTATACACCAACACAAGAAAGCACTCAGTCTGGCCATTACCATATTAATGGATGAATTTATTAACGTGACTGATGATGTACTGTCCTCATTCTCCTCATTACACTTTTAAAGTATGAAGTTGGAAAAGTTTGTATGGCATTTTATCATGAATGATAAATCATACAATTAATTGAAACTTGGCCGTCGTAGAGTTTTGGTTAAAAAATCAACTTCATTTACGATTACAAGCCATTTTTTTGCATTTATTCATACTTGACTAAAATCAATATAATAAAATTCGCCCCCTGACAGACAGTAAGTACTAAAATACTATGTCTTTTACTGATGAAATATGAATAATGAAAAAAACATGTTACGATCACATTGCCCATGCCATTTTGAAAAACAAAAAAGAAATATATATGTAAGTTCGTCTACTTTGCACCACCAGTTCCCCGTATTCCTACCGTTTACATTTAACCTGTCACAACTGCTACGGGTCTATTGTTCCATTGCCAAACAAAAAAAAACTCCACAAGAATACAAACGGTTTACTTATTTCGTTCTAAAACTTTTTCCTATAGAGCAAAATCCTGTCCGATGCATCCAACTCCCCTCTGACGTCACGAGACATTACCGCGAAATAAAAGAAGATGGCGGCTGACAGCTAACGTCAGAGACACGCGCCTCTTTTGTTGTGCTGTGCATCCGCTGCGATATGACGGAGGGGCAAATGCCGGCTGCGAATAAGTTGCGTCTTACAAGGAATTCATTTGTTTTCTTTTTTTTTCGCGGAATCTAGCCAGATTGGACAGGATTTTTTTTCTGTCGTCGTTTTATTTGGAGTAACATAACCATAATTATTTTGGTAAGTTAGTGGAATGACTGTTCTGCAACATGAACATGTAGGTACCTATAAAGTATTAACAATAATATTGATGCTCTTTCTCTGTGAGCGAATTATGTGACTCATTATCTGATTTTCTAATTGATGAACTGAATAACGTTCGTAAAACGAACGTTTAATTTGATGCCGGTATTACGAGTATAACGCTTAGAAATTAGCTGATACATATGGGTCATCGACTACAGACACCAGTATCTGTCGCCACCAATTATATACTGCCAGCGAGTGACCGCCACCGGATACACGTGTGCGGCACATATATACAAAATATATTGAAAAGTGTGTTAAGTCGTCGCCGTCCTGGCCACCAATGGCTGTGGTCCGTGGCCCATTTGCGTCGAGCAGTAAAAAAACAATTACAAGATTCGGTTCGACAAAAGAAGAAAACCCTATAAAATGTAACTGGCCAGTACGCTTTCGCCAAGGAGGCCGCACCACCCATCTCTTTACTTTAAATTACCGCTTGTTTATTGCTAAGTCAACGTGTGAGCTATCAATTTCCCAGGTGAGCGGTCGGGATAATACGCCACCGTCGACGATGGTGCGGCGTCGCTCGGCTGTGATATTGCGCCTTTGCCGCGTGTAACTAGTTCGCTGTGCGTCATACGAGAAATTACTAGCGAGTCACGTGGGCTAAGTTGTGATTGCGTAGGTTAGTCGACCAATAAAACCACAAGGTCTTTGCATAAAGATGCAGAAACCGATTAGGGTCATTAGAACACTGAATTTAGCTCCCGATATTTCGGGACTGTTGTAAGCGACATGATCACAGGTCAACTGTCAGACTGCGAGAATACCTACCTACCGTCATTTAAGTGTTAAAGAAAATATTAAATTTCTAATGTGTGTAACCATGACGAATGGTATCACTTGAATTCTAATAGCTAGTAAATAAATACCTTCCAAAATAACTCCTAGGATAACTCATCGTCATATCATCTAAATGATGGCGTTTTGCGATATTCCGTCGTAATATTTTCTGAAAGAAACGTCTCAATTGGTAGAGTAATGATGAGAGTAACACTGACCTGTGTAAACATAAAATTGTTTTTTGGAAATGACGTTATAAACATATCCGTTACTGTATAAGTACCTTTATTCGCACCTAAACCGCAATCAATAGAAACTGTTGGCTGTGGGAACAAGCTTCTAAGTTGCCCCTACCACTAATATTATGATAATCGGTTTACTGAACTTAATAGGACCTGCGGTAGTTGCCATGCCGCTCGGAGTCTTCGGGTTCTCACTAAGTTACTACGATTTGAATAAGCTTCAATAATAATATTTCCCATGTCTGGGAATAGAGAATCTTATAAAAATATATTTTAATAAAAAGTATTCTAAAGATGAAAAAATTCAAAATTTTATCACGTCTTCTGTTCAAGTTTCTAAATCTTCACTCTACACTCTCTGTAAGGCATTACGTCACTAAATAATTAGTTTGTAAGGTGGCTATCAGGCCGTAGTCAACAACTCTGGCCAAGTGCGGGTTGGTCGACACAGAACCTTAGAATTTCTTTGTAGTTTTGCTGGTTCCCTCACGATGTGATGATGTTTTCCTTCACCAAAATAAAAATAGATTGATCAAAATCACTACATAGTATGAAGCAAAGTAGCTTCCCGCATCCGTCTGTCCCTATGTAGGATACTTAAATCTTTAAAACTACACAAGGGATTTTGATGCGATTTTTTTAATAGCGGGCTTTAAGAGGAAGATTTTCATGTATAATAATTACCCGAAGCGAAGCGCGGGTGTGTCACTAGTAAAATAATAAATTAAATCAAAAGTCAGCAAGACAAAATCTCATTACACGCGTAATGATTACTTCTTTGTCTCGATACGGTTTTATATTTTCTTCCAGGGCCCTTTACCCACCCTTTGAAGAGACCTCCAGTTCTAATTGCTTCGTCTAAAAAATAAAAGGAATATCCGTTTGTATTAGAGCCGCGGTTTGACTGACAGCCTTAAAATAGCTGGCAACCTTTGGTGTTAGAATTTCTAACTCCTTTGTGTTCGAACTAAGTTTTTTTTAAGGTTTTTTACTCCTGCTGTTTGATGTGAGACTGCTTTAAGAAAAAACAAACTTAAGAATTATTTTCTGTAGTGTATTAAGTACTATGTAAGTAAAGCGTAAGTCTAAATGAAGTCAGTTACAATATAATATAAACCATGAACTTATCTTTATTGTCGTCTCCCGGTCCCACCCTTACATGTCAATGGGTGAACTAATGTACTGCCTGGAAAATATCGTGAGGAAATCTGCACACCTACAAAGAAATTCTTACCAACCCGCACTTGGCCAGCGTGGTTGACCAATACCTTGTTACTCTGTTTTAGTGTAGCCCGTGCCGCAGCAGTGGGGATGTATATGGACTGTTAATGATTGCCGCACATGTCTAAAATAAAATTTAAAAAAGCCTAGCTCAGCCCAGTAGCTCAGTTGGAAGAGCATCCGACGCGATATCGGAAGGTCCGGTGGTTCAAGTCCCCGTTCAGGCGGGGTCACCAATGCGAATTTTTTCAAATTTTAAATTAAAAAAATAACCTGTTTAAAAAGGTTCCCCGCTCACACCGAACCCCGTACCGCCCCGCGGTAGATAATGACGGTTCGACTGCACTCGTCCCTAACGACCTTTATATTATTTAGAACGAGCCCTTTCCTTGTTTAATTAATTGACGAAAACGCCTTTTTAATTTTAAATTCTATTTCGAAATATATCTTCGGCCCTAATTAAGTGAGGCGTTCTCAATTTATATTTTTCTTTCCCATTGAATATCTTTTTTTCAAGTGTTCTGTTGTTAAGAGCTTTTAATTAATTTATATAGATAGGTATATAACTTATCCATTTATATACCAATTTATTTAAGGTTTATTGATATAAAAAAAAATTTAAAACGCTATAATTTTGTTTGTTTTTTCGTTATGTTTTTGCGTTTTTTGTTTTCTCAATAATATAATATTTTTTTGATCTAATAATACCTATATATTATTCTCAAAACGTATTTTTACAGGATACAATAAAAAATGCTGTTAACAGTTGTTTTTATTTTTTTTCTCTTTAAAGTAGCATCACTAACATAAAAATACTCACATTACTTTTAACCAACTTCAAAAAAAGAGGAAATTTTCGATTCGTCGGAATTAATTTATTGATTACTTTAACTGTATGTGTATTCGTTTAATAACGTAATTGTGTATGTGTGATCAGTAAATATGTTCTTTCTTTTTTAAATATTCGCACAGGTTTTATATTTGACTATATTGTCAGTCCTCTCAACACCTGAACTGCTGGTCCTATCACCGTTACAACTGCTCCTAAAGACTTTCTCTACCATGTTATATTTTTCTCTCCACAAAATAACTGGAGACGCGCACATGCCTCGTTCCCTGCCGCTCGGATATTTGAGTGGAATAAGATGCATCCGCCGGGATACCTGGGATGCCGAGCCTTCCTCTGGATACAGCAGACGGGCCAGTCTTGGGTAATAACAGTAAGGCACCTGTAATGCACTATAGACTGCAATCGATTAAGGTTAGTAAGTAAAAACAAATGAACAAACACAGTATGCTTAATAAAACCGTTTGAGTTAACACGTAGATAGTCCCATAATAAACGGAACTTGGAAAAAAACTTGTCCTCTATAAAAAATCTGTTGGTTGTTGTAAACATGTTTTTAGTCTTGCCCATGACCACTAACGCTGTAAATAGTTCGAAACGTCGGATCTCCAATTTATATAAATGTAGAATAACAATAGACGTTTAATCCGTAAAATTAGTTGTTTTTTCAAATGGTTTTTAATTCTAAAGATATACCAAATTTAATAGGCAGCGTGGTTGAATAAGGCCTTATTGCCCTAGTTTAGGGTAGCGCCCGTGCTCTAGTGGGGACGTATATGGGCCGATGATGATGAAGTTAACGAATATGAAGAATGTGTGTGCATTTAATGACCCAGCAAGTTATAAGATAACTATCTACTGATAGCTTTTTTTTTAATACTGGACTTGAGAATTTTTAAGTTAACCGTGAATTAGAAAACATTATGCGGCTTTAGTTATAGCAAAACTAAAACTATCGAGTACAGGTTTTATAGAATTTTCTTACTGCTTGCTCTTTATTGACTATGTTTTGGAAGTCCCTAGTGACCTCGGTATTTTAGTTGGCCTTAAATTAGGCGATTGACTTCTACATGAAATAACCAAAATAAGGCGAGGTTACCAAATAATTTTATGTTAAATGGGTTCATAATAAGAACATAGTGATGATCTGAAAAGGAACTAAACATAACTTTTTATTAACCCTATATTGCTTCAACACCTCTATATAGTGTTTGCCTTAAAATTGTCAATGAGACCTCAGAGTTACTGATAAAATTGATGGTCAAAAGCCTACGTGAATCCGTCTTACACAAAGTTAGAATATAAGTGACCATCTGCCGCACAACGTGAAGCCAGGATGCGAACACATCTGGGCAGGATATCCGGAGGGCGGCGCGCGTCAAAATGCGCCCGACATACGTACTGTATGCCGCCTCCACGCCACTTCCTTCGCGCTCCCTGTTTGACGGAGTTGGTACTACCAACTGGTAGTCATGTGAGTACATTTGACTAGCTTTATATTTGAACTGTTTAGGTTGAATATGAATTTTATTAGATTACTAATGTTGCTATAGGTAGATCATAAATATTTGTTTATTGCACAAACAACATACAGCGTTATAAAACACAAAGCATATATCGCTATTATCGACTTCTACTTTAAAGAACCCGCCTGTGAAAGATTGAAGTTCGTAAAAAAACATTCAATTACTATTTCGTAGCATGCCTCTCGTAGCAACTAAACCGTAGCAAATGTGCGCTGTTGAAATTGAACGATCTCTAGATTTTTATGCTTGTTGTTGTAAAGTAATTACTTTATTTTAATAAGCTTTAATAATATGTTTAGATTAATGGAGTTATAGCTTTATTCAATCTAAATTATAAAATATACTATTTCGATAGATTAGAGAGTTCTTATAAAAATCCACATACATTCCGTTGTTCCGATTTCTCCATTCTATTTTGAATTCGGTCAAACAACCTAAATTTCTAGGTGCATTTTGCTCCAATGGCTCGTAGATAGAGCTTACCTTTTTAGTGCACTGCAGTGCAGTGGCAGGGCAGAGCTCGTTACCTCTTTACTACTACTACTACGGGACTGAGATGACCTCCGTTCGCAAAGATACTACTCCTTAACAGGTTAACTTTATGGGAGAGTATTAAACAATACTAGTGTAAAACAGAGAATATTGCTGCAGATATAAAATACTTAGTATTCAGATTGTTGTACTCTGACTGGATATTAGTAGAAAGATGTTCTTTATTACATAAAAAAGACGTGTGGCACTCGGGGACTGCTGCGGTATAGCTATTTATGCAATGGCATCGGTCGATTTCGGAGCAGCTCGTCTCGATTCGTGCGAGTTTCGTAGAGTCGTACAATACGTCTAACCGCACGCACACAAACACCGTGCCGAAGTCTACCGAACTGAAACGACGTTAGACGATTGTGAGGTTTTTTTGGTTACGGAATTTCTTGGTTCGGTCGCCGCGCTCAAAGCCCGCGATAAAAGCTATGCAATAGCTTAAAAACTGGTCATAGTATTGGACATAATAGTACATAGTAAAAATAGACTACATAAGATGTCATGTACTGGTGAAAAGCTGAGTGTATTTTTATACGTTTGTCGAACCTCAAAAAAACCAATAGGTACGTATAGACGCATTCATTTATATGGTTTCATAATACCAACAGTAACAGTTCCACGATTTTTGATATCCACAAACAACATTATAAAAACACCTGAATCTCAAGAACATACATAAAACAATTACAAGAAATAAGCTTTATAAAGCTTCTTTCTTATAATGTTGGTTGAAAATTTCAGCTAGTACTTGATACCTTCAATATCGGAACATAAAATAGCCGTTTTATAAGATCCTAAATGAATATGCCATTTCCATGCTCTATCATAAAGTTCTCCCTTTCTTTGCAACAGTCGCATTCTTGAGTATTAACTCATAAATTGTCATGGCATTCAGAATCAGGACCCCACTCATAGTAAACGTATTAGCACCGGCGGCTCATTTCACTAATAGCCCGTGACGTCATAAATTGGCACTCCAGGGACGGCATGTGACGTCATAAACATTTTTATAAACAAGGGTCCCGCCGCCCTACGCTGCACTGATGCATTTCCGTTGAAGTCAAATTGCTACATTTAATCAAATTTTGCATACAAAATTGAACTGTTTTCGTTTATGTTCACAGACGGTGACTGAAAACATTGTATTATGTATTACAGCTGAGAGGAATCTTTTCTTCAGTTTGCATATAACTTAGTATGAAGATAAAATTTTTTTATGATTGCTGTATCAAGAACTTCTATTAAATCAAAATGTATTACATTGTACAAATAATTTCGTTTAACAAACGAAAAATGTAATAGTCTGTTGTCTTTATAAAAGTAACATCAACAGTCGGCTTTCGTAATAATACAAGGTATGTATGTCTTCCTTGTGCAAAAATAACATTTTATAAACACAGGACCAACCTAGGTGGAGGAGCTTATTATCGGAAGTCAAGACTCGTTTTGGGTCACTGCGCCAATCAAGTTAGTTTTTGTTTGGTAACCCATAATAGCAGCTGTTTCATGTCATGTCAGATTCGTGACACTTCTCGTAAATAAAAAAGTTTCACTCAATAACGTTTAAACTTCATACGAGTAAGTTATATAGTCTTAGCAAGAACCAAGCACATTCACAATTTACACACACATGACGTCACACAGTCGGGTAAACACGAATCCGCTCACAAATTACGCAACCAAGGTTCCCTGCAACTCCCTCACATCCCGACCAACCCACCGTGGATATTTGTCAGTTCGGAATTTATTTTGCGCTTCCGAGATGTCGTTGCGGGCTCATCGCAGCGCAATTTATGACGTCACGCGCCATTAGATGCCGACGTCACTATTTCGCGAAGTTATCTGCGCGGTTTTGCCTTGTTTTGTCTACGAATAGTTTCGGTATTGATGACTGTCGGTAGGTATTTACGATTTGTTTGAATGTGTTTTCTTATTAGGAGCAATTTTAAGATTTCGTTTATTAGACCAAAAGTTTAAGGTACATATTAGTAGAGTGCTTGATCAATTTAAACCAGCACTCTCCAAGAGAAGCATGTTTAGAATTCATTCAAAAAGTTTTAAGTGCACAGGTTTCATGAGGCAACTCACTGCCCAAGAAAGGAAGGTAATTTATTAGGCGGTAAATAAAAGGTGCCTAATCCCTCGCAAGTATTATTGCTCTAGTAGTCAATGTTTGAGCTTGAGCATACAATTGTAGGTTCATCTTAATACAATTTATGACGTCACACGCCATTTGACACCGACGTCACTATTTCGCGAAGTTATCTGCGCGGTTTTGCCTTGTTTTGTCTACGAATAGTTTTGGTATTGATGATAGGTATGAAACAAATAATAGGATTCGTTTGAATTTATTTGCTTATTAGGAGCAAAACTTAATAATTGTGCTATGTAAGTATTTTAAGGTACATATTAGTAGAGTAAATATTTCTATTAAGTAATAATGGAATTAATTTATTGATTTATATATTTCCTACAAGTGCTTTTAACAATTGTAGATTGAGTGTGTTTTTATGCATTAAGGCGAAACCATGACTGTACCTATCTTATATTTCTCACCATACTGTAATACCCACTGCAATTGAACCAATAAATTAATTGAAATGAAAAAAGTGCTCGAGCTATTTAAACCAGCCCTCTCCAAGAGACCCGTGTTTAGTATTCATTGAAAAAGAAAGGAGCGTATTTGTCGCCATTGAGATAAGTGGTAAATAAAAGGTGCTTAATTATTTGCAAGTAGTATTCCTCTAGTAGTAAATGTTTGAGCTTGAGCTTCAGTGTGCAGCGCAATTTATGACGTCACACGCCATTCGACGCCGAAGTCACTATTCCTAAAGTCATCTGCGCGCGTTACCTTGTTATGTCTGTGACTAGTTTTGGTATTGATGACACGTATAAGTTGTGTACACGATTTGGTTGGATTTATTTGTTTATTTGGGGGAAAACGTTTATAAATGTCTTGGACTTTATTCCTAAGGCGCGTTCTTTCATTTATTATATGTATTATTTCCATCGTACATTTTAGTTGAACGCTCTAGCCATTTAATCTTATTGCTCCAAAAAGGGAACCGGATATTTAGTATTGTTTCTCATTCAAAGCGATCTAAGTAATGCGATCTAGGTAAAATTGTTTTTAACCGTTGTGCTAAGCGGTCAGTGCTTTGACTTGACCTGTGAACGTTTCCCATACTACGTTTGCCGAGACGAGGTATCCACTCCAGATCTCGTTTATCCCAGCGTTCGTCGGTTCCACGGCTAATATGGCGAGCCCACTACCACTTTGCTTGCTAATCTGGTGAGCTTGTTG
The DNA here is from genome assembly GCA_039566165.1 of Maruca vitrata. NCBI lineage: Eukaryota > Metazoa > Arthropoda > Insecta > Lepidoptera > Crambidae > Maruca > Maruca vitrata. The sequence goes on from CM076917.1 coordinate 2,061,322, forward strand.
AAGATTTTAGTTCTCTGCCAGATCACCTCAATTAATTCAATCCCGCATGAAAACGCAGTTGTCCGTTCTACGGCTGATATGGCCAGCCCACTGCCACTTGAGCTTGCTAATCTGGTGAGCTAAGTCGACGTCTTAGGTTCTCTGCTAGCTAGCTGTTTCCACAGCACGCTGAGTGATTATAAACTTGTGGACCAGCCGTGCCGTCAGTGTCCACGTTCACAATCACTTATCATTTCCACCATATGACTAAACCAAAACAATTACGAACAGTAGGGAGCATCAGTTTCAGTCGTTAACATTAAACAACCCCATACAAATCGGGAGAGGGTCCGATATCCACCGTTCCGTCTCGCTGCCCGCCACGCGCCAAGTTTCTCCGCTCGTTAGCCACTTGGCTTGGACACTGCACTTAAGATGTAGCTTAAGAGATGCAGTGCATACATCATTCACACATCACATCGTTCAGATATATGATTTTCTTGGTATTTAACATGGATCTTACAATGCTAACCTTGTTTTAATAGATTTCTTTAAGTCTATCGTGACAAGTCGTATCCTCGTGTGTAATTTATGTATTTAAGTATGATTCTTAATTCCACGATTAAATCCGTAATACACGTGCTTCTTATTTCGGTATCAAAACTTTCTATATGATGTTGACAGATTTTTATTAATGTAAATCGATAAAATAATGATTGGTTGAAATCCTTGTACTGTTTGAGTTAGCTGGTATAGGTGTAGATAGAGTTTTTTATTTCTTATAAATTACTTAATTATCCCAAAATCAGATTGTATGACACCCTCAAGATCCGAGTTGATCCAAGTAACGCTATCGATTACATTCAACACAAGCAAGACATCTCGACGTACCCCAACAAACAAGATACGCGAAAACAGAATTGGTTCCGTCATCAACGTCTCATACAAACCGGAGCGGAGGGTTGCATCCTCTCGTTCCAATCCATTAGACGCAGCGGCATCGCCCGCACAACTCGCGCTCATCGCGGTCATTAGCCGCACTCACCGGGTACTGGACACCGCTGCACTTAATGTAGGCCTGGAGACTGGGTGCATACATTTTTGTTTTCAGATTTTAATTTTTTTTTTATATAAATCTATCAGAATGACCTTACTCCAATGATGGTTAGGTTTTTTTCTAATTGGCGTAGGATGATTGCTTGGAGTAGCCTCGTAATCATCACTGGACTTCCGGAGGAGCGGATGGCTCTCACCCTTAAACTGATAGTAAGGATCTCACTAACGATCCACATTAAAAAGGTGTGAGAGTAGGTGTATTTACGTGGTTGGCTAAACAACGATAAAGAATTTATGACCTCAAACAACTTTACTTTATTCACTTACCTTTAAAATAAATACTAACAGTTAGCCTTTCTGAACAAAAAAGTATGAAGGATTTTTTAAAGTATCTTATTACCTCATCTCCAAGGCTATCTGCAAGCGAGGCCCTTCTCTATCCGCCCTCGCCCTTTGCATGATTTGAGTTTAATATCCACGCTGAGTGCCACATTCCGTCGGAGGGACGCACCATCGGGGTTCGATTCTGCCAAGAACGGGACTGAAGTAACCCTGAAATTATATAATTATAATATGTTCAAGGTATCTATGACCAGCAATATACCATGGTGTTTTCCACATCTGATAAACAAAGCGAATGCCACACATACATACTATCTTACAATCATTCCTACATATTAACAAAACCACAGTTTCAAATATGACAAGCAATTAGAAAAAAATAAATGATTAGTTTCTTATTCTTTTAAAGTTACTGTTAAATGCTACGAAGTGTGAAATTCATAGGTGATTATTACCATCATTTACCTTTCATAAGATTTTTATACAGTGCCAAATTCTGCTTGAGTATAACCAAATTAATCCGTTACCGTATCATGGTCACAGCAGCCGGAGATTAATTAATTAGGAACGCAGTACACAGTGGAAGCAATATGCGTTCATAATTCATAATTATACTGTACTGACAGGTTAACTAGCATTTATGCGAGTAAATAGAAGAAAATTAAGACCTTAAATTTGAGTAAAGAAATACATATGTACGAAAAAATGTCGTCAACTACTACTAGTAATTTGGATGGATGTTTCATCTTACAATGTAAAATTGAATTGGCAATCGCCCTATCATCATCATCAGCCTATACTTCGTCCATCGCCTCATATTGCTTTGAAAACAAATGATGAACTTAAACAGCAGTTAAAAAGACTGGAAAGTCGTTCTTAGATTTAAGCACAAAATTATTTAATAAGATGCCACAAAATATTATTATTTAATTGCGTTTTCATAGTTTAAATTTTTTTATTAAGATCTGTCTTTCTGCTCGCTTGAACATAAATGAATTATGTCACTTGTTAAATTTTTATGTAATTTTTGATTTTTTTATTTACAACTTGACGTGCAAAAGTATTTCATGAAAATCTATTTGCAGAATATTTTTTTTCATTTCATTTCATTTCAAACCTAAAACTTGACTATAATGACATTCCTACATTCTTAAACACTGTTTTCCTAAAGTTAATCAAAACGCTCGTGTTTTGTTTTTCATTCTTTCTCAGTTACACCATTCCCCTTCCAGGCGAGGCAAGAGGGATGGAGTCAAGACCTCTGCCAGCGCGGTGACGGGAGGAATCTTTGTGACGTCACGTCCTGTCGGCTCGTCTCCCGATCATGCGTAATTAACCTATAGCTGGGGCTGACTCGTGCTCATTTGAGGCGCTGACGCTGCGGTTAACATGATTTAGTGTTTAGCAACGATCTTGTTAGTAGTTTTTTGCTCTGATCTGTTGACTGATTGTAGAACGGACCAGAGTCTGATTAAAATGGTGCCAGTATTTCTAAAGGATCCTACTAAACACTGTGCTTGCGGCAAGGGCCCGCTGGTCAAATAGAAGCATTGCCAGCTCATAAAAATCTGTTTGACCAAATCCGCTAACCGTGGCCGCCAGCACTTCGTATAGAGGACTTTTTGTAGATATTGATTTGTTCTTTTACAAAGTAGTACATACTTTTGTTAAAACTTCTTTTGTTTCCGCAGTGCAAGCTACGGAAGATGTTGTGGGCACTTTTTGGACCATGATTTATCAGTTACACTATTCTTCAGATGGGTGAAGTCAAGACTTTAATGTCACGTCCTGTCGGCTCGTCTCCCGATCATGCGTAATTAACCTATAGCTGGGGCTGACTCGTGCTCTTTTGAAGCGCTGACGCTGCGGTTAACATGTTTTGGTGTTTAGCCACGATCTTGTTAGTAGTTTTTTGCTCTGATCTGTTGACTGATTATAGAATGGACCGGAAACTCATGAAAAAATCAATAAAAGAATTTGCAGATTCGAGACTTTTACAACAACAACATTAAATGAATAAATGTTTATGTAACATAAGTATACTAAAGGCATAGCTGGTATAAAGTGGAAGAAATAATCCAATATTATTTTTTGTTGAAACGCAACGAAAAAGATTTTAATGGTTTTTAACTTATTGAACACACACTTTGTTGTCATATTCGTTTCTATTTCCTTCATTTTCCAGTCCAAAATCTGTATTTAAAAACAAGGTGAGCGAAATAAACATTGAACGAGGGGTAAATCTTCGCCTCTGTCCGCCTCCATTAAAGCTAAGCTAATGAATGAATAATGCGCCAGACGACACTTCACATAAAACAAACTATGTATATGATTTCGAGAACAGACTGCATTGAAGCGTCATAAAGGTGTTAATCTGTGACTGGTTTGATAAAGCAGAACATAGTAAAAAACAGAAGTTATAAATTACACCTGCCACTGTTCGCAGTACGCAACAGATTTTGAGTTATAAGTACTAATATGTATACGCACCCATTAAATAATAAAGCCTATTGCGATCGAATAATGTCATATGTTTTTTTTTTAATAGGCTAACAAGATGACCTCACTCCACCTGATGGTAAGCGGTAGTGAGATCCAAATATGAGGTCGAGATGTGTTTACATTTTATCGCATGTGACGTTACTTAACTTAGTTGCACTCTTCGATCCACAGAAGTTCTTTCTCCCAAAATCAAGGCTTTATTTTAAACCCTCACATTTTACTTATTCAACTTCACCATACGCCCAGACTCTAAACTTTATCCCACCGATTCAACTCTACGAAGCCCTTCCGCCATTCAACCACTCCTAAATCTTATCGGAATTTAATATCACCTCCGTGTAAATCTCGCTCCCATAACTTATTTATAAGTTGAAACCCCGCGGTTCGATGAAGCCCATATATCATGGCTGAACGTCTGAAATCCTTTGTAACCCTCTACAATGGCCTTTATTCTTTCCTTGGAGGCACTGGTTTAATTATTACTGAAATACGGCCCCGGTACAGTGCTGGCTCGAGAGAGGTTTTAAATTTTACAGTTTCATTATGTGGGAATAAGCTGGATTTGGGTTTAAGCTTTATGATTTCAGGGATAAAGGAGCTGGCGCGGCCTTGGGGAGTAGCGTTTCTATGGCGGCTGGGAAAAATTAATATTTAAATAAAGTGACGGTACTATGCATGTAAATTGTGTTAATCTTTACTAATATTACAAGGCTGAAGAGTTTTTTGTTTGTTTGAACGCCCAAATCTCAGGAATAGGATCATTTATCGAGGAAGGCTTTAGGTTGTGTAACATCACGCATTCACGCTGCAACCAAAAACGTGGATGAAGTCTCTGGCACAGCTAGTAACACTTTTATTTGGTTACTAGCGGCCGCCCGCGACTTTGTCCGCGTATAAATAGGTTTTAGTAGCAAGGAAGTATTAAAATAGCCTACATGCCTTGTTAAATTTGTTATTTATTAGTGAAAGTTCCGTCAACGTTCTCCCATAGTACGTGTGTGTGTCCCCCCCTCACCCCAATAACTTCCATGGGGTCGAATTTTGAAAAAAGTAGCGCGGGTGTCTTTCTAGTGTGCCAGCTACCTCAATACCAAGTTTAATGAAAATCTATAAACACGTAAAAGTTCTCCCATAACTAATTTTTACCCCCGCCCACCCACCAATGAGGTTGAATAAAAAAAGAAGCACTGGTTTCTCTCCGGACTGTCGGCTACCTCCATACCAAATTTTATAAAAATCTATAAACACGTAAAAGTTCTCCCATAATAACGGGGCTGAATTAAAAAAAACAAATACGCTGGTGTCTCTCCGGAGTGCCAGCTACCCATACGAAGTTTTATAAAAATCGACAAACAGGTAAAAATTCTCCCATACTATACATTACACTACATCTTCACTGGCGACCTCTCGCATGGCAAGCAACGACCGTAACCACTCGGCCATCGACGCTTTTTATATCATCATCTGCCCATATACGTCCCCACTGCTGGGGCACGGGCCTACGTTAAACTAAGGCGATAAGGCCTTAGTCGAGTGGCTTTTTATATGCCATAGCTCTATAGCTCTTGCCCCTTCAGAATGTCACAGGTTATATAACATAATACTATCAATTGCGTAGCTCTAGCCAGCGACAGGTGCGCTCGGACTCTCTCCGCTGGCCTATATCCGACGCCTCGGGACTATAAGCCCTGGAAATGGCTATTCATTAAAAGTTGTATTGAGTTAGCTCATATAAACAAATATTACACAATATCACATCACATACATTAGTCTGATCCCGTGGTAAGCACTTGTGCTACAGATATCGGAATCAACAGTGGATACACAAATATTATCATCATCATCATCATCATCAGTCCATTTCTGTCCACTGCTGGACATAGACTACACAGATATACTTTAATAACACAAACACCGATGTTCGTCACTAAACAACACCACACACGGTATTCTGACCCCAAGCTAAGCAGAGCTTGTACTATGGGCGTCAAAAACTGATACATTTATATTTAAAAATACATACTTAAATACATTATCACACCTAGACACGGAACAAACACCGATGTTCATCACACAAATATTTGGCCCGAGTGGGAATCGAACCCACGACTCTTGGAATCGCCAGCCAGGGTCACTCAGTATTCTATGCGTGAAAGCGTAATACAGACAGAGTTACTTTCGCATTTATAATATTAGTAAGGATTACATGCTGATAAGGAACCTTCAAAGGCGGGTTCGACTCGCACTTGGCCGCTTTTTTGGATTCGTTTTTCAAGCAATCGGGTATTTTAATTTTTTCAGTTATTTCTAATAACTATTCAGATTGGAGCTGTTTCATACTATAAAATAACTACGATGTTAGACTACAGTCACTTCTAGGAAAAACTTTACCTAGCATCTATACTAACCCTTGTATGAACCTCTTCCTACCTGACCTAGATTTTTTTTATTTCACTACAGAGAGAATGAAATTGCTCGTAGTCAGCTCGCTGTATTTTTTATTTTTACACAGATACACTTTTTGCTTTCATATTCCCCCTTGTTATGCGGTATAGTATGACATTGTGCAATCATACTAATGAGATGGGACAATAATGTAGTTTTTTTTTTAGAAAAGCAAAGGAATTACAAGTGTGGCTGTGGATAAGTGGTATTCATGTTATTTTTATAATACTCTTACGGTTACATTCGTTAAATTTTTGTTTTTACTTTTACTATCCAAGCATGAACGGAGAAATATGTAGAACTTATAACACTATTAATAACTAAAGTCTTGATTGTACCTTCAGAAACAATAAAACATTTTTTACACATATAAGGTCAATAGGCTGAATAGGCCCCATTGAGTCTGTCGCACTCACCCTGAAGCTGCCTGCTTAGATGTCGTTTCACGCCCCGCCTGAAAAGCCCGGGATTATAGGAGGGAAAATATGAGCTGGAAGAGAATTCCATGCCTAAATAGCATGGCGCGGAAAAGAGCATATAAACCTCTTGGAACTTACACAAATATGATAAAAAAATAAAATATTAATTTATCTACGATGAACAAAATAATAGTAATAAGTCTAATCATAACATTTGTAGCCAGCTACAAAAAAAAATATGGACAACAATAATTTGGAAGTAATAAATAGGCATCATAAACTGAACTCTACCTAAACGACAATCAAACCATAAATAGTATATTCGGGCCCTTTCACACGTCATAAGTACCTAAACCTTTTAGCATAACTATTAATTTTAACAGGAGATAAATCCGCTTTGAGGATTAGTGGGGTTTAGGTGAAAACGGGTAATATAGTTCAAATGGAATAATAAGATGGAGGTTTTATGATTGTACTAATAGTTGGTTGAAGTGACAGTTATTATAATAAATGTTCGATTTATGATTCTTTACTGGTAGTCCTAAATAACATTCAATATCAATTATAGCTATAATTACGAGTGTATCCTAATGGATATCTGTAAGTGCTTTGCTAATAAACCTAGTTCTTACTGGCAAATTAATATTTGTAACTTGAGGAGAACAAGACATAACTACTCTACCACTGACCCACAAATTGATGAAAGCTATTGTCTCAATACTCAGTTAGTTTGTAGGTCAAACTTGCGCTAGTGTGCGTTAAGACAGCCATACCGGGGTGGATTTAAGAATAGCTGCCAATATGGTTGCATTAACTTAATAGTGACCTAGAAACTTACTGGCTTGCGGGTATTACTGTTGACTAGCTTGTGCCAGCGACACTGTCCGCGCAAAGTCATGTATTGCTTAAATCGATACTCTCTTTTCTTATTAACTTTTTACTCAGAGATTTAAACAATGATACTATAAAGTGTCATTAAAGTCTATAATTATTGTGTGAAAAAGTAACAAATAGCCGTCAGTCAGTATAGTGTAACTTTTTTAAAACTTGGACCAATTTCTATCAAGAAATTAATGAAAACGATTGTCTCATTTATATTTCATTTAATCAGTTTATAAGTGAACCTTTCCGGTGTGCGTCAAGATGGCGGCCCACATCAGCTCGAAGGTAACTTGTGCCAACTCTTTGTGGCCGGAGTTAGTTCCGAACTGGCGTTTAGTTTCGTGGCTTTGCGGTCAGACGTTCCCGGCGGGTGTAATGGAACGAAACGCAGTGAGATAATAATGATCTTGCTTAAGTGTTATCACATTATTCACGTTAGAAGCTTAAGTTTTTAATTTTCATCTTAAAACGGTGCGTCCACAGTAAACACACGTAGTTTATAGTAGATCGATCTTTTGATCAAATGTAATTATGAGTATCTGTATGCATTCTTACACTTTTAAAAATATCAATACAATATTAGTATTATGTACAACTTTATATCTTCAATTTATTTGTGCAATAATCTGTCTACATACATACATACATATAATAAAAAGTTAAAAACTAAAACCCAACTACGACAAAAAACGACGCTGAAAAAGTATAAAACAAGACTTTAGAACACTGAACTGAACAAAGTTGCTTATGTAGTTCCAAGTAAATGGACACAGTAGACTCTACCAAAATGCTTATGTTGAAAATTGACAATAATGTCATACAATACTATTTTGAAGTATGCAATATTTACTATGTAGAGATAGGTTTTCATGTTTGGAAAACCGCAGTCACACGTTGTCAAAGTGCTACGGTAGGTAGGTACTTGTGTATGGAACGTGTGACTACGCCTTTCCAAACATGAAAACTTATCTCTACATAGTAAATATTGCATACTTCAAAATAGTATTGTATGACATTATTGTCAATTTTCAACATAAGCATTTTGGTAGAGTCTACTGTGTCCATTTACTTGGAACTACATAAGCAACTTTGTTCAGTTCAGTGTTCTAAAAGTCATGTTTTATACTTTTTCAGCGTCGATTTTTGTCGTAGTTGGGTTTTAGTTTTTAATTTTTTATTATTTGTACTATTTTGGTGTTAAAGTGTATTTGTGGCGCATAATATTATATAACTAACAGAATATCAAGGCCCTTCTAATGGTACTGCAGTGGTCTTATTCTGTTAAGTAGTAAAGAAGCTATGAACGAAAAGATGTGAACTATATGCAATCAGTCCATGAATATACGTAAAGTCACATGCAAATGCTAGTAATATATATATATTTAAAATGTACAAGTAAAGCGCTTTCCAATGATACCAAACACGGCGTATTTATCTTAACTTTATTTTTTTACTCTGTATGTTTTGTCCGCTAGTGGGCGCCACATTAGATTTTGTGAAACCCTATATAGCCTATAACCAGCGGACAATTAAGACGCTTCTAATGATATGTCATTTGTCGAATTCTGACAAGCAATTTAGAAGTTATGTGGAAACAGATGAACATACATACATACATACAAACATACATACATACATACATACATACATACATAGCCTGTCAAAATCATAACCCTCCTTTTGCTTTGCCGTAGTCGGGTAAAAATCACGCCTTTTTCCCAGAGGGGTAGGCAGAGATCACTTCCTGCCATGTGCTACGGTCCTGGCACACCACTTTCGCTTCATCCACATTCATCAACCTCTTAATGCACGCTCGTCGATTACGTGTACTTTTGATTTGACCTTTCATTAAGATTTGACCTATTTGGTCATGAAAGTCTACGCTTTCATAAATTCACAAATGAACTTCACACGTAATAGTATAAGCAGTAGGTAGCTCTATAATCTAATTTGGAAGATCAGGATTTTGGGAACTTGCTTCAACGCTCGTCTAGTAAAATATTCAATACGGTTTTGGGTTTAAAGAAATTTTACTAATATCTATGCTTAAAAGAATCTAGACACGCGGTAGCGTGTCAAGCCAAGTTCAAGAAACAGAACTGGCGGACCGCACCGTGTGTAATATTACACGAACCATTTGGAACCACTTTTGAACCCCACATAAATCAAAAACTATTTCACATAAACGTATCAAATTTGGCTCATATATTGTGACTTGCGAGATAAATATGTGTTCTAAATTTCATAAGCTTATCTCAAACAGTTATTTAGATATTAATGTCCAAAAATCCTCATTTTTATCATTGACTGACTGACAGATCAAAATTCTAACCCAGTTCCAAATGACCTAGAGAGTTAAAATTTGGTATGCAGATAGGTAATTACATGAATACAAAGGAAAAAATAAAAAACTGGCAATTTTTTAATAATTATTTTTTTTTTATTTTTTTTATTTTTATAAGAGGCTAACAAGATGACCTCACTCCACCTGATGGTAAGCGGTAGTGAGATCCACATAATGAGGTCGACAGGCACAATAGACCATGTTGAGCCTGTCGCACTCACCCTGAAAGCCGTGAAAAAGGAGACCACTGCTGCGGTTAGGTTCTATTATGAACGCTTAACATAAATACCTAATTAGTGCCTAATCACGCCTATATACCGGGGAAGGCAGAGCACTAAGTATATATTTAGGTATACATACTTACTTATTTACAATTAAGAGTAGGTACTTATAGTCGGTTCTCATATTTATTACTTAGGGTTATACCCCGTAAACGTAGGAAAATACAGTAACTGATTCAATTGTTTTATATTTATAAAGTCTAGTTGTAGTTTTGAATTTGTCCTTTTCATAGGACCTACGGCGTTACGATGATATATACTTTTCTACAAAAAGTAATGATATCCAATCAAAAACATAAATGTGAAATGAGAGCCACGTTCAATATTATGATAATTGCCTTGGTTGTTGACTTCAACGACAAAAGAAGTGAGATCTAAATGGGTGCCAAGTTCAATGGTCAACCCTGAAATTTATTTATAAGCAACACTATATCATACCTATCATATCTTCTTATAACATAAGAAAATGTATGGTGATAGCCTATGAAGGTCTGTCTTGGCTAGTTTTCTTTATTTAGTTAGTTAGTAGTCTAGTTAGTTGTCTTGGTTAGTTTGGTATTTGTCGGTATTTCGGTATTTATTTTATAATTCCGAAAATTTGGATTGTTGGTAGAAACTAGCGAGCGAACATAATAATACGTTGGTAGGTTTATAGAAACTAGCCAAGACAGACCTTCATAGGCTACCACCATACATTATCTTATGTTATAAGAAGATATGATAGGTATGTTATAGTGTTACTTATAAATAAATTTCAGGGTTGACCATTGAACTTGGCACCCATTTAGATCTCACTTCTTTTGTCGTTGAAGTCAACAACCAAGGCAATTATCATAATATTGAACGTGGCTCTCATTTCACATTTATGTTTTTGATTGGTATTTCTTTACTTTTATGGGGTGGATTACATATCCGGCAGTAATATTCAGAGTTTTAGTGGTTTCCTTGAAAGCACCGTCTGCAAAGCCTTAATTTTCAGACTAAAATGCACACAATTTAATTAAAACAATGATGAAGAGAGCTGTGCTTGTTTTACGTCAACAGGGAATTTCCATATTTTTAAAATAATCTTAATTTAAATTATCCTTACTAATACTATAAACGTGAAAGTTTGTGAGTATGTATGGATGGATGGATGGATGGATGATGTTATTGAAAATTAGTATGGGTAAACTTATAAATTTTTATAAAACTTGGTATGGAGGGGGGATTAGGCTTGCGGGGACAGCGCGAATACACGGTCAGGTTCTACAATCAACATACTTTTAACATCAGATTTTACGCAGACAAAGTCGCAGGCGTCCTTTAGTCTGAAATAAAACTACTTTTAGGCTGCAAACTGAACGTATGTTTTTTTTTTTTATAATAAGCTAACAAGATGACCTCACTCCACCTGATGGAAAGCGGTAGTGAGATCCAAATATGAGGTCGACAGGCACAATAGACCATATTGAGCCTGTCGCACTCACCCTGAAAGCCCGCTTAAAGAGGAGACCACTGCTGCGGCAACAACGAGACAAGGCGTGGAGTCTCGCATTGGTATTGAGCTGTGCGGGTCGGAGTTGGCCAGTCCGCCGGACGGAAGGGCCCCCGTTTCTACGGGTCTCCCTGGCCGGCGGGCTGACCCGCTCCGCCCGCACAGTACCGCCGCTAAGACTCCACTGGTCCGGCGCTTGCCGCAACAATGGTCCCCCCTGGCTCCGGTTCGTACAGAGCTGATCCCGGAACGCGACCTGACCGAGAGAGGCCAGAGTCACTTGGCGGGTTTTACGCAACTGTATGGTGGTAACAACAACCGGTCGACAAAACGTCTCCCACCTGAAACTGCATGTGGTGGCAACTGCGGTAGAACGCTACTTCATATACTATTCATATTCTAATTCTATCATCACATATAAGGATATCGGTCAACTGCGCGGGACATATAGTGCACATGTGTGCTCGCAAGCACAAGTGCACTCTCTGTTCCTTTACTCTCATAGTTCGGTGAGACGGCAATCAAACTTGACCGATGAGAGATCGGGCGCAGGACCACCGGCTCAACGAGCTTTCCGAGGCACGGGCGTGCAACCGCCAACTTCCTGACTCCGGGCTAAGTAATTCTAAGAATAACTCACATATTGGTGGTTGACTAAGGCCTTATCAGCCTAGATTAGGGTAGGCCCATGCCCCAGCAGTTGGGACGTATATGAGTCAATGATGATGATGACATAGTCGACAGTTAATAGCTAAAAGCCTTCCACGCCAATACCGTACATTAGTTACATTAAGCTTCAAAGGTAGTCGCTATCAATGTTAATACGTACACCATATACATAGGTAGGTATTAAAGTTAAATTATACTTGGTAGCATATTACCTAACAAACGGCAACAACTATCAAGTTTGCGTCTCGGGAGAGCGCTCGCCATAGGCCCCCAACTAACTTTGATTTTACTATGTAAGGACCTGTGGAGTATGACACATTAAATGATTTACCGTTTAACATACTAACAATTGAGTATGGCTTAGTTGTACGTCGTTAGTCATTAATTTGCCAGGCTCGATGGCGCATTGGATAGTGGGTCTGTGTTTTGCGCCAAGAGTCTCGTATTCGATTCCCGATCTTGACAAATATCTGTAATATGAACACGATGTGTTTGTTCCGTGACTGGGAGTATTATTAATATATTTAAATATGTAACACATATGTTAAGCTACTAACCTTGGAGTCAATACTAGGTATGTAAAATATTTATACAAATTACCACAAATATAATAATAAGCCAAATATCAAAATAAGAACCGTAAAAATATGTCACAATAATGCGACCAATCTGTACCGAGTACAAACACTATTACGTTCCTATTTTCGACGCACACAAAAGTACCGAGCTAGCAAAAGAATTTCCGATAAGAAAGCCATTCAATGAGAATGGCCACTAAAAATCATCGAGTTAATCTCGCTAAGTCCCGATAGAAGTCGAAGGTAAGTTCCGAGGAACAATTTAGAAGTGGAACGCGAGTGCGCTAGTACTGGCCGTCTTAACTTGTTCCCGACTCGCGACAAAGACTCGACTTGACAATTTTAAAAGTAAATCGTTCGAAGTCTATAGATTTGGGCGGAGTTCGAGAATTGTAAGTTCCGCGGCGATGTTCATTTGTTGGCGTTCGTATTTCGAGCTTACGCGATCGTGTTTTGTTTTATTCTTTTAAAAGTCTTAAAATAAATCTTGTGGCTTATGTTCAACATCGATTGTCTTCTGTTTATAGCGTTTGTGTTAGTATTATGAAACACTGCCGATGGGTAACACTTATAACATTACCAATTAAACTCGTCAAACACTCGCATCTCAATATCTCTCACAAACGAATGAGCCGGCGTTCTAATGAGTTTGTTAACATTAATTAAGGAGCTCCTTTGCGAGCAATTACTCGTGTGTACCGAGCGGGATTTGCACTGGATCGGGAAACTGGGACACCTGGCGGGTATAGTGGAAGGAGCAATTAGGACTAACTTTCGGACGAAGCCGCGACTTTGGCTCGACCACTCGATAGGTGAAACTTGTATTTTCAGGCAAGTTTACTGACTATAGGAGAGCAATCTGAGTGATAGGTGAGCAAACAAGCAAGTTTGACTAAAGAAAAGAAAGCTGACTGATACAAGCAAGTTAACTGACTAGGTACCTATAAAATAAAATAAATATTTGGGACATCTCCCGAACGACCCCCAGCAGCAGAGCTTGTACCTAATATGGGGAGGAATAAGATACATATATGTTTTATATTATAAATCCATACTTCAATACATATTCAAAACAATTTTGACTGGCTCGGTGGAACAGTGGCTAGTGACCCAGGTTTACTACCTACGGTTCCAAGAGTCGTGGGTTCGATTCCCACTCGGGACAAATATTTGTGTGACGAACATCGGTGTTTGTTCCGTGTCTGGGTGTATTATTAAATATATTTAAGTATATTTGTGTATCTGTCACCGGAAAATAACAAGAACCGTAAATTTATAACTTTCCTAGGAAATTTATAAACTTTCGTAGGATTCTACACGACAGATAAAATGTATTATTTTACGCCTAAATTCTAGGAAGTTTCGTAAGATTCTACGCGGTTCGGCCAATCACAGAAGAGTGTTTAATTTTACGCTTCTTATAAAACGGAAAATAACACACAGCTCTCTGATTGGTTGACGCAAGCAGTGGCAATGTTTTTTATGTCCATAGACTTAGGTAATCTTTGACATGTTGCAATAAGTAGACAAATTCAGGAATCTACTTATTACGTTTGATTTGTTAAATGTTTGTATATTTTAGAACTAGAGGACGCCCGCGACTTCGTCTGCGTAAAATCTGATGTATGTATTTTGATTGTAGAACCTGACCGTGTATTCCCGCTGTCACGAATTTGTGTGAATTTTCACCCCCCCACCCATTACCGCCATGGGGGTTAAATTTTCAAAAAAAATAGTGTTGGTGTCTCCCCGGAGTGCCAGCTACCTCCTAAATCGACAAACACCCCTTTTTAGGACCCTAATAGTTCTTTGTTTTTTTACTAATTTGGCATGTCTGATTTTACCTAAGTCTATGGACTTAAGCATTGCCACTGCTAGCGTCAACCAATCAGAGAGCTGTGTGTTATTTTCCGTCTTATAAGAAACGTAAAATTAAACACTCTTCTGTGATTGGCCGAACCGCGTAGAATCTTACGAAACTTCCTAGAATTTAGGCGTAAAATAATACATTTTATCTGTCGTGTAGAATCCTACGAAAGTTTATAAATTTCCTAGGAAAGTTATAAATTTACGGTTCTTGTTATTTTCCGGTGACATATCCACTGTTGATTCTGATACCCGTAACACAAATGCTTAAGCTACTTACCACGGGATCAGATCGATGTATGTGATGTTGTGAAATATTTATTTATTTAACCACAAACGGAACAACCACAAATGAATCACATGAATGTTTGTCCCGGGTGAGGATCGAACTCACGACTCTGGGAACCGTAGCCAGGGTCACTAACCATTGTTCCATCGAAGCAGTCAATGAACAAGTAGGTTGATTTAATGAATATGGAAAATTCACATAACTCCTAATAAATAAACTGGTGTATCAATGTGATAGGTGAAAAAACAGCATGGTCAATATTTCGACCTATCCTTGCCACATACAGACACAATGTTTTGATACACTGAATATGCCCAGTCCATTCACATCGGTCCACATTCAGATTATTTACGAAATAACACGATCCCACTGGAGTGTTTGGCGACCAAGGGCCGCCACTTAATTTTCCATTTTCTCAAAGGCTTAAGCAAATACCTAACGCCCATTATTCAAACCGAACGTTCCCAGAACGGACGGTCTCTGGACAACCCGTGTTTTGTAAGAATAATGCCTTTCGTTTGCCGTTTCTCACCTACATTTTCTACGAAAATAGTCTCTATTTCCACTGTGTAAGAGTTCTATTACTTTTTTGATGGAAAACGTAACTTTGGTGTCTCCACCAAGCGTTTGTTTAACAGGGTAATGTGATGGAATGAAGATACTCGCTGTGTGCGATTTTGTATGAGTTTTAGTGGAACCCTGAGGTCATACCATTTGCATATAGAACAGGATCTTTGTTCTTGCACTGTTATCAGGTATTTTGTTTGATAAATTACTTATTAGTTTGATACAAAATAAACTGAAAAGAACGTGATCAATCACGAGAGGACTGATTATTCATACATTCACTTTTTTGACTGGCTCGGTGGTGGACCCAGGTTCACAGCCTGCGGTTCCGGGAGTCGTGGGTTCGATTCCCACCCGGGACAAATATTTGTGTGACAAACATCGGAGTTTGTTCCGTGTCTGGGTGTGTTTTGAAATATATTTAAGTATATTCGTGTATCCACTGTTGATTCTGGTCTTCGTAACACAAGTGCTTAAGCTTACCACGGGATCAAATCAATGTATATGATGTTGTGTAATATTTATTTATTATTTATCCACTAAACACCGAATAGCCCCTTTTGCCGGTTCTAGATAATATATGTAAGCCAGTACAAACAAAACAATATAAGACAGGTTAAGAAATTCTCAAAGCGGCTCTAAAATTTAGAAGCCTAATCCTTGGAAGAGCATTGAGAAAACTTACAAGAGCGTATAATTTTAAATAATAAAATTTAATGTCTTCTTACGTTTTAGGAAACAGTAGCAAATAAATTATTCGAAGATGGGAACTTCATTCTATTCTTAATAACTCAATAAGACCTTCTTATTAATAATTTGAATTGCAATGGAACACAAAATTCGTTAATATTCATTTATATCCCAACAAATGACTCATTACTCCAATATTCCGGGCACATTTTCCCTCACATCTTAAATCCGACAAGAATTATTAGCGGCCGTAATACCTATAATATTTCGGTATTTCCCAAAAAAGGCGTATAAACAAAAGATTATCCGGAATCCGGGCGGTCGTCCACTGATCCAGGGCTTACTTTCATCTCGAGACGGCAATAAAAGTCATCTTGAACCACGCACGGTATTGCGTGATTCCTTATGATTTATCGCGGAACAACATCGCTAGGTGGTTAAGTACAAACCATTAATGAGTTTCGGAGGGGTGGAAATTTAATAAGAAGCTGCGCCCGTGCCAAGGAGCGTAGTTATGCAAATTTTATTGCTGGGAAAGCCTGGGCGGAATGCACGGGCGGGTTTTGTGGGCGGTTCAGACGGATAACAAGTAAGGTAAGGTAAGGTCTGCTAAGATGCATACCGTAGTATTGTGTTAGATCATATTATTCTTTGTTTATGCAGTCGTACAAGTGCGTCCATATACAATGTCGTAGTCATAACGTTAGTTTGATTGACTACGTAAAAATTGCATAAGCGAAGTACTCATCTACACTTTATAGTATTTACTTAGTTTAAACTGCGTTAATGTAATTACAAAAGAAAATAGTATCGGAGGACGAGTAATTATTAGAGGAATATTCATGTCGTACACAGGTGACATATGTTTCAACTAAAATACCTTTTTGCTATTCATCTGTTCTATTCGTGAGGAGAGCTGCGCACCTATGAAGAAATTCTAAGCTTGTGTAGTCGACTAACCCGCACTAGGCCATCGTGGTTGACTAGGCCTGACCGCCTTATTTTAGGGTACGCCCATGTCCCATAAGAGGGGACGTATATGGGCGGATGATGAGGATTCTCCTGTTCCCTTGTCTCATTATCTCCCTTACCAAACACTTTGTTTCGGCTCATCTCTGATGTGACTTCTGAATGTTTCATTTGATTAGGCCTTCAGGCTGAGAGCAGGCCTTCGGGATGAGTTCGACAGGCTCAATATGTGCCTGTTGACCTCATATATGGATCTCACTACCGCTTACCATCAGGTGGAGTGAGGTCATCTTGTTAGCCCATTATAAAAAAAAACACACAGCGGGGACGCTCGCAATATCAACCCATGTATTCTCCCCCACCGCAGCTTTGTAAAGACCGATGAAACGCACAATATGGTAGATGGGTAGATAACAGCGGTCGGTAAGTGTTCTGGTTTTACGGCGCGATATAAAATCGCTATGAGGACTTCGCGCGTACCATCGAGCCCTGATTAAGACTGAACGTGTTGCCGTTACGGTTTTTAAGGAAAGGGTAGGATAAACAGATGGCGGCATGAAAATAAATGCCACTCTGTTCCGACCTGAATGTTATGTTTGTTATGATACTTACGTTAACTGTGCCTATGCAATGAATATGTTACGGTCAATGTGAGCAATCGGTAATTATCTATAATCACCGGTAAATATAGATAATTCCCGACGCACATGGTAAATGTAGCGAATTATTAAAATTTACCGGTAATTATATAAAACTCCCGCTCGACTGTGGTAAATGTTGACATTGCTGACAAATATCACAAGTTCTCTGCTATTCCAAATGTCACAAATCTGAAATCTCAAAAATATATTGACGAGAAAGAATTTTAAGATTCCCACTGAAAATTCCCTGCCTTCATTTAACTTTATTTTTATAAGATAATATTTCTTTAAAAACCAAACGTGAAGTTTAGTTTCTGGATACTTGACTGGTTTATTTTATAATTGATGGTTAAACAAACTTACCTAAAGTGAAGTTTGACCGTAGTTGTACGAGACGTTGCATCCGAAGAGATTTATGATAACGGTTGTAGTCCACTCTTCAATGTATTAGGCATCGAACAGTATTTTAGAATACTGAAAAAATAAACTATTAAAAAGACATAAGTCATCCTCCATCCATCCATTTTACCGCTCACCTGTGACATTGACGTCTTGTGTCATTCGTTTTAGAGCTAGTTTTGCAATAATGATACTTATAAAAGGGCTATTAAGGGAGGGTGGGAACTTATCATAAATCTCTTCGGATGCAACGTCTCGTACAATTACGGTCAAACTTCACTTTAGGTAAGTTTGTTTAACCATCAATTGTACTTCGACGTTGCATCCTCGAGATTTATGATAACACTTGTAGATGTTCAGAGTACCTACAAGTTGCAAAACACATCTTTAAATGGAAACTTAAGTGTTTTAACTTATTAGTTTCAATCAGTCTTCATAAATTATATGGGTACCTAATAATTCTATATTTTAATTATCATGCACATAATCGACTACTGTGAACAGCCTGTGCAATAGCATCATGATTTTTATTTCAAATAATCTTTAATAAAATCTGTTAAACACCTACGAATCGCCTGTCCAATTCGCAGTTTTCCTTAAGATTTTTATCCGAAGACCCTGTCTGTTTGCTGCTGAAATCGAAGCATGTCACAAACTGATAGCTCGAAAAACTTAAGTATTTGTATCACCGTTAAAGTGTTTTATTTTTATAACGACGACTAATGGTAAATCTTGTCGTGTGTAAAATGGTTTTTACAAGTAAACAATAATATCTCACGATAAGTATCTATAGTTTGTGGTGAAAACAAAACTGCCTATTATTTCGCAAAGTTAATTTGAGAAGGAGCGATTGAGGTGGTCACCAATCGGAGCTAAAGGTCTAATTAAATCATCTATACAAATACTATTAAGAATAAATATTTCATTGTTTGATTGTTTCATAGAAGAGGCTCTGAAACCACTTGAAGGATTTCAGAAAACTTCCATCGTTAGAAAGTTACACTATCTGTGGTGAACATGGGATATCAATTTTTAAGTGTAATTCTTTCACTTATCTTAGTTATATTGTTTAACGGATTAGGGGCCCATAACTAAATATATTGAAGTGAATATAGCACTTCACTTCATATTGTGGTATGTAAATTAGTCTATACCAGCCCATGATTTAATACAGTCAATAAACAGATGTGTACCAAGGAACATCTTGACAATTCCCGGTCCCACGTTAGTACAATATGTAATGTAACTCAAGGTGTAAAAAAAAGAACCGTATAAAACGTTTTTGTCGCATGCGCTGCTAGACTATTGATATACTATCAGTATATTTTACCATATTAAGGAACGTATTATCAATATCTATCAAAAATATGCACCAGCATATGTCTCTATCATTGTAAAAGCCACGTCACAAAATAAATATACCCGACGAGTCTATTATGATTTCAATGTTAGAGAAATAAGTCCAACATTACTAACTCAGATTAGAGATGTGGTGTTGGTTGTCAACAAAGTTTATATGGGTATAAATAATACTAGGATCCCAAGTTGTTGTGTACTTTGGCAAACAAGGTTTGGTTTTATAAAGACCCTTAAAATCGTTTTCCAGGCATTTTGAACGCCACTCATTCGATCTCTTAACGACATGGCAGTCGCAATGTCCATCCTGAGCAATCTGTCCATTGCGTGGCTTTCTGCAAACCAATTTGCTTCCAAGTTGTCTCCATCTCCAAATACAAGTATGTAGTTAATATGCATTTCTGCATCAACAGTAACCCTCAGGCGCGTTCATCTTGGTAACAAAGGAAGGCCAGAGATAAATAACAACCGTTCAAAAAAGGTCATAATTATGATTTCCACAAATTAAAATCTTCCTTCAGGCAATCTGCTAAGTTCATTTTCCCATTATTATCCTCAGAGTAGAAAAACATCCTACCATCCATAACCCATCAGTGGTATTTTAATTAATTCTATATCTTATAAAGGCCTTTTAATAATAAAGCACTTTCAAGCATTAGAAAAGTTGATAAAAGCTTCCCCATATAAACCACCAGTTAGGATTTCACCCCAACGTTTAGAGACTCCATCTACTATTTCTGGTTCAAACGGTATTTACCCGACCATTGAGTCACTCAAAATATCTAGAAAGTCCGAAGATCGTTAGCTTCCTCGAAGGTTCAGCATATATTATAGCAGGTCTAGCGTTTAAAAGGATCGGAGTTTTCCTTCGTACAGATCCAAGTCGTGCTCTTGTGCCACTGTAACTACCGATCGCAAGTCAGTTCTGGTTCCTTATATAGTTCCTCATCGTTTCGGTATTACCAAACTCCCGCTGGCGACGAGCTGCCCGAGCGCGCTGAGTGGCCATCTTAAGGTTTAGACATAATTTGTACTTAGTAAAGGCTATAATCATGTCAAGGTAGTACACAATTTGTACATAGAAAGACCATAATCTCGTCATGGTACTACATAAGTTGTACATAGAAAGACCGTAATCTCGTCACGGTACTACAATTTGTATTTAGAAAAGACCGTAATCTCGACACGGTACTACATAAATTGTACATAGAAAGACCGTAATCTCGTCATGGTACTACATAAGTTGTACATAGAAAGACCGTAATCTCGTTACGGTACTACAATTTGTATTTAGAAAAGACCGTAATCTCGTCACGGTACTACAATTTGTATTTAGAAAAGACCGTAATCTCGTCACGGTACTACAATTTGTATTTAGAAGAGACCGTAATCTCGTCACGGTACTACATTCTTTGTATTTAGTAGTGACTATGGAACACTACATACTTAGTACTGTCATGCCAAATTCAAATATTTATTTGCATACAAAGTGCAGTTACATAATTTAAGTCAAGGTATTACATCCTTTGAATAAGTATATATTTATTTATCCTTAACACTCTCTGTTACTAGGGTTGCCATCACCTTACTGGTGATGCCGGATAAACACAGCAAAATCCCGGACATAACAGCGGTTTCGAAGATCATGAAGATTGTCGGTCACATTAGGTAAAACCTGGCAGTTAATTGATCCGGGGAAATCCGGACGAATGGCAACCCTATCTGTTACGCAATCACAGCATAGAGTACTGAACCAATGAAATTTGGTACAGATATTGACCGATTTTTAATCGACTTCTCTAAAAAGAAGTAATGTTAAACGTCTCCACGCGGACGGAGTCGCGGGCGGAGCGCTAGTATTATATATACTTATGTATATTTTGATATATTTCATAATAGTCGCAGTAGCCGAAAACGGCTAAGAGTCAAAATTGTGATATGACATCACAATACTACATCATTAAATATAAACCAAGGTATATAAGGTGTATGACTCAACTTTTAGTAGCGTCGATCTATTTGCTCATTCCAAAGTAGTGTTTAAACACACAATACTGATCAACAACCACTAGCATGTTTTCAATCACTATAGGTATTTTTACCACATTTATTCACTATTCTCTGTAATGCATATATGTGTAAAATCATATTTAATAATGTATACCATATATACTTACTATATATAACAATACTACACACATCATATAATATCACCTTTATGCACATCCCAATATGTATTTCCATTTATTACCTATTCATATTTCAATTCACTTATATATATCTTCTATATATTTCTTCTTATATGTATTATTTAAACTATGAGTGTCTTTATTTATACTGTGTTGTATCCATAAACATACTGTCCATAATATTTCAAGAGATTTTACTCTATTTGTTGTAATATCCAATTATTGGCTTTGTATCTTCAATCATGTGTAATTTTTACTTATGGATTTGCTGTTGGATATCCAAACAAATATATAATAATACTAAACACATCATATAATATCTCCTTTATACACATCCCAATATGAATTTCCATGTTTTACCTATTCATATTTCAATTCACTTATATATATCTTCTATATATTTCTTCTTATATGTATTATTTAAACTATGTGTGTCTTTATTTATACTGTGTTGTATCCATCAACACACTGTCCATAATATTTCAAAAGCTTTTAATATATTTGTTGTACTATCTTAAATCATGTCCGAAGAACAATGGAGATGTGATTGACTGTACACCTAAACGATTGACTTGGCCAACTTGGACCAATCATTATTCCTGTGGTTTTGTCATTTATTATCTACCTTAAGACATATTTAAATGTTAATGAAATTGGAACAAATAGGATTATAATCTACTCATGCACTTTGCATTTACTCGTATATGGGTGGCAAAATGATCTTTATCATAAGGTGATGGTGATAACTGTCATCAGTATCAATACTAATGAGTCGAGATTCTTTATCTGTGTCTAAAGGATTTTGGAACTCAATATATGAGAGACAAGATGATTGACTGTGGTGTAATTATGTTTAAGTTGACATCCAAAGAAATAAATAATTTATATGTTCTTGTTGTTACAATATTATATAATTTGTATTTAGAACAGACAGTAATCACCTCACACATAATTTCTCTTAGTGTAAACTATCATCACAGTATAACATAATGTGTATTTAGTACAGACCGTGATCATGTCACTGTACTACATATTACAATACTAAAACACAGATTAAACTTTAGTCATAGCTAAATATTCCCACCAAATTATGAACTTTATTCTTTTGACATAAGGTTCAAACCCAATGAAAATTTTCAACAGGTTCAGTCCGTTGCAGGATTAAAAGAATAACTTATATAAACAAGTCATATGACTCACTACAATAATTGTTTAATGATCAGTAATTTTAATTGTTATAATAATGTTCTATTTTACTTAAATTTTAAGTTGGTTTATAATTTTTATAATATTTATCCTTTATGTGACTAGCAATAAATGATTTTGCTTTGATTAATTGTTCTCAGTATGGACCATAATCCTATCATGGTACTATAATGTGCTGTGCCAAAAGGCTAAGCAGAATAAATATTCCATTTAAGTTACGTTTTAGTTAATATAGGGGAAATTGTTTGTGTAAAACAAAACATCCATAACCCTACTTTTTAGGTGTCATGGTCATAAGTTATGTTTATGTTATATAGAAATTTATTGTAATTTATAATTACGCTTACTGCACTATTATTATCCACACCGCATTGAGCGTGTAAAACCTTTGGAAGTGATAAATTTAATCAATGTAAAGCACTTACCGGAATCACTGGATGTTTGTTGTTTAAGTAACTTTCTTTCGAGATTTTTTGTGATTAAAATGCTCGAAATCCTTACTTACGTTTCCCTTTCTCATAATTTACACTTACACTGTTTATTACTGCTTAATTACTCACTTTAAACAATAAATTACATGGATAAACATAAATCGATGCCCAACACGAAAAGCGAATGACACAAGACGTCAATGTCACAGGTGAGCGGTAAAATGAGGATGACTTATGTCTTTTAATAGTTTATTTTTCAGAATCCTAAAATAGTGTTCGATGCCTAATACATTGAAGAGTGGACTACAAGTGTTATCATAAATCTCGAGGATGCAACGTCGAAGTACAACTAGCTGTGCCAGTGTGCCCTTCGTTCGCATGGACTACAAGATTTTACATTACAAAAGTTTTTTCCCAATAACTCCGGATCCCTTACGAATTTTGCAATATCGCGTCGCAAGTAAGGTTTAAGTCTATTAGGGTACCTGCATGCGAAATTTCAATCATCTATCTTAAATGTTTTCAGAAAAGTGATTTATAAATACATACTTAACTACATAATCACACCTAGACACGGAAGAAACACCAATATTCACCACACAAATATTTGTCCCGAGTGGGAATCGAACCCATGACTTTTGGAATCGCCAGCCTGGGTCACTAACAAAACCATTGTTTCACCGAGCCAGTCGAGTCAGTTTTATTTTATTATTTGCCACATTTACACAAAGGGTATGGTAATTTTATATTTATACCGGTATATGTG
Source organism: Maruca vitrata (assembly GCA_039566165.1). Lineage (NCBI taxonomy): Eukaryota > Metazoa > Arthropoda > Insecta > Lepidoptera > Crambidae > Maruca > Maruca vitrata. Next base: position 2,085,665 of record CM076917.1, read on the forward strand.
ATTTATTCGATAGTTTTCACCACCTTTAGGTACCACGAACACTAGTAATTATGCATAGTTACCGGTAATTATACATAATAACCACTCTATCCACTTTTACCGTAACACATACATGTACCTATGCGGCATATAAAATATCTTTTTGAATTATATATCATTCATTCATTTTTACAATATGAACAACGATATACCATACATGTTGAGATGAGAGAAACCGATCGTAAAATCTTCTCGTAAATATTTGATGAAGGAGATTCTAAGTATCATTACAACGTCTCTCAGCGAAAACTTTCTGCCTAGTTAAACGATACATGATTACCTCACATAAAGATTTTCTAATAATCAGCACACGCAATGTTAATTAAACGTGGTCGCGTGGGATATAATTGTATTGCAAATGAGAATAACTAACATGCAATTACACAGCTTATTGTAGGTATGTCATGACGGTAATTGTCTCCTACTTTTGCTGCATACAAATCCAAGCGTCAAAAACAACTTATTACTATAAAAACATACGCCCAATCATATGCAACATGAAACTAAGATAACAGATGCGTCAGTATGACACACGCATTCAACACTCATATCGACCAGACATCGCGGATCAAATTACTGTAGTTTATTACCAAACCACAGTCGTCATCACACACTAGTTGGTGTAACTCGTGACTATTCGTAATGTTGTCGAGAATAATTCTATTAGTGTCGTTATATTTTACACTCACACCATCTTTCGCTGATAAAGTGTACTGGCTACCAAACAAAAGCATAAAAGTAGCTGACAACTTCAAAGATGGTGAGCTTCCATGTTCGGGTCAAGTTCTGGTCTTCCCTGAGTCAGTGGAGGAAAGTGTCCTTATCTCCGGCTTGTCCATAAGTGGCCTTGTACTTCCAACTGATGGAGTAATTTTGCTTGAAGAAGACGGAATCATTTTCGGACAAGATCCGAATGACAAGTGTACCAAGACAACTAATTCATATTACAAGGACGATCAGATTTTCTCTTGGGCCCAACCTGACGTCTGGAGAAGTTCGAGATTCAATCCAGCCACACCAGATGCTGAAAGGGTCCCATGTTACGATGACGTCATTGTTTTCCCGGAAAATGGACAATTTACTGTAAAAATGCCCGAAATACCCCAATTTGTTGAAAATGTTATGCATGCCAATAATAATGGTACTGATTCTGATTTCATTTATACGCAGTCGAATGATCAAACGGAACAATTTATTAGTAACGGCATGTTAATAGCTACACACTTGAAACCTGGGCATGGTACATGCAGTTCTACGATGAATGGATGCCCTTGTCAAGATTACACCTTGGATATTGAATGTGAGCTAAAATACTGTCCGCCGCCTCGATGCTCGCACCCAATAAAACCTGTAGGGCATTGCTGTGAAATATGTGGCGCATCACTTGTAATAGAAATCACAAATGATTTCCACTTGAGTGAATTCAGAAAAACAGTTCATAGAGTCGTTGAAAGCTATGGAGTCGACAATTTTGATTATCACGTCGGCCTGTTGCCACGAAAGTACAAGCCTCCTGCTGAATCTTTGAGAGTTCAAGTGATTGTTCTGGATAAAGGAGAATATACTGGAGAATGTAAGCAGGTGATTGCTGATATTAACTATAAGATTCCTGGTGAATGGGTGAAGAAGAACTATTTGTATTTCAGCGGGAAGGCTTCATCTCAATCGGGTGGTGGAGTGATTGTTGTCTCTGTATTTTTCTTGGTGGTTCTGGTCATGGGTGCGATGTTCGGTTACCATTACAAGTGGTCGATGTCGAATTTAAGGGATCTAAGAGGAGGCGTGCCTCGGGGTATGCTGTCCCGCCTGTACCAGAGGACAGAGAGTGTCATGTCTCTTACAAGTAGGAGAGGGTCTACTGTGAGTACTGCTACAACCGAAGGAACATTCAGGAACCCATTGTACAGTTCTATGAGAGAGCGAGTACAAGTGTCTGCTGCTGTCAATGAAGAATAAAATTGTATAAGATCATAGTGTTGGTTGATGTGGTATGTTTTATTTGCCTTACATAATACTTGATTATTAATATAATCAAACAAATTAGGTGGTCATCTAACTAAGTAATGCACAAGCTTCTTTCACATCATGAAATCTATGTAATATTTCATATTTAAACAATAAATCGTGATGATTCTCATACATCTAATTCAATTTATTTTCCTTGCAAATTTATCAAAATAAAGTAGTAGCGATGATATACCCTAACTACACTGTACATCTATAATTCATGTTTCTTTTCATGCAATCACGAAAATATTCCTATCTATTTACTCGGACTAATAAATAAGTTTGTCAAAGAGCCGCCATATAACACTTCATGATGAAGTTAGCCCGTTAATGCCACCGTTTTACTGCTTCCATCCCCAAGTTTCGGCCTAAGGCCGTTATGACGACGTAAATCTGCTCTGTCATCATCCTGAGTGGCATCAACTGCGGAAGGGCAGTTTACGACGCAACCCACTACTTCAGTTGTGGAGCGATCAAACTATGATATTTGTAGTGTCTTGGAATATTTTATTGAAGGTCAAAAGTAGGAAACGTCAACTCTTGGGCTCACTGTAGCGATATTTTATTAACTATTTTACTCTGTTAGTCTTCTGAGCATCTGTTTTAACAAATGCCTAATTCATCTTAGTCAAAATTAACCCCTGTTTCCTACTTATATATCCCCTGGTTAATACTCGGATTTTTTTTAGTTATCCCCACCAGTAGGGAAAGTGGTATCTACTGGTTCTAATGTATTTTAACTGATTTACGTGTATTCGGTAGGGATAAGATTAATATAAGGCAATACTTGCATTAGTGACCATTGGTTAATTGGAAACTAGGGACATAAAGATTACTCGCCTAGTCCAGGAGGCTCTAAGCTACATTAACACGCAACTGCACCGATACTTATCCAGTCGAAGCGGTGCAGACCTAGACGGCAAGCACATTAGCTTCCCATCTGTCTTTATCTACGTACCCAAGTAGGAACACGGACCAACAGGCACCCCGCCGCGATCTATCTTAATTCACTTACCGCCCCATCCAGCGAGAATCGAGAAATGATACTCGAAACGAGAAATGAGACGTGAGCCAATCGAGTTATGGCCCTCTGTAAGTTTTGCACTCACGTTTCGGTTAAATTAAATAACTGGAAAGACGCTGTGATTTTGCACCACTACGATAATAGGTTTTATCTAATAATGGAGCGTTGACCTTAGTGCGGGCTTAGCGATCCATACTAATTTTGTTACTGCCGTTTGAGAATTATTGCATAAGTGATTCTAAGCTAAAATTATCCACATGCTGGAAAAAGTAAATAATTTTACAAAATACATTATTTTAATACTTTAACTACCGGCCTACAAAATTATTTAAAAAAAATTGTGAATTATTAAATCAAAATAATTGAAAAGTAAATGAACATATATTAGGTTTATTTACTTTTCGATTATTATATATTATGTTTATTATATTTAGAGTTGTCTAACGTGCTATAAATTGTAGAATATAACATATCTCTAACTAAAAATAAATAATTTATAATTCAAGATAAAAAAAATCGTAGGTCACCGGTGACGCGGTAGTCAAAGTATTAAGAACACGTTATAAATTATTAATCATTAAAGAGTACTAATGTTGTTCAGTATTAAGACTACAATGTTAATAAAAACTGTTTTCCACAATAAAACTTAACGTGTTGTAAAGATGAAAGTTAAAACCGTAATTTAATCCTAAAGGCTTTGAATGAGGTTTAAACCTCAATTCCAAACAGGTAACATTTCCCAGGAAACCTCATTTCTTTCCAATAATCTAGGAACCCAATCGCAAGAAACGGGACTCAGTACCTAATCTAGTTACGAACCGAGTAGTTATGCCCCGACAATGCGGGATCTGCGGGGTCTCCTGTTGCCTGCAGCTGCTGATGCAAAGGGATTTAGAGTTTATTCCTGGAAGTTCCTGGCAGGAACATGCACGTTGATTTTAAAATTTAACAGAAATCAGACCTCATGATATGCTTGGCTCTGATTCTGAGTAAAGCAGCTTAAGCATTCGTGTTACAAAATATCCAAAACGGATCGAGATTAGAGAATAGGCAGCAGATTAGAGATAAAATATATTTAAAGTGATCAATATATTCATACAATATTACACATACATCTCCTCACACAATATTTACCACGTACGGGATAAAAGCCGTGACTTATAACGCAGGATACATAGGCACTTCATAATGGACGATTGAGCCCATATTAAAGCTTAAAACATAATTTAAAAGGATTCATCATAAAAAATTGGTCAATATTTAAAAAATCAAGCGACATTTTCATTTGCCTAGCAATTACTTGCTTTTCTAAAGAACACTTACTTAACATATTAACCATTGTGTATTCTTATCTGCCTGGATTAGGATCAGAAACTATGCGACGTTACCTCTCGTCTCTAAAAACACGACAAGCCATTGGGACTGCATATAATCTCGTGCCACTCAAGTTCCGATATGACCGATGGCCACGAAAGACAGCAACTTATTAATTTCCGCATTGCGTCCCATCATTAACATACCAAGTACTCAGTCATCTCATATTCCAGCTATTTATTACGGTATCACGCCAAAGAGCTACATTTAAATATTTAAAATAATCCAGGCACAAAATGTCGTCACAGAAACATACTCCATCATTTATGACGACGTAAAATTGGATCCCGATGTTTCTGGGAGCCAATCTTGTGACCAAACGAAGTTGTGATTTCGGTAAAACATTTTTCATTACATTTTTTTTGTTTTATCCGTTTTGAGTTTCCTAGATCAATATGTTAGGTTGATATTAAATCGAATGTTTCAAATAAGCCAGACAAAGACTGAAGGCACGTTTGGTGGGTTAAACATGTGATTTTGTATGTTATCTGGTCCCTATTTGATTTATTAGCCACATTTAACTTTCATTGTTACATTTTACTTTACGTGAATTAATAATATTACATTTTAGGCATATACATACATATTTAATAAACAGGAAAATGCGATCTCGTAACAATATGTTACTAGGTTAGAAGTTTACTTGGCTTCACACCTGCGGACACAAAAAGTAACATTTCAAATATCTCGCATTTCCCAGTCTAAAGAAGTTACCATACATTTTTACTTCAGCCGCATTTTAATTCCAACTTTTTCAATAGAGAATAGCTCGACCGTCCCCGGCATAGGGCCGTCGGTGACAAATGCGGCGTCAGATTTATAGTGCTCCGGCGCAGAAGTGGAGCTACTTTTGATATATGCCTTTTAAGTGCTTGTTACCAGGGAATAGTTTCAACGCAAACTTTATTTGCTCCACGACGCCCAGAGACGTTTACAGCGCCATTCAGATTGATTTTAATGTAACCTTTGTAAGACGTAAATCTATTTTGATCTTCGCTCTATGATGTGATTGATTTATGCTCCGTATGTGGGCCTGGACGTTTTACGGCTGCTAAGATGAACGGACGTTAAAGTGACCACATTGAAGAGGATGAGATGAATGGGGTATTTAAACATTATTATGTTCAGTTTGTTTTGTAGTCAGCTAGTGATATATTATTTAACATTTATCATGTCTGAACAGTAATAATATTTTTATTGCATAATTTAGTTCATATAACTACGTAAATATCAGTTCGGTTTACTTCATAGTCCCAACTATTTTTAGGATGAAATGATTTTGGACATAATAGAAGAAAAAGATTCAATGTCATGATGCAGCAAATCGAAGTCATCATCATTAGTCTTTTACCGTCCATAAATTATCATGACCGAACAGTCAAGCCACGACAAAGAGGCTAGCCATTCCATAATTTGTAATTGTCTAATGAAATCGAATCACCGTTTTCCGCGCCAGCCACTCTAGTCCATTAATACTGTACCAACAATGGTGTCAAACACACGTTTATCAGTCATTGCGCAGTCATTTGTCAGCGGCGAGGGCGTAGCACGGTTAAACGGGCATAAATCAGCGTTCGGTGAAACAATGGTCGCGCGAGCGGCGCGGCATCGGGAGCCGCTTTGTGTAACGAGACTAGAGATTTTACGGCTGCACAGGACGACTGCGACTTGAACACATTTACAGGAACTACCTAATGCAGTTGGCGGGAGATGAGGCCATTAATTGCGTCCTTATGGAGTTTATCAGGAGCGTCGATAGCGTCGATAGCATGCGAGAGATAACTTACGTTCACGTACCGATCTGCTTTCAAATTTGAAATTCATAATGTACGTTTTATCAAAGTCTTGACGGTGAAGGGTAAGATCGTGAGGAAACCTACACACCTGTGAGGCAATTTTAAGAATGTGTGAATTCACCCAACTCACTTGACCATCGTGGTTGACTGAGCCCTGATCGCCTGATGCTAGACTAAGAATAGGTTCATACCCGTCTGTAGTTACGTACATGGGCTAAATAAAAAAAGTATGTACGCACATATATCTAGTTGTAATCAATTGATGGTGATTAAAAGGTTTAGTACCCTTAACACAGTTACACTGCCAGTAACCAACGTTCAGTTTTATTACGTGGTCATTCCTACAATTGGCTACAATCACCATAAAAGTTATTGCTTGATATTAATATTGTAATATTCATCTTTCTGTTATGATGTATTCAATTAATACGGTGACAATAAAATATACTAATAATAAACGCCCACAATGTATATCACTGCTGATGAAATTAGAACTATAAATACGAATGTGATCACGATAGTAAAATGAAATTCATTGCTCGTAGTAAACTGTAAAACAACTATAGGGATTACTGTTATAGAAATAACTATACGGTCCGCATATCAAAAGCTGCTTTATTAATCTATGACTAGTGTATTTATCTCCTACACTAAAAAGGTATGTGTAATCAAATCTATATGATAGTTCTTAGAATGTATTGCATTGATTACAGCCTAGCCTATACTTGAGAAATATATTTCTGATGAAAAATGCTCAAGCATGCAAGAGAGAACGACTTTGCAAGAAATAGAACAAGTTTTGATTTAAAGTTTTGATGGAACATTCAATCTCAATCAACTATCACAATGTATTGGAAGTTCAATACCATTGAACAAAGTTATAACGTGAATGTTCAAATTTCTTAGCGACGTTTCACCTCAAGCGACTTCTTCTAACGAAAACACACTTACTTTTTTTTTACTTTAATGTCAGCCATCAACAAATTTACTGCTTTATTTGTTAAAAATAAATAGGTGTAACATGATTTTATGTAAACGATCCCACGATCACAACCCAGCTCAAACCATCTTCATCAGAGACCACACTTTTTAAAAAATAAAAATGTTAAGACGGTATTTAACGCTCAATAACATAAAGCTGAGCAGTCCTCGCTTCCTGTCTCAAATGAAACCCAATCAATAGCACGAGTATTCGGTTTCACCAAAACAGTTCAAAGAACCGACTGCCACGAAGCATCGTTAATCATCTCCTTTGGTCGTTTGAATGGAGAACGCGATTAAAGGATTCGATATTGTTCTCGATTCGAACTTTTAATTTTCATGTGACGTAACGAACTGGCTGGAAATAATGAATAGAAGTTTTTAAACTTTTGTTAAGAAACTTCGAGCCCTGTAAAGAGAGCGTCAGGTTCTATCTAAACTAAATTCTACACGCGAGTATCGTCTGTGCTTAATAAAGTTCGCGCAATTTATAGACAAATATATAATTTTAAGTAATATAAATTAAGTAAGAGGATTTTATTTTAAAAATTATGCGACGTCAGCTGCTACTATGTTTGTATGTATTGTTAGGATAGATATAATAAATAGATAATATAGAGTAGTTCATTGTTATAATGAATAATATTATTTACGCAGGTAATTTATTATTTAGTTAATTACATTAATTCATTTAATAAATAGATATTATAATTTAAATGACACTTCCGATTTTGGCGCTATCGTCACGGCGAACGAACAACGCGCATGGCAAGTGTTAGGATAAATAAATAGATAATATAGAGTAGTTCATTGTTATAATGAATAATATTATTTACGCAGGTAATTTATTATTTAGTTAATTACATTAATTCATTTAATAAATAGAAATTATAATTTAAATGTCACTTCCGGGTTTTGTCGCTATCGTCACGGCGAACGAACGATAGCGCACATGGCAAGTCAGTCGTCAGTTGTGCGCTGCGCCGGAGATATCGTTTAAAGCTAAAGTGGTGTTGTGATACAGTGAATGTGGAATGAAGTGTCGTGTGATTACGTGGTGGATAAAAACAGGTAGTAACTATGTCAAATTAATTGTTAAAGCTTATAACGAATTGGTGGCAGATGTATTGGTGAAAATATAATTCGTTTCATAACTCAACAACATTCGTTTTATTTATAACTCGTAGTAGGCCTATTTCAGTATAAACTAATAATTTGGAACATTCCATTTTAATTTTTTTTCCATACACGAACGGGACTTATTATTCAAGAACATTTCAATCGGCAGATGAAATTGGTGCAATTCGGCGAAAGTTCGTTAAGTTTATCATTGTTACTAGGGAACCTGTTGTACCTTGGACAGTGTTGTACCTAGGACAATTGTATTTTTTCGTAAACTACCGCGCCTTACAATAATATTGTATATGGCAGTCAAAGCCTGCTTTGATAAGACTCACGTGAAGTTAGTTGTGATTCGCCGGCGCCGGGTCAATGCAGTTAAAAAAGGTAATTTATTATTTTTTGCCTTAAAAGTTGTTTTTTGGAATTTACTTACGGACTCTTAATTTGTCACGATACGTATTTATAAAATATCTTTTACTTCCGATATAATCTCAGTTTATTAAGGTTTTAGATAGTATAGTTGTCAGAACCCAACCTCAATTTAAAGTGTGTTTAAACAAGTTGTAACTAAAAATTGTAATGATGTTGTACCTTGGCCCCCCAACTGAGTATGTACCTTGGACATAGATAATACATAGATAATTTTGATATAGATAATATAACCTTATAAAAACATATTTTTTGGTTTTATTTTTATTCCATTTATATAAGGCAAAAAATAAATATTTAAATATGTGAACATTTGTTATGTTATTGACACAAAATAAAGAGACAAGAGACTATTAATTAAGTTAACTGTTAATCTGCTATTTACATTAATGTTTTTGTTGATTACAGGTATGAACATTATTGTTGTACTTACCTATATTAAAAATAGAACTCTGCTGCAATTGCTAGTGTTTATTTTCATTCTACCCTGGAATGTTCAAAGTACAACTGGAACGGTCCAAGGTACATCAGGTCTGTTGTACCTTGGACAGTTTTCCCATTTTTTTTTAAAGTTGCTTTTGTTTCCAGCTTTACCGAAAATCCTCATATTTTATGTATTTATTATAAAGTTGATTTATTTATTTATTTATTTATTTATTTATTACACACACTAACAGAGTTACAGTAGGTACAATATAAGACAAAATGCTAATAAACTCTATTTAGGCTGTAACTCCACTTTAAAGTGTAAGTTGAGTAACTGATCTTTCCATTATTCCTTATTTGACGGATCTTATTCTTACCATTTATTTATAAAAAATAAAAATATCAAAAACTGGCCTAGGTACAACAGGTTCCCCTACTAATATCGCATACATTGTACACATCACAAGTTCATCATTGTTACATACCTGCATTTACTCAGAGTGTACTGCTTAAAGCGATCGCCAACAGCGAATACGATATAAAACCTACTCCAACAAGTCCTAAGCCGCCATCGACAAGCTAAAGTGTCGGATCGTAGAATAACCCCCGCGAATGCATTCGCATTTAGCGGCGGCAGAGGGCGCTCAAGGGCTCTCGAACATCTGTCGCGAGGGCCGCGATTGTCTCAATGGCCCTTGCTACTCTACGCCGTTTTAACTCTAATACACCCTGTGCTGTGAAAGAGTAGCATTGCCAGGGGATTCCCCCGTATTAATAAGCAGCGATGAAAATATATATGCTCGGAATCAAAAGTGGTAAAGAGCTACCTCAGTGGAAATCTATTATGTGTAAAAATACTACTTAATAGTCTCTGCTTCAAACAACTACTTCAACTTGTGAATAACTCCCGATAACCCTCGCTAGCATGCGACCATTTTATTTTATTCAAATTTAATGAAAACGTCTGTATGCTAAGAAATACTGTTCTTTGCTTGTGACTTACTTCAATTTATATGACATAAATTATGAATTCCTATCATATTATCTATCATTTGACTCCTAAGGAAACTCAACAAAAGCATCAATGGCCAAGCGGTTACGGTCGCTGCCTTGCGACAGAGCTTAGTTGCCAGTTCATTCAAACCTCTCTACGTACAACTGTGTTTTTCAAATTTGAAATTCATAATATGTATGATTATTGCCTCATTAACGAAGGAAAACATCGTGAGGAAACAAACCTGCACACCTACGAAGAAATTCTAAGGTTATGTCAAGCTATCCGAACTTGGCCAGGGTGGCTGCCTAAGGCCTTATCGTCCTTATTTAGGGTAGGCCCGTGCCCCAGCAGTGGGGACGTATAAGGATTTAAGGACTGATTATGATGAAAATCAACTATTCAACATTTTTGGCAGTATTCATGAAAACAACTTCAAGAATTAATATTCATAGTCAAATAAGTATAAAGAAAAGAATTTTTAAACTATTGCCTTTTAAACACACAGTTTACATGTCTTCCGAACACTTGGCGCCGTCCCAACTTCGACAAAGCAACATTTGAGTATCTGAAAGCCGTCCATGAATACATTACATTTGTCACACGGAGACTACACGCATTTTGTACAAGTTTTCATGAATTTTAAAACTTTCCACAAATTGTTTAGTCGTGTTGAAAGGATTTTATTGGATGGAAATCGTCGACAAGTTAACGGGGATTTGTTTGTAGTATGCGTCCTATGCGGTGCTAAAAATCGGAAAGTTTCTTCATGGAATTTTGTGGGAATTTGCAACTACGAGTATGTTTTCGACAGTTTCTTCTAAACATACATTTAGAATGGCTTAGATTTGTGTAACAAATTAAGTTATGAACTTCGGACTGTAGGCAACTTGCACATTTCCTTTATTACCCTAAATTATGCTTCTGTTATAAATATGAAAATAAATATTGAGGAGAAAGGCCCTACTAGTCTACTTACATTACTATCTTGTTCACCCATGTAAGCGAATTTAGGAAACGAGCCACCATTTCTCGTGTGAAACACTGTACGTACACAGCGTTAATAATGTATAACACACTTGTTCTTACATCAAGATCTAAAAGACGTAGGCGCGTAACTAACACCGCTTTTAATTACCGCAAACAACGAACCGAGTGCGTAATTAATGCTAGCGGAGCCGCAAAGGGCGTTCGCGCTATAACGCTCCATAACGCGCCATAACGCGTCATAACGCGCCACCTGACCGGGTGCCATTTAGAACTCGAGCGCAATTAGCTCAATTGTAGCATAATGAAGCTCACCACGCACACTCTATTCCAAATTGTGTGAAACATTCAGAAACAATTTGCTTTGCAGTTGTAGACATCTGGTTAATAAAATGGCTAAGATGGATTTTCTGTTTAAAACGTGCAACATTACTAAGTTTTATAAACTTTTATAAATCCAAAGTGCACGACTTGACTTATTTTAAATCATCACGTACTCGGTAAAAAAATTTACTTTAGTGTCTTGCCTTCTCGGTAGAATCGGCATTCCGAACTGGTAGTCGAATCACACTATTGGCTATTGATAAGTTTATATCAAGAACTAAAATAACTAGATTATATTTTTTTAGTGATTCAAGAAAAGGCAGATCAAGAAAACAAAAACCGGATGTCCTTACATTTGTGTAAATCATGTAGCAGAAGCGAAGCAATACACAGACAGATATCAACAGAACCTCCTTGAAAGCCGCCCCGCGCAACCCTATTTACTAAGTCGGGCAAACACAAAGCAAGATGAAGATAGGACTCAATTCCTCGGCAAGGGTTTTTTGCCCTAAATACGTCCCGTCAAAGGGCCGGTGACAAACGGATTCCGGCCGGAGGCGCGGTCGCTAACAACGTTGTACGCACGGGAGGGATTTAGGAGAGGACCCGCTAATGTGAGAAAAAGATATTTATTGAATGTGTTATGATGTAGAGAGAAGTTTAGTGCCGCTTGTCCGGAAACCTGCTCGCTGAGCGACTTGATGGGTGCCTCGAGAGAACGCGATTCGTGTGACCGAATACTGGGCCGATCACATTTGATTTTGCCATCGACTCGATTAGAAGAAGAAGAAAGGATGCATGATGAAATGAGAATCAATTAAGATTTTTCACTGAATAGTGATGTACTATGAACCAACTGACAGTAACAATTTACACATCACACACACATCTGCAATAACTAGAACACAACTCAAACAAAACGAGATGCCCAATTAAACATCTGACAAAAGTAAATAGTAACAGAGCCCACGACCAAAATTTTTGTCTCATAGCAATACGGCCAAAACCGCATCAAATCGATAGATAAGATTATTCTGAACTCGAAAATACCAATATCAGACATTTTCCGCGTAGCGTTTGATCTGACCGAATTTTCAAAATTGTCAAAGAATTTTACCGAACTGCATCATAGCAATATGTCTGATTTGCAGACTGTAGTTAAATGATGATTCTGAGATACCGGAAACATATTTTTCAGACGTTAGTGGTGTAGCGCAAACCCGTAAAATCACTTAAAAAGATTTAAATTGAGACAAAAAAAATGTCTCATAGCAATACGTCTGAAAATCTTTTTTATTAGTAAATTTTGGTTATTTGATGCGAACAAAACAATTTTCAGACGGAAATGTGGACGCATAAAATTTTGAGACCGTTTTGAAAATGTTAACAAATTTTACCGATCGGTATCATAGCAATATGTCTGAAAATTGCTAGACATGATAGAATAAGTTGTCCACATGTGCAAAAAATTTATATCAGACAAATGAAGTGTAGCATCTTTTCTATCAGACAACTTTTCGATACTCAGATATCATTTAAGAATCGTATTGAGGTATCTTGAATGAAACCAATGAATAATAGTAAGAAAGGGGCAGGGGCGTAACAAGCGATGAGGCTGTTGAAATTAAATACTGATTGATTTGATAGTTTTGGTTTTATTGCAAGCACACTTGTTATTTTCGTTTTAGCATATACTCCATATGCTACACTTAAAGTGTCTGAAAACAGGTTTTTGGTAATCAAGGCAGCAAAACGAAAAGTTAAAATTATCCGTATTGCTATGATACAGGTCGGCTAAATTTGTTGACATTTTCAAAAATGCGCTCAGGCTATGTGCTACGCACAAAATGTCTGAAAACAAACTTTTTCGTAATACAATTATAAAATCTATGTACATTATCACTATCAGACGTATTGCTATAATACCGACTGCCTTTTTTTGACACAGCAGAAATGGCCTCCCACGCAGTTGCTACACTTTCGACCGTTACTATATACCTAGTCGGGTTCAGAATCATACAATCTAAAGATTTTATAGGGTTTTTGCCGTATTGCTATGAGACATGGTTTTGGTCGTGGGCTCTGTTACTAAAATGTGAACTCACGATCTAGTGTCTTAGTTTTCTTCAGGCGGCTATGTAGCTCAACAAATCCCATCGGAGGTTAAGGATTATGATCCTACCCAACTCTTTTTTAACCAACATTTCTTTTTTTTCATCAGTTTTGAGGAAGTGTAATCTACTTCATACAGAATTCACAATTTTTTACATGAATATTTTTCAACCGCAGTAAATATGCCGCAAAAACTATCCCGTATGTTTCCACACCAAAAACCTCCAGATATTCACGGCACTTCGGGTCAAGAATGGAATTTTGGCACTTTTCTTTGGACACTATTATTGTCCCTTATCCCGTAGGTCAATTGCAGAATTTGTTCCAATACTAATAACGGAAGATCGTTTCTTATATTCCTAAAACCCTGGAGCTACAACGATATTCCCCAGACCAGCGTAATTACAGGTAGGGAGCAATAATAAAAAAGAATAAAAGTGGATAGCTTTCTCAGTGGAATTCTATTGTACATTTTTGCATCTAATGTTACTATAAAGTTTTACAATGTCTATTATTTACAAAAATATTATTATCTTTTAGTTCAAACAAAATCTTACATGGTTTCCATAAAATTTACAAACCATCTGAGTATTTCATTAGGTCTTTTTTGCGATGCAAAAGATTTTTATGTTTGCATGGGACTAAACACTAAACAAAATAGCAACCGTAATGAAATGTCTCACGTTTTTTAATGTAACTCACCCTAGGTTAAGTAATTCAAAACAAACTTGTACTAAGCACGCTAGCCTAGCTTGGATGTATCACAGGGCTAAGGTGGTGAGAACATCACTAGTTAACAAGTGTACTTAGTTACCTCGACACTATCCGACTCACCGTGACTGCTAACTATCTACTTCGCTAAATCGAGGCGAGGACTACGTTTGAGCTTTACTGAATTCGGCTTATTTACCACTCTGTGGATTTAAATAATCAACTTTATTTACTTTTATATATAACGGATCACCGAGCGAATGAGGCGGAATTGCGTCGGACCCGTTATCCATCCTGACGGGTATGTCTAACAGTTGGAGTTAAAATAATATCACTCGTATAGTTGCTGAACACTATTTTAATTATTGAAACACGATAACACAAACTACGTAAACAACAAATCAATTTAGAGCCAATGGGTTTGCGCGCGCGGTACCCGCCCAACCGTGCATTCTTTTCGAATGACAGCGCAGGCGCGTCACGTTCACAACTCCATTCGGTGTTAGCCGCTCTAAAAATAAAATCAACGCAAATTGTATTCCACATCGATTATCGATAATTATTAATACGGAAATTATAATCAAATAATTAATAACTGCAAGCGAAAATCGACAACGCGCCGTCACGGCCGTCCTGCATCTTCACACGTCCTCGTGTGTGATCTCTTCAGTTTCTGTGAACAAACAAGGACCAAGTTGTATGCTTCATTTATCACTCGGTCATTCTGACCACTGTAAGTGTACCCAAAGGTATTGCACCCAGCCTTACATATTTCACACAGACTTACAATCTCGCAGAGTTACAACTACACTGAATTACCGTCACAAATAACTATTGTCACACAGTTACCTACTAGTATTAGGCCAAATACTTCTCTCTAAAACACAGCTTATCACTATGCGCTAGTGCTACCTAGATTTGTAGAACCACACAGATACACACACACATACACACGGATCATCAAACGCACCACTAAGATCAATACACAAAACCACTGCCACACAGGCTATTGCCACTCAGGCTATTGCCACACAGGCTATTGCCACACAGGCTATTGCCACACAGGCTATTGCCACACAGGCTAATTCTACACAGGACTTTGCCACATAGGCCATTGCCACTGAGGCTAGAGTCATAGGGGCTAGTGCCACAGAGGCTTGTGCTACAGATACTAGTGCCACAGAGGCTAGTGCCACAGAGGCTAGTGCCACAGAGGCTAGTGCCACAGAGGCTAGTGCCACAGAGGCTAGTGCCACAGAGGCTAGTGCCACAGAGGCTAGTGCCACAGAGGCTAGTGCCACAGACGCTAGTGCCACAGAGGCTAGTGCCACAGAGGCTAATGCCACAGAGGCTAGTGCCACAGAGGCTAGTGCCACAGAGGCTAGTGCCACAGAGGCTATGGTAATACTGACTTATAGAAGTGATCACTCACCATCGCCGTCACTGGAACGTCCTGACTCAATGCTGTTTGTAGGTACTTCCAACCCTACATTTAACTCCAATGGGACGTAGCATTCAGGCATGGGGCGTATGCGATCATGTGCATACTTATAAGTTCTATTGGAGTCTAATGCTTTTAACAAATACCTGTCACCATCAAGCAGCTCTCGGATTACATATGGCCCTTTAAATTTAGGCTCTAACTTAGTTTTATTACGTTCGTGGTTCTCAAGAAGAACATAGTCACCAACTTTAAAGTTCTTAACTTTAGCTTTATTTTTATCAAATCTAGCTTTCTCAATGGACGCGCTTGCTTCCATTTCTCGCGCAGCGTGCTCTCTTACAACATCCAAGTCTACTTCAGGCTCATCAGTGTCCAAGGTCATCAATTGCAACGGTCTAGCTACCTTTCCTATAAGAAGTTCAAGGGGGCTGGCTTTTGTTATTCGATTGTGTGTACAGTTAATGGCAAGTTGAGTTTCAGGTAGAGAGGATTGCCATGATTTTTGGTAACTTGTCTCAATTGTGGTTAACATATTTTTTAGCGTGCTCATAACCCGCTCAACCTGTCCGTTAGCACGACTACTACCCGTTGCAATAAGATGTAGGCCAATGTTATGTGCGGTACAAAAGTCCTTAAATTCTTTTCCTGCAAAGCACCTACCCTGATCTGCAATAATACGCACCGGACATCCAAATAGTGAAACGCTTGCTTTAAAGCGGCCTTGGAATCTATATTAGAAGTATGATGTAAGAGTACATACTTTGTAAAAGCGTCGATAGTCACGAACACATACTCTTTTGAATCCTTTTTGCCGCTTAACTTGCCTGTCGCATCCATGTGAATAGTATGCCAGGGTATGGTTACTTTAGGTATCGGATGTAGTTCCGCCTGAACTTTACCCGAATGCGACTTAGATACCCTGCATGCTATGCAATTATCGACAAATTTCCTCACGTATTTGTTCATATTTGGGAACCAATAATGACAAAAAGCCTTTTCCAACGTTTTCTCCCACCCCAAATGCATTATGCTTTCATGCACGTGGTTGATAATAGACCATTGAAATGCTCTAGGAATTATTGGCAACCAAACACTTCTGTTATTTCGTTCAATCTTGCGATGCAAGACACCTCGTCTCATCTCATACGTCTTAGCTACGTCATCGCTTAGTTCATTATTTTGGTGCTTAACAATAATGGATTTTATTTCTTCATCTTTTTCTTGCTCTGCTTGCAACCAAGAATCCGAAATTTCCGTCAAGTTAACACGCTTTTTGCTGAACTTTTGATACGGGTGCAGATGTAGAAGGCGGTAGTGGGTTTCGTGACAAAAAAGTCTACATGGCCCATATTTTTGCCCTGACGATACTCAATGTCGAATTCAAAAAGTTTGTAGGAAACACCACCACCTATGAACTCGTGGGGTGAGGTCTATTTTTGATTTTGATGCCTTGACTGCATTGCAATCTGTTACGACTACAAACTTTCGACCATGCAAGTAGTGGCGAAAATGCTTTACAGCATTTACTACTGCAAGAGTTTCCAGCTCGTATGAGTGATATCTGGACTCAGCGCTGGAGGTTCGGCGGCTAAAGTACTCAACTGCGTGTGATTTTCCATCAATTTTCTGCATTAATATGGCCCCGTAACCTTCAGCGCTGGCGTCAGTATGCAACTCGATAGGCCGGTCAGGGTCAAAAATGGTCAAAACAGGTCTGTTTGTCAGTATTCTAATAATCTCTGTCCTAATTTTCTCAAACGATGGTGTCCATGTTATTTTGCCTTTTCCAGATGTCAATCGATAAAGAGGAGCGGTCATTGTTGAGAAACCAGGTATAAATTGCCTAAAATAGGACGCCAAACCTATAAATTGACGTAACTGAGTGACGGTCTGAGGTGGTTGAAGCTCTGTCAATGCATTGATTTTACGTGGATTGGGTCTTATTTCTCCCGCAGATACGTGGTATCCAAGAAACTCAACTTCGGTCTTCAAGAATGAACATTTTTTAAGATTCAAGGAAAAACCAGCATTCGTCAAAGCTGATAGCACTTGGTGCAGACGGTCAAGCCCTTCCTCTATTGTACGAGATGGTACGATGACGTCATCGATATAGACAACGGCAAACGATTCCGTAAGATCTCCCAGAGCCTTATTTATAGCTCGTTGGTACACCGAAGGGGCATTTCGAAGACCGAATGGCATTGCCAAATATTCAAACTGCCCATCCGGCGTCACAAAGGCTGTACGCTCAATAGACTCTCTCTGGACGGGGATCTGGTGGTAACCACTGGCCATATCCAACGAAGTAAAGAAGTTGGCTCCTGTCAGGCGCCCTATCTGATCAGAAATTATCGGAAGAGGGTAACGATCAGGTACAGTATTGGCATTCAATTCGCGATAGTCTACGCAAAGACGGTCCGAACCGTCTTTCTTTGTGACCAATAAAATTGGAGAAGCATAAGGTGAACAGCTTTCCCTGATGATACCCGCCTCCAACAACTCTTTAACTTTAGAACGTACTACCTGCCTTTCATCGGGGCTCAACCTATATGGTCGTCGTTGTACAGTGCGGTTTGGATCAATCAACCTAATTTCTAATTGCCCTGTACTAACCCTGCCCGTTGGAGTGCCTTCTACAAAGTACTCAGAATTCCCCTCGAGCAACGTAATTAATTGGTCCCGGTATTCTAAAGGAACATCACTATTGATATTGTTAAAATCATTAACTTTGGAGCCTACATCACAAGTGAATATTACTTTAGACTTTTTCATTACAAGTTTGTTTTCAAAAATTTCAACCGAAAACCCCAAAAAAGTAAGTCACGTCCAATCATGATACTTTCCGGAATACAGTGATCAGGTACTACATGAAATAATAATTGAAATGTGTGTCCCTGTATCGAAATAGTGGATAGTATCTGAACATTACATTGTACACTAGACTGACCGATACCCAACAGAGTAACTAAATTATGCTGCCTCTTACCAGGAAAATGATTTGCTAGACTTTGCATAATTAGAGAGCACTCAGCGCCAGAATCGAAGCAAAATGAAAACTTCTCACCGGTCTCAGTTGAAAGCTGATCCGTAGCTGGCTTAATGGTGCAGGTATTCACGCGGTGTTCTTGCTGACTTCCGCTCGTACTAGCTTCTTTCCTGGGGCAATGCGGAGAGATGTGTCCCTGGTCGCCGCAATGGAAAACAGGTCGGCAGTAGTGTTTTCTTCGTCATGATCCTCTCAGGAAGCTGTTGAGTCGTACTTGCCGCTGAAAATGGGGGTCTTGGTTGAGAAATGTTACTACGATTATTTTTAGATTGACACTCGACCGCTACATGGCCTGGCCTGCCACAATTATAGCAGCGACGAGCTATTTGGTCTAATCTAGGCTTCTTCGGGTCACTAGGCGTATTAAATTTGTCCTGGATCGGATTTGGTGTTCGCTTTCGGTAAGTAAAAGCCATTAACTCTTGCTGTAACTTCACTCGAGTATCAATTTCAGTAGTAAAGGCTAATCTTTGCAGCCGTGGTTCAACCTTAGCGGCATGCGCTATAGTTACCGCAATAGCTATCTGTTCGTTCGATAAGGCACGCCATTGACTCAATAATGTGCTCAAAAATCGACTGGCATACGATGACAAACACTCTCCTTCTTTTGGACTTTCATTAAAAAGTTTATACAAGGTCGCGGCTGGTGTTTCCACAAAATCAAAACGAGCCAGAAATAAATCTCTCAATTGAGGCCATGTTATACCAGGGAAGCTATTCTGAGATAGCCATGAAGCCGCCGGCCCTTTTTACCCGACTACGGCAAAGCAAAAGGAGGGTTATGATTTTGACAGGCTATGTATGTATGTATGTATGTATGTATGTATGTTTGTATGTATGTATGTATGTTCATCTGTTTCCACATAACTTCTAAATTGCTTGTCAGAATTCGACAAATGACATATCATTAGAAGCGTCTTAATTGTCCGCTGGTTATAGGCTATAAAGGGTTTCACAAAATCTAATGTGGCGCCCACTAGCGGACAAAACATACAGAGTAAAAAAATAAAGTTAAGATAAATACGCCGTGTTTGGTATCATTGGAAAGCGCTTTACTTGTACATTTTAAATATATATATATTACTAGCATTTGCATGTGACTACGTATATTCATGGACTGATTGCATATAGTTCACATCTTTTCGTTTGATAATATTATGCGCCACAAATACACTTTAACACCAAAATAGTACAAATAATAAAAAGTTAAAAACTAAAACCCAACTACGACAAAAAACGACGCTGAAAAAGTATAAAACAAGACTTTTAGAACACTGAACTGAACAAAGTTGCTTATGTAGTTCCAAGTAAATGGACACAGTAGACTCTACCAAAAAATGCTTATGTTGAAAATTGACAATAATGTCATACAATACTATTTTGAAGTATGCAATATTTACTATGTAGAGATAAGTTTTCATGTTTGGAAAGGCGTAGTCACACGTTCCATACACAAGTACCTACCTACCGTAGCACTTTGACAACGTGTGACTGCGGTTTTCCAAACATGAAAACCTATCTCTACATAGTAAATATTGCATACTTCAAAATAGTATTGTATGACATTATTGTCAATTTTCAACATAAGCATTTTGGTAGAGTCTACTGTGTCCATTTACTTGGAACTACATAAGCAACTTTGTTCAGTTCAGTGTTCTAAAAGTCTTGTTTTATACTTTTTCAGCGTCGTTTTTTGTCGTAGTTGGGTTTTAGTTTTTAACTTTTTATTATAATGATTTACTCATTGCAATAATCAGGTTACTGCTAGTTAACTGTTTTTCTTGCATGCATAAATCGACAGTATTGCACCAAGCGCGTGCATCACTATCTCGGTTATCAGGGTTAAACTCTGGAAAAGTCACTTTTGAATCGCTTGAACTTGGCTCTTTAATTGCACTAATCAGTTCCATCATTTGGCGCTGTTGCATTTCAAATAACATTTTCCAACGTTCAGATTCACTGTTTAGAGAATGATTGATACTCTGACCTGTTTGTTGCTGCTGATCCATGACGGGTAATCCCACTTCTGATAACGGATCACCGAGCGAATGAGGCGGAATTGCGTCGGACCCGTTATCCATCCTGACGGGTATGTCTAACAGTTGGAGTTAAAATAATATCACTCGTATAGTTGCTGAACACTATTTTAATTATTGAAACACGATAACACAAACTACGTAAACAACAAATCAATTTAGAGCCAATGGGTTTGCGCGCGCGGTACCCGCCCAACCGTGCATTCTTTTCGAATGACAGCGCAGGCGCGTCACGTTCACAACTCCATTCGGTGTTAACCGCTCTAAAATAAAATCAACGCAAATTGTATTCCACATCGATTATCGATAATTATTAATACGGAAATTATAATCAAATAATTAATAACTGCAAGCGAAAATCGACAACGCGCCGTCAGATACTTTGTAAACATTATGTAAAAAATATGACTTAAAACCTTTGTCTGACAGATTAATTCATCTACTACGTCAAAAGTAACAAGACCTTTTTTTAAATTGAGTTACTCTGATCACTAAAACCTGATAGTTCTCTCGACAATTCAGCTACCTAAAGAATAGTATTATTACAAGACTAAACCATTGTTCACCTACGACTCAAAGTCACTTTACAACCTCAGTGTTCACCGTTACACATTAAAATTAACCAGAAAGAATTTACTTACCCTGATGAAAAATTAAAAGCACCCAAAAGTTACAGAGAAAATAACGTCGCAATCTCCATTTTTGCAAACTTACTTTTATTGCCCAGCGTTGCTAGTCTGCATTTTAAATAATGAAAACAGTATTTAACATTTCATTTTACCATTCCGCGCGGATACAAAGAAACGCCGAAAAATATTTACCGAGCATTCTCGCAGTGACGTCACGTCCTTTTTTTATTTCCAATAGACTCCGGAGTCGTCCGTTAAAATATGAACCGACGGAATACGAATGTGCCCAACTTTAATCAACGTTACAGTTGGGATGGAGAATTTTCTAGAATTTCTGGTTGGGGTACCTATTTCTCCTTATTAACTTCCCACTTTGCCGAACGCCAGCCGCGTTTCGCTTGCAAATTCAATTTCTATTCGCTATCAGTTTTAGCCGGTCTCGTTTTCGGTCTGGATGTTTCTTCTGATGTGTGAATGGTGAGCTCATTGGATTCGGATTTGGTTTGAAAAAAGACTTGATTACAATTTTTTTGCGTAGCGCTTTCTCCGTGTGTAAATAATACTAAAAAAGGCTACTAAGTAATTATTACTGAAATACTTTTTCTTATTTTGACACAGGTTCCCTGTAATCATCAGTTATAGTTATAAAATTGTTTATCTTTTAAAATATAATATTACAGAGCTAAAAAAAGAAACTTGTCATTCAATTTGCATTGGAAGTCCTGTACATTAACAAAAACTAAAAAAATCTTTGACCTCACAAATACTAAGTTCACTGGTCCAACTGACCTTGCTACGTCGTCTTTCCATCGCACTGAAAAAAAAACTTGATACAATATCGGCCGCTCTAACGCTGAGCTGTATCTAGCAGCTTTTGTGCAGCGCTTTTACATTGTGACAGGAGAGCTTTTATGTTGCACGGAAGCTACGTTCACATGTCCCGTCTCTGTGTCTACGACAGGCGATAACTGGAGAATAGAAGACAGGTGTTAGGGTTAAAGTAGGTCGACGTGTTGAGTAAAGGTCAGTACTTATGTTGTTCATAATACATACGAGTAACTTAGCGCTGTTTAATAAGAAACTGAGGAACTATTGATAAGATAGTATGGTTACAAAGGAATCGCGCATTTCTCAAGCCTTTTTTAAACACATTATGTAAATTACATTTCAAAAAAGCATGTTTGGGTCATGATTTTTTTAAACTTAAGAGCAAATTGGTAAACCTAAATAATAAGCACAAAAACTTTGTGGAAACATTATTGAATCCTATCCTATCCTAGATGGTTGAATATCCGTCTTCATTATTTAGGTCTTACCTAAAATTATACAGCGGTCTCAGAATGAATATTGATTATAATTATACCATCAATATTAATTTTAGACCGCTGTGTAATTTTAGGGCTGACCAAATTTAAAAGCAACCACTTTGCCTCGGATCGCAACATTGAAAACTCTTTCAACGATTGTTACCTAAACCAAAACCTTTGCATTCTCGTATGCCGTAGCTGAAACTTTGATTACATTAGTTCCCGTGTCAAAAATGTCGACGCTATTTCTACGTATTCATGTTATTCCGTGGTCCGCGCTTCACAGGACAAACTTCAAATGCTATTGCTATTTTCAATTTCCGCCCGTCGACTATTTGAAAGTGTTATAGAGCGTAGGCAATATTGGCTCATATCGACACCGGCGCTGACTATTTGAGGGTGCATGAATATGAAAGGTAGAAAGGAATGTAAAGCAGCCATCTTGAAATAGGTCACTTGCAAACCAGATCGTCTAGCCATAACTCTGACCTGTATTCTTGATAACTCAACTCTATATTTAATAGTTAACATTTTTCGTTTTTGGTTTAGTAACAAATATAATAACCATTTATTTGGATATCTTAAAAAATGGTTACAATTAACTTAAATTAAAACTAATTTAACGGGTTAAACTGGCGCCTATTAGGATTCTAAAAATTATGATATTATGCTATAATGTTTGCGCTAAAAAAAAGACAATAATTGCGCCTACCATTGTTAGTCTTTAACTGTAAACCCACAAGAAACAATATTCTAAGAACATTACATTATAAGGAGACTTGGATTTTGTAGGTGAATAGAGTAAAGCACTCTGAAGAGCATAGACACTTAGATAAGTGAAACTCGTATGATTGTAAACGTTGTTCGGGTTGCGATACGTTGCTAAACTTCAGTATTAGTGACAACAGACTTTTATTCTCTACACTGAAGGGCGGATAAAGCACTCCAGTAGAATCGATTTTTCTATTGTGTCTTCGGTACAATTGTTAAATGCTGGAACTTTTAGTAAAGAGAACTTGTGAGCTATGATGTGTCAGAACGGACGTCTCCAACTACTCGTTGTCATCGTTTGTTAGCTCTTTACACGCAACGCCTTTTGGTATACAAAGTAAAGACATACAATTTCGTCGATATTTACAACTTTTACCAATAACTTAATGATTATATTGTATTCCACACGTAAAATCAGGAACAAAGTCCTGAATCGTGGTGGTTAGCGAAAACAGGTATAGTTAATTATTGAGCGCGTTTATGTATAGTATAAAGAAAGTAAAAGAAATGAATGTTAGAAATCTTTTATGCCTGTAGATAAAAGATAACTTTCGCATTTCAGTTATAGCAGTTTATGTTGTAAGTGCAAGCAATACACTGACTTGCAATATGTAAAACATATGAGTGCCTGATTTTGCGACACAAAGGGGCAATAGAGCGTATCACGTAAAGTGGACTTTTCGTTCAACAAGTCAGACGACTTGACGTTTTACTTTTTAAATTACTCTTCATAGTGACGTGGCGTTTGATGAAATTTTGAATCATATTTAACACCATGTATAAATACTGTTTCCTACAATAAAATACACGTTTCTGTGCTATTACTTTAGAAATAAAGTTCCGTAGATTTGACTAAATGTATAAAGGACAAATGTTATATCATAATTTTAAAAATAAGCAGAAATATCATGGATCGTGCGAGGCAGTCACATTTCGAATGAAATATAAGAATTTTATAATCTGTGAAGAGTGCATCATCGTATTTTTTACTTCCATATTTAATACGAATCGCGAATATGCAAGCGGCTACATCGTAAAAAATTTAAAAGTTACTTTATTACACCCTTACTATATCAATAAAATCCCCATTTCTTTCAATCAAGGGTATGTTTATGCAAAATGCGACTTATGGAGGGGACAATAGGATGCAGATTGCATTGTTGATACGGGTGCAGCGATTAGTGTAGGCTGTATCAGGATCCCGTACATCCGCAAGGAGACGGGAAGGGCGGGACACCCCTTATGTTTCATTAACGACGGTTTGTTGTAGACATATGTACTGTGTAGACATGGCAAAGAATATATTAAAAAACATATATATTTTACTGTGATGTAAAAATAAATGATAATGTAGTAGGATTTTTGATTTGATTGGGAAATACAAACGTGAAATCCAAAATATAGAAATGTCACTATATTTAATTCGCTAATGCTAACTTGTCAAATAGTACGCAAAACATTTTTGTAATGGACTTAAACTTAATAACATATTTAATTAATCAAGCCTTATACTTGAAGTATTGTATTTTCCTCTTTCTCCATATATGTTTTACTTTTCAATGACGTAAATATTATAATTGTAATAAAAAGCTGGAACAAACATTCGCTTACCCTTAGACGATACCAGTCAACGTATGACCAAAACCAGACAGTTCGTTCCCACAACTGATCCCATCTTGACTCACGCTATACTACGAGTACTACCTAATTTTGTCGTTTAATCCCATAATCCTAAACTAATGACATTTTTTACAGGGTCACTACTTCCTGGCCTTGAGTAGAGAACAGTGGATTGGAGTAGTCTTTTGCGCTGGATGATATCTTCATCATCATCTTCAGTCCATACGCGTCCCCACTGCTACGGGTCTACCCTAAACTAGGGCGATTAGGCCTTAGTCGACCACGCTGGCCAAGTGCGGGTTGATCGACTACACAACCTCAGAATTTCTTCGTAGGTGTGCAGGTTTCTTCACCTTTAAAGCGTCGAATGATGGAGCATATGAACTTCAAATTTGAAAAACACATTGGTACCTGGCGGGGTTTGAACTGGCGATCTCTTTTATGGCAAGCAACGACCTTAACCACTCGGCCATCCACGCTTTTTCTGGGTGATATGGGTTAAACAAAAAAAACAAGGTCAATAGTATTATCCACAGTAACTTCTACGACATTAGCAAGCCCGCACAGATCCTAGCCCGTGCCGACACAATGACCCCGCGTAAATCTCCCGTCCCTCGGACACCGGAATTCATAAATTATGATTCACTTGCTCACTGAAAACCTTTTTTATGGTAACGCTTATTCGGTGGAAAGCGGCCATTTTTATTTCACTCGTTTGTCGTTTAGCGTTCGCGTTTTATTGAAGGGGACGGCTGTCGGCTCCCTGTCTACGATCCGTTTGCGTATGTTGTTATGTTAGGAATCAGTCATAGAGTTTGCTATAACTTTCGTACCTAGAAAATGTTTTATTTTTTAGTCCCTCAGATAATCGTAGGTTTTGTAAAGTATTAAAGATATTCTTTTTTCCTAACTGACTTACCAAGATGGCTTGGAGTAGCCTCGTAGTCATCACCGGACTTGCGGGGGAGCGGATGGCTCTCGCCCCTAAAAATGTAAGGGTTCGAGTAATTTATAAATATTTTTAATAACCATCAATTGATATTATGTGTTCCTTTGACTATCAAATTTATTTCGCTAGATCAATTTGGTATGCTATAAAAAGATATAAAAATATATTTTTTTAATATTTCAAAATTGATACAAAAGAAAAAAAAGTTACATTTCATTTTCTTTTGTTTCCCGGTTTATCGAGCCGTCACGGTGTTCCGGTTTTTGAGTTCGGACACAAAGCGAATGATACAGAAGCGTTAATAAATGCTAATAAGCATTGTTTGTTGACAATCGCAACAACAAATAATTGCCAAGCGCTTTTTGTAGGCCCATAAAAGATTTAAACAATGGCTTTGAGTGATGATTGAGTGCAATTTTTTGCTACGTTTTTTTGTTGCGTACCTGGATATTTTAAGACTAGCTTTATACGTCAATTTTAATAGTGCTGATTGTCTTAAAATATCACGTAGGCAAGTTAATAATGATGAATTTCAGACATTTAAATCCGATAAACAATTACAACCTTTGTTTAAAACTCAACTTTAATTTTGTTCTGACGACCCGTGTATAAAACATCATAGTACAATCGAAGGGATAACAATAATGCATAAAGTAATTTTCACTCGTACCTTTTTAATATAAATACCTATACACGAGCACCTATACAATTGTGTTAAAAGCATAGTATTTTATGTTCAGCCTCAGCATATTCCCGGCTTATCACTTAGACATCCGCAGAATCTCCATAAAGCGTCGTATAAAAAGCGCGTGAATGTCATCACACTTCGTAAATTTTACGACATTTTGGCGCACACACGGGGTAAGAGATGTAAAACTCGTGTTTAACATAACATAATGGATCTCAGTGAGTCAGCAATCAAGGTTGATATTGGAAAATTAAAAAAATTAAATAAAAGTAGTAAACTATAACACACCAAATTAACCAGTAAAGTATCCTTTGGCAAAAAATCACAAGATAAATAAATTAAACAAACATATCAATCTAAGAGACGCCCATACACAAGCATTATATTTTGTAAGAGTGAGCGTAACTCGCTTCGCTTCGGTTTCAATCAAAAAAATCAAAATAAGTTGCGTAGTTTTGCAGATTTAAGCATACATACATACAGACAAACGTGGGAAGCGGCTTTGCTTTATACTATGTAGTGATTGGTATGAAGAAACTTTTTTCAACGTTTTCAAATCTAGAGTTAATGCCACTTCGTACTTGCTAGATAACTACGATAGTCAAGTTAGTCATAGTAATTGAAAGAAAACAGCCGCATAAGTAACAACAATGTTCTTATTGAACTTAGTTCCTCGTTATAAAGGGACTTCTAAGTGAAAGAAAAGAAAGAATACATTTATTGATCATTACAAGAAATATATTAACAAAAATAGACAAACATGCACATATTATGTATAATGATCAAAAGGTTCTGCCTCGGCATGTGCCGTAGCAATCGCAAGGACGCGACGGCGATGATATTCTGGCAGAACCTTTAAGTGACGCGACAGAAGAAATAAATGAATAAATATAAATACAAAGCAAATTAACACACAACATAAATACACCTATATTAATTTTTAATACCATTTAGGTATGTATAATGTACACCCAAGCGGACTAATTTATTTTAGTCCAAAGCCATGATCCGGTGACAACTTTTTATAAAATTTTGTTTATGGACGGGACGATGGCTTTCTTTTGTATGTATGTAAAAAACACGACATTAATTAAATGGACGACAATAAACGAATTAAATTCATTTGATCCAATATACTCGTGTTTAG
This sequence comes from Maruca vitrata, assembly GCA_039566165.1. NCBI lineage: Eukaryota > Metazoa > Arthropoda > Insecta > Lepidoptera > Crambidae > Maruca > Maruca vitrata. The sequence goes on from CM076917.1 coordinate 2,113,628, forward strand.
TCAACCCAGGTAAGTAACTAAATTGTAGTACTGGGTGTATATCTGTATAAGTTTACGTAATTGTTGTGGTGTTACCTACCTAAGTTTTGAAACTTACTGTAGTTTCGTATATTGTGTATGAATTGTAGACTGTCTGTCTGACTGTGTGTTAAGACGGTCGTGTGCGGCCATGTGTTTTATTGCCTCTGCCGACATTTACATAAAGATATGAGAATCTTCAATATGTCTTGTCGTAAAACAAATTTTGAAATCTCATAAATGTTAGTAAGGGGTTTCTAAAATCAATATTTCCAACTCAATCGACATAATCTATTCTTTTATTTTAAAAGCTGCTAATACCTGTATACTGAAACAGTGTCAAGTTATTCTTTCTTATGGTAATAAGTTGCTCCATCAAGTAGTAAACCAAACCAACCAACAAAGGTGCCAAAATATCGGGAGCTCATTAAAACAAAACAACATGGTAAATATCCTGGTCATTTTCAGTTTTCACATTAAATTCACGAGATAATAGGTACCTAATCTCTAGGTTTACTACTTAATGGAGCAACTTATCACCATAAGAAAGAATTACTTGACACTGTTTCTTTAAAATTACCAATGGGTGTAACCCAGTCGAAACGTCGGGCAGTAAGTAGCTATGTAATTTGCTACTCCTAATATCGCGTGTAGACCCTAAGACTAATTTAGTGTAATGGAACGCGAAAGTCTAAAATCTTACTATTTCTTTACCCAACAGACATTTGAACCAAAAAACCTCGATCGTAGCGTATGCTTACATTCCAGGATTGCTATAAAATTTGTCACAGCGATCCACACGGGGTGTGTTTTATTGCTTCCTACATACCTCACATTTGCATGATACGTCTCGCTGACGTTCGTCTGTGAAATATGTCACTCGCACCGAAATATGGAAATCTGATATCTATTGGACCTTAAGAATAGAATTGGGTCACATTCGGCTGAAGCTCACGAAATCTATAAAACTGGAGATTGCGTTTTGCACCTCGTAAACTTCAGGATTGAACAATCCTGGCTTATGTCAGAATGAGACGTTTTATAAGTTCTAATAAGATATCCAATTTTATAGGCTTTAGGTATTTAGAGTACCGTAGAAAAAGAAATCGTTTACGAAATGTATCCGTAGGAATCCAAACCTCTTCCTCCTTTTTCTTTTTCCAACAGAAATTACTTAAATTTATGGAAATAACGTAATTGACACATGTGTATCAATATACACAATACACTTCGGTCGCCAATCTTGATAACATTTAGAGGAGCTTTTCAAAACCGATGCTCCACCTAGTACTTAATAAAAAAAATGTAATTTCCAGTATAAAAATGACCAAGAATTTATCAAAAGTGCTCACTGTGCAATGAATCATGACACGATACGAAACATGCGAAAGGGCGTGTGGCCCTCAATTGTGCAAATTACGATTTGGTTACGTCCACCCTTGTTCGAGAATAGCGAGAAATGATACCATCGGAACACTCACTGCCTTTGCAAATTAGTTTTTTATTTCCTGACTCATTTTTAGGAAATTAGGTAATTTAATTTGCGATAAAATGAGTCACGTAATGAAACCTTAAGGTTATGGTTATGCCACGCAAAAAGATTCTAAGCAAAATAATCTTAGAAGTATATCATTACTGAAATCAGTCATGAAGGAAAATTACCGAATTTGACCATAAATAATTTCAAAACGTTGGTTTAAATTACATTAGGTATATTTAATTTTACGTCCCAGCAAAATCATAATGATGATAATATTCACGTAAAATGTAGATTGAATGTCCATTGTTTACCCAAGATCCAAATCAAACTCCAAAAACGCTAAGCCATCGCTTAACTTTCCCGGAACCCATCCACGTTAATACCTCCATCACGACACAAAGACTAGCTAACCCGGTTTTTGTCCAGCCAACGGGTTGAATGGGAAACAAGCGATGCCCAGAATTAAATTAAACTCGAAACACTGGGCCCTTCGCCAATTAAAACGAGATCAAAGTGGGCCCTTACCAGTTTTATTTTTCTGCGCCAAGGAAAATCTGCAATAAAAATAAATTATGGTTTTTAATTTCGGCAACAACCACGGGTAATGACGCGGACCACTTAAGGACTGTATTTAATTTTTGCATTGTGTGTTTTGATGATGATTTTGTTAAAACGAAGTAAAAAAGGTTTAGTCGAGCTTTTGTTTTTGTCAGCGGTTTAGTTATGTTGGTGCATGAGCTAATCAACTTATTATTCGTGTGGGTACTTGTCATTTTAGTCATAATCATAATGACTCTACCTACCTACGAAAATAGTAAGAAGGTACAAGTAGAATAAGAACGAGTAGGTATGCTAACCTCGATACACTTGTTATGAGAAAACTAAGATTTAAAACATTTAAGCGTTCCGCAAAAGCATGCAGGTACTTTGTATAACACCTTATACCGGATAACTTATTCCCATTTATATGTTCAAACCGATAATTACCTCGATGTCTATTAAGATCGAACAATGTGAAAACCTCTCTCCGCTCATTTCTATTCGTCGTTCAATGCACGTCCCGCTGATTTATGGACGCATATCTCAGGCGTCAAACATCTCACAAGAACCTTTGCACTGCGATGTAATGCAGCCCGTTTGAAAAGCTAGCAGTTGATTGCATTCGCGGAATAGACCGGGTGGCCACCGCAGTTAGTAGTCTGAAATGAGTTTCCCACTTTATAGGAAATAAATGAAGAGCAGTACAATACAGTAAATATAAGACATATTCACCGAACGGTTTACATTTAATATAATACTTTGTCTATCTAAATATATTTATTGGACATTTTAATGGACCTTTAATTCTTAGAATAGTTTGACTTTTCATAACATCTATATTTTCAAAAGAATTAATATTTGATTAGAATGAAACACACACAGTGTTCACTGCACGAAATACAAACGTCAACGTATCAAATTCCTACACAGATAGTTTTAAATGTTCGTATTATATTATTTTGTAATGTAAGTGTGTCGAGTTTTTGAAGGCAGTTTTTCTTTTTTTGTTATTTTTTTTACAAACAAACATAAATAAATTATATCATTGTTTTAAAATAAAATGTAAGCGGGTGTGCGTTATATTAAGCATAGTGTGACAATAACCTCAAATTTACATTACCGCCCGGACTACAATAACTCGGTGCATCTTTATCTGGCAGATTCACCCCATTAACCCTCGCAGGCAATTTATCAAAACGTCATTAATCTCGCAAAGAACTGCAGTGATTAAGACTTCTTGCGGCCAAGTCGTTAGTACGGACGGCTGAATATTATTGTTTCGCCTTTTAAATGCTCGATTTTCGTAATAATACTAGTAGTAATAAACAAGTAGTACAGCACAGATAACATACCAGATTTGAAGCTAATATCTGTATGTATAGACGAATTGTAATGGGAAACTTTAGCTTTTGATGATCTTACATAACCGTGGATTTCTGGATGAACCATTGGCATATGAGAATATAATAATAAATGAATATTATTCTGTGACCCTTAATCTAAATACATATAACTCAAAAGTGACTGACTAACTGACATAGTGATCTATAAATGCCCAAACCACTGGACGGATATGGCTGAAATTTGGCATGCAGGTAGATGTTATAACGAAGGCATCCTCTAAGAAAGTATCACCCGAAGCGAAGCGAGGGCGGGTCACTAGTAAAATTATAATTTCCTTAATACCATTGCGTTCTATCAAACTAGAATAATATAAACATAGGGAATTAAGACTTTTGAGTTACACCAATGATATTATCTCGAGAGCGGAATAGCACATCAAATGAATTGCACCAAACGTCGCTTAACTCTGAATCTAACCCAAAAGCTACCAAAAATAATTAACTAGTTAGCAATGCTTAGCTACAATAATAATATTTAAAGTATGGACATTATTTTTTAAAAATTGATTCAAGAAGTAAAGACCAAGCCTTTTCCCTAGCACCATTCGCCAGACTAAGTTAGCACTCCCTCAAGTTAGGGTGCTGAAGAGGGAACATTACGCTTATTTACGGGACATCGGAGCGGGAGTCGTCTATCAATCAATTTGCCGCTGGTTCCGTCCAAAGGGCCCTTCTAATGGGTTAGGGATATGTTTGCCGGTAAATTGTTGCGATTGCTTTAGTCACCGCGGAAAACTAAAATAACTCAGTGCAGATAGAAAATATTTTGAAGAAGTAGCAGTTAAGGAGCCTTGGTAATTAAAATTCAAAATATTTAGGCCTTAGTTAAATCAAAGGTAATAAATATTACACAAGGTGACTATGATGATCTTGGTTTTAGTTATTTATGGGACATGGGTATTTTCTCATTCAATTATCGTGATCAAAGGTAGAATAAAGTTAATAAATATAATAATATGCACCATTACGTAAGTGTTAAAAATTAGCAATGGCAGACTTAATTTCGTTTACAAGTTCTGTCAACCCGTTTTGTCCTACAGTTTGTAACTATGCATTTGCTACTGTTTTTATTGTGTCAAAACCCAATTAACTTTATTAAATTTCCCCGTTTATTTAGGAATCCTTTAAGTATCGCCTCACCTCGGCAAACATCCTTCCAGGGCGTACCCATGAATTCCGTCCGGGCCCCGCGAAAGATCTAAATTCAACAAATGCCTGCCAACAAGCCCAACTTGCCTTATTACATCGGAAGAATTTTAACGAGATGCAAACTTGTTTATAAATTGAATTTCTCGAAGGCAACAGCTTGTTGCTTGTATAGATTAAGTTTGAAAAAGTTCGATGATTCCGAGGGAATTGCGGTTGTAATCGCGTTATTTTATTACCGACTTTCGATTGTTGGCGTTGATTGCATTTGTTTACAATGGGCGAGCTTTGAGTTGCGCTTTGTGCTTCGTGTCTGTGCTTTCGAGAGCTTTGCGGACGGTGTCATGTTGCGATTCACAGGGACGACTACCAACGTGTGCTTTAGTGAGAATTCCTGAAATACCTCGGTCGTGTTATCGCTTGCTTTACACTTTGCCAAATACCCAGTGTCTCGTTAGGGTAAATGGAGAGAACGTAACTTATAATTTAAGGTGTAATATCATCTTTTAATTGTACGGCTAGCATATAGCTTGGCTTCAATTTTTTTGACAGTTGTTTACCACTTAGAAATGTGTTCATTAAGTCATCAACATTTTAACTGGTAGCTAACTGTACTTAATGCTTCGGTAAAGTAAAATAAAACAACTTTTGGATCCTTAACAGGTATGACGTGGCCCAAATGCCGCCACCAAATTACAGTGTAGTTAACGTTATAATTTGAAGGATGCACTTTGATATTAATAACAACGTCCGATGACAAATTTGGAAACTACTGATAAAATCTATCCGGGTCTGGTAGACCACATTTGGTCCATTGAAGAACGGAATATTTGATCCTAATAAGGCGTGTCCATTAGACAAATAATTGTGGTACCGTCGATAGAGAACGTGATAAGGCGAATGTGAATCCGAGAGGATGCTTCGCTGCAAACCTCAGTATAACGGATGCTTTACACTGGCTGTTCATATATTTTAACTGACTTCGAAAAGGGGCTATGAATATAAATTTTTTTTCTGAAGGCAAATAACGAACACTTTTAGCTTGTAATATCAAGCATTTTAATCAGAATTTTTAGTAAAGAAGCATTCGTGTCGTCGATATTCGGAACTATACTGTTTTCTTTCATACAAAGAGTATATAGAAGCCTGATAAAGAAGTCGAAGTCATCATTCGACGCTTTAACGGTGAAGGAAAACATCGTGAGGAAATCTGCACACCTAAGAAGAAATTCTAAGGTTGTGTAGTCGACCAACCCGCACTTAGTCAGCGTGGTCGACTAAGGCCTTATCGCCCTAGTTTAGGGTAGGCCCGTGCCCCAGCAGTGGGGTCGTATATGGGCTGATGATGATGATGATGAAATAAGTCGAAAAATCAAAAATTAATTTATATTTCTATCACGTGACTATGATTTCCAACACAAATTTACAAATGATCTACAAATAAAACATCTTGAAATGCAACGCTTATTTCAGACATGACAAATACTGCATAACTAATTTAATCCAAACGTCCGACTCATTGTGCCAAGAACTGGTTTTAGTCATTGTGCGCTGTGTGAGAGCCGTAAGCATCGTACCGAGATTACGGCGAGCCAATCAAACCGCGTATTGATAATTCGATCCTCTTACACAGTCCTATTATGGGCCAAATTACGCCGTGAAAGTCGACACACCGTAAAAGGAGAGGACTTTCTCTAAGCTCTGTGGCTGGGCGTAGACGGGAATAGGGCGTTGTGGAGGAAGGATAATGTTTAATGTTTTGTTTGACGTTAGTTTTTTGTTTTAAACTTTGGTTGTACTTTTGATTAATGTTAAAGCTCAGGTTTGGTATTACTGAAAGGACAATTAGTAGCTTGCTTGTGTCACTAAGAAGACAAAAATCGATATTTATTTTGGTTAAATCTACACCATACAAGGTTAGACCTTTTTTCTGGTGTCCTAATTGAATGGCTTAACAAACTTATGACTTGTGTTATTCAACGAAACATAAGTCAGCGAGACACTAGACATTTAGGAGAGCTTTTTATAAGTCAGTTTTATCGTAAGATATATATTCCTTTATAAATATCAATTTTCACATATGTGCAAGCATCTATTATTACCATACACTTCATCTGTTAGTTCAACAAACTATAATTGACTCCAAAAGTAAAACTTAGTAAAACTGCTATACATATACATTATTTTACTACCTAAGTAAAATGTAACTTCAAATAAAAATTACCTTCCAAATTCCCACTTTGCCTGCAACACAGGGGCCGCGGTGGTAGTCCTAATTTGGTATGTCCAATCCACCATTGATTCATGGACACTTAATGCATGTTATTCAATGCCACCTAACGAGTGTATCCGTCATTATCACAATGAACCAAATATTTCTCTAATGAGACTTTCTCTTTACATATTTGGTGGTGTATTGTAATTTTATGGTAACTTGTATTTAAATTTTGATACGTCGCAAGTTCTTTTTGGAGGAGTGAGAAGAAATTGTGATCAGTTTTTGTGATCTGATGAAACTGGTGTAATGAGAGTTTGTTTTTGTTTCGCACCCGCACCAGGGTATTTTGGTATTTTTAATTTATTATATTAAGGTTTATATAAATCCGATCAGGAGAGCTTAAGCTACTTAATTTAAGGTGAGAGCAATTCATGCAATGTCGTTAGTTATTTATTTATTTATTCACATTTATTCATTGATATGTTTTGGTTGTTTTTTTTTATCTGTTGTAAATGCATTTATATTCACGTAATTATTTCAATTTTTTTTATTCGTAACATGATATCTGATAAAAGATATGGTTGGTTTTTCAGATAAAACAGATAATCCTAAAAGGTGCGCTACGAATAATAGTTTGGGAGTGCTTCCGAACATGCGCCCTTCGAGGAAAATCTCATATTTCGAGCAATCTTTTCCAAAAATTGATTAACCATGCTGTGCGTACACGTTTTTGGGTCATAATCTAGATTTGTTATTTGTAAATGTTTTTATTCAAATTAATTTATGATTGTAATCTGTTGTGTATGCCATAATAAATAAATAAAAAAGCACACGGAACAAAAAAAACACATATTACAATACATTGCACCATGTATCACTTTCGCACGCAAGATGTGCCCATTTTTCCACCGTACCGAGGAGCTGGCGCAGTCGGCCACTAAAATCTTTAAAGCCTCTCTAGTTACGGGAGTTGGGCAGTTAATTTATTTTTATTGCGCCCGCGCACCATGTTTATCACCACTAAACCTGGGCCCGAATTTATTTAGACACGCTCAACCTTCGCTACGCTCACAATAAATAAAGCTTTCAGGATCTTTGGCGGGTTAGGCTAGGAGATAAGAAGGGATTTTCACCAGTTTCTTATTAATGAACGTAAAAATAGTACTATATAAATGTAGTAAATAAGGAGGAAAAGGCTAGAATACAATTTACAAGTGAAAGGTTCGATTTTCAAAATGAGCGTCCCCGAAATAATTCTGAGTGTTATTTTTGTAATAAAGGCTTGAAGCGTTTTCCACCTGCTAGAGTTTTCTCTACTTATGTACGTGTGTATTACTCGACGTCTTTACTTAGTAGACGATCTCTTTCGGCTGATATATTCAGATTCATCTGTATGTTTTATTTTGTACATTAAACATGTCACAATTTCGGATTCAGTCGGATTCACTCTTCTGCTATTATTACATTTCTACCTAAAGTACTCACATTGAGCATTTCCTCCATTCAATAGGTAAGTTTTTAAGAAAGAAGAAGGAATAGTCTCCACGCTCCTAGTCTATATTGATTCGCTCTAAATAAGGGAGGAACTTCAGTTAAGTGGGTAATCTCGTTAACCGTTTATTGCGGCGTTTGCAGCCAGTTTTTTGGGGTTCTGTAGCCTTTCATCCCTCCGTGTGGTCAACTGACCCAACTATTCGTTTAGGCGAAGCCTGTAAAGAGTCTTAAATAGAAAAGCAGATCGTGGAAAATCTCAATCAAAAGTTGTACATTCATTCATTCATTCATGTTTTCCTTATACGTTATCATGCGTTGAAAAACTACATGTTATACCAAACGCATATACTTAACACTGCTAATATTATAAAAAGGAAATCTTGTGAGTCAGTCGCGCTTTTACACCAAAACCAAACCAAAACTTAAGACCTGGTTTAAATGAAATTTGAGCACACAGAGGCCAGAGCCTATGATAAGATATAAGGCTTATTTTTAGCCGACTGAAGTAATTTTATAAAAAGTTCCTTATAGAAATTATTTCACGCAAGTGTCATTCATAATCATCCTTTTGTACATTTAACGTTAAGATTCTAACCACAACAAATACAAAATAATTTATTTCAATTACTTAGGTTTGCATAATTTCATTATAAATTACAATGTTTTGGAATCTCCTTTTAAACAAATATTTGCTTGTGTTAGGAGAGACCGCTCTCTTTATCGATACAGATGGATACGACACGATAGTAAGGACATTTTAAAAAAACTTAATAAGTATTACTTTGTGTGTGTATGAGTGTGTGGTGTGCCAGGGCCGTAACATATGGCAGGAAGTGATCTCTGCCTACCCCTCTGGGAAAAAGGAGTGATTTTATGTATGTATATATGTATGAGTGTGTGCGTGCGTGTGAAACAGTACACAGTTCTAATATCCATCGGCTTGATATTTCCATCTAAGAAAATGAGTTCTAATTTATCATAATCGGAGCCTTCTAAACCTTCCCTCCCCTCAAGTTGCAGTAGCGTGACGACTGCACTCGACAATAACAATGGCGTTATTAATGATGGAAGGAGACCTTTCTCGAAGGTGGATCGGCATTGTGCCGGTTTATAAAATAATCAGCCCCTAAGTGTTGTACCAAATGTCTTGCACCTATCGATCTCTCAGCTGCTGCCGACTTGAATTGGCCTCGTTTGATTTTCTTTGGAATGTGGTTTTAGATAATTTCACAACGGCATTAGGAGTAAGATTAATAGGAGCCATCGGGTAGATATGGAGTTTCTCATCGTATTTTATTTCAATTATTACAATTATTTATTATTTTTTTCAATATTCATATCATAGGTAAATGTCTAAAAAGCACTTTATAAAACGACGTACGTATATTTTTAAATCAGTGAGTTTGATTCCCACTCAGCTCATATATTTTAGTGATGAACTCCGGTGACTGTTCCATGATTTGGTATGTTATTTATACATTAAATGAATATTAAATTTTGATATCTTACTGTTATTTGATATCCGTTATAAACTTCTTAAGCAATTTGTGATATTGAGTAATATTTATAAATTTTATTAATTTTTAACAGAATTTTTTATGTATCCAGACATAAAAAATAACATTTCCCTTCACCTCGACCAATCCACACCGCCTTAACCTTAGCTACAGCACGTCGAGTCGCGACAAAGGCAAAGGAATCAATTTATCAAGCGCCGACCTATTGATTCCCTGCGCCCTTCGCCCCGACCCGAATCATCGTAATCCCCGAGGATTATGATTTTATACCAAGTTTGAGCAGGTAGTAAAAGTCAAGAGGGCACGTCATCGTCAGATAAATGAAGATTCTAATTTGGACAATATGCCTGGCTTTTACTTTTTTATGGGTATAGAAATTTATATTACCTATTTCGTTTCCTGCTGTACTTTATAATGTTTTTTGCAAAGTGACTGCCTTTTCCTTGGGTTTCTCTAGGTGTTGACGTGACAATAAATACTGCAGCAATTATTGACATAATTGCTAGACTGTTTGTATTTTGTTATCGTGCCAAAGATAAATACAATAAACAGAAGTAAAGAAACGGAACAATCAAGCTCTTTTGTCAAAGGTTGATAGAAACACAGTCCAAGGTAGAGTTTATTCTATCTCTTATACTTCATTGTCTCGTTGGTCTATTGGTAGCAAACGCTGCGTAAGGACCGAAAGGACCCCCGGTTCGTCCGGATTCGGACAAAACTTGTGTGAGTTTTCCTGTAAACAAATTAATCAGCGCTGACTATTCAGGAATTTGGCGGTTGCACTCACAGAAAGCACGTTAAGCCGGTGGTCCTGCACCCGATCTCTCATCGGTCATGACGGAATGCCATCTCACCGAACTATGAGAGTAAGTTGCACAGAGAGTGCACTTGTTTTTGCGCGTACACTTGCACACTATAATAATGTCCTGCGCACTTGTCTAACCTCATTTGAGATCGGCCGCCATGGCCGAAATATTTCTTATTTTGTTTGGCCTTATTATTTTTAACCGACTTCAAAAAAAGGAGGAGGTTCTCAATTCGTCTGTATGTATAATATTATTTTTTTTTTTTTTTTATGTATGTTCACCGATATTTTCGTCAATTATAGACGGATTTCAAAAATTTCTTTTTGGTTGGATAGAGTTCACTTCCGAGGTGGTCCCATTTTCACCAGTCTTGGATCTGATAATGGGATCCAGGAGAAATCGAGGGCAACCTTCAAATTTTATAGGGACGTGTACCGCGTTTTGCATATTATCTGAAGTCATATTGGCATTTGCTTCTGGCTATCATAATCTTATGATGCTGAGCTGATGATGGAAGGTCAACTCCTTAATAGTTATGAGTAAAAGAATAATTATTTCAATACTGTATACATATTAAGACTACTAGTTATAATATCAGTAGCATTACAGGTGAGCTAAACTATTAGGTTGACCAGTCTAGGATCTGATGATGGGATCCAGGAGAAATCGAGGGCAACCCTCAAATTTTATAGGCACATGTACCGCGTTTTACATATTTTCTGAAGTTATATTGGCATTTGCTTCTGGCAATCATAATTTTATGATGCTGAGCTGATGATGGAAGGTCAACTCCTTAATAGTTGGGAGTAAAGGGATAATTCTTTCAAATCTGTGTACATATTAATACTACTAGTTATAATACCACTAGAATTATAGGTGAGCTGAACTAATAGGGTCCAATCTAGGATCTGATTATGGGATCCAGGAGAAATCGAGGGCAAACCTTAAATTTTATAGGCACATGTACCACGTTTCACATATTTTCTGAAGTTATATTGGCATTGCTTCTTGTAATCATAATGTTATAATGTTGAGCTGATGATGGAAGGTCAACTCCTTAATAGTTGGGAGTAAATGGATAATTCTTTCAATACTGTATACATATTAAGACTACTAGTTATAATATCAGTAGAATTATAGTTGAGCTGAACTAATAGGGTGCTAAAAAATGTAACACTAAAAAGGATGAAAAAAATTGTGAACAAAAAAACCGCCTTCAAAAACCCGACTCACTAAAAATTACAAAATAATATAATACGAACATTAATCTGGGTATGAATTTGATAGGTTGTTGTAGGGGATGCCAATTAAATTTTTGAGGAAAACTTCATGAAATATAAACGGCACCGCATTCAACAACATATCAAATTCATACCCAGATTAATGTTCGTATTATATTATTTTGTAATTTTCAGTGAGTCGGGTTTTTGAAGGCGGTTTTTTTTTGTTCACAATTTTTACTACTTTTATACTTGGATAATCAAGCTAAGATTAGGAGCGCAAATGCGCGTAGTTTATATATTTATTAAGACATCAATTCCTTTGTGTACAAAGCGACAACAACCTTTGCAAATGAGCCAATGTTTGTGTTGTGTGTGTGACTAAATATTTATAATGTCCGTGCGAGGGCTTATGATTTATATAGGGCCCTGCTCTACCCGCAAACTTGGAATGTCAACACAACTTTGATTTAGAAACGCAAAAGTTTTGGAACGCACCGAAGACTAGCGAGGCCGAAATTAATGATATCACTCGGTTGGAAAGCTCGCAAGACACGTAAGCTTAGTTAGTGGAGACTAAGGCTTATCATGATACAGGATAAGCGAAACCTGGTAATTACAGGCAACGCAGAGATTGCCATCTCAATCGGCTAGCTTAGCTTACTTTTTTGTCTGGGTAATAATAGTTTCGTGTCCTTCAGGTGAACCACCAGACTAAACTACTTCATAATTTGCATTGATTATAAATGCCAATTTGCATGATTTTTTTATAAATCGGTCTGGAAACAGTAAATGAAAACTCATACATACACACAGGTACTTGAAAATTACTTTGATTAAAGTACTCTGTGTTCAAATTTCGTAGTCAGCCCATTCTAAAATTAACCGAAAATCAGATTCCGTTCTTAGAACGTCAGGTCCATGAAAACGAATTTCTACGAATTCAGTTAAGCATTTCGCCTGCCCGGCGCTATGAAACTAAGTGCTCCTTAAATAATCATACCATTCCACTCCAGGGCCCGGCGTTCCAATAAAATAGATATGACAGTAATAAATCCCGCCTGGTCCCTGCACACGAAATATTAGACAATCGGGTTACATTAATCTTCGCGTGAACACGGTACATAGCATTCCGTGTTGTGATTCGTTTTGCTTAAAATACCATCCGCGGATTATATCTGTCCCGCTCGCTGTTCGCGTTGCCAACTATCGATAGTTGCGAGACCTGGGATTAAGTTGCGCTATCGATATATCTGTATCACATTTTTTGTTCAAACTAGAAAAAACGTTAGGATCAGAACTAACTACAACTACCGTTAATATTGTCTTTCGAATAAACAGAAATAATAAAACAAGACTATATTAAATAACGAATATCGTATAATCGCTAGTTTTTATTCTATGCCTACCCCTATAAGATAAACAATGACCACATAAGACACAAGAAGCACTTTTAGCTGTAAAAGATTTGAGATTTAGCAATACCATACAAACTAAGTATTTTTTAAATACTGCATCATACCCGGTGTTTTTTAAAAATTTGTATTCATGTTTTATGTATATAAGGTGAGGGCCTGATAACTTGTAACACATGTATTGACTACCTAGTACAGGCATCTGTATCAAACGAAAATAAACACAAAAAAATGTGATGAGAAAAAATAAAAACTTTGTGTTACTAATTTAGTATTTGGTTTCCGTTCTAAGTTTTTAATTAGCAGCAGGTACTATCGATATACATAATATTGTAGGTATGTTAATACGTACCTAACATTATGTAGTGTGTCGAGAGCGACGATAGTGTTGTATTTTCATTTGAAATTGCCTCTGATTGCGCGAGGAATAGTAATTGAGGTTCCACGACTGGTTTAGTGCAAATATGAAACAGCTTTACAATCGAGCATTAATGCTTGTGCTTATAACAACTCATAACAAACAAGTTCCAATAGATAGATCCTCTTTATTGCATAAAATAAACAACATACGTAGTTAGTGATACAAATTTAGGTATAGGAATTTTTACACAATATTTGGGAAACGTCAAACTAAACGAATTTATTACGATGTCATCATAAAAAAATAGTGTTAAACATTTTTCATTTTTTACCTCTCCTTGCAAATCAATACATAGTTGCGTAGTTCCCGAATAAACTGTTTTTAACCGACTATTAAAAAAGTAGGAAGTTCATAAGTCGTCAATCTTAAGTATTCCTTTTTTGTAGTATTCATATTACATTTCAATTAATAAAAATACCTTAAACTAAACTAACATAAAGTTTGTTTTATCAGATAGTTTCTAGAAATGTTGTTTCCACGAAATTTGACGTAAAAGCCACCATGTAATCCATACATTTCAGCTATCTGATATATCAAAAAGTCGTTAAAAAAATCTACTTATTCTTTTTCTTTTTGGTAAAATTACACTTTGTTCTTTTAATTAAAAGCCAAGCTTCTTCACCCAACGCTATCCCAACAACTTGCTAAAACCTCATGACTATAACTCAAAACTCGAGCAATAAAATTCAATTCGCAAACCACTTTTCCAAACAAAGACGATCTTATGATAAAGCATAAATCTAAAAACTTTTATAGCGAAACAAAACCTCTTAAACGGGGTCCATTAAAATTATCTGCGATCTACGAAGTACGGGAACGTTTTACACTGGCTGTGGGAGACGCGGCCAGGAATAGAATAAATTATTAACACTTGTCTTACCGTCTCAAATTATTATACGGGAAAGAGATGTTACTAGGCGGTGTTTAATTCTGCATCACAAACTCACAGACGCCCCCAAATAACAACTCAAACCCGCACAAAATACGACACAAAATCCCACGCAGAGGACTTTTCATTATCTGTTCCTTAATTGTTACAGCAATATCGTTTAGTTTCGTTTGTTTTGTGATTTCGGAAGTGGGCAATCCCATTCGAATTTGCAACTTGCACTGCGCTATTAAAGTTGGATTTCGCGTGGTGGTTTCTGTTCTCGGTTAATGCAGTTTTTGACCGCCCGCTGAGCGGATTCGAGGTGATCATAACAAATCATCAGGTCGTTACTTAGGGGATGCACACAAGTTCGTAACTGAGATAAATTGTTTTGCATACGAAAACAAGAGTCGGAACCGCGGCGGAGTCAGATGCACTTGTAATTTATCATGTTGCTTCTAAACTTTACAGGGAGCCGTGATAAATAACGTTTATCCGATTCCCTGAACAATCATGCCGTTGGGAATGTGCTAAATGTTAGCATGCGTTTTATAATTTTTTGAGAACTCATATATTTTTTTTTCAATGTTAGCCTCGGACAAAAGTATTTTAATGAAAATGAGACACAAGTAACCCATTAAAATATGGATTATAATCAGCAATTATTAAGATTAAATTAGGCAGCCAGTAATTATTATCAGGTGGCATGTCTGTCTGTCTAAAGGTCAATCTGTCTTCTTAGGTATGGATTTAAAATTTTATTGAACTTCAGACAAACTTTTTTGAACCCATCTTCTCAAATCTTTGTGTAAGTCTTTAAGAACACTGAACTTTAACTCCATCATCAACAATGGGCGTTAACAATTCCCTACATCAAGCAATCAATTAAGCATCAGTGTCCCCCTCCTGCGGGATATGGGAGTAAATTACAATAAACTCGTTAATGTTTACAACAATCCATTTGACGTTTACGAGCATCTATTCACGAGCACGTGTCGGCGATGTTAGGATACGTAATGACTGTTAACTTGGTACCCTGCTGGGGACATTATATTTGAATGTCGCTTTTTAATTCTGGACGCCTTGGGGAACGTTTGATCGTCGGTGATATCTTCTGATGAATTATCTCACAACATCACATACGTTCCTGATTCCGTTGAGCTTGAGCATTTGTGTTACGGATATCAGAAGCAAAAGTGGAATATACAAATAACCTACTTAAATGAAACAAAAATATTAATTTTTAATTTTCATCATACAAATATTTGTGGGGTGGGATGGAAACCATAAAACTTTGCGCAAAAGACAAGAGAGACAATGTAAAAAGATTAAAATGTGAAATATGGCACAATTTTGACACTCTCGTACTTAAGACGTTAATACTCGTAGATTCAATAGCAAATATGTAGCTATTAACAGTGAGACGCTTCGACTGGGATATAAAAAATAGTCGAAAGTGGACTGAGCGGAAGTTAACTACTCCCATGAGTTAACTTACGAAAAGCCCATCTCTACATAACATGTCACTGGCTGCAGAACTTACAAAAAAAAACATTTAAAAACGAGTAATTTATCTATGATTATCCCCGTGTATCCTCATCCTTAAACAAACGTTGTCCGGCCAGCCCCCGCCCCACGCATGTAAATCGCACTCAGCATGGGGCCACTGTAATTTAATGGCCGACTTTCGAAGACAGCGCTGCGATGAAGGCTTTTAGTCGGCGCTGCCATATCAGCATGATCGTGAAGGATCGTCCGCCGGGAATGCATTGATATGACGCGCTTTGTTATGCATGAGTCAACGATTAGCAATAAATTGGAGATGGATACTCTCGCAAACGTCAGAATATTAAATACGCCTGTTGAGTTATGATTTGTTCACGTAATAATACTGCTTAAACTCCTTCAACCATCACCATTGTTGTCTAATAATATAATCAAACCTAAATAATGGCTATAGTACTTAGTCTTTAGAATTTTTGGAACTTGTCTTTGTTTTGACTTACTCAGTTGTTTCTATTTATTAACCGACTTCAAAAAAGGAGGAGGTTCTCAATTCGTCTGAATGTATATATATATTTCTTTTTTTTTTTTTTTTTTTTTTTATGTATGTTCAGCGATATTTTCGTCAATTATAGACGGATTTCAAAAATTTTTTTTTGGTTGGATAGAGTTCACTTCCGAGGTGGTCCCATTTTTACCAGTCTTGGATCTGATGATGGGATCCTGGAGAAATCGAGGGCAACCTTCCAATTTTATAGGGACATGTACCGCGTTTTGCATATTATCTGAAGTCATATTGGCATTTGCTTCTGGCTATCATAATTTTATGATGCTGAGCTGATGATGGAAGGTCAACTCCTTAATAGTTATGAGTAAAAGAATAATTATTTTAATACTGTATACATATTAAGACTACTAGTTATAATATCAGTAGCATTACAGGTGAGCTAAACTATTAGGTTGACCAGTCTAGGATCTGATGATGGGATCCAGGAGAAATCGAGGGCAACCCTCAAATTTTATAGGCACATGTACCGCGTTTTACATATTTTCTGAAGTTATATTGGCATTTGCTTCTGGCAATCATAATGTTATGATGCTGAGCTGATGATGGAAGGTCAACTCCTTAATAGTTGGGAGTAAAGGGATTATTCTTTCAAATCTGTGTACATATTGATACTACTGGTTATAATATCAGTAGAATTATAGGTGAGCTTAACTAATAGGGTGTAAAAAAATTTACACTAAAAAGGATGAAAAAAATTGTAAACAAAAAAAAAAACCGCCTTCAAAAACACGACTCACTAAAAATTACAAAATAATATAATACTTTTGATATGTTGTTATGTTGATATGTTGTTAAAGGCGGTGCCGTTTATATTTCACGCAGTTTTCCTCAAAAATTTAATTGGCACCGCCTTCAACAACATATCAACATAACAACATATCAAAAGTATTATATTATTTTGTAATTTTTAGTGAGTCGTGTTTTGAAGGCGGTTTTTTTTTTTGTTTACAATTTTTTTATTTGATATGGTACACAAACAGATTCCTGTCATTACAAGAATGGTAACCCTGCCTATAACAATTGATGTTTCCAGATATAAAAAAAGATATTTATTTACCTTATCTGAGATTTGCGCACTATAGAGTCTTTTGGTGGAATTTAGCACACAATAGTATGATAAAATCTAACACTTCATGAATCAAGAGCGTTCGAGGCAATTACCTGGTCATAAAGAAACAAAATTATCATTCCGAAACCGGCGGTGAAATGGAGCAGAAAACGGAATTGGGTCAAACTTGGGAATGAAATTAATTTATCTGCTTTGTCCGGGTAGGCGGCGCTTTGGTAAAAATTAAAAAGATAAAGCACATTTAAAAACTCAAAATTTCAGAACGGAGACGCCGGGGCGGACCATTATCTCAGATTAATCTCGTCAAAAACATCCGCCGACGACGCTGAAATAATTTAATTTCCACGTTTTGCCGCCGAGTGGATGACACTCGAAAGAGTAAACCGTTCGAGTTCCGTATGAAAAAGCAATTAGAATAATGAACTTGGAGGGTCCGAGGGACCTTGAGGGTTTCGCGGACAGAGTACCGCGACCCTTGTGTTCTTCGACAATGGTTGGTATCGGGGGTCTTAGGGGGATGGTTGTTGGACCCCATGTTTTCTCCGGCGCGTGTGAAGACTCCTTGGCAATCTGTTTGATGCATTTAACGGCCTTTGTGGCTGTCCCCTGAAGTTTAGCGCGTTTTTTGGACAGGTGAGTCCGCATTGTCAATTTGTGCACAATGACTTATTTTCAATCTGGGAGAGAGCTTTTTATTACAGCACCGTTTTCTCGCCCCGGCTCCTATTTATTTAAGTAAGTACTCTTAATTCTGACAATGGTGATGATAAATTTGAGAAATGAGGGATTTTTTAGCGAAGGTGTCGTTTCTGGTTTACAGTTGACCGTCATAAAACGGGAATATTCTGAATTTAAAAATGTAATACTCGTACATATACCTGAACTGTAATTCGTAAGAAAACTAAAAATGACCAGGATATAATATATCATGGTGCCATGATTACTGGTCGCTTGCAACAGTGCCGAAATATCAGGAACTCGATAAAATGAGGATACATGGTAAATATCCCGAACATTTTTTTCTGGTGTGTGTAATCAGGACAGATTAAAGTTAAATAATTTATTGTAATCGCTAAGGTCTTGCAGGCTGTGCTATTTCCAAATAAATATTACTTCATTCAAATAAATTATATATAAAGGTCAATATACAAGAACTAACTCAGAAACTGTTTAATTATTTACACGCAACAAATCGCTGCTTCACGCACAACAAATCGTCAAAGCTTTCCACGGCGTTGCACCTCTAACAACTCAATAGGGGCAATAATCGCCTGTCAATATGTCACCGTCGGCGATACAAAGTGGCTGCGTTAGTGGGGCTCGGCGTCGCGCTATTTTCGCACTAAAGCGCTGAACATTAGACTAATGCAGGTTCTTCGTCCACGTCCATTGCGAATTGTAGAGTTGACTGCGCTAACTGGTGCAGGGGTGGCCAACCGAGGACTTACTCACTTTGGTGCAGAGATTTTTGGCTCAGGTTTGGAATCGGATAATACTTTTGTACATTAATTAATATATCCGTACTGGCTGTGCCAGCTGTGAGTGTGTGCCCCCTTCGTTCGCATGGACTACAGGATTTTACATACAAAAGTTGTTTCCCAATTCCTCCCGTTCCCATGGGAATTTTGCAATATCCTGTTGCAAGTAAGCTTTAAGTTTACTATGGTACCCGAATTGCCAAATTTCAATTTTCACCTCTACGGTACCTAAGCTAAATCCCTTCCAAATATCAAGTGCCGTTTAGGCTATGCGTTGATATATCAGTCAGTCTGTCAGTTTCTTCTTTTATATATTTTGGATTACACAAGATTAAATACATTGATTTGCTAAGTTGCATGCTTAAGCACTAGTTATATTATAATTTCTCTTAAGCTCAACGCTCTAAGCATTACGGTTATCATCAGAAACAACAGTAGTATACACAAATAAACATAAATAAAATAACACACACAGCCACGGAACAAATCCCGATGTCCATCACCCAAATATTTGACCCAAGGTCTATCCCATCTAACCTGCAACTCTTGCCGCACGAGACAAAGGCTCTACCAAATGCTGGATCGATCATATCTTAAATACTCCTATCAATCTATTATGATAAAGGTTGAGTACCTCTATGCAGGCTAGTTCTGTATGCAGCGCGGCGCGGGTCGTACGTAACCAACTGCGCTGGTTTCTTGCTGCACCGAAATTAAACTGGTAACCGATGATATTGGCACATTCAATAATTATATTCTCGATAGCAATAAAATGTTTCGCTAAAAATAGTCACGTCAAATCCCGTATCAAGGAATTAACATTTAATAATTTAAGACGAATGTTTCAGAAAAAATAAAATAAAATACATGTAAAATATTAGCAGTTTTGGTAGTAGCTGTGGGACTATTAAAAACTTCATAAACAGACAATAGTAGGTTATTCCTTCTGATATTTTTACCGCTTTGCCAATAATTTCACAAAAAATGCCATTCTTTCAATAAAAAATTATTTTGGAGTAATAAATGGCGAATGTATCGGATTACAATTCTTCCTCTGAATGACAAGGTTGTATATTTCAGCGGTTTTCCTCGTCATAAAGAAACAATCGGCCGTAATAACGTTATTTGATTCCACTCGATTCGTTTACGTTTGATTGATCAAATCTGGTACTGAATTGTACCGATTGATGTATTTAAGTATACAAACAGTTATTATTGGTTGTAATAATAAATAACCTTAAGCTATTATAATTATTACTTGGATTTGTTACACTGTTTCTATTTTTATGTCTTTAAATTTCTCATACTATTTTTGAAATTCTACTACTACTCTTACAATTGGTTTCCCAAGATACTCGTACAGACCAGGCCTAGTTTGGGGACCTATCTTTAAGTATATTAAACTAAAATTTGTCTAGCACTAGAACTATTTTATGTTAAGTACACTTTATAATGATCTTTTTTGTGCAATAAAGATTTAATAAAAGCTTTGG
Source organism: Maruca vitrata (assembly GCA_039566165.1). Lineage (NCBI taxonomy): Eukaryota > Metazoa > Arthropoda > Insecta > Lepidoptera > Crambidae > Maruca > Maruca vitrata. The sequence continues at coordinate 2,134,288 of CM076917.1, forward strand.
CTGGTTTTACTGTCTAGCTCACACTTACCAACCCGGTCGGTTCGGCGCTGCCAGATCAATAGACGTATGTAGCCATAGGGAAAGTTATGCTGATCGATCAGAATCTAAGTCAGATAGCCAAACTCAAGAAAATCTGGGACAAACATACATACACACGTACATACACGCATTCATGCAGGTCAAACTAAGAACCACCTTTTTTGAAGTCTGTTTAAAATATGTCAACGCCTGTGGTCAGCAAGCGATGAGCACAATCCTAAAACCAACCTTCTAAACACATTAATAAAATATCCATACATGAAACCAAAATAATCTACTAGCTTTCCGCCCGCGACTTCATCCGCGTAGAGATGTTTAACGGGTAAAACATTACTTCTTTATAGCGCAGTCGGTTAAAAAGTAGCCTATGTTCTTTCTCAGGCCCTGGACTATATCTGTACCAAATTTAATTTAAATCGGTTCAGTACTCTATGCGTGAAAGCGTAACAGACAGACAGACAGACTTTCGCATTTATAATATTAGTATTGATTAGTAAGGATTTATCAATATAGATCTATATTCGTCTGACTTCTATTCTGCAATAGGTAAACAGACCAATCCGATCCAATATGACATCACACCTCGCAATTGCAACGTCAAGATTCGTCTTAAGGTACCAAGAATAAAGGTTACCACAGAGAAGCAGCTTAAATTACATCTTAAGTCCAAAAGGCAGAGTTGAGAATCGTGTGTCTGGCGTCTGATATGAAAATATTGGTGTAAACAAGCAGCAGGTGTTAGATCGGCGAGGAAATGAGCCGGAGTGCGTGACAGAGGTACGGAAACGCTAATGTGAAGGTGTGCGTAGAAAAGGTATCTGGCACAGTACAGAGGAACAACTTTAACATTACAAAGAATTTTTCGTACTTATTTAATTAATTTATTACTGAATCACCATTGTCAGCCCGTATACGTGGCCCGTGCCCCGCTGCTGGGGCACGGGCCTACCCTAACTAAGGCGATAACGTTGACTCAGTGCGGGTTGGTTGACTACACAACCAAATAATTTCTTCGTAGGTGTGCAGGTTTCCTCATGATTTTTCCTTCACCGTTAAAACGTGGAATGATCGTAGATATAAATTTCATATTTGAAAAACCCGGTGGTACGTGTCGGGGTTTGGACTGGCGACCTCTCGCATGGAAAGCAACGACCTTAACCACTCGACCATCGACACTTTTGTACCTACCATATTATTATTTCCTTCAATTATTGAGTTCCCGATATTTTGGTACTGCTGCAAGCGCCGTGAAAACGGGTCAACTGAAAAGCTGCGAGATCCCTCTTTCTCACTCTTTAATGACACACGACACCGCTACCAATTTTCATCTAATTATTAATGCGTACTCGATCGCGATGTACTCACGATATCACCTCTTTTTTCGAGAAGGGACATAAAATCTGGTCCTTTCATAAATTGACAAAAAGCCTCAATGACTTTGGGCCTTGTATCATGAGCTGTGCACAACATAAATACTATGCCTGTGAAAGAGTATACTTTGCCTGTTAAGTGTGAGAAAATGATGAAATAATTTTCATGTGGCCAATATATACGTTGTACATAAAGCTCGTTAATATTCAAAAGTCTGCCATATAATTGTTGAAATTCGCAGCTGGATATATGAACCTACCAATATATAAACGGTAATTATACATTTTTATAGTCCCCATAACAATCTCGCCTCACTGCTCTTCATTGGATTAGGCGCGTCGGCGATTCTGTAGCTGAAATGGGGTTTGTCGAAGGCTATCGCCAAACTACGACAATGCAATACCAAAAGTCGGTACATTCATTTATTTTTTCCTTAATAGAGTTTGTTTACATTACTCTCGTCGTTTGTATAAGTTACTTCAATGTTCAATTACATAGTTTTCTTTATTCCAGGTAAAAACTGACGATAAGTTAATGCTTCAGCTTTGACGATCTTTTTGTTTTCTATTATGATGAAAATTCAAGGACTCTACTTACATCCTTGAGGATATATTATATGTGACGATTACACAGGGATATGTACGAACACCTATGCGGCCTCCCATCATAGAAATTATAATTTAAATTAAAATATATACAGTTCTCCTTCTACGGCATTTAGTACTGACACGAGTCAGTACAAAGTCACAATTTATCAATAAAAACTTTGAAAAACTTTTTAAAATTAAATGCGCCAAGATTTTTCAGCTATGTCTAAGTTTTAAGCAAAGTTAAGGAAATTCAAGCCAGAGCGAGATTGTTAATTAGCCAAGTTTCTCGAGTTTATTTTTTTAATGAAGTAAAAACGCTTTTTATCTTTACCTTTTGTCCTTTTCGTCGCACCTTTTTCAGTTCCGTTCATTAGAATTACTGTTTGTTCAACGGGACAAAAGGAAGATCATATTAAAAGTAAAGCTAGCAAATTATTTAGAATTTATACCTATAAAGTTCTTATGCAAGGTTACAGAATAAAATTAATGACGACAACTGATTACGGTAAAAAATTGTAAACAAAAAAAAAACCGCCTTCAAAAACACGACTCACTAAAAATTACAAAATAATATAATACGAACATTAATCTGGGTATGAATTTGATATGTTGTTGAAGGCGGTGCCAATTAAATTTTTGAGGAAAACTGCGTGAAATATAAACGGCACCGCCTTCAACAACATATCAAATTCATACCCAGATTAATGTTCGTATTATATTATTTTGTAATTTTTAGTGAGTCGTGTTTTTGAAGGCGGTTTTTTTTTTGTTTACAATTTTTTTTCATCCTTTTTAGTGTTAATTTTTTTTACACCCTATTAGTTAAGCTCACCTATAATTCTACTGGTATAATAAGCATCATAACATTATGATTGCCAGAAGCAAATGCCAATATAACTTCAGAAAATATGTAAAACGCGGTACATGTGCCTACAATATTTGAGGGTTGCCCTCGATTTCTCCTGGATCCCATCATCAGATCCTAGACTGGTCAACCTAATAGTTTAGCTCACCTGTAATGCTACTGATATTATAACTAGTAGTCTTAATATGTATACAGTATTAAAATAATTATTCTTTTACTCATAACTATTAAGGAGTTGACCTTCCATCATCAGCTCAGCATCATAAAATTATGATAGCCAGAAGCAAATGCCAATATGACTTCAGATAATATGCAAAACGCGGTACATGTCCCTATAAAATTTGAAGGTTGCCCTCGATTTCTCCAGGATCCCATCATCAGATCCAAGACTGGTGAAAATGGGACCACCTCGGAAGTGAACTCTATCCAACCAAAAAAAAATTTTTGAAATCCGTCTATAATTGACGAAAATATCGGTGAACATACATAAAAAAAAAAAAAAAAAAAATTATACATACAGACGAATTGAGAACCTCCTCCTTTTTTTGAAGTCGGTTAAAAACTGAAAATAGGATACTTCTCTTAGCCTCATATTTATCACGTCCAATGCATTCCTGGTTTTTATCCCTATTTTACTAAAAAAAACGAGGGAACCTACAACAACTTTATTTTATTCTTAACTGACATACGATGATGGCTCAGAGAAGCCTCGTCATCATCACCGGACTTGCGGGGGAGCGGATGGCTCTCACCTACGTCAACAACAATGTATGCGCATAGTGTACTTTAACATCAGACATATTTCATACCTACACTGTATCTACGATGAAACCTTACCAAACACAACACTAAGCATGTGCGGAACATTTGTTTACAAACACTGTAATTTATCTGCTCCAAGGCAATTTGCATCGAGCCTTCCTGCCTTCTGACAATTAACTAGAGTGCAGATTTGTTCGGCGTTCCATCACTTATTGGGGGTAAGGAGTACTAAATCCGCCTCATTTCGGCCTCAGCCGGCCACGAAGGTCGTAAATTGGTGCAAGAGGTCCCGAGGCGGGGTTGTTAGCATAAATAAGCGCTTACTAAGCTAAGCGCGCAGTGACTCAGCGCTGTAAGGCTTCCTTGGGAAATCCGATGGAAAATAAAGGAAAACTCCTAATGACAACCTCGTGTGACCGTAAGAGGCTGTTTGATAGAGATCATTGTTTTACTTATGCGCCTATAGCTTATATAGGGCTTCAGGCTATAAAGGTTCCGAGATTCCAGTAATATAATGGTTATATTGCACTTCTGCTGGTTTTATCTGTTCACATGATTACTAGCCACCGCTGATGCCAGCTAATAACACCCACAATTGCTGTAGATTATATTGTATTTCCAACTGTGCCCAGTAACACACTGATGTATTGAAAATAACCGAGGACCTAAATCGGTTTTAATTTTTTTATCAAAATGTTGAGTAAAGTTACATTCGCATCATTAAACTGACCATAATCCCAACCAACCAGATATAGTATGGAGCAACAGATCTGGTACAAAACCGACTACAGCTGAAAATATCAACCAAGCATGCCACGAATCGCAGGATATTATAATGAAATTAATTCCGCGCCCGACGCGCACTGCAATCGGCGGTATTGTTTTCAACCCTTCCGTGCTAGTGGGGGTACTAGCGAAATAATTCGCGGTTCGCGTGCAAACCAATCGCGGTGGGTACCGAAGTGACCGGGTTTAACTTCTTTTTAAGCGGCGACATTCGCGTCACGTCGATATTTCCAATTAAACTCCGCAAACGGACGGCGACACTCAATATTCGACTCTAGCCAAAGCGGCAGAAAGTCGGCAGACACACAAAAAAATCGGACTTTTATCCGTCATACACGGATTATGGTAGCTGGAAGGCCGTGGTGATCTAAATAATCGGAAGTACCTACAATTTATCGATAAACTAGTATGATGAAATACATTGAACATTTAATTGATTTTACTTCGGTAGAGCCAATTTATCTGTGGATTTTTAATAAATAAAATAAATTAATTAATTGATTAAAAGTCATTTCAATAGATTTACAAATGCACACATCAATTTGAAACAAAATCAAATATGCCCACGTGTCTTACTCGTTTTCAACAACATATAGCAAAATTTGTGTTAGGGGTGAGAGCCCTCCGCTCCCCGCTAGTCCGGTGATGATGACAAGGCCACTCTGAGCCATCATCGTAGTCAGTTAGGAGTAGAAAAAAGAAATTAAGTTAGCTCATTTTATTTTATCATTAGTTACCTCTGATCTACAGGAAGTAAATCGCGTGTAAATTTACTTGTTTTTGCTCTTGTATTTATTTAGTAAGACAAATGTTCATGACGAATACGTAATTAGAAGTGTAAATATAAAAGTTTTCAATATCTTAATTATGACGGCACCATCCATTATAGTTTTAGTTCGATGTAACAGGTACTCAAAGTTACTTTTCACGCGAACCAATTAGGGAAAAGAATTGATGGCCAATGAGTGGTGAGGGCTTGTCAAGGCGGTACAGCGCGTTTTCATTTCGGCCTTTGCTGGTTCAAACTTTAATTGCTATGTCCATATGAAGAGACTAATCTTGTACCAGTACTCTATAAAGAAGATCAAACATTAATGCAGCCAATATGTAGAATAGTGACAGAGATCGTTACATTTAAGTTAAAAGGGAATAATTTTGAACTTCTGTCAGTGCAGTCTTATGAAAATGGGCTGAAGAAAAGCAAACGCAATACAGAAATACTGCTACAAACTACATAATATCATATGTGTTGGTGTATATGAGCCTCTATCGGGTAGGTAAACAGCCTTTTTAATATTAAAGAGAACTCTTAGTCATAACTGAATCTGGGTTGGGGCCGGAAATTACGAGACGCCCCAGTAATGCGAAACTCATAGTAGGCGTAAAGGTAGCCTTTTCATACGATATCTCCACTCATAGTGCCTTATATTAGAACGGAACATTGAACTACGTGAAAGCTGCCCAAAACATTACTGGTAAGTGACTATCACTATGGAACAGTGACAAATGACAAGTCCCGCGCGAATATTCAACCCTAACACATTTCGGTCAAGCGGCTGACAGGCGACGCGAGCTCCGTCGCGGCGCGTCATGCGTCACGGCGCGTCACGCGTCATACGTCACGTGACGCGCGTCATTACTCACCAGCGCCCCTGCTTATGGGCTATAATTCAGCCGCGACAGTGAGGGCGCCTTGGAAGGCTCCAGGCCTCTTTTCCTTATTTCAGGCGCCTGATCGCTTTATTATCGTTAGCGTAATGTGTGCTGGCGTCATTTAAGATGTTCCCTTGACGGATGACGCGGATGTATAATGTTCGACAGTTTCGCGAAAGACAATACGCTTTTATCTTGGTTCGAGGAGTGATGACACGATAAATCAATTCATGCGTCGCGTTCTTTGCTATGGTGACTGAGTTAAGATGTACCTAAGAAATAAAGAGAATGATTTAATCCAGTAAATATAAAACCGGTCAGTTCATTCCCATTATTTAGAAATTTCCATTTTGTTGTATTCCTTCGCATCCAATTAAAAACTCCTTTAACTGGAAAAGATAACTGGCATCTGCATGTTTTTTGTACCGAACTATCAGCCACCGATCGCTTCCCAATCTCGTCTCGAGAAATCTCTAACACTTTAATGACCACACAGGCTAGTAAGTCAGGCTAAATCTCCGCTAATCTGTGAAACAAAGGGCTTGGACAATGGCGGGCAAGCGTCCAATTAAGGCAAGATGGCGTCGGCGGCCATCTTATCGCGCATCATCTTCGGTGTCACGCGAGACGGGTGGCTGCGATAGCTCTGTGCTCAGATTATACGATTTCCTGTGGGATAATAGCACACGCTCTACTGTTATGCCTTCTGCGGTGTCTATTTTGGTGTTTATCTCCGAAACGGTTAGATGCAACTTAAACTCCCATTTAGTACGTTTATAGAGTGGTTTAGAAGCCATTGAACTATAGACCCTTTATTTGGAATTGCATCATATACGCCACCTGAAGGCTGTGTCTACTGAGTTGGTATTCTACGGACACAGCTTTGAACTTACAACCCTGTCGTGTTCTAAAATTACATGTAAAAGCTAAAAATGTACAGGACATAGTCACCAATGAACTTTTGAATCTAAAATGAAAATTATAATTGTCACTATTACTTTGAACTATCCGTGATCGCAAATGATTACGGCCTTATTGTTTTAAAAAAAACCATTAGATAAATTATAAAATCAGTTGTCGAAGTGAAACATTCCACTGACCAACTCTCTCATTTGATTAAAACAACATCCATTAAAACGGAACTGTTGAATCCACCATCTATCACAATTCGGCGACCGGAGTTTAGGTAACAAAAACACCGATATTCCAACTTTAATTTCCAAAACCGAAATTGATTGTAGAAACATCTGTTATGGGGGCTGTCTAATTGGTGAAGTTGCGGAGTTGGTGAGCGCGGCGAACATTTGTCGGAGTGATCGCCCGCGGCCCTGGCGGCGGGGCTGCCAGTACAGTCGGTTACAGTAAAGCTACTGTTACAAGTCAGGGGATACCAGTCACAACTATCTGTCCTGTGGTTGGTGAACGGTATACGGGCAAGCGACACCGGCTCCTCGAGCTACTATCGACTCAGTCCAAATCATCCGAGGCGATAGTATCCTTCCTCCCCTTTTCCTTCCCCCGTCATATATCCTTATACTCGTGGGAACGCAATGACCTTGTTAAAACAATACACAAGGCAGAGTGGCGGCGACGTGGTCCACAACAAGTCACGTCACGTTTCCCACAGAGGAGAAAAGTGGATCGCTGGAAGTAATCTCTGCCTACCGCTCTGGAAAAAAGGCCTGATTGTATGTATGTACTGTTACACATGCTCATCACCAACACGAAAGCATGCCATTACTGAGCAGTTGATACTTATTAGCATGTGTATCGTAACTTTCCTAATAATGAGCATGCTTATTTTGACTATGCTCAAAAATTAACTGTCGTGCGATTTTCGGGCAAGCAAATGTAAACTCGTCTTAAACATGCTCATATTAAGCATATTCAATAGCACGCTTTTAAGTATGCTATTTTAGAGCATTTGTAACAGTACCCTTAGGTATAAGGCGTGCGACCGATTTCGGTTATGGCGGCCGATCTCAATTGAATTCAGCCAAGTGCGCAGGACATATTATAGTGCACAAGTGTGCGCGCAAACACAAGTGCACTCTCTTCTCCCTTACTTTCATAGTTCGGTGAGTCCTACATGACCGATGAGAGATCGTGCGCAGGACCACCAGCTTCACGTGCTTTCCAAGGCCCGTGCGTGCAAACGCCAACTTCGTAACTCCGGGCTGAGTTATTACTAATTGAAGTGAACATTTTAAAAAAAACTATCTACCCAAGTATCAAGTCACACTCTAACCAATAGTTCACAGAGTTACTGGCTGCTAACGTTTTATGTTTTTAGTGTAATCCCTTAAGCAGAGTACAAGGGATAAGTATAAGGGATAATATTTTAGAGTTTCCATACTGTTTTAAATGCTGTGTTGGTATATTTTGGCAACATACAAATACAAGCGGTTTCAAACTACTGTGTGACAACACAGTGGTTTTAGTGTTTCTAGGTAAAATACATGTCAAGTTTTGATTTACCTTGGCATTTCATATGACCGCATTTACAATTGCAACTTTTAGAAATGCATTTTTTATTGAATAAACAGAGATATTACACAATATTACAGACATTGATATGATCCCGTAGTAAGTAGCTTAAGCACTTGTGTTACGGATTTCACAATCAACAGCGGACACACAAACATACTTAAATATCTATTAAATAACTCACCCAGACACAACTCCAGACAGAATTTCAGTTAGGCACATCTTCAGTTAGGCACATCATCATCATCGGCACATCATAACGATGATCGTATGATCATGATGATTTATCATTAACATCCATACTGCATTTGCGCAAATTAAGTACACTCACTGTATCACATTTAAATATTCAGATAGGTATATTATCTTACATTAACGGTCGTAGTATAGCCTATTCTTACCGGACCGTATAATACATAGATGTATACTTAAATACTACAGTATTTAAGTAGATACATCTACGAGGTCTCTTTTATAATATTATCATGACAATGTAATCCAGACGTCAATTATGTGTGATCCAGAATTTCGAACGCTCAAATAGCGTAAGTAGCTTTTCCTTATAGCCACCAGTATCTAAATGCTAGAACAAAAGAGAATAGTGTCAGTTTAAACCCCCTCACACAAACGTATCAATTAGCGGACCCAACAAATCGAATTAACACGTGGATGGTACAAAAAGCCCCACGGATCCAACTTAATCAAAAGTTGCCGAACGAGCCACATCCATTACTAATAGATAGGGAACTAGGGGTAGCGGCGGGTTGATAGCGCAACTTTTCGTTTAACACAAAACATGATAGCAATCTTCGGAGTAATAAAATAGTGGGCTAACGGCCCATAACCGTAATGAAAGGATAGATTATATGCGTTACACGCCACGCTGATTTGTAGTTAGTGCTTCTAACTGCTTCTGCTTACTCCTACTTCATATGGGAGTACTTTGGTTGTTTTCTTTGTTGTTTCGATATATATCATTATAATACAGTCTTGTATGGGATGTTCTTGTCCTGATTTTAGCGAAATAATGGAATAACCGATAAGCAAACAAAGTTGTCCATGTGATATTAATTCCATGTTGTAATGGTATCGTGATTGGACAGTACTTGCCAGTCGATTGGCAGAGCAATTTGATATAATGTTTCATTTCTTAAAAGTACGCTAGTTAAACTGTTTTACTTCATGCAAATAAGTACATTTATTAAGATACCTAGGCAAATTAATGATCATCACAGCAGCTTGTCAGTCAAGAACTCTTTACAACCAACATAATTTTTTTTGGTATTATAAATACAAACAATAAAATTGGCATTCAGCCGAAACACCGAATGAGATATTGTGCATTCATTCACATACGATACATAGATGCAAATGCAATACAATTAATATCTCCCCAACCATACAAGTTAACATCCTGCGCGAAATGTAAACCATTGATCAAAATAAAAGTTATTTCGCATTGGTCATCCCCGAACAATATTGGCAGTGTTTCATTTGCAATGTTTATTGACGAATCTTTATTAAAATTAAACCTGTCCAGTGACAAACACCTGTACCGTATTCGGAAAATATCACCCATATCTCAGTCCTTCCAATTAACCGACGATCATTAATATTCCATTACACAACTATTCAAGTTTAATTGTGTTTGTGCGGGAAATTTGGGTGCTTATTACGTAGTGGTAAGGTTCAGAATGTGTTCGGTTTTGCCGGGATGTCCCGAGGGTGTGTTCCGTTGCTCGCAAATCATACTCGCGGGTGTCCCCGCGAAAATAATAAAACGGGTCGGGAACATTTTTGCGCCGTCGGGGGGACATTTGCATTGTCCCATTTGTTTGCGTTTATACATTTGATGGGATATCTTCGTCGAGTGTGACATTGTTTTGGGAGTTATTTAACGAATATAAATCATTTCAAAATTAAGGTACTTGTACAATCAATCACGCAAGTACTTCCGGTAGGAAATCTAATCTAACGCTCCTTGAAACGCATGTGTGTTGGAATATGTTTAGTGTGATTATAATGACTAGAAAACTGAAAATGTCCGAGATATTTACCATGTTATTTTGTTTTAATGAGCTCCCAATATTTCAGCACTGTACCAAGCGCCATGATCACGGGTGAACAAAACAACAAGGCAAATATCCCGGTCAAATTTAGTTTTCTAATGTATGAAGCCATGTCAGTTTAATACTATGTATTGATTTTAATGATGATTATAAGCAAGTGAAGTGTATAGAAACACCTTAACCAGGACGGGTAAAAACACTCACCTGAAAATATTTCTGGATCTAACTGCTCTTTTGCACTGCTATTTCAGAAAACTATCTATATAGAAATAAGTCCACTACTTTAATGGACAAACTAACAAGTTAAGTTATACGAACAATAAATCTGTTTTGACCCAGCAAAATCTCTCGATAAATCCGCCAATTTCCCCCTCGGTGACTTTTTAAATTCATCACAAACCTAATAAGGCGCGGGCACAATGCCTCATTAATGAAATTAACCGATCTAATTATTCTTTCGCGGAAAAAGCCGGTTCGTCGCCAGATGTCGCTGTAATTTTCTATGGCGGTCTTGTTAGCCGCCTTCTTTTGTCGTTGACTTGTGTTTTGTGATTTTTTTTCAAGGATAATCTTGTCATTTTTATCAAAGAGAATAAGCGTTTATTTTTTCATTTTTAAAGGAGTATTTGTTTCTGATTTGGGAGGTTTCAAAATATTTACGTCGCTTAATTAAATTTGTTTATCCTAATCCTTCAAGAACTACTACTTTATTACATTTGGAAATTTGTAAAACAGTGATATGAAACATTCTATCATTTCGACAGATGAACATCCATAGGTTTTAACAAACATGTACATTATATAATATATTTTAACACTATATCCGTTCACACACTGAATAAATTACACATTTTTTAATAATAAAAATATTCGTTTTTTTTTACAAATTGGTCTTCTTAGTGATGACATCTCGACCCTCCTGAGATATTGCAACTCAAACATAAAGGATAACATATTTTTTCCTTACCGTTACGGTGTCCTTCTCTCGTTGAATAATTTTAGGATTCATGTCTTCATTTAGATTTCATTCATTTGTATTTTTTCATACACTTCTTATTCTTTCCTTTACCTTACATGTTTTGCTATTACAAAACTCATACGAACATACCACATCGTCTACAACGTAACAAAAACAACGGCACAAATCAATTTCCTTGAAATCTGGAATATCCTTACCAAACCCATTAAGGTTAACAACAAATTGATATTAAATTGGCATAGGTATAAGCGATCCAAAGGGCAGGAGGGGGTATTAGGAAATCCCGCGTCCCGTGTGGCCACACTACGAATAAGCGCCGTCCGTCCTGAAACCCGGTTATAATTTTTCACTAGGGACAACCTCGCTACTCTTTTTGCGAGCGAAAATGAGTTTTTTGTCTCTCTTTGACGTGAAAAAGTTTTAAATGAAAAGCATTGCTGCGCACTAAAGTGCCCACTTAATGTTTTGGGACAGTTTTTAAACAATGTTTGGTTAGCAACAATTCTGTTTCGGTGACTTTTACCATTTGGAGCTTTCGTGAAAATGCTGTCATAATTTAGCTACGGAGTACTGTATGGTGACGGGGAAAGTCTGAAAAGCTTTTATGCGTAATAATCCAAAACATTGCATTGTGTCCATAAACAAATGCAAGCTATGAAATTTGTGAAAAATAACAAGCTTTAAGTTTTATTTTTGTTTCATGGTACTTATGATGATAGCTTGGAGTAGCCTCGACATCATCACCGGACTTGCGGGGAAGCAGATGGCTCTGACCCCTTAAAGTGTTAGTAGCAAATATGATACGCATGCAAGACTGCAATATACGTTCTGAAAACTATTATGTGGGTTAAAAAAACGGAAAATGTCCGGGCTTTTAACCATGTTGCTTTATTTAAATAAGCTTCGATTTTTAGATCGGAGTATCAAAAGAGCGAATGATGGTAGTAGTAGTGTTGTCGAGCGTAATAAGAGACATAGAAAGAGGGTAGACCGAAATGACTGCTCTCAGACCTATCGTCACTGTCAAAGTCTTACAGTTCACCAGTGTTCATGGCGCTTGCAACAATACCGAAATATCAAAAGCTCATTAAAATTAAACAATATGTTTAATATCCCAGACATTTTCAGTTTTCTGGTGTAACCAAGACAGTTTAAAATTATACATTGTGTGGATTTTGAACTTAGAAGGTAATCGTGTATCACTTTTGTCAAGAGGTTTGCTCAAACCTTGACAAATATGTTAAACGATTACAAGAAATCCTTCCCATCAAACGAGCCACAATGACACAAAATATAAGACAACCTTTCCCATAATTGGCGTCTCCTCTAAGCGATCCCGAACACCGAAGAGTTCGCAAAGCCCGCGGCATCCCGCAGCGCTTGAGAATCATTATTTAAATTCGATACGTGTAGGAGACACGTGTCTCGTCTCAGATCCGAAGTCGAGCCAAAAGACTCAAAGTAAACGATCGATGACATTCTAGAGCAGGTAACTACGTTCGAAATACCTACCTATAGGTAGTAGGTAGTTAGTTATAACAAAATGTCAAGAGCGCAGGAAATTATCCACTATCCGATCGATGTTGAAAACCGCATTTAATTGATGTAGAATTAAGTTGTAAATCGGCTTCAGGCTAAACTTCATATTGCAGTGAAACTAAATGTTTGGCTGACATTTGGCAAAAATAGTTAAGAAGGTGTTTAATAATTTTAATGGCTTATCTATAATATCTATCGATCGCTATCGATAGCTAATCTCTATAGAACGTTTAAGTCTATCTAAGTATTGGTCTATACCAACAATAAGCCCAAATCCAGTAGGTAAATCCTTATGGAATTAGGAGTTCGGTTGATTTTTGATCTGTAAACATTTTAATTATTCAGCATACTAAAATAAACAACAAACTTAAGTTTAACGTACCAAATATCTAAGGAAAAGCTGGACGATTCATATAATCACCAAGTTCCGAACAACTTACATTACTTCAAGTTCACAAACTTACTCCCAAACGTCTTAAAGTGCAAAATATATTGGAAGCGATTACTTTAAGTTTTCATTGAGTTCAGCTGGTATTCTAACGCAACTATTGTTGGCTCTTAAGTTTAAAGCAGTAAACTAGGCACCTAATTTGTGGCATCAACGCTGGAACTATTGGTAAATATTCAAAATTACGATATTTACAAATATGGGTACCCTTAGTTGCAAAAAAATCAGGTGTAGGGTTGGCATCACCACAAAGATTGTACAATTTGACCGTTCGAGTCAGCTGCAGCAATCCGATATGACAGATGAGAGACCAGGCGCGAGGACCACTGCCTTAACGAGCTCGGCCGAACATGATGATACCAACTTTCGGCATGCCGCGGCCGGCAGAAAAAAGTCTTAAAAAAAAAATCTCGAACTTTTACCCAATCTGGTGTCAGATCAAAGCTCGGACCTCTCAACTTTAAGCAGCTCTTGCCAAGGCGGTTATTATTATTTTTTTTAATTCCTTTTTCCTTCCTTTTAGTGTTACATTTGATATTATAACTGGTAGTCTGAATATGTAAACAGTATTGAAAGAATTATCCTTTTACTTCCAACTATTGAGGAGTTGACCTTCCATCATTCATGGATGGCAATGTCAGAATTGGACCAAACGGGAAGCACCAGCTTTCAAATAAAACATCGAAATCGGTTCACCTAGGCGGAAGTTTTGAGGTAACAAACATTAAAAAAATACATACGAATTGAGAACCTCCTCCTTTTTTTGAAGTCGTTCAATATCGGTTATATTCAATGCTGTACCCTAGCAGCCCTAAACGTGAGGCCTCCACACGTAAGTTCCCAACTCGCGACAGCCCTCCAGAGATATATTGACACGATACGAAGTTCCCAACTTTCCTCTGTATTGGCGCAATCTGGCGATACATAGCTCCGGGTGACTTGTTTGTATTATTTATACTGCGGATACATTAACAGGCTATAGCGAAGTTTATTATGTGTGTCTCTGTCAGTCTACGACGTGTAGAGCAGGATAGTTGCACGAATATTCGCCGCTGCTAATGTAGCCGCACCATTTCTCGGTCTCAATTTTGTCTCAACCACGAGTTGTGTATTATCCTTACATTGCACGACTTCTATGCATATTCAAACATACTTATCTATTATTTCCACGTTTGATACAAATACAAATTGCTTTATTTATGAAAACAGAATGGCACGAAGGTATAACGGATGATGTTAGAAAAGACTTGAAATGTTTTATTTTTCAGCGTAAATGTTATAAGCAGTAACAGATGCAAACAGGTCAAGTGAAAAGAATGTCTTTCCAACAATCATGTGTAAGTGAAGTAGGGCAGTATTTTCTATCTTCCTTACTACAAGTAATACAAATTATTTCATCGCTAAAATACACTCAAAATGCATTTTCACCGACGAACGTATGGCTACAAGAGTATTTGAAACTGCCACATCCGTCCATCCAGTCCAATCCGTTGTAACGAAAAAGTATTTCCCGCGGGCGGCCCAAAGGTGTTCGTGACAAGCCCAATTCAATTTTGCACTGGGTCAGGACACTTTTAACCACACCACTTTCCCTATTATGCCATAGCCAAGGATGGGAAGTTGTTTTGTTTTTTTATTTGGCTTTCCCTTTGTGGCTAAAGTGTTGTTTAATGTAGCAGTAGTTAATTTAATTCAGTCCAAGTGACGAACTAATTTATAGTATGTTAGACGTCAGTCGGATGATACAGATTAGGAAAAAAAGAAGTCATTCAATTTAGTGCTATTTCAATAATATCAAAATACAATAATTAATACACTTTTTACAATATACCAAGACACCTTCCTCATGACACATACGACAGGTTTCCTGAGATTAAAAATAATATTCACCAAACACTTGTCACAACACGCAAGATCTTACTATAATTGACTTGCAAAGACTCAAGATTCAGTTGAAAAGATTAAAAAGTCAAATTCTGAACTGTAGAGCTTCCGCGTCGTTTTGCATTTAAGTGGCATACACGTTGAATGACATGCGAAATGATGCTTTCGCTACGGAGCCAATTGACGGACACACAGTTAAATGAAGGACAGTGGTACATCTCTACATTATTATTTCATGATCTAACGGAACGACTTCAAAAGAAGGAACAAGGACACGCCAATATTATATAATTAATAGTATACACACAGAATATAACATTAAAAACGCGAAAACGCTTTATGTGAAATCTATTGATTTAAGCTTATGGATAATCAGACTGCATCAGGAACCAAAATGGTTGCTTTGACACTTAGCTAAACATGTCAGTTATTAAATACGAAATCGAAATAAGGAAACTAGGCACTAATTCACTGGCAAATATCCCGTCTTGGGACACCCAAGCTAATCTAAGGTTAGAAAGAGTTTTTACCATCTGGGGCTGTAACGCATTACCTAAGGACACATTTTACCCTACAACAAGAAGTCATCAATTCCAAAAAAGAAGCTGGCCAAGATAACGTGACGGGCGGACTGTACCCACGTACCAATAACGACTGACGATATTAGGGGTGAGTGCCATCTGCTTCCCCGCAAGTCCGGTGATGATGACGAGGCTACAGCATTCATCATCGTAAGTCAGTTAGGAAAAAAGACCGACGAGGCGTAAGTCGTTAAAAGTGACAGACTCTATATCGCCTATGTAAATATGTCTATGAAAAACATGTACAGCGCCCCTAGCGGTAAGGATAAGAACTAAAATCGGTAGTATGAAAAAATCAATTCGATAGGTTTTTAAAGTACGTAAGTTTTCGATAGCTAACTCTTGGTACCGCTACCGTTCGGACGCCTCGTTGTTGTTGGTCGTGGGTACGCGTCCCATACATGTTTGCCCGTCCTACATTCTTACGTCCTACTTTCTTATTTCAATGTCTTCACGGTGCTTTTAGTACACTGTGTCGGCGTCACGGAGTGTGGATTGACGCGTGAATGCGGATCGCCTTTTGTTTACAGCCGACGCGCAGAAACGAATAAGTTGTAATAAGTGGCATTTACTGTTGAAATATCCCTTTTGCCGGAGAGGCGAGACTTTTGATGCTAATGCGGCACATGGAGTATGGTTTCGTGGTGGAGTTTATTTCTTAGACGGTCGGTATCAATACTCCTTTCACTGTTTGTTTATCCACTCTTCATAACTTAAAGCAAAATTTTATTACGTTATTTTTTTATTTGTAGATTAAAGAAAACCTGGATTAGCCGATTAATTAATAATATAGTGGGTAAGTATCTTCTACTTTTTGAAATTTAATATTCTGTCAAGTTAAGTAAAGACAATATTGAAATAGAGAAATGTACTTTTTAGATACACCCAAGCTTTATTTGTATTTTTGAATGCTAATTAATTGACATTGAGCTATATTGTAAAAAATGGAAAAACATTGCCCAACATCTGTTCAACCTCTAAGTTAATGAATGGGAAAAGTTTTACTTTTTAAAACAAAAAGAACAACGTCTTCCTATACCTGTTTTTCTATAATGAAATTCCTATTACATTCGTCAACTTGGCTGTTAAAAGATGCTAAGCCATTCACGAAGCGAACTCGATGAAATAACCACAAAAACACATGGGAGCCCTAATCTAAATAAACCCATAAACGGCCCGACCCGACCAATTTGCACAGACGACCTATCCCTCCCACTTACGTACTATTACAGGGTTCGCAGTTCCCTCCTTCTATATCGGTGTTCTTTTGAAAAATGTTATCGAAACAGAACTACAGAAGGGAAAGTAAGGTACAATACTGCAATAACGTGCCAAAAACTTGATAAAAGGCCAGGAACTTTTAGGGCCCGTGTGATTGCAATACCACCACCTTCTGACTCCCGTGTCATGTTCTTAGTATACTACTAAATCCAAATTTACTTTTTTTTATTTTCAGAAGGGTCGACACTTACGGGTGCCATGGTTTACACGAGACCTCTCTCTCACATCTCTTGTAATAAACGGTTTCCAGCGTTTCCGCATTCAAAAACATTTGACCTTTTTTCAACCTAAACTAAGTATATCAAGCATGCACATTCACAATCTGATGCTTTAGCCTTCCCGCAGACATTCTGCTGTTGAATTAAATAACAAACACTGGCTGGCAAAATAGTGTACTCCAGATCTGCCAAATAATCTAACTTAAAAGCAAACACTGCGTGGAACACTGCGTAAAAGTATCGATGGCGGATTTAAGGTCGTTGCTTGCCATGCGAGAGGTCGCCAGTTCAAACCCCGCCACGTACCACTGTATTTTAAATTTGAAAATTATATATATGCTTATTTGACGGTGAAGGAAAACATCGTGATGAAACCAGCATTTGGCCAGCGTGGTTGACTAAGCCTTATTGCCCTAGTTTGGGGTAGACCCGTGCCCCAGCAGTGGGGACGTATATAGATAATGACTGGATGGAAATATATCCGTACTAGCTTTCCGCCCGCGACTTCGTCCGCGTGAAAACCCCAATCCCGCGGGAACTCCGGGATAAAAAATAGCCTATGTGTTCTTCTGGGTCTTCAGCTACCTGCATACCAAATTTTATCGTAATCGGTTCAGTAGTATTTGCTTGAAAGAGTTACAAACATCCATCTACACATACAAACTTTTACGTTTATAATATTAGTAGGAAGTAAGTACCTAATATCTACCAAGTAATTTAAGGGCAAAGAAAGAGCCAACCCTGTATATAACGCACCCGCCTCGCATCTAAACCGTCTTAAACAACTCCTCGGAATCCTTTTACACGCTCCCGTACGCTTGAGGACATCATCAAATATACATTTTGGGATATTAAGTCCGCGGCAACGTCGCCCTTGAATATGTATGACGTCGAATCCAAGAAATGGGACTTGTGGCCGGATTGATGCGCGCTCCGGAGGATGAGGTCAAAGATCAGGTGACTGTTATTATGTAATACGTGTTTACATAGTGATTCATCTAGATCTACTGTAAATACTTTTTCTTTTAAAGATAGGTACCTCGTCTTTGTGACGAAAAACTGGAAACTCTTTGGGTAACACAACCTATATTGAAACGGGAGTTTTAGTGCATGTTAGTCCAGTAAATATAGCTAAAATTGAAATAGCAGGTATACCTTTAGATAACATCCTGATCAAAAAGTATATTGTTTATCATCATTATCAAATCATTATAGTTTCAAGAACAACTTTCGTGAAAATTTTACCTTCTAGTTCTCATGAAATCGCATTCCACAGCTGTAGACTAACATACTACGTATATTTAACTAAAGAAAGTTGGGCGTACGTTGAGTAAACACGGAAATGATCGTTCTATTTAAACACAAACAACAAATAAAATAATTACTTCAAAGGAATACCACATCCAATAGTTCTTCTCTCGGTAAGTTCTGTGTGGGTAAGACGGCCGTTTCCCTAATATCGCGGCGGCATTAATGATGCAAGCGACCGGCGACGTCTTCACAGCGATATAATCGAATACGCGCTGAAAAGCCTTTGTTTACGCTTCAAGCTCAAAGTAATACACTACTCTCTACTATATCGGAGAATCTTTACAATAATTAACAGATGTGCATAGCTTAACATATGGCTCTAACTTTCGTCAACTATACGTACTTTGTTTAAACAAAAATAACTACAAATAACGATTGAATATTTTAATGCGAGATTCTTTATACTTATAGAACTTGATGTAGACTCAGGTAGCTGATCTGTAACTTCTTGTTAAAAATATCCAATCAAAAACATAAATGTGAAATAAGAGCCAAGTTCAATATTATGATAATTGCCTTGGTTGTTGACTTCAACGACAAAAGAAGTGAGATCTAAATGGGTGCCAAGTTCAATGGTCAACCCTGCAATTAATTTATAAGTAATACTATAACATACCTATCATATCTTCTTATAACATAAGATAATGTATGGTGGTAGCCTATGAAGGTCTGTCTCGTTCTTCTCACTTCTTTTGTCGTTGAAGTCAACAACCAAGGCAATTATCATAATATTGAACTTGGCTCTCATTGCACATTTATGTTTTTGATTGGATATCATTACTTTTTGTAGAAAAGTATATATCATCGTAACGCCGTGGGTCCTTTGAAAAGGACAAATTCAAAACTATAACTAGACTTTATGTAGGTAACTACCCTAAGTAATAAATATAAAAACCAACTATAAGTACCTACTCTTAATTGTAAATAAGTAAGTATACCTAAATATATACTTAGTGCTCTGCCTTCCCCGGTATATAGGCGTGATTAGGCACTAATTAGGTATTTATGTTAAGCGTTCATAATAGAACCTAACCTAATTATTAAAAAATTGCCAGTTTTATATTTATTCCTTTGTATTCATGTAATTACCTATCTGCATACCAAATTTTAACTCTCTAGGTCATTTGGAACTGGGTTAGAATTTTGATCTGTCAGTCAGTCAATGATAAAAATGAGGATTTTTGGACATTAATATCTAAATAACTGTTTGAGATAAGCTTATGAAATTTAGAACACATATTTATCTCGCAAGTCTCAATATATGAGCCAAATTTGATACGTTTATGTGAAATAGTTTTTGATTTATGAGGGGTTCAAAAGTGGTTCCAAATGGTTCGTGTAATAATACACACGGTGCGGCTCGCCAGTTCTGTTTCTTGAACTTGGCTTGACACGCTACCGCGTGTCTAGATATCTTTCAGCAAATGGAAGGAATAAATAATTGAAAAAAATGTTCTTTTTTATGTCATTATGTTTGAATTGGTCACTATAAGACCAAAGTTAATTTTATGTTTTATATAAAAATAATTTCTCAACAGTTGTTCGTCGCGAAAGACTTTCTCTCATAAAAGTCCCAATCTAATATGATAATGTTACTAATTACGAAAGTAATTAACTTCTCAAGTGCCTATTCACCAAAACATCCAATGCTAATCCCGTTTTTGTACACAGGGCTGATCGAATCTGAGCCGTAATGCCGCCGCCGCTATACACAAACCTATAATCGAGTTGTAAGAACCGCCGCGTGGGCAGGTATAGAGCGGGGCTCTGCTGCACTCAGACTTTATGAAAACAATAGAAATTCTTTAGTAAAAGTTAAACACTCTTTAAATTTATATAGGTGTTCTTAAAAGCACTTTATTATTTAAGAGAAAATAATTTAAGAGAGCTGTAAATAGAATGAAAACTAAATAATCTTGTTCAACATCGTATTTTACGCAAGTTATTTTCTTAAAATTTCTTCTTTCTTCTCTATCAAATGCGTAGAGTATGCGCAAATTATGGCCATGGTGGCCGAAATCGGTCGGACGGTCACGCCCTGGCTGAAGAGCCCGGGATCATAGGAGGGAGGGAAAACATGAGCTGAAAAGGGCACTCCATGCTTTAATGACACGGGGCAGAAAAGAGGAACTGATCCTCTTTGTCCGAGCCACCAGCGCCTGCATTGTATGTGGATGGCAGCACTGTCCAGCACGTGTCTTTTGGGAATGGAATGGGGAGAGAGGGACTAGTAGAAATAGCTCTTGAGAACATTCCCCATTAAAGAGACGGTAGAGAACACTTAGACCGGCAATGTCTCTACGTAATCTCGCTCAAGGGTTTAAAATCTGGGTTGGGACAAGCCCACGTCTAGATGCAAGAGATGGGAGCACCATTGACAGTCTTATGACATCGTTGGCATGGCCGAAATCGGTCAGAGAAATCAGTGGAGTTTATTTTTATGCACAGAGGGGCACATTGTTTAATTTACAGTGTGCGCCCCGGTGCAACCGTCCCCGTAATCCCAGGCTGCGCAAACCCGTAGTCTACTGTAAACAAAATTTTAGAGCAGCGTAGGGACGCACAAAAAGACCCCTGTTTGCTTTGCTAATTGAATTCATTGTAGCTGCTTAAACGATGTTTAAAGTGGCCGCGCGTTCATTACGACCGGTTTAATCTTTTTAAGCCGATGATTCCGGAGACAATGCCGGATTGATTGGAACCCAAATTAATTTGGGATAGTAAAGGTTTTATGGGTACGTCTGCTCGCCAGGAAATTTGGATTGAGGTGTTAATTAATTCATTAATAACCCCGCTGGAACGTCGCTGATGCTAAATGTGAACTGAAATAAAAGTTACGAATAATATATTTAACATTTAAAAAAAAGCTGCGCGCAGCGGTAGTTACTAGCTAATGAAAAAATGAAAATGAAATGAAAATTAAAAAATATTTATTTACAATCACAACATTTTCTTTAAATACAAGTGATTGAGTACCTCCGCTTTAAAGTATACGCAGATACGTGTGTCAGGAGGTCCCGCTCTTCCTATGACTAGATTTACAATTTAGGTGTGAATACTTCTTCACAAGTGTATTGTACCACAAATTTATCTTAATAATCTTTTTTTGTACATTATCAAAGATACTTCTGTACGTATCTTACAGAAAGCGCAGCAGTTTAGTCTAATCCTGGCTGCAAACATTATAACTGACATATGCAATAAAATAATTAATAGACATTCAAACAATGCTGACTGGTCCTTTCATTTATTAAGTTATTATTACAATGTTAACTGCCTCGTTGGTCTATTGGTAGCAAGTGCTGCGTTAGGACCGAGAGGTCCCTGGTTCGAGTCCGGGGTCGGGCAAAATTTGTGTGAGTTTTTCTGTAATGAAATTACTCAGCCCAGAGTTAGGAAGTTGGCGGTTGAACGCCCGTGCCTCGGAAAGCACGTTAAGCCGGTGGTCCTGCGCCCGATCTCTCATCAGTCATGTCGGATTGCCGTCTCACCGAATTATGAGAGTAAGGGAATAGAGAGTGCACTTGTATTTGCGCGTACACTTGTGCACTATAATATGTCCTGCGCACTTGGCTGATCTCAATTGAGATCGGCCGCCATGGCTGAAATCGGTCGGACGCCTTATTACAATGTTACATATTCCGCCACATCTATGTATGATTAAATGAATTGATTACAAACGTAAACTTTGTGATTTCCACTAAGTAGCTAGTTTTGAAATTCGTCTCGCCCGTGCACCGACACTTCACAAAGTCCACAAACAGCTTGTAAACTTATGAGACGCGTTCGGTCCCGCTAAAGACTTTTGTTTCTAACGCTCTCAGCTCAGCCGACAGGGCTGGCGGATGGCAGAGCTCTTGTATACTTTCGCTAAGACAGACTAAAGGACTTTCCTTTTTTCTACATTTTTATAGAACTTATGAGACTTGTTCGGAATGGCGATGAAGAACTAGCCTTTATGCATTCGGGCTTTGTTTAGATTGTTCAGTGTAAACATAGTTATTTGTGGAATGAAAGTCTTTCATAAAAATATATGGTATAAAAAGTACGCTATGGTATCAACTTGGTAATAAGTTTTTGTAAGCGGCATACAAATAAAATGAACTCAACATATCATTTTGTCAACTAATAAGCCGAGCTAAACTTATTCCAACTTTTAATAATTGTTTTCTGTAAAACTTTGAAATATTTATTTGAAGTTAATCAAGATAGATATTGTACTAAACATAACACTAGAGTTAAAATTCTAGATATTTCTACAAACAATCGAACCGTCAGATCAATGAGACCAATCATCTCGTATGCAAATTACGCCCCAAATCAACCGCCAACCCTGCGCTAAAACCTTAATTACTCGCGTATCTCCGGAATCTCTTTAAAACTGATTCATCGCGCGTCAAATAATCTCCAAAGACACACGAACGCGCGCGCAATAAATCTCCAAAACTCCAAAGTTCGCGTCGAACTTGCGTGCGAGTTCCCAAGACACGCACCTCGTCCGTTTGTTTGAGATTTATTTCGTCGCGTTGAAGGGTTGAATAATTTAAACGATTATGATTTCGCTGACGATGTTTTTTGAATTTCGTACAGCACTTTCGCTGCAATGATTTAAGAGTCTTCGTGCCGTTAAGTGATCTGCGGATTTGGTAGTCTTGCCACATGTAGTCATTGATAACTTAACCTTATAGGTTAATTCACATAGATGTATGTATAGACTTGCTTGATTGCTTCAAATGGAAGCCTATGTCCAATCTATCAGTACATGTAATAAAACACTAACTATAATAAACATTTATCTACCACGTCATAATCTCCTACGAGTGGTCAATATCAAAGTGACTAGACTTCCTTGAATTAAATTTTCTTAAAGTATCGCAAAAGTGACAAAAACTTTATAAAATCTCATAAGCTTACTAAATCTGTAACCCCTTGAAGAGTGGTATTTACCACTCTTCGAGTGGATCTTTCATATAAAAGTCACACATGAGAAGAGATTCACATTTCCCGAATCAATTTACTAATCAGTCACCGATTCCCCCTCGTTTATTTACCTCAAACTCGCCAACACGTACCCAAGTGATTACCGGCAGATCCGCAAATCGTTTACACCTCTCGCAAGTTGCTGAGTTCCTGGTAGTACCGAGTTCTTTCCGAGATTATGCGGATGTCGCAAAGCCTTTTGCCCTGTTTGTTTGCGGCCTGGTGAGCCGGCGGCGGCTTCCCATCGACACTGTTAGAAATATAGCCGTTTGAAGATCTGGTTTCAAGGAGCTTTCATGTTTTATAACGAACTCCGCGGCTTCGATTCGGAATCTGATACCAGTTTGCGAGTTTGCTTTTTTCTTTTGAAGGAATCATATTTCTTTGCTTCTAGTTTTGTAGTCACGTTGTTAGAAACATGTGTAAAAAACAATAACCACAATCACTTTATACTAAAAAAGCAAAGTCGCTTTCCGCGTCTTTTTGTCTGTCATAAAACGATCATTATCTAACTTTAATCAGAAATCGGTAGTCTGCAGAAGCTGAAAGAATTACCTTCTTTTTGCGATCATTAAACCACGTTCATCAGTTTAGAAACGCCACGCTATTCCAATTTTTAAATTCACATTAGCTGTGCCAGACCATAATAGGATTTGCGGGTCGCACTCGTAGGAGTTAACAAACGGTTCTGAAACTAGCAACTTGGTAATCTGTTTATTCGCCGTGCGACACAGGCTGCCGAGTCGCTGAAGCAACTTGCATCGACGTGAATGCTTCGAACTGCTGATAAACAAAGACATATTTAGCATATGAGTGTGATCGCACTCAATCTAAATCGTAGAAAAGTATGTCGTACTTATCGTCCCGTTAGAATCTCTTAGAAAATACAAGCTTATTAGGTACTGTTGATATTTTGGCTAGGCTCTATATGAATACTAGTGACTCACACTCGCCTTGTAAATCCCTCTGTGTATAAAACAAATGGATCAAATCCGTTGTGTAGTTTTAAAGATTAAAGCATACATAGGGACAGATAGACGCGGGCTCGACTTTTGCTTTATAACTACGTAGTGATGATGTTTGAAAGTACACAACATAACGACCCGATATTGAGTCTATTAAATTTGTCTTACTCATTACTTCTTCCTATAATAAGGAAACACGGATTACTTTAATGAGAACGTATGTTAGGAAAAAGCTTTATCGCACCTACACTACCTCTACAGAGTGCGGTAGCTTACTTTAGTAATACAACCCCGAGGCGATAACAGGTGTGATAATGATGTAGATATCGACGCCTTCACGTGTACCAACACCGCAATTGATTGCGTAGCGAAACGGCGAATTTCAATATCTATCACGCAGCTTGTGTCACAGCAAAGGAACTAACTGCGTCGGTAAATAACTTACTCGGTTCGGAGGCCTGAGGCTTGCGTGCCTACTTGTTGGAGCCAACGCTCAGAGCTATGCTAGCCGATATAGGGAACGCATAACAACGCAGGGTGTTCGAGTCCCCGGGCCGCGGTGAGGCAGTTGATTTTTTTCCGTTTTTCTAAATATTAGAACAGCTAGTGCAAGCTTTAGCACTTAAAAAAAATTAAATTTACATTAATTGCCAGTGTGTCATCATTTTCTGTAGTTTACATCCAATCAAAAACATAAATGTGAAATGAGAGCCAAGTTCAATATTATGATAATTGCCTTGGTTGTTGACTTCAACGACAAAAGAAGTGAGATCTAAATGGGTGCCAAGTTCAATGGTCAACCCTGAAATTTATTTATAAGTAACACTATAACATACCTATCATATCTTCTTATAACATAAGATAATGTATGGTGGTAGCCTATGAAGGTCTGTCTTGGCTAGTTTCTATAAACCTACCAACGTATTATTATGTTCGCTCGCTAGTTTCTACCAACAATCCAAATTTTCGGAATTATAAAATAAATACCGACAAATACCAAACTAACCAAGACAACTAACTAACTAACTAAAGAAAACTAGCCAAGACAGACCTTCATAGGCTACCACCATACATTATCTTATGTTATAAGAAGATATGATAGGTATGTTATAGTGTTACTTATAAATAAATTTCAGGGTTGACCATTGAACTTGGCACCCATTTAGATCTCACTTCTTTTGTCGTTGAAGTCAACAACCAAGGCAATTATCATAATATTGAACTTGGCTCTCATTTCACATTTATGTTTTTGATTGGATATCATTACTTTTTGTAGAAAAGTATATATCATCGTAACGCCGTAGGTCCTTTGGAAAGGACAAATTCAAAACTAAAACTAGACTTTATAAATATAAAACAATTGAATCAGTTACTGTATTTTCCTACGTTTACGGGGTATAACCCTAAGTAATAAATATGAAAACCGACTATAAGTACCTACTCTTAATTGTAAATAAGT
The DNA here is from genome assembly GCA_039566165.1 of Maruca vitrata. NCBI lineage: Eukaryota > Metazoa > Arthropoda > Insecta > Lepidoptera > Crambidae > Maruca > Maruca vitrata. The sequence goes on from CM076917.1 coordinate 2,160,555, forward strand.
AAGTATGTATATCTAAATATATACTTAGTGCTCTGCCTTCCCCGGTATATAGGCGTGATTAGGCACTAATTAGGTATTTATGTTAAGCGTTCATAATAGAACCTAACCGCAGCAGTGGTCTCCTTTTTCACGGCTTTCAGGGTGAGTGCGACAGGCTCAACATGGTCTATTGTGCCTGTCGACCTCATATGTGGATCTCACTACCGCTTACCATCAGATGGAGTGAGGTCATCTTGTTAGCCTCTTATAAAAATAAAAAAAAAACCTAATTATTAAAAAATTGCCAGTTTTTTATTTTTTCCTTTGTATTCATGTAATTACCTATCTGCATACCAAATTTTAACTCTCTAGGTAATTTGGAACTGGGTTATAATTTTGATCTGTCAGTCAGTCAATGATAAAAATGAGGATTTTTGGACATTAATATCTAAATAACTGTTTGAGATAAGCTTATGAAATTTAGAACACATATTTATCTTGCAAGTCACAATATACGAGCCAAATTTGATACGTTTATGTGAAATAGTTTTTGATTTATGAGGGGTTCAAAAGTGGTTCCAAATGGTTCGTGTAATATTACACACGGTGCGGCTCGCCAGTTCTGTTTCTTGAACTTGGCTTGACACGCTGCCGCGTGTCTAGATTTCTGTAATGAAATGTCTACGGCTGACAGTGTGTATCACAGATAGTAGATGTCGCCACCTGTGGATAACAGATCATATACGGGAAAAGTTCGACGGCTTCAATTAATAGCTGCTGGTCTGGTGTGATGGTAATGCACGTCTGATCGCGATTCCTAGAAGGACGGGTGTTCGAGTCCCCGGGCCGCGGTGAGGCAGTTGAATTTTTTCCGTTTTTCTAAATATTAACGCATAATAAACCAATTTTTGCGGAACCGGAAAAAGCGAAGTGCCAACAGAACAGCATTCATGTCCATTTGAAATTGTAACAAGTCACTAAACTGTGTGTTACAACAAGTACTGTGCGTGGATGGTAACTCGGACCCGCGATCAAACTCAAACTAAAACTTAAATAATTGATTACATAACATAATAGGATATAGTGCAAGTGGTTCTCTGCGACATCATGACCATAGCGTTCTATACAGTTGACATGCATAATGCATATAAAGCCTTATATTTAGCCAATATCTAGCCAGATATTGTACAACGAAGGTGTAAATATACTCCTAACCCTTAAATAACCAACTACAGTTACAATCATTAGTTCATTTGGAATTTACTTTTGTGTAGGCTTATGTTATTGCCCTACTAAATCTATACTAATATTATAAAGCTGAAGAGTTTGTTTGTTTGTTTGTTTGTTTGTTTGTTTGTTTGTTTGTTTGTTTGAACGCGCTAATCTCAGGAACTACTGGTTCGATTTGAAAAAATCTTTTTGCGTTGTATAGACCATTTATCGAGGAAGGCTTTAGGCTATATAACATCACACTGCGACCAATAGGAGCAAAGATACAATGGAAAATGTGTAAAAAACGGGGGAAACGCGAACGAAGTCGCTGGCACAGCTAGTACTATTATATTCTAAACTAGTGACTCGCTCTCGCTTAGCCTCCGGTATAGTATACATGTTATAGGCAATGTGTATAATGCAGGCATTCTATACAATGCCTAGGGAATGTATAGAATGCCGAGGTTGCTTAGGCAATGTATGAAATGATACTCAATGTTTGAAGTATTTCACACTTTACCTAGGAAATGTATAGAATACCTAGGCATTGTATAGAATGCCGGTTGAAGCTTAGGTAATGTATTTAATCGATTTGTCTTCTCCGTAATTTGGTTAGTTAGATAGGTACCTACTGATCTTTTGAGAGCTTATCCTAATTTTAACTGTCACAAGCAGATAGCGCTGATTAAGCATATTGCATTTTATCGTTTGGTATGCCGTGTTTTTTGCGTATTGAGCGTTTGTCACATAGGAGTTCTAGGACAGACTGGTTTGGCCTAAGCTAAACTAGTTTTTCCGTCACAGGTATATAGGTGGTTTAAAACAATTTAAACCACCAACCACCTCCTCAGCGTTCCTGAGGGGACGGGTATATCTAGTCGGTATGCCTTTATGTTTTTTGTCGACGAACCCGCACTTGGCCAGCGTGGTCGACTAAGGCCTTATCGCCCTAGTTTAGGGTAGGCCCGTGCCGCAGCAGTGGGGACGTATATGGGCTTATGATGATGAAAAAATTTTAACACAAATCGGACTCTTTCTTTAACTCAGTCTAGGGTGCCAGGAAGACCTGAGCTCGCAAGTACTACATAGTTTATCCAAGGCCAAACGAGTTTGTCTTGATATCGGTCCAGTAACATCTAAATGTACCTATAAAAGAAGAAACTGACTGACTGATTGACTGACTGACTGACATATCGACGCACAGCCTAAACGGCTTAACGTAGGTACATGAAATTTGAAAATAACGTAGCTAAAGTACCGTAGAAGTGCACCTAGAAATGAATTCCCGAAATTCTTGCGAGAACGGGAATTAGCGGGAAAATCTTTTTGTATGAAAAATCTAAACCACTTAAGTAAGATGCTTTAAATGTGGCATGCAGGTACCATAGTAAACTTAAAGCTTAGTTGGAACAGGATATTGAAAAATTCTTACGGGAACGGGAGTTAGCAGGAAAAAACTTTTGTAAATCTAAAACCGCGAAAGAAAAATGATTGAAATTTGACATGCAAGTACCTTAAAAAACGAAAAGCTTACTTGCAAAGCGATATTGAAAAATTCTCGCGGTAATAGGAGCAATTAAGGTAATATCTGTAGTTCACGCGAACGAAGTCGCGGGCACAGCTAGTGTATGTATATGATCAACCAATTGCAACTACATTCTAGATATCACTGTTCTTGAGTTAAAGCCGGGTGACAGATGGACGGATGGACCATTTATGGATTAATAGACGGACTCAAAACCAATGCTACCTAACCCCTCTACGCAAAGCAATAACATAATATTCAAATATACCGAGGTTAAGGTTGATTAATAACTCTGTCTGAATAATCTATATCTATATCTATACTAATATTATAAAGAGGAAAGATTTGTATTTTTGTATTTTTGTATTTTTGTATGTTTGTAATGAATAAACTCAAAAACTACTGGACCGATTGCAATAATTCTTTCACCATTAGAAAGCTGCATTATTCAGAAGTAACATAGGCTATATAATATTTTTAAAAAAATTAGGGATCCTTACTAAAACTCCAATAATGTAACCCAAGGTGTAAAAAATTTACCTGAAAAATTCCTTACGTCGCGTACGCTGCGAAAACTATTGATGATAGAACAAAATCATTTACTACGACTTTGTAGAACTTATCATTATCTATAAAAAGTGTCGCGACAGCATATGTCTAAATATTATAGTTATGTCACAGTAAGCGGTTTTTTATTCGAAAAATTTAATTTATATGCCGCCACATGAAAAGGCTCTTTATTTGTACCTTGGTATTAATCCTTATCAAAATAAATTACTTTATATGCAAGACGGCTTCAATACCTATTTATGACTTTTTGAATTATTCAATTCGGACATTTCATTCGGAAGATATCACGAGTTTAAAAATGCAAGTATTAGAAAAAAGTCGCGTGGTTGCCGCCACCGCGCTCAGTTAGCCAGCATGCGATGTAGGCTCCATGTAAGCATCACTGGGGTACGGGGGAGTCAATGTAATATGTAATATAATATATGTATATATATATATAATAATATAATAATAATATTATAAAGAGGAAAGGTTTGATTTTTTGTTTGTTTGTTTGTTTCGAATAGGCTCCGAAACTACTGCACCGATTTGAAAAAATCTTTCACTGTTGGAAAGCTACACTATCCCTGAGTGTCATAGGCTTTTTTTAGACAAAAATAGATTTCTCTTACGGGGTTAAAATATATTACATAGAGATAGAGATATCCCCGAAGCGAAGCGAGGGCGGGTCGCTAGTAAATAAATAAAAATGTTTAAGGTCCTACCTGTGGTCGTTCATTATACACATTACCTGTTGCACTTCGGGCATTTTATACAATACCTAGGCAATGTGTGAAATTAATCGTATTATACACATTGCCTGAACGTTTTAGGCATTGTATAGAATACCTAGGTAATCTATACAATACCGGATTATACACATTGCCTATAACATACATAAAAACCGTCCTCTTGAATCCCTCTATCTATTAAATCAAAATCCTTTGCCTAGTTTTAAAGATTTAAACATACATACTCGTATTACTTACATACAGACAGACGCGGGAAACCACTTTGCTTTATACTATATGTAGTGATTTGTTAAAAATAACAAATACTGTACTATGTGTTGTATCTATAATATTTATTATTTATTCCAATAAACGAGAACCATACAAATAAAATTGCGCGATCAACAAATAAAGTTTCACGACCAGGAATGCATAAACTAGTGGCGGGCTGCGCACGCGACGCGGCCCGCGGCGGTTTTGCGACCAGTAGCCGGCCGGGAACCGAACCGGACAGCCACGAAGCCAGAGGGGCATCAAACACGAATTAATGGTTGCACAGCATGATGATGGAAGTTTGTTTTTGTATTTACTAACTATGAAGAAGAGAATGGAAGTGTTAGAACTAATAAAATCTATATCTTCTTCTTTCTTATAAATAAAAATGAATTGCTGTTCGTTAGTCTGACTAAAACTCGAGAACGCCCGGACCGATTTAGATAATTTTGGTTTTAAAATGTTTGTGATAGTCCAGGGAAGGTTTATAGTATTGGCGGTATGAAATTCGCCGGGACTACTAGTATAAAATAAATATCTGGGACATTTCCACACACATTTATCTGACCCCAAAAAATAAGCAGAGCTTGTACTTTGGGCGTCATAGACTGATATACATAATTACGTACATAGATATTTATACTTCATACAAAAATATATATTCACACCCAGACACGGAAAAAACATCGATGTTCATCGCACAAACATTTATCCCGAGTGGGAATCGAACCCACAACTCTGAGAACCGCCAACCAGGGTCACTAACTACTGTTCCACCGAGCCAGTCGAGCCAGAAAACCACTTTTAATCCACTTATTCCTTTAGTAATGGAAAGTCGGCACGGAAATAAAACGCACTAATTATAAAATTAGATAAATATTAGAAACTTTTAAGATACAGCGATTTAAAACTGCTGGCGATTATGATTACAATCAAATCAAATCAAAATCATTACAAGCATAATTCAATTATCGTATAAGTTTACAAAAAATACGAATAAAGTTTTGTAATCTTTGTATTCTTCTATGTAAAAAGTACTCTAAAATGTAATAAAAATACCCGTGATTGTTAGCAATGTTGTTGCTTAAAAATTTGTCTACTGATTAGAGATCGCATTATCGTAAAGTTGGACAAATAATATACTAGTGGAAATAAATTCGTTGCAATATAAACTACGTGACCGCATAACCGTGAAACAGTCAGTGGTACGTGTTCGGCAGTTCTAGCATCAGTTAAATCCTGTTTGCGACCAAAAATGAATTCTATACCTAGTGAATACAAGCCACAATTCACCTTAACACTAACTCTACTGCAGGTCAAAGGAATGCATGCGAAAAAGATCCTTATCTCGCTTCGAATAGATATGAGAGTTTAGTAATGATGTAAACCACTGCAGGTCTTTGAGGATCCCTTGAAGCAGAAATCTCGGGGCGGAAAATCAGGAGGTCATGGATTTTAGGCTGAGTTCACGTCTATGTTGGTCGCTTCTGTTTGCCAACTAGAAATGGTTTGAGAAAAACGTTTGAGATTACTTATTTCTCTTTTTTTTTGGTACTGGAGTCGCACCAGACAAATACAGTTTATTTATTGTGCGGATAATCTTCAGGACATCTTCGCAGATGGAGTTATTTTTTTTCTTTCGCACTGCAAGCGTAGATTTTCTAAGTGTAATTAAGAATGTTTACCTCTGTAAATTCACTGATGGTCAAATTTTTAAAAATATAAGAATGTAATGTCTTGGACATTAGTAGTTGGAATTTTGATTTAGTGCTAATTATATGATTCAACCGTTCCCAACATAATCTGAATCTAATAGCAAAATCAATAGCGCGTATATGTCTGTGCTTTTCCTACAGAATCCAAATCGAAAAAACATACCATTCCATAATACACAACATACATAAGCAACAACAACTCGTTTAATACAACAAACAACTATGCAGTCTTAAAGTATTTCTGCTGAATATCGTGTTTAAACTTTGCTATATCCAAACAATTCGTTGAAGAAATCCGCAAACTAATAGCTAATAGCTTTTGCAACTATGTGAGCACTCGCTAAGCCGATTCCCGCAACGAGTGGAGTTCTTGAGCAATATAATGGGGAAACTGCTGTATCCCACTTGCAGTACTTACTGTTATACATTTTTCAATCATATTTGAACTACACTTGCCTGTTATGACTTAAGCTCAGTTTAAAGATCAACTAAGCATGTTTACGCTGATCCTTTCATCCCTTTTAACATTATAACATCTTACATTCGATTGTTATCAAGACTCTCTCTTTGAAATGAAAAATTAGTACACTTTTTATTTTGCATTCGACTATGAATTTTCCTTTCAATAGAAATATCCTTAAAACTGATTGTACTTGTAAATAATAGCTAAATCTTTATCTTATTACTTTTGTGACTTAATATCAATTGATATTCGTTGTGTACTTGTACACGTTCGAGTCAACATAAGTTGAAAATCTATTAACGAAAATCGATTGATTTGCATACCCTATCATAACACCATCCGTACAATTCCAATTCTGAATAAACACAGCTTAAAGCAACATTGTTCGTCAAACTTCCCAAAGTTCTATTCGTGCAAACGCTATCAAAGTTACACGGGGTTAGCTGGCGCAGTCGCGTAGTCTTTTTGACTTATCCCGAAATAGCGGGACATCAAAAATCCAACGGGCAGCAGAGTTTCCGACGCGTCAGTTTGGCAGCGGCTGCCGAGCGCGCTTAGAAAAATATCAGCTGCAGCGGAGCTGTCGCGTGCACGATACGTGAGCGATACGCAGTGCTACGAGGATTGGCGAGGAAAGCTACGAGCAAAAGCGCTTCGCAGCAGTTACGTCATGCCAGCGTTGTCGTAGCTGCGTAGCACGTGACGCTTAACAAAGCACTGCGCTACGAGTACGTCGCTTGACGTTGTAGCTAGCAAATTGCGTTCCGCTGTCGCCTCGTAGCAAATACGTCGCGGAGAATAGTCTCGACGTCTTCTATTGTATTGAAATACCTACTTATACGAGTATATACACATATTTGAAAAATAACTACATTTTCTAAATTGCAATATAGTTGGTCGACGGCTAATACAAGTTTTTTTTAATGTACTATGTATTAACGACTCTCTAATCGTTAACGACTTAGCGAGTCATCTTCTATTATATATTTCTACATTAATTGTATATATATTCTTATCGCACAGATCACTATAAGCATTAACAGCAAATTACGAATACTTGTGACAGACTACACTTCCTTTCAGTGCTCTACATCAATTTTAGACTGATATGAGTTTCACGAGTTAGCTATACAGAAAATAACATGCGAGTTATCCGTACAGACTGTCCGTGTGTCCGACGCCGGCGGACAGTTTGACAAGCGTGTTTTTCGCAGCGGCGCGAGACGGCCCCGCAACACATACTCGCGAGTATGCACTCCGCGGCCAATATCGGCGGGTGTCTGTTAATGTCGGTGGGCACCAATCGGACCAATAAAACGCATCGGCACACAGGAAACGTTTACTATCTTCTTTCGTGGAGTTATTTCCTGTTAGTACACGCATATGTGGCATACTATGTATCAGTGGCGTAACTACAGGGTGGCAAGTCGGCAAAATGCCACGGGCCCCCACAAAGGGGTCCCCGGTAATAGGAGAATCTCATCTGCCAACCCACATACACATTAAGATAAAAAAAAAGAAGTGCACCCCACGGGGCCCCAACCGATGAATTTTGCCTCGGACTTGAACAGGTATAGTTACGCCACTGCTATGTATCCACGTAAATGTAGACGGGTTCCCGTCTAACCTTTCAACTTTAATGACAAAGACCTATTTTCCAAGCTACGTATGTTCAGTCCAAATGTTTTCCTTAATAATGAGCGCTTTAGAGGTAGAAATGTAACCATAGATTTAAAAAAAAAACTTTCATCAACAATTTAACTATATAAGATTTCATGGAATAAATATTAAACCAAAGTGCAATAAAAATTGGTGTAGCAAAAGATGAAGTAAAACTAAGCAGTGTAGTGTTAATAATGTATTAAATTTATTAAATTCTAATTCCCTATGCCAACCTTGAATACTGGGATAATAAAAGCAGCACAACTTAAGTAAGGCCCTATGACACAACTCTTCCGGGCGATAGTTGTAAAAATCCGGGTTAATCTCGGCCGGATCGTCCCGGGCATAAATTCGCTCACCTCTGCCTAATTAAAGCGTACTGTATTCGCGGCACGTAACTGAATAAACCTAGGCGCAGGCAGGGCCCGATCTAGCTGAGAAAGAAAGAAAGAAAATTATGCTATTAACTTCACAACTTATAGAGGTTACAGACAAAAATATAGTTGACTGGAGAAAATGCTCTAATTTTTGAGGATGGTTAAAACTTATTACACGGACACTTAAGATAAATACAAAATAACAAAGGGGTGGACATTGAATCCGCTACGAGGAAAAAAAAAGGCTTTTCGTAGCGCTTTTTATGTGATATTGGGTTTTTAACCGACTACATAAAAAAATGGGAGATTCTCAATTCGTTAAAGTAATATTCTTTAACAAGTTTCAAGTCTAGTGAGGAGGAACTAGACTGGCATCGTTCAGAGTAAACGAAAGCCCTCCCTAAATCAGGCCCTGGATGCAAGTATCTCCTACGTACTAGTATCTCCTAAGCTTATTTTACGGTTTTCAATAAAACGGAACGTTATTGGGACTGATGAAAGGGATAATAAAGTTCAGATATTGATCGCATCATGCGGATTGTGTACCTAGGTTTAATCCGACTGTAAACTTACGTAATAAGTCTACAGCTTTCGCAAAATTATGAGTTTGGATTGGATTTGGATTTCGATTTGAAAGGATTATTGTAATAGTAAATGATTTTGGTAACTTAAAAAGATCTGACACAACCGCATCCAAGTGAGACAATCAAAATATTCAAATCAAAGCATTAGCTTTGAGTGAAAATTTTCAAAGTCGTCGAATTCTATGCAAAATGTGTGTAGTACCAGTTATTCCTTCACATGTGCTCCTCACAGAATCCAATTGTAATCCATTACCCCTCGTGCTTATCGTGTAATTGCAACCAGCGTCATAAACTCACCCGGGTTTACCTCAAGCTGGAAATCTTGGTAATTTAGCTGCAAATCTAACTTAAAATTATATTACTCTACCCGTTTGATAGCGTCTCAGTGCATTCACTCAAACCATAGACTAACTTTACGATTTATTGCTTAGCTTTTCACAAACTAAATTATGGAATATAATGCCAGTAATCATATACCGTAATAACATTTACAATTACAAACGCCGCCATTTAACTTTAATTTCCCAAAAATGCAAGATTATAGAAATGACCTATTTCTAGGCATTGGTAAACATAACATGTGCCAAAAATGAATGAATTAATTCAAGTTACAAAGTAATTTCTACAATAACATCCCTATACTTGTAGGTACAAAACATCACAATAAGTTAACAGAAACTAGAGTAAATAGTAAGCTAACATATCACCATAGATTATTTGAAGTCTAAATGACGCTAAAGAAGCTTAACAGCAGTGCTTCCAAATGGAATAGTCTAGGCACCACTAAATACTTCATAAATGTTTGCCCCCAGCAGCTTCAACTTGTCATTCAAGGTGAGCTGTTGGGTCAAGATGTCTGGAATGTTAGTGTTTCCCTTACAGGTATTTTTCGTGATGAGCTCATTCATCACTGGCAGGAGTTTGACAAAGAATAATTCCACCTTATTTACATCCACAAATGGCTCTGCTCCTAACTTTAAAGCTCCATTAGTCACCACATGCTCCTCTACTTCCAAATGGTTCTTTGTCATAGGTATTCGATTTTGATTTAAGTGTAGTGATAAAACCAATGTTGAACTATTAGTATTAATGTTTAAGTAGGTAAAAGTAAGTACCTACCTAGTATACATTTATTTATTTATTTATTTATTTATTTATTCATTTATTGCACACATAAAAGTACATTTTACAGCACAGTTTATGAACCCTGTAATGGTGTAGCAATTGTCTTATATCTAAGGTTATACCTACATATTAAAATAGCTTAGCATATGGCTCACTTCTTTACTTAAACAATAGTGGTATTGTTTGGTGTTATTATTACATTATTACATATATTATTCTTCTTATAATCTAAATTAGTATTCATATTTATTTATTTATTTATAATTGCACACATAAAATAACATATACTAACACGACAAATTACTTAATGTACCCTGTGAGGGTGTAGCAAGTACATACATAACTTAAATCTAAATGAATAAAATGCTTAATTAAATTACTTACTTCTTATACTATCTTAATCTATACATACATGTTTATTGCACAAAATTATTAAATACTTCAAAATGAATAATTAATTAAATTACTTACTTCTTATACTATCTTAATCTATAATAGGTACATGTTTCCTGTACAAAAATTATTAAATACTTCAAAAGAACGGTTAAAACTGAAATAAGTATACATGTAAGATTTCTGAAAGCTAAACATTATAGTGTTCTAAATTGTACTAAATGCCTATTAAAATTTGTCTTCAAAATATTCTTTTACATTGTAGTAGGCTTTAGATAAAAGAAGAGATTTTAATTTTTTACAAAATTTCTTAGTGTTTTCTTCATTTTTCAAGGTTGTGGGTAAGTGGTTGTATATTTTGATGCATCTATATTTGGGGCTATTTCTGAACATTTCTATTTTTGGAACAGGTAGAGCTATATTGTTATTGCGACGAGGGTTCTTTACAGCTTCAAACAGATGTGGATATTTTTTGACAAATGTAGCAGCCTCCAGTATGTAAAGTGAAGGCAAAGTAAGGACATTTTCTTTAATAAAATGTGGACGGCAGCTAACTCTCTGTTTGATGTTTAAAATTATACGAAGGCATTTCTTTTGTGCGATAAATAATTGTTTGGCATCTACGCTGTGGGCCCAGAGGATAACTCCATAGCGGAGCCACGCGTAGGCGTATGCGTAGTATGCGGAGAAGGTGCATTGTTTGTTAGTATTAATTTTTAATATTGTAAGAGCATAAATAAATTGAGATATTTTTGTTTTTATTTTTTCAACATGTTTTCCAATTTAAGTGGGTATCTATTGTTAATCCTAGTAGTTGGAAGTCTTTTACTTCTTCTATTTTTATTACCTTTTTTATTGACTGTAGATTTATTTCCTGTTTTTGATATGGTTTGAATTGGATGATTTTAGTCTTTTTCATATTTATTTCTAGGTTGTGATCGTTAAGCCAGCGCTTCAAGTTCATGTACGTATCCGCTATGATAGAATAGTTATCTGGGCTATTTTTTGGAATCTGAAAAAGGAATGTGATGTCATCGGCAAAGAGCACACTCAATGAGCTGCATATTTTGGGGAGATCATTGATATAAATAATAAATAGAATGCAACCGATTACGCTACCTTGTGGAATAGACCAGTTGGTAGTTATTAGGCTCGAGCGTTCAATTTGTATTTCATTATTTTTTCATCTATGTTTTCAATTTGTACACATTGTCTTCTGTCTGCAAGATATGATTTTATCCAATTATAAGTTGCTCCACGTATTCCTATGCCTTGTAATTTTAATAGTAAGATTTCGTGGGAAACCCTATCGTAAGCTTTGCTCATATCAAGCGGCAGTCCTACGGCGTAATTTTTGTTTTGTATGTAAGATAGTATCTCCTGAGTTAATGTATAGACTGCTAGGTTAGTGGATCGATTTTTACGGAAGCCAAATTGGTTTTTGTCTAATATGTTAAATTTTTCTATGAATGAAGTTATGCGATTTGACATTGCCTTTTCAAATATCTTAGAGAAGGCAGGAAGCACTGCAATCGGTCTGTACTGACTTGGATCAGTTGATTTAGCGCGGTTTTTTGGAGCGGTTTTATTATGGCTACTTTTAATCTACATGGAAATACACTTTCTGAAAACGATTGATTTATTAAAAATGTTAATGGTGGGGAAAGTTCCAGGGCACAAGATTTAATAAGTGAAGGAGGGACACCATCTACTCCGCAACTGTGTTTGTTTGGGAGGCTCTGTATGATTTTGGTTATTTCCTGTTCGGTGACTGGTTGAAGAAAGATGCTGTTGACGGCAGGACAGAGCACCGGGCGGCCGCGGGGGTAACTCGCTTCATTCGGGTGCTGGGGGTGGGTTGGTTTACCCACAGATGCAAAATAATTATTGAATGCACTGGCGGTGGAAGCAGGGCACTGTGTTAAACCATCTTTTGTTTTATTTTGAAGATGTTTCTCTAGGCTTCTTTTTGCTGTGTCCGTTATGCGTTTTATAATTTCCCACATTTTTTTCGTTTTATTTTTAGTTTTCTCCATTTCTTTAGAATAAGCAAGTTTTTTTGAAGTATTAATGCATTTTTTTAATGTTTTTGAATATTTATTATAATGAAATTTAAGCATGATATTTTTTGATTTATTAGTTAAATTTTTTAGTAATCGTTTATGTTTACATGAGGTTTTTATACCTTTAGTTAGCCAATTGTTTTTCTTATGGAGTGATAATTTAGTTTGTTTCAATGGAATCGTATTATTTAAGGTGTATTTTATTTTATCTTCAAATAGGTTGTAGTTAAAGTTTATATCATTGTTTGGATTTAAAATATGATACCAGTTTATTTTGCCCAATTCACTTTTGAACGTGTTTATGTACTTTGCATTGTTAAAATGTCGTATTTTTTTATAAATTGGTTTTGGTATCGGTTTGTGATTTTGTAAGTTAAATGAATATGTAACACACTTATGATCTGATATGCCATGGTCATCGATAGAGGTACAACAATTCTGATTATTGGTATAAATCAAATCGATACATGTTGAGGAGGTCAATGTTTCTCTGGTTGGTTTTGTGACTATTTGGTGTAAATTGTGTTCTAGCATCAGGTCTGACAGCTGTTTGTAATCATGCGAATTAGACAAAGTATTTATATTAAAATCTCCTCCTAAAATTATATGTTTTTGTGATGATAAGCTTTAAGTTTACACAAGAGTAATTGAATGAATTCAAAGAATTTATCTATATGTCTATCTGCTCTATATAAACAAATAACTAATAAATTAGGTTTAACCTCTATTGCACAGCATTCAACTATATATTCTACAGACAATTTAGTGATGTCTTGCCGATCGGTGAACGGAGTACCTTTGGGCAGCAGGATGGCGACGCCGCCACCACGCCGCTGGGAGCGGCAGTACGCCGCAGCGATCTCGTGCCCCTCCACTTGCACGTAGGGTAGCTGTTCTTCCGTGATCCAGGTTTCCGATAAGCAGACAATTTGGTAGTTTTTTTCATCTAATAAGTTCTCTAGGATATGAATCTTGTTTTTCAAGCTTTGTACGTTCTGAAACATAATGTTACACTTGGTTTCGAAAGGAATTGTTTGTTGTTGAGGTTTCCCTTACTGTGGCATCAATTGTCCCGTTATGGTCCATATTCGATGATGTGGGTGCTTGTGCTTGTTTATTTGATATGTCTGTCTCATGATGATCAATTTTTATGCCATTAATATACATAGTATTATTTCTGATAGTTGCATGATGACCCCTATCTCGTGCTTCGCGGAGTAATTTATTTAGTTTTCTGCGTTCCTCTAGGGCTTCTTTTTCTAAGAAGTTACTGATAGCCAATCCGGTTCCCCTGAAAAAGTGTCTATTTTGTAGGGCCTGGGATGTGGTTCTTTTGTTTATCAGCTCTATTACTATTGGTCTACGGGTTCCCCTCTTTCCCAGCCGTGTAATACCTTCTATATAACCATCCAAATTGAGGTAAAGAATTTCGGAAAATACATTTAGTACTCGGTAATAAAGATCGTCGTCGGATTCCCATTGGTGCTCTTCGAGACCGTGTAGAACAAGTTTGCGGCTGTGTGGGTCCGGTGCATTGTTATATATTGTTTTTGTGTTAGCATCGCCTGAGACTTGGTACTCAAGGTGTTTTACCTCTTTCGTAAGGCTGTCATATTGATTTTGGAGCTGGATTATTTTTTTATTTAAGAGGCTTATTTCGGAAATAACTTTATCTTGAGCTGCATTCATATTATTTAACCGGTTGTTGGTTTCCTTGTAAAAACGACTCAGGGCATTCTCTATTTCTTCTTGTATTAGTGGCCTAAGTTCTGTTTTAAGTATGGATAGGACTTTGCGTTCACTGTTGTTCAATTTATTTTCTAACAAATCACTAATCTGGTCGATTGTTACAGCTGACCCTAAGTGCTTGGAGACGGAAGACGGAAGGATTGGAGAGGGTAGTGTATCCCCTTGGATAGTTATGTCATCGATCATTTGATTGTCTATAGAGGATTCCTCAACATTTAGTGGTGAGGTAGCAACGGGTACCTTGTGTATATTTGTTTTGGTCCGCATTGGCGTGTCTGACAGCGTTAATTTTCTCAGACATAAGTGGCATCTCCAGTTTTTTTTATTTTCGGGCGTCATAAGATAAAAACGTCGGGAAGATACGTTAGTGCATTCTAAATCGTAGAGCATTTCACATATTCTGCATTTTAGATATTCATATTTCGGTAATGTATTGTTGCACAATGAACACTTATTATTATTGAGAGGTGCCATTTTTGTCATTGAGTTAATATTTTATCTCATTCAGGAACGTGTGTTGTAAATTTCACTCGCTTTAAAGCGTTCTTAACTTAGCGCAGCGCGTTTTCAGGTGACCCCTATTAACTCTAAAAGCGCTGCAGCGTACGACGCGTCGTGGAACGTCCGCTAGACTTCAACCGCTTTGAAGCGCTCTCTGCGCTGTAAGGTGCGTGCGTGCGCGGAGTTGAGGTAGGTCAGGTCCGCAATGGCGGCGGATTGCCGTTTTCAAAAGTTTTGGTGATGCTTTTCAAGATTACTCACGAGTCTCGATGTGTTATAAGATGTTGTTATGTTCACTGTAGAAGTCCTTTCTTGTGTTTCAATTTTATGTATTACTAATCACTTTTAGTTAACTTTTTCTATTTTTAAGGGTGAAAAAACTAAGGACGCTAAAAGTTTGCTTGTTCGCGCTGTGAAGTTGCGCGCGCATCCTCATTTAAATGTATAGCAATATAATATCTATTTAATGGAGGCTAGACTTTACTAATTAACTCGATGACATTTTTACTCTGAAGCATTAGTAGGTACCACATTTAGCGCAATGCGACACTACAGGGTCCATTTATAATACCATTAAGCAACAATTTCGTATCTTGGGTATCGCTATAAAGTCCCTTTTTTAGTTTTTACGAGCAGAACCCTCGTTACGTGTTCATTTTATATTTACATAGCGAATTCGAATTAAATATGAAATACTACACTGTCTTATTAATACTGAATAGGTGATGTTGATCTCATATTTTAGCCTAAGACGAACTAATCATGTATGAAGATCACTTTGTTATATTACAGAATGAAGATTTTTATAAAGGAAGGCTACAGTTAAAGTATAAGAAGAAGATCCGTATTTTTGAATTATTTCCTTAAGATTAAAAGCCATGCAATACGAGTAGATTACTTGTATGTTAGTCGTTTAAAAACAACATTATTTTTTTTTATTCAGGCATGCATGCAATTTTTTTTTTAATTTTAAATCAACATCAAATCAAATCATCATTTATTTGCTTACTAAGTGTACATCATACAAAGATGGAATATAGAAAAAGGCACTTACAACTTAGTCACCGTGTAGGTATCGCAAACATTATTAATTAATTATAAATTATTATTAACATTGTTACCTAAAAATTCTTGAATAGAGTAATAACATTTTTGAGTCAGTAATTCATGTAATCTTCAATTTTAATTCATGTTGTCTTTTTAAATTCAAATAAATTGTCAATGTTTCGTATATAGTCTGGCAATTTATTATTCATCATTAAAGTTAGTTTAATAAACGATTTACTAGCATAAAGGTAAAACTTAACGAATCGCCAAAGAAATTGAAGCGTCACTATAATTCTAGCACACCGGCAGTAATTAACTACGTCGGGAGGGAAATTAAATGCAAATACAAAGTTGTCTCGAATTCCCTCCGAGCGCATTAAGAACCCGGTACACTTCGCGCTGTTAACCGAGGCGTGGTGCCACCACTCCTACGTGTAACTTTTCATAGACGTTGCATCATGAGTCGTTTAGTGAAAGTATGCTTGTTACCTTCTAAATAGGACGTAGATGCAAACTGTCTTAAAGTGTCTCCGTTTTTGGTAGCGACTCTAAGGAGTTCAGGGGGCGTATTACGACCTGCTAATTCCAGTCAGTTTAAAAATGGGCATCGATTAGTATATGATAAAGAGCTGTTATTACTACACTTCTTTTTTTTAAATTTACATAGATTATAAAGGGATTATATCACTCTGTTTGAGTCCACAACCATAGCGCACAACTAAGTGTACTATAAAACACGAAGTTAGACGATGACCATTCTTAAACTGACTAGAATTAAGAGGTCGTAATGTGCCCCCTGGGAATATGTTATATTTATACAGTTGACTTTGCAGATGTGTTAAATTAAGATGGGACTGGGTGTGTTGATGTTCAGTATTAAAACTTCTTCGTAAATAGCGACTATTCAACAAACATTTGAATGGTTGTATCGTGTAGTGTTTTTTCGTCTGTTAAATTTTTTTTCAGATAAAATTAATTTCAGAAATGCTCTTCGAATGCCCAATTTATTTTGTAAATATTGTTTAAATATCGTAGGAGTCACAACAAAAGTACTAAAAAATTATCAAAATCGTGTATTTATGAGTAAAACAGACGTAAAATAACGATGCAACATGGCGGACTGCCCGGCGTTCCGTTCCACGTAAATGGTTTTCTGATACACTCGCCAAGTTTTTCGCCAACAACTGGTCCCGTTAAGATATTTTATTTTATTTTGTCGAATAACTCGCGAGGAAGGCGCATCGATAGAAATAAGATTTCCACTGCGAATGTTCATAAACTGAGGTGGAGGTAAGAGCCGTGCCGACCTATAAATTAAGTGGAACTACGGTTAAATGTTAGTACGAAGCGTGGCGCCGCTATTGAGCAACGGAAAATGGGGCTTGCAAGTGTTGATTAAATAGGAATCCCTGGTAAAAGGTTCGCTCTGAATGCTTCGCTTTCGCAAGTTAAGCTCGACTGAGAACATTTCAGTTTCAATAAATAAACGGAAGTAGTTTTAGATTTTGTTGAGTAATGTTTGTTGAAATAGAATGCTCTATAGCCCAGCCGGTGGGTCAATCTTAAGATATTGAGATTTTAATGGAACATCAAAGTTTATAGTAGATTTTGTAGCAACATGCTTGTGTTTGGAAAACCTTACAACAAATTATAATACATATCGATTTAGAGGTAGACCGAGAAATTTTAGTGGTTGTTTTCCTGTAGAAGAACAATTTACCTTTAGCAGTACTATCGAATCATGCTAGTTATTTCGTGAAAAAAAAATATAAATTTTTCAGTAATCATTTCACTCGTAACTTGAGAAACAATAGTTTTGATGTGACGTAATCAGGTACTGCTTGCTGCATGAAATTAATGATAAAAGCTAAAGAATCTCTAAGCATACACTTACATTTCCTGTATCCCTTTCGTAAAACCGGTATTCATTGATTTGAATAATAAAAAAACTGCACAAATTTAATTTTACTACTAAGACAGAATCATTTTACTGTGTGAAAGCAATCACTAAAATTTCACGGTGTATGGATGGATAAGTAATTGCTTTACTTATCTTTATTAATTTAAAAATGGTGGCTAAATACTCGTACATAATTGTCTACGTATTCGTCATGCCAGTTATCAAGTACGTAGTCAAAACGACCACCACGTATATATACTAACTGTAGTACTTATTAAGGACTGAATTAGAAAAAGTAAAACGCAAGACAAGATATAAAATATGGGATCATTATAAAACAGATCGATGTTTAAAATATTATTTCTACCAATTAGCGGATAACATGTTAATTGTATTACATAAGAACCGAAATTCTTCCGATAATTGATTAAAAAAAACAATGTCCTTTATTGTTTCTGAAAAAATATTGATAACAAACCAAATTAAGGGCCGTTGCTGTATCTATTGTTGCACGTTGTCGGCAAAAACATAACATTAATGAATCTCCCGTGGCTCCCATAAATAGGCGTCATCGGGCTGATTGGACACAATCAATCCCGGGCCCGGGACGACGCAAAAAATTAATGATGGGAAATCGGGATAGATAAGGAAAAGCCATCACTCCTTGCTAGTGTTACCAGTTCGTCGACATTTCAGGACTGCCGCGGGAATGGTTCAAAACTAGGGTGAGACTTTTACAAAATACACAGTGTGAGACAATACAAATATCAAGAAATTATTTCCTTACTTCATTTAATATACAATGTTTACAAAAGAAAACAGATACTGACAACAAAACTCATGATAAACTCATAATCACTCATGATAGAAAAAAAAAATCATTAAATAGCGATAGTGATTCCTAGAGATCAAATTCTTAGTTGAGGTAACTAAAACTTTTCATGCAACAGAAACCCAGGACGAGTCTTCCCAAAAGCCACCCATTTGGCAACACTACCTTACCCCGAGTTTGCAACATTGATACTAACTCTGAGGGGCGAATAGAAAATTCGGGGGATATAGGTGACCGCGGCTGCATCTACTCAAATCAATGGGGAACTGGGTGAATTCGGAAAGGTTAATGATGTCTGCAAAGCGGGGATGGGAAAAGTTCGTCGGCGATTTTTTGCATTTGCGCCCCGATTTATATCGAGGGAGAGCTCGAGAAAACAGACCCTCTTACTCGACTTATAACTCCGAACAACTTTCCTTTTCGCTGTTTCAAAATGGAATGGGACTTTTCATACGAAATTACCAAACGACTGTTGACTGTGGGTACTTATTGGACAAATTGAATCTTTATCAAATTAGAATATTTGGGGATGCATGAACTTTTACGTGGCAATGAGGGAAATAAAAGGGAGTCAAAAAATGTGTTTTAAAGTTGTTAAAATTGAATGTTTTTTTACTAGATCTAATCTACGTATGCGTATAACGTAGGTATTATATCGTCATGTGTTATGTTATATAAGTAGAACATAGAGCAGTTCAAAGGTAATGGAGCAATTTCTCTATTACCTATAAACTACTCTGAATGACCTGTCTGTACGAATCATAGAAACATGTCGTTCCCGTTTCGAAGACTGTCTCGCTCTCAGCAAAAGACCTTTGCCATTCAATGGTAGCCCTTGACAGTTGCAATCATGTAAACTATGTTACACTTGTACTGACAAAATAATAAGCACAAATCACACATTCTGACAGGCTAATCCCATCTTCAGTCGCGATATTATTTCTTCTTGCCCCGGGCGACACACAATATCCGAGCAGACTCTTGGCCATTTTAAAACAGATATTAAATACTAAAGAAAAAATCACGAATTCAACGGACGTTGTTTTTAAAAAGAAATACACCATTTCATGTTTACCAAAGGACTTCTGATTGCATGCAATAACTCGTTAGGCTTACAAATTACACATTTTTCATCGCAAATAAGAAAATGTTGAATAAAAGCGGGTTCGTTCGCGTCGAATTTAAAACAGCTACGATTTTTGCATACATCAGTCAGAACCTTTGTGCGAGAGTTGGTTACAGGAAATTTACTTTACTTTAGAATATTGCTCGAGTATTTGGAACCCAAAATATAAGTGTCATAGTGATCGTTTGGAAAAGGTCCAGAAGAATTTTTTATTTTTCCTGTTTTTGCATCAAGGCATAAAATATGAGTTGGTCAGTTATGAGGATAGACTGAACTTTTTTAAGATCTCCTCACTACAAAACCGTCGATGGGTAGCTGATCAAGTATTGTTATTCAAAATATTAAATAACCTTATCGACTGTCCTAAATTGGTCAGCCAAATAAATTTCAAAATTCCTCGGCCAAATTCTAGAATCATTAACTTCAAACCCTTTTCATTAAAAAAATGTAAGACTAATTTGGGCCCTCATAGTGTTTTTACAGAATGTGCAGCGACTACAACAATGCTTGTACGACTATTAATTTGTATGGCCCCACTTCGACAATGTTTAAAAAATGTTATATTTAATTATTTCCTGATTGTGTGTGTATATTCTTTGTAGCAATAATTAATTGTTATTAACGTCGTTTTAATATTTATTTATTATTTATATATATCCTTTTTATTGTTTTTGTAGTTATGTAAATTTTCACATGCTGTTGCTATTGCTGCCAGATTAACTGTTTTTTTGTATACGCAAGTTGTGTTTGCCTGTAAGTGTTTTTTCACTAAATTTATAATTTTTAGGCTAATGTTGTTAATTTTATGTTGTGGTGATAAAAATGTTGGCAGACCTTATAAATAAATAAATAAATAAATAAATAAATTTAGCTAAATATAGCTATCGAATTACCTAACAGAAACGCATACAAACATACGGTTATTATGTTTTATTTTATTTATTTATTTATTTAATTTCGGAACACAAACAGATTATGATCGAGACAATGACATAATTTATAAATCTAACTTACATACTGGACCATAATCTATAAATAGTGCACACAACATTTATAATACAATTTATTATATTAGCTTTCCTTTCCGCGACTCCGTCTTCGTGAAGTCGTTTCACACTAAAAATTATTTCCTTATTCGTGAAGTCGGTTGTGTCAGTCTCTAGACTAGGTATCCGTGTACCAAAACTACTTTGAATAGGTTTCGTAGTTTCGCTCTCGTGCAGGTCATGTGAGTGCAATGTGGACAAGGCTACACCAAACCACCTTCGTAGTCCGTAAGGAAAAAAAACGCAACGCGCCTTGTAAAGGAGCCTAAGTGTTTTAAAAATTTGTCTCTGCTTACCCGTTGACTGATCCAGGTGATAGTACCTGGATCCAGTAGTGTAAAATGCAAGAAGAACATGAAAACAAATGCCAGTAGCTAAATTATGTCTTCGAATAAACTAGTGTGCAACTAACCATCTTACATGTTGCCTTCGCATTGCCACTGCGATTACTTAACAAACGTAACACCTACTCTGATAACAGTAGGTGAAACGCTAAGGCGCAATCAGCATAACTCCCCGTTATTGTTTATCGTAAGGGTGCAATCCACGGAGTCGCGTGTTGCACACCAATGATTTGCAAGCGCCAACGTAATATACACCCGCGGTTTAATCAGCCTTGAAACAGGTAGGCCGAAGCTCCGGTAAGCACCGGGAAAACCTAAATAAAAAACAGGACCTCTCCTAAAACTGAA
This sequence comes from Maruca vitrata, assembly GCA_039566165.1. Lineage (NCBI taxonomy): Eukaryota > Metazoa > Arthropoda > Insecta > Lepidoptera > Crambidae > Maruca > Maruca vitrata. Next base: position 2,182,099 of record CM076917.1, read on the forward strand.
GGGATGACGTAAAAGATGCATTGTGGAGATCTAAAATTTAAAAAAACAAGTAAGGTAACGTAACGGAAATGTTAATTCGGAAGTACCCATTCGGATTAGGAGCTGATTCCTGATTTGATAAATTAAAGTATGCAAAATTGTAACCTATTGATTGTAATTATATCTCTTAAAACTGTTTTTATCTGTCTTGTAGTAAAACTTAGAAAACTATCGCAACCACCAACACTACTTTTAAACCAGCAAGACTAAGAGACCTGTTCTCAACGACATTTTTATCAGCACAAAGCTACTGGGCGGAAGGCGGCGCAAGATTAATCGTGACGTCACGGCGGAAGCGCCGCGCCGGAAGTCCGCCGCGTCTGAGGACACAAACATTTCATCTTGCTCTGTGTATTTTATGCGTATTTAATCAGACTGTATGGCTGGTACAATATCGTAATGAAACAGAAACATGTAGTTGTTTTTTTTATGAGCGATTACTACACGATTTAAATTTACTGGTAGAATTTGGAGTTTAGACTTACTTTGAATTCAATATTGGTAAAAACTTTAAACTATTTAATTTCGTAAATTTCGAAGATTCTGAACGTGTTCAAAAATCAAAAGTTTTTCAAATACCAAGCTTTTTGGCGATGCCTTAGTTTCCTATCAAATGTTTTTTCGTCCGCTCCGCCCTTCAACATTCAGCTTCGCGGCGGCCTTGCTGTGTATTTTATGTGTATTTCAGACTAATCCAATATCGCGATGAAACAGAAGAAGTGTATGTCTATTTCTTGTGCGATCACTGAACATTTTATCGATTACTATTTTCACGAAAAACTCGCGTGCAATAAGATTTTACATTATCTATACTTCTATACTAATATTATAAAGAGGAAAGATTCGTTTGTTTGTTTTTTTATGAATAGGCTCCAAAACTACTGGACCGATATCAAAAATTCTTTCATCTTTGGAAAGCTACATTATCCCTAAGTAACATAGGCTATATTATACTTAAAAAAAAAGGGGACTCTTACTAAAACTCCAATAATGAAACCCAAGGTGTAAAAAAATAACCTGAAAAATTGCTTACGACGCGTGCGCTGCGAAAACTATTGATGAAAGAACAAACTCATTTACTACGACTTTGCAAAATTCATCATTATCTATAAAAAATGTCGCGATAGGATATGTCTAAATATTATAGTTATGTCACAGTAAGGGGTTTTTTAATTTAAAAACTTAATTTATATGCCGCCGCTTTAAAAAGGCTCTTTATTTGTACTTTGGAATTAATTCTCATCAAAATAAATTATTTTATATTCAAGATTGCTTCAATACCTTTTTATAACTTTTTGAATTATTTAATTCGGCCATTCAATTCGGAAGATATCACGAGTTTAAAAATGCAAGTATTAGAAAAAAGTCGCGCTGTTGCCGCTTAGTTAGCCAGCATGCGATGTAGGCTCCATGTAAGCGTCACTGGGGTAGGGGGGGGAGTCAATGTAATCTATACTAATATTATAAAGCTGAAGAGTTTGTTTGTAAGTTGGTTTGTTTGAATGCGATAATCTCAGGAACCGCTGGTCAGATTTAAAAAAATATTTCAGTGTTGGATAGTCCATTATCTATACGGGGGTGAAATATGTATATTTATTAGGAGATAGAGATGTATCCGACGCGAAGCGAGGGCGGGTCGCTAGTTATTTATATACCGGACGTTTCGAACTCGTTACTTGACTCGTGATTACGAGAATCACACAGAACACTTGTTTCTTCGTGCAACACGGCAAAATATTAATCAAATTCATCTCTTGAAATCATTAAATCAATTCTAGTTTGGTAGGGAATCGAATATAAATCTTCTTAATCGATTTTATAATTCCTATGTTATAGCGCAAAAAAAATATAATTCTTGATCAACACTATCTATCCGATTAAGTGAGTACGTATCGACGCTTCAAATCCTTTCATTCTAATTACAAAGTAAGATTTTCCCACCTCCCTAGCCCACGAACCCTGTAAAGGCCCCGGAACGTTGGTTCTATAAATAATTGTTTTTCAAACCATGTAAATCCGAGATTAACAAAGATTTTATTGACAATTTGCATTCTTGAACAAATCCTACTTCGTTTTGGTTTCCGCCTATTCCCACTTCAATCCCGCGTAGCACTACACACGCTCTTCCAAGTCTAAACAAGAGTTGATGATTGCAAGTAACTCTCAACACTCGCACGTAGTTAATCGTCCGGGCACGTCTTGTCGCCGTAATCATCTCCCATTCAAACGATGCAAACAAAACTCATAAAGCCGCGTGTAACTCTCTACTTTAAAATTACAAACAGTCGGGCAAGTTTTAGAAAACTCATCCCTGTAGTGTGCGGACGGAGATGCGGTGCAACTGGATGTGGCAATCTTCCTAGATTTGTATGTTTTTTTCTAAGTGGGACTTAAAAATTGTGTACTATTTAATAGCGAATTGACTATTAAAAGCAGTGGTAGCTTAAGACATAATGGCCGTTTTCCATATTACAAATCGCAGTTGAGATATTTTATGAGTACATCTTGAATTCACTGATTGTCAGACGACAAAATATTAATATTGTACAGCATGCCTATAACACCCGATCTCTTATCCAAGAAGAATCAAACAGGTCAAAGTCAAAGTATTTATTGCCAACTAAGTGTGAGGTATTTACAAAGATATTATTGTATTTACATGGAGCTTAGATACTTAGTTGCCCTTGTCAGGCACTGCAATATCAGGGCTATACAGTTAAAAACTTATAACTATACAACCTTAACTTACAATCTAATTTATTATAATATTATCATCATCTCTTTGTGCTGTAATAATAGATTCCTCTAGTCTCGTCGATTGAAGTAACTGTTTGTAATATTAAAATAACGACTTTTTACTAAATGGGTATGAATCTCTATCGGGTACCAATAATAAAAATAGAACTTGTTTGTCTATCTGTCAGTCTGTCTGTTTGTTCCCGCTAATCTCCGAAACGACTGGACCCATTTCGACGGGACTTACTAATACATACTAAATTTTACAAGGTTTATTATAGGCTATATTAATTTACATACTTCCACGCGGACTAAGTCGTGGGACTAGTACATAAATAAAAAAATATATTTATTCAACATCGAGTATGTGAATAGGTTGTATCACTTCCAGGGCTTGTAAGCCAACAGCAGTCCCAGCATTTTATAGTGGTTCGCACACGCGGGCGAAGTTTGGTAGGATTAGAACGAAACGCCGAATGGGCGAATAATTAAACGCTATTAACTTCACTGTCGGTGCTCACTGCTCTCACATATGAATACTAAAATACTTAAACGCGCTACGTGTAAGCAAATCTTTCAGTTATAATAATATTATGTTTTTATTTTCTATTAAAGAAACGGCAGTAGGGCAAATCAATTTTGGAAGTACGTAGCTACGGATATTGACCACTAGTTGAATTCTTATCAATCAAGTACTATGGTACTTAAGATCACAGGGTACTTGTACAGTCAAAATAATAAACCTTCCAAATACTAATTCCATTGAACATAATACTCTCTTTCGGTCACCTTAAAAAAATTCACCAGTCTCTCTTCAATAATATGGAAATCGTATACCAAACCCCAAAGCACTATTCAACTAGCGCACAATTTTTCTCGAACTATCCCTCGATAGTTTGCGAAATGCATTCATGTATTCGCCTTACATACTTAACAGATTTACTGTATTCTAAAACTATGCTGCCTGCGTTCCTCGCCGTCTAACTCGCCATAAACTTGGATATTGCAGTTATTTAAACAGGAAAACTTCCACAAACTACTATAAAAGTATGGGATAAATTGAAAAACACGTTGTAAAAACAGGATTCCCGGCGCTCCTCTTCATTTCCATTTATATGGGGCAAGTTGTGCTGTGAGATTGCTCGGGGCTAATGTTTACTACGCAGGTTACGGGCATTGACGAGTTTCATGCCACTCCGATATACCCGTAGGCAGATACGGAGCTTTTGCATAATTGCTGTGCTCTTTTCAAGATTTTTTATTGCTTTGGAAGGTTTGAACGGACGATTTAACCAGTCGGTGGTAGGTGGTCGTTATCACTAACGTCATAAATTTACGAAACCAAGGGGTGATGGAACCGGCGAGCTTTTAACTGTTGAAAATTTATGTTCTGTTAACTGGTTCCAGACTCTACTGAGTACTAACGTTATTGATTGAGACGAACCTACTGTCCGAAGCCGAAAAGTTTTTGCGTACTTTTTTCTAAAATTGGCTCCTACCCAAGAATGGTCCTCGTCCATTTCGAGAATCTTTCTAGAAATCGGCAAATACGACGTGAATATACTATTTACTTAGGTCATATAGTTGTGTTTTAGGAATAGTATTTTGTCTTATATATTACTAAACCCACGGAAAGTGTTAGTTTGTAGAGGACAGATTGCGTCATGAGAATTTACATGCCTGTGCTTATGCGAGTTAGTAAACAAAATTTTCATAACTGATATTCCTCTACTGGTATCGTCATCATCATCAGCCCAACTACGTCCCCATCGAGGGGCACGGCCTACCCTAATCTAGGGCGATCAGGCCGCGAGTCAACCACGTCGGCCAAGTACGGGTGCGGGAATTCCTGTACAGGTATAAATTCTGTTTTTTTTTATCCTGTTCTGTTCCACTGCTGGGCAAAGGCCTCCCCTAACTCACTCCAAAGCTATCGATTTTCGGTCAATGCTCACTAGTTCCTCTCATGGGCATCTAGATCATCTCGCCATCTCATCTTCGGCCTTCCTCTTTGTCGATGACAGTTCAGCCCATCTCTTCGGGTTCATCCGACAGACGTGACCCGCCCAACTCAACTTCAAATTGGTAGCCTAATAAATGTATTGAAATTAAATCGCTGGTTATACACCAGATAGCGGTTTCTACAAACGTCTGTCATACGTCATCTTGCACCAGGTATGGTTGACGTCGTTATCCGTGTCAGCGGACAGAGATGACCGCGTATGAGCGGCCGCACGCGAGTTGGCGTGCCTCACGCCATGCCCAGGGCTGCCAGGAGCCATGAGCCCTTACGTGGTAACTAACCTCAGCCTAGGTTTCCTTTGCATATAAAGTCCTTTTCATCATATAATCCTAAGGTAGTTATTCTGTAGTACAGCTTTAATGATAGTCAACATAGCAAAAAATCTTATTTCCCCCTGTGCCAGAACCTGGGTACGCCATGGGTTTATCCTTGACTATTAAGTCTATAAGTTGACTTTAAATCTATCGTCATACCTTACCTTACCTTTAGCACATATCCTTTGGCTATAGCTGTGTCACACAGGGACTCAGTCTGTGTGGGCCTTCCAAGTTCCTCCCTTGTAAAATCTTACTCCAGAATGACGGTTACAAGCCGTTTATTCCTTCAAGTCTGACGTGAGAATGTGCTAGATAATGACTCTCACGGTGTTTTGCACGATTACAATTTCACCGTGGAGTTTTCTATAGCTTGGCTTAATATGAAACTGGCCAAATTTCTGTTTTACCCTAACTTCACGGTCCCATGATCCTATGCATTAAAATTATTTAAAGTCATAATTATTTGTTAAGCAATTTGAGCTCATTGGAGTTAAAACATCACGAAACGTTGTTTAGGACTAAAAAACTAAACATATTATTCATCATCATGATCCGCAGGGTATTGGCCTCCTTGGTAGAACGCCATGCACTACGGTCCTGCGCCAGTCTTATCTAGAGACCTTAATATATTATAACCGAACATTTATCAAAAAAGTTCAGAACCGCGACAGCCCTACCCGGAATAAAGACACCATTCGCATTTCCATCGAGGTGATAATACTTTAACGAAACGCCTTCGAGAATGGTTCCTGCCGTGTCCTAGCCGGAGTCGCCGTAACTTTTCATAATGGATCGTATGAGTGTGGCTCGCACGGCCCATGAATTAACCGACTGGAAATAGCTGTGTTTAGATATCGTTATACCACCACTATACTATTTCGCGAATTTACACACCAGGCCAAATTAAACTCTAAAGCTCGCGACTTAAAGCTGTTATTTATCTGTTTGCAAGTTTAAGGGAGTTAGTAAAAGTTCGATATCGGGGTCTTGATTCAAAATTTACGCCGGGCGCACACTGGGCTGAGATCACAAAGTTGGGTCTTAAGGGACAAAAAGTATGTTTTTGGTATTTAGGCATATATATAAACCGTTTTTATTCTATGACATTTCTTGATTTAAGTGGTATTTTCGGAGTTATAGCAATTTCAAGTTAGTATGAAATGTGATGTAATTTTTAGTTTTATTTCAGTATGACATATAACTAACTATTATTAAATAGCATCAAAATACCTCTCAAAGTTCTAAAAAAATACTTCCCTCATTTCCCACCACCCCATGACGTCATTTGTTTTTACACTCACTTCCGAGAATCAAGAGATAAGAGCGCGCAAGTACAACAACAAGTTATGACGTGTCGAAACGTGATTGGTGCAACGATAGAGTAATGTACGGTTGCATTCAAACACACTTTTGTGTTCCTACTGTTACCTATTAATATTACCCACCATAATAGACGAACTAGCCCCGCATATTATTGTCAATAATTTATTTTTGTGTGAAAACTCTGTGTAATTTTTATCTCTTAAGCTGATCAATACAAAAGTTTTATAAAAAGTGTAAACGAAAAAAGGAGCAATATATTTCCATCATATTATCAAGTGCAACACGCGAAACAGGAGTGCTATCGACCAAAAGACGCTATCACGGTGACAGAAACCTCAGCAAAAATAAAAATTACAAGCTCTTATCGATATAACGACAAGAAGAGCAATGATGCCCCTTGTCATAGATATATAGTGATTATAAAGAATCATCAGTAAGTGGGGATTTGACGGTGCTTCTAATCAAGCTAATTACAAGCAAAAAATCCAGACAGACGACGAAACTTCAGAGAGTCAACTTCAGTTAGTACCAATCAAATTGGTTTGCGGTGATCAAGTTATTTGGCAAAATGATTCACCAAATTCATCTTACTGGTGTCGTCCAATCTTTTTTGAGTTTGTGAAAGAAAACAAAGTGACCATATTGCGTGAAAAAAGTTCTATTGAGGAGATTTCAAATTTAGTAGAAACAGAAGTTGGTGAAATAAAGGTTAGTCACTCTTTATTAATGACAATGATAGACGGAAAAGCTACATCAATTTTATGTGAAACTTCATCTCAAAGATGCGACATTTGTAAAGCCACTCCAACTGAGATGAATGATCTTGCCTTGATTGCGTCGAAATCAACTGATTCAGATCTCTATAGATACGGATTGTCCTCATTACACATCTGGATACGAATAATGGAATGCATTTTGCATATAGCTTATAGATTGACGATAAAGACATGGACTGTAAAGGGAGAAACCAGATGCATCATGGAAACCAGAAAGAAAACCATACAAGACGCTTTCAAAAATAGAATGGGTATGGTGGAATGGTCATCGATATTGTGAAACAAGGTCACGGCTCCACCAATGACGGGAATACGGCTAGAAGATTTTTGACGAATACAAAAGTGACTGCTGAGATAACTGGTGTCAGTGAAGACTTAATTAAGCGTTTTGCAGTAATTTTAGGGGCCATTTCATCGGGCTACCACATTAATGTAGACAAATTTCGCGAATATGCTCAAGCCACCATGCAACTGTATTTAGATTTATATAGCTGGTATTATATGCCTTCGAGTGTGCACAAAGTGCTCATGCATGGTGCAGCTATCATTGAAAATTTTGGTCTTATACCAATTGGACAGCTATCTGAAGAAGCTGCCGAAGCAAGAAACAAAGATTTTCGTAGGTACCGCCAACACCATTCCAGGAAATGTAGTAGAAAAGCTACAAATGAAGATATTTTAAATAATTTATTGACCAGCTCAGATCCACTCATTTCTTCGACACGTCACAAACATCGGAGGAAACATAAAACTTTGTCAGAAGAACCACAAAGTTTACTAACTATTGAACAGGCAGAAATATTTGATGACGAAGAAACCGAAAATTTTGCATTTGTTAATGTAGATACCTTTGACAGTGATTAAATTAAAAGAGTAACTTGAAGTGATTGTAGTTTTATTATAGGGACCATTTATTTATTTCGTACGACGATTCTATTTACAAGGGAAAATTGATATTGTAATTTAGTTTTTATCATTTAAGGGAGGGGAGGGTAGGGGGGTAGGGGGTGAAATATCGTCTTATAGTCCCCTAGTGGATTAGGCCTAATGGGGAACACCACTACAAAAAAAAAAACGCACCTAGTTCTTAACCTCTGGGGTGGGGTGGAATAGAGAACAAAAGTAGAAATTGCGGGCAAATCGAGCAAAATCGATCTCCGAGAATAGGCACTAAAATAGGACAAAAATATGTACTATGCATACGTAAAGCCATTTCTTTGAGGAAATTTGAGTCTTTTGAGATTTTCAACTTTTTATGTTTTTCTTCATACAAAAAAAACTTTAAAAATTAATAACGCTGAAAATACAAAGTTTTCAGCAAAATTGTCAAAAGTAAAACTTTCTTAAAATCGACAGATAAATCCAAAGCAATATTTTTTATATCAAAATATAACACTTTTTTTTTTAGCGTGCTAAGACCATTACCGGCCTTTATCGTTCCACCGTGTGGCGTTGTGTTTTTATGCCTCAGCACTGTTCATGAACGGGCGTACGTGAACGTGTATTTGCAACGGATATTTGTATGCAAAATTAGATTTTCATAGATGCTGCCCTGTATTCGATTTTATACATTCGTATTTAAATAAGTTATAGTCGGATCATACACGTCTTTTAATTATATACCTAAACCTACTTATGAAGCGCTACAAACTTTATAAGTGTGTGTCGTGGCTGTTCGTTGTAGGGAATCCATTTGGTTTCTAGCTAGCGATAGTTTGTTACTTGGTTATATGATTTAAGACTTTCGCACTTAATAAGATTATAATGATTACTTTGACTTTACGCGATGGTTTGAGTCCAGTCAAAACGTCAGAAAGAGCGTTATCTATGTATTTGCTACTGTATTAGTTAACACGATAATTTTCATCCAATATAATCCATCGATGTTTTTTTCATATTCAAAACTGAAAGAAAATAAATTCAAATTCGTAGCTCATCAACTCGGAAAGGGATCGTCACCGACCATATCCGAGGCGATTACGTTTCGGTTGCGATTAGTATGCGTTGCAGTAGGGAGTTTCATACAAAGAATACTGAAAGCCAGAGTTGATACGTTTACGTAGCACATATGACAAACAATCGACAATCACAAGTAGCTTAATCTATACTAATATTATAAAGCTGAAGAGTTTGTTTGTTTGTTTGTTTGTTTGAACGCGCTAATCTCAGGAACTACTGGTTCGATTTGAAAAAATCTTTTTGCGTTGTATAGACCATTTATCGAGGAAGGCTTTAGGCTATATAACATTACGCTGCGTCCAATAGGAGCAAAGATACAATGGAAAATGTGTAAAAAACGGGGGGAACGCGAACGAAGTCGCTGGCACAGCTAGTCTTAAATAGTCTAACATCGTTAGCACGTAGCTAACAAACTCTAATCCCACATCAGCTCCAGCAGGATAATAATATGATAGTTCCACCGTGTTGTCGAGTGCACTGCCGCCCGCCCGGCCGCAAGCCGTAACTTGCGGCCGCTTCTCGGAGGCCCTGACTCCTCTCCGAGCAAGCATCCAGATTCCAGACACTGCCCCGGTAAATCGCTCCAACGCTGTTTCTTACTCAATTAAAATTAATGAGTTATCTTGAGCGAGAACAGCTGCGTCTTCCTGCAGTCTGAGGATGATATTGTTATTAGAATACATGGTAGCACGGTCTCCTTTTAGATCTTATATTAATGTACTTTCCTAAGTATACCTAGGTAAGGGTAAACGTGGGGACTAAAACATATATTCATTCAGTATTAGATCTATATGTCAGGTACACACAAGGTCGAAGAATGTTGAATAAAATTACATGCAGTCCAGATCTTAATATTCTTTATTAATAAATACAGGCAAGCAAAAACTGCTAACAGAACTGGCAGACTAAAGTTTACCCCGACGCGAGGTTCAAATAATATCTGAACAATCTCAGGGAATAAATACCTACAGTTTCTAATTATTCCGCCGCGTTTATTGTTCTCCGATACCTGAACAATCCTCGTTTTGCGGTGTCTTATTGGGTATGCACATTATGCCTAAGCGCTAGTACCAACTACGAGTATTCGCAGCAATTCGCCCTGTGAGGGATTCCGCGAATTTCATAACTCGCGGAGTTTACACAATATGCGAAGTTTCATTCGTGTTAAATAATTGAGCTTTAAGTTGCACATTCCGCGGAACACAGCTACCTCTGACGCAGACAACGAGATTTCCATAATCCTACACGTGAAGTCTATTCGGCGCCATTATTTATCCTTCGCCTGAACTTCGTTGTTACCTAGCGCTTCGCTGTAGGATTTATCGTGTTGCCTTTGTTTGTATCAAGTTATCATTGCAATTATGTTAAGTAACAGTTGGCGGTAAATCGATAACTATAATGATAGTACTAGTGAAAGTAGTAAGTATGTGAGCTTTTACAAAACTTTTTATGACAAAATTAGATTTTAAGCCAGCGTTGGATTATTAATACAGTTTAGTGAAGCTTGATGAACGTATTTTATTACGATTCTCTGATAATACCCGCATGATTATCTTGGTGGAACAATGGGTAATGACCCAGGTTCACTAACTACAGTTCTAAGAGTCGTGGGTTCGATTCCCACCCGGGATAAGTATTTGTGTGATGAACATCGATGTTTGATCCGTGTCTGGGTGTTTTATTAAATATATTTATACCAGAGCCGCTCTATGTTGACTGATTTGACACATGTCAGGCTAACTGCACTAGTGAGAGACAACGGTAAAATTGCCGAAGTATATAAGTAACAGTTATTTCCACTTTATAACCAAGCAAGGTCTAATTATAACAAATTTTTATTAAAAACATTATTCACATCCAGAAGATTGAATTCAAGTTTCTCATTTAAAAATATGTTTATTTTTAATATACAATACTTATTAAATCCTTCATCCTATTTTAAAAAAATACCTGGTGAGTATTACCCTCTACTTCACTAGGTAAAACGTGTCAAACGGAGTACCCTTGTGAAAGCGTAATACAGAGTGGATATTTTACGTTTTCTTTTTATAAATCAATTATTTTAGGTTATAAAAGACACATAATTAGATAATTAGGTGCATTTGACTTTTAAAAGTTGTTTTTTATGATTCGCTAAATATGTTCCTCTTAACAAGGATAAATGAAAAATATAAAATAAAAAGTGTCAAATCAGTCATCTAAGAGCTGCTACGGAATAAGTTTATTTGTGTATCAACTGTTTATTCTGATATCTGTAACACAAGTGCTTAAGCTACTTACCACGGAATGAGGTCAAAGTATGAGCTGTAGCGCAATATTAAAAAAAATATCATTATAAGTTTATTATGTACTAGCTTTCCGCCCGCGACTTCGTCCGCATAGAGACGTTTAACGGGTAAAACATTACTTATTTTTAGTGCAGTCGGTTAAAGGTACCTATGTCCTTTCTCAGGCTCTGGACTATATCTGTACCAAATTTCATTTAAATCGGTCCAGTACTCTATGCATGAAAGCGTAACAGACAGACAGACAGAGTTACTTTCGGATTCATAATATAAGTAAGGAAGTAAGGATTATATATGTCACCGTAAAATTGCAAATAAGGATAGATTGCAATCTATCTCGCGAGATTGTGAACTGTCGAATAATTGTGAACTATAGTTCACGGTTGACTTTAAGGCCGACCAATCAGGGACAGCCTTCGGATGGCTGTCCTAAGGCTGTCCCTGATTGGTCGGCTATAGGCTATGCCTATAACTGACCAATCAGGCATTGACATCATTGACAAGTGACATATTTAAGATCGCAATTTATCAGTTTCACTTCGATAGATTGCAATCAGATGAATAATCACACGATAAATTGTAAGCATCATGTTATGGTTCACAATTATTCGACAGTTCACAATCTCGCGAGATAGATTGCAATCTAACCTTATTTGCAATTTTACGGTGACATATATATTATTAGGAAGTAAGGATGTATTAGGTAACCTGGAAAAAAAACTGAAAAGCGCCCTCTAACGAATCACAAGACAACTTTATATGTAACACTACATTACATATCAAAAGCATTGACTCCGCGCTTTGATACGTAGAGTATTAACTAGATGGCGTGCACAGAAAGCTCAGTGGCTCGACAAAAAAGGTTAACCACCTAAAAATTTAACCACGTCGTTATTTTATTAATTTATTTACTTAAATAATAACAGTTTTTAAAAGGTGATACCGGCAGGTATACAAAAAATAAAAAGGATAATCTCACATACATATACACATTGATGATAATAGATTTTCATTTCCACTATCTGCGATTCTAATAATTATTACTTTTACTATAGTTTTAGTTATCTGTTTTGATCTGATAATAAAATATATATTATTCCATATTAGTTTATCCTCAACTTACAATTTGAAGCATGTCATAGAATAAGATTGATGAATACTATTTTCAAAACGACCCGTAAAGTATTAATCAAAAAGCCCAACTTATCACAATTAAGTAGAGAAGATTAGATTACGTCTATTAACAGCTATACCAGAGCCGCTCTAAGTTGGCCGATTTGCTACATGTCAGACTGACTGCACTAGTGAGGGACAACGGTAAAATTGCCGAAGTCTTCTTCTTCTTCTTATCGTATGGCTGATGAACAACCTGGTGTCAGAGTTTTTAAACCGCCCGTAGGCCTCTGGCATGGCTTCACACACCGTAGAAAAATCTCAGGCGTGCTGGTTTCCTCACGATGTTTTCCTTCACCGTTAAAGCGACGAATTATGATACATATGAATTTCAAATTTGAAAAACACGTTGGTACCTGGCGGGATTTGAACTGGCGACCTCTGGCATGGCAAGCAACGACCTCAACCACTCGGCCATCGACGCATTGCCGAAGTATATAAGTAACAGATATTTCCACTTTATAACCAAGCAAGGTCTAATTATAACAAATTTTTATTAAAAACATTAATTCACATCCAAAAGATTGAACTAAGTTCCTTATTTATAAATATATTTATTTTTAAAATACAATACTTATTAAATCCTTCATCCTACTTTTAAAAAATACCTGGCTAGTATTACCCACTACGTCACTATGGAAAACGTGTCAAACGGCGTAACCTTGTAAAAGCGTAATACAGAGTGGAAATTTTACGTTTTCTTTTTATAATTCAATTATTTTAGGTAATAAAAGGCAAATCATTAGATAATTAGGTGCATTTGACATTTTGAAATAACGTCTTATTTTTAAAAGTTGTTCTTTATGATTCGCTAAATATGTTCCTCTTAACAAGGATAAATGCAAAATATAAAATAAAAAGTGTCAAATCAGTCTTCTAAGAACGGCTCCGGTATAGGCAATTTGTCCGGCTTAACAAACGGTCAGAGTTGACATAATGTGAGACGAGCGTGTCAAATCGCGCCCGATTGAATTACCAAAATGTGATAGACCCTTATATAGGTGTTGCCTTTACACGCTACGACGGATGGGACCTTCCCTACTACATCATGTTTGGTAGTAGTCCGTAGGCACTGTGTTTGCCACATAGTACCAGCTCACTAATTGCTTGCAATAGCGATGTCTCGACGATCACTGCGAAAGCTTTCACTTTTTTTTCGTAGCGGGAGTTGTCATTACAAGATCTATGTTAGTTAAAAGTAAAGGACATTTGAAACGGAATTTTCATTACAAACCGGCCAATGCCAACGCCAATATCTAAGGTGGTGACTGTTGATTGTAATGGTATAGGATATAACAACAATAATTTTTAATCACTTTTAATTTACTACATTGGTAGGACTATAATACTTCAGCCAAATAAACATGTTTAATTTAAGAATGTTTGTGTTTACATTATTGATGTGCCTTAAAAATAAAAAAAGACGAAGCAACCTTTTTTATCTAGGTGTCTGATAGAAAAGGTTGCAAAAATGTCTTTATTTTTCATCTAGCTCAGTTTTATGTAAGTAAGTATGCAAATTATTATATATGCAAAAAAAACACACCCAACTTGTAACAATCTTGTGAATGGTCTTGACTGGAAAAAAATTAACGGATTGCATTTTTGGCATCAGTATCGATCACCTATCCTCCAAAATGCAATAAAAAAAATAAGTTAGTCCAACAACAAATACATCATCGAAGATTTTAGATTAGTCTAGAAATGCGAAATTGTTCAAGACAACTGAATTTTGACAACGTCATATCAATTTATAAAGCTGCAACATATAATAATAAAAATTCCTGAGTTATTACTCAGAATTTTTTTAAGGTCTTTTTTTTTATTAGAATTACTAAACTTTAATATTTTTTGAAGTTTAGTGCGTGTTTCTAGTGCTATATGGTAGAGAAATAATTATCATGTACATACTAAAAATAAGTTAAGTGCAATAATCTGGTCAGTTATTTTTAAAATAATGTAGAGCATACCTACTCGCATTCACTCGCATGAGAGAGCTCACTCAATCACTTGATTAAAATAGCTAACTGTAATAAGTTTCTGTCGATTGAACGAACATAGATACAACAATATGAAGACCACAAAAAGTACGATTGTGTAAATTCAAGGGCGTATTAATCCCGTAGGGCCCCGCGTCACACGTCGCTCCAAATCGCGATAACGGCACACATTTGTTAATTACACTCTATAAGGGGAGTTTTTATTATGAAAATTCACGAATTTTTATAGCTGAAATCTGAGTGAAAAATAAACGACCTTACTTTATGAGTGTCGACAAAAAAGTATGTTTTTGATTGTAACCTGCTTGATCCTGGATTGATTCAATAAGCGTCAGACTCGTAGCACGAACAGCATAAACTTTTCTGGTTGTATTTTAAACAATTACCATACTTTTGTAACAATACTTTTTATTGATAAATTTTTTAATCCTGTGAGTTTAAGAAAATATTTTCTTTTTTTAATATCTTTAAAGTACATTGTGTAAGTAACTTTCAAATAGGATGTTCAATCTTCTGATGTAGTAGCAGGATATGAACGTTTGTTTTGAAGTGTCCGACAAGAAGCCGCTCAGTGACGCAATTTAATAAACAACGTTTAAGCTATCGCCCCATCGAAGACAGGACATTAAGTATTATGCAATTAACTCAAGAGTATATTAATAAAAGTTACATGAGTAATAATAATGGTGGACAAGGTGACAGGCTCATGCAATAATGTCTTAACAGATTAGCCGTGTTTTTTTTACAAATGCCCTGAAGCAGTGAAATTTTTCATTCTATCACATCATCATAATTTTGACTCGATGTGAAACTACATGAATGTGGATTGCACATGGCCAGGCTCAACATTCGGCCATTATTCTTTACCCAGGGGAAATTCTCATGGATTCACATATCCAAGTAAATGAAAGAATTAAGCCTTTTTCTCGTAAGTTTTTGCAGGCCAAGAGCAGCGTAAGCGCCTTCTCCCTGGTCTTTTTCAGTACAAAAGATGTTTCCTCACTAAAGATGGCGGTGGTTTTCTACGCATAGAGCGTCCCATACTGAGCTTCCGGCCTACATCAAGTCAAAGGCATCAAAGAAAGGAAGCCATCCACATTTCAAATATGGAATACCAGCTTAGGGTTGTTACCGCGAGTATAATGCATTATTCAATTAGGCTGATAACACTTAAGGTTGTTACCGCTAATAAAATTGTAATGTCTTGTTTCCGAGATGAGCGCGTGGGCATGGACGGTGACCCCAGAACAAATAATACGATTATCGTGTTTATATTGCATCCACGATGGCCAGTACATGGGAATACTTCGGGAAAGAGCTCGCTATGACCATGTAGGTACACCTACGCAGAACAATAGTAATGAGACTGCATGTCCTGAGCTGAATCTACTTTTTTAACTTTTTTTATTCAACATAGAAGTCAAAGGAGGTAGAATTTTGTAAGATATACCTTTATTGTATTAACAGTTAATTTTTCGCATAGACCTTACCCGGCGAGGGAATTTTATTATGTCTTATCCAATTTTCAGGAACGAGTTTTACAGCAGTCTTAATTTGAGATTTACTCTGAATTAAATTAAATATTGTATTAAACGCCAAAATATTGCTAAGCGAGTGCTATCTTACTAACCTACTAAATATTCTTAACATATTGTTAATATGTAGGTATTTGTATGCTGGTTGTGTGTATTCAACACATCGTTTAGTTTAAACAACAACAGTTCTGAACCGACGCTATGATCTATGGTAAGCTCTGAAACCACACTAGCCTTCAATCTCACATGACATCGAATACCTACACATCCACAAGACGGAAACTAGTATTACTACAGCTTCTACGCTGAAATCCTTGAACTTTATTTGTTCTAAGTAAATCAGTGTCAAACGGATACTCTAGTTGCCGGCTGATCTCCGAATTGGATGACACACGCGTGCGTAACCGTTGTCCCGTCGGCACCTTTAACCCTGCCACGGCTCGGGGACTATATGACCCCCACACTATTTAAACCTTAGAACAAAAGTTATTTCTAACAGTGGCATAATTTTGCGACATAAAAGTGTTGCCACTGCAGTATGTCTTTGTGTTTTTATTGCAAGCGAAAGCTAATGTTTTAAATTTACCTATCTTGCGTGCATTACACTGGTCATAACCCGATTAAACATCGTTAAAACGGTGGATTAGTGTTTTTAAATCAGCACCCACTTTGTTATGTACGTGAGTTCCTTACGCATATTTAATTTACAATTGTTATTTTCTTTATAAATAATTATTTTGAGAAAATACATTTCTTAAACGACATGTAGGTACACTGTAAACGACATGGTACATGCAGGACATTGCAGAATTGTACATTACGTTTCTGAGGCATATAATCAGATATTCACCCTTATTACATCATTTATCCCAATTCATTGTTTACTTCGAATTGTAATATGAGTTTATCATAATCACAATAACAGCACACTAACTAACGCCGTGTTATAATTAACATAAGTAATTTACTTTTTAATTTAATTAATACTAACGCACCCTCCAAAAAACTAAATAGCCATATCCTATTAGACAACCCTCAGTTTACCAATTTGTCTATCAATTAAAAGCGTCGGTTCCGACACCGAAGGCGGCCGACGGTTGAGTGTTGGAGTTTAATAAACTGTTTAATTAAGAGTCAGCCAGGGTTAGGGTGCAGTGCGGCGGGAGCGCGCGACGCGGCACCATGCTCGCGCTACTGCTCCTCGCAGAGCTAGCCTCGGCCTTCAAGATCACCAGCTTCCACGTACCAGCTTACGTGCCCCCCGAACAAGCCTCAGTGGAAATCGAGTGCAGCTACGACGCCAACTTCACGCTCCTCAACTGGTTCAAAGGCCCCACAGAGTTCTTTCGCTACAAACCGACCTCAACACCCAGCACGAGATCGTTCCCAATCCTCGGAGTCGGCTCCATCGACCTCATCGCTTGCGGACCAACAGAATGCCGGTTGAGACTGGGACAGCTCACAGACGAAGCGTCAGGACTGTACCGATGCGATCTGGAGCTCGACAAACCGCCGTACAAGTTCGAAACGAGAACCGGATATATGAAAGTGTTCCGGCTGCAGCGAAGGAAACCGATAGTGGAAGGTCTACCTGAGGAGTACGATGAGGGTGACGAAATTCGGGCCTATTGCCGCGCCGAACACAACTCCGCCATCAGATGGTACGTGAATGGGCAAGAAATGTATGACCTTAGAGGCAACCGAACCTTTAAGATGGACAGCAAACAGTTGATGTCCATATTCACAGAACCGACAGTGACGGTGCAGTGCGCAGAATTCGTGGATGGAAAGTGGATAGGCTCCGATAATGCACAAGCTAACCGAAAGGAGAATACTAAAAAGAACTTAGCGTATGCAAGTGAAAATTCAAACCAATCGTGCTCAGAAAACAGTTCCAATGCTGTATTCCATTCCAAGTTTATTAGTGTTGTGTTCTCCGTAATCTATTTAAGCGTTTTTGTGTTATTTGTATAAAGTGTTAAAAAACACCTTGTTTCTTTGATTTTATCTCGATTTTTTTGTTAAGAAATTATAATGTTCCTTCTTAATCTATTAAAACAAATTTAACTTTACCTAAGTAAGTAGTAGAAACCCTTTGTTTTTAAGTCATTGGACCCTTCCTACTGTTCCTTATAAAATAAATAAGTTTTATACAGCGTTATTATGTAAGAAATGGGTTCTTTTGTTGACCTTATAATTACATAGTTACCTTTATAATATAGTAATAATTTTTATGATTGGTTCATAAATCATAAAAATTATCACTATATTAAAGGTAACTAATTGGATACCTTAGAACCGAACTAATTGATTAATCTCTATTAACCGCCTAAACTGAAAAGTTTTTTTTTATATAATGATTTTATATTTTTTCTCATTATCTATGGTAGTTCTTACTATAGTCGGCATCTAAGTCCTTACTGTCTCATCTACAAGCTTTTTTCAACCAAAAAACAGGACCATTATTATAATAAGACTTCGAGTTCGCTGCTTGCTCGTCCTTGCGCCTGTCATCAGACTTTTTTTTATAATAGGCTAACATGATGACCTCACTCCACCTGATGGTAATCGGTAGGGAGTCTCAAGAATCGCGATAGAGTTGCAGAAAAGCAGTTGCAAATGAAAATTTATATTTAAGAGAACCTCCCATAACAACAAAACCGCGAGCAACTACAATTTTACAACTTATTGCTCGATATTAAATATTTTCACATTTTTACATTAATTTTTGTACATAATTTATAATGGTACGGAAAATGGAACCCTAAGGCGCGACCGGCCGGGTTGTTTGAGTATCATCATGTGTGAATAAAGCCCACTTACAAAAGACACAATTAAGCGCTATCATCAGCCCATTTCTGTCCACTGCTGGACATAGGCCTCTCCAAATGCACGCCACTTCTCTCTATCCTCGGCCACTCGCATCCAGCTCCTACCAGCCGTCCTGCGCAGATCGTCACACCACCTGGCCTGCGGGCGTCCTACACTACGTTTGCCGAGACGCGGTATCCACTCCAGAATCCGTCTACCCCAACGGTTGTCGGTTCTACGGCTGATGTGGCCAGCCCACTGCCACTTCAACTTGCTAATGCGATGAGCTATGTCGATAACTTTGGTTCTCTGACGGATCGCCTCATTCCTGATTCGATCCCGCAGAGAAACACCGAGCATAGCTCTTTCCATAGCCCGCTGAGCGACTTTTAACTTGTGGACCAGCCGTGCCGTCAGTGTCCACGTTTCGGCTCCATACGTCATGACGGGTAGGACGCACTGATTAAAGACTTTCGTCTTTAGGCTTTGTGGGATTGACGATGAGAAGACTCGGCGTAGTTTCCCAAACGCTGCCCAACCCAGCTGAATTCTTCTATTCACCTCGTCCTCAAAGTTGTTTCGACCCAACTGCATAGTCTGCCCAAGGTACACATATTTTTGAACAACTTCGAGGACGGTGCCGTGAATCGCAATCGGTTCCGGTAGTACATGTTCATTGAACATGACCTTGGTTTTGTCCAAGTTCATCCGTAGGCCGATGCGCGCAGAATTGTCAGCCAGGTCATTCAGCATCTGTTGTAGGTCCTGCAGCGTCTCTGCCAGAATGACGATGTCATCTGCAAATCGCAGGTGAGAGATGTGTTCACCATTTACGTTAATGCCACGTCCTTTCCAGTTCAGCGTCTTGAACAAATCCTCCATTGCATTTGTGAACAACTTCGGGGAGATGACGCGCTATTAAGCGCTAATTCGCAAGAAAAAGGCTAGAACTGCATTTATAAAGCACCCATTAAGTCACTCAGTAAGACAGTTTTCTTGCTTCGACCAAACCGGGTATCACCAACTGGGTTTGAGACAAAGATTGTAAGGTAAATCCGTCTCCTGGCGGAAGAATAAGGGTGGCACGGTACAATTGGGTGGAACAAAGTCATTTATCCACATGTTACATCGGAAAATAAGGGTACTGTATCATTTGGTTTCGTCAGTTACATATTTTTCTGTCACCTTCCGATTTCGTTTATTACCTACTTCTACTTTCTTTTATTCATACAATTTATCATGAATGGAATATAAGTATGTATGTATATGTATATAGAAGTTGTCTCTATATGCACAGTATATCCCATTTATTGTGCCCGTCTGAATGACTGGACCAACCTAAACATTTGGATGGGACCATGTGCACTATTAAATACCTATTTTCTACTATTTGATACCAATCATGAAATATTTGCTACCTGTATGTTCATATTATTATTAAATAAATTAAATAGTCAGTCATTCTCACGTCAGGATGACTGGCCACTTATGAGTTTTCATAGTTTTAGCGTTATATTGACCATTTTGTCAATGTAGATATTCACTAAAGCTTCTTTAAAAAGTTATCTAGTATACTTGAAGCTTACTTGCATCGCAATATTGCAAAATTCCCTCGGGAACGGAAGTTAGCAGGAAAAAACTTTTGTATGAAATATACTGTAATCCACGCGAACGAAAGCGCGGTCACAGATGTAAATTAATCATAAAAATAGTTTTTTTAACAATTGCTCAATGTTTTGTTAGTTTAAATTTACCAAGACGGGGTATTTATTTACCTTGTGCAATATAAACAAGACGCACGTGCCAATGAACGCATGATTCATCATGAAATCCGATTTTACAACAGATAGAAACCTATGTAGGTAACGTATGTATAGTTCATTAAAAAATTCATGGAAAAGTATTTTTTGTTGATACTGATAAATGCACCCTGAATTTTAGTATTTCACAACTTACCTCATTTCATAAAAAAAAATCCTAACTCCTATCGTTGGGCAACAAACAAGCAACAAATAATATTGCCGGTTCTGAGAAGTCAGGAGTAAAATGAGTCAGTTTGGGGTGGCTATGAAAAAAAATGTCATAAGTCAGAAAATACTAGCTTTGCTAAATGTGCAACTAATTACTCTCTTTGCTGAAATGCTATGTGTATTACTTGTATACCTTAGTTAATAACCCGTGTATGATAATAAATTTCGGTTTAATAAAACAAAAACATCTTTTATCTAAATTTGTTTTCTGTGGCTACATTTTTTTGTCCTGGCAACTCCAAAATTTCAACATGGCGTGCAAGCTCCCCTTCCCACTACTACATAAAGTGACAGCGCATTGCGCAAAGAAGCGGAGTTGAGTGTGCATGTTATACGGTTAAACATGTTAAAAAGTTTTTCTGAAATTTTAGTTTTATGTTACATTCAGTGCCCAAATCATTCAATAAGAACTGATATATTGAACTTTTCTCCATCTTGATCAAGTGACAAACTTAGTAAAATAAATAGTGAATACATAAAATATATTTAGATTTTAACCTTACCTATCGTTAAGTCGGCAGTATCACAAAAATCATCATGCCTAAGTACAGAAAAAAAGCAATGAAAGGTGAGTGTTTTATTTATGAGTGAAATGTATCTTTTGTGACGCGTGCACACCTGGTATTTGCCAAGAATGAGATCACGCGACGACCTTGTGGTGGCTGACTTTCCGCGCGTAATGACATGTCCACGTATTTACCACTGCTCGCTCTCGTACATAATAATAAAAACATATGTTTGAATGCTACAATCGTACACAAACACTAAAATACTCGTTGTTACTAAAACCCCCATCTTTCTAGATTGAAACAACATCACTTTCACGATTTCATAACATGCGCGTTCCCACATGGTGATTATTTATTTATTCTTTGTTTGTTTCTTTCCGAGTTCTAAGTTTTTGTTACAACATAAGTCAAACGAGTTCATGTTTTCATGCATACTCTTATACTTAATTGAAACTTGTTTATTTACCTTCTTTGGCCTTGATTGAATTTTCAAGTATTTATGTAGGTACATTTTTGTAACATTATGCAATTCACCAACATTCTTTATCTTTGAATGTCAACACATTGTTCATGAACATGTCATTCAGTGTAACAAGTTCATAGATTACAATATTAATGTAATTTCAAAATAGATTACATCATTAAAATTATAAAATAAACGATTTTGATTGAAAAAAATACCATGTTAATTTTCTACAAATGATATAAGGATTCTGATCCATCCCTCACCATTATAATGTTAGAATACACAATAAGTATATTCAAGAATGTGCAACATTGTGTTTCTAACTAAAATAATGGCATTTTACATAGTCTTGTCAACACTAAGGATATTATTTATTGAACTAAAATGTAAACTTAAATAAAGTCTTAATTCTATGAATACAATTAAAAAGAAACATACAGTGAAAAATTTATTCGAAAAAAATCAAAATAAATAACTTTTCTAGCTGAGCTGAGTTATGTTTAATCTTAAGTTTAGTTAAGTTTATGTCAAGTTCATGAGATGTTTTATTCAAATTGTTATACAGAAAAGCAAATCACAGGCCAGGTCTAAATTGCTCAATTAATGTATATTTTTGATTATACCACATAATAAAACCTTTTACACCTCTACAGAAAACAACAGAACCTTCGAGCAAATGGCCTCCTCTGATGAGGACGCTGGCATTGACATGACCAACGACAACTGCTCAGAAATATCCGTGCAGTCGGATTCCAGGAGCAACCATGATGAAGCAGGTTAGTTACCTAACAAATATTATTAACTAGCTGTGTCAGCGACTTCATCTGTGTTTTCCCCTGTTTTTTACACATTTCCCATTGTTTCTTTGCTCTTATTAGTCACAGCATGATGTTATATAGCCTAAAGCCTTCCTCAATAAATGCTCTATCCAACACAAAAAGAATTATATGATTTGAACCATTAATTCCTGAGATTAGCGTGTTCAAACAAAATAACTCTTCAGATTTGTAATATTAATAAGTATAGATTAACTAACCATAAATATAAAGTAGGTATTATCTTAAACCTATGCTATTCTTAGACAAGTTATTACAGTAACCTATTGGTTAATTTAATTACTACAATGGATGTTAACCTTCACTATTATGTAATGTTTTTTACTCAGTTTACACTGAGGTACTAAACTGAGCACCTCAGTGTATTAATATACCAACTCATTAATGTAATAATAATAACATGAACCAAAAGTATTGTTTCACACAACAAATGGTTGATCCTCAAGTAAATAAACATTATTATCTGTACTATTTGACCTACAAAATAATAATACTAATGTTAGTTATCTATTTCAATATAGTTATCCATGAAGACCTTTGTTTTGTGTCTAATTTAAACATAATAAATAAATTATTTAACATGCAACAGTTCATACAGTAGTTTGAAAGTGACAGTATATCATTATTACACACCAATGTTACTTAAAACACAGGTTATTTACCTATATTTGATTTTATACAGTCAAAAGTAAACACCAATTAAAATTATAGTGCCTACAGGCATGTCTGGAGTCCACATAAAATAAATATGTCCCTACTGAATATACATTTAATTTGTAGCAGTCCTCGTAATATGTCGCATACAATTGACACAATGGATATCTCACAGGGATCAATTTGAGGTACCAAATGATCAAGTACAAAGTTCTATTGCCCAGTAAAAGTTGATAACCTTTGTCAATGTTGCAATAGCTATAGCTCACGAAGTGTCTTACAGAAATTGTATATTAGACTTGAATCTTTATTAGAATATGGCAATTAGATGAGTATTAATAGAATGAAAAAAAGCGTCGATAGCTGAGTGGTCTAGGTCGTTGCTTGCCATGCGAGAGGTCGTTAGTTCAAACCTCGCCAGGTACCAATGTGTTTTTCAAATTTGAAATTCATATGTACCATCATTCGACGCTTTGACGGTGAAGGAAAACATCGTGAGGAAACCTGCACGCCTATGAAGAAATTCTAAGGTTGCGTAGTCGACCAACCCGCACTTGGCCAGCGTGGTGGACTAAGGCCTTATCGCCCTAGTTTAGGGTAGGCCCGTGCCCCAGTGGGGAGTGGGGACGTATATGGGCTGATGATGATGATGAGATGAGTATACTGTACTGTATATAATCTAGTACATTTATAGATTGTCGTCTAGCCAAACATTCATTTGCCCCCCCTCCACTGGCCTAGGGTAACATTCAATTTTAACAATACCACTGCTACTGAATATTAATTAAGTTAACAATAGACATGTGATATCATTATTATTTTTGATGATATCTACCTACATACTGATTGCTGTAACTATAGATCAACATTAATTTTAAATTGTGATTATACCTAATGTACATCATCATTATTATTTAAATCCAAAGTAAAGTAAGGTTGTATACAGTTCACAATTTACATTTTAATGTATTTCAATGTAAATTTATAACATGATTTGTTAGAGATGCGCTAATTGAATCCAATAGCTACCAAGAATCAATAATACTCATCAGTCGTTGCTTGAAAGACATCCAACAGCTATAGTCTAATTAAGTATTTGTGTTCCACGAATACACGGTCGGAGAACTATCAAACAAATTTTCGAAACTCGTCCTCACAGAACTAATCTGGGTATGCACGCGCCAATTAATAGATTAACTTTCACTTATAACGAATGGCATAAACTGTTTGAACTTGACATTTTTCACGACCACCCCAAGGCTTTTAAGAAAAAACTTTTGCATAAATAACGTTTTACTGTTTATAAATATGAAAATGAAATCTGTGTACCTGCTTTGTTTTAAAATTTTTTTAAATTGCTATAAATTTTTAGAATACCTACCTAACTAAAATGTTAACTGTAACCATGTTGTGCATATCTGTAATAGATGTAAGCACTAGAATATTTATAATGCATGCTTAATTTAAGAATGTTTGTGTTTACATTGTTGATGTGCCTTAAAAATAAATAAAAAAAAATAAATAAATAAAATTAAATCTATTCAGGTCAATTGTAAACAATTTCGCAAAACTTCATAAAAATAAAAGTGTCAGTTTGGTTTGCTTTTCTTAATGTGCTTTTTGGACAAATAAGTTTAGTCCTAACTTAAAATAAGCCTGATTTATTTTCAGATTGAATGAAATATTATTTTTACTGTTTGTTTATAATAATTAATTGGTAAATGTGCGTAAATTGTTCGTCTTTGTGTGCAATAAAAACAAATCTTATATTTATCTGGTAATTTATATTGTGTCTTTTATTTGTATACTATGTGTGGATTAATTTTCAATCGACGCCAGTATTCTTGGTTATAAAGAACGAATCAATTTATTAATAAGCCGTTTGAGACAAAAACTGATAAACAAACGAAGTTGCGTAAAAAGTATATTATCTCCAAAATTCAAGTACAGTCAATTCAAAGTCACTGTTTGTACACAAAGAGTGATAAACGATAACCGGCCGGACTCCGGAGCGTTCCGAGTCCGAACGAGGCGCCTAGTTTGATTTGCGGTTTTTTGCCACTCACGTCCGCGAAGGCCATGGAATATTTTTAAACCAGTCATCATGGTTGTAAAGTGGGTTCTTTGCACTTTTGTTTTTCGAGAAGGCGTAGGGGTGATTTTACTTGACATCTACTTACTAATATAAGCGTAGCTGCGAAAATTACTTTGTTACATATTCATCTTAATGTGTTACCTATAACGCGGAAGTATCTTTAAGACATTATTGTAACTTTTCTGTACTAACTGTAACAGTACCGAATAACTAGATAGCTTCAAAGAATAGATAGACAGATTCTCCCACATCAGATTTTAAGAGCATCCGAGTATTATGCATGGCCAGTCGGGTTACCCGATCACATCGTACACTCGCTGGTATGCCGTTTGTCTGACGCCCTCGCGTCCGTTACGTCACCCGACACGTCGTCGGCATAGGTTTATTACTGGCGACCGTCAAACAATGCTTAGATAACATCGTTTCCGCCGCAATCGATAAGGACCTACGTAGAGCACATGTGTGACGCGGATGGCGGTTATTATTATAATGCACATCATATCGCGCGATCGTAATCGCGTTGTTAAGTCATGAAGAGCAGTTTGATCTCGTGCTGTCTTGTTCCGTAAGCTTCTGCCCGCGACTCCGCCCGCTTTAAGTTGTAAGGGATTTAAAGCTGTTCAGTACCTTTCCAATTCAAAAACTAATTTTAAAAACCTTTTGATTTGATATTACTTTTGTTTAAATTGTGAACCTAATGAAATAAAACCAACACTAAATTTTAAGTTGCGCCACACACATTCCTTTAATAATGCTCCCCTATAATAGACCGGTAACAGTTACATATTTTTTGTTAAGAGCACACAATATTATTTTTCATATTTTTTAACTATCCAATATAGAACTCCTACATTATTTTATGGTTATAAACTCCCGAGTTATATATGGTTGAGCATTCCATTCTGTATCGCGGCAGCGTGATACGAATTACTTGATTTATGACCGTTTTCTACCATTGCGTGGGGATCTGAAATGTGGTATAGCAATAGGAATAAGTCATTCTGTAAGAAACGTGTAAACTAAACTGTCTTAATACATACAGAGATCATAAAATAACAATCGACTCCACTTTATAATATTACTAATAATACTTATCAGTCTTGAGCTTTCTCTAGTGGAAACTGATATATTTTCAATGCCATATCCTTGCCTCTAATATGGGATTTGACGTCCAAAGCATGTACCTCTGACATTGTCCATAAATCTACTACATGTTCTTACTCACTGGTATATTTTAAGTAATTTGCAGCGAACTCAATTTAGTCGGTTTAACTACCTGTGATACAAAAGTTAGTTGTTCATCTATACTTACTTACTTACTTACTAATATTAGAAAGCTGAAGCGTTTGTTTGTTTGTTTGAACGCGCTAATCTCAGGAACTACTGGTTCAATTTGAAAAAATCTTTTTGCGTTGTATAGACCATTTATCGAGGAAGGCTTTAGGCTATATAACATCACGCTGCGACCAATAGGAGCAA
Source organism: Maruca vitrata (assembly GCA_039566165.1). Classification (NCBI taxonomy): domain Eukaryota; kingdom Metazoa; phylum Arthropoda; class Insecta; order Lepidoptera; family Crambidae; genus Maruca; species Maruca vitrata. Next base: position 2,209,145 of record CM076917.1, read on the forward strand.
AGATACAATAGAAAATGTGTAAAAAACGGGGGGAACGCGAACGAAGTCGCTGGCACAGCTAGTATGAAATAAGGCTATAAGTAAGGGGCACATTATAGCTCGCATTCCTTCAAGAAGAGCGCTTAGAAATCATCAATGTTTTGTTAACAATAACTGTGGTTACAACAGCACCGATAAATAATGGAGTTGTCATAGACACGAGCAAACATTTATTCTACTGCGTGAACAATTGCAGCTTGGTTGCACATTTCCGCTCAAAAGTTAATAAAACAGTAATGCGAAACCTTATTTATGTATTTCCATGCCTAATGAAAATATCGCCGTGGCAACAAGGGGTTAATGATTATAAAACTTAATAATGATCTTTTGGGTCTAAACGCGATATAAGGAGTAACAAATACATGGCTAATGTTTAGTGTAATGGAACGTGAAAGTCTAAAATTATATCCAAGCCTAACGTCCAGCAAATTAAATCAGACAATAAGTACTAAAATATTGACCTGACACAACATAGTTATTAAGTATTCACTATTTCCTAATTTGTTTCTCACTGGTATATGTCAGTTATTCAAAAGAGCTAGTTTTAACCAACCAACCTACTTAATGCATCTAAATTGAATTAACATTTAAAACCTATCGTGAACTTGCAACTGCTCGTGTTATTTCTGTGATGGCGTCTTATGTAAGTGCAAGAATGTTAGGCGACGCGTAATCTTAGACGTTACATAACAGCAGATTGCAAGATTATTGCTACCAAGGAAAACTAAGTTGATATTAATAGCTTTTTTAGGGTCTTATCGAGATGTTTGTATGTGAAAATATTAATGGGCTGTTAAGATCGTTCTTAAGTGCCTTCACTCACCTATTAAAGTATCAAATTATTGTCGGGTTGCCGGTTGAATGAATGACAAATCTATACTATAAAGCTGAAGTATTTGTCTGTTTTAATGCAGTAATCTCAGGAACTTTTGGTCTGATTAGAAAATTCTTTCCGTGTTAGATAAGCCTATTTATCGAGGAAGTCATTCGAAGATATCGAAGAAATCATCAAGCTGAGACTAAAAAAGATTTTTTCAAAATTTCCAGTTCAAACCTTATGCTGCGCTCCAGAAACTGTTAGTGTCATATACACATAACAGAATTGTTCCACATTAAGTTCTAACTGATTTTCGCGACAGCATGTGTATATAGATACACTAGCTGTGCCAGCGACTTCGTTCGCGTTCCCCGTTTTTACACATTTTCCATTGTTTCTTTGCTCCTATTGGTCGCAGCGTGATGTTCTATAGCCTAAAGCCTTCCTCGATAAATGGTATATCCAACACAAAATGTTCGAATTGAAAAACAAAATCGATTCGAACCAGTCGTTTCTGAGATTAGCGCGTTCAAACAAACAAACAAACTCTTCAGCTTTATAACATTATAGATATTATAGATACATTGGAGGATGGCTCACTGTTATCCATTTTATGCTAACCAAATTAGTTTAAAATAAATCCTGATTTGTGAAAGTGTTTTTATATATGAATCCTTCGGCAGACCGTGTAGAGTATAACGGTAACGGAAAAACAATGAAAATCTGTGTTATCACTTCCCAATGATACGTTACAGCGACGGAGAGCGAACAAGAGAAACTGGACGACAAACTGCTCGAGCTGATAGACAACTTGACCGCGCGCTCGGCCGCCGCGCGCGCGTCCGCCCTCGTGGCACTCCGGGTGGCGCTGCAGCGGCGCTACGTGGGGGCGCTGCTGTGCAACCAGCGGGCCACGCTCGCAGACATCACTGCTAGAGCGGTCCGACGCGGTCGAGATGCAGAACGCAAGGCGGCCGCTGCTGTCGCACCGCTGCTCTGCCTGCAGGTAACCACACTCCCTAACCTGTAGCGCTACCATGAGTTTAAAAGTCACAGTCTCGATATCGCCTACGTGGGGGCGCTGCTGTGCAACCAGCGGGCCACACTCGTAGATATAACTGCGAGAGCGGTGCGGCGCGGACGCGATGCCGAGCGCAAGGCGGCCGCCGCGGTTGCACCGCTGCTTTGCCCGCAGGTAACCGCTAGCTCACTCCTACCCGCCGTTTTTTCCGGGAGAGGGGATTCTCTCCCGGTGGTGTGTCGGACTTCAAGGCGACTGGCGAAAAGCTGGTAAATGCCAGCCGCAGCTCCTGGACGAAATGCTAAAATACCGCGGTATACCTCTTTGCCTTGACGGAGTCGTTCTGCGTGAGGCCCTGCGGACCTTATCTATGGCAAGTCAGACGCCATATCACCGGCTAAACATGTTTTTTTATAATGAGCTACCAAGATGACCTCACTCGTAAGCGGTAGTGAGATCCAAATATGAGGTCGACAGGCACAATATACCATATTGAGCTTGTCGCACTCGCCCTGAAAGCCGTTTCACCCCTCCCCCTGGAACATCGATATTAGAGGAAAGGGGGACGTGAAAGAGGATACCACTGCCGCGGCAACAACGAGACAAGGCGTGACATGTGATTCTGAGGCAAGGACACTGAGTAATTAATAAAATAAAATTTTCTAACAGAAAACTTCAAAAATTTGGTCCATTTCGGGAATTTAACTAAAAAATCATCAAGCGCAATTGGATGTCAAGTGACCGTTATTTCATTATTGTTGTCAGATCGGCGAGGAGGGCACAGAGGAGTTCATGGCGGAGGTGCGGCCGGCGCTGGCGGCCTCCTGCGTAGACCGGTCCGCGTCGCTAGAGACGCGCTCAGAGGTGAGATACTTTTTACAAGCTCTTATTAGACTCACTCTGTTAGTTTTTCTGTATGGGTGGATTTTTGTAATCGATTTTTCGACCACTTTCTATTATCCGATCGAACTGAAATTTTGTATGCACGTTCAGTTCGGATGACAATGCATGATAGAATACTAAAAAGTTAAAAAATAAAATTAAAAGTAAAAAAAACTTTTTAAAAACAAGCTTTTATTTGAATGCTCTAAAAAGAAAAAAATAAACTTTTACACTAAAACTTTTGCTGTTAACTTATAACGTCATTTCAAATTTAACACATTTGACACAATTTATATAATATAAAAGCTTGTCGCGATATTTAAGTAAGTACTCGGTATTTCCTCAGTTCGAAAATTTTAATAGGCAGCAAATAAATACGAGTACTTAAATATCGCGACAAGCTTTTATATTATATAAATTGTGTCAAATTTGTTGTGTCAATTTGAAATGACGTTATAAGTTAACAGCAAAAGTTTTAGTGTAAAAGTTTTTATTTACCTTATTGTGTATTGACTTTACCTTAGATAAATCTGAGAAACAGGAATTTTTATTTGACGTTTTTAGAGCAACCGATGCGATATCAGAAGGTCCGGTGGTTCAAGTCTCCGTTCAGACGGGGTCACGAATTTTTTAAAATTTAAAAAACAGGAATTTACTTTTCCTTATTTTCATCATCATCATCAGCCTATATACATCCCCACTGCTGGGGCACGGGCCTACCCTAAACTAGGGCGATCAGGCCGTAGTCAACCACTGCTGGCCAAGTGCGAGTTGGTTGGTTCCTTACTTATCTACGTATCTTGTAGAACTGACTAAACTCATTCTCTACTGTAACGTTATTTCTTTAAATTTTTTTGGTTTAGGAATATTTTTACACATTATAAGTATTCGTTAGAGGAACGGAATTATATATATTGAATTTTAACACCAATATTAAATTTGTGTTTTGGAAAACACCAAGCATGTAATGTGGATTAAAACATCATTGTCCAATAAAAGAAACAGTATACTTAGACGCTAGCAAGACCCCCGCGGAGCCGTTGACAAACATGATTGATTGATGAACAGGAGACTGGTACTATTAATAAATAACAATGATAACTTAAAATTGTCAACAATCCGTGGAAATAACCTTTGGTTGGTCAAATTATATTCAAGAACTAGCTTTCCGCCCGCGACTCCGTCCGGTCAGAGACGTTTAACGGGTAAAACATTACTTCTTTATATTGTAGTCGGGTAAAAAGTAGCCTATGTCCTTTCTCAGGCTCTGGACTATATCTGTACCAAATTTCATTTAAATCGGTTCAGTATTCTATGCGTGAAAGCGTAACAGACAGACAGAGTTACTTTCGCATTTATAATATTAGTAAGGAAGTAAGGATGATCGCAAATGCGTTCACGTGGATGGGGAAATTTTAACCTTGTATCGTAATTTTTCCTTTGCAGTGCTGTTCATCGCTGGCCGTCATGTGCTACTTGATGGAAGAAGACCTCACAGAAATTTTGGAAATTATGAAGATGTACGAGACCATCTTTAGCGGCAGTTATTTGAAGGTAAGGAAGAATACTTTTATAGCTGTTTATTTATTTTTCGTGTAAGGTGACCGTGGTAGTCGTTGACATATTTTATTTTATTTTGAGACGTCCAATTTTATTATTTGTCGATAATCCTTTATTTACACAATCGAAAAATAATTGTATGTCCACATTAAGTTTCATGTTAATCCAGACTGTAGGTTTGGTTTTTGTCCCAAATTTTACTGCAACACTTCACCTACCTCTGCATGAACCGGATTAAAAAAAACTGTTCTTTTCTTAACTTTAAGTCCTTTTTATTGAACCCACCGGCATTGCCGCCAGGCTTGTTTTTCCGATAAGTAGTTCGAATGTTGCCGGTGTAACTCGCCGGTTAGTACCGCGGGGCGGGATCGGTATGTGCTGCACTGGACGCACGCGGGGGCGCTCGTTCGCCACACATTTGCGTCCACTGCTGCAGCCTTAGCTTTTGAAAGTGCGACAGCACATTATGAGTAAGAGAGCTCATAGTAATACGTCTCTGGTGTTGCAGGGCGACGGCAGCGTGAAGGTGTCGGGCGCGGCCGTGGAGGAGGGCGCGTGGCACGCCGCCGCGCTGGACGCCTGGGCGCTGCTGCTGCCGCTGCTCCCTCCGCGACACGCCGCCGCGCTGCTGCGCTCCGCGCCGCCCTCGCTCCACAGGCTCGCCGGCCTGCTGGAGGCCTGCAGCCTGGAGGTACGTCACTACTGCTGGACGCCTGGGCGCTGCTGCTGCCGCTGCTCCCTCCGCGACACGCCGCCGCGCTGCTGCGCTCCGCGCCGCCCTCCCCCCCCAGGCTCGCCGGCCTGCTGGAGGCCTGCAGCCTGGAGGTACGTCACTACTGCTGGACGCCTGGGCGCTGCTGCTGCCGCTGCTCCCTCCGCGACACGCCGCCGCGCTGCTGCGCTCCGCGCCGCCCTCGCTCCACAGGCTCGCCGGCCTGCTGGAGGCCTGCAGCCTGGAGGTACGTCACTACTGCTGGACGCCTGGGCGCTGCTGCTGCCGCTGCTCCCTCCGCGACACGCCGCCGCGCTGCTGCGCTCCGCGCCGCCCTCGCTCCACAGGCTCGCCGGCCTGCTGGAGGCCTGCAGCCTGGAGGTACGTCACTACTGCTGGACGCCTGGGCGCTGCTGCTGCCGCTGCTCCCTCCGCGACACGCCGCCGCGCTGCTGCGCTCCGCGCCGCCCTCGCTCCACAGGCTCGCCGGCCTGCTGGAGGCCTGCAGCCTGGAGGTACGTCACTACTGCTGGACGCCTGGGCGCTGCTGCTGCCGCTGCTCCCTCCGCGACACGCCGCCGCGCTGCTGCGCTCCGCGCCGCCCTCGCTCCACAGGCTCGCCGGCCTGCTGGAGGCCTGCAGCCTGGAGGTACGTCACTACTGCTGGACGCCTGGGCGCTGCTGCTGCCGCTGCTCCCTCCGCGACACGCCGCCGCGCTGCTGCGCTCCGCGCCGCCCTCGCTCCACAGGCTCGCCGGCCTGCTGGAGGCCTGCAGCCTGGAGGTACGTCACTACTGCTGGACGCCTGGGCGCTGCTGCTGCCGCTGCTCCCTCCGCGACACGCCGCCGCGCTGCTGCGCTCCGCGCCGCCCTCGCTCCACAGGCTCGCCGGCCTGCTGGAGGCCTGCAGCCTGGAGGTACGTCACTACTGCTGGACGCCTGGGCGCTGCTGCTGCCGCTGCTCCCTCCGCGACACGCCGCCGCGCTGCTGCGCTCCGCGCCGCCCTCGCTCCACAGGCTCGCCGGCCTGCTGGAGGCCTGCAGCCTGGAGGTACGTCACTACTGCTGGACGCCTGGGCGCTGCTGCTGCCGCTGCTCCCTCCGCGACACGCCGCCGCGCTGCTGCGCCCGCGCCGCCCTCGCTCCACAGGCTCGCCGGCCTGCTGGAGGCCTGCAGCCTGGAGGTACGTCACTACTGCTGGACGCCTGGGCGCTGCTGCTGCCGCTGCTCCCTCCGCGACACGCCGCCGCGCTGCTGCGCTCCGCGCCGCCCTCGCTCCACAGGCTCGCCGGCCTGCTGGAGGCCTGCAGCCTGGAGGTACGTCACTACTGCTGGACGCCTGGGCGCTGCTGCTGCCGCTGCTCCCTCCGCGACACGCCGCCGCGCTGCTGCGCTCCGCGCCGCCCTCGCTCCACAGGCTCGCCGGCCTGCTGGAGGCCTGCAGCCTGGAGGTACGTCACTACTGCTGGACGCCTGGGCGCTGCTGCTGCCGCTGCTCCCTCCGCGACACGCCGCCGCGCTGCTGCGCTCCGCGCCGCCCTCGCTCCACAGGCTCGCCGGCCTGCTGGAGGCCTGCAGCCTGGAGGTACGTCACTACTGCTGGACGCCTGGGCGCTGCTGCTGCCGCTGCTCCCTCCGCGACACGCCGCCGCGCTGCTGCGCTCCGCGCCGCCCTCGCTCCACAGGCTCGCCGGCCTGCTGGAGGCCTGCAGCCTGGAGGTACGTCACTACTGCTGGACGCCTGGGCGCTGCTGCTGCCGCTGCTCCCTCCGCGACACGCCGCCGCGCTGCTGCGCTCCGCGCCGCCCTCGCTCCACAGGCTCGCCGGCCTGCTGGAGGCCTGCAGCCTGGAGGTACGTCACTACTGCTGGACGCCTGGGCGCTGCTGCTGCCGCTGCTCCCTCCGCGACACGCCGCCGCGCTGCTGCGCTCCGCGCCGCCCTCGCTCCACAGGCTCGCCGGCCTGCTGGAGGCCTGCAGCCTGGAGGTACGTCACTACTGCTGGACGCCTGGGCGCTGCTGCTGCCGCTGCTCCCTCCGCGACACGCCGCCGCGCTGCTGCGCTCCGCGCCGCCCTCGCTCCACAGGCTCGCCGGCCTGCTGGAGGCCTGCAGCCTGGAGGTACGTCACTACTGCTGGACGCCTGGGCGCTGCTGCTGCCGCTGCTCCCTCCGCGACACGCCGCCGCGCTGCTGCGCTCCGCGCCGCCCTCGCTCCACAGGCTCGCCGGCCTGCTGGAGGCCTGCAGCCTGGAGGTACGTCACTACTGCTGGACGCCTGGGCGCTGCTGCTGCCGCTGCTCCCTCCGCGACACGCCGCCGCGCTGCTGCGCTCCGCGCCGCCCTCGCTCCACAGGCTCGCCGGCCTGCTGGAGGCCTGCAGCCTGGAGGTACGTCACTACTGTATCTTAGTAGAAACACATGAACTTGTGTGTGTTCTACTAAGAAATTCCTCGACCTTTGGAAGTTGGGAACGTGGCGGATGCACGGCCGTGTCTTCGAAATTTGGCAGTCCTACACCTAGGACTCTCACCCATGTTTTTCCACACAACCATGAGAGTGAAGGTAGCCAATAGTTTTCTTATATTTGCGTACATAGTTGAACACTATAATTTGTCTCCTGCAGTTGGCCTATTTTGGCTCCATTGAGATCGCCTTCCATGGCTAAATATTTTAAGGAAATGATACCGTCAGTATACTAGCATTCATGTGTCGTTGGAAGTACGCTGTGCTGCAACAAAGAACACAGGTTTATGTACATGTATCGCGGTATTTCTGTGTCCTTGTATTTATATTTTATATAAATTATATCATGTTTGACTCGCGGCCTTATCGTCCTAGTTTAGTATAGGCTCGTGCCCCAGCAGTGGGGACGTATATGGGCTGATGATATCATGTTTAATCATAAACCTATTCAAGTGTTATCTCTACACAATGTTAACGATTCCATTCGTTCACAGGTGCGCATGGCGGCGGGCGCGGCGTTGTGCATAGTGCACGAGCACATTGCAGCAGAAGACGAAGACGCGGCCGACCCCGAGGAGGCGGAGGCCCGCACTCGCGTGCTGCCTCGCTTGGAGGAGTTGGCGCGCGACTCGCACAAGTGCCGCGCCAAGCGCGACCGGAAACTGCAGCGAGCCACCTTCAGAGACATACTTAAGTATATGGAGGTATGAGTTGGATTTTTTTGCTATACATTTGTTTTGTTTTTTGCTTGTGTTTTTAGGGTTCCGTAACTAAAAAGTAAAAACGGGACTGTATTACTAAGTCTCCGCCGTCCGTCTGTCTCCTAGCTGTATCTCATAAAACGTGATAGCTAGAAAGCTGGAATTTACACAAATGATGTATTTCCGTTGTCGCTATGAAAACAAATACTTAAAATTGAAAAAGAGAACATTCAGGGTGGTTCCCATAAAAAACCTTTTTTATTTATATAATTGGTACAGAACTCTTCGAGCGCGAGTCCGACTCGGACTCGTCATTTTAGAGCTCCAAAGTAAATGTTGAATAAAAAACTTTTATATGCTCGAGGACGGATCTCGAGTATAAAATTCTGCGTCACTATAGTTTAATATTCTCGGATATTGCGAACGCAAAAATATTTAACTAATAAAAATAAACAGTCGAGTTTTTTTTTATTTGTTCAAATTTAAAATTTTCAGTCGTATTTGTTATCCATTTTAGGAGGACGAGGTCCCGTCCCTAGAAGTCCGCATCGGGACTGAGCGCGTCAGCTGCAACACCTGGTTCGAGCGCGCCGGCTACGCCGCGCTAGCAGCCGCATTGGGCGGGGGCCTCAACGCGCTCGCCCCGCACGCGCCCGCGCTGCGGCACGCGCTGCGCCTCGGGGACGCGCCGCTCCTACCGGCCGCACAGCAGAAACTCAACAAGCTGCAGCGGGTCAGTACACGCTACACACACATACTACAGTCCGCGTCGGTACTGAGCGAGTCAGCTGCAGTACCTGGTTCGAGCGAGCCGGCTACGCGGCGCTGGACGGCGGGCTGCTGCCGACTACACAGCAGAAACTCGACAAGCTGCAGCGGGTCAGTACACGCTACATACACATACTACAGTCCGCGTCGGTCCTGAGCGAGTCAGCTGCAGTACCTGGTTCGAGCGAGCCGGCTTCGCGGCGCTGGACGGCGGGCTGCTGCCGACTACACAGCAGAAACTCAACAAGCTGCAGCGGGTCAGTACACGCTACATACACATACTACAGTCCGCGTCGGTACTGAGCGAGTCAGCTGCAGTACCTGGTTCGAGCGAGCCGGCTACGCGGCGCTGGACGGCGGGCTGCTGCCGACTATACAGCAGAAGCTCAACAAGCTGCAGCGGGTCAGTACACGCTACATACACATACTACAGTCCGCGTCGGTACTGAGCGAGTCAGCTGCAGTACCTGGTTCGAGCGAGCCGGCTACGCGGCGCTGGACGGCGGGCTGCTGCCGACTATACAGCAGAAGCTCAACAAGCTGCAGCGGGTCAGTACACGCTACATACACATACTACAGTCCGCGTCGGTACTGAGCGAGTCAGCTGCAGTACCTGGTTCGAGCGAGCCGGCTACGCGGCGCTGGACGGCGGGCTGCTGCCGACTATACAGCAGAAGCTCAACAAGCTGCAGCGGGTCAGTACACGCTACATACACATACTACAGTCCGCGTCGGTACTGAGCGAGTCAGCTGCAGTACCTGGTTCGAGCGAGCCGGCTACGCGGCGCTGGACGGCGGGCTGCTGCCGACTATACAGCAGAAGCTCAACAAGCTGCAGCGGGTCAGTACACGCTACATACACATACTACAGTCCGCGTCGGTACTGAGCGAGTCAGCTGCAGTACCTGGTTCGAGCGAGCCGGCTACGCGGCGCTGGACGGCGGGCTGCTGCCGACTATACAGCAGAAGCTCAACAAGCTGCAGCGGGTCAGTACACGCTACATACACATACTACAGTCCGCGTCGGTACTGAGCGAGTCAGCTGCAGTACCTGGTTCGAGCGAGCCGGCTACGCGGCGCTGGACGGCGGGCTGCTGCCGACTATACAGCAGAAGCTCAACAAGCTGCAGCGGGTCAGTACACGCTACATACACATACTACAGTCCGCGTCGGTACTGAGCGAGTCAGCTGCAGTACCTGGTTCGAGCGAGCCGGCTACGCGGCGCTGGACGGCGGGCTGCTGCCGACTACACAGCAGAAACACAACAAGCTGCAGCGGGTCAGTACACGCTACATACACATACTACAGTCCGCGTCGGTACTGAGCGAGTCAGCTGCAGTACCTGGTTCGAGCGAGCCGGCTACGCGGCGCTGGACGGCGGGCTGCTGCCGACTACACAGCAGAAACTCGACAAGCTGCAGCGGGTCAGTACACGCTACATACACATACTACAGTCCGCGTACTGAGCGAGTCAGCTGCAGTACCTGGTTCGAGCGAGCCGGCTACGCGGCGCTGGACGGCGGGCTGCTGCCGACTACACAGCAGAAACTCAACAAGCTGCAGCGGGTCAGTACACGCTACACACACATACTACAGTCCGCGTCGGTACTGAGCGAGTCAGCTGCAGTACCTGGTTCGAGCGAGCCGGCTACGCGGCGCTGGACGGCGGGCTGCTGCCGACTACACAGCAGAAACTCAACAAGCTGCAGCGGGTCAGTACACGCTTAGCACGATTGAGGCCATCAGAATCGGAGTGGGCCAAACCACAAGTTGCATTTATTTTTCTTAACTGACTTACGATGATGGCTTGAAGTAACCTTGTCATCATCACTGGACTTGCGGACAAGCGGATGGTTTTCGCCCCTTATGCATTATGCATTGTGAATGTATAGAAATGAAATCCCCCCATCGCCCTCCGCGTCGCGCGTCTTTCAGATTCGCACACGCAACACAAAAAATTTCCTCGAGTCCCTAATTAACCTATCCTAAAAAGCCGTTTTCCTTTCCAAAGCTCATAATAAATACCATCCCTCATTAACTCACTGTATTACCACCATAAAAAAACTAAACCTTATTATTTCCGATCCGCAGCATCTACAGAACAGCGCGGCGTCGAAGGCGCGCACCGTGGCGCGGAACAAGAGCCGCGACAAGCGCTCCGCCGCGCTCGCCGTCTGAGGGCCGAGACGAGACGAGACCGCTTCAGAGGCGGGTTTGGGACACACTGTACGATACTTACTTTGAATAAGAACGTTTACGGGAGACGGTTTTAATTGTTGTTGTTATCTGCGACGGTGCTTGGCGGAGGACGTAGTAAGTTAACATTCAGATTGCTAACAACGATTGCAACAGAAATACAAAGTTTACTTCGACGCAAATCTATAATCTGAGCGGTCTGATCGTTAATTTTATATATCGACATCCATTGCTAAACACTAACTGCAGTGAAGAGAATCTCCCATTTATTTCGGACTTGTAGCATAAATTTCTAAATCCGCCTCTGATAATCACACGACCGGCCGGCTACGACGAAGAAAAAAAAGTTTGGCCGTTATGTAGTGTTAGGGTAAAGCTTAGTTTAACGCTAGCGGTAGCGGTGACTCGGTAGAACTCGAGTGTTAGCTTAAAATAGGCTAGTTGGTGAACCAAAGAAGTGGAGTTGTTTTCGATTAAAATTATAAAAAGTCGCAGCCGGCTCCGTCGTGTGCGTCCTTTTATTTAGTTCACGTAAGATACGTTATCCATCATTTTGCACGTATAACTTCACATTACAAGTCACCCGGATTTCATGGGAAATCCGAAAAACTACCCAAATGTATAAAAACACCACCTGGCGTGTGGAATTATTTACGTTAACATAAGATACATGTTTTCATACCATTTTGTATTAAAGTACACTGCTTACTCCTACACTTGGTGATTTGGGCTTCTGACAAGTTTTCCCGAATGGTAACTATTATTATGATCGTTACGTAACTTCATACTGCCATTATTTTTTATTAGAATTTTAGTGAATTATTCTAATGTAATTACTTTATTATACTGTTATATAATTGATATTTTTATATCAAATTGATGAAAGATTGTTGAGGTTTTGATATGTTTCTAATGTGTTACAATTTATTATTACTGGCACCACGAACTGTGACGGTTTATAATGTTTTTTTTTATGTTGCAAATTGATCAAGTTGTGGAGTAAGGGATTAATTACCGGTCGTGTCTGCGCGGCGCCCTCGCCCCCGCGGGGACGCCGTGCGAACTTCTCTGTAAATATTATTTTAATCGAGATTTGTTGTCGCGGCCGCCTCAAAATTGTATATGTATGGAATGTTGAAATAATATTTATAACGAGAAATGTTGTTGTTTTTTTTAGACCTTAATAATATCCCTCCGAATACACTGCATGCGTCACATCAAGGTGTGCATCTGCACTGAGTTAGAATACATCCAAATATTACAGATACGATTTTTCATTGTCCTAATGAAAAACAGCAACACAATTATTACGACTTACTTACTCACACCTTACATTATAGGGTTAATAAGTAAGTAAAACAACAATATAAACACATGACTAGCTTTATTTTCAGACATTTAAATCGTTCCAAACCTTCCCTGCATACAAATTTTATCGACTTCTCGAAATTTCACAACAGTCATACTCTTACAGACTAATCCTTTTCTAGCGAATGGAATTCCTTTCTGCGCGCTTTTCACCTGCCGTACGTTTTATTGTCCTAGAACTTTACTTCGTCTTTACAAAGGTTAGGGCGTCACAGAATAGAGAATCATTTTATTTTTATACAACCACATTAATTTAACACCATTAACAAAAGTGTCTATGATATTGCAAACTTATTTTCCATCATTTTGAAACCGTCATGACGTCATAAAGTTCTAGGACTCCTGTCTAATAATGTAAAATCTTTCTTAAATTACGAGCACAGTTGATACGCGATTTTCGCCAGACAGATGTAAATGACGGAATCACAAGTACATATTTTATAAATATAAAGCACACACTACCGAAGGATGAAGAGGCGAAGTATGGCCAAGGCCACAACTGAAGCGCAGAAACGAACCCTCAAAATTCGTTGTTCAATTTAAACATCTGATAATGGAACAAATCGAAGACACTTATCTACCTATCTAGTTTGGTATAAAAGTATATAAGCTCATGTGTCCGACCAAACTACTGTAGCTTCTATTTTGAATTTTGATTGTGATCGAAATATCCACTAAAATGTCGTAGGTATTAAAATTTCACAGATTTTAAGATATCGGCCACCTGTTAGGACATCTATTTTTATACAAATAAAAACTAAGCTAAATGTGCTAGCTAGCATCAGATAGGTCGAAGACTATATAATATTTTTGTTACACAATGAGTTAGGGTGAGAGCCATCCGCTCCCCTGCAAGCCCGGTGATGATGACAAAGCTCCTCCAAGCCATCATCGTTAGACAGTAAGGAAAAAAAAAGTTGCACAATGAGCTTAATACAAGTGCACTATGTCAGCATTATTGAATTTAATACCCATTCATGAACATCCTGCTATTAAACAATCTCTATGAAGGTAGGTATTACCGTATCTTGAAAAAATAATATTATCTTTTATCTATTTGTTGCAGCTGCACGTACATAGTATCAATGTAAAGAAGTTATAATAAAAACGAGTAAATTACTACACTTAGGTATTGCTAATCAATACAGTTACCAAATGGATATTTCGATTATTGGCTAATAAAATAGAAAACATTGAATCCTTAATTTACCATTATTATTTATCTAAAATGGATTGTGGGGTCACTGTAAACACGTGAAGTACTTTATTATAATAGTAGTAATTAAACTATTTAATTACAGATATACTGGATAGAGTAAAAATAAAATTTTAGTAACATTTATTCGATTTTATACCGAAATTATTTTCTTTCTTAACGTGTTCGTTTTACTTGTTGTGTAACTATGTTCAGTTAAATAAATATTCCTTAAGAATTATAAGAAAGTTGCTTTAGCTATCTTTATCACGTGTTAACAGCGACCGTTACTTTTGCGGAATACGTTAGCTACAGTTCACCTGTAAATTACGAAGACACTCAATATAATACCTTACCATCTATTGGTTACATTTATCTATGGTCTTAAGACACCAACATTCACATGTGAGTGTTGCTCTGGTTCCACCCGTATTATCAATTCCTCTCGATGTTCAATAGGTATATACAGTACCATAAGCAACAATCACAATTACACAACATTTATATCGTACTATAACCTAGTGCAATTCCGCCATATACATAATGCAAAAATATAAACCAACATTTTCAATGTAACCGACAAAAATAATTTAAGTGTAATAATAATACATCCTACTCATTAAAGGCATCAGAAGGGTGGCGGGTCCGGCAGTTATGCTTCTAGTTTGGTGTGTAGCCACATTGATTGGTTCATACAGAAATAATATAATTGTCAATGTGGGAACTACCGGCGGGGGCAAACTGGACGTAACGGCCGGACCCTGGTGATACGAGCGTACCTTATACTTTTAAAAAATAAACTATTTACGTTTCCTATAGTTTGTAGGCACTGATGACCGACTAGCCAATATTGGATTATTTCTTCTCTATAACGTAGGATTGAGTGTGGATTTTAATAGCTTACTTTATTTAATTAATTTAAGGCTTTAATGTCAAGTAAATGAGCACGAGCTATTGTCAACCCACTCCGCGCCCGCCGGCCGAGGGATCCGCTCAAAGTAATCACAACATCGGTGAGTAAGTAGGTACTTATTTGCTCTGAAACACAACCTAATGTTCTCATCAAATAACATGATTATAAGAGGTATGTTCTGTGATATAAGGCAACGACAAAGGCAGTATTTATCTGCTATTTTATACCAGAAATATAAAAATATATACTTTATTGATGTAAACGTTTGAAAATATTTAAATAAAATAATGCAAAATAATAATTCAAAATTACAGCAAAATGGGTACCGCAATATTATACATTATACAACTCACAATAATTATTGAACGTCATCTACAATAGGTATTGGTTAAACATAACAAAGTTCAGAATATATAGCTGCTTATTTTAAATACGCTAAGTATAATGAGCACATACAGTTGCCATCTAACAATTAGCATATATAGGGGTGATGCCACAATTCAGATCGATACCCACTTTACTACGCCTAAACAGAAGACATGTAACTGACAGTCTATGGCACATGCCCGAAGCTATGGTATTAAGAAAACATCTATTGTATTTTTAACTATTGTAGAGTCCATGCAAACATACTTTGGTATCGAAGATATCATTAACATATTAGTCATAATAATTAACTATACCAAATAACTACTGAATTTAGCCATATAATACGTGAACACTTAAAACATTGACTTAGGCCTTAGTACAATAACAGTTAAGACATTATACAATTAAATGTAAAATATATTAGAGAACATTTAATCACATTAACTACACATCGTCAAGTGAAAACTAACTGTGAATTTGTGCGACCGAACAAGCAAAAACATTCAATAATGATAACATCTGTGCTATTGCTAGTGCCATCTTCACGAGAATTGACAAAACCGACACTTCTACCAGTAATGGCAATCTTGACCAATTTTGACAAACGTTGAATATTCTGAATAATACTGTACTATGTAATGAATGTCTACAAAATAATAAGTCTAATAATAGGCTATTTTAAATTGAATATACCATTATTATACATTAAATTAGTGTTAACTGATTAATATTTTTATGATGGACAAGATTACTTTTCTTACATTCACTTATAAGTAGGGACTGAGCAAATGTTACGTTAGAACCGCGTTTTAACGTTCTTTGGTATACTTAACGCCCATAAAATGTATGTGGATAAGAGACGTGTGGTACTACTACTAAAATGTCTATTTACAATTCCTAACTCCTAACACAAACATTTACTCCGGCGTCATTGGATCTCGTTAGGTTTTACCAAAATCCATATAACATAAATGCAATGTGAAATATTACAAATAGTATTTTAAATACAATATATTATATTTATTTCATATTCATGACAATTTACGAACTCGCCAAGGTTTTTCTTGGCCTCCAATAACCACATAGCAATATTAGCCTACACACGTTTTGGTCATTCGACACACTCACTCTTGGTTGACATCATGAAGGAATTGTCTATGTATATTTCAAAAGTACTTATAAATATTTTCTATCTATCGTTTATCTCGCTGTTGCTGGATAAACGACGAAATTTGATATCCTTACCTACTAACATAGACAAATCTAGGAATGGTCGATGAATGAAAGAAATAATCCAGACTATACATTGTATACTATACAATCTCCTTTTCTCAAATATTTTAATACTTAATTGATCGCTTATCGCGAGCGACTAATGTTGTTCTCTTATTTGGTGCGTACTATGCATATAATGGCCTGTTCATAAACATATCTTTGGATCAGACGCTGTCCTTCCCGAAGTAATTTGGGAAGATCGTTTTTTACACCGTGGGATTTCACTTTTAGATCGGCCGAAAGTGACACATGCAAGTCTATTACAACGTTTACTCCCAGTACTACCTTAATCAGAATGTAAAAATTATCAATTTTGGAAAATATACCATATCCTACAGGACTGAATCTATGATTATGCAAGATACCTTTTTATGACATTTTATGATATGTAACGAAACTAGTGGAAATATCGACCTATCTAACTAAATACATATTTGTACAGGTATGGACAGTCAAAGCAATATATATCGCGCGACATTTAGATAAATATTTGAATGTTTTATTCTTTTGACTTGTAGGGTCTCTAGATAAAATAGGGTTATTAATTTCTTCATTTTCAGAATTTAGTCAGACCCGAAGT
Organism: Maruca vitrata; assembly: GCA_039566165.1. NCBI lineage: Eukaryota > Metazoa > Arthropoda > Insecta > Lepidoptera > Crambidae > Maruca > Maruca vitrata. Next base: position 2,226,008 of record CM076917.1, read on the forward strand.
CTGGCGTAATCTACGAAATACTTACATTCCGTACATAAAAATGTAAAGTTCCCTTTAACATGACTAGAGGTTAAATGAAATATATCTTCCCACTAGCAAGTATGCTCTGATAGTTATAATATTAAAGCAAGTTTCTAAGAAAATAAACATAATGTGTTTGGATTATCCAATTACTAAATACGGTACTTAATGATATTCTTAGAGTGCACAGCTGTAACTTCACCATTTTTTTAAATAGCTATACCCCAACCCGTCCCAGGATTTACCCTAATCCAAGCACAGCATGTTTATTATTTTAATCTCAATGTGATCTCTTTGCCCTCGTGGCCCAAAAGAGATCACATTGGTTAAGGGATCCAATTATTCTGAACTTCAATCAATTAGCTTCGTCCAAACGCAGTGTTAAATTTTATAACATACTTTCGGGTATGGATAAATAATGCACAATGGTGTTAATATCCGGACAGTACGTAGACAGTACGTAGTGACGCCCCTGAGTACAGCTCATAAGCTGGCAGCGTCGAACGCCAACGTCCACGCGATCATTCTAGCTCAGTAGTAATCAACCTATCTCATGTGGGCATACACGAGGCCCACATGTGCAAAGGTTGGTTACCCTCTAACAGTTTTGGAGTTATCGTTAAGAGATCAAAGTCCAATTATAATTGCCTATGTGCGATAAAGGGAATTTCTAGCGGGCACAGGCAAAGTTGAAAATGGCTGCACTAGAGTGATATCGTTCCGTACTCACGCCGCAGCTAACGGGCAGAGCTCCAGCATGGCCGCCGCAAGCACATTACGTGGTACTATACACGCTGTACATTACGTACTAATGTCGACGACTATAAACAGACAGACTGCTATACACTGCAACTAAACGCTCGAGACAATAACTTGTTCCACCTTGTAGCGGACCGCCGATTAAGCGCACGGCGGCGTCTTTCTGAAACAGAAATAAAAAAAATACTTAATACATTTATCATCATATCACCGATGGGTATAAACTTCACCTAATATTTTTTTAAGGAATATTTTTATGTCTGGCTAAACTGATATGTGGCCTTGGACAAATAATGTGACAATTACTCAAAAAAATAAGGGGTACCTATTATGTTGCGAGAATGTTCAAACGTAAAATATTTATGTTATGTGGTTCTTTGATTCATTACAGGTATTGCAAATGTACATAAATCTTAAGTAGGGTATTCATTCATTTATATTCACGCATAGTTTATTTATATATGCAAAATCAGCAGTGTTTACGATGGTGCCTTAATCACGCTGCAGTTATTTATTTATTTCGTTTATGCTCAGAATGCCAACTTCTCAAAATGCCAACCGTTCGCAAAATGCCAACTTCGCAGAATGCCAACTTCTCGAAATGCCAACTTCGCGAAATGTCAACTTCTCAAAATGCCAACTTCTCGAAATGCCAACTTCTCGAAATGCCAAATTCGCAAAATGTCAACTTCTCGAAATGCCAACTTACAACTATAATTGATGTAGGAGCAGTCAATGCTACCACAAATAATAAAAATAATGAAAAAGTCCATATATGTACAATATCTCAACATCTTCGTTTTTTTTTTTATATAATCAATCAAAACACTGGGGTCGTATCGAATCAATCTCTCATATAACGTTATGTCGATTGAATGATGTACGTACAACTATATAATTGTTACAATCATTGTCAAATCAGATAAACCAGGTACGGTCACAGTACACTTTAAGCATCATTATTAGTGTATGCCAATAAACTTTTTTTAACTAAAAATTTAAATTTTTTTTAACATGCACCATGTACTACGAAAATTCATTATTTTATTATTAATATTTTATAGGTGTATATGTTTTTGTTGAGATACTGTACATATATGGACATTTATATTATTTTTATTATTTGAGGTAGCATTGACTGCTCCTGCATCCATTCTGTTGTAAGTTGGCATTTTGAGAAGTTGACATTTCGCGAAGTTGGCATTTCGAGAAGTTGACATTTCGCGAAGTTGGCATTCTGCGAAGTTGTCATTTTGCGAACGGTTGGCATTTTGAGAAGTTGGCATTCTGAGCATAAACGATTTATCTTTGTATATTTAAAATCCACAGCTCTTAAATAATCACGGGAATCGAACCCACGTCTCCTGCGCTGTCTAGTGTGTAGGCCAGTCTCACCGTCCACCTCCCCTCGGCTAGGGGTCGTTGGGGCGCGCGCGCTTGGTGTCGGGCTCGTCGTCGTCGTCCTCCTCGTCCTCCCAGTCCCACTCCTGCTCCTCGTCCTCCGGCTCCTGAGGTTGCTCCACCGCGACTTCGTCCACCTCGTCGTCCTGGGAGAAACACGTAAGTTAGTACCATTTTTTTTTAACGCGGAGAATGCTTGTTGCACCGTCGCCTTTTAATGGACTGTGCTGCTAGCCTGAGACGGCTTTTCCAGCTACACTTCAGAAGCGGGAGAGCGACAGCCACATCGCCACAACATATAAGAAAAGGCCACAAAAGTAGCTAAAGCGCGCGACAGCCACTTGTGGCTGTCGACACTTGCAATGTACGAAATCTTCAGGAAATATGCCGATAGCGGTGTTTTGTGGTTGTGGCCGGTGTCACACAAACGGGCCGTGTGTGACACTAAGACCCTGACCAGATGGCGCGTTTTTACTCGCGCGATGGTGAGGTTCATATATTCTGTCCACATACATTCGCGCAACTTGTATTTCACAATCGCGCGAGTAAAAATGCGCGATAGTAAGGTACTAGAGGTCCATAATATTCTGTCCTTATGCAGTCGCACAACTTATTTTTAGTTAACAATTGCGCGGGTCAAAACGCGCGATGGTGAGGTACTAAAGGTTCATATATTCTGTCCATATACAGTCGCGCAACTTATTATTATATCACAATCGCGCGAGTCAAAACGCGTGATGGTGAGGTACTCGAGGTTCATATGTTCTGTCCACACACAGTCGCGCGACTTGCTAGTATCTCACCAGCGCGCGATCTAAACAGGATCTAAGGCTGACATCAGACGGACTGCATTGCATCGACCGTGCGCGGTCCATTATATTTAACTGCATGCAGTTGCATGTTCTACTTCGTGCAGTCATGATATCAACTGCACGCAGTCGGCCGCATTCGAGTGAAGTCAATAGTCAACTGTATGCGGTCGTGCCTTCAACTTCGCGCGGTCGGTTACAGTCGGGTACGACTGCAACTGATATCATGACTAACGACGACGACGGACGAAGTTGAAGATGCAACTGCATACAGTTAAATATATGGACCGCACGCGGTCGCTGCGATGCAGTCCGTCCGATGTCAGCCTAAGTCTCTCCTTGCCCGCGCGTGACGTCCCTCGGGCGGGCGTCGTGTGGCACTCACCGGGCCCTGGTGCATGACGGCGATGGGCGGGCTGCGCGCGTGCTGCGCCACGCGCCGCTCGATCAGGTACGACACGTACTCGTCGTACAGCAGCCGGATCAGGTGGAACGAGCCGAACGACGCCGCCGACCTGCAACATGAGGTTCAATATAAGTTATGACGAAATACATACAAATGGATGTTATTTACTTTTCGACTGCCTTTATTTCCATTCGTCACCACGGATTCCCAACCAAAGCGAAAAATGGGAAAAACTTCCCGGGGAACAAGAAATTGCCCCACGTCGGTTTCTCTGCGTGTAGTCGGCGCGCCGCTGCTGCAGCGTGTCGCTCACTCACCGCAGCGTGAGCTCGCGGATCACGAGCGAGGAGTAGAAGGACCAGTCGAGCAGCAGGCGGCGCGCGCGCTGCGTGTAGTCGGCGCGCCGCTCGTGCGCCGCCAGCGCGCCGCGCACGCAGCCCTCCAGCCAGCTCGCCCACTGCTCCAGGGTCGCGCCGCGCCCCAGCGTTGCCTGCTCGACAAATATAAAGTTAATAAGCGCGGCTTAATAGTTTTGTCGGGGCAAAATTAACACCGTCACCTCTGACTAAAGTATGAAATATAAAGATAGCAATAGTTTGGTGACAAATCATATCTCTAAAGCTATAACTACTACCCACCACGGGACAGTACAGTCTCCCTATGCAAAAAGCACCTGAACGTCAAATCATCCGAATGCTGGAATAATTTTCCGTCTATTTTCTAACATATACGATGGATAGACGTAGAGCGCATAATACAGAACAGTGTGACCAGTGGGACGGTGCAGTGGTTACCTTGAAGTCTGCTTCCAGGCGGTGCGCGGTGGCGGCGCTGCCGCAGGAGCAGGCCCAGGCCGCCTGCTCGCGCACCACGCGGAAGTCCACGCGGTTCAGGTCCGCCAGCATCTACGATGAGATGGAAACTTTCAACTTATGTTTACATGTAAATTAAAAGGGTTTCATCAGCATCATCAGCCCATTTCTATACACTGCTGGACATAGGCCTCTCCAAATGCACGCCCATAAAAGGGTTTGTTTGATTTTATTACATGTGACTATATTACACACTATAATTTACAGGTAAACGTACACGTATCCGTTAGAGCTATTCACACTTATCGGAAACTGATTTTTTTAATGTTAATATAATATTCCAGTTAATATTCGGATCCGACATCCGACAAGCGGGAACCGGCTCCTGCGGCTATGGCAGTACGCGTACGATTTATTAATAAGTTACGGTAGTGTACCTACTTAAGGATATGTTTCGAGAGGTTAAAGCTAAACCGGACAATATTGTAAGTATCGCATGTACCTGGTGTATCTGGTGGTGGTTGGTGAGCACGGCGCGCGCGGCCTGCGCGAGGTGGTTGAGCGAGGTGTACCTGGTGTATCTGGTGGTGGTTGGTGAGCACGGCGCGCGCGGCCTGCGCGAGGTGGTTGAGCGAGGTGTACCTGGTGTATCTGGTGGTGGTTGGTGAGCACGGCGCGCGCGGCCTGCGCGAGGTGGTTGAGCGAGGTGTACCTGGTGTATCTGGTGGTGGTTGGTGAGCACGGCGCGCGCGGCCTGCGCGAGGTGGTTGAGCGAGGTGTACCTGGTGTATCTGGTGGTGGTTGGTGAGCACGGCGCGCGCGGCCTGCGCGAGGTGGTTGAGCGAGGTGTACCTGGTGTATCTGGTGGTGGTTGGTGAGCACGGCGCGCGCGGCCTGCGCGAGGTGGTTGAGCGAGGTGTACCTGGTGTATCTGGTGGTGGTTGGTGAGCACGGCGCGCGCGGCCTGCGCGAGGTGGTTGAGCGAGGTGTACCTGGTGTATCTGGTGGTGGTTGGTGAGCACGGCGCGCGCGGCCTGCGCGAGGTGGTTGAGCGAGGTGTACCTGGTGTATCTGGTGGTGGTTGGTGAGCACGGCGCGCGCGGCCTGCGCGAGGTGGTTGAGCGAGGTGTACCTGGTGTATCTGGTGGTGGTTGGTGAGCACGGCGCGCGCGGCCTGCGCGAGGTGGTTGAGCGAGGTGTACCTGGTGTATCTGGTGGTGGTTGGTGAGCACGGCGCGCGCGGCCTGCGCGAGGTGGTTGAGCGAGGTGTACCTGGTGTATCTGGTGGTGGTTGGTGAGCACGGCGCGCGCGGCCTGCGCGAGGTGGTTGAGCGAGGTGTACCTGGTGTATCTGGTGGTGGTTGGTGAGCACGGCGCGCGCGGCCTGCGCGAGGTGGTTGAGCGAGGTGTACCTGGTGTATCTGGTGGTGGTTGGTGAGCACGGCGCGCGCGGCCTGCGCGAGGTGGTTGAGCGAGGTGTACCTGGTGTATCTGGTGGTGGTTGGTGAGCACGGCGCGCGCGGCCTGCGCGAGGTGGTTGAGCGAGGTGTACCTGGTGTATCTGGTGGTGGTTGGTGAGCACGGCGCGCGCGGCCTGCGCGAGGTGGTTGAGCGAGGTGTACCTGGTGTATCTGGTGGTGGTTGGTGAGCACGGCGCGCGCGGCCTGCGCGAGGTGGTTGAGCGAGGTGTACCTGGTGTATCTGGTGGTGGTTGGTGAGCACGGCGCGCGCGGCCTGTGCGAGGTGGTTGAGCGAGGTGTACCGCCGCAGCGCGCCCGCCAGCGCCGCCGCCGCGCGCGCGCCCGCCCGCGCCGCCAGCGCCGGCGCGCCCGCCCCGCCCGCCGCCAGCGCCGCCTCCAGACTCTTCGCGAAGTTGCGGATCGCCTGACACCATACGTTACACATGTTACACGTTTATTTTAGCAGATTTTAGAGTGGATATAGGCTAGACGTCTAGAAAAATCTAATTAGTCCGTTATTAAGATTATTTAGAAATATTGTACTCGTATTTTTTATTATGTTTTACAAACAAGAAATTATAAAGATATAGTGCTCAAAAATTTCGGATGACGTCACTTTATGGTACATTTTTTGCGTAAGTGTGACGTCACAAGCCCCCACTCCAAAAGTTTGATAAGCGAGCGAATACTCGCCGTGCGCGACCGGTACTCCTCTTCCGGATGAGTGGCGCGGAAGGATCGTTTTCGCGTGCTCTCTTATCCGTCTCCTTTTGGGCAGTCTTTGTACTGACCTGCGTCAGCTGCGGCGGGATGGGGCGCAGCACGTCGGGCAGCAGCAGCTCGACGGCCTGCTGGTGCAGGCGCAGGTCGGCGGCGCGCAGCCAGGCGGCGGCGTCGGCGCGCGCGGCGAGGCGGCGCGCCCCGGCCGGCAGCCGGCGCCAGAACGCGCGCCGCGACCGCTCCACCGCGCCCGTGTCCAGCGCCGCCACCGCCTCCAGGAACTCCACGCCGTGCGACCTGGAATAACACGCCATACGACATCTGGACTTACCACATTCTATTTCAGGGACCACTCTTATGTTCATTTTAAACAGACTTATTATATTACTGCTAAAGATTCGTGAACAGTCGGGATTTCCATGACTTTCTGATCGAGCTATCCAAAGGATCTACGTATCAAAGACGATCAAAACATATGGGATAATAATAGTCCAGTCAAATTAGGAAAAAATCTCGGAATTCGAGATACCCAGCTGTAAGTCTGTAAATACTTAGATATTGACACCCTAAAAGTGTTCTCAAAACCTACATATTGTAGAGGTGTACGCAACTATTAAATTTTTCAAGGTCAAATGTCATAAATATCAGTTTTATGAACTTTTGAGCGAAACGGGAAGTTTTATCATAAAAGTGTGTAGGAGAAAATTACTTATCTTCTATTTATCTATAAAAATTTTCTGTACGTTTTATTTCTAAGATTCACCATTTCAGAGATACAGCGATGCAAATAGTTGAAAAAGTTGTATTTTCAAAAGCTTCCAGGCCCACGTGCGATTGTGCTAGACAGTTAAAATTTTCACGAATGATGTATTTTAGTAGCCTCTATAACATCTAATACTAGAAAAAGCTTAAAACCAATGTTTTAGTGGGTTCTCATACAAAAACTATGGTTTTTTTTTCTCACACTTGGGCGGTTTTTAACGTGGTTACCCCAGTAAACCTCCCGCTCCCGTAAAAGTGAACACGCCACTTTAAAATGGAAAGAAAAATCAAGAAAAGTGCCAGGAATAGGGCGCCGCCGCAAAACGGCGCGCAGGAGTTTCGCCCGACTCCTGTGGCAAGTGGGCGAGGGCTACCGCGTTGGGGACGGACGCGGCTAAAGACGTTAGCCCCAACCCCACGGAAACTCCGCTTCGCGACGTGGAACGTGGGCACGCTCACCGGTCGCGCGAGAGAGCTGGCCGACGTACTCACCAGGCGGAGGGTGGCAGTGGCGTTCCTGCAGGAGACTCGGTGGAAAGGCAGCAGATCCCGGGCCATTGGGAATGACTACAAGCTGATCTACACAGGAGCACCTAGTGGAGAGAACGGGGTTGCGGTAGTGCTGTCCGGGGAGTTGCAGGATGACGTGTTGGAGGTGAAACGCTACAGCGACCGCTTAATGGACGTAACGGTGCTTATCGAAGGGGTTACGACCCACTTGATAAGCGCATACGCTCCACAGGCTGGTTGCAGCGACACCGAAAAGACTTCATTCTGGGATAGACTTGGAGAGGTGCTGCGTGGAATCCCACCATCTCAGGGAGTCGTTCTGGGGGGCGATCTGAACGGTCATGTGGGTGAGGAGCCTGAGGAGTTCGAGCGTGTTCATGGTGGCTATGGGTTCGGCAGACGCAACGCTGAAGGGAGAACATCCTCCAGTTGTGTTCGGCTGCCGACCTGGCTATTGTGAATACGTTTTTCCAGAAGAGGCCTGAACATTTAATCACCTACAGGAGTGGGCGGCACGCTACCCAGATCGACTTCCTACTCACTAGGAGGCACCACATCGGCAAAGTAGTCAACTGCAAGGTCATACCCGGAGAGAGTCTCACAGCACAACACCGTCTACTTGTCATGGATCTCTGCGTGAAGCCCAAAGCCAAAAGCTTTGAGCGCTGTCGGCGTCAAATAAGGTGGTGGCGGCTTGACGATGACAAATCCCAGGTGTTCGTCTCAGCTATCGGCGACAAGTGCGCTGAGGCTGAGAACGAACCAGTTCAGAACCACTGGGACAGGATTCAGGCAACCATAACCGAAGCGGCGAAGTCAGTGCTTGGCACGTCTAAGGGTGGACGCAAATTTGACAAAGGAGACTTGGTGGTGGAACGACACAGTCCAGAGGGAGACGAGGGTGAAGAAAACCCTCTTTAAAAAGTGGCAAGCGTCCAACTCTCCCGAAGATCGCGACGCATACAGGTCCGCAAAACGTGCTACTAAGAAAGCTGTTGCCAGAGCCAGGCGAGCCCACCTACAACCGCTCTACGATAGGCTGGAATCGTCTGAGGGGCAGAAGCTTATCTATAGATTGGCACGTTCGAGGGTCAAAGCGGCACAGGATATCTCCAAGTGCCGCTGTGTTAAAGACTCTCACGGTAACCTACTATGCGAGGACCTCGCGGTGAAGGAGAGATGGCGCTCTTACTTCCACGAGCTGTTAAACAAACAGCATAGAGAGGTGCAGCCACCGGACCTCCCTCCGAATCAAGGACTTGTGCCACCGGTAACGCCTGAAGAAGTAGAGAAGGCTCTTCGCCGCATGAAGAATCGGAAAGCTGTCGGAGCCGATGGAGTCCCCATCGAAGCCTGGAAGGCAATGGGTGGTCGTGGTGTGGGCATCCTAACTAACCTTTATAACCGCATACTAAGCACCGGCGGGATTCCTCGCCAATGGAGACTGAGTGTTATCACCCCGGTCTTCAAGGGCAAGGGATCAGTGCAGGAGTGCGGTAGTTATCGCGGTATAAGGTCATGTCCCACACCATGAAACTATTCGAGCGGATAGTGGACTCTCGAATCCGTCAGGAGTGCACTGTCTCTGGATGTCAATATGGTTTCCGCCCCGGTCACGGGACTTTGGACCCCGTTTTTGTCTTAAGAATCATCATGGAGAAATACAGGACGAAGAACACGCCTCTCCACTTCCTATTTCTGGACATGGAGAAGGCCTTCGACTGTGTTCCGCGTGAGATGATTTGGTGGGCCCTGAGGTCCAAGGGAGTGCCAGAAACGTATGTTGATATCATTAGAGACATGTACTGTGATTCCGATTCTGTAGTTAGGACCGCTGTTGGCGACACTATGCCTTACCGTATAACCGTCGGAGTACACCAAGGCTCCGTCCTGAGTCCGTTTCTCTTCAGCCTGATATTAGACGTATTGTCAGACAGCATCAGAGACCAACATGAGCAGCCACCATGGCTACTTATGTATGCTGATGATATCGCGCTGGTGGACTCGGACAGGGGACGGCTGGTGAGACGATGTTAACACATGGAAGGAATCGCTTGAGAACGGGGGTCTGAAACTCAACGTGGCGAAGACAGAGTACTTGGCCTGCAACACTACAGATCCCATGTCCGTCCGCATAGGCGAAGACACGGTCGAGCGCACGGACCGGTTCAAGTATCTGGGATCTGTACTCCACGCGAACGGCGACATCGACTCCGACGTCAAGGCACGCATTGCTGCTGCGTGGGATAAATGGCGGGAGGTGAGCGGCGTCATTTGCGATCCTAAAATGCCGGTTAAGCTGAAGGGACAGGTCTATAAATCCATCATTAGGCCTGTTCTCTTATATGGCAGTGAAGCATGGCCAGTACTTGAGCGGCACAAGCAAGAACTGCGGGTCACGGAGATGAAGATGCTGCGCTGGATGTCGGGAGTTACGCGAGCAGATCGCGTAAAGAACTCCCGTATTCGCGGCAGCCTTCATGTCCGAGACATCGCTGATAAATTGCAAGAGTGCCGCCTACGTTGGTACGGACATGTTTTACGGAAACCGGCAAACTACGTAGGGAACAAGTGTCTCGCAATGTCGCTACCGCCGGGTCCCGGCAGAAGGGGAAGGCCCAAGAAGGCCTGGCTTGACGTCGTAGTGGATGACATGCGTGCCAACAAACTCTCCGCGAAGGATGCTGACGATCGTGCGAGGTGGAGAGTTAGGAGCAGGAAAGCGGACCCCGGGCTCCGCAAGGATGCAACCGGGAGAACGCTGAGATGATGATGATGATGATGACCCCAGGAAACCTATTCCAGACGACACCTTTTATTCACGAAGAACACGTTGTTTATATGGAAGCCTAGTTAAATAATTGTTTTGTGTTGTTTTCAGTATTCAGAAGATTTAAGATTTCTGCGTTTCATTAAATTAAATTTGGTTAATATGGATCTTCACGTTCATAATCGAGTTAGATGGACAGTTAACATTTTTAAAATGTATTTTTTTTCAGTTATACTTCAAACAGAAATTCTAATAATTGGTTATTTCGTACTTTTTGACCCATAATAAGCAGTTTAAATGTACTGAAACGTATATGTATAGTACTAAAAACAACATAAAACAATTATTTAACTAGGCTTCCATATAAACAACGTGTTCTTCACGTATAAAAGGTGTCGTCTGGAATAGGTTTACTGGGGTAACCACGTTAAAAACCGGTCAAGTGTGAGAAAAAAAAACATCGTTTTATATAAGAACCCACTTAAACATTTAGGTTTTAAGCTTTTTCTAGTATTAGATGTTATAGAGGCTACTGAAATACATCAGTTGTGAAAATTTTAACTGTCTAGCACAATCGCACGTGGGCCTGGAAGCTTTTGAAAATACAACTTTTTCAACTATTTGCATCGCTGTATCTCTGAAATGGTGAATCTTAGGAATAAAACGTAGAGACAATTTTTATAGATAATTAGATGATAAGCAATTTTCTACTACACACTTTGATGATAAAACTTGCCGTTTCGCTCAAAAGTTCATAAAACTGATATTTGTGACATTTGACATTGTAATTTAATAGTTGCGTACACCCTACCATATGTAGGTTTTGAGACCACTTTTAGGGTGTCAATATCTAAATATTTACAGACTTACAGCTGGGTATCTCGAATTCCGAGATTCATACCTAATTTAAGCTTAAATGACTGGACTATAATCTGTACACTGACCGAATAACGCTCTAAATATATATCAGAGATTTCCCTTGTGTGCTCACGGTAGCTAAATAAATTATACTTGTTGTGTCTGTAACATTAGGAAAGAAAAAACTACACAGAATGTAATCGGTTGTATAGTCGTAATTGGCCTACCAAATTTGTAATTACCATATTTCAATCGTGATTGTATTGTGCTGTGTACTATTCCTTAATAAATAAATAAAAATAAATCATCGCATCATCAGTTCGCAGCGTGCGGGCGGTACCTGTGATGGTCGCGCAGCGCGTCGGCGTGCGGCTGGTCGGGCGGCGCGAGGTCGAGCGGCGGCGGGTCGGGCGCGGGCGCGGCGCCGAGGTACTGGCGGTGCCCGATGCCGGCCAGCCCCGCCGGGCTCACCGCCGGCGCGTCGCGCTCTGCGCCGTCGCGGGACCGCTCGTCGGCGCGCCCGTCCTGACAAAACGTACAACGCTGTTGAGATCGCTCGTTAAACAAGGGCTTCTACCGAGTCATGCAACATGTTAAAACCCTTGCACACAGTTTGCGACCACATTATGAAACATAATAACTCGCCAAAGAGAGCTGCAGCGACGATCGACACAAAATAAATTTAAATTCTTCTGTTTTTGCGTATGAGAAATTCGCTAGATGGCAGTACCCATCACCATCACCATCTAGTAGGTATCTCATACGCGAAAATCCACACAGTCAAAATTTGGAACAAAATATTCCGCCGAGTAGAGAATCCCGTCAATAATTACAGCACAGCTAATTTAAATCTTGATTTACTAAACTAATTAGGGTTTTCGCGTATGAGAAATTCACTAGATGGCAATACGTAGGCGTGAGGTCCAACAGCAGCATGATATTGACATGTCTGTCAATGTCACGTCAAAAATAACCAATCATGCTGCAGTTGGACCTCACGCCCACGTATTGCCATCTAGTAAATTTCTCATACGCGAAAACCCTCATTAACAAGAATGAGATGATTTTAAAACACGAAATTAAAACGTTACAAAAACACATTAAAAACTTAGGAATTGTTATCTGATAGCGTTCCATACCTGCTGATCACCAACGTCCGTCTTCTCCTCCAAGTCGGGCAGCGGCGGCGGGTCGCCGGCGCTCGCCTTGGCGCGGATCCCGTAGTAGTGGTACTTGGAGTTCCCCCGCGTGCCGAGCCGTCGCGTGCGCAGCCCGATGAACACCGAGCGGATGAGCTTGCCGAAGGACGCGGCGTTGACCGGGTCGAGGCGGTGCGCGGCGCAGTGCCGCAGGTAGTGCGCGTACAGCGTGGAGCGCGGCAGCGACACGCCTGCCGACCCGCACGGACCCTCTTCAGACTTTATTAACTTGCCAATTGACCACGCGACACGGAGAAGGATTGGCCAATAAGAATTGTATGTACTTTGTTTTTTACGATGGTGGCTTGTATGAGTAGCCTCATCATCATCACCGGACTTGCGGGGGAGCGGATGGCTCTCATCCCTTAAAATGCAGGGTTTTTATAGACCCAGTATAGCTAGTAACAGATACATTGACACAAGAAAAAATTTGTTCTTAAGATATAGCTTGTTGACTGTCAGACAAATACACAGAAAGAGGAGTCTGAATAATAATCGTATTTAACCGTACAGTAGCTGCGATAACAAATCAGTTTGAGTGATTTGTTTTCGTAGGGATTGTTTTATCGATTACTAATAACATCACTAAAAAACCTGTAACTATATAAGTACTATAATTTTATTCGGGTGACAACTACATCAACATACAAAAACTTAACAAAGATGCACACGCAATAAGATTTTATTGAATGCGATCCTGTCAGGCGCCTTCCTCACTCAGAGCTTGTAATAATAATTCATCAGATTTATTATCGTCGCATCTGTATGGGACGCGGAGATTTATTTGTAACAATTTTAATTGCAGCCACTCAAGACACCGATTTGACTCAGATATCATATAAAACTAAGAAAAAATTATTCATAAAAGTTTTACAAATCGAATTATTTCTAACAAACAACTTTCAAGGCCTCTAGTGAAAAAAAAGTGCTTGACCTTTTCTAGGACTTATTTTAAAAACTTCTCAAATTCATGGAGAGTATACCATGAAAATTTCATTCCGCTACTGCCAGAGTATCAAAACGAAAATAGTTCGCAAATGGCATAGGTGCCATAAATCAGTATTTTTATCGATCAAGTTAAAACGTAACAATAAGTGCGAAAAGGTCGCTCATGCTTCTGTGAGCACAAAATAAGCTTATCGTCGTCATAGTCCAACAAACGAGTCAAATTCACGGCGATAGAATGCAGAACCGATATGAGAAAAACGCAACAAACGACAAGACAGACAGACACGGGTCGGAATACTCACAGAGTCGCTGCGAGTATTGCGACCCGTGACTCGGATTCGAGGAGGAGTATATTGAACAGATAGTGTGTTGGTGCGACTCACCCTCGGCGGTCTCGTAGTGGTCGAGCAGCCACTGCACGGTGGCGGGCGGCATGCGCGGCAGCGGCGCGGCGGCGGGCGTGGCGGGCGACGACGGCGCCTCCGCCGCCTCCGCCTCGTCGCCGGCCACCTGCACACATAGCTAGCTGTTACGACACTTAGGTATCTCGCTACCAGGCTACAATATGTCTTGGCCGCATCGCAGAATTGCCCATTTCATGAAATTATCGGCCATTTAATGAAATGGTTGCATTTCATGAAAAATTTCACTAGAAAATTGAAACTATCCGGGATATTTACCATGTTGTTTTGTTTGCCAGTGCCGAAATATCGATGTTAAATATCCCGGACAGTTTCAGTTTTCTAATGTGTGTAACCATGACAGTTTAAAATTCAATATTTCACTGTCCATTGGCCATATCATGATGTGCCCGGGCCAGATCGATGATAAGAAATCGTTTGACGATAGGTCCAGCGGGCAGGACGCACTGCTATTTCATGAAATAATCAATCTTAGTCGATTATATCGTGGAATTGTTTCATTGACTTTAAACTTTCGCGTTCCATTACACTGAAATAAGTCTTTATGGGTCTTCACGACTCAATCGTGGTCGCTCGCGACCACGATTGGTGTAACCCAGTCGAAACGTCGGGCAGTAAGTAGCTATGTAATTTGCTACTCCTAATATCGCGTGAAGACCCATAAAGACTTATTTCAGTGTTTCATTAACTACCGGTAGAAGAGCTGTAAGCGCCTCAGCGCTTTGTTTGTGTCGAGATGGCAGCCTTGTCAAACCTAGTAGATGGCTTAGGTTACGTTACAAACCTTACCTAATCTACGAACCTAGTACATATATGATTTAGGTTAGGTTATAAACCTCAACAAAAATAAACAAGTACATAACAAAATTGTTCTGAGTTTTCATCAAATGTTTTATGGTTATCCCATTTCACGATATGGTCAAACGAGGGTGACCAAATCGCTAAACGTTTGTCGTTTAATAATTTGGTCACCATTAGTTCGCCACTTTATAAAACGTGGACACTTCACGAAATGCTCAACCATTTTCATGAAATGATCAATTCAGCGACTTGGCCACGACATATACACGGTTCAGCAATAGAGTCTCTAGTACTTCTTTTGAATAAGGCGCCCGAACGATTTCTACCACAAGTGCACTCTCTGTTCCCTTACTCTCATAGTACGAGAAGGTAATGCAACCGCCAATTTACTGACTCCGAGCTAAGTAATTTCTTTACAGAAAAACTCACACAATATATGCCCGACCACGGTCTCGAACCGGGGATCTCTCGGAGTCTCGGGTCTTTACGAAGCGCTAACACCAACATTTCTATATAAAACACAGTGCTAGAATGTATAAATTATAGACTTTCGCGTTCCATTACCACTAAATATAAGTCTCTATGTCGCAAGCGACCATGATTGGTGTAACCCAGTCTGCACGTCGGGCAGTAAGTAGCTATGTAATTGCTACTCCTAACATCGCTTGTAGACCCATAAAGACTAGTATTTAGTAGAATGTATGAACTCGTAAAAGCTATAAATGTTCTCGTATACTCACAACTACCCCGTAGGCGTGGTAGTCGGCGCCGGCGCCGCCGGGCCAGGCGTCGGCGGGCGCGTCGGCCGCCGCGGCGCCCACCGTCGCCACGCCGTACACCGGGTACGAGCGCAGCGTCTCCCTATGACACAACACCGATTAACAAAATCAAATCCTAGAAAACTGAAACATTCCCGATATTTCGGGAGCTCATTAAAACAAAACAACATGGTAAATATTCCGGACAGTTTCAGTTTTCTAATGTGTGTAACCATGACAGTTTTAAAATAAATTCTCCACTAATCCTTACTAATAATATAATTAATGCGAAAGTAACTCTGAATGTTACGCAATCACGCATTACTGAACCGATTTAAGTCAAATTTGGTACAGATATAGTCCAGAACCTGCGAAAGGACATAGGCTATATTATCTATTTTGCGCGAGCACTATACATTTGAAATATTTTTTTTACGGATTTAACTCGCGTTTATTGTTAATCTAAACATATTATTTAGAAATCCAACCTTTCGAGCTCTTTACAGCGCTCGTGACCACGAGTTTTATTTCAAAGTACATACATAGGCTACTTTTTAACCGACTGTGCTATAAAGAACTAATGTTTTACCCGTTAAACGTCTCTACGCGTACGGAGTCGCGAGCGGATAGCTAGTGTCACATAAACTTAGAAGAAATGTGTCCGGACCAGTGCCGTAACTAGGGCGCTGCCGGCGTTGCCCAGACACGAGGCGCAGAAATGACCAGACCTGTATCTAGTTTTATTACTCAAGGGCGCAGTTTTGAAAGCTCGCACTGGGCATCAAAGGCTAGTAACAGCACTGATCCGCGATATGAGATTCGCGATACCGAAAAGCAAATAAAAAATTGCTTGGAAATAAAACAACCGGTAATATCGGGTTACTTTAGCACAAGTGGGTACCACTTCCCTTTGATAAACCATAGTCCTTCTATCAAAGTTTATCCAAAAGAATTTTGCTTCTTTTGGAAAAACTTTGATTTCCGACGAAAATTAAAAGGAAAACAGAACACCTACAAGCTAACTAAAAATGTCATGACTCATTGCATGCTCTTCTTAAGAAATATCATGTTTCCTGTAGAAACTGATAACTAAATCAGGTTTTTCCCCGTATATTTCTCAAGTGACTTAAGATATTTACTAAAGACGACATCGCAGACTCTAGGAAACGTTGTAAAAGGTGAGATAATTATCTAGCTAGAGCTTATAAGGACGCGAGAGGAGGGAAGCGCCGAGAACAATCTGGCGTCACTAGGTAACGGACGGAGTCGGATGTCCGCTTGGGCGTATTATATAACAAAACAACAAAGGAAAGTTGTTTTTCAAACATTTTAATTTAGAATATGCGCTGTAGCACTATGTTGAAGAGATTAAAAGATACGGCGGCGTGCATAAGACGACGACAATAAATGTACAAAAATTCAATTAGCAGATACTGTGTACTAAACTGACGATACATACTGGGGACGTTTCTTAACGCAAGAAAAAAGAACCTATCGTCATGCTACTTAATAATCTTTAAAAAAAATTAGAATAATATATCTTACACTATGATAGTGCATCCCTAAACGCTTCCCTGGTTTTTTACGCTCTAAATAAAGACAAAGGGTATAAGGATATGGACCAGTTTAACAGATCAAATAATTCGATTCATGATATCATGAATCGAATGATTTGAATCAATATTGGTTAAGTACATACTTTTATACCAAAGCCGCTCTAAGTTGGCCGATTTGCTACATGTCAGACTGACTGCACTAGTGAGGGACAACGGTAAAATTGCCGAAGTATATAAGTAACAGTTATTTCCACTTTATAACCAAGCAAGGTCTAATTATAACAAATTTTTATTTGTTATAATTAGACCTTGCTTTACCTTTATTCACATCCAAAAGATTGAATTGAAGTTTCTTATTTAAAAATATATTTATTTTTAAAATACTATACTTATTAAATCCTTCATCCTATAGGTATTTAAAAAATACCTGGTGAGTATTACCCATTACGTCACTATGAAAACGTGTCAAACGGCGTAACCTTGTAAAAGCGTAATACAGAGTGGAAATTTTACGTTTTCTTTTTATAATTCAATTATTTTAGGTAATAAAAGACAAATCTATACTAATATTATAAAGAGGAAAGATTTGTATTTTTGTATGTTTGTAATGAATAAACTCAAAAACTACTGGACCGATTGCAATATTTTTTCCCCCATTAGAAAGCTGCATTATTCAGAAGTTACTATATAATGTCACGCTAGGTCCTATAGTTGTGGAGCAGTAACCGAAAATGTTTCAAAAACGGGGAAAGTATCGTTTCTGAGGCCTTCCGTGGCGTGCGCTGAGCATATAGTTAAAGTTATACAAAAATGCTCTATGGATGAATTGTTCATCTTAACATTATCTTTAAAAATGTCCGCGAGAGCATATGTCTACCTTTTATAGTTTACCCATAACAATCGTTTTAATGATTTAGATGTTTGCTCCAAAGTAATCTTCTATATTAATAATTTCGTCAAGGGGTACGGTAGACTCGATTAAAACCTTACATGAATAATAAAACATCAAAAAATAATGATTTCGAGTCGACAACATATATCCGCAAAATTCGGATTGTCGAGTATTTTGCTAAATTCAAAATGTGTTGACAGACGAATCACAGTCACCATCTTGCCGGAATTGAGTGAATATTATCAAAACTATTTTTCTTCAGTCATTGACGTTTCGCGGAAACATTGTTTTTGACACATTTTTATGATATACTCTTTCAGGGCGATAACAGATACTGATGAAGAATAGATAATATAATTTTATAAGGACTTTTGCCAAATTCTAGGATTAGTACTCATTGCAATTTGTTTTGTTGATTGATGTTCCTTAATTTTAAATGTTAAAAATTTATTGTATAAAAACTTTTGCAATTTTTATTCACTAGATTTATTAAACTCAATGAAAGAATCTATGTCCTGTTTAATCCTTTAGTATTCCTTGAAGAACCGATGACTACGGAAATATTTACCTATATTTTGCTCCTCGATGTTTATTATGAATCACATCTTACCCGAGCCAAGCCGGGTTCTTATCTAAATATATAAAAAGAGAAACTGACTGACTGACTGACTGACATATCGACGCACAGCCTAAACGGCTAAACGTAGGCACTTGAAATTTGGACTGGACGTAGCTTAGGTACCGTAGAGGTGCACTAAGAAAGGAATTCTCGAAATCCTCACGGGAACGGGAATAATCGGGAAAATCCTTTTGTATGAAAAATCTAAACCGCTGAAGTTAGATGCTGTAAATTTGGCATGCAGGTACCATAGTAAACTTAAAGCTTAGTTGGAACAGGATATTGAAAAATTCTTACGGGAACGAGAGTTAGCAGGATAAACTTTTATATGTTAAATCCTGTAGTCCACGCGAACGAAGTCGCGGGCACAGCTAGTAATTATATAATTATGTGCATTTGAAATTTTGAAATAACGTATTATTTTTAAAAGTTGTTCTTTATGATTCGCGTAAATATGTTCCTCTTAACAAGGATAAATGCAAAATATAAAATAAAAAGTGTCAAATCAGTCTTCTAAGAACGGCTCCGGTATAATTATCTAGTTATTTGTCTTTTATTACCTAAAATAATTGAATTATAAAAAGAAAACGTAAAATTTCCACTCTGTATTACGCTTTTACAAGGTTACGCCGTTTGACACGTTTTCATAGTGACGTAGTGGGTAATACTCACCAGGTATTTTTAAAAATAGGATGAAGGATTTAATAAGTATTGTATTTTAAAAATAAATATATTTATAAATAAGGAACTTAAATTCAATCTTTTGGATGTGAATTAATGTTTTTAATAAAAATTTGTTATAATTAGACCTTGCTTGGTTATAATGTGGAAATAACTGTTACTTATATACTTCGGCAATTTTACCGTTGTCCCTCACTAGTGCCTTTGAGTATAAAGCCACTGGAGATGCCATAACGTCAACGCTTCTAACAAATTTTTTCGCCACTTTTAGCGGGGGGCGAGGTAAACACGTACAGCACACCACCAAAAAATTAATAACTCAACAGACACAAATTTTGCTGTAACGATAAACGCACACTACAAAAATGTTCAACACTTCAAACAATACACGCACACAAACAAAGTTTTCACGTAACTACGCAACACACATACGAATAAAATTGTGATGACACAAAGAATAAAATAAAATCAGTTTGGTGAATGAACTGAACTATCTTGTACTGATTATTGTAATTCAATAACATTTTGTGGGATCTTATTAAACAATTTTGTGCTTAAACCCAAGAACGACTTTCCAGTCTTTTGAAGCCTGAGCCTTGAAACGGCAAACTTATGTTTATTACTGGTGTTAAAATGGTGAGGATCCGATATTAAATGATTGTATGTTCTTGTAAACATATAAGATACAGTCCAAAATGTACTGAGAGGATACGGTTAAAATATCTATGTCTTTAAAAATATCTCTAAGGGAATCACAGAATTTCTTTTCATTTTCAGACTAAATTTCAATATCGTATGACCAGAGGAAAGAAAAAGTAATTTTTCTAATTCATCTTACAAGATTTAAATATAACATATGTTTAGACCTTTTATTTAATTCAAAATTAAAGTAAAAAACGGATTATACAACTAACTGCAGGGAGTGAATGATTCATTCAAATGTCGAGTCGCTTTTTTGACTTTGTGACATCACTAGCCCCCGTACCACTGTATTCTTGTTTATTTTTTTCTGTCGTTTACGTATCGCAACGACTTTTTATTTAAATGGCAATTCTTCTTAAATACACGTTTAAAAGTTAATAAAAACACTTAGATATGATACTAAACGCGCTCTTGTTGCGAATTTGAGATCTCGATCGCCTTTTACATGAGAATACTGCACAACTAACCATTTTTCAAGAGTAACGTCACGCGACAGGGATCAATGCAAAATGGCGGTGGTGCAGCGACAAGTAGTTTTATTAAACGTGTTTGAACAGTTGACCAATGTACTTTGCCGGAGGGTCGCCCGTGTAAGGCATCTCCAGTGGCTTTATACTCAAAGACTAGTGCAGTCAGTCTGACATGTAGCAAATCGGCCAACTTAGAGCGGCTCTGGTATAATATCTTTTTAAGCTCTTGTTAGAATCTGATAAGATTTAAAACCTTTTTTAAGTTTCAAGAAATATTTTAATGCATACATTGACCTCCAAATATTTGTTATGAAATGCTTTTAATGCATAAGCAAACAATCGAAAAAAAAAACTTATTGATTATGAAACTTGAAAAATATAAATATTTATAATCCTACGTTATCTCAATCACAAAGTCAGGTAAATAATCTTACATTTGCGGCTGATGTCCCTGCGTGTATATCTCCTGAGGGTCCACATACTGCACATGGTAGTTGACTCCGTTGCCGCCCTCGCCTGCGGACACACATACACTCACTTTAAAATCACAATCAAAAACAATCGACTGGTGAAGAGTTAGAGCGCAAAGCTGCGAAAAGGTTAGATGTAGGTAAACGGGTTACTTAGTTAGGGGTAGTATGGGTTCCAATTAAAATGAAAGATGATGAAGTACTCTTCGGGTCGTTAGTCGAAGGCTATATTTAGGGAGGAGCCGACGCCCTGCCCGGGCACCTCGAGCCAGCGCTGCGTTCCGAGTGTCCCGCGTCGACCAACGTGTAATTACGGCTGAGCGAAACCTTTGGGCCAGCAGGCCACCCTCGGCACTCACAGGGGTAATAGGAGCGGTAGCGAGGCACCTCCATGCCGCCGGAGGTCTCCCAGGCAACTTGCGTCTGGACCAACACTTCCCAGAAACAAGCGGCCGGCTGCGCCCGTCCCTCTCGCGCGCCCTCTCGCTCGCGCAGCCTCCACTCCCCCACCCACTACCCCACCCTACCTGTTATTTTGACCATTGTAAGAGAGATGTAAGCGATATAATTGCAAACTTTCCCCTTTGTATAACACTTACCGACTATGTACCGGATTTGTTTTACAGGATGTTTTCTAAGGTGTTTATTTTGTTAGACATGAGCCATTAACACACGAAGTTATGTACATAAAGGAACAAAACATTACCAAATTACTATTTACAAATGAAATGTTATGTTCTGTTAAGTTAGAAGAGCTACACCAGTCATTAAATGAAAATAATTATGTACTAAATTCATAATTTTCACCACAAATTCCACACAGTAATGAAATACGAAACGCTTAGTTTTCAAAACAAACATAATGATAACGTCTAGTCCAAGAATTAGTAAGTCTAAGGAAGAATAAAAGATATTGCCATGTTAGATCTATTTAAAATCATGTACCACCAAACAAAACCAGGGCATCATCCACAATAATTTCCTAAATTCAACTAGGTACATAAGTGAAATCGAGCACAGGTAAATAGTGAAAGCGAAAATGGAGCACCCATAATCGCAGACACATAGGCGCGGCGCGGACGGCGCGTGCCGAAGGGAACCAGCCGCAGGTGCGCTCCATTCAGCGCGCCCGCTCAGGTGGATAATCCAGGGGGGCACACATCAAATAATTTACTATTATTACTTTTTAACACACCTCAAAAATCACCCAAAACACCCCACCCATATAGACCATTTTTGAGTGCACACGAAACAGGATAGTTTAATAAGCGCTCTTAATACGGTATCAGTTTGACAGGTACGAGATAATCAGATTGAGATGCATCTTTGCGAGGGTGCAATCTGTTGTGTTCTATTTGTCCAGACGATCAAAGGTTTCCGTGTTGTTTGGAGTGCATTGTGGAAGGAATATATTTTATTTTCAAACACGACATAGAAGAATAAGCTTCTTAGCAGAGCTACTCTCGCGCATAAACTTGTAAGTATTCTAAATTCCAAGTTATCGTACACAGTAGAATTTCATGCAGAAGCGGATACAGATAGCGAGTTCATAAAATGCAGAAACAAAATATAAATTAAAAAAAAACGACTTGCTTTCTTGGTCACTGTAGTCTTCTGTCTTGACGGGCGCGCCGCCCTCGCCCCACGCCCCCGCCACTGCGCCCGCGCACACAACAAACGGTCAATGTACAGTGCAAACAAATAAATAACACATGCATTACCTACTCGTGAAAACAAACTACATAATATATATTTACTTTTACATAATCATGCAACTTACGTCATATAATATGGTAACACTTGTAAAAAAGCATACATTTCATTCTACAACTCTAACGCCTTCGAAATTCTAACGCCATCGCAAACCATCTCCCCATTCACCATTTTCATCATCAGCCCATATACGTCCCCACTGCTGGGGCACGGGCCTACCCTAAACCAGAGCGGTAAGGCCTTAGTCAACCACGCTGGCCAAGTGCGGGTTGGTTGACTACACAACCTAAGAATTTCTTCGTAGGTGTGCAGGTTTCCTCACGATGTTTTCCTTCATCGTTAAAGCGTCGAATAATCGTACACATATGAATTTCAAATTTGAAAAACACAGTGGTACGTACGCAAACCTTTACCACTTTTTTAACCATTTGAAGTTAGACTCCATCTTCCCGTTATTATTGGTGTGTTGCCTAAACATAAAATAAATGTAACAATAATATTTAAGACAAACTAATTATTCGTTTGTTCTATTTTGGAGACATTATCCCTATTGCTCTCTGTAACAGACCCTATAAAGAAAACATAAAGGTTGCACAATTAATTTCTTAATGCTCTTCTTAACTTCCTACACCAACATGAACCACCCGAAAGACACGACGAACCACCTACCACGACCCAACTCGTCACATATGGCGTTAGAACTTCATAACAATTCATGTACTTCTATATATCTTAAACAAAATCATACTGAACACAGTCTATATACTTTCAATACAACAAATTACGGAAAACACATTAACTATAATATGATAGGATTATAATATCGGTGTGAGTACTCACTGGCGACGGTGATGTAGGTGTGCTGCGCCTCCGCGCTGGGGCTGGAGTGGCCCGAGCTGTCGCCGGCCACCTCCACCACGGAGGTCGACACCTGCACACAGATCCTCACTCATCACCTACACTCTTCTAGGTCATATTTGTGTGATGAACATCGGTGTTTGTTCCGTGTCTGGGTGTGATTATGTATTTAAAATATCTATGTATGTATATCAGAATCTGATGCCCATAGTACAAGCTCTGCTTAGTTTGGAGTCAGATGACCGTGTGTGGCAACGTCCGAGATATTTTTTTTTGTTATTAATTTATTATCTGTTACGGCCATGTCTAATGCATGCCACTCAGACTCTGGCGACCCGCTACGTCACCTGTTATGCAGATGCGCTAGCTCCTAGTGCATATTCACAACCGGCGACACAAACATCATCATCTTCAGCCCACGATCCAAATCCCCCCATACATCAAGGAGCTCTAACATATCCTAAACTACGTAGATCGGACTTTATTCAACCACACTTATCCATGTGCTGGACACAAAACAAATCTTAGCTATATACATTTGTACATCCCATATATAAATGAGGCTTCTATTTACTGGCGCAAACGCACATACATATCCTGTAACACTCCGTCCCGTTCATACCGTTTAAAAGTCAGATTCAAACTAGCCAGCGCGTAGGTGGACAATCAAATTGCAATTTTCACCCAATCGTTACTCAGAAAAGCATCTCAACCGCGGTGAAAGCACAGATAAAAGTCTTCTTTCCCGACTATTAAGCTGATATGACTGATATTAGTTAAGTTACCTTTTTGAACCATAAATATATTATTATTCTTATCTCCAGCTCGTACGACCCTGGGGGTCGACAGATAAAGCTGTTCCAGAACATTGAGAGATATTTCGAGAAAAAAAAGTGTTCGCTAGTTACATGAAAGGTCTTGGTGGTAAAATGACAAGTATTACGTACAATATGACATGTCACACATAGCGTAGGTACCTGTTGTATGGCGTGCTGCAGATGTATCGAGTTGGGCAGGTCGGGGATGACGATGAGCTCGCGCACGGGGGCCGGCGACGCGCCGCCCGCGCCTCCTGTCGCCCCCTGCTGAATACGCCACAACTTTACACTACCTCTCTATAAGAGATGAATGCCATAGAAATGGTTTGTGGTCCAAATTCAAGGTCTCAAATTCTCGGCTACATTCTCAAAGTTTAATTTTAACGAAGATTATCATAATATCGTGGTGAATTGTGTGAATTTGTGAAAACAGGTCGAAAACTTATATATAAAATTCTCGTGTCACAATGTTCGTTCCCGTACTCCTCCCAAACGGCTTGACCGATTCTCATGAAATTTTGTGAGCATATTGAGTAGGTCTGAGAATCGGCCAACATCTATTTTTCATACCCCTGAGTGATAAGGGTTGTCCACCCTCAACAAGTCGCGGGCACAGCTAGTATGAGAGGTGCATGATTTGTGTATTTAAGAACAAAGTAAAAAAAAAAGTCATTGTAGTTGTATGTATAGTTCAACATCCACTGCTGAAATGCTCATCGCAAACACCGGGCCGGCTAAACAAAATCAAATCTCGGGTCGACTTCAGATCCCTGCTATCCTGTTAGCTATGGAGCAAAAACATAAAAAAATAGGTAGGTACATAGTCTTTTTTATAAAAAAGACTCTTAGGTTGACCTCACTCCACCTGATACAATCGGTCGTGAGGTCCACATATAAGGTCGACAGGCACATAGGACCCTATTAAGTTTGTCGACCTCACAATGAAGGCTGAAGTATAGAGATACCTGCGCGGGCGCTGCAAGCCGCGCAGCCATGTCGGGCGAGGCGGGCGGCGACGACTCCACTAACACCTCGTCTCCGCACTCAAAGTCTGCAACCAAACATGTTTACTGTTCAGTCCCGCCGACCACGTTTACGTAAATCCGAATTCTAAATCTAGAAAGTTAGAAGGACAAATGAAGTGGTAAATGTTATTAGCAGTGTAGAAAATATCGTGAGGAAACCAGACGATACTTAAATAGGTACGTGATTACTTCGACGACCAGGAAGATTTTTTCTTGAATCTTTGACATAGAAGTCAATTACATATTTTATGTTATGATAGTTTAAGTATTCGAGCGGCCTAGTTATATGAATAATTATATAAATGAATGGCTAAGATCTCACAATCGCCGTTGGTTGGAGTTGAATTCCCCAAATGGGTTGTGCGGGACAGAATATAACGACTGATTTATATTAGTCTACTGTAATTACAGAGTTGCTTTATCAAGGCTCATATTAAGAGTTTCGGACTCCACGCACCGCAAACACGTATACGCGTATGCTTGACTTTAATCTTTTAATAGCAGTAAACAAAACCATGGACGTAACGACGTAACATCCGATTATCATTTATTTTGAAGTTCATTTGGAAGTGCATTTCAACTCTATACATTACGTAAGTAAAGGGAAAACGAGAGACTGAGAAACATGGTCTTATAATATCAAATGCCTAAGAGATACCAAAATATAGTGAAGTCATCATACTCGACTTGGCAATAAATAAAAGCAAAATAATAATGTCCCAATTGTATCTGACAACTAAGTTTACTTCCTGAATTTTCTTATTGGACTAATTTTAGAAATTATCATTTTAAAATAAGTGCACCTGTGTGTTCTTTAAAAAGAGTATTTCAATCATGACATAAAAGCATTCTGAAATGCAAGAACTCAATTGGTGCAGATAATACACCATGGATTAAATTTCCAATAGCAAATTGCAACTCCCCTTGTTATAAAAAGGGGCCCAACCCCTTTGAACTACCTGCATGTAATGAGGAAACCTTACACTTAATTGTCAATCATTATTACCTACTAATACATCTCAGTAATTATTTTCCCTATTAAGGATAACGAATGAGCATAATATAA
This sequence comes from Maruca vitrata, assembly GCA_039566165.1. Classification (NCBI taxonomy): domain Eukaryota; kingdom Metazoa; phylum Arthropoda; class Insecta; order Lepidoptera; family Crambidae; genus Maruca; species Maruca vitrata. The sequence continues at coordinate 2,252,294 of CM076917.1, forward strand.
AAATTTGGCAAAATTAAACCCACCAATATTGGTTTAGCATGACTAAGTAATCTAAGTATGATACATGTATGACTCATTTTTGATCATAGTAACTTTACTGACCCATAGTTAAATTTCAAACTATTTAAATCTGCAATCTAAACTGTGTAATGAGTCATCAAATACATCAATGATGCAATGGAGAAAACACAGTCATAACTATAATTTCAATGAAGGAAATAATAAACTACATAACAACACAAAACCATCAAAATTTTAAAACAAATTCATAACAAAAAATAAGAAATAAATTCAAATTGCATAACGCTATCCCAAGCGATTGAGATGTTATTGATCTGCCCGGAGCTCGGGTGGCAGAGAGTATCCGTGGAGCGTATCCAGGCAACACCTCATCTGTCCCTCCGCACCTTTGCTCTCAACACAACAGCTATATTATATCACTCACTCTCAAGGTAAAACACATTCTCAAACGCCAATTCTGTCATTTTTAAGTGTAATTTAGTATTTATTTGTATAAAAAAACACTTTTGCACAACAGTTACACATTATAGGGAGACACAAGTGATAGATACTGTATCTGTATTGATCAAACAACTGTTACTAGGTAGCTGCAGCCATGTTAGGCAGGCATGTTCTGAGCACTTTGTTTTGAGCTGTTTACCACAGTGTCCGGGAGAGTAGTGTGTGTGTCACTGTGGGTGTAATGTAGGGGTGCAGGCAGGTGCCGGCATTGGACCGTGACACCACCTGCCATCTGTGATGGTGGCACGCTTGAGTGAACAATATTACCTTATTTGTTGATAATTTGACCATTACAAAATTATTGTTTGACAAAGTGTTATAGTTATGTTCTGTATACTTGTATGTGTTATTATTGAGTAAGTTGTTACAATACTATTATCTTGAGAATTCATTTCAACTGTATATTTTAAATGAAAATAAAATGCCTATTTCAGTTTTCAGAAGTACAATTTGGTTTTCTGAGTCTATACTCAGAATAGCATGATAGGGGTGTGATTAGAATGAGAAAGAAAATTATTGAATACTGATTAGATTATGAGTTTCCAGGAATATTATGCCGCCACTGGCAGGGATCGCACCGTGCCAGGCGCCGCTGCTACCCTCCCGCCGCGGTATCTATGATAAAATTGATACGCAATCGTCGCTTCGGCGGGATCGAGGGGAGCGCACTCGGGACGCGCGCCGCCCTCAGCGGACACGCGTTTCGTGCTGTAACCGGCTACGCAGTCGAACAGCATTGGCAATTACTTCTGCTGAGCCAACACAATATCGCGACTAAAATACACTAAACCTACCTGCCAGCCATACTTTGAACTGTCAAAGTGTTCACCTCAGCAATCCGGAAAAACTTTGCCAAAACGAAAGCTATAACTTTAGATAGAAAAGTAATTAAACGTAAAGTAAATTTCGATTGATCTCTCAAGGATTTATATAATCACGATAAGAAAATGACTTATCAATGTTGTTGTCTTGTAGCTACACCCGTTTCCTAGGCTACGGGCTCACCCTGGCCAAAAAGTAATTTAATGAACTACAGATAGGTGGCGCCGCAGTGACGTTTAAAAAATCGGATATTATACAAGAATCTTTAGATACGTATATAATAACAACGTAAAATATTAAAATTTTTATTTAATTAAAATGTGAAATTTCCCTTCCCAGAGTGCATTTCAATGAAAAACGATACTATATTTTTTTCTATTCTTTAGCACCCAAACGCCTAAATAGTACATTATACATAATGCGAAATATACGCATGACAGTACAGAAAGATCCATTCACGGCCACTGTTACATCATGCCCCGGCTGAACGCTAATATTATCTTTTCATATTATGTTCTATTCGTATTATTCCGTTTTAATTTATTTTTTTAATCAATAAACTAACAACCTTCGCTTAAATAATCATTTTTATTCTTTTGGGATTGTGTTAGGTTTAAACAAAACTTTAATCATTCTCACAAAAGTACATAATTATCCACAATAGAACGCATAAATGTTAAATTTTTTGGCCTATGTCAGTTAATTAGTTGATAATGATGATGATGATGATGACAGCAATACCTACTTGATTAAAGATAACTATACCAGAGCCGCTCTAAGTTGACTGATTTAACAAGGATAAATGCAAAATATAAAATAAAAAGTGTCAAATCAGTCATCTAAGAGCGGCTCCGGTATATTTATTTTAACGTCTCGTGACGTAATTATAATTTTATGATTTTCTTAGTATGTAATAAAACAAACATTTTACAAAATAAGACAAAAATATACTTTTTCAAGTCATCACATACCTTCCACATCAAAAATATAAACAGATGTAACAGAATTATCTTCTTCAAAATTTTCTACTTTCAGGTCCATACTTTAAGTAAAGTAGTTACGAAAGTACTTGAGCGGGAAATGTGTAACTTATTCAAATATCACCTTGGTAATTGTAATTGTTTATTTACAATGAAATGCCATCAGATAAACATGGCGAAAATTATATTTTTGAATTCACGTCGAAAACTCTGTTGTCACTTTTTTTTAAGTAAGTCTGGCATTTCAGGGTTCTAAAAAGTTTGCATTACTAACATCAGTTGTTCAATAAAGATTAGCTGTATAATTTGCCTCACAGCGGTGATCGATAGGTCCTTTTAGACGGCTGATATTAATAGCAAAGAGAATATAATCACTTGATTAATAGATGCTATTTCCTTAGCAAGTCTCTAACTTGGACTATCATCAATAATGCAGCTTCCTAATGGTGAAAAATTTATTGCAATCGGTCCAGTAGTTTTTGAGTTTATTCATTACAAACATACAAAAATATAAAAATACAAAAATACAAAAATACAAATCTTTCCTCTTTATAATATTAGTATAGATAGAGATAGAGATATCCCCGAAGCGAAGCGAGGGCGGGTCGCTAGTAATTAATAAAAATACTAATGTGTGGACCTAACTTTTTATTCTTCATATTCATGCTATTTAAAGAATTTATATTTAAAGTTAAATACATATAAGTTTCATGTTTTTGTAAGTGATATATAGCACACTATAACCTTGTTAGTCCCTCTTTTGCCTGAAACACAGGAAAATCCTAGTTCAGGCACACATATTGTTACCCGGAACTTTAAATTAAATGTAGATTTTAAGATCTAATATTGTGAACTAAGTTTTCTAATAAAGATTTATTTATTATTTATTTCTATCCACATTTTCATATGTGAGAAAGGTTGTGATAAATAAATAAGAGGAAATAAGGTTTAATAAATTAGATCCGTTAGATCCTTACTAATATTATAAACGTGAAAGTTTGTGAGTATGGATGGATGGATGTTTGTTACTCGTTCACGCTCAAACGTCTGAACCGATTTTCATGAAATTTAGTATGATGGTAGCTGGCACTCCGGAGAGACACCAGGGAAGATTTAACGTAAACACTAGATTACTAATAGCCACTGACATAATACTTTAAAAATAAACGTATAATGACAGCTGTCAATGTCGTTTCGTTTCGCCCTGACTGCTGTCGTCGAAATTAAAACGCATTCTTTCATTAAAATCAATACCGAGTCATATTAATCCAATACACTTCATTCGCAAAATCTATGCTTATTATATTTTATACAAAATGAAAATCACCATTAAGAAATTGCAAGGAGGTGAATGTTGTTTGGAGGTAAGGCCCAGTTCTATTTATCAACTCATTATTATTGTAACATTCTCCGAATATAATAAAAAAATTTAATTTCAGGTATCTCCATCCACATGCATATCTGATATAAAGCGACAGATATGGGATAAGCTAAAAATTCCTGTAGAAGAACAAAAGCTTTTACTACTAGGAAGAACTTTAGCAGACGAACAAACTGTACAGTCATATCCAACAATAAAAGACGGTACAAAGTTAAATTTAGTCGTGAAAAAACCTGAGGGTTTGTACGATGCATCATTGAAGTATTTTAAGAAATTAGGAATGACTGACGCAGAAGCAATGCACACAGCACAGCGCCTGATGAGGATAGTGCAGGATAAGTTCAACAAACTGTCATGGGACGACATCGACCGGCTGTCCAAGGACTGCCTGCTGGACGAGCGCGGGCGCCGCGCCGCGCCGCGCGACGCCGACCACGACGATGTGTTTGCCTTGTGACCCCTATGCCGCCGCGCCCGCCGTGGACAGCAGTGTCTAGTTCAGTAATAAACATTCTTTCTGAAATAACTGATGAGTATTGCTGCAGATTTCTATGCCCGATCCAAGTGCTATTGAAATTGTTGAGTTAGAGTATGTGTGAAGCAGCCAATATATTTTGCATGAACTTTATTATAGTAATAGTATTGTTCTTTTATAAAAAAATTATTAGGTATAAAAATAGCAACCTACATCTAAGGACTCATTTCATTTATGTGCAAGGTATTGGCAGGCTTTAGCATAGTTTGAAATGAATTATCATTTATGTGCATTCCTTTATGAAATTATAGTGTTATACACAAAATTGTACTGGAAATATTAATCTTTTATTAAAAGTACTAATATTATGTTTATCAGGTTTACAGACTTGCCGTGTATGTTTAGTTCCCATAATAACCCAACAGTTATTTTAGATTTGTAAAGGTTTTTGTGATTGATTCATTCTACTCTATGCCAGACAATTTTGTATACTCATCTTACTGTATCTTTGTAGTTTTCTGGCTCATTTTGTGGTGTAAATATTTTATTAGACACTTAGGTTAGGGAGGTACAGAAATTGTGGGTAGGATACTAATCTTCCAAGTCCATATGCACTTTGACTAAACAAATGACAATTGTATATATGAATATGTGTTATTATAGTACCTTATGTTTTAACAAGATGGAGCTAAGTAAGATGTGGTTTTCAACATAATGCTCATAATTTTTATCTAACTTGAAAAAGTTACTTTACAACATTTACTAATCTGTTCATTGATGATAGCTCAATAAAACCACTTCTGTTTTGATCATGCATCATTTTATTTTCGTACCTTAAAACCTTAAAATACATTATTACATATTGATGGCAAGTCTACAGTGTATCAATTTGACTCGAACATTTATTATCAAATAAATGCAATTTCATTACTTCACTTCTATCTATCTTTATTGTAAATAAATAAAATACATGGATTGAAATATTTGAACAGGTAATTGTTTTTTTTTTTTTCAGTTTATGTCAATACAAGTGTTTAAGGTTAAGTTATAAATCAGGAAGTAAAAGTGTTGGCAATTCTTTGCTTAAAGGTACTTGTATAACTTTAACCCTTAAAGGGGCCTTGTATACAATTGTCTACATACTGTTTAAAGGTAAAAAAGAAGAAAAAAAAAACAGTTTTTTGATTTCCGAACGCAACGTTACGTTTCTCTAGCTCTTGATAATTAAAAAAAAAAAAGTGTCATATCTGATTTGGCGCGAATTTAAAAAATTTTTAAGCTGTTGTCTGTCAAGGTGAAAAAGTTTCGATGTTTTGATTTTGTCGAAGTTTCCTGACTGGATTTTTACATAAAAAATACATAATCTTCGCATAACTATTTCTCAATATATTGGAAAACAGGTAAGGAATTTATATTTTAGTAGATGTATGTAATTAGAATCAGTTTTTCACAAAATTTTGATAAAAATAGGTATGTTGCCAAATGTCTACATTGCGCGTTTAGTTCATATTTGCTTTTGTTGGGAAAGTTTGCACCCAAACTTGTTTCTAGCCATGGGTCATGGATAATTATGCTTTTGTTTTTTCTATTCTAGTGTTTTTTGAATAATGAAGCCTGAAGAAATAGAAGCATATTTGTCTGCATTAGAAGCCGGTGAAATATCAGAGGATGAGGAGGATATTGGAGATGATAATGAATTAGATTATTACCCTGGTGCTCAAGAATTGTTAGATGATTTAGAGGATGAAGATAGGAGAAGTTTAGACGAATTAGAAGTAGATAGTCCTGATCCACCTTTGGTCGAGGAAGAATCTGATCCGCCGGCGATATCCTTGTCTTCTGCGCCCCTTTCAGGTACAGCTCTTTGGAGATCCAGAAATAGAGATTTAATTTGGAAAAAAAAGAATTTAGAGTGGGATGAAAACCGGATCACCTTTTTGGGAAATACGTCGCTGCCAGAAGACGTAACTTCATTAGAAACCCCGCTACAATTTTTTACACGATTTATAAATGATGAAATAATATCAAAGATTGTCGATGAAACCAATTTATATATAACCCAAAACAATATTGCTAACTGCTCACCAGTAACACCATTAGAACTGCGTCAATTCTTTGGTATTTTAATTTTTACTACAGTTTTTCACTACCCAAATGTCAGAGCGTACTGGGGCAAGTACGGTTTTCAGCATATAATGGAGACAATGACTTCTAAAAGATTTGCAAAGTTGAGAACTGTAATTCACTTCAATGACAACTCCCTTCACAAACCTGTAACTCACCCAGAACATGATCGCCTACACAAGATAAGACCATTAATTGACCACCTCAACCATTTATTTTCAAACATTGTGCCCTTAGAACAAAGACTCTCTCTTGACGAGCAAATGTGTGCCACGAAAGTGGCACATTTTTTTGAAACAGTACCTCCCAAACAAACCACACAAATGGGGTTTTAAATTTTACGTGCTTTGCTCCCTATCAGGATATGCGTACAATTTCGAAATTTATTCTGGAAAGAATGAGGAGTGCCAGCCTGGTGAGCCCGACCTTGGTGTAGTTGGCAATACAGTGATTCGACTTTGTCGCAATGTACCAAGAATGATAAACCACGTAATTTATTTTGATAATTATTATACATCGATACCACTCCTACATTATTTGGCAAGTCAGGGAATTTATGCTCTAGGGACCATACAGAGGAACAGACTGGGTAAGACCTGTAAACTGCCTGTCCAAAAAGATTTTATGAAAGAGACTGTTGAAAGAGGCACTTATGAAGAACAAGTCACTAATTACGAAGGAAGAGACATATCTGTGACTTGTTGGAAGGACAATAAGATGGTGACTCTTGCATCCACCTACGTTGGTTCCGAACCAATATCTACCCTCTCTCGTTATGACAAAAAAAAGAGGGCTACTATTTCAATACCATGTCCTAAGATAATAAAAGATTATAATGCCCACATGGGAGGGGTAGATCTGATGGACAGTTTTCTAGGGCGATATAGAATCAGAATAAAAAGTAGAAAATGGTACTTACGGTTGTTTTACCACATGGTTGATTTGAGCGTAATACATTCCTGGATATTATACAAGAAAGTTAATGAAAGATCAGGAAATACGAAGAACATGAACCTTGGAGAGTTTAGAGCGGAGTTGGCCGAAAGCCTATGTAAATATAAAGTAAATGGTGATGGAAACAAGAGAGGAAGGCCCTCAAGAAGCAGTCTAGAAAGAGAATTAGATTTGAAGGCCAAGAGAGGGAAAATATCGTATGTGCCGCCGAAAGATATTAGAACCGACGGAATTGCCCACCATGAAAGGCGCTGTGAGAAAAAATCGCTGTAAACTTCCAAATTGTAAGGGTTTTACACGTGTCGAGTGTACGAAATGTAACGTGGCTCTGTGCCACACTAAAACCAGAAACTGTTTCGGTGAATTTCATGGTTTTTGACTCGGTTAGCCGAGTCAAAACCATGAAATTCAATTTTTTTTAATTTACTCTGTATGCAGCTGTGGTAGGCCGGAACGCGCATTGTAGCCATTTGGCAACATACTTTTTTTTTTTATTTTAAAAAAATAAATAAATTCCAAAAATTTTTTTTATTATTTTTCCCTTAATATATGGCCCCAAATACACGCGTGGTATTTTTTCGTGTAAATCTGAAAAATCGCGCTTTTAAGGGTTAAGAATCAATACAATAATTATGCAATTTGTGTGTATCTCATTTTTGCACAAACCCAGTTCTACACATACATACAAGTTATAACATTAATGTTTTACTATATTATAATGCTTATTTGTTATGAAAAGGAGATCAAAAGATTACACTCCGGTTTAGCATAAGATGTCGACTCATAGGCACTTCACTTAAACAAACCTACATTCAAACATTCACAACCTTTCAATGAGCCTATGTTACAATACAATTAACTCTAGCACATTCAAAGCAAAAATTATATGGCCCGACTTTTATCTACTCGTTTTAAATACGGTTCTATTTTACTATGAAATAGAAATAGTACATAAAAATCTATCATTGTTTACTAAGCATTATACTTTTTGAATGTGTTAGAGTTAATACACTGTTAGTTACTTGTAGTATAAACAATATTATCAAAGTTGAATATTAGATTGCTTTGTAAAGACAGTCAAGTGAACATTATTAATTACCTACTTACGCGAAACCTCTGTTTCCACATGTACTTAAATGCATGAATCAAATTCACTTTTCCAAAAACAATGTCATCAAAACTCATTTTTAAAAAAGCTGAATTCTAAAATATGTGTAATCTAAAATTGTTTCCCATTACTTTGGTTATTAAATATTTGAGTTTACAATACATAGTTACATACTATGAAGCTTATGAGGAGTTAAAATTATAATAAACGAGATGATGAGAAACAAGATATCAATCACGAAAATAAAAGTTACCGCCAGGTAGAAAACCTGTTTTATTTACTTCAACTAAGGCTGCCCAAGTCCGATTTATTGTAGAACCGATAGTCGGGCCGACTTGATTTTGTATGATATATTCGTGACCGACTTTTTGTTAGAGAAAAATGTAGCGATTGCAATGGAGGAACGCAGACATAAAAAAGTACATAAGTCAAAATGGTCGCAAAATCAGTGATAAAAATCAGTCCGACAAAAACTCTGACGTGTGTGGACAGCCTCACTATGAAATATAGTGAAATGCATGTGATAATAACATGCCCTGAGTCTTTTTATTTTAAATTAATTACAAACAATTGGTAATTATTTGTAAACACATTTTTACAGTCAACTCAGTAGTACTTCTTTTGGTGACTGATGGATTAATATCATTATTTTCACCAATAAAGGTTTAGTCAAATTCTGTAAAAAAAAATATTAAAACCGAGTAAATGAGCACCAAAAGGATATGAGTAACAAATTTTCTTTAATTCATTAGTATTTACAGTTTAGATTTTGACCGATTGAGAAAATTGTAACAATAAGTTTTAATTACTTTTAAAATAAATTCAAGACCAATTGGGCCCTGTTCATTTCAGTAATACATTTTAATATGTTACGTACTCACGAAGTTTTAAATACAATAAATATTTACACTCACTCAAAAGTTGCATAGTGAACCTTCCACATTCCCAATAATACTATTTGGACAGATCTGATCATTTCAGTCACTTAAATAAATACAATTTTGTGAATTCATTTAATATCCTTACTAAATCCGGGTATCAACATTTATATTTATTTATAGCTGAATAATACATTTCTACTTATAAAAAAATAAATGTAATGATGTATGAATTAATAAATTAAAATCATTCATTCATGTTATTTTTTGTCATGTTTGGCAGTGTGACATTTTATTCCATCAGCACATTTTTATTGACTTCTATTGATCATATTATATGGTCAATATTAATACCAATAAATAAATGAAAATACATACACTTTCATTCCATAAGCACTACAAATTTAGCAAAAACATTGCAATCTTGGAAGGAAAAAAATCTTTTTATAAATATTTGTTAAATCATTGGATGTTATTTGAACAATGCTGAATATTAATGCACTCATTTTTAAAAATACAACACACAGAGAAGACTGAGTTGGTAATCAGGCAGATCTGAAAACATTAGCAAAACCAACATAACATGAAGATGACGATAATTTTTGAACATCCCACCTAAAAATAAAATATATTTTCAAATTCAATCAGTTAATTTTAACGATAAAAATAACTTGTTTCTAATACTTTTACTCGGTAAAAAGACAGCTGAAGGTAGGTTTTAGGTGGGACCTTGTGTTGTCTTAACCTCAACCAGGCCTACAAATACATATTTTTATACAATTTTGGTGCCTATTCCATTGACATCAAAATGGTATTTATTCCATTAGGTTTTAAATAATCCTATATTATCCCAAGCCAAATAGAAATTTGTATCGAATGTCTTAGATGGGTTCTGAATAAATAATACTAAAAATTGTGGGGCCAAAAAAAAACAGTACAAATTACTCAGGAGCTCCTTCTTTGCGTACCGATGGCAAGAATCAAAGGAGTTCGGCCACTGTTATCGCATTGTCGAACGTTTTTACCAAAGAGCCCCAATAACATTTAAGCCGGTAGCTACGCCCCGTTGAGGGCATCGCTTAAACATAACATAATGTTCCATTTTACCCTACCAGAGTATAACAGTATGCACTAGTAGTCCCGCCGAGCCGCTCAGTCGTAGTCGCTGTCCTCTTCGGACGACGACTCGGACTCGGAGCTGTCCGGGTGGTTCTTTGTGATTTCGATGCAGTTGTCCACATCGGTCAGTCTTTTCAGTGATCGGCCTGAAACAATTTTTGTTACTTAATGAAATCTTAAGAAGACACAAATACAAGTAGAATATTGTATTCGATCCAACTAATTGGTACAGATGAAACTCGCGTATTACGAGTAGAATCCTTTACAACGTTCTTGGTTAAGAGAGAATAAGGATGACAAACAAATTTTATCCGCAAATAGTCAATTCAAATCGAAAAATTGTAAACAAAAAAACCGCCTTCAAAAACACGACTCACTAAAAATTACAAAATAATATAATACGAACATTAATCTGGGTATGAATTTGATATGTTGTAAATTAAATTTTTGAGGAAAACTGCGTGAAATATAAACGGCACCGCCTTCAACAACATATCAAATTCATACCCAGATTAATGTTCGTATTATATTATTTTGTAATTTTTAGTGAGTCGTGTTTTTGAAGGCGGTTTTTTTTTGTTTACAATTTTTTTTTCATCCTTTTTAGTGTTAATTTTTTTTACACCCTATTAGTTAAGCTCACCTATAATTCTACTGATATTATAACCAGTAGTATCAATATGTACACAGATTTGAAAGAATAATCCCTTTACTCCCAACTATTAAGGAGTTGACCTTCCATCATCAGCTCAGCATCATAACATTATGATTGCCAGAAGCAAATGCCAATATAACTTCAGAAAATATGTAAAACGCGGTACATGTGCCTATAAAATTTGAGGGTTGCCCTCGATTTCTCCTGGATCCCATCATCAGATCCTAGACTGGTCAACCTAATAGTTTAGCTCACCTGTAATGCTACTGATATTATAACTAGTAGTCTTAATATGTATACAGTATTAAAATAATTATTCTTTTACTCATAACTATTAAGGAGTTGACCTTCCATCATCAGCTCAGCATCATAAAATTATGATAGCCAGAAGCAAATGCCAATATGACTTCAGATAATATGCAAAACGCGGTACATGTCCCTATAAAATTTGAAGGTTGCCCTCGATTTCTCCAGGATCCCATCATCAGATCCAAGACTGGTGAAAATGGGACCACCTCGGAAGTGAACTCTATCCAACCAAAAAAAAATTTTTGAAATCCGTCTATAATTGGCGAAAATATCAGTGAACATACATAAAAAAAAGAAAAAAAAAATATATATTATACATACAGACGAATTGAGAACCTCCTCCTTTTTTTGAAGTCGGTTAAAAAGAGCATTAAAGTAAGACTCCACAAACCAGTTACAGTCAATAGAGCTAGCAACTCTCTGCCATACCCTAGGGGTGAGAGCCATACCCATGTTATATCTCATGACTTACCAGTGAGCGTGGTGAGCAGGCGGTTCTCGGTGCCGGGCGGCATGTGGATGGGCCCCAGCTTCTTGGCGAGCTCGCGCGCGCGGTCCGCGCCTGAAACTGAAACATCCACACACAAGGTGTTACTAACGAATGGGAAAATTAGATATTGCATGTAGCTGTGGTAGATTAAGGCCTGGTTGTATAAGATTAGGGTGGGCTCCTTATTTTTCTCCTAACTGGTATACGATGATGGCGTGGAGTAGCCTCGTCATCATCACCGGACTTGAGGGGGAGCGGATGGTTCTCATCCCTAATGGGTGGGCTCAAGTTCAAGAAGGTGGGGGTCATATATGGATAATTTTTATTTGTATTTCAAATTTGTCGCGCAATAATGGGTAATCGAAAATAAAAAAAAACTCGTAACTCAACGTGATATCTCGTCTCATCGCTAGGTTACATAGCTGCTTATGGCAGGTCATAATCACCAGACCTTTCGAGCTCTATACAGCGCTCTTTTATTCCAAATGTGCAGTGTTCACGCAAATAATAAACAATACTAATAGTCAATGTTCCATTTAGACAAACTTACCTCTTGTACCTTCTTGACTGGAGTCCTCAGCCATGGAAACCCTCTCGGTTCTGTACACACCGCTCACAAGGTCCCACACGAACAAACACTGGAACCAAAAAAGACAATTCAATTACCTATAGATGTTGTGGTGCACAACAATTTAAAAAGGAGAGAGCTAGCACATATTAAAAAACCGGCCAAGTATGCGAGTCGGGCTCGCGCACAAAGGGTTCCGTAGCAGCAAATATAATAAAATCAACCTATCTCAAAAACTATAAGAGATACTTTGATCAAACCAAAAATCGTTGAAAGAGTTAATTAGCATGCATCACCTCTATTTTTTTTAGAATTTTATACCCCGTAGTTATAAAAATAGAGGGGGGGGGATATACTTTTTACGACTTTGAGAGCTGATATCTCAAAAACCGTTCACTTTAAGAAAAATGTTTTTTAGAAAACTTTATATCATTTTAAAAGACCTTTCCATTGATACCCCACACGGGTATGTACATCGAAAAAAAAAAATTTCATCCCTCAGTTACATGTATGGGGGGCCCCACCCCAATTCTTTTTTTACTATTTAGTGTCATATTTTTGTAGCGGTTCATACAACACATATTCCCATCAAATTTCATCACTGTAGTACTTATAGTTTCCGAGTAAATCGGCTGTGACAGACGGACAGACGGACAGACGGACAGACGGACATGACGAAACTATAAGGGTTCCGTTTTTGCCATTTTGGCTACGGAACCCTAAAAGCTGACATCTTATTTTGGTACTTCGAAGGTATGCATGTTTTTTTAGCCCTTTCACCAGTATACTATTTTGATGTTGTTGAAATGTTTTTGCTCTTGAAGCTTATTTTGAGGGAATAAGGTTTAATTTATGGTGGCGTTATGTTATCACCAGTTTAAGGGTTAAGGTATTGTACAGTCAGCCAAAAATGTGGTCTACCACCCTACGGTTGAGATTCGTTTGATCGTCATGAAACAACAAGGTAAATTTTCCTTGGCAATAAGATTGTGTCAGTGAAAAGTCATCCTTAGTGATCATTACATCTCGCGGAAACTTTTGTCAAAATTGGTAGTCCACTTTCTTGGCTGACTGTAATAATACGTTAGCTAGTATTGTAGAAATGGTCGATTAGGGGTGAGAGCCATAGGGGTGAGAGCCGCTGGGGAGTCCGACACACCACTGGGAGAGAACCCCCTCTCCCAGTGACGGTGCGAAAAGCATTTCACCGCGTTAAAAAAAAAAAAGGGTGAGAGCCATCCGCTCCCCCGCAAGTCCGGTGTTGATGACAAGGCTACTCCAAGCCATCATCGTAAGTCAGTTAAGAAAAAAAACAAATAGTCGGCTAGTCACCTCGGCGGCGTACTGCTGGCGGTGCAGCAGGCAGCCGGCGCTGGCGTCCTTGCACGCCTCGCACTCCGCCGCCGCGCCCGTGTCGTCGCTCGCCCACATCCACATCGCGCACAGCTGCCGGCATAACGGGTTCAACATATTAGAAAAGGTTAAGAAAATTCATTACTAATTGTATAATATTTATAAGTTTGTTCCTATTAGAAAAAATCTAGAAAATATAAACATTCACATATGATGCTACGAAAGTTCGTCATGGCGTCCCACGAGGTCACGCCCGTATCATACACTAGCTGTGCCAGCGACTAAGTCTGCGTTTTCCCTGTTTTTTACACGTATGTCGGATTCCATTGATTCATTGATTCTTTGTCACGCTGTGACCAATAAGAGCAGTCTTCATTGGTAAATGGACTATCCAACACAAAAATATTTTTTCCATTCGAACAAGTAGTTCCTGATATTAGTGTTCAAACAAACTAACTCTTCAGCTTTATAATATTAGTATAGATAACGACACGAGTCCTCGAGCACTCACCCCGGAGAGGCAGCCGCTGGACTGGCACACGTCGATCACGTGGCAGCCCCAGTCGAAGCAGTAGATGAACTTCTTGCCGTTGACCTGGCACAGGCGGCCGCAGACCTCGTTGCACAGCAGCTCGGTGTCGAGCGAGCGCTGGCGCGCGCGCACCGTGAGCGCGGGCGGCGCGGCGCCCCACGCGGCCGCGCCCGCGCCCTGCAGCGCGCCGTAGCCCGCGCCGTGCGCCGCCAGCGGCAGCGCCACGTGGTACCCGCTGATGCAGTCGTCTGCGGAGCGAGGCGCACCGTCAGCCCTAGCCGTTCACATGTTGTGGCGCCGCGGCCGCACTAACTATCCCCAAATTTCATTGGATCCATCGCCGTAACGCCGCCGCAGAGGCCGTGGATCTATGTCTACTTTGCGTCGCCGGCCACCGTGGTGGGGTAAAATACGAAATACCGACGCACGAAATACCAATTACTTCTGATACGATACTAAGATTTCGATACACGTTATTGCGAAAGATCTATACTATGGTACTACTGAAATTGGATACAAAACCACCGAAAGTATACGTCCGTAAAGTATTAACATGCATCGAAATCTTATAGTATCGTCATATCAACATTCATCGGTATTTTGTGCGTCGAAATTCCGAATTTTACCCTGTTACGGCAGCGGTACGCGGCCGGATGCCGTGCAGCGCAGGCACACCACGGTGGACGGCAACCATCATTTCACAATAACCCAATATGATAGTGCCGGGCACGGCATGTCGTAGTACGGTGGCCGGCGTCGCAGAGGCGGGTCCACGCAGCCTGAGGCCTCTTGTGTAATTCGGTTATGATAAGCGCGATTGCCAATGTTATATGATTTCCTACGGGAGCTAGGACGTAGACGGCGGCAAAATTTCATATCGCCGGCATCTGACGCGGTAAAGAAAACGTGTACGAGTCGAGTATGAGAGGCCTCCGGCTGCTTTCGGAATTGCGCTAAAGGCATGCGGATCCTTGAAGTCGACGACACAAAATAGTTCGATACAAAAACTAACAGTGCTGATTCTTAATTAAAATTTCATATTTCCATTTGAGTTCAACGAATGAGAATATTTAGTTAAATAACCAAGATAAAACGCAAAAACACACAAATACAATAATCATTATCTGGATAATCTATCTATGTATCAAATCAAAGTAAGTAAATAAATAAATCATCATGATAAAACGCAAACATGTTACACAACAAGTAATTTAAACCGGGTTCATGCATGCAGTATCAGTATAAGATTTAAACCAAGCAAAACAGAAAGATTAACCACATAATAACAGTATAATTAGTCATTTCATTTACATACCTTCCGAATCTGTTAAAATTGAGGTAATTTCATCGTCACTTTCGACGAAGTATCTAGTGAAGAATTTACTGCACTTGGAATTCCCCGAATGCACTAGATACGGGTCCTGCGGGCTGACGGGGCAGTCCGACAGCGTCTTGGACGTGTTGTCGTGCACGGCCACCGTCTTCATGCACCCGTCGTCGTCCATCTCCACCACGCGGTACTCCGACTCGCTGTTCCGGTCCGCGTCCAGCGACGACAGGCCGGAGCCCTTCGTCTGACAGCTGCCCGCGGGCGACGGCGGCCGGCTGATCTGATTGTGCGCCCTCAGCACCACGCACTCCACCGGCGGAGACTTCGCGCGCTTCGGCTGACTCTTACTCGTAGATCCTATGAAATACTTCCTATTACTCCTTAACACTCTATACGGAACTATGTTTTCGTTGTTGTCTTCTGAGAATTCGTATTTCTTATCGGCTAAACGTCGCTTTCTGAACATGCTCAACTTCTCGCACTTCGTCTCGGCCTCCTCGACGAATTCGTATGCTTTTTCCGCATTGATTCTGTGCGTTTCGTTGAACCGGGACATGCTCTCGGCGGGGCGGCGGCGCGGGGAGCGCAGCGGCGGGCTGATGAGCGTGCGGATGGCGGGCGCGGGCCCCTCCCACTCCTCGAGCAGGCCGTGCGCCAGCGGCTGGATGCACAGCTCCTGCCCCGCCATGTCCAGCATCTGCACCGGCCGCGACAGCTGCGACGGCTCCACCTCGATGTCAGAAAAGTCCGCCAGAATGTTTTGTACGACGTTGTTCTGATACTTCGGAGACTGGAACGGCGCCGACGCGTCCGAGCCGGGCGTGCTTGGATTATTATCGAATGAATTTATTTCTACTCTATCTAAATATTTGCTATCGTCTATGACATCGTTTTTCTCCTGATCTGGCTTCACGAAATCTATCTCTAAAATGTGTATGAAGTCTGTGTAGATAATTATTTGATTCGAGTAAGCTAGCTGGACCACCGGTTCGTACATACTAGAGTCAGAGGTACAAAAGAACTTTGTGTGTATTGCAAAATTGTGTTCTAGGCACCTTTTACCCCAGTTCAGATCATCTGTAAAAAATTATTACAAAATTAATATACACATTTTTCTGGAAGATGTCTCTTAAGATATATGATTTAATCATTTAAGCCTTACCTTGATCTCTGGAATAAGCAGCACATTTTTTACAACCTAATCGAGGTACTCCAATTACACTGAGGTAGGATCGTTCTGAACATGAGTCGCTAAAAAGAACACAAATTGAATATTACTCAATTAATATATTCAATTCAATTTCCTCAATTCTGTTTCTAATCATTAAGCCATATTATTTTGCATGCTTGAGAAAGCTGGCAGTAAAATCTTCAAATATAGACCTGTATAAACAACTAAAATATATATTAACTTACGCAATTCCGTAGACAACTATTACACTAGGATTATGCTTCCACTGTGCCATAGAAATGGTCACTTTGCTGTCCACACAGTCATCCCCAAACAATGGTATGCTGTGAACAGGTTTGACTGTGCGACCCGGCACCCATGACAGGAAGTGTAACCTGAAGTCAACAGAACAAAAAACTACATTTGTACAAGGGTCACAAAAAAAGGTGTGAATTACTAAATTAAAAATTTAAATAAACTGTCAAGGTAATTTTATCAAATGCATATTGAGAGCATTTTAAGTCAAAACATTGATAATAACACAATTAGTACAAGTGAAATTATGCCATTTATTTTAAAAATGCTTAAATAACAAAACCCACCCACAAAAGTGAAAAGGACACTCAAAAATATGTCTTAAGCTAGATTACTAGATTAGCTTATGTCTTAACATAAACATCTATGTATTTGAGTGTGAATATAATCAAGCATAATAATTAAGTACCTATCTCTTTTAATTTGAATGTCACTATCTCAAACTTTATTTTTATATCAAATGGAAGCATAATAGGTATGTATTAATGAAATTGTTTGTTAAAACTGATAAGAGATCACAATGACAATCTATGAAGCAATAAAAATGTAAAAATAAATTGATCACAGCTTATCTTAAAAACACTTTGTTTACCTTTTATTAACATTATTCTAAATTACTCTGCAAATGTGACTTACGTGAATTTTGAGCTCTCTCTGAAGTAAACCTGTGTGTTGCAGCTATATGTAAAACTTAGCAGGAACTGTCCACATTGTGAGAAACCCATGAAAACATGTTCTCTGAGGTATGACATTGGCACTATGTCCATGAGGCAGAAGCGTAGTCTAGGTGGGATTTTGTCAAACACTTTTCGGCTCTTTTCATAAGACTTTTTTGATGTGTATCCAGAAATCTAGAAAATCAAAGAAACTCTATTGTATTTCTTACAGCACAAAAGTAACATAATCTAGACACGCGGTAGCGTGTCAAGCCAAGGTTCAAGAAACAGAACTGGCGAGCCGCACCGTGTGTAATATTACACGAACCATTTGGAACCACTTTTGAACCCCTCATAAATCAAAAATTATTTTACATAAACGTATCAAACTTGGCTCATATATTGTGACTTGCGAGATAAATATGTATTCTAAATTTCATAAGCTTATCTCAAACAGTTATTTAGATATTAATGTCCAAAATTCCTTAATTTTTATCATTGACTGACTGACAGATCAAAATTCTAACCCAGTTCCAAATGACCTAGAGAGTTAAAATTTGGTATGCAGATAGGTAATTAATAATAAATAAATTAAATATCTGGGACATTTCCACACACGGTCATCTGACCCCAAACTAAGCAGAGCTTGTACTATGGGCGTCAGAGACTGATATACGTACATGTATGTTTTTAAATGCATACTTAAATACATAATCACACCCAGACACGGAACAACCATCGATGTTCATGACACAAATATTTGTCCCGAGTGGGAATCGAACCCACTACTCTTGGAACCGCCAGCCAGGGTCACTAACCACTGTTCCACCGAGCCAGTCCAATTATATGAACACAAAGGAAAAAATAAAAAACTGGCAATTTTTTAATAATTAGGTTAGGTTCTATTATGAACGCCACCTAATTAGTGCCTGATAACGCCTATATACCGGGGAAGGTAGAGCACTAAGTATATATATTTAGGTCTACTTACTTATTTACAATTAAGAGTAGGTACTTATAGTCGGTTTTCATATTTATTACTTAGGGTAGGTACCTACATAAAGTCTAGTTTGAGTTTTGAATTTGTCCTTTTCAAAGGACCCACGGCGTTACGATGATATATACTTTTCTACAAAAAGTAATGATATCCAATCAAAAACATAAATGTGAAATGAGAGCCAAGTTCAATATTGCCTTGGTTGTTGACTTCAGCGACAAAAGAAGTGAGATCTAAATGGGTGCCAAGTTCAATGGTCAACCCAGAAATTTATTTATAAGTAACACTATAACATACCTATCATATCTTCTTATAACATAAGATAATGTATGGTGGTAGCCTATGAAGGTCTGTCTTGGCTAGTTTTCATAAATGAATTATAGCCGTCGCAAGTTCTAAGCCTACAAGTATTTGTCGGTTTTTATTTTATAATTCCGAAAATTTGGATTGTTGGTAGAAACTAGCAAGCGAACATAATAATACGTTGGTAGGTTTAGGCTGAAGTCAACAACCAAGGCAATATTGAACTTGGCTCTCATTTCACATTTATGTTTTTGATTGGATGTCTGAATTATAAGCAATAATATTTAACATATAATATGATTTCTGACAAGTACAAAGAGTGTTTACAACCACATCCAACTCAAAATATTATGTTTAATTAATAGGCAATCAGAAATATATGCAAACCAGCTCACATCACTTTACCCCATGGCTGGAATAAGTATTGGAATATTATGGATGTGAATAAAACTATATGAGAATAAGATACTTTATTACAATATGTTACAAATTTGAATT
This sequence comes from Maruca vitrata, assembly GCA_039566165.1. Taxonomy (NCBI): domain Eukaryota; kingdom Metazoa; phylum Arthropoda; class Insecta; order Lepidoptera; family Crambidae; genus Maruca; species Maruca vitrata. The sequence goes on from CM076917.1 coordinate 2,271,834, forward strand.
TATTGTAATGTAGGTTGTAGTAAAAAGACACACTGACAAAATCTCAAAATCTATATGAATATTATAACTAGACACATAGCTGTTGCAATTAGACAGATCTGGGCCCCAAATCAAACAATAGCAAACATATAGTCTGTTAACAGACTGTTGGTGCAATGTAAACAAAAGTGTGAGCTATTTTAAGATGAAGGTCATAGGGCAAGTTTTTTAATTTAAAGCATGCTAGAGGCCCTCAAATTTGAAATGCATTTCACTTGCATTCAAAGTACATATATAATACAAATCTAGACCCCAAAAATAATTCCTGTATTTGATTTGGTTATTTATTATTAAAAATATTGGCTTAAAGTTACAAATATTATTTATTTAGTAATGAGGTGCAGTTTGAAAAATATTGTTTAGAAATGTGTTCCTAACAGATCTGTAAAACTCGTTTAAGTGTTAGGTACGTTCGTTCGTCTTTATAGTATGTAATTGGTTAATATGTACCTTTCTTGAATAGTAAATTACATCTCCATTACATACATGTGAAATTGTAACTCATCGTGTTCACTTTAGAATACTACACTATATACACACTTTTAACTATTACTAGTGACTATTTCATTGAATAAATTAGTTGTGCGTAAACATAAATTGAACAATCGCAGAGCAAAATAAAATCCATTCCTAGACTCTAGCAGATAGAAACATTTCATTAGACTTTCATCCAATACTCACCTCTCTATTAAATAATTTATGCACAATATTGGTGTTATTATTCGATACATTTCTAAGAGTATTTGTATTTGCTTTGTCACATTCATTTTTAGTAAAAGAATTGTAATTTTCAAGTTCATCAGCAGAATCCATGTTCGTTTGTTTGACTGAATTTTATTTTGACATAAAAATCAATGCCGGCAACTTGAGAACGAAAATGTGTATCCACAGAGAAACATCAACTTATTTGAAGTTCGTGCGTATTATGTTTTGTTCCCATCCAATCCAACGCTAATATTTCTTTCTATTCTAATATAAAAACAAATTGTCAGTTGTCAGAACAGGTTGCTTTTGCTGTCATTTAGTTGCACCAACGTACTGCTCGTTTCAAAAAAAGAAATAAAAATTGCAATAACGACGATAAATATTTAAACACCTCGTTGTAAGCCAGTTCTTGATATCATTATCTAATAATGGAGCCCATGACTTTAGGCAGTCCTCCACACTCCCCTTCAGGAAGTCCAAATGTGGGATATTTGCCGCCTTTCCTTCTGGGAGAAATAAATCCACCAACAACTCCTCGCACTAATAGTTTATCGCCGACAAAGGGACGTGGTCTTGGTTTTGGTAAGTTGACTTGCATTTGTCACCAGAAGGTATATAGTACTTTTAAATTTAATTTAATTGAACAACCTCTTTTCTTTTAATAGGTTCGCCTACAAGTCCGACACATACGTCGACTCCAGACCAAAAAATGTTCAGACAAAGCATGTCAATGCACCAGCAAGCCATGTACAACCAACAAAATGCATATGCCAACATTCCAACTTCACCAAACATTTCATATTCAAGTAAACCAAATGGGCCTCCTATAGAAGATCTTTTTGACACAATTAAGAGCAATGAACCCAACAAATCTGCATACCAGGATCAAAGTTTTATGGGTTATGGAAACAACTCTATGATGCACAATTCATATGCTAATAACATAAATTCATCAGTTAACAACCAATCACTAGCATCGCCGTGGCAGGATGGTTGTCAGGAGCAGGATGAATATTGGGTCACAGTCTTTGGCTTTCCGCCGAATGCTGCAAATACTGTACTAGCTAGATTGAGCAATTGTGGTGCTATATTAGGTGAGTATTGTAATGAACTAAAAATCATATTCATATATGTCATGTCATAATCATATTTGCAATTATTACCAATTAAAATCAAGTTGAAATAAAAGAGAACTAGTTTAGATAGCTCTACTCAACTCAACTACTATTTTAAACGCAACTATCCTAGCTGCAGTTAAAAATATAAAAACAGAACTTCGAAAAAATCTTTAAAATGCTTCTCTGTAAAATTTGCAAAATGACAATATGTCTCTGTAGTAGATGAGCAAACTCTAATACTAGATTTCAAACATACAAGTTACGTCATCTTCCTGTGCTATGGTTTTAGATAAACACTATCCAACACCAGGCAACTGGGCACATGTGAGATTTGCAACAAGAGCTGAGAAAGAGAGGGCAATGGCACTCAATGGACGACAAGTACTGCCTGGAGTGATGGTGGGCATCATGGAGTGTAGGGAAGTGCCTAGGATGAGTGTGGCCAGCCCAGGGATCATGTCTCCAGAGAGGTACCTATAGTTTATAGTTACAATTGCAGAAACTATACTGGATTTGTAATTCAAGATCAAAAATCTACTACAAGGTTGCCACTGCAATAAAATATGTTTACAATAGTAAATTCTGTTTTTAAAAGTCAACCGTATATAACAAATTTATTGGTATTATTAATCCTATGTTTTTCAACAGTAATTTGAGTTATTTATATTCCTATAAATGCAAGACTACTTAATAAAAACGTTAACATCGGTAATTTTTGGTAACAAATCTGGTATTGTACTTGTAACACTTCAGGGGTTCATAACATTTAGTGCAATATTACACCAAGTTAAGAACAAACTCGGACGCAATAAAAATATTACATACATCATAACTTATCGGGAAAATATTGCATACCTGGCTTCATGGTTGTTAAATTTTAATATAGCCGCTATTTTTATCGGCCATGACACTACAATCTGCTAGGCTCAATACAATTTTGAGAACGTATAGTTTATTTCTAAATATGTGTTGCATTTAATTACTCAATATAAATGAACACTTTCACTTTACGAAACTATTATTTTATTGTTTTAGACAAACACCTTAACTATCAGTAAGTGATATTTAGTTTTATTTAGTAGTATTTATGTATGTAATAACATGCATACATAAAATCACCCCTTTTCCATGATGTTGGTATTAAATAAAATAAAGAAGTACCTATGTCGTAAAATAGTACAATACAACAACTCAAGTACAAATTTGATAACCTTTTCGTAAAAAGGTTGTCGAAACCTGAGATCATCACTTGACAGTGACATAAGTGACGTTACCACTTTTGACAGTGACGTATCTGTTGTAGTTTTTTTGATCTTGAATTACAAATCCGAGTATAGACATGTTGTTAAGACAATCTTTTTATAATTTTAGAAGACATGGAACTACCATGTGATTACATGATGTCAAACATGTAATTTGAAGGAAGATTTCAATATGTATAGCTGACAATTTCAGTTCCAGATTTTTTCAGACCTAAACATAATGTAACACTAAACCCGATAGATAGTATTATCTAATGTCATAAACTTTAAAATTTAGCCCAAATTAAAGCAGATTGTATTCTTTTCCAGGCCCATGTCTGGAGCACGCTCGTTGTGTCCCACACCCATACCGTCCGCCCCCGTACCTCAGCGATCCAGTGGTCTGATCTCAAAAGCTTTGGACTATGTCTTAGGCTGGTGACAAATACCCTACAGAGAAGTTGTTAGCAAATCATCAAGGAAAAGTGACTTGAAATTGTCTAAAATGTTTACAAAAGCGAATAAGAAATATGATAACTTCCAATAATTGAAATATTAATAAAATTATGTCTCCAATAAAAAAAACAACAGACTTACTTTTAGTTCTATTATATTTTTTATTTTTATTACATATTACAATACAAAATCCTTAACAATATAGAGATTTTTTGTTTCATTTGCTGATTTATCATTTATCAAATTACAGTATTTAAGAAACAAATAATTACCAATTTTCAGCTGTGAATTGATGATCAAGTGATTTAATGTAAGTGTAGTTAGTTAGACAATATATTTACTTATAATTAATTAAAGATGTCCATATTATGCAGATGGTTTGTCTAATATTGAGTTTATTTTATTTGAATATGCATGTTAACATAAAAGTAATCTCTATTCCTGTAACTATTTTCCTATAAGATTTTCATTGAGTAGGTACCTAAATAAAACTCGTCCTATAAATAAATTTATCTGCAAGTACTCTGGTTAAGCCAGGAATAATGGTGTTCTTTAGTATAAAAAAAAAACTTAATTGGGAAAAGGATGAACAGATAATTAAATAATTATTTATGTACAATATTTCATATATTTTCAAATATACTTTTTAGGGTTCCGTACCTAAGGGGTAAAAATGGGACCCTATCTGTCTGTCTACAAGCTGTATCTCATTAACCGTTCTAATTCAAAATACTAAAAATTTAAAAAGAGTTTTTTTTTACATAATTGGTACGGAACCTGTACGAAGTCCGACTTGCACTTGGCCGGTTTTTTAATTCATCATTGTGAAACTACCCACGCAGACAAAGAATGGGATTGAAATGGTAGCTTGTACTCCTCGGCACAGAGTTGGTAATGTCAGCAAACTAATAAACAAATTATATTGATTTATAACTCATATTGAAAAGACTCTTGATATCTATATTAAATCATTACCTATTTTATTACTCAAAATTATATTCATTTTAATATGCTACAGGTGGTACAAAAATGTGTCAACATGGAATGGTTCAACAATTATAATTTAACCATATGATTTACAAGTTATAAAGATTTATTATTTGTAATCAGTACCAGCAAGAATGAGTATAGATTTTATATCTGCGCAGGTTGTAAGACATTTTTGAGAAATATATATTACAAATAATCATTAAGCCTCATGTTTTTAATAACAAAGGCTGACAAAGCATCCACCAGTCAACATCATCATACACATATATCAAAAATAACTTTATTACTCTTCCATATATGCAGCGATTTTAATGGCCACAGCTCAATCATGTTGATATGATTCAGCAAAACTTTTAGTCGGAGTCATGTCTATCATACAAATGCATCTAAGCTATATATTTTCAACATGTTTATGTGATGCATACGGGTGGATGCTGTGCACAGCATTTGATGGGCATTTCTTAAAAATTATAAAAACGGGTCTAGTCTTAACCTACACCAAGAACATACAGGGTTTGAGATGCTTATGATCCAAAAGTATGAACAGACAACTATAATCTGCTTCAATGAATATGGTTTTGCGTCATTAACCATAATGCTTATACACAAATAAAAGGAATAAAGAACACCATTAATCAATAAATTAATTAATGTCATTACATAAAGTCTATTCACTAACAAATTAATTCACTTTGGTTGTTCTATAGTAGCATTGGCAAGGTCTGTCATCTTGGGATACTTTATGTTGTGCTTGTCTAGCTCACTCTGAGACCATAAGATCATTCTTAGGAGACTGCACAGCTTAGGATTGGTGTACTCTTGATTCTCCATCTTCAGAATTGCAGCATTTAATTCACTAGCGATCTGTAAGAATTTTGATTAGTATTTGAATGTGTTTTATCTGGAAACATTTGTAGAGATAGTGACTTCTTTTGTGCAATAAAGAGTGGCAATAGTAGCAAATAAGAAGTAAGAGTATCGCGTGTAGACACATATAATATAGCTTTTAACATAATTGAACCCAAAAGTCTAAAATCGTAAGTATCAATAGTAGTACCAACTAATTAATAATGACACAGGTATAATGGGGCCCAGACTCATTTTGGGTTGTTATGATAATTTAGTTTGATAGTTATAATGATGATGATGATGAGTTATGATTATGAATTCATTAATGTTATTCATCAAGATTAGAAGAAAGTGACATCAAGAGTAAAGCTCTTAAATTAGATAGATCTGTACTATAAATGAATAGTAATGAGAAATGGGCAAACCAACCTTCTGACTATGTGATGGCAGCAACAGATCAGCGAATGGTGAGGTGTGTGGGTCTGGGAATGCTAACAGGGCAAGGGAGCGCTCCAGCTCGGTGAGGGCGTTGCTGTCGTTGGCGCCGGCCTCTGCAAGTGTGGCGCTTGCGAATGCTAAAGCCTCCTCTGCGCGGCCCGCTCGAATGAGCTCTAAAAGCTGCAATTGCTGTAATGACCAATAAAAACACAGGTGAGTAGTTGATAATGAAACAAAAAAGTAGATACAGTTTTAAGACCAAAATTCACTTGCAACATTGATTGGTTCTACCCAGACAACATTTAGAATGAGTAGCTGTGTATGTGCAACAATCTTTATCATGTCTTTGAACTTGTTTGTTTGAACCCGCTAATCTCAGGAACTACTAGTTAAATTGAAAAATTATTTTGGTGTTGCATAGACCATTTATCAAGGAAGGCTTTAGGCTAAATAACACCATGTTGCAGCCAATAGGAGCAAATAAACAATGGAACATGTGTAAACACTGGGGGGGAAATGCTGACATAGTCACTGGCACATCTAGTAATGAATAATATTAAAGTGTGTTAAAAACTTCCCACTTTCAATCCCTTGAATATATAGCTTACAGATCCTGGTTCTGCAGACTAGTATTCTGCTGTCATGTATAAAAAGGGTGCATTTAACATTTTTATATAAATTTTGTTGTACATAATTGTAGTGATTCAGAATCTCCTTTTTTTGCTGATTCAGTGTTTTTATTTACAATTTACACCATTATTAGGTAAAATAAAACTCTAAAATGTTAAGGTTTACCTGTAAATGGAAATATAAGTATCTATCATTATCCAATAGCTCAGGATGGAGTGCATTGACCATCGCAATGGCCTCCGGGATGCGGCCGCCCTGCACTGCCTCGCGGATCATGATGCGCTCGTCGAGCGAGCTGCACAGCGCGGGTTCCTGCAGCCCCGCCTCCTGCTGGAACTTCAGGGCTGCCTCTTTGAAGCCTTCTAAACACACAATGACAAAGAACACTTAAAAATTACATTTGCTATGACAAAATGTTTTTTTACTAGCCAAATTTACCTGTGACTTGCCGCCTTTGAACTGCTTCTACTTTTATTATTATTTTACAGATTAGAGATGGTAAATAAGAAACGTTTTGTTGTAAATATTATTATGCCATATAAATACAAAAAATTACAAGTTCTTTGTGATGCTGTCTCAAATTAAACCCGAAAATAACACGTGCAAATTGGTTCTCACTTATGTAATGAATATAAAGTGCCTAAGTAGAGGATGATATTGATAATAATGATATTTTATTGAAATAAATAGTAACCCACTCGACATACCTGTAACTAAATAATTCATTATGAGCATGTTCATATCTGTTCTGGATATTCTTCGGTCTTCTTTATCGTAACCATCAGTTGTTATATTGGAAGAAGAATTATTCAAACTCATTTTCAATTATTTTTATTAAAGAAAATAAAAATATTTAGAACCAAATGACACAAAGCGAAGCAATGACAGTCAGTGGACATGGAAAGTCATCTGCTGTCAAAAAGATCTATGTTTTTTTAAAAATTTAACTACTTCGGCTACTGAGTCATACAGATCATTGAATGTTTGTGTTTTTACTCAAACGTAGCTTTTGTTTTTTTCGCATTATCAATTTTGTTGATTGATAGAGGAAGCACATTAGAAAGAAAAAAAGAAAGAAAGAAAACATTTATTGATCATAAATAAGAAAAAAAAATACAAAACTATTACAAAACATATACAAATATTATTTATGATCAAAAGGTTCTGCCTCAGCATGCGCCGCATTAGCTAAGCAATCCTGAAAAATGATTTAAGTTTACCAAGCTTGTTTATTACTATGGGAAATAATGGGAAGACGGTCGCGAGGCACCCCTGTCCAGGAAGGCGAATTTTAAGTAGACGTTTAAAAATTTCACAGAATATTTACTTGTATAAATAAATATTTCACAGACACGGAACAAACACCGATGTTTATCACACAAATATTTGTCCCAAGTGGGAATCGAACCCACGACTCTTGGAACCGTAGGTAATGAACCTGGGTCACTAACCACTGTTCTACAGAGCCAATCAATATTTACTTATTTGTAAATTATCTTTAAGAAAAATAATTAAACAATAACAAAGTAAAAATTAACGGCGGGCTCTTATACAAAGAATGTAATTTTTAAGAAATTTTTACCATGCACAAATCCTGATTTGCTATTATAGACGACGGAACCGCACTTGCACTTGGCCGGTTTTTTTTTATACAAACCTTGCGGTTCCCCCCTAGCTCAACTTCCGGTCACTTCACTTTACCCCCTTAATACAACTCGTGCTTACACCCTAAAACGACTGAACTGATGAACTTTGCAAGAAAGAAAATTATTTATTCAGGATCTAAATAAAATCGGTAACATTTAATTTATCTGTAACTCTTTTTTTCCCCACAACGAATTTAGACCAGCCCCCATATTAAGATTTGTAACGAACGATGTCTGATCGTTATTGGACGGTGTGTACTTTCTGCCCGTCCTCCTTTGATACACAAACAGCAGTGAAAGAAAAGACAAGTCATGTTTCGTGTCGCGGCGGGAGGGCTAGGTGATGATTATTATAAACTACTTCCCACTTTTTTTCCAATTTGTCCCCTTCGAGGTCACTTGGAACTTCAAGTAGATGGATATGGGACAGTTAAAAGTTAACACAAATATTGGGCAGATTGACTATTTTTAGACAAGAGTGGTAGTGGATCTTAAAAGGGACAAAGTTTACAGGGGAGAAATGGGATAACCCCTACTTCCTTGCGCAAATCGGGATAACGGTGTTAAATAAAAAAATGTTCTACATAGGTGTTTAGCTAATTTATTTTCAGTTCTTAAACGCCAATAACCTACTAATAATGAGCTGATAATACAATTTAAAAAAAATCCTATCCTAATTTTTATTGAATAATGCTTGGTAACAAATTATATTCCTTTCGTATTCAATAAAAAGTTACAACTAAACAAGAATATAAAACAACTCTCAATGATGCACAGTGTCTCCGGCCGCGCAGGCCTGGCCGGGCACACCCCATGCACATCACCGAGATGAATAACTTAAAAATTTAAATAAAGCTAATTAATCATTTCCTAATAAGCCATGGATGTATCAGTAAGTGAGTAAATTTTGAAGAAAAAAGTACTGTATTTTTTTATTTGAATAAGTTTGTTAATCGTAAATATAGAGATACATTGGTATAGAATAGTGCTAGATGTTTCCAAAGGGCTGATACTCGAGGCCGTCTTGTCAGAACACGCGCGGGCGCTAGCGCACCCTCGGCATGTGCCTATACCCGTCGGGATCCCTGCGCTGACAGAACATAGCCAGATCTAATTCTCTTTATCGCTCGTCTGACTGGCGCAGGCTCCTGTTGGGTGTAGACACATACTAGACAAAGAAAAAATATAATTTAATAACTATAACTATAATTCGACAGTACTAAAAAAGTAAATTAAATATAATCAATCAAAATTATGGCTAAATAGTTAGCAAAAAACTTTTGAGGATATTGATTTCTTAACAGGCACTCTGTGTGATTTGTGTTAGAATCTAAGTTACTACAGGTTCTTCACATTATCTTTAGAAAATATACAAAATACAAGTAGACACTTGGCTTCTCGTCTGTGTACATGTAAACATTTGTTAACAAACCCGTTTATACGAAATATGGCCAAAACCAAACCTTGACAAGTTTCAGCCATTGCTGTCTCACTCCAGTATGTCGATCCTCAGTCTATGAACACAATTATCCAGCGAACCTTATCTAAAGCATTATAAGCTAAATTATGTGTATGTGGCATGAACAAACAGTGGGATTTATCCAAGACCATATTACGGCAGCACTGTCAATTCATTAGCAAGCACAATCAATTTGGTTGGAATCAAAAATGGTCAAACATTGTTACATTCCATAATACTGTCGACTATAAAGGGTGAGTAGAAATGTAATTTGTAAAAGGATCCGCCACAATATCAACGATGGATAAATCCCACTAGCAATCACAAGTTGTTGATTTTATAGGATACTCTCTCCCCGCATATAATATTCACATATACCAAAATATGTTTGTCTTGATATATTTGCAGTATTATACCGCGCCGCCGACTCCCATGCCGTTATTAGGACAGATCTGAAATAATAGAGATAAAAGTTATTACAGAACATTTTTCGTTTATTATATACTTTACTCAGAAACATTTAAACTTAGCAATAAAAAAGTATAATACTGTATTTACAACGACTACTTATATAAATAACTATCAAGACACAGAAAAAACACTGATGTTAATTATACAAGTATTTGTCGCGGGCGGGTAATAGAACAAATGGTTTCACGGCTCAATGGCTCCTCCGCAATTTCGGTGATAATAACGAGGCTAGGCTACGCTAAGCCATCATTATAAGTAGAGTTAGAACAAAAAGGAAGCTACAGGGGCTCTACAGGATTAGCCACCGGGGCAGTCAATTGATATGTTGGACTTACAGCTGGGGACGAGGTCCTGGTGCATGTGGTGCTCGGCCTCCATGCCGTGCGGCATGCACGTGGCGGGCGGGGGCCGGCGCTGCACCTGCGGCGGGACGATATGTTTCAATAAATAATCACGTCGATAGGTCTCATTTTTCTTCAGTCTATGGGAAAGTCTGCTTAAAATACATACTTTGTCTTCAAGTGGAAAGTAAAAACTAGTTTGTTTTATTAATATTAATTAATTAATTAATGGACATAATTTATAAGTTACCTTTAAAGTCGTAAGGCCCAGAAAACCAGACACAATAGAAAATCCATTGTGTCTATCTCATGTTAGGACATTGGGCCTTACGAGGTTAAAGCAAATATTGGCATTGACTGCTCTTACAAAGCTACAGTGAGGTAATGTCTCCATACTGGAGATGCGCAAATCATGTCCGGAACTGGATCAGACATCGTTCCTGGAACGATTTAGGTCCGAAACTACACAATTCTTCTCCGTACCTGATCGAGGTTGAAGCGCACGAAGGCCTCGTACTGCTCAGCGAGCTTGGTGCTGAGCGCCGTCTCGTACTCCGCGCGCAGCGCCGCCTCCTGCTCACGCAGCATCCGCTCGCAGATCATGCGCACCTGCCCACAGATAACTCTCGTCAAAATATATATTTACTTCGTCTTATTCTTATAGTATGGTTGATAAACAACCTGGTGTCAGAGTTTTTAAATAGGCCTCTGACATGGCTTCACACACCGTTGAAAGATTTCTCAGGTGTGCTGGTTTCCTCACGATGTTTTCCTTCACTGTTAAAGCGTCAAATGCTGTCGTAATATTTTCTTCCTAACTGACTTACTGAATTGGACGAGGCCTTCGCCCAGCAGTGGGACATAACAGGGTAGATAATAAAAAACTGACTTATGATGATGGCTTGGAGTAGCTATGTCATCATCACTGGTCTTGAAGGGGAGCGGATGGCTCTCACCCCTAAACGCGTCAAAATACCATACACATTGGATTCCATCATAAGTTAAATTTGTGTTAATAACAAGAAGGTATGTATGCTTAACATATCTTCTGGTTACCAACACAAATGTTTTATGTTCATACTGTAATAGCAAAAGATGCAGCCAAACACATAGTATTATTTATATGGGCGACTGATGCCAATAGAGATCAGCCAACTGAACAGGTGTGTGTTTGCAAACACAAGTGTACTCTGTGTTTCCTCACCATAATAGGTCAGTGAGACGGCAAACCGACACGAACGACAGCCACAGGACCATAGGCTAAACATTTTATCAGAAGTTACCTTCCTTCCTGACTCTGGTCTGAGTGATTTTTGAACAGAAAATCGACATAAATTTGGTCTGACTCGGCACCCTACCCCTCGGCGATCCTTATCCAGATCCTAACACATGCCACCAATAGACTAAAACTGTCAAGTAATTAACACAAGAGTAATCATAATCATATAAACCAAAACTTATCCCATGCTGGACTAACTGCTGCTTATTTTTTCTTTTACAAACAAAGTCATAAACAGTCATCATCATCATCAGCCCATATACATCCCCACTGCTGGGGCATGGACCTACCCTAAACTAGGTCGTCAACGACGCTGCCCAAGCGCGGGTTGGTTGACTATTACAACAGTCTTATTATTACGGTAAAAACAACTTAGTTGCTGTTTAATCAGTAGTCAGTGATAGGTAAGCTAAAGTTCATGACCCTCTTAACAAGTAAATTGGTTTATAAGTATGGAGGAGGCCACATAATGTCTGTTCAGAAGATATGATAAGTTTTTAACGGTCAATTGCAGAACAATTTTTTTTTAGTTATGGTGCCTGTCTATAATTTAGTCAGTCAATAACTGCAACTAACAATGTGGTTGGTATTATTATTATTATTATTAAGGGCTTTATCTGTATTAGTTTTACTTTTCAAATGAGTTGGTTGGTCTCTTTTTTAATTGGCTGACTATGCTCCTAGCCTCATGGCTTAGCCTTGTCACCATCACTGGACTTGCAGGGAGCGGGTGGCTCCAGTATGGCAGCAGTGAGGAACTTTAACCAATACATTTTTAGCAAATCTGTAGTGTATCACTATTTCTTAGTTTCTCCGCTCCGCAGCCTCGCTCATATCCAGTGGACAGACAGCCTAAAGGTAGATCTCTTGTCAAAGCTCCACGGTACGTACCTGTTTGAAAGTGAAGAGCGCGCGGTTGTGGACCTTCTGCGAGTTATGCGAGGAGCGGTGCGGGGGCGAGCAGTCCCCCTCGCTGCCGCTGGACGAGGAGCACGAGGCCGCCGCGCCCGACGCCAGGCGCAGCTGTCGCCGCCGCTGCAGCCGTTTGATCTCGTCACATATCTCTTGTGCCATGCGCTCTGAGATAAAAAAAAAAAACAATGTGAAGCTCAATCACTTGGACACTTATGATGGAATGGGAGGTCCGTGGCTACTGCGTGAGCCGGCGTCGGCAGGGTGCCGGTCTAATTCCTTGCCATCAGATATGTTGAAGCGTAAAGCAATCATATATGGTAGAATAATGTCAAATACGTCAAGAAAATGATATTTACAGAACCCTGGTTCTGAAAATAGCCCAAGAATACCCTGGTATGGTATCATATTCCCATACTGCAAGGAGCTGCTGATAAAAAATTTCGGATTTTACAAATATTTAGAATATTATTACAATTTAATTTAGAATATTCAATAATAAAGTACAATAGTATGTTGCAAGTTAAAGGTAGTAAGTAACTTATACCCACCATGGTAGGGTAACCACCATGCTATTATGTGTGCTTTTTAAATTTATTCAGTTTTTTTTTTCATTAGAATAATAAGTAACTACAATAGTATCTTCAAAGTTGTATACAATAACACAAATGGTTGTAGGGTATTTATGGGTAATATAGTAAGCCTAAATTGTCATAGGAATATTAAATGAAATTGTAAATTTGTAAGACTTCTTAATATTTCATACCTATTTATTTTAAGATTTAATAAAATCTTGGTTTGTAGTGGCAAAATGGCTTTTACTATTATTACAAATTTGGCTAAAAAGTAAGTGAAGTACATTGTATTTGTTAGATATTATTTATAAAAAAAATAAAATTGAATACTGATCCATAAACATAGCATTACAAAAAAGAGTATTTATAAATTTTCATTAACCATATCAAAAAGGCTATACTTTTGAGAGCTCAGCTATAGTATAGCAACAGGATTAATTTTGCTAAGAGTTTTCATTCAAAACTCATACTAATAAAAAAGAATCATAACAAGCTTTAATAAGGGATAAAGTAGACAATACTTTGTGTAAGTAATTATTCTTTTTGCTTGTAGCAAGCTACATTGGCGGTGACCTTAGACACACCCAGTATAGAAAAAAGTTAATTACACCATTTTCCTAGTTTCAACCTTAATATTCTATTTTCAATGAAAGTTTATTCATAGAACCTACAATTATCTACCTACTTTAAGCAATTACAGTCATTATGGTAACAAACCCCTTTAATTACAGAATTATTTCCAATATTGTGAACATTTGTGAACCAATAAATAAATTACAATGAATTAATTTGATTAAGGCAGCAGTTAGTGTCAGCAATAAGAGCTGAATAATATACACAACACCCACCCTTCTGAATAATGCTAGATCTCAGTACAAAATATAATGTGTACCTACTCTTACAGTAAACATACTTGGTTCACACTTGTGAGTCAACAAGTGTAACTGAACATAAATATAAATAAGTGTTTTCACTTGTATGGTTTTTTTATATTAATTTTAACCTATTACTAAATGATATATTTTTGAAATAAATTATTTCACAACTTCATATTTTATTAGTTCTTCAAAAAACAGCTGTTGTTGAGTAAACCATTTTATGACTATTGCCATTGTTTTCTATTGTGTTTCAGACTTAACAAAAATAACTCCAACAAAGAGATTAGTACAGGACATCAATAAGTTTTGATGAAAAATAAAGGATGGATTAATGTGTTAAACTTAAATAAAAATGAAAGACCTAAATTATTACATCTATATTTGTTTCTACTAAACAATTCACTGAAATGTCTATTCAACAACCTGTTGACCTTTATTAAAATTGATGGTTAACAAAATTTAACTGTTTGAAGTTTATACAGAAACATACTGCCCTATGGAGGTCATACAAAACCTGCTTAGTATTGATGATACAAAAAACAACACTATGCATTGAATTAATTCTTGCAATTCAGTAAGTGACATCAGCTCAAACAAATATTATAAACAAAGACTACTTTCGTCACCATGTATCATCAAATTTTCACTTAGAGTGCATTAATTGACACCATGACCATGGTAATACCTAATACGCAAAAAAAACTGTGGGTAGCGACAAAACATTGCATCCCACATTTTATGTCATTGTCAGAACTAAACCCAAAGTTTAAAAGTACCTACGATGGATGGTTGCAAAAGAAAAACAACAAAAGGCAAAGCAAAAAAACCCACCCAACGGTCTTCACGCATCGTCTATCTCTCTCTAACGCGATAAAAATATTCATGATATCGCAGAAACAATGGTTAGAATTACAGCTGTTAATTAGCTTTTACAAATCCTTACTTGTATTCATCACCAAAAATAAAACGTAAAGTGATATCTGACGCACTATCCGTTAAACGTATAAACTTAGTAAAAATAAACAAACCTGGGGTCAGTTTTGCAGGTGCAGTAACAGACTCTCCAAATGTTGAGGGTCTACTTTCAGTCATTTTGATTCCAGGGCTTGTACTGGAGCTAGCTGCAAACGGAGCACATCTTCGCCTTTTAGCAGGCATCTGGGACATGGATTCCCAGTCCAAATTTCTTTTAAGCGTAGCACACGCCATTTTCTTTTTACGCCCAGCGAATGTCCTCTAACTACTCGATACAATGTTTGGAATTTCGACTTTTGTCACAGGCTTAACAAAACAAAAATAATATTACAACACAATATATACTGGCGATTTAATTTAAAAATACTTATTTATAAACTAATAACTAAAAGGATTTCTACAAATATTCGAGATTATTTGTAGCTATTCAACTCGGCTCACTTCTAATTCCAAAATCCGGCAGCAAACACTTTTCACTCCATTCAATTTATTTTGACATTTTGTTGTTATACAAGAGTACCAACTTACAGAAAAAAGCAACCATAAACAATAAATTCTATTAAACCTATAACGCACTTACATAAAACTCGACATTCTATTTTATTTTATATTATATTATTATGCTTATTTCTAATGTAAATTGAATTTGTAACCATTTTATATAAAATTATATTTAATTTATGTTTGTACCCATTGTGAAGTTTTTGTAGAAAGAAATATTATTTTTTTTATTTTATTGTGTGCACCTATTTTAGAAAAGATGAGAAGTGCAAGGTTAGCTTGGTACGGACATGTTATGAGGAGGGAAGAAAGCCATGTGACTAGAAGAGTAATGCGTATGAATGTCAATGGACGTAATGGTAGAGGAAGGCCGAAGAAGACATGGATGGATTGCGTGAGAGATGATATGGGAGTGAAAGGAGTAGACACAGAGCTGACGAATGATAGGCCCGAGTGGAAGAAATACACATGTTGCGCGACTCCACTTAGCGTGGGACAAGGGCAGGAGAATGATGATGTGTGTTATCGTTTGATCACTCGTACTGCAGTTTTGATTTAAAGTTCGGGATCGGACAGCCTATTTAATTTATGTCTCTCTCCTATGCAACGACAAAGGAATTAGTAATTGCCCTAATGTGACAAACAAGATCACCGAGTTTTCCGTGTATCCGAACGTTCTAAACTATACGAACATACGCCCAAGGCCATAACACAAAAAAGAACAACTTCAAATTCAATTGACGTTCATTCATAAATACTGACGGAAGGTGTCTGTCAGACCTTGGGAAAAATTGTTTTGATTCAATCTCTAGAGTGAGTCATCAGATAAAAGTGTTATTTTACCAATTTATTTAGGCTTTTTCACTTTCAGGTGATCAAAATATTCGAGGCTTTGTGCCTGTGTACTTGTGTAAACCGTTTTATAAAGCCGTCAAACTGGGGAACGAAATGTCATCGTCTGCAATGGAAAGTATCCTTTTTACAAAATGAGTCACATAGAATAGAATATTTTAAGACTATTTACACCAAATTAAGTCTACTTGTAGCTGGTAGCTCCACTGCTTAGTATTATTTTGTTCCTAATTCTTTACTAATTATATCATTTTGCAATCGAATTCAATTACGAAATTAAACATTTTATAACATAACGTTATTCAAATACAAAAATGCCTCACTCACCTTAACAGCACTCACTTTTCTAGGATGTTCCTATTATTCCCAAACTTCATTTTATTTGTACTGACTTAAAATGAAATGTTCATTTGCATCTATAACTTTTTATAATATTGAAGTTCATTGTTGTCTATGTCTGATACTACTTTAATATGAATAACAACCTTAATTTATTATGTCAGAGCATCTATTTAATTTAAAATTTGCTGTAAAAGAGTTAGAGCGAAATTCAAAAAAATGTGAAAAAGAAGAAAAATTGGAAAAAGAGAAAGCCAAAAAGGCAATACAGAAAAATAACATGGAGGGAGCACGAATACATGCTGAGAATGCAATTCGACAGAAAAATCAAGCATTGAATTACCTACGGATGTCGGCCCGGGTGGACGCAGTGTCCAGCAGAGTGCAGACTGCACTCACAACGAGAAAGGTGAATGTTTTTTCTGTCAAAATAAATTCAATTGATAAATCAATTGATACTCTCAGCATCTAGACTATTGGTTATGAAACAATTATATTATAAATAACAAAAGGCGTGCCTTTAGGGAGGCCTATGTCCAGCAGTGGACAGGAATGGACTGATGATGATGATGATGATGATGAAACAAAAGGCAGATATGTTATAAGCACACACTTTGTGTACCTTGTGTTATTATTTATTTTGCATGCTTTTTCTAATCCTTTGTTTCTTTTTCCTTGAAATGTCTGAAATTGGGTACTTACAAAGATGACATTACATAAAAATAATTTGCAACTGCCATTTGATTGCATGTGACAATCAATAATATTGATTTTTGTCTCTTAGATTTGTCTTGATAAAAATCATTGTTTCCTTGCAGGTCACAAACTCTATGGCAGGTGTGGTGAAAGCAATGGATGCTGCAATGAAGTCAATGAATTTAGAGAAGATTTCTGGACTGATGGACAAGTTCGAGAGTCAATTTGAGGACTTGGATGTTCAGTCCTCCTACATGGAGAATGCTATGTCACAAACAACTACCACAACGGTCCCTCAGGGTGATGTCGATCAATTATTGCAGCAAGTTGCGGATGAAGCTGGGTATGTTATCACTTTATGCTTATTTGTACATATTTCATATGATAGGCACTTCAAAGGAGTATCTGCCTTGTTGGTCTATTGGTAGCAAGTGCTGCGTAAGGACCAAGAGGTCCCCGGTTCGAACCGGACTCAAAGTCCAGGGTTGGGCAAAATTTGTGAGTTACTCTGCCTGGAGTTAGGAAGTTGGCAGTTGAACGCCCGTGCCTCGGAAAGCACGTTAAGCCGGTGGTCCTGCACCCAATCTCTCATTGGTCATGTCAGATTGTATGTCTCACTGAATTATGAGAGTAAGGGAATAGAGAGTGCACTTGTGTTTGCGCGCACACTTGTGCACTATAATATGTCCTGCACACTTGGTTGATCTCAATTGAGATCGGCCGCCATGCCTGAAATCGGTCGGACGCCTTCCTTCATAGGAGTCATAGCTATCTACTGCATGTGACACATGATACAAGAGGATTGTCATCACTAAATATCAATATGCTCTTTTCCAGTTTGGAGCTTAACATGGAGCTGCCAACAGGAGTACCAAGCACATCTGTGGGGACTGCAACAGTGGTGTCCCAGGAGCAAGATGAGCTTACACAGAGACTGGCCCGGCTCAGGCAGGCTGAGTAATGATGGATTAATGAGTAATGTTGTATAAATAACAGTGCTGATTTCTATTACACTAGTATACTGGTTTTGTATTGATAGATTATTCTACAAGTGTAATCATTTTCATTCTTGTGATACATTTGAATAGAATAAACATTTATTTAGCCCAAATAATAATACACAAAATTACACTTTGGAGAAAACTTAAACTAATCTTATGTGCTTTAACCACCCACCCAGCATTGTGTCTTGATTCCTGTGGGGTAATAGATGGTAACAACAACATAATTTTATACACAGAATAACATTTTTAGCATAATTGGATGTTATCTGCTAAACTGACTAGAGTAGGAAATACCCACTGAAGACCAAATCTGTACCTAAGAAAGCAAAGCTTTTAACATGATCAGTGTTATTATATAATGTTCTTACTGTGCATGATAAAATAAATCATAAAATACAAATGTTTGATTTATTAATTCTGTTATTAATTCTGTTATAAAAAGCAGGAAGAAAAGGAAACTGAACCTGTCACTGTCCCCGCCGTCTCAAGAACTTGGTGAAACCAGCCAGGTAAATAAAGAAAAGCCTTATGTAAAAAGGCACCGCAACCACCACCGATCGTAGTTGAAAATGTCAAGGACTACCAAAAGTTCTATGATTTTTTGCTAAGCGGGGAAATTGACAAAAACTCATTTGTGGTGAAAATGATGAATGGGGAAAATGTCAAAATAAACGCCCGTAATGGGGACTCGTACAGAGCTATTACCAAGCTTTTGTTACAAAACAATTGCCTCTGGTACTCTTATGAGAACAAACAGGACCGCCAATTAGAGTGATAGCAAAAAACCTACACTCTTCGTGCCTGCCTGATAGGATTGTTGACGATCTAGCAGCCAAGGGATACAAAATTGAAAATGCCGTCAACAAGCTCAGTTGGAAGACCAAAGAGCCCCTTAACATGTTTATGCTCTCGTTCCAAAAGGACGAAGACATAAACAAGATTTACGAAATTAAATTCATATTAGGCTGTAAAATAGACATACAACCTTTAAAAACATCAAAACTGATCCCACAGTGTAAAAGGTGCCAAGCATATGGGCATACTCAAAGATACTGCTCTAAGGAACCCCGGTGTGTTAAGTGCACTGGTAAACACCTTAGTAGGGATTGTAATAAATCAGCAGAGGAGAAACCTAAATGTGTCCACTGTGGGGAACCACATCCTGCCAGCTACAGAGGATGCGTAGTAGCGAAGAGCTGCAAAGCATCAAAAACAAATTAAATAAAAAGTCCCATCAAATGTTCAAGTCTCTAACAAAAAGACAGTGCCATCTAAACGTGTGTCAGAGAATATATCTTATGCACAAATAACTAAACCACTCAAGTTATCGTCGATGCCTCCTAAAAGAGATGTTGCAAAGATGCCGGTTACAGAAACTGAGCAAACAAGTGAAAAGTTGACTTCAAATTCTAAGATAGACACCATCTTGAGTCTCCTGACTTCGTTTGATCAACGATTAAAGAAGATAGAACAAAGCAACAAAAATGCTATTTCTCAAAAATCTAAATCAAAATGAATAGCATTAAAATCATGGCTTGAACGCTAATGGACTCTTGCAGCATCAAGATGAACTACAAGTAGTCCTAAAAACAGAAAAAATCGACGTATGCCTCATCTCTGAAACACACTTTACCAGAGAGTCTCATATTCGGTTTGATGGGTATAAAATCTATCACGCGCTGCATCCTGATAACACAGCTAGAGGGGGTAGCGCCGTCATAATAAAAGATAATATCTCTCATTTTGAGCAACATAAATGCGTAGAACAATGCATACAGGCTGTGGCAGTTTGTGTCAGGAGTAAAAGTTATCCTGTTAACATATCCTCCATCTACTGTCCACCGAGATACTCATTAAAATCTGAACAATATACAAAATTATTAGAAAAATTTGGTAACCGATTTGTGCTTGGAGGCGACTTTAATGCCAAAAATACGTTATGGGGATCCAGACTAACAACAACGAAAGGAAGAGAATTGATGACTGCTATAAGAGAAATGAAATGTGACGTCATTTCTACAGGGAAACCCACTTATTGGCCAACAGACCCTCAAAAGATACCAGACTTAATTGACTTTTTCATATATAAAAACATAGCATCAGCATTTTTACACATTCAGGAGGGATATGACATGAGCTCTGATCACTCACCTATTGTTTTAACGCTAAATGACACTGCAATACTAAGAAAAGGGAACCCCACTCTAGTTAATAATAAAACTGACTGGGAAAGTTTTCAAAGAGATCTTGATGCCTGTATCAACCTTAAGGTTTCACTGAAAACTCCTCAGCAATTAGACTTGGATGTTATTAAACTTACAAGAGACATTCAGCAAAGTGCATGGAAAAATACACCTGAGTTAAAACAAACACCAAAAGGAAACAGCTATCCGAGAGAAATAAGGAATCTAATTGCTGAAAAGAGGCAGCAGAGGCGACGATGGCAGCAATCTAGATTTCCAGCAGACAAAACCTTGTTAAACAACCTTAGCCAACAGCTTAAAAGGACTATTCAAAAATATAATAACGATAGCATGAATAAAAATCTGAGTGAACTTACAAGTGATAAGTCTACGAATTACTCCTTATGGAAAGTTACTAAAAGTCTGAAGAAACCTACTACACAGATTCCTCCAATAAAAGAGATCAATGGACAGTGGGCAATAAATAATGAGCAAAAAGCAAAACGTTTTGCTCTTCACCTGGAACAAATATTCAAACCTAACGATGTAACCAACATAAGTAACATTGCTATAAGTACAACATCTCAAGATTATCTAGAAATAAGACTAGTAACACCTAGAGAAGTCCATAATGAGATCAAAAGACTAAGCAAAAAGAAAACGCCTGGGTTTGACCTTATTACTGGTGAAGTTCTTCATAACCTGCCACGTAAAGCCATTGTTAAACTTACCACGCTAATTAACGCATCGTTTAGATTAAAACACGTTCCTGATGTGTGGAAAGTCGCCGAAGTCATTATGATACCCAAACCAGGTAAACCACCTCATGAAGCAACATCTTACAGACCCATCTCACTCTTGCCAGTTTTATCCAAGTTATTCGAAAAACTTCTCTTGAGACGATTGAACTCGATTATTGAACAAAGAAAGTTAATTCCCGACTACCAATTTGGTTTTCGAGAAAAACATTCAACCATAGATCAAGTGCACAGGATCACGAACATCATAGAAAAGGCTCTAGAAGAAAAGAAAGTCTGTAGTACTATCTTCTTGGATGTAGCGCAGGCTTTTGACAAAGTGTGGCATGAAGGCCTCATAACAAAACTAAAAAATCTGCTACCATATCAATTTGCAGATATTTTGGAGTCTTATTTAACTGACAGAATGTTTAGAGTGAGACAAGAAGATGCTTACTCAGATCTTATATCTATTAAAGCTGGAGTGCCTCAGGGAAGTGTATTGGGACCGGTCCTGTACCTAATATACACTTGTGACATACCAGATTTGGAATATAACACTATAGCGACTTTCGCAGATGACACGGCTATTATGGCTGTAGGCATCACCCACGAGGAAGCTGTAAAAAAGGTTCAATCCGCCGTAACGACCGTCTTTGACTGGACACAGAAATGGCGCATTAAACTCAATGAATCAAAATCTATCCACATAGATTTTACAAACAAAAATATTAATTATCAGCCGGTATTCATCAATAATCTTGTTGTACCCTACGAAAATACAGCCAAATATCTTGGAATGACACTTGATGCAAAGCTTCGCTGGAAGGCTCATGTCAAAAAAAACGGGATGAATTAGAAATTCGGTACAAACAGATGAATTGGCTACTTGGGAGACATTCCTCGTTGTCAGTTGATAATAAAATTCTACTATACAAACAAGTCCTCATGCCAGTATGGACCTACGGTATTCAGCTATGGGGCTGTACCAAATATAGTAATATGCAGATCATCCAACGTTTCCAGAATAAAGTACTCAGAGGTGTCGTAGATGCACCCTGGTACGTCAGAAATGAAGACCTACACCGGGACCTTAAAGTAGACTTCGTCAGAGATATCAGTAAGAAATAGGCCGAAGCACATGAGCGTCGACTTCATCATCATGCGAATCTCGAGGCTTGCCAGCTCCTCGACAAGACGAACTCAGTGCGGAGACTCAAAAGGACCAAACCTTTGAGTTAGTAAATTAGTGACAAAAGTGAAGTGCCACTCAATATGAACACAAGAACAAAGTGTCCTCCCCTTAATAGAGACAATAAGAAAAGTGCTAATGGACACATTCTTACACAAACAATTATTTTAGCAGTTTAAGTTAAAAATAAATTACTCATTAGTCTTTAAAGACTAGATTGTAATCAGATGGCGTATATTATGCATAAGGATATACGTCATAAGGAAAAAAAAAAAAAAAATATTAATTCTGTTTTTGCAGAAAACTAGTTTAATAGAAATCAGTAATAATAATTCCAACTGTACAGAGATAATATAAATATGGTTAGTTGTATGTGAATGTATTATGGTTGTTAGTTCATGTCAGATAGACAGAGATCCATTAAAAAAAATCGTAGAGTGACTAACTACATTCCATTTCTTTAAAATAAATTGGAAGTTTTCTACCCTTGCTTATTCAATAGTGCAGTTTTAGTCATGATCCCTTAATGTATAAAATTAAAACATTGACAAATTTTTTTTTTCCATCAGATCCACAGTAATACAATCCGACATGAACAAACAATGAGAGGGGTGTTTAGAACTTGCCATCTATGCCTTTAAATCTTGGTATATTTCTGCTCTATAGCCCAGAATGATTTCCATTATATGTATCAAAATCTGTTTCGGCGAATATTATCAAGCTATTTTTTTGGATGAAATCTTTCTATGACTGAAGGTATGTGGCTGATTTGTAAACACTCTTAAGTTGTTAAGTTTGAACTTGGGCTTATGAAAGCTCTTCTAACATCTGTACTACTCTTGTTATGTAAGTTTGGTTAAAGTTTGTGACTTAGCATTATTTTCCCTCCATTATTTAAGAAGTACACTATTTTACTATTTATTTGATTGCAATTGCTTGAAAATTCACACAAATTAGAACTGTTTTTTTTTGAGTAAATTAATTTATGTGCTACGAATTATTAGCTCTGGTCAATGAAATGTAAATGTATGCCTACAATTTTTATACAATCACAAATATACTATGAATAAGATCGAAATTAGTTTTATTCCATACAGCAACACGCATGTAAATGAGTACTTAAATGAGTTCTTCCTAAGAATATACTGCTGGATACAGTAAAGTAAAACGAAGTCCACCTATGTAAGGTTAACAACTCACGGCGCGTTATTCACCCGCGACCGACGAGGGGCAGTGTAAGGGGCCCCTGAGTACAGATGTCCACCCCCCGTCATAAACAAGTTTGGATTGGCAATATGGGTGCGTAGGTTGTTTAAGCTAATCAGTTAGACAGGGGTCCGTGCGTTTTAGCACAGTTTTAGGCCCCAAGAAGTGACGGTCCGCAGCTTCTGTAGAATATATAGCAGATACATTACTCGTATGTAGAAAACAACTAATGCGGAGCGGTTTGCGCCCGTACGCTCTGCGGCCAATTGGGACTTCATTATTTCCTCCAGTGATCGTTAACTGCCAGTGTTGCTATTGTTATCACCCGCCACGTTTGCGGCCGATGATCCGCGGCTCTTATGAGTTTCTCGCCGCCCGCGCGAGAGTGAACCGCGACGTTAGTTTTTAGCCTTAGACAAATAGTGTAAGGACATTGACAATGTACTAAAGATAAAACGCAATAAAATCTGTTGCAATCGAAAAGCCTTGGTTCAGGCTAAATGATACCTCATCAATTGGTAGCAGATGGTGGTAAGAAAATAAAAAAAACTGAGATCAAGAGATGAAAATGCATTTATTAATCATAAAAACAAGAAACCAGTTCAAATTATTATAGACTAACAACTAACAATAAACTCAAAACGAAATTCAGTGATGAATCACTCACCGACAAAACACAAAAGACATGTAATTGATTACATATTAATTTGTCTTTACAACTAGTAATATTTTATGGATGTGATCCATAACTCAAATACTCGGTACAATACCATTCAGCCAAGCCTTAATATAAAATACTGACAATTCCATTACACAAAGATTCTTTGTAAAGTTTTTGTACATACTGATATTTGTAAAAATTAACTTAGATAAGACCTCGAAAAAGGAACTCGTAATGAGGTATAGTAAAGCAACTATCGTATTCATAACCTAACATATGGCATTAATACGAACATGACTTAGTACTGGCTACTAATAAAGGAACAATATAGGAAGATTCTTTGGTAGGCTTTAGGGCTTTGGTGTTAGGGCCTAGGCGTCCCCATTGCCGGAGTGGTCGAAGGCTATCTGGTAGAACACCCAGTCCTCGAGGAAGGAGGGCACGAAGGCTTTGCTCTTGGTGTAGCTCACGGCGGGCTTCAGCTTCGCCAGCTCTTGCTCGTACAGCCGCAGGGACTCCGGGGAGGTTGCACCGTTACCCTGAAACATCAATATTTTCAACCGACTTCAAAAAAAGGAGGAGGTTCTCAATTTGACCCATATGTTTTTTTCCTATGTTTGTTACGCGATAACTCCGCCAATTATCAACTCTTCTCTCTACAAGTTTCAGATGAACTTTCTTAGTATGTCTGTTTTTATTTGCGCGAGCACTACAAATTTGAAATAATGTTTAGAATATCAATACACGCGAGTTTAATCCGTAAAATTAGTTTTATTTCAAACTAGTGGTCCCGGCGAATTTCATACCGCCAATACTGATTCTTTTTTCTATATTTTCTCATTGAAACCTTCCCTGGACTACGACGAACATTTTAAAACCAAAATTACCTAAATCGGTCCGGGCGTTCTCGAGTTTTAGTCAGACTAACGAACAGCAATTCATTTTTATTTATAAGAAAGAAGAAGAAGATGAACTTTCTTATTTAGCGAGCTAACGGACTACTGAAGTATCATGACCGGTTACAAGCTCAAAAAGGTTTGTGACAAAAAATGCAGGCAAAGCCTAGCCTTAAAAAAATTAAATGATATTAGGTTGTATGTATGTTGGTCTGTAGGTTTTGCCACCCCAATTCAAACCTTATTCCCTAGGGATAAGGTCCGAAAGCAATATTTTTTTCTTTAACATGTATTAATTTCTTAAATTAAATTAAATTAGGTTGTATGTTGGTCTGTAGGTTTTGCCACCCCAATTCAAACCTTATTCCCTAGGGATAAGGTACGAAAGCAATATTTTTTTCTTTAACATGTATTAATTTCTTAAACATGGGACATACATGAGTCATAAACTTCCCGTCAGGTTTGAGGATCTTGAAGGAGGACTCGAGAATAGTGATCATGAACTCCCACAATTCTCCAGTGGCGGTATCCGAGATGGGTATGTCGGTCAAATCGCCGAAGATGTAGTCAACCTTTTTATTTTCCTTTATGAACTGGTTCACAGTTAACATACAATCGTCGACAATGATCTGCAAATGGAAAATAAACAAAATGGTAGTTTTAATTCAGATTATAAATAATAATTGATCAGTCACATCATCAAGATTAGGTTCATAAATTCAAAATGATTTTTTTGTCATGCTTTACAACCTACACTCACAGGCACAATTAACTGCCCACCTTGTATTTGCTTAAATTTTCGGAAATGTCCAAACATAAACCACATTTTATGAATGATCCGTTATAAAACTTAATTTAAGACAAAAAATAAAACGAAGGTTTGATTTAAAAAAGTCGTTTAATAGGGCATTATTACAAAAATCGATATTTTCGAAGTATCGACGAAAAATGTAAATTTCGAATTTTGAGAAAAAAGAAGGTCAAAGTAAAACAATATTAAAATTTAATAATGGGCGTTGCTCTTCCTACCCCTTATGACTTCTAGGAGCCGGTATGATAGTCCATCCATGACATCTTGGATATCTGATTGGGGAATAATGTGCCACTCCTCTACCGCAGCCGTTTTGAGTTCTCCAATAGACGTTGGGGCTGGTACTCTCGCTCAAATACGTCTTTTGAAGTTGTCCCATATGTGTTCAATTGGGTTGAGGTCGGGACTGCGTGCTGGCCATGGCAAAACTTGAATTTCGGTCTCATTAAGGTACTCAGTAACCAATTTTGCGGTATAGCAACGTGCATGTCATGCATTAATCTAAAGTTGTCACCAATAAATGGTGCGAACGGTATGACATGTCCTTGGAGAACTTCTTCCACGTATTTTTAAGCATTTACACTGCCTCTGTCAAACAATACAAGGTCAGTACGAGGCTCGTAAGTGATGCCTCCCCAAACCATAATAGAGCCTTCTTTGTAACCCACTGTTTCCGATATAGCGCAAGGAGCAAACCTTTAATTTGGGTGTCTGTAGACAGGCTGGCATCCATCTGGACCTTTTAGGGCTATCTGCTCTTATCTGAGAACAGTATGACCTTCCATTCTTGTACAGTCCAATCAGCATATTCTCGCGCAAAAGCAAGTTTAGCTCTACGGTGTTGTGCGAGCAGTTCTGGGGCGCGAGCTGGACGAAATGCCCTCAGATATCCTTCTGCCAGTCTTCTTCTTATCGTACGTTCACTAACACTGAGGTTTCGTACTTCAAAAAGACGAATTTGGGCTTCAGTAGCGGTGGAAAAGTGATTTCTTAACACGTTGTCGACAGCGACGCGGTCTTCTCGAGCCGAAGTGCATCGCTGTCGACCTTGAACTGGCCTGAGGGTGTATGAACCTATCTCCCGAAATCGTCTGATGGCATCCCGTATGGCAGTTCGTGGTACACCGAGTGCACGAGGGATGCAACGTTGGCTGTACTCAGCGTCAGTAAAGGCAACTGCCCTGGCTACACCAGTTGCATCGGGTGGCATTTTTTGCAGTCACAAACAACAAACTAACACTACAAACCCAAATTAAACAATAAAAACACACTACAGCAGAAAAAAATAGGAAATGAACACACAGTAACACAACTGCAATAATGTCAAACAACGACTATGTTCCAAAACCCGTCATTGTCACAAATTAACGAAACCAAATGAGGGTATAGGTGTTTAATTTATTGCAAGACTACCCACTTAACAAAAAACAAAACATTTGATAAGCCATAGTAAACCAAAACTATCAGGGAAGCGAATTTTAAAGGTGGGCGGTTAATTGTGCCTGTGAGTGTATATGGTAGTATTTTAAAACTTTAAGATCTTACTTCATAATTGGGGCCCTTTCTTCTCTCCAGCACATCTCCGCAAATGGAGCGCAGGTGCTGGTTGCAAGCCTTCATCACCATCTCGTCTATCTCAAGCATCCAAACAAACTTGGGCTTCTCCTTCAATAGTTCGTATAGAAGTGCCCCGTCGCCGCCACCTACAAAAGTGTTTGCGAACTTAGCTACAGTGCACAACAGCGGCCCGTAAAAAGCGAGTTTTCAATTATTGTAATGTATTACAAATGTCGATCAATTCAATAAATTACAATAATAAGGATCTAGTTAGAACTTCCACTAGCTAGGGTTCCGATTTTCCCACAGAATCGAGACCTCACCAAAAAGTGCTTGCCTACCCCTGGAAAATTCATACAGTTTAGAAAAATATCATGTTCATTCACTTACCTAAAATTATTATTTCCTTCCCTTCATAATTATCTTTTCCTCTTTGCATTAAAGTTTCGGTATAAATAAGATCAGCCTCAGATATGTCTGCAAGTAATTCATGTGGGTTAGGATAGTTTTATTTGAGCCAATAATAGAAAATATTAATGAATAAATTATTATCTTACTCTGTAAATCATCTAGCACCAACATATTGCCAAGTGTTTTAGAATGCACAATTTGCACCCTTTGGAAATTTGAGTTTTCATCGTATACAACATCGTCTATGTCATATTCAAGTAATCGTTCATCTGAAATGTCATTATATGTGGTCAATAAATTTTATTAAGCACAACTTCACAATCTACATAGTAGCTTTTGGCATATTATGTGATTAATTTACAAAAGAAGATTTATTGATTATTATTGTTATCATTAACCAGTTGCTATAGAATAGACTATTATGTTAGGATAAGTAAGCATATATTTTAGAGCATCACAAGAATCAAAATAAAATTCATTTGAAATTCAGTCCAGGAATTCCCTGGAGTTATATCAGTTTTTTTATTTACTTTGTCAGTCATAAATAAGTCAAAAGCTCTTGAGTACTAAAAGGATCATCAATTATAGATTATAGATTATAAACATGTATTATTATTATAAATCCAATTTCTATTTTACTTTAATCAGTTATTTCATGATTCATAAAGAGTGACTACATGTTCTAAGAAGCAATTCAAAAACTACATTTTATCTACATACTGATGCATAATATTGAATATTGTTTCCAGTCTGCCAAATCGCCACAAAATGTCTCACCTGAAGTAGGGTAATACCTCCCAAAAAGACATCGCTTAAGGGGAGCATAAGCTTGTGATTTTATGACAGAGATGTATTTTTTCAGTTGAGTTTCCAATTGTCTCGCCGACTATTAACAAAATAATTAAAAGGAGAAACAAAATAAAACAATGATTAAAGGTACCACAAACATGCAGATTCATGTAACATCAACTTTAAGGTTGAGCGTCTTCAGATACTGGAAGATTTTTCTGTTACAAAAATAAAAGTTAGGTGAACTGAAAAAAACCATGCAATTTTTGTCAAGGTGGTTAAAATTAAATTAATGAATACCTTAAAACATTTAGTTCTGTACTTTTCTTTTTTAAATTTTCAATAGAGATCTGTTAGCAGTACGACTATGATTGAAAAAGCTAGTACAACTTATTCAAAGTCAAAGTCAAAGTCAAAGGTGTTTATTGCATTCATGAATGTAACAATACAGGTGGTATAAACATATTCCAGTACATCATGTTACCCTCTTGGGCATAGCTAACACAAACAAAACTAGAAATTTGCTAAGGTGCAATGAATTCTTTTAATAGTTTCATGAATTATTCATCTATGACGGATAGTGTTTAGTGATTTAAAAGTGTAGGTTCAAGAAACATGATGTGTGGAATTAATTTAAAGTGCTTATTAATTTATTGCATAAGCATTTCTTCTAAAAAAATGAATATTCACATTATGTTTGAAATATGTAATATTATAATGGTTAAAAAAGTAGTATTGTAGTAGTAACTTGAAATAAATTACATAATCTGTATAAAGTAAAAATGTGTAATTTTTTTATGTATTACAGCTGAGAGATCATTAGAATAATTTTAAAAACCTTTGCATAACATCAATTTGCTGATTTTCTTGAGGTTATACTTGAGGATTATTATTTATAAACTGGGAAAATTAAGATAAAAGGTGTGAGACACCTTTTATGTGCACACAAACATATAAAACATTTTCTGTTAATATTAAAAAAATAAGTTTCATACTTATAGGTGAAAGTGCAAACTAAGGTAACTGTTGCGAACCAAACATAATAAATAAGGTAATAAGAGTGCCGGGCTGACCTGAGCTAGTAAAATACATATCAAATTTATGGCCCCGTTTGATTGGGGGTAATAATTTAGCTCGTTTGCACTCCAACTGTTTTTGGATTGAAATCTCCATTAGTTTAGTGTTCTAAAAAATAAAATGTTACGCTCAACCTTAATTAAATTGACAGTGTTATAAATTAGCATAGCTTTTTAGTTAAACATTTATAGACAACATGTTTAGTATGCTGCATTGTGGAAGGAATTGTGAAAAAGTATACATTATATGAGGTTTTATCCAATTAATGATTTAAAAATTATAAATTGTCAACAATATCTAATACAAATAAAGTTATTAGAGTCAACCATCATTTCATTAAACAACTGTAATAATCCATGACATCCATGACATCACTCTACCTGAGAACAATTTATTTACTATGCAAACATTTACATGGTAATGTAGGGACATTATCAAATGTGATAATATGAAGACATAATTACATACGATACGGAATTACGCGGTAAGCTCAATCGTTTTCATTAGAGTCTCAAAGTGCTATTAATAGGTATCTCTTTACCTTGAAGCTTATTAATGGTTCGTCTGAATCTTCCTTGTAATATTCGATATTTATGGTGATCAGGCCACGGTCAAACAATCTTACAGATACAGTCGTCCCTTTTGTTGCCGTCAGTAGCTTCAAAGAACCACCTTCAATTTTAATATCAGCAGCAAGAATAAGGTCGGAAAGGTATTCCTTTAACACGGATTCAACTACTCCGAAGATGGTTTTCTGGCCGATCTCGTCTCCCAATCGCGCAGATTCAATAGAAAAGTCAAGAAGGATAGTCTGGACCGACATTTTATAGGATTTAGTTAATATTTATACTGTTTTTACAATTGAAAGTTACTTTAGTAGATTTACTGGACGGGACCGGTAACGAAGGAGGAATTAGAAGAAAGGATCAACGAAACGTCAAATGATAATCAGAATGTCAGTTGGGTATCGATTTGTTCGGATACACAAATTAAATACGGTAATGCTTTGGATACATATAAGCGTTCCGCAAACTATAATTGTCTATGGTTGTGTGATCATTTATTTAAGACTATGGCAATATTGAGTTGATCTGTCTTCTGTCTGCCTTTTTGTAAAAAATTCGGATCAAGGGAATTTTGTGACATGGCTGGAAATAATACTGAGGAGGTTGAGGTGGGTAGAATTATTAATTTTTGCCCTACAATTTATCCTACTACCCGTACAAGTTAATTTAAATTACCCTTTCCGTGATTTTCATTACATTTGCTGATGTGGCTGGACTAACTTTCACTGTAGCATTTGTTTCATGTTCACCGGTTTTTAATGTAATAGTTTGCTTCCGGGTTCTCTTTTAGCGTATATTAACGTTTAATACTATCTAAATCTTATTATTGTACTGTGTAATAAATCTACTAATAGTGATTATAGGTTAGGATTGCTAAAAAAAATGACTTGTGTATTCAAGGGGTCTGCCACAACCGAGACCAAAACTAACACCACTGCCGAAGTTCCGCCTGAATTCCTGATCAAACACCCTCTGCAGAACACTTGGAGTCTTTGGTTTTATGACAATGATAGAAATAAAACCTGGGAAGAGAATCTTATTGAGTTGACTACGTTTGATACTGTAGAAGATTTCTGGAGGTAAGTAATAATTATGTGAATTTCTTGACTATACATACGTATCAGGCAATAAAAAATTTATGTAAGTTGATTATACAATTTTGATTAACAAGCTTTGAAATATTGAAATAAAACTGGTAATATGCAATGGTCTTTGCGACTCTCATATGCAGTTTACAATGTGTCACAAACTATACAACACATGGATTTTATATTTGTTTTTGTAAAAGAAGAAGCAGTATTTGAAAATTACCAACATATTTTAAATACAATTGTTTTTATGAATCAAACTTGTTTATACAATCACAAAATTCAATTATTTTCTCAAAAACCTAGTGTCTCAAATTCTTTTCAGAACCATAGGCCACAAAAAATCAACCTATAAATTATTTTTCAGATTATACCACCACATCAAGCTCCCATCTGAGCTGCGTCAAGGTCATGACTATGCAGTGTTCAAGCAAGGCATTCGGCCCATGTGGGAGGATGATGCCAACAAGATGGGTGGTCGGTGGCTCATCAGCTTGGAGAAAAAGCAGCGTAACTCTGATCTCGACCGGTTCTGGTTAGATGTGGTAAGTTTCACGTCTGATAAAGAAATTTATTTCATTGACATAAGGCAAAGAGCAGAGCATAGGTAATATTATGGAGTCAATAAGAAAATATTTTTTTAATAAACAAGTGGACTAAGTTTTTGTTTTCAACTGTTCGTGGTTTAGTATGGAAGCATTTCTGATTATATGACTTTAACTGTATTGTGAAGCAATTTGTTGAAATATACACAGAATAATTCAGCAGTTCAAGGTGATTTTGCTAAACTAATAAGGATGTATAAGTAAATGTAATATACAATATTTGTGTCATATATGTAAATAGAAAATGTTGGCTCCTTAATACAAAATAATGGTATTTAATCATTAATTTCAAAATAATTTATATTTTTGATTAGGGCAATTCTTATGCAAAGTAGTGTTTAATTAGAATTTGTATTTAAATGTATAGCCTTGTAACCTGTATAGTCAATGCCTTTTGTTTTATAGGTCCTACTTCTCATTGGTGAAAATTTTGAACATCCTGAGGAAATATGTGGAGCTGTTGTCAATGTTAGAGCTAAATTGGATAAAATTGGTAAGCCTTTGCCTGATCTAAATAATATTTTTCTAAATATTGGTCTAAATTATTTCAAGGAGTACTAATGAAAGAACTCATCATCATCAGCCCATATACATCCCCACTGCTGGGGCACAGGCCTACCCTAAACTAGGCTGATAAAGCTTAGTTAAACACACTGGCTATGTGCGGGTTGGTTGACTACACAACCTAAGAATTTCTTTGTAGGTGTGCAGGTTTTCTCAAGATGTTTTCCTTCACTGTTAAAGCATCGAATAATCGTACATATGAATTACACAGTGGCACGTGGCAGGGTTTGAACTGGCGACCTCTCGCACGGCAAGCAATGACCTTAACCACTCTGCCATCAACGCTTTTTTCGTCATGTAGTCAGATTTAAAAATTGAATATTAACACTAATGGCCAGCCTGCCATTAGCGGTGGTTAAATTTTGCATTTTCGTTTTGTTTTCCAGGTATCTGGACGGCAGACACCTCTAAGCAGCATGCCAACATTGAGATCGGCAGGAAACTGAAGGAGCAGCTTGGCATCCATGGGAAAATTGGTTTCCAAGTGCACAGGGACACAATGGTCAAGCACAGTTCCGCTACGAAGAATCTATACACTGTCTAGGCATTCTGTAACTCGTAACAAGTGATGTGATAATACTGGAATGTTGTGAGCTGGACTTATTGTTAAAATAATTGGATGGTTTCATTGTTACCTTTATAGTTGTTTTTTAGTCAATTAAGATACCGTCATAGTAAGTTGAATACAATTGAATATTATCATAACTTAGTTGATGAACTGAATTTGTTTATAAACTAATGAAAATCCAAAAATTACTTTAATATTTTAGTCAATAATTATGGTAGGTAAGCTTAATTTCCAATGGGTAACATAAAAGTAACTTTGGAACCAGCCATTTTCTTGGTTAAGGAAATGATTGAGCAATTTGTGTCAAAATAATTATTTAACTTTACTTTTAAATGTCATTGTAATATTGTAACCTTTATACTCAATGACTACTACAGTTTAGGATATCAATCAATTTCTTAGCTAATTAATAAATGCAATAAGATGCACTGTCATAAAGTAGTCAGATAAGCCCTAAGCGAATATCTAGTTATCTCAACATTTGTTACACTCCTAAAATAATTGAATTTTTTATTTAACAGAAGTAGGTACTCTTTAGGTTGACGTTTTGATAGTTTGTTGTAATATCATACCAACAATATTTTATTGAACTCATTGTTACGAACTATTAAAATTTAAGTCTGATTTTTATACTAAAGCTGTGCTTGAGTATGTTTGTCGATGCGGTCACATAGCTGTAAGTTTGTTTGTCAGGCCCTGGGGAGCCCGGCGCTCGCCGGCCGGGAACCTACGCCCCTACGGTCGGCCTCGTTCAGTGTTGCCAGATCATTGAGATGAAATGTCTTGTTTAGAATTGTGGTTTCGTTAGACGAGTTCCAAGCATTTAAAAAGAATTTATTTGTTTAATTTTGAGTCTCTTATACCACTTGATTTTGTTAGGGACATGCATAAAATATCTAAAATTGAGATATAGTGTCCCTTTCATTAACCTGGCAACACTAAACACTAAGAGATGAAATCTTTTTATCGGTAAACTAGTAGTTTACGTTTAAACTGTCTATTGTACGATATAATAAAGTTATGTTTATATTTTAACATTACTCTGCAGTATCTATTGTCCCACGCTTTAGACCTAGGTTTAGTTAACATGTTGGATTTTTTTTGTCATTATGCGGTAATATCTTTGCACCTGTAACAAACACCACATTGTTTGAATTTGTGTCAGTTAGTAAAAAACTACATATTCTTATATTTTGGTATTTTATATAAAAAGTACTAAAATAATGTTGTGTTTTATTATTTTAACCTCTTCTATTACACTTTTATACTTTACCGAAAAGTGTACCAAAAATATTATGTCTTGGTACCATAGGGTACGAATTTATGGAAATTCGTCCAAATCATAGAAGTTTAATCCATTTTACATAAAAAAAAATTATTGGTGATAAAAATACGTTATTTTATTGAAAGCCTAGACTAATGAATATTTGTTTCTCAAACTGCATAAATCATAAAAAAACTAAATGAACTGAAACTGAAAGAAATTAAATTATTGTAGGTATCAGATTAGTCCTAAAAATATGAAAATTGTCAATCAGTATGTTTGAATAAAAAAGAACGAGATAAATATAAGGGGTGAAAAATGTCTTGGAAATTTTTGCACTGAAAAGATTTCAAATTAACTTTCTAAACAGGTTGACATCATGTTTACATACTAATAATAACTAATTATAAACACATTTAAAAGGGTACATACACTAGAAAAATGTTATATTCTGAAAAATATTAAATATGCATACGCATACGCATGCTATATGCCAAAGAGCCGCATAGCGGGTCCTAGACGCATTTGTTATACCAATACCAAGGACCCCTCTAGCTGGTTATCCAGTCAAATGTATGGTGGGACGGCATTTGAAGTGCATAAAAGTTTATTAGGATGCAAATGTTTTAAAAGCAACAAACATACACATATTAGCAGATAAACGTACATAAATATGTGTGTTAAACTGAGAAAATCCTTATTGAGTGGGTTGAAACACAAAAACTTTCATAGTGACAAGTTTTCGTCAGAAAACCGCATTAAAATCGGTTCAGCCAAACACGAAATAATGGCGGATAAAGGTATCTACTCGTACATACAGATGCAAAATGATAACATCATTTTTTAAGGCTGATAAAAAAGAAAGGAAAGAAAAGCCATTTCATAGTTCATTTAAATATTTTGGGTGTCTGAAATGGTTTCCAGAATTTGATTCCATAGAAATGAAAATATTATAGATATCTACTTTAATCGTAGTTTTGTTATATGGTGGCAACACCAGTTATAATTTACTGTAGGATTCCCCGTGTTGCTCGTTGTGTGATAAATTGTTGCACATTAATCATCGAGTCGTATAAATACACTTATACGTTGGGCCAGTTTAACACTAAGTACCTCGTTTAATTACGTGAGACATTTTAAGTAAGTAGTTAAATGTTGATCTTAATAATAAAAGTAGCGTAGAATTGTGATAACATTTTATCTTCAACAAAATGTCCTGCCAAAATGAAGAAACAATAAAGGTAAGAACACTCGCCTGCATGCATGTTCAATTGTAACAATATATTGTGCAACATATTTTTTTTAAGAATTTCAATTTTCAAATACCGAACACACGTTGTACCGCATAGCATGTGTTGGAAGTTATTCAGATATGTTAGACCAACCCGGGATTCGAACCTAGGACCTTGGTCACCGTCAAGATTCTCGAATGGACGAGTTGTGTGGGTACCTATGCTAAGTCTAGTTACTAGTTCCCGTACGTAGGCAAATGAGTTGTTATATCGGTAGTATCTAATCTAGGTACATACACCTACCTAAGGACTAACTAAGTAAATGTTGTTATAATAACAAACCCTAGCAAGGTTGTGAGTTTCATGATGATGATTATTTCTTACCGAACTGTCGCTAAAGAAAGCGAAGATGCTGGTGATACGGAGAGATCAGAAACGGAGGCTGAGCGACCGAAACATCCCTTGGAGCACACCTGGAGCCTGTGGCTGTACCGGCAGACCAGCCCGCAGTGGGGCCAGGGGCTAATGCCACTGACGTCCTTCGCTACGGTCGAAGACTTCTGGTGGTACGTAGTTATTGTCAGGCTGGTCATTCTCCATGCCTCAGATCGCAGGGCAAGTTTGTCTTTAACTTCCGGTTTGCGGCCAATCATCGACTATACATTTTAATATTAGTACCTATCTAGATGATATGGATACGTAGTTACTTAGGTACTACTATTTACTTAGTCTTAGAAAAATACTTATAGATTGGAGCTTTTATATACTGAAAGAGGATAATCTTCTTTCAAAACTAGATTCAGAGTCTATATTTTTATTTTCAAACTACACCAATTTGAAGACGCCAATTTCGCCCATACGTATATGTGAATACCTACTTAGGTACACAGTTAGTCATCATACGATGTTATCGGTGTCTGTATATCGTAGGTATCGGTCTTATTGACATGACGTAGGGTAGATACAGTCTATCAATAGCATTGCGGTATAAATTCTACTAACGTACCTATTAGGTATTCTATGCGTATTATAGGATAACAAACTATTATGTTAAATACGATTGTAAGATTTTAAACTTTCGCGTTCCATTACACTGAAATAAGTCTTTATGGGTCTTCACGCGATATTAGAGTAGCAAAATTACATAGCTACTTACTGCCCGACGTTACACCAAGTACACCAAGTTCGCTCGCGACCACGATTGGTGTAACCCAGTCGAAACGTCGGGCAGTAAGTAGCTATGTAATTTTGCTACCCTAATATCGCGTGAAGACCCATAAAGACTTATGTTAAATACGATTGTACTTAAACACACACACTGACTATTACTGTACAATCGAATAATAAAGTGAGTCCATGCTAGCTTAGCTATGCCGGTCCCCTTTGCAGCCTACATCATCACATCAAGCAGCCGACGGAGTTGGCTGAGGAGCAGTTGTCGGTGTTCAAGCAGGGCGTGAGGCCGGCGTGGGAGCACCCGGCAAACCGGCGCGGCGGCCGCTGGCTGCTACCCCTCGAGCGGAGACAGGCCGCACACGTCAACCGGATATGGACAGATATGGTGCGTACTGCACCTATTTACCTAGTTTTCATCATCATCAGCCTGTAAGCCCGCCCGAACGTAGACCTCCCCACGCCTTCGCCACTCCTGCCTGTTATCGACCACTCGCATCTAACTTTTTTTCCTAACTGACTCACGATGATGGGTTGGAGTAGCCTTGTCATCATCACCGGACTTGCGAGGGTGCGGCTGGAAAGTGAAAAAAAAAACTCTACTCTCTTCCCTATGCACTTGTTTTTGCGCACCCAAGTGAGCTCTAATCGTACTTAAGTGTATAAGGGGTAATATCCATTTTTTTATAAATCAATATTATATAATATTACATATACCGGAATAAGTTAAGGACTTATGTTACGAATATCAGAAACAACAGCGGCATACAAATATGACCTAAATATATAATTAACACACCTAGCCATGGAACAATTCCGATGTTTATCACACATAATACTTGTCTCCCGAGTAGGAATCGAACCCAGAACTCTTCTTGGCGCATGAAACAGGATCACTATCCAATGATCCATGGAGCCAGCAAAAATAACCCAGTTAATCTTAAAAACATATCTGATTTATAGCAATGGTGGTCTAAAGAAGAATTCGACGTAATTAAACTTTTATTTCTTTTTAGGTTCTTCTCATGATCGGAGAAAACTTTGAAGATGCTAACCGCGATGTCTGTGGAGCTGTAGTAAATTCGAATGGAAACCATAAATGGAAAATAGGTGAGTTGCTACTACTAAACTTTTGTTACTTTGACTAGGTAAACTTGTTGACAACAGCAGCCGGACGCATCATAAGCCCAGTGGAGTCAATCCTTACTAATATTATAAATGCGAAAGTAACTCTATCTGTCTGTCTGTCTGTTACGCTTTCACGCATAGAGTACTGAACCGATTTAAACGGGTACAGATATAGTCCAGAGCCTAGGAAAGGATATAGGCTACTTTTTAACCGACTACGCTATAAATAAGTAATGTTTTACCCGTTAAACGACTCTACGCGGATGAAGTCGCGGGCGGAAAGCTAGTCCTTTATAAATAAATAAATATCTGGGACATTTCCACACACGGTCATCTGACCCCAAACTAAGCAGAGCTTGTACTATGGGCGTCAGAGTCTGATATACATGCATATATATTTATAAATACATACTTAAATACACAATCACACCCAGACACGGAACAAACACCGATGTTCATCACACAAATATTTGTCCCGAGTGGGAATCGAACCCACGACTCTTGGAACCGCCAGCCAGGGTCACTAACCACTGTTCCACCGAGCCAGTCAAAGCCTTTGTACATGTTGTGTAAAGCTCAGTGTAATCTTGAAAAACTGTGTTTTGTTGAGGGC
Source organism: Maruca vitrata (assembly GCA_039566165.1). Classification (NCBI taxonomy): domain Eukaryota; kingdom Metazoa; phylum Arthropoda; class Insecta; order Lepidoptera; family Crambidae; genus Maruca; species Maruca vitrata. The sequence continues at coordinate 2,310,549 of CM076917.1, forward strand.
AATTTATTAATCGGACATCAAGGGCCAAGTCAAGAGAAAACGGAGAATTTTGTGTCCGCGCCTCGCCTCTGCGTAACGTAGTTGATCGTTATAATGCCCTTATAATGTCTTTATGAAAAAACAAAACTAGTGAGTGGGCAATAACTCGTCAAATATTCAAACACAATAATGCTTTTCTTTTCAGCAATTTGGGTCACAAATGTCAAAAACGAGAAATCAATAAAGCAGATTGGAATGAAGCTGAAGGCTGTATTAAATTTGCCTTGTAAAATGAACTTCCATGCACACAATTCTAGTAATGTTATGTTCACTTTGTAGTTAACTAGACCTGTATGTGACTTTTTATTTTGAGTAATAAACGTTTAAAACGGTTAAAGTTTGTTTCAATAAATTAGATCACTATTGAATGTACGTAGGTAGCTAATGTTTGTATGTTGCGTTGGTTTTTACAGTTTTCAGTTCATCGACTTGTTGGGATCAATACTTACGTAGGTGCAGATTATTTATAACTTTAACTCACCGAGCCCGCGTGTTGCTAACACAAAATAATCATTTATCATTAAATCCCAAACACATAGGCCACAAGAAAGAGTCTTTCCGATTACCAATAATATAAACTTTATTATAGTTAAACGAACAAGAAGACAAATTTCTTATTTCTTATAATATAGTGCAGGTTCGCGAGTTTGTTTGATTTCTCACTTCTGTTTCTATCGTTTCCTCTATTTTGTGTACTGTATCCTCTGCGCCTTCAATGCCTTTGTGAACATTTTCTGCAAATAACAATTATAAAAGTTAAAAGTTATGATTGCTTTCTAATCATAATTATTATTTAAGAGCTGTATGTGTATTGGCGTATTTTTGGAGTTAGTTAACATATTTTTTTTTAAATTTATCATTTCTGACATCTATTTACGTTTAAATTATTACCATAGCACTAAAAACTTTTACATTTATAGGCCTCAGAACTGGACTTGTTTGTATGATAAATGGATGGTGGTCCGGTTTTTCTGCTGGCCAGTGTATTTTTATACTAAATGACTAGTAGTGCGCAGAAGTTTCGGTTGACGTCACTATTATGTACAATTAGTGCGAAAGAGTGACGTCACATTGAAACGTTTTAAGAACTATGTAAAACTCAGTAAATTTTTGATACTTTGAAAACCAAAAGATGTCCCGTATTTTTTTATAAACTAACTTACGGACTAAACAGAATTGTACGTATATCATTTTGACCCAGTCGTCATACATATTATATTTCTATTGTGTCTTAATCTCGGACAGTGAACCGGCAAAAATAAAATCAAAGAGTTATACTAACCAACAACTTTGTCCTCTATAACTTTTCCTTTACTCATGCAGGAGTTTTCTTTGTCTTTGATCGATTGGAACATCCGGGCGAATCTGCCTTTCTCTGGTGTTTTATTGACGACTACGTCGGACTCCTCGTTGCGCTCCACCGGGTCGTCGATCGCGTCCTCGCTGCGCAGGATGGGCATCACGGCCTGGGTCTTCGTCTTGCCCGCTTGCGGACTCGATTTGTCAGAGCCACAGGGAATCGTCTCGTTCTCCGACTGCCCAGCCTCACTCTTCTGCCCGTCGTCGCTGTGTTTACTTAGGACCGGGCTCATCTGCGTTATGTCTGGTACATGCAGCAGATCCTGTAGTATGGGTGTTTTAGGAGGAGGTGAGTTTGCTATGTCTGCTATTTTGTCGAGAGATTTGATATCTTCCGTTTTCATGTCGTGATGAATAATAGGATCAAGTGTTGTAGTTTTCTTTATTACAGTTTCCACTACTTCCACTCTATCGTTGATTTCAGTTTTAACAGTTTCTATGGTTTCCTCAATTTTTTTTTCAGATTTGTCTATCAGGCTCCCGATTTTCTTTTCGGAATTGTCAACCATCGTTCCAATATTCATGGCGAGGTTGTCGACGGCGTCGTGCACTTGTGTGTGTACTGGGGAAGACGACGCGATGTCATCTTTGTTTATGTCAGGGACGTCGTGCGTGCTCACGTTTTCGTTCTCAAGGTCGTTTATATTGACGATGTGCGAGCCGCTGACGTTCGCCTCGAGCGAGTCGATCGATCCGCTCTCGTCGTTCGCGTTTCCGTTCAGGCTGTCTGCGGTGAGAAGCTCGTCGACGTTGGAGTTGGCGAGGTCGTCGGGTGTGAACTCGTCGCGTTTGCTCATCACCGGGACTTTCTGTAGCGGCGGTAGTTCCGGTAGCGATGAGAGTCGCGTGTCCTCAGTTACGATGCTGAAGTCGTTATTGGTGAAGTCTGCGTTGGAGCCTTTGGTCGCCGTGAGCAGCGTGTGGCAGCCGCCGCAGGCCACGTTGTCTACGACGAAGCCATTCATCGCGCTGACCCGCTTCGGCGCGTATTGATTGGGGACGGCGTCATTCGCGTTGTCGTCGCCGTCCTCCAGACACAGCTTGTTGTGGCGCGCCTCGCCGCAGGAGTACAGCAGACCGTTGTCTGCAAGCGGAGGCGGGCGTGAGGCGACCTCCGACAACAAGTGGCGGCCCGGCACTGATCACTCCGCGCCACCACTCATTATCGGACGCACCACCACAAAGGCGATCGGAAAATGTTCGAATCGAGGATACGTGTTATGGAATCGATTGCGTGCAAGGTCGACCGAAATAGACTTTTGTTAGTGGACAATCACGTATGGAAATTGGTGAGTAAGCGATAGGCCCATTTATTATAGCTTAGCCGAGGGTGATATAAAATGTACCTTAGTGAGTCTATAACTATAGATATGGAGATACCGTGCTCTGATAAAATTAATTTCTTAGAAACACTTATACATAAGAGTTTCGTAGAAATAAATTTTAGGTGAATGTACAATATAATTGAGTTCTACTGTACTCCAATCACTTAGACAGGTACTTGCTTAAAATATTTAGGTACATTTAAAGTCAATGAACCAAAGTTACTTAAATGAATTTAACTACAAGTTTAACTAAAGTTTAAATTTTATTAAAGAGTTTTGACTATGAGGACCTTCATCGTCTAACTAAAAGCCAGATTCTTAATTATACTGCTTCAGTATCCGATCGTAAACATTTTTTTTTGTGTAAGTATCCCTCCCCCTTTTTTGTCGGAGAACGCTGTAGCCTGACCTAGAATCCAATGGCAAGAAAGTTCATTTGTATCTAGTTCTAAGATATGAAACAAAATGAGTGAAAATGTTGGTACGTGAAAATACCAAAGTATTTCATTTGACTGGAAAAGCGGAAGCGAGTACTTGGTTCAAGTCTCATTATCTTCAATTCTTACTCATTATCAAACATGATCAGTGTGTTGTGCCCTCTGTTCTCACCTGTCACAAAAGCGGTGTGCATCGCTCCGCAAGCGACGAGTTTCAGCTGGTACCCGTCGAACATGCGCTCCATATCGATCTCCGTGGGCACCGTGACATTCTCGACATCTTTCGGCATTCCCAGTTGCCCCTTCTCGTTTGACCCGAAGGCGAGGATCTTGGCTTCGTCCATGGACAGAAGGAACGTGTGGGACGCGCCGCAGCAGGCACTTTTGATCGGCACGTCTATAGGAAGGACCTCCGGCACGTAGACCGTGGTCGCCGGGTTCGATATGCCCAGTTTAGCGTTCTCGTTGTCACCAGTGACGAATACCGCACCTTGTGCTATAAAAGGAATACGATTGCACTCTTTAAAAAAAATATCTCGATAAATTGAGAACCTCCTTTTTAGAAGGCGGCTGAAAAATGAAGACGTGTCGGTTATGACTTTACGAGTGAGTTCGCATGTTTTATTGACATTGCGTGATAAAACAACATTTCTCAGAACGGCGCAAATTCAAACAAAATAGAAGTGTTGTTTGAGGCTTTCGTTTTCGTTAGTATGAAAACAAGCGTAAAGAAACGTAATCATGCGTTCGTCGGTATCAGATCCAAGGTTTTTTTTATTAAGGAAAGGCTTATTTTTTCTAATTTGAGAATGTAGCAATTATAAATGATTACATTTCCACGAACTGCCTATCTGAATTTGAAACGTTTGTAAGCAAGATATTTTTTTAATGATTTTAGTCTGGTCTGCCTTATTGCCTTATGAATAAAACGGATGGTGAATAGGACTTAGCCTCCAAAGTATGTTATTTACGTAGCATACACCGTATGATAGCCTGTACTCACTGGTGATAAACACGGTGTGGTAGTAGCCGCACTCGACGAAGGCGATCTTCTCCATGAACTGCAACTCGGTGAAACGCACGGCGGAGCGCGTGGCCTCGCCCAGGCCCAGCTGCCCTTCCGTGTTGGACCCGCACACGAACACCCGCCCTTCGTCTGCACAACAAGCACACGTGAGGCGACTGAGACAGGAGACCGCGACAGGAGACCGTGACCGTCACTCCGAGCTATTTCAGCCGTGGCGGCCGATCACAATTGAGATCAGCCAAGTGCGCAGGATATATTATAGTGCACCACCTCATAGTTCGGTGAGACGGCAATTCCGAGGCACGGGCGTTCAACCGCCAACTTCCTAACTCCGAGCTGAGTAATTTCATTACAGAAAATCTCACACAAATTTTTCCCGACCCCGGACTTCGAACCGGGGACCTGTCGGTCCTTACGCGTAGTATAATGGCGAAGCATAGACTAATATAGGCGTGTGTTCCCCCCCCCCAGTAATAAATGACACTTGTTACAATAAATCGACTATACGAACTTTACGTCCGTCTTGCCGCCTCAAAATTTAGGGGTCCTAAAGCTAGCCGCCACTAAAGCTAGAGGTCGTGGGCAAAGCCACATTTCGCTCACGCCTAGCTACGCCACTGGGAAGAGAGCAAGAGAAACAGAAGTAAGGATCGTGGTCCCCTATGGCAATTGCTTGCCTCTATTTCGGCGCGAATGCCACCTAGACGGACCAGGAAAGGTGGTGTTCGCAGCGCGATCTCATGAGCTCTTAGCGTCTTTTTGCTTAAGTTTCGTCTAACTACACACTGAGCTTCGTAGGTAGTGGATTATTGTAGGTACCAGTTCAAAATATCATCCGACATCAGGGAGTCACACTCACTGGTCAATATACTCGTATTTGATATTTTTGTACATTCCAAGGTATCCCAGTTTTCATAGGATAGTTCAGAACGAGATGTTGGTTGTTTGCAAGCTTGCGTGACTTCGGAATGCTTCGCGTGATACAGGTCAATCCGTGGAATGGCGTTGTTCCTTGTACGACAAAATATCGAGTGATAGCGAGTTCTGCCGAAAATGCAACGGTGCAGGTTGTACCCACGGGCAGCGCTAAAAGTAGCTGCAGAATTTGGTGTGTGTGTGTGTGAGTGTTTATTTCTTTAGTATTTGATTTAATAAGATACGGTTTAATACATCTGATGTTGGCTGGACCTGTAGGCTTGTATTACACCTATTATCTGATCTTGTCGTAAATATGCGTACATAGAAGTAGAAGTAAAACTACATAAAAATACCTTATTTGATGTACTCGTATTTAGTAAGTCGCCTTTAATGTATTGTCAATCTATTTTTTTTTCCTAATTGACTTACGATGATGGTTTGGTAGATCGCGCTGGCCATCTGTCTGGAACGCACACAATACAGGGCATAGATGAAGTTAACGACTTCATATACTTGGAATCCAAGATATGTAATGATGGCAGTTGTGTCCCGGAAATTAAAAGAAGGATAGGGATGGCCAAGGATGCCATGTCACTCCTCAATAAGATCTGGCAAAACCGTGGTGTCTTTGTAAACTTGTGCGTGCCTTGGTGTTTCCTATATTTACTTATGGAGCCGAAACATGGTCCACATCAAAAGCCGAGAACAGCAAAGGATTAATGCGTTTGAGATGTGGTGTTGGAGACGTATGTTACGTATCCATGGACTGCGAAGCGTACCAATCAGTCAATACTTGAGGAGCTCAAGATAGGAACACGCCTATCTTCAATCTGCGAGCAACGTTTCATGCGTTATTTTGGCCATGTTATGAGAAGAGGTGGTGAAAACTTGGAAAAGTTAATCGTTGTTGGCAACACTGAAGGCAAAAGATCTCGTGGCCGATCACCAGCACGATGGACCGACCAACTCCAGAACATAAACCCTTCTCACAAATTCCACGAGGTAGTGAAGTGTGCAATGGACCGCAATCAATGGCGGAAATGCATCCGCACTCATATGAAGAACATCAACCACGATCATCAGTCATGATGGATACGACCAAGAAGAAGAAGAGATGGCTTGAAGTAGCCTTGTCATCATCACCGGTCGTGCGGGGGAGCGGATGGCTCTCACCCCTAAATAGTCAATCCACATTAGGCAGCATTAGTAAAGTTACATTTTTATCGTTATGAATTCTTCGATGGGTTTGGGATGGGCAAGCGTAGTGTGTCCAGAGTGATCCCCGATAGTCGTACGAACGCCTTCATTGCCAAGAAGTAGACAACTTGGAGAATAGCTGATCTCTGACCATCATCTTACCAGTCAGTCACCGTGCCCAGCTGACCCTCGTCGGTGCACCAAGTACACACAAGTCTCACCAGTCAGTATGGCGGTGTGGTTGCTGCCCGCGGACACCTGCCGCACGGCGGCGGGCGCGTCCAGCTCCACGCACTGCGGCACCGCGTGGTGCTCCATGTCCCCCGTGCCCAGCTGACCCTCGTCGGTGCACCAAGTACACACAAGTCTCACCAGTCAGTATGGCGGTGTGGTTGCTGCCCGCGGACACTTGCCGCACGGCGGCGGGCGCGTCCAGCTCCACGCACTGCGGCACCGCGTGGTGCTCCATGTCCCCGTGCCCAGCTGACCCTCGTCGGTGCACCAAGTACACACAAGTCTCACCAGTCAGTATGGCGGTGTGGTTGCTGCCCGCGGACACTTGCCGCACGGCGGCGGGCGCGTCCAGCTCCACGCACTGCGGCACCGCGTGGTGCTCCATGTCCCCCGTGCCCAGCTGACCCTCGTCGGTGCACCAAGTACACACAAGTCTCACCAGTCAGTATGGCGGTGTGGTTGCTGCCCGCGGACACTTGCCGCACGGCGGCGGGCGCGTCCAGCTCCACGCACTGCGGCACCGCGTGGTGCTCCATGTCCCCCGTGCCCAGCTGACCCTCGTCGGTGCACCAAGTACACACAAGTCTCACCAGTCAGTATGGCGGTGTGGTTGCTGCCCGCGGACACTTGCCGCACGGCGGCGGGCGCGTCCAGCTCCACGCACTGCGGCACCGCGTGGTGCTCCATGTCCCCCGTGCCCAGCTGACCCTCGTCGGTGCACCAAGTACACACAAGTCTCACCAGTCAGTATGGCGGTGTGGTTGCTGCCCGCGGACACTTGCCGCACGGCGGCGGGCGCGTCCAGCTCCACGCACTGCGGCACCGCGTGGGGCTCCATGTCCCCGTGCCCAGCTGACCCTCGTCGGTGCACCAAGTACACACAAGTCTCACCAGTCAGTATGGCGGTGTGGTTGCTGCCCGCGGACACTTGCCGCACGGCGGCGGGCGCGTCCAGCTCCACGCACTGCGGCACCGCGTGGTGCTCCATGTCCCCCGTGCCCAGCTGACCCTCGTCGGTGCACCAAGTACACACAAGTCTCACCAGTCAGTATGGCGGTGTGGTTGCTGCCCGCGGACACTTGCCGCACGGCGGCGGGCGCGTCCAGCTCCACGCACTGCGGCACCGCGTGGTGCTCCATGTCCCCGTGCCCAGCTGACCCTCGTCGGTGCACCAAGTACACACAAGTCAACAAGTCTCACCAGTCAGTATGGCGGTGTGGTTGCTGCCCGCGGACACCTGCCGCACGGCGGCGGGCGCGTCCAGCTCCACGCACTGCGGCACCGCGTGGTGCTCCATGTCCCCCGTGCCCAGCTGACCCTCGTCGGTGCACCAAGTACACACAAGTCTCACCAGTCAGTATGGCGGTGTGGTTGCTGCCCGCGGACACTTGCCGCACGGCGGCGGGCGCGTCCAGCTCCACGCACTGCGGCACCGCGTGGTGCTCCATGTCCCCGTGCCCAGCTGACCCTCGTCGGTGCACCAAGTACACACAAGTCTCACCAGTCAGTATGGCGGTGTGGTTGCTGCCCGCGGACACCTGCCGCACGGCGGCGGGCGCGTCCAGCTCCACGCACTGCGGCACCGCGTGGTGCTCCATGTCCCCGTGCCCAGCTGACCCTCGTCGGTGCACCAAGTACACACAAGTCTCACCAGTCAGTATGGCGGTGTGGTTGCTGCCCGCGGACACTTGCCGCACGGCGGCGGGCGCGTCCAGCTCCACGCACTGCGGCACCGCGTGGTGCTCCATGTCCCCCGTGCCCAGCTGACCCTCGTCGGTGCACCAAGTACACACAAGTCTCACCAGTCAGTATGGCGGTGTGGTTGCTGCCCGCGGACACTTGCCGCACGGCGGCGGGCGCGTCCAGCTCCACGCACTGCGGCACCGCGTGGTGCTCCATGTCCCCCGTGCCCAGCTGACCCTCGTCGTTACACCCGACGGAGTAAACTGCGCTAGTGTCTGAGGACAATAAAAGATGCTTTATGGGCCTATTTTAACACCGGGCCATGTTTAGATGGTGAAATTAGATCAAGGTCGCAACTAAGATTTCATTTTACGAATTTAGCCAAATATCTGTGCGACGAATGACACCGCATTGACAAAATCATTAGGTACTCATACTTATAACCACGACCATTCTGATAAGTGTATACCGACTAAGAAGAGGAATATAAGAGTGAAAAGTTATTTTGGTAGTCACTTTGGTTTTTAGTCGCAGGCTTGGTAAATGCTTGAGTCAGGGAGAGAGTCGAACGAAAGTCAATATTAAACATCCGAATATTTATGTACTTTTTTCTGTGTATATATTTTTTTATAGCCTGAGGGTAGCCTGGTCATCATCACCGGACTTGCGGGGGAGCGGTTGGCTCTCACCCTGTCTTAGGTACCTGTGACGAAGATGGTGTGCGCGCGCCCACACGCCACGAACATAACGCGGTGGGGTTTTAGCCACTTGACACAGCTCGGCCGGGTCACCTCGTCCTTGTGGCCCAGCCCGAGCTGGCCCCACGCGTTGCCGCCGAACACGAACACTCTTCCATTCTCTAAGGATAAACACATCTGAATCAGTTCTAAATAAAGTCGGTTCTACAAAAATTTTTAGGTGTGAAGAATACTTCAGCGCTAAATTTTTTCTAATTTCCTAAACATCAAAAGCTCATACATGTAAGATTTTGCATTAAGGAATAACAATTTAAATGGGGTGAATTGGGTTCACCCGTGATCATGGCGCTTGCAACAGTGCCGAAATATCGGGAGCTCAATAAAACAAAACAACATGGTAAATATTCCGGACATTTTCAGTTTTCTAATGTGTGTAACCATGACAGTTTAAAATTATATCGAATACATGTATTCCAAAGACTACATACGTTTATTTATTTAAACACAAACATACTAATTATGGAACCACAACAAAATAATGCCAGTTACAATAATAAAATTCAAGTAGATACGAGTAGTCTGCTACTATGGCACTTAGTCGTAGCATCTCGTAGTGTATAAACACAATGTGCTGTGAATGCTACGGTTCGTAGCGTTAGTAGTTGACGTAAGTAGGTTGTCTCTGAATTTACGTTCTGGCCATGGAAATGTTCGCCGGCGGTACTTGCATTTATCCAGGCTTTTTAGTAATCATAAATAAATATAACACAACATCACATAATATGTGGTGCATATCATGTATGTCACCTTGTTATACTACTCGTATTTTTAATTTTTAAAAAAATTACCTTATTTGCTCTCTTGAATTAATAATCATCCTTGGTGTATTAAATAATAATAATTTAGTTATTCAAAAAGCTTAGGATTCGTGATTTAAGTTCTAATAGTGTCAAGAGTGTAATTGTCTTTGACCACTTCACGGCCAGGAAATAGAATGCCTTTCAACCTCATGCGTTTATTCCCTTCTATAATCCCGAATTCATCAGGCGGGACGTGAATAGTCCTCAGGGTGAAGGCGATAGGCTCAATAGATTCTATTGTGCCTGTCTAGCTCATGTGTGGACTTCACGGCCTTACCGCATGCAGTGTCAATAAAAAAAAAAGGTACTTACGACAGATGACAGCGCTGTGTTCGTCCCCGCAGGAGATGGCGACGATGGGGTCGTTCTTGATGAAGAAGTGGCTCGGCTCGTTGTCCGCGAAGTGCGACTTGCCGAACGTAAACACCGCGCCCGTGTCTGCGAACGGTACTCACTGGCGAATGGGTGCTATAGGCAGGGACTACATTATGTACAAGTGCTCATTAACCTTTATATTTAGACGATGATAAAAAGTTTAACGTTTTTAGCATACATTGCAGGAATGCAAGCGAAATGTTGCCGGACAGATGTCGGCGTGTCTGGATATTCAGTGTTTTTTTTGTATTCGTAAAGGCTGCGTTAGGAATTATAATATGTTTAAGTCTCATGTTTTATTTGTGAATATATAAGTTTCGTAAGATTTTCATTATGAAAACAGAATATTAAAAAGTAACTAAGTAGTAAGTATGTGAAACACTTACTTCAAAAAGTGAATTAATCATTTACTTAAAAATCACCAGTATATTCTATATTAAAAATATCGCCCCGTCTTAACTAAGTAAATATTCATGTTCTGCATTCCGTTACTTGAAGGCAACTTAAGTAATTAACTCCTACAAATACGGCTTACGAACTGGTAAACGTCACTCTTCCAGAAATAACCTGCCCTGTTATTAAGGCGTTACAAAAACCCCCCAATGACGTCACTAACACATCTACATTATAATCTTGACACGTAACTCAGAGGTTTATTGAAAGGAAAAATGTAAAACAGCCCTTTCGGGTTCTCGTGACTTCCGTTCACCTTGGCCGGGCTGCCACTCGGACGCAAGATTCCTATCATGTCCGAAATTAATAGCTCCTTTTTTCACGTGAAATCAACCGGTCTAGATCGTGAATTACCATAGAAAATACAGGAAAGTAGTCTAACTCGAGACATAAACACTAGGTTCTAGGAATATACGTATTCAAAATGTTCTGATAACACGCTAATTGCTACGGTAATACGTGGTTCATCGGTAACCCTCCACATAAAACAAGAAAATTACTTACAAATATTAATAGATTACTGATAGATCCTCATATTAATAAGCATGGGTAGTAATTTTGACTGAACGTGTGACAATAATCAGAATGTTTACGGATTGTTCGACATTACATATGAAACCGATGAACTTTCATGTTATGATTACTACACATTCACGACTAGTAACAAATCAAATAGGTAAACAACTATCACACGATCAATCCAATAAGATTGGAGACATGCTAATCGATATTATAAGAAGAGAAAAACTCAGACTTGACACTTCATTTGGAAGTAAAAGCTGTCGAACCACTTGGAGATATTACTAGCGAATTATCAAAATTGCCTTACACAACGAAACCCCAATAATTCGAATAATGTGCCATGTAATTAGGTATCAATTTTATAAGTAAATGAAGAATTCATTACACTTCATTTGTAGAACGTTGTCTATAATAAATGTAAGTATGTGCGTGTGTATTACCCACTAAATTATCGTGCACCATAAAATTATCGTAGTAAATATAACTTTGTTTCGAATAAAAACCTATTTCTGTATTGGATTACCTTAAAAACGGAAATGGAATTATTGACCCCATAAACTTTAAAAGCTCACAACGAAACTATTTAGATTAATGCAAGTACAAAGCTTTTCTTTCTTACGACGACGCTTAAATTTAATTTATTGGCGCATGCGATTCAAAAGGTGTGCTTAAATACTTCGATGAGTTCATTCGATTATGGAAACTAACCAAGTCACGAAGGTTTTGAAGTTAGTGCCGCTATAAAGAGGATTACACTATACAAGTTAATTTCTTAATTGACACTTTATTTTTTTTTATAAATGATTATGTTAGTATGTCGCTCTAGGTGTTTACACATGTACGATATATTATGTAAATTTAAATTTTTTAAGTGGTAAAGCTTGCACTAGCTGTTCTAATATTTAGAAAAACGGCAAAATTTCAACTGCCTCACCGCGGCCCCACTCGAACACCCGTCCTTCTAGGAAACGCGCCCTGACGTGTATTACCATCACACCAGACTAGCAGCTATTAATTGAAGCCGTCGATTTTTTCTCGTATATGACCTGTTAGCCACAGGTGGCGCCATCTACTATCAGTGATACACACTGACAGCGGTAGACATTTCATTACAGAATGTAAACTACAGAAAATGAGTTTCTGAATACGATATATTAGGTAGGAAGGTTATACAGGAACAAGAAATTACGAACCTCAGTATGATAATGTTAGTAATGACGAGGCGGCAATGCCTTCATTATCTGCAAACCTATTTCCAATTGTACCGCAATGAGGGTAGTCCAACTCGTGTGTGCAGTGGCATGCGAGCCAGGCGTTAGCGTGATACGGTATTTTTATTATTATATGCTAATTGTCCCGTGTGTTTAGGGTTAACAAATGCATACGCTGCATGAATGGTTTAAAAAGTCAGTGCAGTTTATTTACCCATGAACATATTCGGGCCAAATTACTGTATGTCCAGTAATGGGAGTTGGCAAGGTTCCTAAGTAGGCTACTCTTTATTTTTATCGCTGAATCTTCGTATATGAATTTAGATTTTTATTCTGGTGTCTTAGAGAAAATGAGTACATTCGTTATAATTTTCAGTGTTAAATAAATGTAAATAGTAGTAAATAATAGTGTTCTAATCAATTTAGGCTATCGTGTGTGAATTTTCCGCTAGAGGCGTTAGTGTCGAGTGAGGTCCTCTAAATGTCAAATGCCACTGTTAGTGGGATTAGGTTTTGAGGGTTTATTTATGCCTATTATGATTATTATTAAATATATAAACATTTATCAATATATAAGAGTCAATATGACAATTTGTTACTGAATTTGAGTGTTTTAAAAGTGAAGCTGAGGAAAATTCTTACGTCCGCCCTTTTTTGAGCAAAATGGTCTTGAGAAACACTGTAGCTTAGCCAATAGGTTCACTTTTTAATGTATTAAATATTATTTAAATTTACATTTCCATTTTTGGCTCCCGGAAAAAGTTTTCCTCACTCAACAGTGGCACCGACTAGTGAGCTCAAAAAGATAGCCCTAATTGTGTTAAACGAATTTTATTGCCTGTTCTTTGTCTGAGATTTATTTCAGAAGCGTGCTGGAATCAAGCTTTTACATAATAATATAAATGATAATAGCTGGCAATGAAAAACATACATTACAATTTTGTTACATTATTGCAAGCTTTAGGTAGCAACAACGGGCGTTCAGAAGCAGTTATAAAACACTATTTTAATGAAGTATAAATCGACACATACAATTTCAAGCGTTGACTATAAAAATTTAATGTAATGGAACCGCAGTATACGTAGACCGTCGAAGTTTTAGTGGCGGTGAGGAATAAAGGGCTAATCTCGATTACTATAAAAGCCGACCTCAATTTCTGACCCGGGGTCGTTAAGGAATCGATAAGCAAAGCGAGCACTGGGCACATACCCCTGCATGTCAATGAACGTCTTGGCGCTTAAAGTGTAGTTATATTGAACTTTACAAGTGTCAAGAGAACTAGTCGAAATAACTCTTACAATATTGTTTTAAATAGTGATGAACACATGTTATTACTGTTTATTTTTGATCGATTAAAAATATCAATAATACAAATATGTAGTGAAGTTTATATAACATTGAGCCTCTTTAAATATCTTAGTTATAAGATCCAAAAAGGCTACGAAAATAATAGTTTGGAAGGAAATAAAGAAATTTATAGGATCGTTTATCATGCGAAAAAAACAAATTAGATGGATCCCAATAGATTACTTAAAATAATACCTAAATTCAAACGTCTACTACGTTTCACTAATTAAAATTGCCTTATTAAGGAGTAATGATAATAAAACATGCGAATGTCGTTCAAAGTTGTTTTAGACATAAAATTGTGGCTGTGTTTTGGAATCCAAAAACGTGTCAATTTTGAAAAGTATGGTGCAAGACTCACCATTCTCATTTCCGTCGTCGGGATTTGGTTGATAATCTGATTATAAAGTTGACACATCTAAGTATTTGTAAAGTGCAAAGGGAAAACTCTGATCTAGTCCCATTACATACAACCCAATATTGACCACCATATAGACATTGTTTTTACATAGGTACATGAAATTTTACATAGATAATATTGACAGACGCTAATAAACACTTACGACCAAAAATGATACTCCTATACTCAAACATGACATGATGAAGCTTAATAAAAACACAAACACAGTAACAAAAATAGGTAGAGCAACAAAAGCACTAAATGTATCAAAGCACCCAACTACCACTGTACTGCTGTACTCCCGGATGTATTTACGGTTTCGCACATGCAAGAGTAGATTGAAATTAGTAGAATAGCCATAAAGTGCACTTGATTTATATTAGGAACGTATAACATTAATGGTCTAACGAATGTGGATAATTAATGAAATGACGTGAGACCCATACGAAGTAAAACGATGTTATCGTCATTTGTTCACTTAATAACACACGTCAAATAATGTTTTTTTTGGATTAAGGTGATTTTAACTGGCCAGTCTAGCGTGCAGACGAAATGGCGAGAGCCCCGCAAGCGGGAAAACATCGCGACCGTATTTTGTTTTCCGGAATTCCACACTTCGAATTCGAAATGGAATCTTTTTTCTTCCGAATCCCATTGATTATCCCTGGCCAGTGTGGCTAGCGTGCGAGACTCCCGTCAGTTCGAGGTAAGGGTTGTCACCTGGTATGTCGTCGGTCATGGCGGCGGTTAGCGGGCGGGCGGAGTGGACATGTCGCGCCGCGGCGGCCGCGGGGATACTGACCACTCGCCACCGCTCGCCACCACTACGCCACGTGCCGACAGAGCTTTGTTTACCACGAAATTATTTACCTGGAAAAGTCCTAGCTGTGAATGTGACGTAGATAAGAAGCTCATGAGTGGGGAACATGTAGGTAAATAATCTAAGTATTAACGTAAATATACACTTGATCTTGTATATCGCATATGTATGACTATGCTGTCTGTTGTTCAAGTCAAGGCTTCTAGCCAAAACTTTGCCTTTACTGGGAACTTTACCGGCCAATTAGACAATAAGAGAAGGATTATAGCCTAAGCTGAACTTTTCTTAGGATTATCACTTTACATTACTCAACTACGCTTTGGTGTGTTTGAAGTGAAGGAACAATGTTGGATTTCATCCAATCTGCTGTCAATGCTTTAAAAGAATTAAAAAATATAAAAAAATAAACTTTAAAGAATTATGTCTATGTCAGCTTTAAATTACTAACCTTAAATTTATATTTACAAATATCAATAAATAAAATATTAAGTGTTTGATTGAAAATGCTACGTTAAACTATTTAGCGATTTTGAAAATATGTACAATATTCCAGCCTGAAATCTTCTTTGATCAAAGATCCCGAAAGTTGTAACACGTTGATGTCTTTTTAAGCGAGATGATGTTCAGATTGTTGCATGACGATTATTGAAGGTTGCCAATTATTATTTATTGCAATTATAAACCGGATTTTATTGCTAGCTGCTTGATTGCTTAAATTATGACGGATCCATCTTTATAAAAAAAATATGTAGTTTATTGTTCTGACCACTAGTAATTATCACTGACCGCTAAGGAAGGGACGGGAAAAAATGTATGGGCGCGTACCCATTAGGATTAAGAACCAGACGCATATAGTTGGAAAGCTCTTTTCATGACCATATTTTGACGATATTTTAACTGCATAGTATATTTTTATTTTAGTTTTTTTTCCCTATTTACTGGCTTCATACTTATTGAAAGTATATTTTTTATACACGTAGTGCGAGAATCCACGTTTTTAGCGTTAGTATTAGGAAGGTTTTATGATTACTTTGTCATTCCTTAAATTTACATAAATTTATATGTAATTTCTTATCGCTCAAACAAGCCGAATCCGAATGCAATTTCAATAATATTGGCATCCATTAAGGAAATGCAATGATTTCGATCGTACCAATAATACCTACACAATACATGCTATTCCGTGCAGTGTATTCTGTGCTATTATGAATAGTAGTTATACTAATATTGCGAGTAGAGAGAGTTACATACCTGAGTGTATTTGCATAATGACGCTTTTGTTCGTGACAGTTTTCTTCAAAGGCTACGCTTTAATACCGCTAAATGCGCGATGACTATCGCAATGCAAAGGCCCTATGCCCTTCAAAAGCCGCTTTCAATGGTATGTAAATGACACACATTACGTTGATATCACAAATAGGCCAAATTTGCTTACAAGTGGAACACTGAAAGATTTTATCGTAAAGGAATTGATATTATGTATTATAAACATGATGAGGTTTACTGCAACCCGCACTTGGCCAGTGTGGTTGACTAAGGTTTTATCGCCCTAGTTTAGGGTAGGCCCTAAGAATGGGGACGTATGTTGGCTGATGATGATGATGATGAAATTAATTTAATATTAAATACCACTATTACATTGGATATCATAATAAAGATAGGTAGTATGGAAATGGCAACATTTTTGTAATATCATACAAAAACAAAGAAATCACCTTTGATAAATTAAGGGGTCTATCCTGGTGACCGACAGTTATAGACAGACACACAGAGGAGACTCAGTAATAAGGACCCGTTTTCCCCCCTTGTGTACGGGACCCTAATAAGCGGTTCCGCCCGGCCTCGGGGACACGCGATGCGATTGATTGATTACAGAGCAAGTGCAATGCGATCATTCAAGGTGCACCCTTGAACTTATAAATACATCATCGATTTCTTTATGATAATAATAACCTCTTGATTGTTTATATCTTGAAGTGTTATGAAGACTTCTTAACTTTTTTTTGTTCGGTAATATTTATTAATACTTACTTATAGGATACGAGTGATTATTTATTTTTGTTTAATTTCATTTGAATTATTTGTCTTATTCATAAATTAGATCGATGATCCAATATGCTTAACCTAAGGGTCCTAACAAGGATTAATATTTGACGCGACAAATATAGTTTTATGTATTATTGCATATAAATAAATTTGCGACGAATGGATATCGTAGAGGGAGAGCTTATCTTCTAAACATACTGCCAATGTGGTTAAGAAAAATCTCTGCTCTTTGTTGGGATTGGTTACTTCTTATTATGCCTAAATGAATAGCAATTAGAGTACTAAACAACACAACGAAGTACGAAATCGCGTGAAAGTGCCACTACAAAGCTTCGTGGTAAACTCTGACGCAGTACTAAGTTCAGGAACCTCCGATTTCCTAAGTTCATTACCATAGGGCGGACGACTAGCGTCTTGCGGCCGGCCTCGAGTATCGAAGGCTTTGCATATTTAAAGATTGTTGCGTGAAACAATAAAATGCCAATGAACTATAATTTGTGCTAAGGAGTAGTTAAATAGTTTTGATGGAACGGTTTGGTTGGAGAAATATTCGTTATAGAATACTTAATTTTCTTAATTCCGGTTTAGGTTCTTTACCTCTATGACGTGTTGGGGCTGAATACCAATATAAATAAATATTCAGCCCCAAAACGTACTAAAAAGAGATGTATAAAGTAGAGTCTTGACTCTTGCCTTGTCTTGACCCTGTCATGACATGGTATAACAAGAATCATAAATAACTAGGGTAGTATGGTGGATGATTATGGCCTTAGGGTATTTGATTATACTTCTGATCAGATGCTTAACACAGTAGGTATATTATATTATACTATCCACAAGGACAGCGTACGACTTACTACACTAAAGAAAGAATCTACGGATTACGAATTGAGTAGTAGCTTCCCACAAAATAAATATACAATGTGTTTAAATTTCCTTTTCTTAAAATGATTACTCATTCTAGCAAATGTCTAATTGTGTCGCAGCGAATGTTCCTTCCACGGCCGGTTATTTCTGCCGTGCGAGCCGGCCCCTTTGATAGATGAAGTCGCCAACCTTACCCTTCGTCGCTTGCTAGAGTACTTGCATACACGACTCAACAGTGGAATTGTGTGCCGAATTTCAGGATGTGAAAAATCTAAAATTAGCCAGAAATCATCATCGCGTTCATATTGTAATGACACTTAAATAAGACTCCAAATTTGCTATAAATTGTTGGCCAAAAGTTTTTTTGAGGCACAATGAATCTTGAGCTTACGCTTCGTTAATCTAAATATTACGTTTTACTCTTATTGGAATTTATGTATATGTTATATATAAAACTAGTCGTATACGTTAAATATATAACTAGGCTAGTCATACAAGGGAAAGTAGAGGGACCACGCGGACCAGATCACGCGGCAGATCACCTATGCGCTGGACTGATCAAGTGAAATCCGCCGTAGGAAACCGCGTGTCAGACTGCGCCAGACAGTCTGCAAACAGAGAAAGATGGCGGGAGATCGTGAAGAAAGCTGTGTCCGCCCCTAACACTAACATTATGGGCGCCTCGACGTGACCACGACCGCTCTGCCAAGAGCGAAACGACAGAGAAGAAGAGAATATAAAAACTTTTATTTGATTACAAAATAAGTATAAAATATAGTTCTAATTGACAGTAATCGGTGTGCTTGACTAGGCAAAAAAGTTCCGATCAGATAAAGCTATGCAAGACGTGAAAAGTTATGTTTTCTGTCCTTCAAGGCGAGGGCTACAACAGTAGTAATAACTGGTGTATTGTGACGGCCAGCCTTCACCAGTTCACCTCATGGCCCTGTCCGGTACGAGAGGTCATCTTAACTACAATTAGTTTGAAAAAGTTTCACTTTTTTCCTTCCACTACACACATCCATAGTTTATGGTGCTGTATTTTACAAGACGTTTATACAAATCAAAAATATTTCCCTATTCAAACTAAAATAAAAAATATTGATAAAATTAATATTTAGCAATCATTCGTGCCGCAAAATATGGATTTCAAATAAAGTCGCTATGAAATAACAGAAATTTAATTTTCAATATTTCGGTACGGTTTGAGGGCTCTCTTATGGTTTATTCTTGCTAGCCTCCGGATTATTCATATATTCCATCATGACCGGCACTTATGAAAGTCTAATGATTTTGCAATAAGTACACAACGGAGAAAAGCTATATAACTAAATAAAATGGAGTGGATTAATCCATTAACTCCACTTCATTTTATTTAGTGTCTGTTTGTAATATTAAAATAACGATTTTTTATTAAATCGATTGGAATCTATATCTATACAGGTACCAGCAAAAAAAAAAAATTGTTTGTCTGCCTGTTTGTTCCCGTTAATCTCCGGAACGACTGGAACAATTTGACCGGACTTTCACTAATAAATAGCAAATTTTACAAGGTTTTCAAAATTTCAAAGGTAAAAGAGCTTATATTTTTTAATAAATGCTGTGCTAAAACATTTCTAAACGGACGAAGTCGTGGGCGACCGCTAGTATTTAATAAGTTACGCATAAGGAATGTCTACCTAATCTAATATTAAACCTTACTTCACATTGCGTAATAAGCTTTTTTAACTTATCACTTAATACAATAGTGCGTGTCAGGTTTTTTCCTTGAAACGACCCGTTTTCCTAGAGTTAGCTAAGGCAGTGTCAACCATGAATCATAGATCTAGATTTGATACAAGCCCTGACTGGCCGATGCCACGCGAGATTGTTATCATGGCTTAAACAGTTAAAAACGATTTGTTTTAATATAATTTTTATACTCTCTGCCTACCTACTAGGTATATATTAACATGACCTCACGTAGAATTATTTTAGAAGCTAGATTTCTAGGAAAACCCAACGCTAATAAGTATATACTTAAAATCTGTAGTGGACAGAAAAATGTGTTGAAATAGCTGTTGCTACTGTTGAATAGTTGTTGTAGCTCATAGTCAACAGTCACATTTACCTACCTCTAACTATAGGTAGCTTCAACTTGTAATCTGTATGTTTTGTAATAATGTATACGTACTACGTTGGTTTATACCACCAATAAGATCCATCATAATCTGGGTGCGAAAGTCGTCGCTAATGCGTGGTCCACACGCACCTCTGAGGAACCCAAACAAAACCCAGTAGGTACTAGGGTAATGGTTGTTCTGCAGTAGCGTGCGACCTTTGCAATTTGTCACATTGATGACATTGCGGCCGAACTTACTCGCATTTGAAAACTTCGTAATATACCTTTCAACATTATATTATATAGAATTCAGTGGCCAAGAAAACTTTTAAGCTAAGTGGTAATCGTGGTCACACCGTTATCGCAATATGAGATTTAAATATTTATGTGTTTTGATAGAATTGGACATTACCAATCAAATTAAGTTGGTAGTCCTGCGCCTAATCTGGCATCTGCCTTGTCGGATGGCCGTCTCACGGAACTACGCGAGTGCGTAGAATAGAGTATAATATAATATGTCCTGTGCAGTGGTTGATCTCGATTGAGACCGGCCGTCATGGCTGAAATCGGTCGGACACCTTGTAAACAGAATATGCACGTCATGCAATTATCTAAAATCCTCTATTACGTACATATGGCTGGACCTTGAAGAGTCTCATGTGGGGCGGATGGGGTAGCGTGCTCCTCTACTATCCGGGTCACGTGGATTTGCACTGTTTGTTTGTACACCCCACGTAAGCCTGTACCTAATCGCCCCAGTAATTGCCAGCCTACGCGAATCAAGGTTTTGAGGTTATGTCCACCGAACGTGATCTTCGATCGATTAAAGAACTGTTATTCAACCTTTTTCATGTGGCCTTCGTTGAATGGTAATGTGTTTCCCCTATCGTCTGAAGCGAATAACGGTAAGTGATGCTACGGGTAATTAGAGTAAGCTGTAACAATTCATTTACTTTTTAGGGTTCCGTAGCCAAAATGGCAAAAACGGAACCCTTATAGTTTCGTCATGTCCGTCTGTCCGTCTGTCCGTCTGTCCGTCTGTCCGTCTGTCACAGCCGATTTACTCGGAAACTATAAGTACTACAGTGATGAAATTTGATGGGAATATGTGTTGCATGAACCGCTACAAAAATATGACACTAAATAGTAAAAAGAATTGGGGTGGGGCCCCCATACATGTAACTGAGGGATGAAATTTTTTTTTCGATGTACATACCCGTGTGGGGTATCAATGGAAAGGTCTTTTAAAATGATATAAAGTTTTCTAAAAAACATTTTTCTTAAAGTGAACGGTTTTTGAGATATCAGCTCTCAAAGTCGTAAAAAGTATGTCCCCCCCTCTATTTTTATAACTACGGGGTATAAAATTCTAAAAAAAATAGAGGTGATGCATGCTAATTAACTCTTTCAACGATTTTTGGTTTGATCAAAGTATCTCTTATAGTTTTTGAGATAGGTTGATTTTTATTATATTTGCTGCTACGGAACCCTTTGTGCGCGAGCCCGACTCGCACTTGGCCGGTTTTTATAGAAAAAGAACCGCCGTATTTTTAAGAACTATTCTTTTCGACATCCTTGGGTAGAAAACGGAAATAATTAGATGATGTCGTCGGTTTTTGATTCGTAGATATTAATGCAATGTGCTTAACAAACTGTACATTGTCAAAAATATATATGGTTTGAAGCTAGCCCCGGGAATATATTATTAGCATACTTCAGAAGGTTTGCATGAAATAATAGCCAATACCAGATTACGTACCAGTATTTTAATTCGGTTACAAACAAATATTTTACACCTCATACAACCAGAGCTCCGTTCCGTTCAAAACGTATATATTTTCCCGCGCTTTACTTTTTTTTCAAAACAATGCCGATTGCATAGATTATGTTCGGAAACTCTTATAACAATCGTTATTGTTAACGTTTTTTTAATATTATATTTTTAATTTATCGGTTAGTACATTAAATTATTAACATAATGCTTACAATATAGATATAGACTCTCTAGCTATACCTTACCTACCTATTGACTTACTTGTGAGTACATACTGCTATAATTAGGTTATAAAGTTAAGAGCGTATGCGTTTCATATTATGACTACAGAAATAACTGGATCTGGTGCTAAAAATATCACATGCAAGTGTTTCTATATTTTGCTGATTATGTAGGCAAATCTAAATGTTACCATGTGCAGGGCAAGCATTATGTAATCTAAGCGAATGGCATGGGTCTTGGTAGGAACTAGGAATGCTGGCGGCACGGTTTTACATCTCCAAGAATTATGCCATTTGCCAACCATGTGTAAAGCGTAAACTTTGTATAAAGAAAGTTTAAAAATACTTAGTAAATAATAAGTACCGACACATATATGGCTTTATAATTTAATTCTTATGGAGTGAAAACGAAAGGTCGGTACATAGTTACAAGACATAAATTGTTCTAGTTGAGGTAAACAAAACCATTACAGAAGCCATCTGATATGAATAACTCGCGAAATGCTATAAAACAGAATAAGGAGTGCTTGTTATATGCGTATCATTTAACTAATCAGTTTTATACGTCGATATCGTTACTCTGTAGCTCTTAAAAGGGAAGGAATAAGGTTGATATCAATTTGATTTTTTTGCTTTTATATGGAGAATAATGCCGGTGTACCTACGTGGGAGGCGATTGTTTGCCCGCGGTTGCCGTGGCGACGGTATCGTTGCATCTCGCAGTGGAAATACCGCCGTTTCGGTCACTCGGTCGTTGATCCTATTATTTATGGTTTGGTTTTAGTTCAATTTCTGCTGTAATTTAACGAGGATGTAAGTCCAAGATTAAGTAAATTGGCTTTTCTATGTAGGTACATATACTTAATGTCTACCTATATTTTTATGTTGAACAGATAATTACGTTGACAACACAATTATCAAATTGTGTTTTTAACTCTTTAATTATACATACAAAGGTACCAGTAACTTTTTCACACTAGGTATCTGATCTAATCCTTTGTAGAGTCAGAGAGAGGGGCCTTTTGACCTGTAGCACAAGTTTTACTACGAAACCTATTTCAGGCACCGGTTTTTCATACTTGGGCTTAGATCGACTGTTCTTGGTCTAACCTAAGTTCGTTTTTGAAATTGCCTAAATTGTGAAGGTACTTATTAAACGTACTTATTTTTATTACTATTTATTAGATAATGTGCACTTTAGAATATTTGAAAAGGTACATTAATTGGACATTACTGGGTCATTGTAATTTGCACTTTTATGGATTAATACTTATGATAAAATGGTAATGAGGCTCTGCATGGGAGATTTAAAAGAAAAAATATAAAGGAAAGAGCGCATAAAAACAAAAAGCCTGTTCGTCGGTATATCTTAATTGAAGAAACGGTTGAAGAGGCAAGCAGGGGACTGAACATACTTCAATTTGTACATCATAACATCTTATCTAATCCTATGATTCAAAATCTATGCTCGTTTAGTAAGTCACAGCGTAGTTTCCCAATGTGAATCCGACTCCGACGCGTGGTGAATAACGTCATATTCGAGGAGTTGATAAATTTAGTTACCATCCATAAATTTTCATAGAAGTGTTTTTTTTCTGTACATCATATACCCACCACGTTGGGTGCCAACCATGTTCAGTACAACACCTTTTTGATTGTTGGTTGGTTAAGTATTTTAACACTTAGTTCATAATAATAAATAATTTAGCTTGATAATGGTGGAAAATATGACCAAGATAAATAAACTAACAATGTTGTCAATGAACTTGAGACTTGAAACTTTCATTAGTTATATTGTCTACTCCCCACTAGATGGCGCTACATGTCTGCTCTTGTGGTGTCTGTAGCATTGTTTAATTAAAATTGAAGTCAAAATAAAAAAACACACAAATGCGCAAATTATTCTTTATTTACTTAATTTAAACGAATAATATTATATAGTTGGCAGCAACTATTTTGTTCTTACACATACCAATGAATCATACGACAGCTTCACATTTTGTATGTACAAGTTAAAATAACATTACTTATTATAGAACGCGATTTTAAGAATAAAATATTAGTTTAAATATAAACATTTTAGTCATGAAAAATATAATCATTACTTCTTATTTTAAATTGAGGTATGAAATGAATAATTGTTATAATATTTTGATTTCGTGAAGACTAGCTGTTACATTTTTCGCTACAAGTATAAGTGCGATTTTTAAAGTGCTAATTTATTTTAAATAGTAATCGTACAACATTAATTTATTTTATTATGTTGATATGAACACACAAGTGAGAAACCAATTGATCTAATAAAGCGGTTGTTATCATGTTGACATTGTTGATATATTAAAATATTTTAATAATATAAGTATTGTAGTAGTAATAAACGTTAAGAACAGCCATTATAATAATGTCACTTATAAGAGTCGAATTGTACAGGCGAACTCGTACCAAATAGATAAAATTATTACGACAATAAACAAAACAAATTGTATGTTCCTTCATAACATTTTATAAAAAAAACATTGAGGATTCTTGCTGTAGTAACTAGCTATGCTTTAAAATAAGTTACTTAAGTACTTAACTAGTAGGTATAAGTCAAATGGCACAGTTCGCGCGGTGTACATAGACCCTAGAAATAACTCTTCAAATGAACTTAGTCTAAATGATTTCGTCGTATAAATGCGAGGACTAAATATTGGCAGTTTAGTAGAATTTACTATTCACCTATCTAGCTTTGTTTGGAACGTGAACTTACGATTACGCCTATTCGAAGAAGAAATGCCAATTACTATGTACGACACATAAGTTGATTCTTAATTTATACGATTTAAATTTCATATACATTTAGGTAAAGATTAAGTAAATTTTATTAAACCGTTGAAAAGAAATTATCTTCTACGTTATAGAAACAAAAATAAACTGGTAAACATTTCAAACAGAATTAAGTGTTGTCTATCTTATGTAATGAAATACTAAAAAGAAATATACTTACTGACTAGTTTTCATAAATACAATATTCCATTGTTACATGAATTTAACTTCTCATAAATTATCCCATTTGTTTATAAATACTCACAAACATAATGACACACTACATCATTACAGGGTTTATTAAATCTTACTGTTGTATAAATTAAGAATTGAACGTTGTCAGTGCTGAAGTTGAATTAGCTGTCAACTACACGTAAACTATATTGACAACGCATCGCAAGTAAAAAAAAATCACAACGAAACATACTGAAAGATTCTTTCTTACAACTAATACTAATTAAAAGGACAGTACAAACAGAAAGCTAATAGTGGTAACTAAGGCAGTCACTGGGCTCGGAGACAAGTGTCGTGTTGTCGAAGGTTCCGACTACTCTAGGAAGAAAGAGAAGGAGAACAAGGACTGATAGGGTCGACTCGATCACAAGAAATTGTACAACTTTGCTCAGATCTGCTGTACAACCGAGTGATAACTCGTTCGTCAATGCTAAACCCTATAGTATCGCCCTAGTTTAGGGTAGGCCCGTGCCCCAGCAGTGGGGACGTATATGGGCTGATGATGAAACCCTATAGTTCGTTTGAGAGAAGAGATAAAGGGTGAAAGAAAACTTAAGTAGGCCCAGGATACTCGTATAAGATTATGATCCACATATTTAGATAATTTCATTAATGGTTATGTTATTGGAACACCTACAGAATATCGAATTGATTTGGATGTTTCAAAAAAGAGTGAGTTAAAGAGTGGTATGTTAGTGGTAGCCTGGTGGGTATCCCCTGAAGGCGCCGCGGGCCAGCCTAGCGACGGGAGCGGGCGGCTGCGGCGGGGGCAGCATGTCGAACTCCTCGACGATGGTCTTCGGGTGGAGGGAACTGATGTTGTTGTTGACCGTGTAGGTGCGGGCGTGGGTCTTGGCCATGCGGGGGGGCTGGTCGTTCAGCAGCCAGTCGCCTTTCTCCCTCAGCCGCTTCTGTTTCTCTAGCTGTCGGTTCTTCAAGTGCTGGAGACGCGCCAGGTGGCTCTTGACCTGTTGCGGAGTGAGGCCGGTCTTGCCGGACTTGAGGAGATTCGCGTTGTAGTTGTAAGAGGCTTCAGGGTCGCGGCGGTTCCATTGGTATCTGCAAACGGAAGATGAGGAATGTTATTTTGTCTTAGCGCACGTTTATAGCAAGATTTAAGACTGACTTATATGTTGGTAATTACAGTTGGACGACGTCTTCCCGATTTAAGAGGCTAAATCATACCTATTTCGGATTCTAAAGTATTAATTTAACCAAATCGTGGGAACACATTTCTGCCCTCGACACGCAAAAGGAACACAAAACTGCCTATTAAGAAAGATTTTTTAGAAAACTTGTTGTGTAATTTGAGAACATCAAATAACTGTGATTATAGATGGTGCGCTTTTAGACAAACATGTGGGCATAAATCGCTATAGGTGGGTATTAATTTCTGTATTTGCTGATAATTGTCATTCTTCCCCATTAACAGACATGCAAATTATGTGACTAAGAACATTTCTGAAAAATATTGTCCGGAATGTCGCTTTTACAAACATAGTTAATATGAGTGTTAGAAGTTTAGCCCGTTACAACACTTCTACAAATGTATGGGCAATTATTTTCATGTTATTGCCCAATAAAAGCAAATTAATGTGTTTTGTTAGTAAGTGGATTTGTACGAAGGATTAGTTGGTTTCTTGGTTCCCAACGATAATAGGAAAACTTTTGATGTTGAACGAATTGGCCTTAACATTATTGGATCTTCGTTAAAATTAAAGTCGAAGGTAGGAAGAAGGTTATAGAAGGAATAATATTATACTATTATGATATCGGTCCATCATTAATAGGATGATGAATATTTTTATTTGAAAAAAAAAGTTGATCGATTCTTATTTAAAAATTCCCTTAATTTCTGGTACTCCCTCTACGGCCAGGCTAATTGTACTTAATGCTCTTTTCTCTTTTTAGGCTTAGTGATAGGGAAGCTTTTGTAATCTTATAGAACCTGTCTAGCCGTATAGTTCTTAAACTGACTAGACTGTATAAGTACTATGTATAAAGTGTGAGTTTTCAGAAAGTGCACATATTTAAATCAGGGATACTATTCTTAATTGTATCGACGGAAGAATCTATTTTGATCTAGATTTTTTTATAAATTTTCGGAATCTTCTGAACTAGTATGGGGTAGGTAAGCAAAAATATCAAGCTTACCCTGGGAATGGCTTAGTGAGCCGCCTTTGCGCCGGTCGCGACCTCTTCCTCAGCTCGTTGGGCCTCAAGTGCCTCGGCTTGGGCCTCCCGCGCGGGTGCTGCCGCAGCGGACTCGGCCGCAAGTCATACGACTTCGGACTCAGCATCGGGTTGATGGTGACATCGTTCGACTTCGGGTCGTTGACCTCCCGGCTCACGGAGGGAGCGGTGATCTCGTTCAGCTTGCCCATGCGCTGGTAACGGCTGTGGAGTTCCTTCACCTTCGACTTGGGGACCTTTAGGAGCTTCGTCTGACAGATGTAGTGCCGCGGTTCGTAGCAACCGGCCGGTGCCCACCTGGAAAGTGTAAATTTAAGTTTAAGTAACAAAAAACTTCTTTCTTTTAATCCTTATGATTGAGAACCCATTTCTAGGTATGTGGTTAGCATGTTGACACGGTAATGTTACCATTTAATAAAATAAATTGATATTGTCTTCTTGTCAATTTATTTTTTTATTTTCGTAAAGGTAGTCTACCCTTTTTGACTAGGAATAGCTATGGATAAGTATACGTAGATGACGTATACTTATACATAGCTATATATAGCTATGCCCTTGTGCAAATGTTAGATATTGATTTTATTCAGGAAAAGATAAGCGAGCTGACAAAGTATTGCTAAATATATCTAATCTTTTGTGATATAAAAAAACGATAAAGGATGAATATCTATTTACTTTCGCCAAATGATAGACACTAACTCAATGTTCGGGTATTTCCCTTAATAGAAAATGTAATGTAGTAAGTTGGGAAAGAATCTACCAGATGGGCTCCGAGATAAATTATTTTCGAGATAGATATTACTCGTCTAAGATATACTTATTGACTCTATTGTCATTGGAAATCTAAGTATTTTCCGCATATATTATACTTTTTTGTTTTCATCTATAATACATTACAACAAAAGTTTAATTTTTTAATATCTGATTTAAATAGCCCAAAATGGTGAGCGAATTATCTCAAATACCTTTTTAATACTCGACTGTTACGACTATACCTTATGTCACAAAGAATAAATCATGTTACGACAGCAAAAACATCAAACGAATTGGCTTTTTATGTGTCCCTCTTAGCACATCAATGGTAACTTCCTTTAATTCAGCTATTAAGAGCATATGGTATCCAACGATACCGTCGATTCTGCTAACTTTGAAGGATTTGATTGTTTTGTTTTGATAACTCAAGAAAGGGTTTAATGACGTGAACAATATTTACATCAAATCGAGAAACTGGAAAGGAAAACTCACACTTAATAGTTGCATTCAACACACTTTGCTTTTACTAAGATTAAAATGCAATAAAAAATAATTTGTTCGAAGATTTTAAACTGACTTCAAAAAAGAGGAGTTTCTCAATTCGACCGTATTTAAGCTTTTGATATTAGTATACCTTTTGGGAACGGCCGCTTCATAGAGCTGTATTCATATAGGACCCTGCCTTCTGATTTCCAATTTGTGTGCAATTTTATTAATGGTATTAAACACCCCTACAGATTCTATACTGCACCGCACGTCCCAAATGACACGCATTGTTCTGTGCACAATGCGAGACGAGAATCGTAAAGTTTTATTACTTCGTTCCATGGTATTGATCGATTTAGGTACATAATCGTTTGGACTTTTGTTGCTATAACATATATCGGGATCTAGGTTGAAAGACCAAGCGATTTAGATTATTTACAGAAGAATGCATATTATCTATACATAGTATAAAATGAAGTTGCGAAGGGCGCCCAAAATGTGTTTGTTACCTAGGATCTCAAAAAGTACTATATCAATAGCTATGCGGTTTTCAATAATGGAAAGAAGACATTCCAGGGATTCTATAGGTGTATAATTTAGGTGTACCTACTTAAGAAATTATTAGAGTAATCGTAACAGTTATCAGACGGACGGAAGAAAAACGAGCTTTTTGAAGGCTTGCATTGCGTGCGCTGCTGAAATAACTCAAAATACAGAATAACAATGTATGGGGGAATTATTCTTCTCAAAAAGTTCTATAAAAAAATCTGCGATAGCATATGTCTATCCTTTAAGGTTTAGCCACAATAACGATTTTAGTGGTGTTCAAGTTTAATTTACGAAATATCTTATGGCGGCGGCGGCTGCGTTGCGTCGTTGTGTCAGTCGGTCGGTCCGCATTAATAGATAACAAATTTTACAAGGCATGTAGGCTATTTTGATATATCATTGCTACTAAAACCCATTAATACGCGGACAAAGTCGCGGGCGGCCGCTAGTATACGTATAAGTCAAGGAGTTAATGCATCCATTGGAACTTAAGAGATTTAGAGGAATAACGTCTCAGGTCGTTTAAACCCTATTATACCTATTAAGCTATTGCATAGTTTTTATCGCGGGCTTTGAGTGCGGCGACCGAACCAAGAAATTCCGTAACGAAAAAAACCTCACAATCGTCTAACGTCGTTTCAGTTCTGTAGACTTCGGCACGGTGTTTGTGTGCGTGCGGTTAGACGTATTGTACGACTCTACGAAACTCGCACGAATCGAGACGAGTTGCTCCGAAATCGGACGATGCTATGCAATAGCTATTATACCACGGCAGTCTTTTATTACCTATGCATTCAATGAGGTAGGTATTTACGTCATTTTTAATTTAAAGCATTATGAATAAGTATCAAGTATGTATTTTATTTTTTGTCTGCCATTAACGCAAATATTTAAAAATTAAGATTAAACTATCGAGAAAATGTTAATATCGAAGCTATGAAATTGGACCATACAACAAGCCCGCTAAGCAAACTAGCCACATAATGAAGTTTTATATCGAATTTTGCACTTTGCTGTGGGGTTCGTGCGGATCCGCACCCCTATCCCTTTGAATCTTCCCAATGTTACATTTGTCACGAACTATGGAAAATCAATCAGGTTCAACATTCGCTGCGGATATTTTAATCAAACAAGAGTAAGTAATAATAGTGGGGTACTTTTCATTGTTAGTTTTGGTCGATATTTGCCATTTTAGAAGCTCTTAAGTATGTAACCAACAAATTTTAACCTGTTCATATGACTTGATAAAAATGTACTGTTTATTTGCAGAAGTGATTACCGGCAGAGGAAGCTTGTAGAACTTCATATGAGAATTTGAGCCGCCTGTATCCAAGATTAGTCCAGTGAAAACATCATCATCCGGCTACATAGGCTTAATGTGTCAACCCGTAGATGGGTATGTGATTCAATCAACTATGTAATCTGGGTGGTTTGCTGTTGATATTTGGATAGGTTGTGATGTGTTTGCATAATAAAGTAACGATTTGGTTAATTTGGTCTTGCTCCGATAGAAATAAGAAGTGAAATCACGGTAATCAACAAATTTAAAGGTAAACATTTATCTTAGTTTACAAAAAAACCTTCTTCGTTTCATCAATTTAATAATACTTTTGTTTGAAGAACATCGATGATTGTCCCGTGTCTGAATGTGTTACCAATTGGTTCTTCCTTACCTATACTTGAGTTCAGGCACCATAGCAATGCAGTGCCACTGCAGCTCCTCGGGCGAGAGCTTCTGCATCTTGGAGAACGACTGGTAGTGCATTTGCCGCAGCTCGCCGCCCCACTTCCAGCCCTGGTCGTTGTAGTCGTAGATGCCTCCGATCCAGCGGCTGGCTTTCTCTGGAACGTGCGAGACTATTATTAGCACCAGAGTGATGATAGAATGAATGAGCGGGTATGAAGATAGAAAGGAGTTGCTGTGACCACGAGCGCTGTAAAGAGCTTAGCAGTGAAAAATAATGTCTAGGCCATTTCCACACACGGTCATCTGACATCAAACTAAGCAGAGCTTGTACTATGGGCGTCAAAAACTGATACATACTACACATAATCTCACGCTAGTTTTATCTGAAAAATGTTTTCAAAAGATAGAAAGATTTTTTTCGGGATATAGTAAAAAACTACGATTACTACAAGAGAGAAAAGGGGGCATGGGTTCCAAATAACCAGGTGATTTTTCCGGATTACATTACTTTATGATGAGTTCTCTAGTGAGATTGCAGATAAGGCGTATTAGAAAAAGTTGACATTTTGAATTCAGGGCCACTTCCATTTCACTTTATGAAATAATTTAGGTGTAATAAACTCCGATTATTTTTTATTTATTACATACGTATACATTAGAAAATAATGATGGCGGTATTGGTGGTAATTCCCTTGGTAATAGTAATGGTGTAACGGGCTGATATCCGCAACTCGACGTCAAGGCTTCATTTTGCGTGGTATTTGTAATTCCCTTTCTTTTAAACACAAAAAACCCTTTATCATTTAAAAGGACAGAGAGTGATAGAGCATTCACCTAGTTATTTTCCCTTATCTAGCTTGGCCTCTTCAAGGCTAGCGTGAATAAACACATTTTGTGACGATTAGCTTATCACATTCCAATTTGACAGATGGTGAATACGTGGAAAGGTGTCGAGTGAGAGGCCTGCGCATTTTACTTGTTCCAGAATAACGAGCCACTCTATGGTTCATCATCATCATCAGTCCCCTCGGAGGGGAAGTATAGTATACACAATGAAGTTTTAGTTTTACAATAGATTCGTGGAGTTATTTTTATACAAATCAATAAATACCAGTTTTACGAAAGTATTGAACGAAATTCTTTATGACTTAGTGCGAAGAGCTTTAATCATAGATTTCATGCGACAAGCAGTACCTGATTACGTCACTTCACATTTAGTAAAAGAACGATCGCTTTTAAAGAAATAACTAGCATGATTCATTAGTACTACTAAAGGCAAATCGTTCTGCTACTGGAAAATGACCACTAAAATTTCACGATGTCCCTAAACTAGCATTTTTTCATAGAAAGCGACAGCCATAATCACTTGGCCGTCGGTTTTGAATCAATCTATGAAATGATAAATTGAAAAATTATATGCAGCTGTAAACTATTTTAATGTCTGTATAAGTAATCTATGCAAAATGAGTCACCTTATAGCCCAATACTGAAAAGACTAAGATACAGTTTAAGCAACGCTTTAACTAAAGTTCATTTGTATGAAAGTTTTAATTTACAACCAACTTCATTGGAAAATTAGCGCACAAATATCTAATTATTGCTTCATTAAATTCGGATGTTCATCTGTCACTTATTTAAATTTCTGTTCAGTATTCGGCCCTTAGATCCTTTCAATAACCCCTATCATTCGAAATGTAATGATTGTGGCATGCGCTTGATGATGATGGTAAATTCGAATGATCAATTATTCGACCATCGCCTTAACAATTGAACGACTATTTTATTACATTGACAATTTAACTAATACACGTATATTGGCCTTGGTACTAGTTTATTGATTAATGAAATTTTATTCACAGACGCTGACATCACTAAACAAGCACCTAATGTAAGTATGGTATATGTAAGTATTGAAATTACACAATCATAATTTCAATGTAAATGTGATGTTTGGACAAAATGTTTATTTGCGGAGATGTTGATGTTGTTTTGTTTATATTCCGTTTCAAGGAAGGGTCTCAACGAGAAGTTATTTTGTTTTTCTAGGAAGCTTTTGTTTTATACGATATGGGTTTCGTTTATTATCTTAGGAATGTTTCATAAACAAATGGATAAACATCATCGTTGAGAATTATGTATCCTTGTTCATGTATGTATATGTATGTATTAAATCTACATTACTCGGTAAACCTTAATTGAATGTATTAAAAGAGTAGAGATCCCAAACCTGTTCTTACACTAAACGTAAGAGAGAACGACGCTAAAGGTATTGTACCAAACCTCTGAGTAGTTAATTCACGCTTCATGTTAACTGCCAGAACGAACTATTAATGGAAGTACGTTGTCATCGATAAAGCGGCCATAGTAACGACCCGTAAATACATACACCAAGATACTGACCTACGCTGGGATTGTTGAGGTAGGCCCTTAGATTGCGGTCCTCCCACCGCGCCGGAACTGACAGGTTGCTGTATTTCACCTGTAACAATAAGACACATGAGGTTTAATACATCTATTCAAGTTCTTTTTTTTCTACTGACTTACGATAATGGCTTAGAGTAGCCTCGTCGTCATCATCACCGGACTTGCGGAGAAGCGCATGGCTCTCACCCCTAACTATTCAAGTTATTGTGTTTGTTACAAAAATTTATCTCTTTGGTGGAGATATTTTCGGTTAACCCGTCGCGACGTTAAAAAATACCTAAATCTTACAAACGAACATTTAGTGCATTCTAAATTTTTTTCTGCTCAATATAAATGTTTATCTTTCCTAAAACTCGTTACTGAAAATTTATAATATTTTGTTATAATTGTATTTTTTCAGATGGGAAAAACAAATTAATTTTGATTATTTATAGATCGTTGAGAATCTGTGAACTGTACTGAATACAAACAAGCTATTATTACATAACCGCCTATAAATACAATTTAGCTTTATTAGCAAATGTACCGGCCGGAACGTGGAAAAAGAAGCTTTTTAGGGTTGATACACTAACACAACAATAAGTATCAGCAATCTATCACGACGATACGACGTGGGGCTCCTTCGTCATAATTACTTTACAGAATAACTCTGTAAAGTCTTTGATATTGCAAAGTGCTTCGGCCATGAGATGACAAAATTTAGATCACCCTGATGGATGGGACGAAGCAGTGACCTACATTCATATTTTTTATGATTAGATTTTATGAATCAATTATTTTTCCTGGTGTTTCATTTTTAGCTTATACCTTCAGAACACCCAGAGCATACATGAGGTGATAAGAGTATATTGAATTAGCCACCATTATTGTGGTAGTTGCTAAAATTAATTCGACCTCATTAATTCCTATAACGGTAAAACCAAAGCATTTAATGTGGTTGGAAAGAGTTAGAAAGTAAAGTAAAGCGAAAGAATTTCATGAAATCTACTTGCAGAATAAATTATTTCATTTCATTTCATTTCAGTTAAGAGTTCTCAACTTTGTATTTTTTTAATGTCTCCATTCAACATTCAAACTGGTAGTGTGTGTCTCGACTTCCGGCCTTGCTGTCTGTTTATCTGTAAGTAGTTTGGCTTATGATGTGTGTATATGTGTATTAAGTGTCTATGCCTGAATTCAGCAAGTGCAATAGCAATTATCTAGTGCTGATTCGTTCAGGCCGGTGAAGTCATCGGGACACCCAATTGCCAATTGTCCCACTTCGGGCGATGTGTTAATATTTGCCATTTCTAAAGAACCGCTTCTTTGACAACTTAGCGACGTGCAATTATTACTGTTCTAAGAAAGGCAGAGGAAAGCGTGATAAGCAAAACTGGTCTTTCTGTGCAGGTGGGAAAGTTTAGAGCTCCTCAACCGCTTTGCATTACAGGAGCAGATAATATTGGTACTGGTAGAAAATAGGCATAGCGGAAAAATTACAGTGAGGTTTTCTTTTTTCCGATGTTTAATCATATTTTCGTGTATATTTGGTGAATTGTCTACGAACTTATTGTTGCTTCTTTAACATGTTGGTAAAAGTAACCCATATTCTAAGATGACACTCTTCTGGTATGAGGTATATTTTTTAATTATAGTTTGGAATTATTTATTGGAGTATATTAGTATGTACAATTCGGTAAGATAGATAGATATTAGTCATCACAGATTCAAGTTAATCAAGGTATCTCTAACTACTCACCCTCAAAGGACTTAAGCGTTAATATAATTATTTAGGGC
This sequence comes from Maruca vitrata, assembly GCA_039566165.1. NCBI lineage: Eukaryota > Metazoa > Arthropoda > Insecta > Lepidoptera > Crambidae > Maruca > Maruca vitrata. The sequence continues at coordinate 2,345,371 of CM076917.1, forward strand.
ATTTAACCAATTATTTAATGAAAGCAAAATGTAGTGCATATTTCATTCCATGCATCTAGATTGTCTTGCCGTCTTCTTATCTGCATTGTGACAGTTCAATGCGTCTTAAATATCGGTATTACCCAGAAAAGCATAAAGTTGAAATCGGCGCTACTTATTGTTCAGTCAGATGTGGTTATTAAATTCATTGAGGTTACCGCAATAAGGAAACCTAGTTTGAGTTATGTTAAAGTTGTGTTCGAGTACTGCTGGTCTCAGCTGGTATTCTAAACGGTTTGAAGGAATGAGGTCTATAGAAAACCATATGTACTTCTAACTTTATGTTACTTGGATTAATGGTTTTATGCATAGAGAACTGTTGAAATAAATTAAGCTGCTAGTCAAATCAAACTCCTGTCTTGTTGAAATCAATTTAAAATGAACTACATAAGATAATAGATCTAAAAGTTTATCTAAGTTTTATTGACACTTAGGGAAGGTACTATTGCTACTTAAACTTAGTTCTAAACTAGTGCTTAAAAAATTTACTTACAATCAGATCGTATGCATTATTTCGACTATTGATTCATTTTACGATTTATATCAGCAGAAATTGTAAAGTCTATATTTTACGATGAAAACTAAGAGTAAATCTGTTTATTGCCGCATACAATGTCCAAGTGCTATAAACAGTATTGAGATCAGGGAGGGCGTAAATTTCAAAGCATATAAAAGTGTTTAGTTTGGTAGTTTTGTAAACTGCTATAAATGCAATTTTTTTGTTACAATGTAAGTTTTTCCATTTTATTACTTTATTTCTATTGAATGGAAAAAAGCAATCATATATGTATAGCCTTAGTACAGACTCCATTCCAGGAAATCAGAAACAACATTGGATAGTTCAAACTTAGTCGTTTTTAAGACCTAAGAAATTTTCTGACTACTGTGTTGAATGAAAACCTTCCTGTAGTGGAAGTTCGACACAATCATGTAATATTCAATTTCATTATATTGAGATAAATGATTGTGACGAACTTCCACCACAGGAAGGTTTTCAATTTTGACAACGTAGCTTAGATCAGTAGTTGCTAAATGGCAAATGTCTTTTAGAAAACAAGGAGCGGCAACAACAAAGACGCGGAAATCATTTCAGCACTTCAGTCTCATCCCAAACTAAACAGCAAGTTAGTTTCGGCGCGTTTGCTACTAACGAGTGACGCAAGCGCACAGATAAAACAAATGCACTTAATCTAGGCTAGGACGGTAGGAGATAAATGTTGCATACGTGAGCCTCCATGGCCGTGGCGCTGAGCTATTTCAATGTTTAGTGACCTCATAATACTTAATACTTAATGTGGACGATGTATTGTCATGGACCTGTTTGTTATTTTTTACAAAACGTTCTCATATATACACCTAAGTAAGTTTTTTTCCTAACCGACATACGATGATGGATTGGTAGCTTTGTCATCATCCCCTTGCGGGCAAGCGTATGGCTCTCACCCCTGATAGTAAATAAGTAGATGTTATATTTCTTTAAAAAACATTATCTAGTCTCCAAAAAGTAGGCAATATTTAACAGTATTACATATAATCTATAATATACAAACAATAAACATTAAAATGATATTGTAGGAAGATAAAGGTTTAGTAATAACAATAATTAATATTTAAAATTTAATTTTACGTAATAAACTGGTGAAGGTTAGGTTAGATTAAGATTACAAAACCCGTCGATCTTTTTCAATCTCGAAAGAGCTCTAACGTCTGGTTTAGTGCAGCGAAAAATCAGCAAAAGATTAATACCAAACCCAACTGTATCCAGTTGGAATATTTTGGTACAACTTTTTTCAGTTACGTAACAACAAATATTTAAAGCGCCTCAGTACGCGAAAGACGTCTGCGAAAACATTTCAATTGGCATTCGCACACCCTGACGATAATTCATCCCGTCGGTTGGAAATTTTCAAAGAAACCAAGCGTATCGAATCTATCAATCTCTCGTTTCTATTAGCGGATATTTTACAATCAGTATAATATTTATACGTACCGAAATAACCGGTGTCATAAGAACTATAAATCACGTGGAAATCGGCGTACCTATTAAATAGGGCTGGCTACAGGGATTTCTCTTCATTAACGTGACCTTGTTGAATTAAATGAATTGTACTTTTTGTGTTATTCGTTTATCTGGATATGAAAATATAGTAATTGCCTTTAGGTTCATCTGATTGGGTTATTTGAAACAGTATAAGGAGAGGACAGCCCGCTGTTTGCCTATTAATTCCAATGTATTATTTCTAGGCTCTTTTTAGGCATGTTCGTATAATGTTATAAGTCTTAGCTTAGGTTATATTATATTTTTACTATTGAGGTGTTCTTATAACTAGTTATAGACGCCTGATAGCGAATTTCGAACGCGGTAGTAATGTATCTTAGGTGATGTAATCAAATTCTACACCAGTACGCCATGAATGTATCTTTGTACCATAAAGCATTATCTATCTTTATGAATGTCTAATGTCATATGAACTTCAATACGTTTTTCATAAGAGTGTTGGTGACTTTAAGTAGGTTTTCAAGAAATTTGTAATTGGAGAAATTAGAAATTACTTCGAATGAGTTACTAGTCGATAGCCCTGGACATTCTCCGGCGATTTCCTCAAATAAACGCGTGGGCCCACCCCAGTTGTTATAGGGATTGTGCAACTCAGGAATAACTAGCTGAGGTGTGACAGCGCGGTGACAGAGGTCAAGCTGTTTTCAACATTATCCAATTGACTACTGTGAGAGCATTGCGTACAGATATTGTTATTCTTACAAACATGGCAGAGAAACATACCGAGTTACGCATTGGAATTGTAATAGAGGAAGATCCCTCTGGGATCTTGGACTATAAAGGCACAAATTTCAAGACTGGATTAGCGAATATTCCAAGTCTATTTATATCATGAAACAATATAATGGTCCAAGAGAAAGTATACATCTATATGGAAAGTATTTCATGTGTATGTAAAATTGAACACTTAAATTCTATTTTCATCAATTCTCAATGTTATGTGCTATTTCGTCTTCTAGTTTAACATAAAAGAGATTGTTGGGACTTAAAGAGATATCTATCGATTTAAATATGGATGTGATCATGCAAAGACCGCGACTGGTATTCGTGACTTAATTAATTTCAGATTTCATTTAATGATATTGTCTCAGCTATAAATTTGTTTGACAGGACATTTAAACATTTAAATGATAATGTTAACACAATCTGATTACGGATTGTGATTATTGTAAGCATGAACAATATTGATTAAATATACTTGAAATAGGTGATCACAACGAAACATAGTTTTTTGGTTTATTTATCTAGTGTAAATGTCATTCTATTCAGTTCACCAACTTTTGAATAGATATAAATACATCGTGTTCTTACGCTATGCTCATAATTTAAAAACCACAAGGCCACGATAGCTTGTTAGCTCTAGCCATAAAGTCTAAGACCTAAAAATAATATCTGGTAATTAACTGAAAAAATATTTAGACGTTTCAAGCGCTATTTTAAAATAACCATTTCGTACCATAGTTTGTTGTTTTTGGATGTTTTGCATAAAGATGTTTTAAGAGTGGGTGTTCAAAGTCAAGGTTAGGTAAACAGATTCACATATTACGTGAATTTAGTGCCTAGACTGCGCATTAACAAGCTGGCAAAGAAGAATAGAAGTTATACTTTTGTGGAAGACTAAATTATGCTAATAGTGTCTGCATATGCACGCGTTGTTTCACAAAGTATAAACTGAGTTGACGAATGTGTTTTGTTATTGCCTAACAACATTTTTGTTCCGGCTTGTGCGAAGGATTTTCTATTACGAATTAAAGTTGTGAATTAAGTCCTAAATGTTATAGAGGAAGCTTTCACTTTGAGATGATTAGACTCGACGCTTTGATTTGTTTCTAGTGTAGGTGTCAAATAACTGATGTAGACACATACAACTCATGTTATGCGTCAATATGTAAAGTATGTATTATTAGAACTCTAGTTGTTGTGGACTAAATATGTTTGTATTGTAATAATATATTCCGTAACCCTGTAACTGGTAAGCGATAGGCGCCACAATACCTGTGTTCTTAATGGTTTGATAATTTCATGAAGTCATCTAATCAAAATACATACTGACATTAATTTTAATTGCTTTTTTATCTCATTGATACTTGTGCAAATTTTGTGACGTTTGCAAAGAAAGAAACCTAATATCCTCGTAGAATACTTACAAGGAATTTATATAGAGACGTATTCAAGAAACTTATTGTCATATCGATTGGTTATTTATAATAGTACCTAGCTACTTTAAAGGTACTCCGCCTTAGAACATGATTTTAGAAGCCATCAGATCAACAGACGTAACTTCTCAGTTTCAGTGGGAATATTCTTAATGCACATTCGCTATTTTATGCAGAAATATTTAACAATTGGATTTAAATCGAAGGCTAGAATAAACAGGCATAGTAATTTTAAAAACCAGTCATGAATAAAAATAACAAGCAATGTTTACCGCAAAATCAATTTCTTCCATTAATATTCTCTCAACGCTAATTGTATGGTGTATGTATGTTAATTTCCAGGCGAATAGTCTAATCGTTTGTAGGTAATTAAATTCCTTGAAGCGATGTAATTTATTATGCGCTAAACATGCATGAAATTATTTTGCTGCATCGGTAACGATGGAATAGTCGTCAGTTTACCAGCCGTTTTAATAGAAAACCAATGATAATTTGCATGAGGAGTAGGTAACATAGGAAAAATACGATGAAAGTAAAGGCTATTTGTTTTTTTAATGACTATGTTTGGACAAGTATTCATAATTCTGCATGTAGTCAATGAAGTAGGGGGGTTTACTACTAATACTGTTTTATGATTGATTTGATTGAGAGCCGATCCGAATGATGTCGACAAGGCTACTCTAGGTCAGTAAAAAATAAGCAAATCGTCCAAAATTTGTAGTTAATTGTAGCAATGTGCACTATTAATGTTTCAATTTTCAACATAAAATTATATTCAATCGACCGAAATATAAAGAATACATTACTCTCTTTAAGTGACTAAATACCACGTTTAGGCATGAATGAAGGCTGCTTAAGTTAATAGATAACAGTTAATTAATAAAAGTATGAACATTAAATTGCACAATTAGTATCTATTCAGTGTAACTATGTTATACACCGTGAAATTTTAGTGGTTGTTTTCCCGCAGTAAAATGATTCTATCTTAGTAGTACAAAAGATGTGTGCAGTTCTTTTTTTGTAAAATCAATAAATGCCGGTTTTACGAAAGGTTTAACCGTAACTCGAAAGCACGTTCGAACCGCTTTATGACTTAGGGTGTAGAGCTTCTTTAGCTTTAAGCATCGATTTCATGCGGCAAGCAGTACCTGAATACGTCACATCTTCAAAAACAACGATAGCTTCTCTCGTTTCCGAGTTGGAAAATTATTATTCTGAAAAATCGAAAAAAAAAAAATTATTTTTTCGAGGAATAATTTGCATGATTCGATAGTATTACTAAAGGCAAGTCGTTCTGCCACGGGAAAACAACCACTAAAATTTCACGGTGTATAGTTAGATGTTAATAGTAAAGTAATATTTGCACGCCTGAGTATAGTTAGATGCACTTCTCCAATCTAAACATAAGATTTATTTATTAGCGTTATTTTGCACGTTCTGCCTTACGTGGAGACATAATTTGAGAGTGTCATCATATACCATATTAGGAATCCTTATTATTTTTTTTTATTATTGATGATTTGGTCCATTCCTGTACCGTTTGTAACCTACTCCAAAAAAGAGGAGGTCCTTCCTTAAGTCAATTGTATTTGTACATCACTACCTCAGAACTAACGATTGGGTAAACTGACTTTTGTCAAATCATTCGTTAACGTGTTATTGGAAACGACCTTTATTTCCACATAGGAATACATTACATCTCAATGTACACACTTCATCACATCTGTGTTACTTTACCTACCGCTCAAGGCGTAGCATTGATCCGAGCTAATAACTATGGATGCGCGAACGTCGGTGCTCCATCACATGTGCGTATGCGCATCGTAGCACTAGCGATTGGATGCACCTGCGTGCATTGGCTAGGAACTACTACTCGGTGCCTTATGGAATGCAAACTGTACTTAATGGTTTTAAAGTAACTTTAAATATCTAAAGCACGATGATTAAGATAATTTATTTAGAACGTACTCATCGAAGGTTTACAAACTAGACTTGTCTTAGATTTTAAATGAGTAACGTAGTACATGGGAGTAAGTAGTAATTTTGAAAATGAATGATTTGGATTTATTGTTGACGTTATAAATTAAAATACAGAATTAATAGTTTACCTTATGCTTTTTAGAAGAATAAGATTAAAAATCGTTTTTTATTAACACATGCAGTAAATAGTTTTGATAAAGACCACTTGTATTAGTGAGTATACCAATTAAAATATGAACTCTCAATTACTACACCTTATTTAGGACTTATTGTTCTTGTTAAATATTTACAAACCTAGAAAGGTATGTTTATTTAGAAATATAGAATAACAAAGACGGAATGCACTCTTCATTAAAATTTCACTAGAATATCTGTCTTGATTTTATTGCTAGTTTATTATGCGTGAAATTAAACACAGGTAAATAAAATGCATGCAATGTTCCCGCTGACCAACTTCGCGTGTGGGTGATATAACGTATCTACTTCTTACAAAACACAGAGACCATTTAATTGACATATTTGACTTTCGCTAATTACAAATAACAATTTGTTTAACAACAACGAAAGTGTCAAGTTACAGTTTGTTTTTTTGTAATCTTTAAATTGATTTGTTATGTTATCGTGACCAATTTCAGTTTTGTTTATGTCAGCTTATGTCAGTTACGCAGGTTCCTAACTATAGTCAGGGTATAATTGCAGTACAGAGTCTGCATGCAAACACAGGACCATTTCTCTTACTCCATTCCTTTGATGTCAAGGGTTGGGTACCGGCAATCCGTCATGACCGTTGACATTGTAGATAAAGTAATGATAGCAACATTAGTTTGTCGAAATCATTGCTATGTTCTGCAGACAATCCCGGTCACTAGGCGAGTGGTTTTACATTGTAAGGTTTTGTGTCAGCTATTTATTCAGATATCTTTTAGATGTGATTAGGACAAGTATGAGCCTTGTGGCCCTGACTTAAAATTCAGGTAGGTACAAGACAACAATTGTTCATTTCCAGTTATTTCACGTGAGCGCAGGTTAAAAGTTTGAATGCGCGGTGCATCGCGTTTATATCAGATCCTGGTAAATGGGTCACGTTTCTTGCAATTACTTTCCGTGGACGTGGTATGTTTAAAAATAGCGCGAAATGCAATAGTTTAAAAGCTGTGGCCTCCACACTATGTAACATACGATTAAATACAAGTAGCTACTCTGGTAAATCATGGACAATTTTTCCGTTGCGTCTTCACCCCACTACTACGGTACCGATTTCAATGATCTTGTTCACAGATATTATAGGGCCTGAGGACATATGTTTATTTTAACCAATTGCGCTATAAAGAAGCAATATGGTTCTACGACAACCGACTTTATGCGGAAGGAGTCGTAGACGGAAAGCTATATAATTTATTGAAGAGCTATTAGAGAAGTATCTACTAATCATTACTTGCAAACCAATTACACAGCATTTATATCACAAAAAATCACGTGGCGAGTGGCAACTGATCTTCAATAAATCGAGACTGACGTTGGAAAGCAAGCAATGGATAAAACATGATTGTCCAATTACCACGATCTCTAGGAACATGTTTATTGCTGGACAGCTGTGGATGAAGATGTGCACGTGTCTTGAATCTAAAGTCAATGGCACAAGGTTCAAACTTGTCCTAATGACTTTTCACTTGCTACAGAGATATTCATAGGGCAAGAGATACGACTACCCGAATGAAAATGCTGATACCAGACGAGACAATGTAAAGCAAACAACTCGGCTGTAAATTGTGGCTGAGATTATCTGCAGGATATGGGGACTCCAGTAAGGGATTGTAACATTAACGTACATTAATTTTGGTCACATTTTTTTGTTCAATTTTCAAATATGTAGCTTTCAAGAAATAAGCGCAAAATTGTGTTCCTCTTTCGCATTGTTATGCATGGGTCCGCTTCTCTATGCCTTTTTTGTCTTTGATAGTCTGATTTTGTGGCAATTTCATATTACGTAAAATGTTTTATTGTCACGTACTTATGTTACTAATTTGTGTAATGTGATTACATCAAACAAACTGAATATTATAAATTAAACAAGGTTTCGTAGAATGAAAGCGTGAGTGTTTACTAATACAATTTTCTTAATTATTGTAGCGAGAAATCCAAATCAGACTCGCGATATATTTCAAAGAATTAATGACAAAGTCATTTGACGTTTACTTTGATTAAAGGAATTGAATAGTGACCTGTTCAGCCTAGCTTCAAAAGCCAAAAGAATTAGGGTGTTTGAATAAATTGGTCGAGATTTTGATCAAATATTTATTAAGTGCATTCGAAACGCATCAATGACGTGTGAAGAATGTGTACGTGATCATAAGGTTTTGGGTCGAACAAACATCTATATAAAATGAAAGTCTAAAGTATAGACTTTCATTTTATGAGTAAAATACTTATTTTATGAAAAAATATAATAAATTATATACACTGATAAAAATCAATTATATCATTGAATCTTTTTTAAATTATTATGGGTTATTAAAGATTTATTTATGCTTATTTATTACTATGTGACCTTTTCCTTTATTAAACCTACTATAATATATATATAGATATAATATAGTAGGTTTAATTGTAGGTATACTATGTATAATGTATATCTTGCTATGGTTTCCGTCCATGCCTTCAAGGTAGAACTACACTTAACTCTACATCTTAACTGAGTAGCGAATCTGAAGAAAACAGACGCAGGGAACACACCTAACTAAAAAGTAGCATGTGACAAGGGAAAAAAGAGAAACTGAACTATAAATCTCGACCGGGAGCGGTGCGGACAGACGGACAGACGGGCGGACGGGCGGCTGGACGGGTCGACAGGTGAACTGACAGACGAAGCAGGAAAAGCGGTGTACTTACCTGTGTCAACGGAACATTCACCTGCTAATATGGACCAATTTACCTGACGTTCCTCCGGCCCGCCCTTCCGTGAAATAAGAATAGTTTAATGGTACCAAGAAGGTAAATATTGAAAGTTATCAACAAAACTCTTGGATTGATTTTAAACGATTCGTTTAATCAACTCGTTTACATCTTCATTTAGAACCATAGTGTTCTTGCGGGCCCGGCGATTTGTATTCACAATGAAAACATATTCGAGAAAAAAAAATACCACTGAATGTAATTGACAATAAATGAACTCTTTTGGTTCTATCTTTAATTTCCAATCATTGTCAGTGTATTCTTGTAAAAATGCTTTCGTAATCTCAGTCAAGGTTGAGTGGTGCGGTTCTGCGAATCGAAATGCATGCCTGGTTAATTAAATAGAGACATTCCGTCACAGGGGCCATCAATTTACGCGATAGAGCAGGCAAGTTCAGCGCTCTTGGCCTCCCGCCAGCCGGCCACTTTCATCTTTCTCTGTTCAACTTCAAATTAGTTTGCTGATATTCACTGCGAATGTTGAGGTCAGTAACGCACGTAGCTAGATATTTCGATACTTCCCGAAATATCCGCGCTATATCGATTCCAGTAAAATGCACTCTAATTACGCTGATAGAATGTTTGTGATGTTTGCGATGTTACACCAGCTAAAGTGCTTCTAGTCTTTTGCCCATCAGATGTAAAAAGTACGCCTACGTGCTAATATTTTAATGTTTCTTTAGAACTTTCGCGTTAAAATGCAGACTAGTCATATTGATCGAAAGCTGTTTGAAATGATTACATTTGTTAATGGAGCTTTGAAAAATCATATTGATTAAGTTTTGGAAATTCAGATGATGTATGTACCATGTATCCCTAAACTTGTTTTGGAGAAAAAGTTGCAGAAAAGTTCGTACAGACATATATCAAATGAAAAAAATAAATTTAGAGGTAAAAGAAATTATTCGCTGTGCGTGCGCATCATCACTTTCAATTGGCCTGTTTCTCCATTTGCACTTCTGACTCAAGTGTTATGTAAACCGCAATAATTATGATGTAATATTACAATAACCATTTCCTAAAAATGTATGATTTCATCGGCTATGTTTACACTAGCATTCGACGTGGGAACCGAAGTTATGCGCTTATAAATTGTTGCTGCCACACTTGCCAACTGGGTTACTGTGTACTAGCGTACACCGTGTTGTATGTTTCTTTCTGTTTGACTTACTAAAATAATAAATAATCCGCTAATATCAGAGGAGTGGAAATAGACGCATTCTTCGGCGAATTTTATATTTTAATATGTTGGATGGATAGGTCTTTTGTATTTGCGATTTTGTAACAATTAATTACCATGGATAATGATCTATATTACTTAGATGCAAAATAAATTGAAAGTAACATTACACACTACTAACAAATTAACATCAGACTTATTATTGTGACATTATTATCAAGCACATCAACAAAAAATTACCGTAATGGTGATATCTAGCCTAGATATTCACCACGGCTAGCAATAATTATCTATAGGTAAAGTTTGTAAACTAAATAAAAAATTGTACGAATACTAAATATAAAAACCACAGAAAAATATTAGTACATGATTTAAAAAATCCGAGTAGGTCATGTAATGTGAGTGCCTAAGGAAATTGACCTCCCACGCTGACTGACAAGGCTTTGCTCACATCATAGCACGAGTAGGCTTGATTACCCTGGCGGTGCTCGGGCGTCGTTAACCACGCCCAGGGTCGCACTAAGGAGCTATTTAGGCACTCTGAACAAGGTAATTTTTGCCAGCCTTTCCATCAAAGCGTCCTTTTTCAGGACTAAGTGAGCTAATGCTGTTTGTAAGTGGGTTTGCTAGGTTTATACTTATTTAGTTACTTTCCTTATTTTTCCTAAGTGACTACGATGGTGGCTGGGATTAGCCTTGTTTAATCATCACGAGACTGACGCAGGAACGGATGGCTATAATCCCTATTAAAGATTCGCACTTCATTAGGGATGAGAGCTATCCATCCGTATTTTTTTATATTGCTTCTTACCTTTAGGTTGTCCCTTGAAAATTCCAGACTTCCCCCCCTTCCTGGATCCAGCTCTGTGTATACGATGTTCCCAGCCGATCGATTTGCAGTTTTTACGAGGTGCCCCTGAACTTAACGACTTACACCGCAGACATGATAATTTCCTCCTCAATACAACCAGCGGGGATTTGCAATTTAACTTTTGAGCTTAAAGTTATAGGAACTAAATCGCATTGAGCTGAAGTTGAATGCATTTTATGGTCGAAATTGATGGCTGTTGATAGCACAAACAGGATAGAAGGGAAAGCTCTGATAAAATAGAATAGGTTTTGTAGAGCAGATAGGACAGCGTTATAGATGTACAGTATTAGCGACTAATGCGTTTTCTAGGGCGGGTAATAAATAAGATAGGTACTTTAGTTGAAATCTCTCTTTAAATAATTTCTCATCACAGTTATTCGTTGAAGACTGAAGGCGTGAAAAGTTTAGAGCTGAGGAATAATGGACTTGAATTAGAGCATTATTTTGATTAGCTACACATCAAACGTTTTCGAATGCACTAATTTCATCATAATTAAATTATGTTTAAATTTTGCATTCCTCATTTCAGTTTATACTCTTGCGTGTTTACAATAAAGCGAAGGAAGTTTAATAACAAACCAGTCCAGTTTTGCTTAGCAACTTGCGAAATAAAAACATGCAGTTCCTTTGAAAACAAACTAATGCAAAACATAGTATTTCGAAGGCCTTACTAATTTTGTTACAGAACAGTAATAACGAATGTTGCTATGATCGCTTTCGGACTGTTTCCGATCGGATTACATTTATATTGAGTCAGAAACGGATATATTTATCTTACTGTTAATCTAAAACATTAACTTGTTTTAAACTTGAGAATGTTAACTTGTTTGTGTGTCAGAAACAATGTGAAATTACGATACCTATATAATTTTATAACTTGTACAATTGGCAAAGACTACGGTCATAATTAATTAGGGTTATTATTAAACAATCGGTAAATGGCTATTGTTATTTAATGTCCATGAGATAAATTCTGATTATTACAGAATACTATAATTCAAGTGTGAATATTCCGAATCACTAACGGAACATTACGAGATAGCATCAGTTAGCGTTTCATATGAAATCACTGTTAAGTTTATTTGAATTCAGACAACATGTGCCGATTGTCGATTCTAATTTGACGCCCATTGCACATGCAAAGTGCACGCTACTACATGGCCAAGGTCTTGGCGAATTGCATAATACAATGTCGTTGAATAATTTTGCGATCGAATTTTATTGATGTTTACTTTGAAACCATTTGCGATACTGGGCTACGGAATTAACGGGGTTCACGTATTGTTGAGAATGTGTTTAAGTCCTAAGTTGAGAATAGTTGAGTATCTCCTTCTATGGTAGAGTTTTGTAGGAGGGATTTGGAAGACTTCACTGTTTATGGATATTATTATCGTAACTACAGAATTTGCATTATGTTGCTCTTGGACACAATAAGTTACCTATTGTGTATATTGTATTTCCATTTTGGTTCAGTTATATTGTTCAAGTATTTTGCTACACAAACCTGCGCTGATTAAGGCAAAGCTACTTAAACTATAAGTTTTGCAGCAGTTCTTATTATTATAAGTTACTAGTGACCCGCCCTCGCTTCGGTTCGGTTAAATTTTACATAAAAACCTTTTTCTTGAATCACTCTATCTATTGGAAAAAACAGCATCAAAATCCGTTGCGTTGTTTTAAAGATTTAAGCGCACATAGGGATATAGGGTCAGAAAAGGCGACTTTGTTTTATACTATGTAGTGATGAACATGGACCAGTATTAAGAATCTTAGCGACCAATTAAGAGAAAATGAAGAGACGACAAACAATCCTAATACGATAGTGTGTATTGTATAGCCAATAGTCCTAACTGTTAATTTAAATGTCAAAAGTCAATGATCAGACTAAGCGATATTCGTATCTTAATAACCCGACCAATAACAGTAATATCGAGGGCGTGTCCTATTCAAATGCCCATTCATTTAACGCCAATTATAATATCTTCATTGAAACTTATGATGGCGTACTAACGTGCGTGGGAACTATGGGTCTTCACCTTGGAGGCTCCAGTCAATTGCGGGCGATATGGCGTGACCTATTTAGCATCTTTATCAGTTGGCTCGTATTTTATTTTTGTTTACCAGCGATGGCGTCAACTGTGGCGCCTGTAGGCTGCTCTTTCTAGGTTGTGTGCGGTAGAAGTTATCAGTGCAAGCGGATTTTAGCAGCTTGGTTATTCCTACGTTGATTGTGGGGTTTATAAGGGAAATAGTTCATTAAGGTGTAGGTTACATACCAGGTCTGACAATAGCAAAAGTTCAAATACCAAAAACCTCTGAACATTTATTTTCTATTTATTACACTTCGTTCTATATACCTGCGTATATACGCATACTACTATGACTAAACGAAGACTCAACTCAAACCCCGATCTCTATCTTTATCACGGCCACAGAGCTTTTTTTTGGTGAAGCGCAGATAGTCGCACGCTGTATGGTTTTGTTTTAATAAATGATATCGCACTAAAAATAGTGTTCTACTTGTATGTTTGAAACATGAAATATTACTTTTGATTGTTATGTATTACTTGTAACCTTATCCACTCATAAGTTGAGTAGTTTATTCAAACTCATGCGCTTGTACCACAGCCCGCACGCGCCAGACAATCCTGACATCGCGTCGTGCTCAATGAGCCCGGCATTGTACGCGGCGCGACCTGGGCTGGTGTTAGTCGCCTAGTAGCCAATTGTATACATATACTGTAGCCTATTGTATACTGTAGTCTACATAAATACTTATACACTGTAACCTATATATACTGTGGTCTATATAAAGACTTATAATACACGGTAGCCCATTGTATACTGTAGTCTACATAAATTACACTGTAGCCTCTAACCTACATATACAACTACTAGCTGTGCCAGCGACTTCGTTCGCATTTCCTCCCGTTTTTTACACATTTTCCATTGTTTCTTTGCTCCTATTGGTCGCAACGTGATGTTATATAGCCTAAAGCCTTCCTCGATAAATGGTCTATCCAACACAAAAACATTTTTTCAATTTGAACCAGTAAGTCCTGAGATTAGCGCGTTTAAAGAAACTAACTCTTCAGCTTTATAATATTAGTATAGATTTGATGTTGCTGGGTTTACCTTGTATAAAAGCATGGTATTTAAACTTTCACGTAACCTTATTTGACAAATCTTCAAAATAAATTTCATTAAAAGATAGGCTTTCTAAGGTAGGCACCTAAGTAGCCCTGCTTATGTAGTTAAGTATTCTGAATTTCTTTGATATACACCGTGAAATTTTAGTGGTTGTTTTCCCGTGGCAGAACGATTTGCCTTTAGTAATACTATCGAATCATGCAAATAATTCCACGAAAAAAAAATTTTATTTTTTAAAATTTTCAAAATAAATATTTTCCAACTCGAAAACGAGAGAAGCTATCGTTCTTTTATAAGTTGTGACGTAATCAGGTACTGCTTGCCGCATGAAATCGATGCTTAAAGCTGAAGAAGCTTAACACCCTAAGTCATAAAGAGGTTCGAACGTGCTTTCGAGTTTCGGTTAAATCTTTCGTAAAACCGGCATTTATTGATTTAAAAAAAAATAACTGCACAAATCTATTGTACTACTACGATAGAATCATTATACTGCGGGAAAACAACCACTAAAATTTCACGGTGTATATATAACTCTGGAAAAACATAAGCCTTATTCTAGCGCAATCCGGTAAAAAGCAATGCATTTGCATGTTAGCTTTACTTTAGAGTCAAGAGTAGTGATAGAGTAGAACATGTGACTAAACGAAGACTGAAAATTTCCTGTTTATGTGATTTTTGTAGATAAATGTATAACTGTATTAAAAGTAGGCACAGCTTTAACATATAAAAGGATATAAATATCCATGATTTTGTTTTCTCTCGACGATACAATAAACCCTAATTATCTCTGAATGAAGTCAACTATTCTTCACGTTTTAATAATTTTAATGTAGGTAACCAAACCGTATACTTCAAGCTAACTTTAACAAACTATTTCTTATCATCAAGGGCTGTATCGAACCGTAAGTCACCGTAACCTAGCGTAGCGAATATGTAGGCTACTAAACAGTTGGCAAGCGCTAGAGCGAAGGCACCGATGACTTCATCCTTCGGTCCCGTTTCCTTCGGCCGATATCCGCTGTATAGATCACTATACAACAATACACATCAATGTATACTGTCTATAAAAATACGAGTATACTAAAACTGAAACCTGTTGTGTCCGTGTGGGGTCGGCTGCGTTATGAGCACTTAATTTAGCGTAGTTAATGAAGTCTAGGAGTTGAACTTACAATGGAACTACTGCATATGAACTGAACAAGATGACAAATTAATTAGGTTTTTGTTAAAAACATAGAGATACTATAGTCAAATTAATACGTCCGAAGAAAATGTAATACTGCATTTTAAAATATACTCATACTAAGAAGTCAATCAAACATTTCCAACGGTATTGGCATCCAATATTCATCATTTCAATCAGTTCGTAACTAACAAAAAAATATTTTATTACCTACTCTTATTATTAACTCGCGAATATTCATTTGATTTAGCAAACGTTATACAAATGACATAAAATGTTGTAATGGCGAGATTAGCGACTGCCGTTTACGACAAAAAATCTCATTAAGCGCTTATATAAACAGTTTTTTGCGGCATGTTTCTATAAGCAGTCTCCAAAATACGTAATAAGAGGTCTTAAGTGGTTTAATTCAGGAGCACATAATTAGCATATGATTAGAAGCTAGTAGAGTAGATCTTAATATTCTCGTGGGAGAGAGGATAACGAACTGACTTAAACATGCATTGCTTTAAAATAATGTTTGGTACCAACGATCTTTATCGCAATGTCTCTAGTAGCAGAAGCAAGGCAACTGTAGTGGTTGAAAGCTTGTTATTTTTAATAAAACTATCAAGTCAGGTGTCGCTACTAATCTACAGTGATCAACACCATCGATCAGTAGAAATTAGTGGTTAGACTTAGCAATAATTTCTTTAATAGCAATAGCTACAGCCATAATAGGAGAAAGATGAAAGTTAACGAAAAGGACATTAGTATCCACTTGACATGACTGGATGGCTGTCCGTCACAGCTCAGATCAATGGGTAAGCTGATCATGACAAATGTTTCTCCATGTAAGTACCTAAGTAGGTCGAAGACGGATTACGCTCGTATTGTCTTGCGAAAAAGTTGCCAAGCGAATAATCCTTTGGAAAGTGATTCAATGCTTAAAGAAGCTTTATATTGGGTTGTAAGTTACAAGTCAGTTGTAAGCTGTAAGGTGACAATTGTTTGTTTCAATATGCGTGATTGATTCGTCTCGTAAGCTTACTTATTACCAAATTACAAACTTTAGTACGTACGTAATAATTTTGTACTTGTTAAGAATTTTAACGTTTACAAGCTTAGTACCTTACGGCCGATTCGTTTATCGCGTAAAACATTACTCTTTCATAGCGCAGTCGGTTAAAAAGTACCCCTTGTCCTTTCTTAGACTCAAAATTATTTGTGTACCAATTTTCATTTAAATCCGTTCAGTAGTTCTGACGCAAGAGGGCGCCAGATAGACATTCAAAATTACTTCCGCTTAATATTGTAATATTAGTAAGGATAATAATCACAATAAATTACCTCATTACAAACAATGCTTCGGCTTCATTACAAATCACGACAGTTCCTGCCTTTCCCTATATGCAAAAGGCAATTAAAATCAGTTAAGCAAACAAGAGGCCAACACGATTTATAGTAATGACTTGTGTACCGAGCCCTGGGATGATTAATGACAGTTTAACAGCCTTCACTGGCTGATTGAGCGAACTGCTCAGGGCAGAGCTCCACCGCAACTCAGACGAGATGAGATGAGATGAGAGCAGATTACAGGCATTAGGACAACACGCGGTTACGCCTTCATCCAACATTTCGAGCGGTAATTTATTTTATTTATAGATCTGGAAGAAAGTGAATTATCTGAAACTTACTTGAATTAAAAATAACCAATTATTGTTCACGTTCCAAATGAAGGGTAAGTCTATAATTACTGTAAATATTTAAAAAATCCGTAGGTAAAAATACCATTGTTTAGTTAAAACATCGTAAAGTAACGTAAAGTCATATTTCTCGTCTTCTCCTTTGGTGGCTAACGGGCTTAATGATGGCATAAATGGCCACTATTCGCCTGGTGATGATTTCGACCTATTTATTGCTTTGAGATTTAATATGACAGCACAGTTCGCATATTAGAGTTGGTGACGCAATTTTTATTGCCCAATAAATTCCTGCTGGTTAAATGTATTGTTTTGTTCAGCCGTTACTTTTGTATGTTGATATTTTTATGGTGTTCTTTAAACACACAATGATGCAATATTTTTATTATTTTAGCTGCGTAGACCACATACGGTTTTGTACTTTTGACAGTAATAGTGGTATATCCCGTAATAGTGACATACAGTAATCCCGACCTATAAAAGGGATAATTAAACTACTACATGTTTATCTCTGTAATGTTGATTACTCCGGTAATTGACTAGTTTGTTTTGAAAAACATCAATCCGAATCATCCGTGTAATTACAACTGATACAAGTAATCAGTTTTATATGCGGTAGCAGTGTTGTGGGGATAATTTTATGACTCCGCACCCATTGCGGGCCTGAGATACTTCAAGGAATCAGTTAGCGTTAATTTAATTAATGTCCGCGAGCCATTACCGCGTAACCAGTAATACGCGATTAAGATTATCTTGCGGCACTATAGCACTATAAATTGCATAGTACCAATGTTCAGGTATGGCCGGCGTAAACTTGTGTACAGTTATAATAACTCGCGGTTCATGTAGGAATCACTCAATTGCTTTTCTATCCTTAGAACCAGTAAATGCATTAACGTTTTCCGAATGGCACAGTATTAACTACTTTATTTCGCTAGCTACCATGTTAGCTTGGGATTCTCTTTTATCCCGTGTGATGTTTTATAATTAATTATTCTCAATGGAGACGACCTTGTATGTGGCCCGTATTCGGGACAGCTGGGCTGTCAGGATGCCTAATTACACCTTTGTGTGCTAATTACTGTTTATGTCAACGGAGATTAGAGTAAATGTAAAAGGGAAGTGTATTCATACTCTATACACGGATATTTTTGCCATATTATACATTTCGCTCACAATGTTGGTATTGTAAAACACGATTTTAATAAGAGAGATCGTCAAAATATTACCTTTTTGTATTAAGAATAACTTATTTATTTTGTAATATATGTAATACAATTTTGTATCCAAATAATGAACCCTAAATCTACGCATGTCAATGACCTCAAATTCTGTTCTAGATTGTTTATCATTTATTGAATCTTACAAAATGTTTATGCATTAATCTAATGTCCAATAACATTTCTCCTACACCCTCAGGCTATAAAAGAGAGCCATTCATGTTTATGTTTAAGGAACATTTGTTATTTTCTTATTTATATGGGCAATATAAATGTCTATCAAGCTCTATGTATATAAATAAGAAAGCTAAATTCGCTAGGTTTCGGACAAGTTAGATTAACTCTTGCTAATTTCAGGTTCCAAGGCACAGTCTAATCGTTTTATTACACTTAATCATAGGTATGGTTGTCGTCTGGTAAAAGTTATAAAATATGTATTTAAAAAATATATTGGTCTTTTTATTGGTGCTAAAGAAAGTATAACCGACTTTGGTGGGTGACTGGGAGTCTGTTTCTTATCCGAAAATCGTTTGTCCGAAAATCAAAATCCCTAACACGTTTGCTATAATCATCAAAATCCATAATGTTCGAATGTACGAAATTTCATAATCCCTAATTGTCTTTAATTCTAATCATTTTTGTCATAATATCGATTTCTATAATAATCAAATCACCTAAAATTACTTGCTATAAAGTTAAATGCCCGAAGTGTTACATAGTATAATGTTCGTTACTACGAATGGAGCTTTATCATAATATTATTAGTCCGAATTATGAATGATTATTTATAATTTTGTTTTATTCAAAAAATGTTTGGCCAAAAAATGGTTTCGTCAAATTATCATTTTATAAATGACTGACTTTTTGACCAAATGATCAACAGTTAAATTTTCATTTTACAAATAATTATTTTGCAAAAATGAATATTTAACAACTGAGTTATCATCCCAAACTACTATTGGTCTAAAAGTTTGATAAAATGTTTTATTTGGCAAATGTTTCTTTTATTAATCGATCTGATAATAGATATGGTACGGGTCAAATTAAAACACAATATTTGGAAAATCATTATTTTGATAAATTTGGTTAGGTAAGGTTAGAATTTTGGTTAGGTTAGGTTAGAACTGGTGACCATAAAACGCGCGAGCCGAGCGAGGGAAGCGAGCGTGCCGCGGCAGCGGCCGGCGAAGCGCCAGAAAATATTTACTACTGTTTAATTTCTATGTAACAGTGGATACACAAATAAAAATAAATATATTTATATAAACCGATGTTCGTCACACATAATAAGTCAGTTTTTGTAAGATGGTACTGTTGTTAAATGTCTCGTTTGCCAAATGAATATTTAGGATTTGTAACAAATTATAGAATAGCATTGTGCATTTCACATATTGTGGATTGTAATATTTATAGCAAAACATTTTAGGACCTTTAGTAGTTTCGGAGTTATGACGTTTATGGAAAAGCCTTTTATGTCTTTTAAACTTTATAGATTGTGATATTTATGGCAAAAGATTTTAGGGTAAATAATATTTAGGGATTTCGATTTTAGGGCAAGTGATATTATGATAAATGTAGTTAGGGATAATGATCATTCGGGCAAATGATGATTCGGACATAAAACATTATGAGATGTAAAATTATGGATAAAAATTTTATGAGATGAAATAGAGAACCGGGTGACTTTGGGGTGGTGGTGGTGGGTATTTTGGGAAATTCTGGGATTTTTTGTATTAAATTAATTGTAAAAGGCTAAACTGGAGATATCATTTGGTTATGCAATCAGAATAAATAAAAAAAATTTAATTATTGTAGCACAGTAAATATATTCTGAGACAACTTTCACGTAAGTGGAACTTATTTTCTGTTTAATAATCATGTTCATTGATTCAATGATTGCAATTATCACTTAGTGACGATCCCCGTAGTTTCTAACTAAACCAAACCAGTCATGCCAGATTAAGTTTACAAGACGCCTGTCAGCTAATAGCTTTATTTATTAAGTCATTCACCATATACGTTAATAGCATCAGTTCTTTTAGAAAACTGAAACTGTCCGGGATATTTACCATGCTGTTTTGTTTTAATGAGCTCCCGATAATTCGGCACTGTTGCAAGCACCATGATCACGGGTGAACAGTTCACCAAACCAACATGGTAAATATCCCGGACAGTTTCAGTATTCTAATGTGTGTACCATGACAGTTTTAAATTAAACATCAGTTCTTTTGGCCCATTTGTGGCTAAAATCTAAACAAATTATCTAATTGCCAAGCCATGTCAGAGGCCTACGGGCGGCTTATAAACTCTAGCACCAGGTTGTTCATCAACCATACGATAAGAAGAAGAAGAAGATCTTATTGCCGCGATATTACTCTTAAAATACGAATCTTTTAGATACCTGTCGGGTTGCAAAATAAAAAAGAAAATAAAAATCCAGAAAGATATGCAACTGGCTGACCAATGGATAAGCTTAGATCCTAATACAAAAGCAAAAAAAATATTTTATATAATCTAGACACGTGTAAATAATCTCTATAGATAAGTTCCACAATTTTAATACAACGAGTACGTCATTGATTCGGTATTACATAAGGGGCGACGACGAGTGGTGGTGTATTTTATTCAAACCTATCCAGATATAAATCGAGTTGTTTTAGGAGCAATAGACTCAGTAGCGATCAGACAACTCGTGTCCAGTAGCAAGCTATGAACTCATAGCGATATAATAAAAACAGTAGGTACATTGAAACAGTCCCAACATACAGTTTATCAAAGGATTATTTAACAAAATATACATAGAATTATATAATAATTACCTAGCTGGCTCGGCGCATTGGATAGTTCGGAATTGGGGCAATGTTTGCGATATTGTTTGATATTATTGATTACAAGATACTTTAATTTTAATTCTTTTTTGTGAATAAGAATATACTAACTATCTTTTTAAACACATTATAACATAAAAATGTAATAGTGCTGCGTTAGGTTTATATTAGCACTTATATTAAATTACTCTAGGATCGAACGGTGATAAATGATCGGCTAACGAACCGCTCATGCGATGTGTTATGCAACATATCGGCCGACCGTGATCTTGATCGAGTTCGATTATCGATTATAACTCGATCACATGTTGATCGATCGATGTCTCGTCGCATAGCGCCGCACTTTTTACCGGCTCTTGTGTTTTAGAATTTATAATCATCACGACAAAGCAATTTGTTGGATTGATCTTGTTTTTTCAGGACATCGTGTAAATTGGTTTAGATTATATTTTGTCGCGTGCGTGAGACATTGCAATAATACGGTAGTTTCCTAAGTCTGATTTTACATAAAATTTCACAATTAACTGTAAGTTATAGGTAACTGAATAACATTAGTCAAAACGAATTAAAAATTTCTGACGAAATGAGACAATAATAGACATTTAAAGTTGGGTGGGAAAGTCCATTTCAAAAGTGCGAAAATTCTCCAAAATAACTATGCCATCTTATAAACTACAAAATTAGTAGTAACTTTCACTATGAACACATATTCGTAAACGCAACATTTGATATAGCTGCGGAACAAAGTTCTTACGATATGCATACAATATCACAAGCGGTGACGTCATAGCTCACTGTGACATTTGTATGAAGCGTTTTGAGCTCGCCCAAATAATGTGCTATTGAAATTGTAATATCTCCGGGAGTTTTCCAAATATCAAACCATTATTTTAACAGTACATTTGCAATTGTGTGGTGCATCCATCTGTATCAAAATAAAAAAATAGGAAACTACCCTATTGTACAAAGATTCTAAGAAATGCAATTAGTACAGATATTTGAACAATCAAAGCGCATTCGAAATAGTACAGTGATTAGAAATGGAAGATTCTAAGGATATAATTAGTAATGTAGGTACAACTTATGTAGTGAATAAACTTGTCACCAGAGACGGACGAAGACTAATGGTTTCGAGGGCGCCTTGTCGCCTTCAACGTACGTATATCATTCATGCTATCCAGTCCAAAAGGTAGAGCGGAAGCCGTGACCTTTCTGATGTATGGTAGAAGCTTGGTACGACCCTGGTCCTGGCTGATCTCATCAGGGCAGCCAATCAGACCGACGGACCGGAGCAGATCGCTATCCGATATCCACTAATAGCTAATAGGAAATGCTTATTTACTGCAAACGTCCTGTGCGATTGTGGGTAGGAAGCTGTTGTCATTTATGTTAATGTATCGATGTTAGGGACGGTAGAGTAATGACGTGAGCATCTGCTTAGCTAATATTATTCAAAGTGTTATTGTACAGTATCATTGAGGTATGTATATTTATTTTTAAAGTAAATTATGTCACATTTTGTAGCTCCCAGTTATTGTGTATGCGCTCATTCTCCTACAATCTTAACTATTAATGAAAAGTGTTGATAAATTATAATATTCCCAAAATAACGTTCCTTATCGTTTTTATAAATTATTTTAACGTAATATTTACTTTTATGGAAACTACAAACGAATCAGGATGTGAAGTATTAGGTTATGCCGTGTCGAGCCCAAAATAATATAACCAAATTTAAGCAATTAGTCCATTTGAGCGGATCAAAAGAAATGCGATATTTCAACGGCGCTCCGGCAATCAACGCGCCAGTCGCCAGTTGTTAATTAAGTGACTGTGTTTAATTATTATCTTTCCGTGTCTCCGACAGTTTAAAACTCGGAGCGTTTCACGTATTTGAATGCAGATAAACTCGGGAGGCGGGAGTAGGGTAGCCAGATGGTAACTTATCAAATCCGGGACAATTCTACTAAAACAATGTTGGCTCGTGGTTATAATAGAAAATATCTTAAATGTCTATACTAAGTACATAATTAACTATAGTTATAATTATAAGATAAAATACTGTGGTAGTTAATCAAACGTTAAACTAATAAGGAAAATAAAGAGCACTTCGCTTAAATTACCAATTTTAAACTTTGGTAGACAATGAATACCTACTAAATGACAAATTGAATAGTAATAAACTAAAAAAAAGTTTCCGAAATCCGGGACAATAAGCGCTAATTACTGGACACGGGACAAGAGGCAAAATTCCGGGACAATCCCGGATTTCCCGGCGGTCTGGCAACCCTAGGCGTGAGCCAATTGTGCGGTGCCGAAGAGAGATTATTCCACATGGCTTTATTTAAGTTCGTTGTCACATGTAGGCTGCAGTTAATTGTATAATTTTATTGCGATTTAAACTAACTGAATCTCTGAACCTTCAAGTCGTTTATGTAATTAAAACGCTTTTGTGCAAGAAGCCGTGCAAAAGCTTTTTGGATTTTTTTACTTGTTCATTTTATAGTGGTTAGATGGATTAATTAGAAACGGTATTATCATAAGACAGTAATAAAAATATTTTCGCAAGTATTCTTACTTTCATGTGGTATTTTCTGTTGCTTTACAACACGAACAATATAAAGGTACTGCTTTATACTATCTTACAAACACCTTCAAAGTTGAAACTCGTAAATCTAATAAAAGTAATTACAGCTTTCTTAAGCCGCCGTAGACCGAGCTGGTTGTTTTTTGTGGCTTGTGATTGTTTTATGCGTTCTATGATCTCGTAAGTACAGTGCTAAAACTATAAATAATAAATAAATGCAGGGGTGAATGGCCGGCTGCACCAGGACCGAAATAAATCATTAACAGTTAAAATGAAGAGCCACCAATTAGCTTTAATGGTATTTAACTAATGGTGCTTCTGTAAAGGCGTTTTGATTTACGGCTTATGATTTTGGGCCTATAAATAAAGTTGTTTTTGATAGAAACACGACTGAAACAAATTAAATTGTCAATCTTGATTGATTTTGAACATTGATAAACTATCTTTGGGCTACCGGTGTAACTTAACTGGCGTAAACTATAATCTTTCTACATAGAATGATGAATGATATAACGGTGACTTCAAAACAAGTTAAATGCACCTTTTTGTGCACAATACTATAACTATATATATATATATATATAAGTAGATTGTGTAAGTGTACTTTTATGAGAAAAATAAACTATTATTATTATAACTATGTTATTTCGGAATAGATTTTACTCTAAAATTAAGTTATTAACTGCAGCAGAACCTTGAATTTGTGTACCTGCAATTAATCCATACTGACAATATAATTTGAATCTTTGTACCTACCATCAATTTTAACTGTCAGTAGATATATTTTTCAGTTTCTTGGCGGCTATAGCGGTTAATTTTTCACACCAGCGTTTTGAAGTTCCGAATTCGATAATCATTAAACTTCATAGCTCTAACATTTTTCAGTGTAATGTGGGCTGGTCCGCTATAAATCCTCGGCTAGAATCGAGGCTGAACAGCACTGAATGTCTGAGCCCCGCGCCTCTCGTGCCAATGGCATCGCTCATCTACTGCGCTGGCAGCGCACGCGCAAGTTCTGGGAACTCGTTACTGTGTATGTTACGGGCGACAGCGAATAGTAGCGCTACCATGAGTTTAAAAGTTACGGACTCGATATCGCCTACGTAAATATGTCTATGAAAAACTTGTATAGCGCCACTGGTGCTTACGCGAAGAACTAAAATCGGTCGTATAAAAAAAACAACTCGATAGGTTTTTAACGTACGTAAGTTTTCGATAGCCAACTCATGGTACCGCTATAGGTCAGCTGCAGGTTAATCTGATGCATTTCTACAGACTCTACAGTTTTATGAGGTGATGACATTTGTCAGCATAGGCGATTTATAAGCTGCCCAGGAAAGACCAAAACGTTTCGTTACAAATATTCACATCAATGATTCATTTGTACACTAACTTTGCTCTTTTACACTTAGTTTGGTTAATGAACTGTATTTTTTTCATTCACTCCGGTTTGTAACAAAAACGTTTTTTTAACAGTGCCTATTACTGCGATAAATTATCGATCAATAGTTGTACGAGTAAGCCGAACTCGATTCGTATGTGTGTATGATTTAATTTGTTACAAAATGCATCCCTAACCACAGTTCCGCTGCATTGTGATCATTGTACCACACCACGTCGTCAATCTGTCTCTAGTTCTCATTATTTGCGTTAGAACCGACACCACAGATGCGCTTGGGCAATCTCTTAGCGGGTAGCTGAATTCGCGGGTAAAAACTGCGCGTGAGTCACATAACAGTATTTTCGCGTCGGCTCGGGTGTCGGTGCAGATGGGATGCATATCACACGCGCCGCCAGACTTGAGACAGACGTCAGACGGCACTTCTCGCCAGTCAAGGCCGCGCTTCTGCCCCATTCGGAATGCAGTTGCAAGTTTATATAGGTCACTTCGCGCAGGTTCTTGCTAAGCTAGCTTTCGTGTGTGAATAATTTACGTGTTAGGTAGCTATGTTCTGGCATACAGTGCCACGGGTTAGTAAGTTAACATTACGCTTTAGATTGGTGGTTAACTGAGTTATCGCCCTATTTAAGGGCAGGCCTTTGCCCCAGCCGAGGGGAAGTATATGGGTTGATGATGATAATGATGAGTTATGCACTAAAATATTTTGCGAGAGTTTAATATCCTATCAGAGCTAATTTTAACACATACATACATACATAAAATCACACAATCAGAATACAGTATTCTATATCTCTGCCTACCCCTCTGGGAAAAAGGCGTAATATACACCGTGAAATTTTAGTGGTTGTTTTCCCGTGGCAGAACGATTTGCCTTTAGTAATACTATCGAATCATGCAAATAATTCCTCGAAAAAAAAAATTTTTTTTCAAATTTTCAAAATAATAATTTTCCAACTCGAAAACGAGAGAAGCTATCGTTCTTTTATAAGATGTGACGTAATCAGGTACTGCTTGCCGCATGAAATCGATGCTTAAAGCTAAAGAAGCTCGACGCCCTAAGTCATAAAGCGGTTCGAACGTGCTTTCGTTTCGGTAAAACCTTTCGTAAAACCGGCTTTTATTGATTTGAACAAAAAATTATTGCACAAATCTATTTTAATACTAAAATAGAATAATTTTACTGCGGGAAAACAACCACTAAAATTTCACGGTCTATACATATTATTAGAATTCTGTCAATTTTTATTTTTATGGAATTTGTTTATTCCAAACACGTTTTCCAGCTATAACGATCATTGGTCTATTCCTATCGGGTCGGGAGCACGGTGCCGCACATTGTCGCCGAGGCAGACGCGCGGCAGACGCGCGCGGCATCTCCGTGTCGCCGGTCTATTGTGGTCGAGAAAACGAAAAAGGATGTGCCGTTGGAGAGAGCCGGCGCCGCCCACCGGCCGCGAACGAGCGGATACATTCCTCGAATGAGGATGCAATGTTGAATAGCAGGAGGAAACTTGAATCCAAACTCTGCCATCAAATTTTCAAATCGACTAAGAAAAAAGATTCTGAGTGTATTATTTCAGAGGAGGAGGAGACCTTTGCCCAGCAGTGGGATGAAACGGGTTATTAAAAAAAAAAAAAAAATTATTTCAGTTTAAGTGATATATTTGATTTTCATGAAAGCAAAACATGTTTTTATTGTTCCAACATTGACAGCCTGGTTTTAACTTACCTACTGGTAAGCTGGTACCGCTGTCGAGCATGAGTAATACAGAATCCGTCAACTTACCTGAAACAAAAAATAATTGTCAATTTCAAATTGTAAGTATGGTGCAATGTACACAGAAAAAAAATATTGAAAAGAGTCATCTCTTAAAATAATTTATATACTTAACTTAGGTAAAGGAATTCAACAAGGTATTAAAATATACAGGAAAATATTGGGACATTCAGAACATGTCGCAGCGGTGTACCGGGCCTTATCCAGTCCATTTCGATTTGTCGCGTGAGTCATGAAGGACCGATTGATTTGTAGTTGCGCTGAGATGCCTCGGCGCCGGTACAGTCATCACCGCTTTTGATTTAGGTTAAGCTTCCTTATAGGGCACTCCACTGGCCTAGCGAAAGACTTGCTAAATTCGGAGGTGGACTAGTAAGGAGGATTTGCTACCATGCGGTGACTATACTAATCGACGTCAGATAAAGAGGACAATTGACAATCGGAAAAACTACTTTTATTTATGTTTAAAGAGCTGCTACCAACATCAAATTCAGATGCCATTATAAAGAAATAGGATGACATATTGAGCACATATCTTGATAGGACATCAAAGAAATATCTTTGGATCGCTCACATCGCTTACACATAATACAATTACAAGATCGATTTGACGAACGCGAGGCATCATCAGATAGTAAATTTCAAATTTGGCAGTGAAGCCTGCGTGGGTTGATATTGGCTTGTGATCATTATGGAAACCGCTGTAAAGAGCTCTCACACGTTACAGCTATTAAACCTATGATAATAAATAAATCACGGTATGCACGCTACAATAAATGCGTAACCATGTTATGTTTGTAGGTTGTGATGCTCGAATTTCCCAGGCCGGCCTCGAAAAGCTTCATTCTTTGAAACTAGCGTAAAAATAAAATTTCATCGAATGATTCAATTGACTTAAAATATTTTGGCCCACATACAGCGGTGGCTTGAAAATTGTATGTGACACATTGAAGGCCACACTCGTTGCGGGCGTCTGGACGAATAATAAAAAGTCAATAATTGTTAAGTAATTCAATACTTCGTGATGTTTTGTTTTCGAAACATTATTGTTCGGCGGTATGTATTATTGAATACGTTCATACGTTCATACATTTTCATGGACGTTATATTGGGTTCGTTTTGAGGATATTTCTTAAAAGGTATTAGGTATGACGACACTAGATGTAACCGTGACCGCCACTTGAATTTGTGAATTATTAAGTTTCTACGAAGAATGAAGTTATAGTATGTCGTTGATTTTAATTTCTGAAAATAAATTTAACCCAAAATTATGTCGCATACCGCCAGTCAATTGGTTCTTGACAAAATAATAATTACTGTTAACTTTGGCCTTGACACTGACATCGTTAAAAAGTCGACGTCTCTAACGATTTTATGGGTTTCAATTGTTCGAAGCGTCAGAGCCACTTTTATCGCCATTTAGCCAATGATAACAGCCGAATCGTTATCTGTTCGATTACCGAAACATGACGTCACGTTACAAGTGTCTGAAGAACCAATAACTGGGCAATCATCTCGTTAGCTCGCGCGGAATCGGCACTTAACCTCGCCACACGACGAGAATAATCAACAATTAATTTTATTGACCATCGAATGGTGCTTGGAAACATTCGATGCCGGTGTTGATATCGGATAAACGAGACAACTATACCTTACCTTAAGGGACAGACAGAAACAAAACATAATGGGAGCGAATTGATGTGTTTTTTGTGTCAATAAATAGAGCTGCTTGATATGAATGTTTCGGCCACGTGGTGATCCAAATTATGGGAATTGAATAATAGAGCGGTCGTTAACTTCCGAAATTGTTTTTTTAATAGATTTTTTAGCCCTATATAGAGACTGGTGATGACGCATACTCAACGCTTTGGAAGCTATGATGAATTGGCATTTAATGACTCGTCCTTATTGAGACTAGCTTTTCTTGAAGTGTGTTCCTCGTTGATTGAGGACTGCCATAAAGATTTTGCACAAAGAATTTTCTCGCAATGCGATTAATTAATTACCCGACTATGGCAAAGCAAAAGGAGGGTTATGATTTGACAGGCTATGTATGTATGTATGTATGTATGTATGTATGTATGTATGTTTGTATGTATGTATGTATGTTCATCTGTTTCCACATAACTTCTAAATTGCTTGTCAGAATTCGACAAATGACATATCATTAGAAGCGTCTTAATTGTCCGCTGGTTATAGGCTATATAGGGTTTCACAAAATCTAATGTGGCGCTCACTAGCGGACAAAACATACAGAGTAAAAAAATAAAGTTAAGATAAATACGCCGTGTTTGGTATCATTGGAAAGCGCTTTACTTGTACATTTTAAATATATATATCTAGAGCTCAGAAGCATATGGGCGGATGTGCAGATAGGCATTATGTTTTTATTGGGTAGCAAAAGTAATACACTTCTTTCTCTATCTATACCACTGACAGCTATATTTCTATCCCTTTTCTGGGCTGAGATAATTTCGTGCATAATGTCGGTTCTGACAGGTTTTCCAAAATCATTAGAACCTTAAGGTTTTATTTTCACTTCCATCTCTCTGCGTCTACAATGCTGATTATTTATTTTGGTGGATTGTAAGTTTGGCCCTTATGCCTAAAAAAAATATTCTCACAAAGGCTACGTAAAAGGAGTCACGCCTTTATGGTCTGAACAGTGATTTAAAATATTCATCATAACTAAACTTCCGACATTATGCTTCTAAGTTTCCTTTAGAAACATTTAAACGGTTGCAGATATACGGCTTTATGCATTTTGTTTTACTAACTTTGTGAACGCAATGGTGGGCCAATTTGAAAATAAGTCGTTATGGATGTGAACTATTCAAATATGGCGCCACAAAATTAGCGACATAGGGCATTATACACGCCGTGGCCCGTGATCAATAGACCAATACTAAAATACATGGAATCCTTAAAGTTAGTTTTTCTATTGTTGTTCGGGTGGTAAAGGTTTTTATACGATGCCTAGGCAGAGGCAGAGGCAGAGTAGTAGTTAGTAGTCTTTCGTTACAGAGTAGATGTATAACTCTCATAGTTGATTATAAGCATATTGATTCTGATGTTACAAATGTTTTTGAAACCTATTTTTCTAATATACCTATAATTACTACAGGCAAACTAAACTCATGCCCACACCATGTTCAATCTCTTCTTATAGGGACTAGGACTGTAGAAAATGTCTAGTATCTTTTAAATTTAACCAAGTAAACCAAAATGTAGTTTTGCAATCCTTTAAAGAGTTAAATTTTAAAAAGACTGACGACATTTGGCTATCATATTTAACATGTGTATAAAGGTATGTCATTTCCCAAATTTAATGAAGTTAAGTAAAATAATTTCTTTATTCAAGAAATTCCGTTATATAAGTGAATTATCTAATTTCTGCTTTGTTTCAATACTACCTGCACTTAGTAAAATTTTTGAAAAAAAATTATTATCTCAATTAATGTCTCATTTAAGTGAAAATAAGCTGTTATAAGCAATTTGACTTCACCGAAATAAGATCCACCACTGACGCAAGTGTGGCACTTGGCAAGCATATCTTTGACGCTTGAGAAAATAAGCAGGATGCGATAGGTATCTTCTTCGAATCTTCAATAGCCTTTGATTGTGTAAATCATGAGATATTGCTATTAAAATTGCATCATTATGCAGATAAAGCGATTGATGTATTAAACTCATATCTCAAAAATAGGGTGCAAACAATGAATGTCAATGGAGTTAATTCGTGTGGCGCTCCTATTCTTATGAGAGTGCCTTTCGGGCGACTTCTTACTTTAAAGCCTATGTTATTAAACCGCTTACCCCTATATTAAATAATAATAAACTCAAATTTATGTTTTTGAAAATTATGGGAAAATCTCAAATTAACGGAGTCAATTAAATTAGAATAGAGATAAGTCAATTAAGTGACACAAAATGCCAAAAATAATGATTTTAAAAACTACGAAAATTAATAATCTGTACTTCCACCATAAACACGCTTGGGCAAGGCATGCTTAAGATGAGTTCATCAAAATCACTTTGAAAAATGGCCGCCTATGTGTTTTGTAACAAGTCAAAATGTTGTTGTGCAGTATGTATGGTATGCATACTCGGCGGAGCTCTTTTTTTTAAGCATAACCCATGCATGCTCAATTGGATTGATTTCTAGCGATTGAGCTGGCCACGGCAGAACGTTGATACGAGCTTCGGCAAGAATGCGTGTTACGATTTTAGCCGTGTGTGGACGTGCGGTGTCATGCATTAGTTGAAATAATTCACCTAACTGGCCTCGCAAAGGGATGATTATATCTGAAACAATTTTTTCTGCGTAAGCTTGAGTATTGAGGTTACCTCTGATACAAAAAATTAGATCGGTTCTTCCGCAGATCCAAATACCGGCCCAAATCATTATTGTTCCTCCACTTTACGGATGAACTTCCTGACAATATCTCAAACGTTCTTGACTTCCAGATGTTCTCTAAACTCGAGTACGTCTTGTATTCGGTGTCATAGCGAAGCGGGAATCCTTCGAAAAGCACACAAAGCGCCGGTCTTCTTCCTCCCAGTTTCTGTGTTCGCGAGCCCATCGTAAACGGGTCCTGCGATTGCAGGGTGCAATAGGTGAAACTCTCAGCGGCCTTCGGGATCGCAGATCCACTTCATGTAAACTATTTCGGATTGTTTGATCGCTTATTAGCAACTCTTGGGAGATGTGGAGCCTCGTAACAAACATCATGGCGGTCATGGTACGATTCCGTCGAGCAGTATTTTGGATATACCGGTCCTGTCTGCGTGTCGTGATGCGAGATCGTCCTCCATGTCGCTCGGCCACGCTGCCCGTCATGCGATAGCGCGTCCAGAGAAGACTCATGACGTTCTGTGTAGTGTTAAGAGCGAAAGCTACAGCACGTTGCCTGAAACCAGCTTCCAACATTCCGACGGCTCGCATCATCTCTTCTCGGGTTTTTTCAGTTCAATTGTTTCAGTTCCGATGCAGACATTTTAATTATTTTCTCAAAACGGTACTTTTATAAACTAGTACTCAGTTTTATACAAATCCACATTGACAGTCGATTTTCTTCTTATTATCGAATTTTAAACAATATTTAATTAATATTTAAATGTTTAAAACTCACTAAAATGTGACAATAGCGATACAAAAAAGTTATTATTTAACCCTGATTGCAGCAATACTCCTAAACATACTCGATCCCTAGTCACTTTTAATGTGTGTAGTATTTTTTAAGTGATGTCCGACTTTTTGCCAATACAACCAAAGTTAATAAATGAACACGATAAAGTCGCATTTGCAATTTCGTCTTATTAAGTTTTACTAGATATTGATTATTTTTGAAGGCATTACGTTGCATTCGGACAAACACCATAACATTAATTTACAAAAATTGGAGGCATAAAGCCGTATGGGCACATACTTATCAGTTGAACAAATAATTTCAGTTATTTTAATGGCATAAAGGCGGATGTGATCATTTATTAAAAAAAGTTAATTTTTCACTGTTTAGAAACATTGTTTTTAAATTTTAATTTTACAGTTAGGAAATCTTCTTGGTTAGCTAAATAAATGCGAAGAAATAATTTACGTGTTGGTTGTACTTAATAAAATATTTGACGATAAAATTGAATTTATATTTTTACTCTCTCCTGTAAAGTTGGCAAAATCGACATCCGCCCTAATGCTTCTAAGCTCTAGATATATTACTAGCATTTGCATGTGACTTTACGTATATTCATGGACTGATTGCATATAGTTCACATCTTTTCGTTCATAGCTTCTTTACTACTTAACAGAATAAGACCACTGCAGTACCATTAGAAGGGCCTTGATATTCTGTTAGTTATGAACTTTATAGCTTGTCACCAAATTTAGTATTGCGCCCTCTAGCGGACAAAATTAAAATAAATATACCGTGTATATGCTATATGCAACGTAGACAAATACACTTTAACACCAAAATAGTACAAATAATAAAAGTTAAAACTAAAACCCAACTACGACAAAAAACGACGCTGAAAAAGTATAAAACAAGACTTTTAGAACACTGAACTGAACAAAGTTGCTTATGTAGTTCCAAGTAAATGGACACAGTAGACTCTTAAAAATGCTTATGTTGAAAATTGACAATAATGTCATACAATACTATTTTGAAGTATGAAATATTTACTATGTAGAGATAAGTTTTCATGTTTGGAAAGGCGTAGTCACACGTTCCATACACAAGTACCTACCTACCGTAGCACTTTGACAACGTGTGACTGCGGGTTTCCAAACATGAAAACTTACCTCTACATAGTAAATATTGCATACTTCAAAATAGTATTGTATGACACTATTGTCAATTTTCAACATAAGCATTTTGGTAGAGTCTACTGTGTCCATTTACTTGAACTACATAAGCAACTTTGTTCCGTTCAGTGTTCTAAAAGTCTTGTTTTTTTCTTTTACAGCGTCGTTTGTTGACGTTGTTGGGTTTTAGTTCTTAACTCTTTATTAATTTAAGTGTATTTTTACTTCCTTAGCGTAGGATGTAGGTACCAAAATTCGTGATTAATATATTTATAATATTTTCAGATAAACTATCAGAAAATAAAGCCCGGTCTACATACAAAGCGTGTTTTAAATGAAGCCGAAGAAGAGATGAAGAAATACGTCCTTGTTATATTTTTCAATGAAAAAAAAACATCCATTATACTGAACTTTCGTTTTGAAATTTGATACCTCTACACCTGTATAGGTAGGTAGGTACTAATGTGTGCTCAGATGCGCTGGCGCGGTCAGGCCTCAAAACATTGTGACGTCTTTATAATTTGTTCATGCATTCCAACACTAATGTTACTTAAGTAAGACCTACAATCGTTGAACTGTCTCAATAAAAGCCCACCGGGGACGATAAAATATTCAATTACATGCAAAAGTGTGGAATTATACGGTGCTTAGCAAAGAGGGCAAACATCACGCAATTACTTAAGCAGTTGAATGCTTGTCTTTGTAATTAGGAAGCAAGTTTGCATGATGAACTATCTAAGTTGTCTTCCCTCGATGCAAAATAGTTAAAGTGGAACAAAATAATTAGGTCAGCTTTCCGTTAAACTTATTTTAGAATTGTAACGTCTATTTCTGCTCCATCTAAATTAACTGGATATGTTGGTATAGGTTTAATTGTAATTACTATGGGGCTTGCCCTTGAGCCTCTCGTAAATAGCCTTTAAGTTTTTTGCATAACTAAGTTACAAAAAAAAATCATACATCTGCACATAATTTTCAAACTTTATCTTTGTTAAATATATCAGCTTTATTATTGTGCGTCAATATCATTGGTATAAATTACCATATACCAGGACATTTTATGGTTTAAATTTTTATGCAAATAGATAGTAACTTTTATAAAATGGAATCCTAGATACATTATGTATATTGCAAACATCATCCTTTTTATGATTTTACTAAAATTCGATATTAATGCAGGAAAGAATTTTAATAACTTTTTAGCATGACGTTTAGCTAGGTTTTAGAATAAATCTAGTTTTTAAATTACAGTTTTATTAAATTATGGTTATCCGTATATTAGTATAGATAGCTTGAGATCCGTTTATTAGCATGCGTAGACATGTGCATGTATTCACGTTATTATTTATATTGTGAATATTTATATATTTACTTCAATTTTGATTGGCCATCAATATCAGGGTCAGACTAGAATACAAATGCGAAGCAAAAGCTTATAACATGCGATAATTCTGTTGGAATGACTATGCGACTACATAAAACAGATGATTTATGCGAAACGACACAGCTCTATATAGAGCCAATCTGTAATAATCTAGGTGACTCAACCCTCATGTTAATTCAAATGGCATAGCTGCAATAAGTTTCATCAATTTGAACAAGTGGCGGTTTTCCTTCAAGAGGGTGATGTCACCCGTTGTTACCGGAAAGCCAGCTAGGTACCTGCTGTAACCCGTGATGTCAACATTGAATTGATCTCAATAGGACGCGTGTTGGACATGTGCGAAGGCTCGTAAATCATGCTTTTATGACAGCTCAGCAAACAGTGCTGCCCTACAAATAATAGGTAATTGACCCTATTATTACACTATTAAGATTACAGTTGGGCTAAGACAATTTACAACTGTTCAATGGATGTGTCCTTGAGACGCGATTACGTCAAATTGAGTTATTAAATGATATAAGATATCAAAAAGGTCATCGGTTATGAGCTGATTTTCCATTCCATTAAAATTTAGATTCAGTCAATCACTGTTGCCTTCGGATTTAGATTTAGGTTCTTGATGGATAAAGTTATAAGGGTGTGTAGAGATTGTCAAAGTACTAACGGCTGAATACTGAAACAATAGTTGTATTTGACCGCTGAATTACCTACCGAGTAAGTATCAAATATATGAATTCCATGCAAATCATTCGGTTGCAAACTTGTGTAATAATCAATTGATACTTTTCTCATATTACCGAAAATTATTGTCTTTATAAAAAGAAATCGTGTAATTTTCTCAATATTGGCTAGATTAGGTGTCATACACCAACTCTTGTTCACATGAGTTGGTGCATGATGACGATATTAGGTGCCGATTAATTCA
Source organism: Maruca vitrata (assembly GCA_039566165.1). Classification (NCBI taxonomy): domain Eukaryota; kingdom Metazoa; phylum Arthropoda; class Insecta; order Lepidoptera; family Crambidae; genus Maruca; species Maruca vitrata. The sequence continues at coordinate 2,381,044 of CM076917.1, forward strand.
AGGTGCGATTGACGTCATGGATTCCATTCAGAAAAGCTTTACATATTTAAATAGGGATTAGCTATAGGTGACCAAATGCCGTGAAAATAGCATGTTTACACATCTGACGTAATGTATAGAACCATGGAAAACTGAATTGTGTAGGAGGTAATAGAAGATACGCTACCAATGACGAGATTTGGTTACTGAGTCATGCTATATTAAACTCTATTTACCATAGTACTGGGTAAACATCGTTTTACGACATTTCATGTGTAATATATGAAGTCATGATCATTTATTTACGAACATGTATATTATATTTAGAATATAACCAGCATGTTTTGACCTTAGTTGTTTTCCTAACAGACCTACTTACATTTTAACTCTTGTGGCTTGCAGGCGGGTCAGATCACGATAAAATACATTAATGATGACGCCACCTGGCATTAGCAACTGGTCACACAGTCAATTACCTTAGAACGTTAAGTGGCCGAGTAAATTTTGCATTTTTACGATTGCTTGCTTATGCCATTATTACTAGTAATAAAAGGAAATGGACAGTTACTTTGCTATATGTTTGGATAGGCTCAGCTTAGGGACGTTATTTATCAACTCGTCCTGGTATTTTATTTGCCAAGTCCAATTGAGAACTTTCTGTAATCAATGTTTAGTGAAATTAGAGCAGTTCAAAGAGTTCCAGAACATGACATCATGATCCGAACAAGATTCGTAGGTCACGTCATTTGTCCAACACCATAACAATTAATTCATGGGCTTGTCCCAAATAAAATTCAGGGAATGCCAAATTTGAGAATTAGGTCACAGTCACAGTTTCGCACAAATGATTGGACTGTGCGTATGGGGCTTTATATGTTCACATTAAAAAAACATGTAACATATTCAAACGTGACATGTGCGTTCATGGAATTTGATTTTGTATTCACTAAACAGACGGTTTTATGTTGCCATTCTTGGAAGCAATATTGCCGCTGCGCTGATTTCGTAACTTCCTTTTGTCATCATATTTAAATCACAATACCTATGTTCGAAATTTGCAATATACCTACGTACATATTTCATAGCGTCTTTATAGATTTATATCCCGTAGTTTAGAAATAGCTATCACTTGTGATAGCTTCGCAAAGTAAACTGATTGAGTTAGATTAAGCCATATTAATGACTTACCTACTACTGAACAAAGAGCTAATAACTCAGTTGTCATTTACTTTCCCTCAACATGTACTATAAAGACAGTTAACAGATTACTGAATTCAGGATAAAAGAAAACTCAATTAAACGACGAACATTGAATACCTCACATACACATTGTGATGATCACCGCACATTAATTACAAATTCCATATCGCATTACACTCCCACAAACTGCAATGCTCAAAATCAGTTATTTCCGTCGTTAGTGACGCTCAAGTCATAAAGCGCCAATCAGTCATATTTCCAAATACCGTAACTGTAATCGCAGTTCCAGTTGGAATGCAATGAATATCGGTTCTAAATCAGAACTGGTATTAATCCCGTGACGCGTCGCATGTACCGCGTTGTTCTTGGCACCGTCCCGTGGGATATCGATAAAAGTTTACGGCTCTTCCTGCCGTGGTCTCGGACGTTTACGCACTTGTAATTAGAACTGTGGGCTTGCAATGTGGCCACGTAAACATCTTTTATACATCAATAATATACTGGATTTATGTTATCTAACTGTGATATGTTGTAACATACAGGTAAATTATTTAAATAGAAAGTGGGGACTGACAGAGTCTGGCGGAAATAATTTTTATAAAGGACAACCTCGGAAAATTATCGTCGGGGTTCATCTTACCATATAAGTTTAGTGCAAATTTCTAGTTTAGAGGATTTTATCTTATTATGTATGCTAAATAAAACCTATTCTATTCGTGAATAATATTTATATTTATATGTTACGAGTATATTGAACTTTGATCTATTAAAATGCGTGGATTCTATCAAGACCTAATACTATTAAGATTGTCCGAAGGATATTAAATGCGTCAGTTTCTAAACTTGACAATTCTACTTTTAATCCTACATATTAAGTGTAGTTGCTATTGTCTATTAACAATTTTATTTCATAACTTACTTTATCATTACACAGGCCAATATTAATATGTAATTTTTCTTTAGATAACCCAATATTGTATGTGTTCTTTGCAGTAATTCCATGTCTTAATATTTACACCCAGTCAGCTGTCTTTCGGTCTATGAACTTGAAATTCCAACTTAATCCTCTCTCATTTGTTTACCTCTCCCAACAGGAGCAATAACGCGGCACAAGGAACACAGTCAAGACGCCCGTCGAATAAGTAACATGTGTATCGAAAGCCAGAGATAATCTGGCGACGGTGCCACGTGGGCAGCCGGTTGGAATAACTCGCGGCGGTAGCATTGCTGACATTGTGGACTTAATTGTTCGCGTGCTAGTGATGTTTTGAGTCAGCTGGATACTGCCTCACTGGCCTCTTTTGTTTTTTTTCTGGATTTGCGGAGGAGTGTCCTTACACATACTTATACATATAGAATCACGCCTTTTCCCCAGAGGGGTAGGTAGAGATCACTCGTCTATCATTTATGTCATGTATCTCTTTCCAATCGTTGTTTGATACAAAACATCACCAAATAATAGTGTTTGGACTATTCCTTCCAGAAAAGTAGTCGGCACTTTTCCGTAGTAAGGAAGTCAGTTGTTTTACATCTTGCTTAAGAAAAGTCGTTGGCGTCACCTGCATTCACTTACCAGCACCTGATTCTTGCCTGATATCTTATGTGTCATGCAAGGTCTTATTATGTGTATTCATATGTTATTAGTATATATGAGTATAGGGAGGGAATTTACATTGCTCTTGTACAGTTGTTAAAACTTCAATGAGAATGGCTACCTACTTTAACGAAAATACCTATTAGTCCGATTATTTATCTGTTTAGCTCCAGATTCGTAGTAAATATCTTATAACTGATTAGGTTACTCCGCTGCAGAGTGGGCGATCGGAAATTAGAAGTATAAATCTATGTCATCCTATTTATACAAATATATTTTATAGTGTCCATAAAGTGCTCAAGATTTATTATGTAATTACCTAAGTAAAGTGATGGAATTAAGTTACGTACTCTTGTGCAATTTTCTTATACACATTTTGTAATGATGTAGGTTTTAAAATGGGCTAAAGAATAAATTGCACTTGTTAATCAGCCTGGCAGTTTGCCACTTTGTGCTGATTAAATGCAAGCAAAATATCTTGAGATGTAGTCAGATATTAAAAGGAAAAAATGTACTGAAAATTTGAAAATCTCTATGTATGTTCGGAAGCGTCGTGAGGTCTACTTAAATTAATAAGTCAGGGAGAAATATTGCGATCAAACTTCAAATTCCTACTATAATTAAATCATTTAATTGAGAACTGCAATTAATCAAATCGCCAAAAAAATTGTTCTGAGTTTTAGGCTTACACAGATACATCACTACCCCGTACCCACGCACTTCTTTGGTGGTCTATTTATTTGGGCGGTTAAAAAAGTTACTCGACAAAGCAGGCGCCGCCGTCTGGTAGCTCTCGAAATAGATGAAGTTTCAGGTGTATATGATAAATTACTCATCAAGATGTGAAAATTGATGCTGTTTCATAATTGATGACACCAACGTATACATGTGTGCAATAATGTCCATAGCACAGCGAATGGACTTTCATCATAAAATTTTTACGTTAAATTTTCTCCGATATCTGAAACTTAGTGAGATTGTATATAACGTACAACGCTATGTCCTCTGACTTCTCGTAAAAATGTCCCATTATTTCTAATAAACTCAGGTTTCCGAACGTCGAGATCGCGATATTGTGGAAAAGTAACAGCGTCACAGTTCAAAACCAGTAACGGTGTAACAGTTTTCAGTTGTTTATCTGTATCAAAAGTTATAGCAAGCTTTTGTTTGGGCTCGAGGCATGAAATGCATATTTGCATAACATTATGCATCGGCGGACGGCCTCACGGTCTATTTTTGACGTATTCGAATGCAAATACAGTCAGTTTTAAAGAGTCTATTTCGTCAGCGACTATACTTACAGCCGAATACTAAACGATAATTAAATATTTGACATTTTAAGAAATATTTAATTTCAAAATTTGCATGCAAATTTTGAATTAAAAACCAGCTATATATAATAAAGCTTAATTTAGCAAAAATATATGATAATGATGATGAATATCGTTGTATTAAAATGTTAGGCTTGTTCAAAAACCTAAGTTACTAAGATTTCTTACTTTCCTACGCGTATATAAAAAAAAGAGGTACCAAATGTCTATCTTCATACAAGTTGACATCTGCATGACCGTGAACAATGTCGAAATATGTACTTGTATGTGTGAGCTACAATAGACGTTATGGACAAGTTGAAAAAGTGCATTTCTTATTCGAATAGTCTCTACCTTTACTAGATATGGATTAACCATTAGTCACATCCAGTAGGTATACCTTCTACTCACTGGTTCCATTTTCAGTCTTAAAACCGCGATGTCAATTAGTTAAGAAGTACTAAGTAGAAAGTTTTAAAACAGAAACGGAGACGACAGCCTTATATAACAATGTCTTTATTCACTGCAGCCGTTAAGGACTGTCGATCTTGACCATGATGTCGACGCAAAACTAGCCCGGACCACTTCTGTATTCGTGCATCACGTAATGTTAAGGACATAACACTTTAATTTTACTGGTCGCCATAAATTCGAATCAGCTAGTGACAGGTGGCTAGGCGCAGACAAGTGAGTTAGCGCCTCACTTGAAGTTGTAATTACCGACTCGTCAAATAGTTTAATGAGCGCTCAATGACATTGACTGTACAGTTATATTAGTCGCGTGTAATAAAGTGGTTGGAGCTTCAGTGGCAACATTGCGAGATGTATTTTTATTTAGTATAACGTAAATACAGTAGAAACTTTAAGATTTTAGTATTACACTAAAGCTTGCGAGACGTAGTCTTTCGGTGTGAAGTCCTTATTTTGTATTCCAAACAGACTTGATATATTACTTTAAATCTTAAAGAAAATCATGCTGCCATTGAAATCAGCCTTTGTAACAACAGAGAAACAGTAATGTGATGTGATTTTATCAAATTTCACCACACATATTTGCATGTCCATTGACTGGAGTCATTTGTCGGTTACTACAGTGACTGAGCTAACGTCGATATAAAAAAAACAGAGGTGACGGTACGGCAATCTCACAAGAGTAGATGCGTATAAAATTACCATACAATGCGGACGTCTGCATAGCTCGGTGCAAATTTAAATGGCGACGACTCCTTATGCTAATTAGGATGTACATGTGCTCTTCAGAGGAATAGATGAAGGTGGACTTGATCCATTGATTTGAGAGGCGTTGAGTAGCTCTTGCAACACCTCGAGTTTCAATAGCTTTGCTTTTTGTCTCTTGAGCACGAGGTGCTGTGTACGCGCGACGTTATGTTTCTTTTTAAATCACGCGTCTATCGCGATCCGATAGAAATATCGTGGAACTTGTAGACATGTTTGAATATGTATGGGGGTGTTTTATATCTATCTCTCGAAATTTACACAACGCTTTGAGAGCGCCTCCGCTGTAATCGATTAAATAAAAGGAATTAGCTTTGTTATTTTCGACATATCGAATCGAATTCATAAACCAAGAAGCTCCATGTCTCTTTCTAAAGCTAACCGATTGAAGTTAGGCCCCACTCAGTACTCGAACCAGGGACCTCAATGTTGTTAGTAGATTACAGTAGACCAGGCGGTCAGTTAGGGGTGCGCTCTGGGATCTACGGTGACGTAGATCCGAGAGCTCATGACTGCTTCATGATTTTCTGGACCTCGTCAAAATCTCACAATGTAAAGACAAAACTACTTGCCAACTGCTGTAGACCAACGAGGGGTAGTTAACGAATAATACCCACGCGAATAGCAGCTGGCCTAGTCCACGAACAGGTACTATTCGCGTTGCTCTTCGTAGACTACCCCCAACGAGGACCAACAGCGTTGTGAATAGTGTCAAGTGAATAGGTGTACTTACCCGGCAGGCGAAGAGCGCGTTGTACCACGTGGCCTTCTGGTCACTTAGGTAGTAGCAGCTGTGTCCGAGGCGCACGAAGTTGGGCGGACACACGTACGACATCTTGGTGGTGTTGCGGTGCGCCTGCGCACCGGTGCCTGGAATTACATTTCCGGTTAGATAGTTTCAGTCAAATTAACGAGTGTTTAACTCTGGCGTTTTTTTTTCATTAACTGACTTGCGAAGGCTTGGAGTAACCTCGTGATCATCACCTCCACTGCGGGGGAGCGGACGGCTCTCACCTAATTAAGGACGTATACGTCATCGTTAACCATAAACGTCAAACGTCAAAATTAAGACTAAACGGGTTGCTTTCGTACAAATGGTACTGAAATAACAATTAAATAAATTGAGATTTTAGCAAAGCTTAAATTCAAAATTGGTAGAGGTTTGAATTTGAATATGACCTACTTAATTGGTAAATCAGCGCTCAAATATCTTATTAACGTGTCAGTATTCGACCGTGTTGAAATAAGTAGGTGTACAGTAATAGGACCAGTACACGGGAAACTTATGTCAACTAAAATTATTCCATCGTATTTAATTCATCTTTACGTGTATGTACTTTAATAATAAACGGCAGTAGGCATTGGGTTTCTGGGGAATTACATTTTTTATGTAAAAGTTGACTTAATTATAGACTGGCTAGGTGGAACAGTGGTAAGTGACCCAGGTTTATAACCTACGGTTCCAAGAGTCGTAGGTGTTTGTACCGTGGCTGGGTGTATTGGCAGAAAATGGTCATCCCAAAATTAACCAGCGCCAGTTCGTATTGCTATAAATTTCGCTCAAACATAACATAACTATGATACTCTTTGAATCACTTCTCAAGTTTGAGTACATAAATTAGTCAAATTCTTAAACCATTTATTAAAACTTCAGCTTTAAGTTATCAAGGAAATATATTTGTGTTTTAAGTACAATAATTAATCAGCCAGGGAATACCAGTCGCAACTATCTGTCCGATGGTTGGTGAACGGTATACGGGTAAGCGACCCCGGCTCCTCGAGCTACTATCGACTCAGTCCAAATCATCCGAGGCGATAGTATCCTTCCTCCCCTTTTCCTTCCCCCGTCATATATCCTTGCTACTCATGGGAACGCAATGACCTTGTTAAAACAAAGCACAAGGCAGAATGGCGGCGACGTGGTCCACAACCCGTCACGTCACGTTTCCCACAGAGGTGAAAAGTGGATCGCTGGAAGTGATCTCTGCCTACCCCTCTGGGAAAAAGGCGTGATTTTATGTATGTATGTACAATAATTATAGCGGTTACTTGATTTTTTCTAATCATTCTCTATTATGAATTGTTAATTTATACAGAGTGAAATATCTATATATTATTATTTAACTTACGAGAAACTGATAATCTCCTATTCTTAAATCAATAAATTATACTTTTTTTTTCAAAAAAATAATTTAAATAAAATTCATTATAACCCACATTAGTTACTTACCTACTTATTACAGATTCATATATTTCATGAATTAAAAGATTACTTGTACTAAATTTAGTAAAATATAATATTTTTTCTAATCATTCTCTATTATGAATTGTTAATTTATACAGAGTGAAATATCTATATATTATTATTTAACTTACGAGAAAATGATAATCTCCTATTCTTAAATCAATAAATACATTTTCTCCAAAAATAATTTAAATAAAATTCATTATAACCCACATTAGTTACTTACCTACTTATTACAGATTCATATATTTCATGAATTAAAAGATTACTTGTACTAAATTTAGTAAAATATAATATACGTTATTACGTACAGGTTACGTGCAAATGTATTATGTTATATTTTAGTTTCTACTTAACACATTAATAACTATGCAACATACCTATTATGTATTTGGAACCATATTGTTTGGATGTTCCATGCAACTGTCGCACTCAGATAGTGTTACTGTGAGTTGCGGTTAGGGAAAGGGCCCTTGACTACATTAGAGGGTGCATCTATAACACTCTTTAATCGGATTTGATAAATAATAATAGTAAAAGTTAAGAATAACGTTGGTAACTGTAACAATCTATATATTGACACACGGGATAGTGTGATTCTGGGAGTTATTCACGATTACAAGTTTGTAAAAAGTTGCAGCTGCAATTTTAATAAGCGTATTTGTATACAACGTTATAGTGTACTATGAAACAATAAGATTATGTTGTGAATAAAACGTTTTGAAATAGATCTAATTGCTATATCAATATTGTTGTATGTTAATATTTGGTACATATCAATGCTTTTATCATTGTTTCACTACCTATAATGTCACCTAAATGTATTATGCAGTACATCCGTCCTTATTCAAATAATTTATTTTAAATCACTTATACAATCTTTATAACAAATAATAAATTTAAACATTTATAAACTGAAAAATCGTTTCAAATATCAGTTTCTTTTACTAGCTAAAGTAATACGGCCTATGTTTATTTCAATGTCCGTATGAAATCATTCACAGGAAACATAATTATGATGTAATTAATTATAAGTTTATGCAATAGCTTGGCAGTTATGCCGTACCTACAAATAATAAGTAAGTAATGTGAGACCGTATATGTTCATAAATTTTATTAGCTAGAAAACTAATTAGTAACAGAAGTATTACTTTATACCATACACTTATGATGTACCGGCTAAAGTAGGTAATAAGTGTCAGCCAAGTAAGATTTTATAGGTAACATAACTGGGTAAACAAGTTATATATATTTTTTAATGATTTGAGGAAAATAAGAAGTATAACATACTAAGTAATACAAGAATAAATACTAAGGATTTGCTAATGATTCCCTTGGATAACTAAACCAGACAGAACTTAAGTAAAACCAAGGAAAATAAAATAAATCAAGCAAAAATGTTTTCCCTAATCTCGAATAAGCTTTGCAGATACATCACAGGCCATCAAGCCTTCGATATAGTCTCGTTTTACTGCGCAGCCTAAAAGCTTTATTGAACTTCGTAAACGTGACTCACAGATGTGATTTCGCAACGAGATTTATTGTCTTTTTGTTAAAAAATACGGGCTATTGTAATGTTTTTATCTCGAGACAGTATCAAGTTCAGTAGCTTCCCATATAAAGTGCGACAAAAAGCCGAGTAGGTGGCGACAGGCAGTGACTTCGGAAATCCAGAAACATGTTCAATGCAAGGCTAGACGGCCGTGACATTTCTGTTAGAATTAAAGAAAATGCTAATATTTAATGTGATCCTTTTGTGAAATAAACTTAGGAATAAAAAAAACTCGTAAGATACGAATACATATTTTATTAACTAATTATGTCAAACGAGCTTCTTAAAACAACTTTATCGATAGAATTTAAAAAAGGTAATAAATACGAAAACTTTTTTATGCATTATATGATATATGGGAATCTTAGGTTGTTCTCAATTTTGTGTTTTATTTATAGTTAGTTGGCCTTGACAGGTATTTTAGTTTGTTGTTTTAATGCTATTTTCAATATTAAAATTTAAGTAAAAGGTTTATTGTATTGTATCCAAGATATATTTGAAACTGAAAGATTTAATCGTAAATTATTGTAGCTGCATTACCTATGTCATTTTAATTTATGAAAATACGATATGACATTATATTATTATATCGTTGCTTTGCTGTTATAGTTAGGCATAAAAAAAAGTTTAATACTCACATTGGAAAGAAAACACGATGAACAGTATTCCGGCTACCGGCAAAAACCTTCTTTCTAAAGCTTCCATTGTGAAAATTTGTTTAGTCCACACCACTGATTTTTGTCACTCAATGAATTTAAACACACTGTCACTACACTGGCACTATGAGATGTCACCTTACTGAGGAAATCATTATTAACTTTTATCAATATTGATTTAGATGAGATTATCTCTCAATTGTATGTGGTGTAGTACCTGAAACAGAAAACAGATAAAGTTGTAATTTTTATGATAACACGCAATATAAATGTATAAAAAAAGATATTTTAAATAACTTAAACAAAACTTGATTTATTAATAACAATATAAAAAAAGTTTCTAATAAAACATTGAAATCATAAAAATACCTAGTGATTTTTTCCTGGCTGGAATAAAAAAGTAAACTTTACGTTCTATCTTTCCAAAATTTCAAGTTCGAATTTCAAATAAATATCTTAAATGCACCTGTAGTTTTGTCAAAAAAAAATATTAAATTTCTTTTTAAGAACTAACGTTATATTTGCGAACACGAACCGGCCAGCTCCGTCGACGGTTAGCGAATATATCGAGCAGTCACACGCGGCCGCCGCGCGCGCATCTCCGGGCGCACTGCCCGGCTCGCTGATAACAGCCCGCCGTGACTCACTCGGTACGCGAATGTGAGCCTTCATTCAGTTCCGACGAAGAAAATGTGGGTGAACTTGCCACTGACTTTAGATTTTTGTAGATATTTAACGGATATTGATCGGGAAAACGTATTTTTTGGAGTTTAACTTGAGATTGTATTTGTTTGCGAATTCATATCTAATGTTTACTGAAGTTTTGTTTTCTGAAAAATACTTTTATTTATTACTTTACGTTACTAATTCTAATGTAAAAGTTTTTTTTCAATCAGAAAAAACTAGAAAAGACAAAAGCGGAATAAATGTCTTGAGGGTCCGACTTCCGGTCAATTAGCGCGCAAGTAAATGTTTTCTTCGTGTAAACTTGTAAACTCATTATTACGTCATTATACAAGTATTACTCATTCGTTGCAGTTATATATTTATGTACGAAGTAAAAGGCCGAAATGGCAACGCTCACAAAATATTCTTTATTAAATTAAAATGGGTAGTACATAATTATTTTGCTTTAAACACATGTAAAATGTGCCTTGACCAGGAATGCGTTTGACAAAGGCTATGGTCAACGGTCAAAGGAGGCTAGACGCAAGAATTCCAAGTTTTTGGTCAAGACCGCTCTCCACAAACACGCAGTTTTTTTCGTCGCAACTCGCTGGCCCAGTTCTTAGCAGTTACAACCTCACAATTGGAACGGTCGTTATTGTGAACGGGATAACATTTCTTTTCTTTTTGCGAACGGGGCAACTTTGACTGCAGTCGGGATGCTTTCTTTGAAGATGTAATCTAAGACCGGGAACGATCGTATTACACTAGGTAAATCTAAATCCGTGTAGGTAAGATGTGTGTATGGTGTACCTGAAATTGATATTAACAATTTACTTTAAATTACAATTTTTGTCGTTGCGAGTGGTATAAACGATTTTGTAATACATATGTCCAATTCTGACGCTGCTTCGACATATCGGGAACTCGCCAAAATAAACTATTTCAAAATCCCGGACCTATTAATTTTTCTAAGGTATCCAAAATTTAAAGTAATAATAACTTCAGTATGTAGCACCTAAGTCACCTTTTTCATGTAGCATCAAACATTGCTATGAAACCCATTCGGGTCCCGTAGGTAGGTATATAGGTTAGTAAATCCTACCGGTGGAAATCTAGATTTGGCTCGTAAAAGACTTTAACGTGGACGTAAACTGCGTCGACACAGACCTAAATTTAGCTTGGTTTATTGTTCCGCGAACTTGTGAGTCCCAACTAGACCGGAGCGTTTCTGGGTACCGGATATTAATTTACCATTTCGAGTTTAGGTCGTGTTCCACTCTTACCTTTCATTTGATCTAACGCGACGTAAGATAAAATGAATTGGCTCGGTTCAAACAGGACTAACCGATAAAAGAAGATATGGTTCATTCCTACATACAAACTTTTTTCTGATTTACGGATTTAAAATCTATGCTCCGTTTTATGTCTATCGCTTTCGAATTCGGATTCTTTGCTGAAATATTGTGAAAAAAAGAGACGTTTGTACGACTCTAAAATATTTTTTTATTCAACTGACAATAAAGTCATATGCATGCACAATTGGAAACAACAAATTTGTTTATACGTGTCTGAATGCCATAGATAATGGTATTAGCGTAAATGCGCAGCGTCCCTTCCAGCGACGGTTAACGTGTTCGCCATGCTGCATTAGCGAACCCCAGCTTTGAACTCGCCGCGAAATAATAATGCATTTTGTCTTAGCTCAATTTCACGGTAGAGTCGCATTATGCAATCAGTTCTATGGTCTGCGGTGACGTCACGCGTATTAGCGAAGAAATCTACGGCCCACACATCCGAAAGATTGTCATTTGTTCTTTGTCATCGTCTTTGTTGTGTCACATAGTTATTGTTTGTATTGATTTGACCATTAATTATATTGCAATCGTTGGGGCTGAAATTAATGAATGCGCGACAAAAATTCACCAACGTATTGCTTGTTTATTTTACTATGCAATAGTAAATGCAAAAGCTATTACCGTAAATCGAGGTACGTAAACAAAGTCTACCACAGTTTAGAAAGCTCCTAAACATCCACCAATTCAGTTCCAAATGATGGACATACCATTGTTTAAGGCGACTCTCACCCACAATCATAATAACAGTAAGTACACGAACGCTTTTCCATTTGCTACCTGAAACCACATATTAATACATAGAACTATATTGTATCAACCCTATTGGTGTCTCCTTAAGGTTCATTTTATGAGCAAAGTTTAAGTAGTGTACTTTGTTATGTGCCAGAGAAACGGTCGCGAAATATATGGCTCTATTTTGCTGTCCAAGGGTGTTGTAAATCATAGTTCATGTCTTAACATTTCTCTTTACGACCGGTACGCTATTAAAGGAGGTAGAGAGTTCTGTTTCGTTGTTTGAAGAGGAAATTTCTCGGTCATTATTTTAATGTGATATAGATACAGTCCTTTCAAGTAACTGCAATCAGAAAGTGTAATTCAATTAGTCTATGTCAATTTGAATAAGTAGTCATGTACCTTTTACAAACATTCATTCTTGCATTATGCTTTCCTGCCCCCTCATTTACAATGCGATTTTCTGACGTTTGGATTTGGAAAATCTCTACCCCGACCCAATCATTAGTTAAGGAGGGACAGAAATAAGATTTTAGACTTTCGCGTTCCGTTACACTAAATATTAGTCTTTATGGGTCTACACGCGATATTAGGAGTAGCAATTACATAGCTACTTACTACCCGACGTTTCGACTGGGTTACACCAATCGTGGTCGCGAGCTAACTCACTACTCCTACTCGCATGTAGACCCATGAAGACTAATATTTAGAGACAGAAATAAGTTTCCGAATTGGAACCTGATTCCGATACGTTGTGGTCAGGACGGCGAAACAGTCAGCGCCTGTTAAATGGTGTCCTTGAATATTTTTGGATAAAATTAAAAATAATATTGGGCGTGGTTTGCTTGCTGTTTGTATTATTCGTGAATTCTTGCGTCATGCTCGGATTATAGCGCAGTTGATGCGATATTTAATACCCAACACGATGGCTATATTTCACACTAATAAACATCAGACTAGAATAAGTACATTAATTAAATTCTGACATTAACTCTTCTACTGTATGCAAAGAACAGGGCCATTATCAATGCGCTACTAAACTTGCCAGATAGGAACTTGACATAATGGGCTCTATCCCAAAACTACGTACATCTGGAAAGTGCTTTAATAAATCAGAACATAAATTGAGTTAACTTTAGTCTTGACATAGCGAAATATTCTCAAATTGGCTTCAATGCGCGTGAAATCGCGTGTCGACCGGCAATTTCCGATGCTGTCTGATGAAGTCGGTCCGTGCGAATAGACGCCGAGGATTCTGTTCTCGCTAACACAATAAGCTCCGTTAAATTGCTTTAAACGGCTAATTAGCAGCGATACCAGGATATCTTAAAGTGCATGTTAATTAAAAGTTGAAATTCACATTTGCTGAATAGAATGTCTTGCGTTGATTTCTTTTGCTTTGTTCTTCAAGGTAGACAGAAAAAAAATACCGAACAGAGATTTAAAGAGTGTCTTGTGTGTATCGGTGTACTGATAAGCTCAAAGAGCTTTTGTTAAGTTGTTATACCTACCCAGATTGTTATTGTGTTTTTACCTAGAGTATTATTGCAAGTGGTTGGAAAAACAACTACGGCTATTCAATTCGTAAGTCAATATTATCAGACCAAGCACAAGTATCTATTATTATAATTAAAGCCACTGGATGGGAATTAATTCAGTAAAGCACACTATAACACTAAATAAGCGTTTATCTCGGCGATGAGAGCCTGTAATTGCTATGACCATGTACGTATAGTCGACTGTTTCATAAATCTATGAGACATGCCATTGGATGTTTTTCCATCCATTCCATAATTTCATGTCTGATAGGGCTGCTAGATGCTTAAGTTCAGCTTGTATTTTTTTTAAAAACAAGCTCTGCCAGCGATTTCTTCCGCGCGGAAAAGAGACTTTACGCAGAATTTTTTAACCCACGACTACTAGCCGGCCCAGTGAGTTTGACGTGATTATTTAAATTAGAATATTTTATTTTTAAGAAACCGATTGACATGAAACTAACACAAAACCTAATAAGAGCTTACCACAATATATTACTGAAAACCACATCTGGATCGGATGAGTCGTTTCTGAGATTAGCGTTACAAACAGACAAATACTCCGAAAATCATGGTTATGGGTCTCTGGTATATAAATAATATTTTATATCGTATCTACTGCTTCAATTTAAGATTCTTTGCGTCAGCCCTAAAAGCTATTCAATGAACAGGCAGTGACCATAGATGGCGCCGACCGCACGCATCATTTCACACCCGGACAAAAAGTTTACGAGTGATATCGAAATAGATACGCGCAGACCACCGCACCTTACAAGAATGCGGTATACGTCCTCTGCTGTATGAAGGTACGCTTTGATTATGGATCAAGTGTAAATGATACAGTAGCAAATACATAGCTATTAATATCCCTATAACTTTAAAATCATGGTTAAATAAATACACATCCTTACTAATATTATAAATGCGAAAGTAACTCTGTCTGTCTGTCTGTCTGTCTGTCTGTCTGTCTGTCTGTTACGCTTTCACGCTTAAAGTACTGAACCGATTTAAACGAAATTTGGTACAGATATAGTCCAGAGCCTAGAAACGGTTATAGGCTACTTTTTAACCGACTGCGCTATAAAGAAGTAATGTTTTAGCCGTTAAACATCTCTACGCGGACGAAGTCGTCACAGCCACTGGACGGATCGAGATGAAATTTAGCATGCAGGTAGATGTTATGACGTAGGCATCCGTTTGGACAGGATTTCCCGAAATTCCCACGGGAACGGGAAATAACGGGAGAATCCTTTTGTATGAAAAATACTAACCGCATAAGTTAGACGCTTGAAATTTGACATGCAGGTACCTTAATAAAGCTTAGTTGCAACAGGATATTGTAAAATTCCCACGGGAACGGGAGTAATAGAGAAAAAACGTTTGTATGAAAAAATCTAAACAGCGATATAGATAGACGATTGAGATTTGGCATGCAGGTACCCTAATGAACGTAAAGCTTACTTCCAACGCGATATTACAAAATTCCCATGGGAACGGGAGTTATTGGGAAATAACTTCTGTATGTAAAATCCCTTACGGGGTTGAAATATATTATATAGAAATAGAGATATACCCGAAGCGAAGCGAGGGCAGATCACTAGTACATTATAAAACTGAAAATATTTGCCATGTTGCAAATATTTTCAGTTCGGCGCTTGTAACAGTGCCGAAATATCGAGAGCTTAATAGAATAAGGAAATATGGCAAATATCCCCTACATTTTCTTACGTCCCAGTGAACATTATAACCTAATGGAACGCAAGTTAAGTATTATCGATATCTGACCAACTTTTGGGATGTTTTACATTGGGAAAACCGTAGGGCGATAATCAGTGAACAAATTTTGGGTGACAACTTCTTACATGAAAATCTATTTGATTGTTCTGAGTATTTGTTTGCAGTGTTGACTGCTGCTGTTTGCAGACTGGCTCGGTGGAACAGTGGCTAGTGACCCAGGTTCACCTGCGGTTCCACGAGTCGTGGGTTCGATTCCCCACACAAATATTTGTGTGACGAACATCGGTGTTTGTTCCGTGTCTGGGTGTATTATTAAATATATTTAAGTATAATTGTGTATCCACTGTTGATTCTGATACCTGTATCACAAGTGCTTAAGCTACTTACCACAGGATCAGATCAATGTATGTGATGTTGTGAAATATTTATTTATTTGTTTGCAGTGTTCTATTTTAACTAGCTTGATGGCGCATTTAGTAGTCTCCTTGTCTCTATCCCCAGGATATGTAGGTTTGATCTTTCAGGATCCTTAATCCTTTCCACATATAATTTTTTAACATGTGACATGTCCTGTCACAAATAGAAAATGTCACTTATATACAGATTTCGCACTATCGCTTTTACATGTTGTGACATTGTGTTACATGACTAAGGCCTAAGTTTAGGATAGGCCAGGCCCGTGCCCTAACAGTAGGGACGTATATGGGCTGATGATGATGATGATTACATGTTGTGGATTGTTTAAACAAATTAAATTGTTCAGTCGACTGCATAATCTCTCAAAATTACCCTTTCCAGGGTAATAACTACACATTAGTCGACTGGATCACGATGTGTGCTATTCTCATTATACAATTAGTTTTAGTATTGTGAGGCGTGACAAGGTGTGTTCTAAACGGGCCTTGCCTGCGTAATTAGGTATTACAGTATGAGTAAATACACTTACGTATCTAAAAGGTCTTCAAGAGAAATCATGACTGGGTTTAATCTATAATTTTTGATAAGCGAATGGCACAACTCAATTTTGTCTCGTCTTATTTGTCTTTTAATTAATTTAATTTAGATATTTACTACTTATTCATGCGGTAATTGTGTTAACGCTACCACTCCGTCTCACCAACTACAAAAGGAGTCGATGGAATTTTAGCTAGCAGATAGGATAACAATTATATTATGTGTATAACTTGCATCCTACGAGCATAGATTATTGAATCCGTCTTTTCTTTTTAAAATAAAACCAGTAACAATATCAGCGGTTTTCACACGATCATCCCAAGTTGTTTTTTGTTTGTTCTTACTTTCGTCTCATGTGTGTAATCGACACCGGCCCTGCAACCGCAAAGGTAATCAAGTGTGCGTCGAGGTGCATGCCTTGATAGTAATTAGACCTGCGAAACGTACCTGCATTCTATTAATATTGTTATAACGTACCGACAAGTCTCATGAAGATTAAATACTTCTATTATCTCCAATTTATTAATTATCAGATGTTTTACAAATTATGATTACTTTTCTGATTAATAATATCTATTTAAACAAAGTTATTTTTAGATATCTTATTTCTACCTGATAATTAAAGAATTTTTCTATCTACTTGCCCAATCTAACAAAAAACTAGAAGTATATTATAGATTCAAGAAAACCATCTGCTTAGTGGTGGCGAACTTCTGCTAATAAAAAAAATACGGGCTGAATTATGAATTTTACAACATAAGGTCGTGCCGTTACTTGAATACGAGGCACACCTTATACATAAAGAATTTTTATTGTGCCTACACACTGCTAAGACATAAAACTAATATACGGCACGAGGACATCACTTTCAAAGTGACGTCATTTAATTTGTGGTGCATAGATTACGCGATTACAGCACTCTACTTGTAGGTATTTAGAGGTGTAAAATGCATTTTAACAGGCCAGATAACCTTATCTTGGAGCGTTATATTACTCTAATGTAACGTAATATACTTAATAATGATTACGATCAGTTTTATAAACTTGTATATTTTGCTTATATTCATACGTGAGTATGTGCATGTGAATATTTATTTTGCACTGAATGCACTTTTCTGTATGTATAAAGGGATACACATAGATGAACTAGATCCAGTTGGTAGGTATAAGATGCCTCAAATGCTCAATGAATAGTAAGACCACACCATTTTCGAAGTATCGTAATTTTTTCAAGCTGATGTGTCATTTCCTCACCAGAACCGACACCGTACCACGATTCCTATGGTGAATACAAAATATTAAGTTGTAATAAAATTAATCAGTGCGTAACCAGCCAGAAATGAATTGAGCAATATAACGAAAGGACT
Organism: Maruca vitrata; assembly: GCA_039566165.1. Lineage (NCBI taxonomy): Eukaryota > Metazoa > Arthropoda > Insecta > Lepidoptera > Crambidae > Maruca > Maruca vitrata. Next base: position 2,399,165 of record CM076917.1, read on the forward strand.
CATAGAAAAACAAATTCCTTTGGAGTTTGGTTCAAATACAGGACCAGAGGTAATAACATTTTTTAAAAATAAAATTTGGATCTATACAAACCTTATCTTTGAGTTAGATACATAATGCAGGAGAAGTGGTACAGACTACGTTAGGAAATTCGCTAACCATCGAGTCTTATCGCCGGAGCCCGAAGGAAGAACAATTTAGCTTCTAGCTACATTCATTTTCTATTTGAAATCCAAGGCAAAGTGCACTCTTTTCTCTTCGACTCAAGGTTGAAGTTGCAACGAGTGCGGTGTAAATGCAAGAAGCCGACACAGCATAAAAACGCAATGTAATGCACTTTAAAATGCAACGAACACAAGGAACACTCGAGATTAAGAATACTTGAGATCTCAAGAGGTGATCCCGTTCCGAGCAACAATGTTGTTGGAAAGCTGTGTATAAAGCAACATCGGACAGTTGATCTTTTAGGGTTGCGTTTCAACAAAAGTCCTTCTGAAGTTTTTTTTTTACTTTTGAATAGGGTCCTGATTCTCAAAAAGAAAAAAAATACGGCATATTCTAGGATTATGCTCCGCCGATACGACAGACACTTTGTAGCACCCTGTCTGTGGGTTTATCAATAGACCTAGAATGTTTGATAATAATAGGTATATAGGTCTTACAGCACAGTACGTAAAGGAAACAATCTGTGAACTAAAAATTTGTTGTTCTAGCAAAACAAACAAGATTTTAAAATGTTTTTCTGAAGTAGCTATGGTGTTTGAATATAAATATTTTGTTTGAATATTATTTAAATAAAAAGTTCGGAACCCTTAATGATGTGAGTCCGACACGCATTTTACCGTCATATTATCTCTGTGTCCTGATAAATGTAATACGTTCCAGTCAAAAACCGTTTTTGCTTACAAATTGTTATATGTTCAGGTGGGAGACATTTTGTCGACCGGTTGCTGTTACCACCATACAGTTGTGTAAAACCCGCCAAGTGACTCTGACCTCTCTTGGTCAGGTCGCGTTCAGGATCAGCACTGTACGAACCGGAGCCAGGGGGACCATTGTTGCGGCAAGCGCCGGACCAGTGCAGTCTTAGCGGCGGTATTGTGCGGGCGGGGGGGGTCAGCCCGGCGGTCTGGGAGGCCCGTAGACACGGGGGACCTTGCGTCCAGCGGACTGGCCAACTCCGACCCGCACAGCTCAATACCAATGCGAGACTCCACGCCTTGTCTCGTTGTTGCCGCAGCAGGTGGTCTCCTTTTCACGGGTTTCAGGGTGAGTGCGACAGGCTCAATATGGTCTATTGTGCCTGTCGACCTCATATTTGGATCTCACTACCGCTTACCATCAGGTGGAGTGAGGTCATCTTGTTAGCCTCTTTATAAAAAAAAAAAAAATATTAAAAAGTCCCCTTTTTGTGAGTTAAGAAATTATCTACCAATTCATATGAAACTCTTGCTTTATTTATAGAACAATGGTATAGCATCATGTCAAGTCATGTTTCCTGACTATTAGGTTTTGATTCATCAGTATTAATTATAAAAATATCATAAATGTTATTGTACGAAAATGTAATCCTATAAAATAAATATTTATTATCAATAGATTCTGCCTCTGTATAAACATGAAAGCTTTACAGCCCTGGTATTCTTGTAGACAACGGACGCACACATTTTTGATGTGGTAAACCTCCAAAATACCCCATATTGTGGCAACCACGCAGTATCTAATTAGAAAATGTCGTAATCGCGTTAATTCCGAGCGCGGAATCTCATTAAACGCAATAATTACTCCGGATATTTGTCGACCTTCAAGGGCTCTGTGTAGGGTACCGAGGCGAGTTACTGAACGGTTAAATTTAGTGACAGATGTAAAATATTTCGGTACCCGGGAAGGTTGGTGATGTCAGAGGACGTGACTCGATTAGATGCGGTGTCGATTTACTGTCTGAACTGGGTAATAGCGTAGGTAAACGATTTTTTATCGATATATCGATTGCTCATGGATCTAAAATATACATAAAAATAAGATTTTAGACTTTCGCGTTCCATTACACTAAATAGTATTTATGGGTCTACACGCGATATTAGGAGTAGCAAATATATAGCAACTTACTGCCCGACGTTTCGACTGGGTTACACCAGTTACACCAATCATGGTCGAGCGAGCGACCATGATTGGTCCTAACTCCTATTATGTGTAGACTAATATGTACATAAAAATAATTAAATCGCATAAAAATGTTAAAATACACACTACTTTTATTCTGCAACCTAAAGCGAAGAAACAGTAAAAAAATTTGAATCCAAAAAGCGTCCGTTGTTAATAATAAACCACCCGCGAATTTAGTCTGTGATACAATTTAATTGTCACAAACCAATTTTCCGTTAACAAGACAGTCATGCCATGTCAGCAGACGACTAATTGACATATAACTAAAAGAAGTCAAACAGCACCCGTTGAAAGGCGCCGCCTTCATTAACACCATGCAACAAAAAAGCTTTGCAGTCGCGATGTAATCAGTTCTCGGAAAACGACGACCGATTCCCCTTACTCGAGATGTCCCACTAGAGATGACTTGAACTGGCCACATACGTCGGACGCCATCAGTTCATCGGAACGTCTTGTTTGACCTTAACAATGCAAGCGCGAAAGCTCATTAAGCTCGGCTAGCTTTTTCTGCTCGTTTGTACGAGCGAATTTGTATTTGAAGGGATGTTTTTCAAGAGAAAATGTTTACAATTTGCGGAACAACTGAAATAACTTAACGATATTAGAAATTCTTTTATTTTTAGAACGGAACTCTGGAAACAAAAACTGTAGTTTATGATTTAAACTATTTTGAAAGGTGTAATATCTCCTAGTAAACCAAATAAATAACTAAAATAAGCAAAGTGTAAAAGGTATTTGAACGGGGATGGGGCCCTACCAAGATCTTTGGGCCCAAGCCAACCTCACGTGCAAGTGCGTACCCTGCTGATCAACGAACGAGGCTCTGGCACCAGCTTTCCCTCCGGGGTTGGGTGGTCGGACGGCAGTCGCTCCCGTAAAAGTGAAACACGCCACTCAACAATGGAAAGTAAGATCAAGGAAAGTGCCAGGAATAGGGCGCCGCCGCAAAACGGCGCGCAGGAGTTTCGCCCGACTCCTGTGGCAAGTGGGCAAGGGCTACCGCGTTGGGGACGGACGCGGCTAAAGAAGTTAGCCCCAACCCTACGGAAACTCCGCTTCGCGACGTGGAACGTGGGCACGCTTACCGGTCGCGCGAGAGAGCTGGCCGACGTACTCACCAGGCGGAGGGTGGCAGTGGCGTTCCTGCAGGAGACTCGGTGGAAAGGCAGCAGATCCCGGGCCATTGGGAATGACTACAAGCTGATCTACACAGGAGCACCTAGTGGAGAGAACGGGGTTGCGGTAGTGCTGTCCGGGGAGTTGCAGGATGACGTGTTGAGGTGAAACGCTACAGCGACCGCTTAATGGACGTAACGGTGCTTATCGAAGGGGTTACGACCCACTTGATAAGCGCATACGCTCCACAGGCTGGTTGCAGCGACACCGAAAAACTTCATTCTGGGATAGACTTGGAGAGGTGCTGCGTGGAATCCCACCATCTCAGGGAGTCGTTCTGGGGGCGATCTGAACGGTCATGTGGGTGAGGAGCCTGAGGAGTTCGAGCGTGTTCATGGTGGCTATGGTTTCGGCAGACGCAACGCTGAAGGGGAGAACATCCTCCAGTTGTGTTCGGCTGCCGACCTGGCTATTGTGAACACGTTTTTCCAGAAGAGGCCTGAACATTTAATCACCTACAGGAGTGGGCGGCACGCTACCCAGATCGACTTCCTACTCACTAGGAGGCACCACATCGGCAAAGTAGTCAACTGCAAGGTCATACCCGGAGAGAGTCTCACTGCACAACACCGTCTACTTGTCATGGATCTCTGCGTGAAGCCCAAAGCCAAGAGCTTTGAGCGCTGTCGGCGTCAAATAAGGTGGTGGCGGCTTGACGATGACAAATCCCAGGTGTTCGTCTCAGCTATCGGCGACAAGTGCGCTGAGTCTGAGAACGAACCAGTTCAGAACCACTGGGACAGGATTCAGGCAACCATAACCGAAGCGGCGAAGTCAGTGCTTGGCACGTCTAAGGGTGGACGCAAATTTGACAAGGAGACTTGGTGGTGGAACGACACAGTCCAGAGGGAGACGAGGGTGAAGAAAACCCTCTTTAAAAAGTGGCAAGCGTCCAACTCTCCCGAAGATCGCGACGCATACAGGTCCGCAAAACGTGCTACTAAGAAAGCTGTTGCCAGAGCCAGGCGAGCCCACCTACAACCGCTCTACGATAGGCTGGAATCGTCTGAGGGGCAGAAGCTTATCTATAGATTGGCACGTTCGAGGGTCAAAGCGGCACAGGATATCTCCAAGTGCCGCTGTGTTAAAGACTCTCACGGTAACCTACTATGCGAGGACCTCGCGGTGAAGGAGAGATGGCGCTCTTACTTCCACGAGCTGTTAAACAAACAGCATAGAGAAGTGCAGCCACCGGACCTCCCTCCGAATCTTGGACTTGTGCCACCGGTAACGCCTGAAGAAGTAGAGAAGGCTCTTCGCCGCATGAAGAATCGGAAAGCTGTCGGAGCCGATGGAGTCCCCATCGAAGCCTGGAAGGCAATGGGTGGGCGTGGTGTGGGCATCTCTAATTCACCTTTATAACCGCATACTAAGCACCGGCGGGATTCCTCGTCAATGGAGACTGAGTGTTATCACCCCAGTCTTCAAGGGCAAGGGATCAGTGCAGGAGTGCGGTAGTTATCGCGGTATAAAGGTCATGTCCCACACCATGAAACTATTCGAGCGGATAGTGGACTCTCGAATCCGTCAGGAGTGCACTGTCTCTGGATGTCAATATGGTTTCCGCCCCGGTCACGGGACCATGGACCCCGTTTTTGCCCTAAGAATCATCATGGAGAAATACAGGACGAAGAACACGCCTCTCCACTTCCTATTTCTGGACATGGAGAAGGCCTTCGACTGTGTTCCGCGTGAGATGATTTGGTGGGCCCTGAGGTCCAAGGGAGTGCCAGAAACGTATGTTGACATCATTAGAGACATGTACTGTGATTCCGATTCTGTAGTTAGGACCGCTGTTGGCGACACTTTGCCCTTCCGTATAACCGTCGGAGTACACCAAGGCCCCCTCCTGAGTCCGTTTCTCTTCAGCCTGATATTAGACGTATTGTCAGACAGCATCAGAGACCAACATGAGCAGCCACCATGGCTACTTATGTATGCTGATGATATCGCGCTGGTGGACTCGGACAGGGGACGGCTGGTGAGACGTGTTAACACATGGAAGGAATCGCTTGAGAACGGGGGTCTGAAACTCAACGTGGCGAAGACAGAGTACTTGGCCTGCAACACTACAGATCCCATGTCCGTCCGCATAGGCGAAGACACGGTCGAGCGCACGGACCGGTTCAAGTATCTGGGATCTGTACTCCACGCGAACGGCGACATCGACTCCGACGTCAAGGCACGCATTGCTGCTGCGTGGGATAAATGGCGGAGGTGAGCGGCGTCATTTGCGACCCTAAAATGCCGGTTAAGCTGAAGGGACAGGTCTATAAATCCATCATTAGGCCTGTTCTCTTATATGGCAGTGAAGCATGGCCAGTACTTGAGCGGCACAAGCAAGAACTGCGGGTCACGGAGATGAAGATGCTGCGCTGGATGTCGGGAGTTACGCGAGCAGATCGCGTAAAAAACTCCCGTATTCGCGGCAGCCTTCATGTCCGAGACATCGCTGATAAATTGCAAGAGTGCCGCCTACGTTGGTACGGACATGTTTTACGAAAACCGGCAAACTACGTAGGGAACAAGTGTCTCGCAATGTCGCTACCGCCGGGTCCCGGCAGAAGGGGAAGGCCCAAGAAGGCCTGGCTTGACGTCGTAGTGGATGACATGCGTGCCAACAAACTCTCCGCGAAGGATGCTGAAGACCGTGCGAGGTGGAAAGCGGACCCCGGACTCCGCAAGGATGCAACCGGGAGAACGCTGAGATGATGATGATGATGATGAAAACATTTATTCTGAGGACCTAAAGCATATTTGCATGCCGCCAGAGTTAGGCTCCAAAATTATTGCTTTTAAATTTTATCTAACCAGGAACAGCTCACATTAATTCGTGCACATTAGCATCCACTACTTTTAGATTTAATTCAGTTTAAACTGGACATCTCAAGAACGATATGCTTCTGTGCTAACAAGCCGTAATGAAAACATGTTCAAATATTACGTCTACTTAATATACGAAGCAAAACCCGCGCACTTCACACTGAAGGAATTGCGCAACGAATCGGTTCTCCGCGACTCGTTCACAAATTGGATATGCGAGTTCCGACCAATTGTCCAATTAGAAATTGTCAAAACACTAATCATATATTTTATGTGCATAGTATCTACGTAACAGGGCACCTGGTAGATTGGCATTTTTGTAAATGTAAATGTAACATAAATTTAAGTGCACTTTTCAAATATTTTTGGACTTGTAACTTCGATTTGCTAATATGTACTTAAAATTTGTCTAGAATTACATCTTTAATGACATTGCGTTAACAGCTACTATTTGTAATTTAAGGGAAACCTATTACATATTAGCCTTCCTATTGGTGTAATGTAATGTGTACGTATCTTTATTTGTTACGCTGTTGGTTTCTGAATAAATAAATAAATAAAATCTACTAATAGCTAAGATAAGTGAGTCCTGTACTTTATGTTGCCGTGCCAAACAGGGTCCGCGTAGATCTTAGTTTTAAGAAACTAGATTTAAGATCTCTCGTAAGTAAGACGTGCAAAAAAGATTGAAATCATTTGAAATTATTAGAATGCACAGAATGCACTTGGAAATCCTGGATTTTCCGTGCGACATTTATTTATAAGTACCATGATTAGATTTGACCTTCCTAATTTATGTAAGTCTTTGTAAATTGGAACATATTCATGCGGTCGAACACTTGATCAAACTATTGATTCTTGCCATCGCAAAGAAGATATAGAAAAAGAAAGGTGCCCCCCTGAAGCTGAAATAAGAACTAAATAATCATCTCGAATCCATCTCGTCGTCAAAAATCCAATAAAACTGTATGAAGATAAGTCAATTACAACTTATGTAAGAATCGTAAAATAAAACACAGAGAAGACTTAAAATATCAAAATAGTTTGCTTTGGTTTGAAATTAAACAAGTTCTCAATCCAAAATATACGCGAATGCAATTTATAATGAAATGGGTAGAGGGCCCAAAGTTAAATTTGAGTTGCACGAACATGGTGAATTTTATGACCTATAAATTAAAACAGCACCTTCTCATTAATTCATTTATAATTTTAAAATGTTTTAGAAAGTAAATCTTATGCGTAATGCAGAAAAGCATGATTGTATATTTAAAGTTATTCGTTCTTTAGTCTTCGATAACATTGTTAAATTATGAAAGTGGAATTCTTAGAATTCACTTCATTCTATTCGATATTGATTTGGGATACATAAAATTTGTTTGTTACTATACAACATACACATCCACCACAGTAATCATAGCTTAGAGGTTCAGGGATAACATTTTATAACGTATTGTAACTTAAATACGTGTTTCAGTTCAAGGCAGCAACCACATCGCTTACAGAGATCTGTCTAGATGTTCAGTGTTGTGAAATAGCTAATTCGTCTGTGCGCATTGTTAACGTTTTTCGTAACAATATTGAACCTTAACCCAATGAATTAGTGATGATATATTAAAGGGAGGTGTTGTGAGACAGCTTTTGGCAAATTGTACAGAAGATATAGTAGTAAAACAAATTTACAACGCACACAAACGTCGGAATACTACGAGTTGTCCTTTACAATATATATGACCTGATTTTGTCTGTACATGCGAGACAGGGAATATATTGATAGTGTCAGTTTCCATCATAACGGCAGTTGCAATAATAATAATCAAGTGGCATACTTTTAAATTATTATATAATAAAAATCATTAGCATGGAAAATAAACGTTAAGTTTTCCGATATACGTTCCTTAATTAAATTCAAATTAAATGTTTATTCGGATACCTTGTCTTGAAAATGTGGCAAAACAAGTGCAGGAAAATGGGATTAGGTTCGCAATAAGATGTCAATTAACATCTAAGTGCGAACCTAAGCCCATTTTAAAAAAAATATGATGTAAGACATATTTCTAAATTCCTTGTTTATTACGTTTGATCAACAAAACATGAATTGTTAGTATTTTAATTGAAGTAACTACCTAATTTATGAATGCCGCCACGCGTTAATTTAATAACGATCGTCCAATAAATGTTATCTATTTGAATGATTTATGTAACAGCTGACAATTATTATAAATTAAAATTATAGGCCTTGAATATCAATGTCGATTTCTCTCTGATCATGATTTATTCTTCAACAAACTTTCTTTTCAATGCGAAATAGTACTTCTATCACTATGATTATTTCTAGGTATTTTCACCAAGGCAGTTTAACATTAACATATTCATTCTAAAGCCATTAGATGCAATAGAAAAGCGATATCTGTGTATTCCATGATATCCAACTGATATGGCACATAATAGCTTCCTTTTGTCGAATGATAAAAGATGATAAATATTCTTCATAAATGTTTTTCCTATTTCTCTGGAATAAATAAACATAATTTATTCGGAACTGATCTTGCAGCGACTAATACGGACTTCTCTATTTTGGCACACTTATTATGACAGTGATTAGATAAAAATGAATATTTATCTTGTAATTATTTCCTCTCAGATTTTAATACACACATCGCTATAACCAGCGGAAAAGAAATAAAACCTTTATGTTCCGGAATAAAAGACCTATCGGTAAGAGAAATGCCAATCCGTTCTCCGAAGCGATAAAGCGATTTGTTGAATTCAACTCGGAGCATATGGCCAATAAACGTTTATGATTTACGGCGGACATTTTTTGTTTAACGTTCAGTCTCATTCATAAAGCGGAGACGACAGCTTGTTATGAAATTATTTCGTAATCGTTTGAAATACCACGATGTTTTTGATACATCTTCGTTTTAAAGTTTTTATAGAATTGCTAGAACTTTGGTCTAGTTCGTCTCAAAATTTTGGTTTTTTAGTTTCTTACTTCTGACAAGTTTTCTAGACCACAGCCACAAAATAACTTTTAGTTATTAAGCTCATCCTTGCTATATCCAAATTGTTTTAACTATTGCTTTTATTTATACCTGTAATAGTTGTCGCCATTAAGCTGAAGGGACAGGTCTATAAATCCATCATTAGGCCTGTTCTCTTATATGGCAGTGAAGCATGGCCAGTACTTGAGCGGCACAAGCAGGAACTGCGGGTCACTGAGATGAAGATGCTGCGCTGGATGTCGGGAGTTACGCGAGCAGATCGCGTAAAGAACTCCCGTATTCGCGGCAGCCTTCATGTCCAATTGCAAGAGTGCCGCCTACGTTGGTACGGTCATGTTTTACGGAAACCGGCAAACTACGTAGGGAACAAGTGTCTAGCTATGTCGCTACCGCCAGGTCCCGGCAGAAGGGGAAGGCCCAAGAAGGCTTGGCTTGACGTCGTAGTGGATGACATGCGTGCCAACAAACTCTCCGTGAAGGATGCCGAAGACCGTGCGAAGTGGAGAGATAGAAGTAGGAAAGCGGACCCCGGGCTCCGCAAGGATGCAACCGGGAAAACGCGGAGATGATGATGATGATGATGAAGTAAAACGTATTAAACAAACAACTAATCTACTTTTAGCAACGACAGTTGGAAATGGTAATGTTACAAGAACAGTAGTTAATTAAGTCGTGGCTCTATTTAAAATGAGTGAGAGTACTCATAGAGTAGGGACGGAAAGAAATCTTACTCTTGACCCACATTGAGACCACCCAATGAGCAAACGTAAAGAAAATACTTCGATCGCAACACTTGGTTTAAATGGCAGTATTAATTCTGTTCAGACAAGTCAAAAAAGGGATAATTGTTAATCTAATTTTTGCTAGATTCTGCTCGCACCTAATTAAGTAGGAAGTTTCATAGTTTTATTTGTAACTACAGAAGTTACAGGTAAAACATTTCGCATCATAGAAATTGGCGTGCTCTAAATTGAACAGTTGGTGCTAGCTAACGAGAGTTACCTCACTGTGTTAGGAGGCCAATCCAGAAAACGTGACCAAAGTTCCTTATAGGAACTTCACAATATATGCATAGGAATTCGCTTGGAGATTATTGCTATAATTTATAAATTAACAATAGAAACTTAATAGGAAACTTTATCATTGTATAAATAGAATGACATAATAATATAATGATTTAAGTTAGCCGGATTTTGACTACATATTAAGTAGAGTTAGCAAAATGGTGTATCAAAATTTAGGGAGTGAGTACCTAGGCCACTTAAGTATTTTCTACAAATGTATATTGGTAACTTATATCTAAAATATATGTAACCACCGCGTTTACACCTGTAGTCTCCTTGGAATGTTTACATACTCTTTAAATGTGAATGATAGTATCAGTAAAATCTGCGTGACTTTCAGCGCGATGCTATGTGTTAATAGATTCCGAGTGTCTTTTATTTGACTTAACCCAAAATATTTCAAAGCAGGCTTCTCAATCGAACGCATTCTGACGTTTGACCTGCTGAGACCACCCAGCCCGATAGAGACATCTCGCCGTTAGCCACGCTCCATCCAGGCGTCGTTATTCACAATATCACTAATACACACATTAGCCAGCGCCGAATGCCGGCGCCATGTTTATTGAAGCGGGTGACTACACTTTGAACGGGACAGAATTAAAACCGAACCGAGAATTAGAACTGCCTTCAAAAACCTGACGTACTAAAAATTACAAAATATATTATAATCATTAACAATTATCTGGGTAGAAATTTGATTCGTTTTTGGACAAACAAATTTTTTTATAACAACGAAGCACACTTTGCTTACTTGCATGAAATACTAACGCAGGACTTTCTCTTTATAAAGTCGTTAAAAATACAAAAAAAATCTCCATAATGTGGCAAATATTGAAGAAGAGAAGAATGTTAATTCAAATGGACGATAGCTAGACACTTTACAGAGTAATAAGAAAATTGCCTTTATTGAATGTAAAAACCAATTTTCACATAGGTATTACGATTAGCTTTAATTACTCCAGGACTGTGTGGCAGAAGTTCACCTTACCAAAATTTAAATTATACAAAACTGTTTAATGTTAGGAAAGTGTAGAAACTAAGGTAATTAACATAATACCATTTGAATGAGATCAACGATTTTTTCTTCTCTTACTGTGAAACTTTTAAGTGTGCTGAATTAAGTCGTAGAATTTGAGTATTAAGTTTAATTTATTACACAGTGTAAAAAGAGTACGAGTACGTTGCATCTATATAGTTATCTAACTGCTCGTATGGGTGAAAGTTATGATCCATTTCGTTTATGTTCATATTAAGAATTTAAAAAAATATTACATACAATCACGCCTTTTTCCCGAGGGGTAGGCAGAGATCACTTCCAGCGATCCACTTTTCACCTCTGTGGGAAACGTGACGTGACGGGTTGTGGACCACGTCGCCGCCATTCCGCCTTGTGCATTGTTTTAACAAGGTCATTGCGTTCCCACGAGTAGCAAGGATATATGACGGGGGAAGGAAAAGGGGAGGAAGGATACTATCGCCTTGGATGATTTGGACTGAGTCGATAGTAGCTCGAGGAGCCGGGGTCGCTTACCCGTATACCATTCACCAACCACCGGACAGATAGTTGTGACTGGTATCCCCTGACTGCTGAATATATTTTCAATATTTTACAATATTCCAGGACATAATAAAAACATGGCCATTCTAACAAATAAAACGTCTACTCTAACAGCGGGACCTTGTCTTGTCTACGCTAATTCCGCGGTCATCATTTGCAAGCAAAAAACAGCTTGCTAATTTCAATAACTGTTATTTTACCGCCTACCACATGTTTGTATAAAATGTTAGGATATAATTTAGGCACTTTCAAAACATTTTCATCACGCCCCACTTTTAAACAAATTGTTATATATACAGTGTTGGTATAATTTAGGGAATATCGACCTTAAGGCAGAACAACAGCGCAAAAAATGTAGAAAGGTTTATATAAATAATCAAGTATGACAAGCCACAGCTGAATATATTGAACTTTCCACCGCATTTGTCATAAGCTTATCGCTTATTAAGGTACTTATCATAAGCATAGATAAAGCTGAATATTAATAGGTATAGTTGCAGATACAATTAGCCAATGGTCATTCGCATCGTGCTTTTCAAGGCACCTGCTTGTGGTTCGACAATGATCGATGCTCAGTTCGATTTAGCTTCGCTTGTTAATTTAGTTCCATTTCGCATCCGCATCTCGCTAATAGAACACAGGGCGCGTATGACAGGACCGAGGACTGCATATTAATTACATCACTAATTATTGCTAAGTAATGAACGAGGTACAAGCGCAGTTCGGCTAACGTGAAGGGCGGAGAGCCTACAACATAGACATTACCGATGTAATTTATGTTCCGCATATTCATCTTCGCGGAAAGGTCGCTTTAGGACCGTGTGGTGGAAATAAATACGGCGATAATTTATAAAAATGCCAATATTCCATAATCCATTTACATAGATTAGCCGTAACTCTGTATCTGACTAATTAACATGGACTTTACTCATAATGGAGCTTTATGGGATGTCCGGTTTTTTAATCAACTTATCGGGAGTAATGGAGTATTAATATGGATCTACTGGGTTTTAATATACTATCGAATTTTAATGGGCTTGTGAATAACACACGGGTTCGTTCTACATATTGGGTAATATCAAGATCGGTATTTGCAAACGCAATTGAACGCAGAATCAGAAATTGGAAATGAAATATATACGAAAGTTATTTTAAATGGTTTTATTTTCTTAATAATGTATACCTAGGTAATAACATGAATACCTAAGAATTTTATGGATAAAAGAGACATCAATTTAACTTCCTTTTCGCAAATGAAATATGAATTATAACAACCTTGAACCGAATGCCTTCTAGGTTAATCACAATATCCTTCTTAATCAAGAAAATATCTATCTCAATTTATCAAAACTAACGCAACCTAATTATTGATTGATAAAGAACACGAAACGGGCATATTTCAACTGACGGATCATTATAAATGATTTACATACGACCTGAGTTCATAATAATTGAGTGATAATGGGCGTCTATTGATGGCAATACATTTGCATTGACTAATAGCAAGTCAGGCCGCTCGGAAGCCATTAGAGAAATGACTTGATTGCCTCATTATAGCTGTTACGGCTGGTCACTACTGATTCGGTAGCAGCATGTACCAACGTAGATACCTCTGAATAGTATTTTGTTTTTGTATACATATTTGATGAACTCCGATGATATCTGAAGGAGTAGACACATAAGACTAACGAATGACGGGCCCAGGTGGAAGAAGAATACATATTGCGCCGACCCCACTTAGCTTGCGACAAGAGTAGGAAAATTATGATAATAATTTGATGAAATAAAAATTTAAAAAAAAATATAAACTTTTGGATGTTTCAACTTTTTGGTAATAAACTATCACGGGTGATTTACCCACAACATTTAATGATTACATTTTTAACTAAATTTAAGACTGCACGTCAAGACTAAAAGTTTCGTGAATACGTACTTCGTAATTATAAAATAAAATAAGTCAATTATATTCGCACCTATTTTATCGATTACACGGTGACTTTTAATTGCACGCATGTCGCTATAAAATTGCAACACCGTGTAAACTGCAATTAAGTTCAAAGCTGTTAAAGTCCTACCGAGATTTAAAGTTAAGAAGGAACCGATCGAAAGTGCTGATATTCCTTGAGCAATGCAAAAACGGGATTGCATTGACCTCAATCAATGATGGATTATGCAACGAGCAATAAGGTCGCATCTGGATATCGAATACACGGAAATTTCTGTAATGGGTGTACTTTGCAAACCAATCATGCATAATATGGTATGATGTATGTTTGTGAATACTTATTATATTCTTACATATTTCCATAGGATTTCCAGTTTTATTGTCTGATTTGGAATTCAAAATCAAAAAATCTACTACAAGGTTGCCATTGCAATAAAATATTTTTACAATAGTACCTAAATTCAGTTTTTTGCGAAATACAGCCATATATAACAATTTTATTGGTAATATTAATCCTATGATTTTCAACAATAATTCCAGTTATTTATTTTTTCATAAATGCAAGACGACTTAATAAAACCTTATACATCGGTAATTTTTGGTAACAAACATGGTATTGAGGTAATTCTGAAGCGATTAGATATATTACTGCTCATCACGACACTTTCACGTATTATCACGTTTTAATATAATTCGGAATTAATTTGTTTCTGACAGATATATCGGATTTAAAGTTTTATAGTTTTAGTATTATAGGTACTAAGACCATACGTACAAAGCTTCTCAACGCGTAAGAAGTAGGCATCAATTGAGCATTGACCCTATCCTATAAGCACTTACATCTTAGCCAAAGCTTAAAATCTAGCTTTTAGAATCTCTCTAATAGATGACGGGCTTACCGTAATCGCGAAAACTCTCGTGTCCATAAATTAGTACTCAATTCACATGCGCCTGAGTTGATCAACGCAAATTTACAATAGCCGGCAATAAAATGAATTAGCTCGTTTTAAAAGCTTGCGGGCTTGAGTTCTATTTTAATTGTGTTAATAGTCGTGGTGCAAGGTGTAATAGTTTTTATTTCTGAAAAGCTAGTGTTGGCTGTATAGATGTTATTTCCTTTGCTTCAAGTTTTGTCAGTAATTTGTAGGTAGACGTGTAACACTGTGACAGTATGTCATACCTAACTGTCAGCTTCTGTTGTTGGCTTGATCGCAAACGCCACGCCCCGGCCGTATCATAGTTTAAATAAAACGGTTTGTAATAAGTAGTGTTTATCCCGATATATGTAATAACAAAATCTATGTAAGTGATATACTGTACTTGTTAAAATAAAATGGTAGTGTTTTAGATGCAATGAGAAGAAGAAATATCGAAAACCCGTCTTTTATTTCTATCGTTACTCTCGAACCGTTCGACGGCCGCTTCCACTACTGATGTATGTTTTAAAATAAGTATTTAAATAATATCATAATTGATACAACTGAAAAATACTCAAAGCCACTTGTAACAGGTTTTAGATTTGAATACAAAGGTATAGTATAATTATATTAATATTGTAGTTTGTTGTGTATGTCTCCCCATTCAGTCGAAGCGAATTCATTTTTACGTTACCGCAGGTCACTAAACGTCTAGCCAACTAAATTTACGTCTTATTTCCTAACACTAAAGTGTAATTTATTTTCATTTGGCTGCCCAAGGCCGTCACGGGTGGTCTCAGTCCATTATTTTTTTTATACTGATGGATGGCCGTTTTATGGCTTATTCGCGAAATGCTTTTTTTCTTAATTGTAGGTACATCTGTCTATATTAGTGTTTGTATTACCTATTCTGGATGATGATCTAATTTCGTACGGTACACGCGTTACATAATATATTTTTTTGTCTCATTAGCATTGTACTATTGTGAAGTGAAGTTGAGAAGCAGATCCTTTTATTTACGACTTACTTAAGTCAAATTTCCAGAGATAAAAATAAATATTCAACTTGATATTCAACACCGAAATATTTTAAACTTTAAAAAGGTTGATTTATGCATATGTCACCGTAAAATTGTAAATAACGATAGATTGCAATCTATCTCGTGAGATTGTGAAATGTCGAAAAATTGTGAACCATAATTTTCTGCTTACAATTTAACGTGTTATTATTCGTTAGATTACAATCTATCGTAGTGAATCTGTCAAATTGTCAACTGTCCGAAGGCGGTCCCTGATTGGTCGGCCTTACAGTTGACCGTTCTGTGTCCATAGAGTTAGTAATACAACACAGGTGTCAGTCAAATAAAATTAATGCACTTCAAGAATTGTGACAAAAATTGCGTTTCCAATAAGTGTCACTGCAAAAAAGCCAATTTTCTTTGTAACTCCAGGTGCCAAAGTTCGTTGACGTGCAACAATAAGTGAACATTTTTATTGGTGCAATTTACTTTTATTTTCTAATAGACATTTTGGTTACGTTCGTACTTACCTACGTACGTACGTTTCGTTTATTAATTTTATTGCCAATCGGTTTTATCTAAGAAAAAAAATTATTATTTAGATATTTTTTTTTCTTACCATGTGATGTCAATTTATAGATTACCTACTTAATAATAAATAAGTTATTACTTGATGTGACAATTCTTGAAGTGCATTTATTTTATTTGACTGACACTTGTGTTTTATTCCTAACTCTATGGATGCAGAACGGTCTACTGTAAGGTCGACCAATCAGGGACAACCGTCCGAAGGCTGTCCCTGATTGGTCGGCAATAGGCATAGTTCACAATATGACAACTGTATGATTGCAATATAACAGTTTCACTTCGATAGATTGCAATCTGACGAATAATAATACGTTGAATTGTAAGCAGTATGTTTGGTTCACAATTTTTCGACAGTTCACAATCACGCGAGATAGATTGCAATCTAGCGTTAGTTACAATTTTACGGTGACAGATACATTCTTGACTAGTTCTATTACGGCGCCGTCTGACAGGAATAGAATCTAGACATCGTGTTGTGTTAGACAAGGTGAAGGTATTATCATAGGTTGGGTATCCGTATAACCGCGATATTAAAAAGTTTTATCGGTGCTAAGACGAACTAAATAGTATGAAACTTAACTGAAAGCCAAAGCAAAAGCCACACTTGCCTAATTTAAAAACACCACAAAATAGTGGTTTTGTAAAAATTGCCTTAAATAAAGAAACCTGAGTCGAATTAGCCAGAATCGAGCAGACGGTGTAATGGAGACCCCGTTAATTAGTGGCGATTCTCTGAAGCCGGCTCTGCGTAATCCAATCCGATGAATGCAACTCTGGCGATGTTTACGATCTATTTATTCACGATAAATTTGTGTGTAGTTGGATTTCACTACATGTCTCGTAGTTCTAACTTTTACGTTCACTTCTAACTGCGTGCCTTTAAGAGTTAATTTTTATGCTCTCGATATAAAATTGGAAACTGCGCGGAAATGATTTATTAATCAGAATTAAAGTCTTTGCTCAATCTTTTGGCGAATATTCTTTTAATTAATCGTAGTTTTCTCTATTTTCGTATACACTAATGTTTATTGTTACATTTTCATTGAAACGCAGCTTTGGAAACGTACAATAAAGTTATCAATTGTTTTGCTATTTTTACGCTACATACAAATTCGCCTATATGAAAAGTATTAATGTTAGCATTGAGATAATACACGTGTATGCTTCCTTATAGCTCAGACAAGATTGATGAATATCCATTATTGCCACAAATTGTGCTAATGTTTACCAGATTCGTTAGTCATAATGATTTTTTATCGATAGACGATTTTACTAATACTCACCCGCCATGAGTACGTTGCAATTCTCGCGGAAGATGTATTCAATGTAAGAGATATCTAGTGTAAGTGAAATTTTCCGAAAATTATCCGAAATAATATCACGTCGCATGAGTGGACAGATCCGCTGACGAGCCGACGAGTTCCAAGAAACGCGTTACAAATAGAAAATTGTTTACATTTCCCGCTCTCACTTTCCCACCGACTATTCATTATCGGTGACATACCTACACATTTGCTTACATTGGTACGAGAGTAATTAATATCATAAGCGTATTTGTTAAAATATACACAACATGTGTGTGAGAAAATTGATTTTATTTGAGATACACATGATGTTATAAATACGCAAATATAATTAGCTTTATCAACGAAATATTATCTCCTTATGGTTGCGGGCGACCGTGATTGGTGTAACCCAGTCGAAACGTCGGGCAGTAAGTAGCTGTGTGTATTAGTTACTCCTAATGTCACGTGAAGACCCATAAAGATTTATATTTAGTGTAATGAAAGGCGAAGGTCTCAAATCCTAGCTACTTAAAATAAGAGTTTTTTAAATACATAATACTTACTGGTTAAAAATATTTGAACTGTTGATTCACTTTGCGTAGTGACAAATGGGTTCACATACTGTAAAGAAACAGCTATTAATATAGTTTGCATCTGATTAATTTGATAAAAAACAAATTGGTGTCCCGATTATTTAATCGGGACACCAATTAGTACATTATACTAGTAGTAGTAGTAGTATATTTATACTAGAGGATAGATTAAAATTAGATGTTTCTTGTCGGATGGCTACAGTGCGAAAGCATTGCGTTTGTCGTACGGCTTACGGACGGACATTTGTTTTCTTTATACATAATCCTGAAGTACTGCTGTCGATCTGTCACGGTAAGGGCGCCACACGTTTGCTTTTTTTTCCTTACTGACTTACCATCACCGGACTTGCGGGGGAGCGGATGGCTCTCACCCCTAGTACACCCGTTTGTCACACCGTGCTTTTTGTACGAAAAGAAACTACTATCGTTAGCGGTACCAATACTTTCGTACGTTAAAAACCTATCGAATTGTTTTTTCATACTACCGATTTTAGTTCTTAGCGTAACCGCTATAAGTTTTTCATAGACATATTTACATAGGCGATATCGAGTCTGTCATTTTTACACTTATGGTAGCGCTACTGAACGTCGTACAACGAACGCCCCGTTTTAACACAGCAGCAGTCCGATATGAAACGTATAAATTGAAAGCGCCTTAAAGTTTACACTTGCATTACACGGCAGATGCATCAGACACATTGGCTGATCTCAGACAATGCATGGCGTCAGTGCTTCACTGCAGTATGCAGTGGCGACACATCTATAAACTGAGCTATTTATTGCAGCCAGGTACCTGTTCTTACTGTGTGGTCGACGTCTAGGCTAACTATTAATATGATTGCGAAATTATGCCGATAGGCTGTCAAACTGAGCCAAGACTATTTGAGCACGTTGCTTTTGAGAATAACAATGAAAATATTAAAATGTATGACAAGCATGCTACATGTAGGTAGGTTCCATTTATCTTGTGTAATGTACTCGTACTTCCGTCTATAATACAGAATAATAAATAATTAGTAAAAAATAAACTTTAAGGCTTGAAGACAGTAAAGTTAAAGACAGACAGTTTAAACAATTACTTAAGTTCTAAATTGTTTGCTGTATCAAGCCAATACTTTAGATTTCAAAAAATTGTTTAAACTATGTACACATTTCTTAATGAAACCAGTCGCCACACATTCCAAGTACGTACGATTCCCTTAAGGTTGTACCATTCTAAAGTTCATTAAAACAACCTAGACAATTCATTCATGCCAGACTCCACGACGCGTGTCAGCTCGCTTAAGGCTTACCCAAACGGGTGTGAATGTTAAAGATCAACAAGCCCACGGCTGGCTTAAGCAGGGGTTACATTAGCTGACTACCTCGGATATTCATATTTCTATCCTGCTCTACAAGATGTAGACGGAAAGGGACACAAACATAAAAATCTTGGTTGTAGCCGCTAATGTAGTCCAGGTTTAAGTTGTAGGCAGCGGAAGCGGTCAGCGATGAATGGGCTTTGCGCAAACGCAAGTGTTGCCACAGTGATTGTTGGTTACCCGAATAGGATTAGGAACAATTGTAATCGTTTTGGTGTAAAACCCATCAGAAGTATTTTACTAAATCCATAATAACAAAAGCATAAGCTGGTTTATCTTTATTAAGTTACTATGACCCGCCCTCGCGTCGCTTCGGTATACCTCTATCTCTATATAAAATATAGCTGTGCCCGCGACTTCGTTCGCGTGGACTACAGGATTTAACATATAAAAGTTTATCCTGCTAACTCTCGTTCCCGTAAGAATTTTTCAATACCCTGTTTCACCTAAGCTTTAAGTTTATTATGGTACCTGCATGTCAAATTTACAGCATCTAACTTCAGCGGTTTAGATTTTTCATACAAAAGGATTTTCCCGATTATTTCCGTTCCCGTGAGAATTTCGAGAATTCCTTTCTTAGTGCACATCTATGGTACTTAAGCTACGTCCGGTCTAAATTTCAAGTGCCTACGTTTAGCCGTTTAGGCTGTGCGTCGATAGGTCAGTCAATCCTAGAATTTAGCAAAGGTCCTTATAAAATTATATTATCTATTCTTCATCAGTATCTGTTATCGCCCTGAAAGAGTATATCATAAAAAATATGTCAAAAACAATGTTTCCGCGAAACGTAAATGGCTGAAGAAAATTACTTTTGACACAATATTCACTCAATAATTTCGGCAAGATGGTGATTCGTCTGTCAACACATTTTGAATTTAACAAAATACTCGACAATCCGAAATTTGCGGATATATGTTGTCGACTCGAAATCATTATTTTTTGATGTTTTATTATTCATGTAAGGTTTTAATCGAGTCTACCGTACCCCTTGACAAAATTATTAATATAGAAGATTACTTAGGAGCAAACATCTAAATCATTAAAACGATTGTTATGGGTAAACTATAAAAGGTAGACATATGCTCTCGCGGACTTTTTTAAAGATAATGTTAAAATGAACAATTCATCCATAGAGCATTTTTGTATAACTTTAACTATATGCTCAGCGCACGCCACGGAAGGCCTCCAGAAACGATACTTTCCCCGTTTTTTGAAACATTTTCGGTTACTGCTCCACAACTATAGGACCTAGCGTGATACTATATAGCCTATGTAACTTCTGAATAATGCAGCTTTCAATGGTGAAAAAATTATTGCAATCGGTCCAGTAGTTTTTGAGTTTATTCATTAAAAACATACAAAAACACAAAAATACACATCTTCCCTCTTTATAATATTAGTGTAGATATAAGAAATGTATTTAAAATTTTATTCAATTCCTTAATTTATATATCCTAACAAACTATTTGACATTGCCTCGCAAAAAAAAAACTTCTTAATCATTAACTTTTACAGTACGTGTATTTTCATTAAAGTTTAAATATCGCAGTTTTCGAAAATACCCGCTTTTTGGGTATTTTCTGGCGATTTCCATCTGTGTTGCAAGCCCAGCGTAGGCGGCCTGCCTCTGGGTCACTCGGCTATGTAGGTGAGAAAGGTTTACTGCCATAATTTCCACTAACATCACGTCTAGACTGGTCTCTATGGGTATGCGAAATCACTTCGCAATTAAGCCAAAGTGCGAACTATTTCTCGTAGTAAAGTTGAGTTGTGAAATTGCTTTACTTAAACATTGCTTTAATCTATTTTGAAATGCGAAGCAAAGCGATAGCTAATAAAGAAAAATAGCACAATGACAAGATTAGCTTCAGCAAAAAGACAAGACGCATGAACTTGACATTGACAAGAGTCCAGGACGACTAGTCAGACTTAAGCTATGTGTGCGTAAATAGACAAGTAGTAAGTTGTTTGTTTTCGTCCTAACTAGTGCACTGTAAATAAAATATAAACAATTGAAAGTGTGGACTCTATCTGGACCTCAGCAGCAGCTTTCACAGCGTCGCCACATGGGTTTGTCACATGTCGAAAATATGGAGTTCAACTCTGAGTGTACCTGTCTCCATAATTTCAGCATTTACAGCGATAACTGACATCTTAATAAAGACGGCCCAAGCGAGTAGTATTGATGGGAATGACAGACCATAATGTGAACCAGCATGTCCGCTAATAACGGATATTACATTCTGAATCCTTTAGAAGCTCCCAATTAGCTTGCCGAGACTACTCGTCATGGCAACGGATCGCCAAGAATCACGTCACACATCGAGGGAGTTTGTTTTCATTATTTAGAGCGCGCTTGCTAAAAACTATTTTGCACTACTAATGCATTGGCGTATATTTTTAGCACGCTGAATGCGTCTCTGGCCTTGTTTTTTGCATTTTCTGGACTGTTTGAGTGTTAGTTGCGGAGTTAAAGTGTGGGATTTATTTCAGAGGCGTTGAAACAATCCATTTGTGTCGTATTTCAAATGTTTCTTCGCATGATTCAAGATCAACAGATGGAGCGTGTGATGGGGAATGGTTTGTTTTTTAGATTTTGTTCAATGACTAAGAGGACGAATATTTTTGTTGCATCAAAGTGGTGTTGCCTGTTTCCTATATGTTAACTTTTCTTGCTGTTTGATGCCAAGCGACGTACTTTCGTTGGTATTGCAACATGCCTGTACATTATGTTCATAATGAACGGGTAACTATAATAATAATAAAGATGATTGACTGCCTTAAGTCATCATAACCGCAGACACAATGACCAGTATTTTACAGCGAGACGTTCACGGGAAGGAAGCTTCACAATGGTAATAGTGCTTCTGTCTATTTGAACGTTTTATTGTCTTCCTTCGCACTATTTCTCGGCGGCTTGAGTACTATCAGCTATAAACAAATGTGTACTACAAAGTACCTAGAAAGTTGATGATGCAACGGGTATATCTATGTTTGATGTACCAGTGTCATATTCCCGGTTGTCACTTTTCTCCGTTCCGCAAGAAATTGTTCATTTATTCATTGGATGCTTACTTTCCACGGTTTCAACTTTATTAATACATCTCAGGCCAATGTTAATATTGATTACAGAACAAGAGCTTTTAGGTCTTACTTTCCGAGTGAATTAACTTTATGAGTTAATGAATGCTGAGATTCTTTTTCAGTTTGAATGCCCAAACTAGCTCTAGATGATTGTAAAATATTTAGTTCTTAAATAGTTTTGATGTTTTACAGAACAAACCGGAAGTCTGTTTTGCAGTGTAAGTAGAATTAATGTCAGTTAGGTCAGCATTGATTCTTCACCGGTCATATGTCAATACACTCAATTTGACATTTAGTAAGCTATCGAGCTTTCGCAAACGCTGGCATTTGTTTATATATGACGTAGTGATAATATTGCTGTGGTATAAAACATAATGTTACCGCTACAAGAAACTATTTAATCGTGACTGTGCATACAGATAAATGCATTTCTTGGGCACTAAATGGCGCGGTGAAAGGCCCGAAGGCATAGGGCTGATATGGGCCGATACTAAAACGGGCCTTTGTTGTAACTTGTTAAACATACGGCGCGAAATTGCCGCGGCACATGCCAGATTCTCTCACTGTAATACTTATTTACTAGTTACTATGATAATATTTAATTCCGAAATAAGTTGCTTAATCACTTGTATTACGGATATCAGAAAAAAGTTGTGCAAAAATATACTTGGATTATATTTAATGACACCCTGACACGGAATAAACACGGAAAAAATCTATTTAGTGTATTTGTGTAGTTCATTGTTGTTTCTATAACTAATTCGGAAAATTGTATGTTGTATTGAGAAATAGGAAAGAAGGAAACTGCTACTTGATACTTATTTATTAATGAATCAGTGAACTCATAGGGCCTCATGGCCCAAACAAAAGTTTACTATATTTTTTATTACAATACTTATTTTCAATTTCAATGCATGATGTAGATAATTATTTCTATACATCTGTCGCATAATTCTCCAAAATTTTATGATTAATAGTTGTAGTCTTTAGGCAATACTTATGCAAGGCGTTAATTAATAGCCGTAAATAATTAAGCAAAGGTCCGCCCTGAGGCGTTTAAAAATCCAGCCGAGGCCGTCTTAAAGTCATCAGAAGTTTATGGCATGCAAATATTAACATTATGTTAATTATTGATTTATATTTAACCTTTCTTTAGCGGTGGGTGTTGTTGAATAAAATACATAAGAAAAGTTAAAAGTTTTAAATCTGTTGTGAGCTAATTAATTTTGTATTATATTAAGAAATGCAATAATACTGTACAGACAATCTTACCAACCAGTACTATAATGTGGTTACATTTACATAATAATACATGATTACACAGAACCATCTACTATAGATTTTGTTGTTCTATTTGTTTGCGTTTGTTACGCGATAGTTTTACATATTTTAATTTGATAGGACATGCAGTTTCAACACACGTCTAGAAAGTAAGTTCAGCGGTTCTGCTGGGCGGCGCGTGTGAAAAAAGATTTCCGTGTGTCCCCTAAGTCTAGAGCGGATTTCTGGATCACTTCCAATTATAGTTTAATTACCTTTCTCCCGCTAGCTGATTCATGCATTGTGCATTTGAGATATCATCCAGCCTACATACTTCCGATACGGGTGTTCCAATCAGCTGTTGTTACCGGGATATGTTTTTGCACGAATGCATCTGGTGTCTTATCTTATTTGGGTGGTATAATGCCTTAGTTGAACTCCTGTTAGTGTGGTATAAATATCGCGGTGAAATGCCCTTGTATCATAGGTTCACAACTTTATAGAATGAAATGGCAATACAATAAAAAGGCGACTAAAACTAGTGCTTAACTTACATGTTTTGTAAAGCTTAAATATGCAATTTCATGTTGTGTTGGATTATCTTCGTACAGAATCTTTATATTGGACACGACAAATGTAAAAGATATAACATTTTCTCAACTTCATAATTAACAGTTCTCTACGAAAATAAAAATGCAATTTCTGAGTCATTTAGTAACATGCATTTTTATTGCAACCCTCATTCAATTCAAGTGCATCAATATTATCTTATCTGTCATCGGCGATGGATGGAATTAGATTGGATTCTAGGAAAATTGAGAGTAGATACTGTATCTTTATTGCAATGGTTTAGTTGGCAAGTTGATAAAAACGGCCTTGAAATTGCATAATATCTTCTCCCAACATCCTTAACGAAGAAACGACACAAAAACATTCAAATTATTGATGCAAGTGTTTTGATGTATACTTGCTTTTAAAATCTGTTAAATCAGTTTTACACTTAAGAAAAATATGCTATTGTGCCTTCTCGGAATCGCACGTATTATCAAGAGTTTAGCATAATTGCAGTATTGTCTAAACTAACAAACGACCGATCCTTATCTAGCACAGAAAAATATGCGACAATCTTATACACTCTGCAGCGGTGATTATATTTGTGACAGTTACATTTTATGAATGCACATTGTGAACGTACGTTACTTTGACATTAATTCTCATATTTTTATTAGTGGCCAGTTGTGTTTGAATAAATGAAAGAAGATTCGATTAAATTTTCTATTGTCTTCAACAATAGAAAATAGTTTTTAGTAAAACAGAAGCGTAAACTTGACAAATCTTAAAACATGTATTTTAAGCACTACACTAAGTTAGCCGAGTAGAGCATTGTAATCTGTAATAGCGGTTGAAGATTGAGATGTATTATTGATGGTAACACCGTAACTAGTTTTCAGAACGGTTGATTTGTTCGTAATATCAAGAAAATTACATCCAATCAAAAACATAAATGTGAAATGAGAGCCAAGTTCAATATTGCCTTGCTTGTTGACTTCAGCGACAAAAGAAGTGAGATCTAAATGGGTGCCAAGTTCAATGGTCAACCCAGAAATTTATTTATAAGTAACACTATAACATACCTATCATATCTTCTTATAACATAAGATAATGTATGGTGGTAGCCTATGAAGGTCTGTCTTGGCTAGTTTCTATAAACCTACCAACGTATTATTATGTTCGCTTGCTAGTTTCTACCAACAATCCAAATTTTCGGAATTATAAAATAAAAACCGACAAATACTTGTAGGCTTAGAACTTGCGACGGCTATAATTCATATATGAAAACTAGCCAAGACAGACCTTCATAGGCTACCACCATACATTATCTTATGTTATAAGAAGATATGATAGGTATGTTATAGTGTTACTTATAAATAAATTTCTGGGTTGACCATTGAACTTGGCACCCATTTAGATCTCACTTCTTTTGTCGCTGAAGTCAACAAGCAAGGCAATATTGAACTTGGCTCTCATTTCACATTTATGTTTTTGATTGGATATCATTACTTTTTGTAGAAAAGTATATATCATCGTTGAAAAGGACAAATTCAAAACTACAACTAGACTTTATGTAGGTACCTACCCTAAGTAATAAATATGAAAACCGACTATAAGTACCTACTCTTAATTGTAAATAAGTAAGTATACCTAAATATATACTTAGTGCTCTGCATTCCCCGGTATATAGGCGTTATTAGGCACTAATTAGGTATTTATGTTAAGCGTTCATAATAGAACCTAACCTAATTATTTTAAAAAATGCCAATTTTTTATTTTTTCCTTTGTATTCATGTAATTACCTATCTGCATACCAAATTTTAACTCTCTAGGTCATTTGGAACTGGGTTACAATTTTGATCTGTCAGTCAGTCAATGATAAAAATGAGGATTTTTGGACATTAATATCTAAATAACTGTTTGAGATAAGCTTATGAAATTTAGAACACATATTTATCTCGCAAGTCACAATATATGAGCCAAATTTGATACGTTTATGTGAAATAGTTTTTGATTTATGAGGGGTTCAAAAGTGGTTCCAAATGGTTCGTGTAATATTACACACGGTGCGGTTCGCCAGTTCTGTTTCTTGAACCTTGGCTTGACACGCTACCGCGTGTCTAGATGTCACACTGAGCAATGGAGCGTGGTGCGCGAGCAGTTTATTAAACTGTATTTTTATTGGAAGAAAATTGATGAGTAATATTACTTGCTTGAGAGATATGACTAGAGACTGCTCTTAAAGAAGAAAATTACATTCCAACAATTTTCAATGGTAAACCAAGACATTGTAATGTTTAAAATGTTATTAAGCCGTAATCCGAGACAAGGCATTATATACTGTGATCATTCAGAGCAGTTACTGTGAAATTATATTTATACATACTAGGGAGAAAACTAAGACCGATATAAATTTAAAAAATCACCACAAAAAACAATAACTAACAATATTGAATACAATCCATTTAAAATAAAGTCCGAAGAAAATAATTTTAATACAATTTTTGTAACTTCCTGATTATACTTATATTTAATTTGATTTAATGTTCGATGTATTATTTCTGCTATTAATAACAGTGCTGCAACACACACTCGTAGCCAGTAATGCGAGGCTCGACCGAGCCGTCATTTAATCCTGTTTGCATTTGCTGTTTGTTCAGCTGATTGTACTTGTCCACAGATGCTAATTGCAGACGATGAGCAAGATCGCAATGAAGTTGCTAAAAATGAATTACCTAGTATTCGATACCTTCCTTTAAAACAGTTCAGCAACATATTGGCTTAAGAGTTGTGTGAAATATACATTGTCATGTCCGGACATATTTAGTTTTCTAATTTTGTAACCAAACATTAGAATATGTCCGGGAAATATACTATGTTGTTTCGAATTATCGGGAGCTCATTAAAATTAAACAACAAGTAAATATACCAGACATATTCAGTTTTCTTACAGTTCTTGTAGCCTCTACCTCATCTGCATCTAAAAGGAAAAATACGCTCAGTAGGTACTTGTTTATTAAATTTACTAGCTGACCCGACAGACTTCGTCCTGTCAAAAAAAAAAAGTGAAAAAGAAAAGGGCTGTTTTTAGGGTTTTTCCGGCAATTATTCGATTTTTCCGCAGTTAGAACCATCCTTGGACTTCGACAACGAACATTCTAAAAAAAGAATTGGCCAAATTGTTTCAGGCGTTGTTGAGTTATGCGCTTACCAAAACATTTTGCGATTTATTTTTATATTATAGAAGAAGATATAACCGCACAACAGATTTTAAGCTGTTTTGCCTTCTCTCGTTTAACTAAAAACCTTAGTCCTATAAGAGATTCAGAAACATGTGTAGCTTTTGATATCTCGTGACGATTAAGTGACTTTTCTTTTAATGTGTTAAGATAGTATCTTTTAATATCAAGCTTTCATTAAAATATAGATAAATATATCATAACTAGATAAACTAGATAAGCTTAAATCAATATGTACACCAGGACTATTAATAAATGTTAATATGTCTTTATAAAATGTTAGAACTTAATAAAATTATGAAAACTAATTTAACAGTCCAACGGTTCAAGCGAAATAACTTCGTTATGGTCCTAAGCCTTCGTTTATGGGATCCAAGAACAGGTTATAGCTTTATGCCTTTTTGGCATAAACCTCCATGCAAAATTCCTTTTGGTATTGTTTTATGGTGCTTTGTCCTAATACCTGTGATAGATGTACTTTTTGGACTAACCCAAGTATTTTATAATAGTGTGAGCCCACAAAATTATTGTGTCGATAGACTTTGCTAGTGTTGAAGTGCCGGCCATAGTAAATACACACTTTATAGTTGTTTTTAGCCGTAACAGTAAGTTTACCTTTCAAGTCAACATCTGATATCATCCTATTGTGAGTCGAAGGAATTCTAAGAATCACTTATGTCAACTCTGCCTACACGTTTCTCTATATGTTATATATCCTTAAATTTGTTTGGATACGGGACAAGATTGCTTGTAAATTATAGTATTTACAAGTTATTTATGTAGTTTTTATGTTGTTGTGAATTAGGAGGTTTTAACCTCGTTTGCTGCCTTAAATTCACAATGTTAGCTTCTTCTAGGTCTGCGGAATGATCCTTATATCATAGTATTATCGCCTACGTTTATGATGATTAATTTAAAGTGTGAATATACATGTTTTTAGTAATCTATACTAATATTATAAAGAGGAAAGATTTGTATTTTTGTATTTTTGTATGTTTGTTATGAATAAACTCAAAAACTACTGGACCGATTGCAATAATTTTTTCACTATTAGAAAGCTGCATTATTCAGAAGTAACATAGGCTATATAATATTTTTAAAAAAATTAGGGATCCTTACTAAAACTCCAATAATGTAACCCAAGGTGTAAAAAATTTACCTGAAAAATTCCTTACGTCGCGTACGCTGCGAAAACTATTGATGATAGAACAAAATCATTTACTGCGACTTTGTAGAACTTATCATTATCTATAAAAAGTGTCGCGACAGCATATGTCTAAATATTATAGTTATGTCACAGTAAGCGGTTTTTTATTCGAAAAATTTAATTTATATGCCGCCACATGAAAAGGCTCTTTATTTGTACCTTGGTATTAATCCTTATCAAAATAAATTACTTTATATGCAAGACGGCTTCAAGACCTATTTATGTCTTTTTGAATTATTCAATTCGGACATTTCATTCGGTCTTCCGAATATGATGAAATGAAATATCACGAGTTTAAAAATGCAAGTATTAGAAAAAAGTCGCGTGGTTGCCGCCACCGCGCTCAGTTAGCCAGCATGCGATGTAGGCTCCATGTAAGCATCACTGGGGTACGGGGGAGTCAATGTAATATGTAATATAATATATATATATATATATATATTATAAAGAGGAAAGGTTTGATTTTTTGTTTGTTTGTTTGTTTCGAATAGGCTCCGAAACTACTGCACCGATTTGAAAAAATCTTTCACTGTTGGAAAGCTACACTATCCCTGAGTGTCATAGGCTTTTTAGATAAAAATAGATTTCTCTTACGGGGTTAAAATATATTACATAGAGATAGAGATATCCCCGAAGCGAAGCGAGGGCGGGTCGCTAGTATAAGCTATGTTGGTAGATAGTCACAAGTGTAAAAGATAAAACACAAATAGTTAAAGCAAAAGTATTAATTTTGGTTCAGATTATATTAGGCATTTTTGAACAGAGTTTTGTGGAATGAAATAGAGCTCTTCGAATGTTGTGCCGTGCATGAAAGAAAATTTAGAAAATGTTAGGAACTATTAGGCTGTAGTAAATTAACAGATAACCTACCAACTTGATAAATCGTTCATTTGGCAGGGTAAACAAATCTTATTAGCGTTATGATTTTAATATTTTTTCACACCAATTATTACGAATATTAATACGAGTATTCGTAGACATTTACCAAAAATATTCAGAGGAAAAGCGCCTACATATCAGCTGACTAGCTGTGCCAGCGACTTCGTTCGCGTTTCCCCCGTTTTTTTATACACATTTTCCATTGTAGCTTTGCTCCTATTGGTCGCAGCGTGATGTTATATAGCCTAAAGCCTTCCTCGATAAATGGTCTATATGTCACCGGAAAATAACAAGAACCGTAAATTTATAACTTTCCTAGGAAAATTATAAACTTTCGTAGGATTCTACACGACAGATAAAATGTATTATTTTACGCCTAAATTCTAGGAAGTTTCGTAAGATTCTACGCGGTTCGGCCAATCACAGAAGAGTGTTTAATTTTACGCTTCTTATAAAACGGAAAATAACACACAGCTCTCTGATTGGTTGACGCAAGCAGTGGCAATGTTTTTTATGTCCATAGACTTAGGTAATCTTTGACATGTTGCAATAAGTAGACAAATTCAGGAATCTACTTATTACGTTTGATTTGTTAAATGTTTGTATATTTTAGAACTAGAGGACGCCCGCGACTTCGTCTGTTTAAAATCTAACGTATGTATTTTGATTGTAGAACCTAATCGTGTATTCCCGCTGTCACGAATTTGTGTGAATTTTCACCCCTCCACCCATTACCGCCATAGGGGTTAAATTTTCAAAAAAATAGTGTTGGTGTCTCCCCGGAGTGCCAGCTACCTCCATGCCAAGTTTTATAAAAACACACCAAATTTCATGAAAATCGGTTCAGACGTTTGAGCGTGAAAGAGTAACAAACATCCATCCATTCATCCATACTCACAAACTTTCACGTTTATAATATTAGTAAGGATACGATTTCTGTTCGGTTTACGATTCTGTTTCGGTAAAGTTTATTTTAAAATAAAAACACTTTTTAGGACCCCTAATAGTTCTTTGTTTTTTTTCCAAATTTGGTATGTCTGATTTTACTAAGTCTATGGACTTAAGCATTGCCACTGCTAGCGTCAACCAATTAGAGAGCTGTGCGTTATTTTCCGTCTTATAAGAAACGTAAAATAAAGCACTCTTCTGTGATTGGCCGAACCGCATAGAATCTTACGAAACTTCCTAGAATTTAGGCGTAAAATAATACATTTTATCTCTCGTGTAGAATCCTACGAAAGTTTATAATTTTCCTAGGAAAGTTATAAATTTACGGTTCTTGTTATTTTCCGGTGACATATACAACGCAAAAAGATTTTTTCAAATCGAATCAGTAGTTCCTGAGATTAGCGCGTTCAAACAAACAAACAAACAAACTCTTCAGCTTTATAATATTAGTATAGATATGGCAAAGGTATTCAAAATCGACCAATTACCGACTTCTTTTCTTCAAACCCGAATGTGGGCATAATGATATGAGCTTTCTAAGCAACCATCGTAATAATTTATACATCTTTCGATACGTTTAGAAATATTTTGGCCGGTGCTTTGTAGTCCAAATCGGGCGGCGTGGGAGGTATAACACAGATGACAGCGTAAATTAGACGCCGTAACCATAATATTAGCCATATGGAATGCAAATACGACGAAATTGTTGGTCAAAACTATTATTGCGTCATTTAAGAATGTTTGTAAATAGGATTGTGGGTGCCTGTTGGAGGATAAAACCTCAGGCCATTGTTGTTCGATCTGTTAACTTACTAGTTATTGTAAATAGATACTATTGAACTAAATGGTTTACACTGCCGACTCTAATTTCTAACAGTACCAGATAAATTAATGCTTTAGTGGCTAGGCTTGGGCTTTAAAGGTATTCTGTTTGTTTTTATTTAAGATTTTAAAAAGCATTGAACATAAAACTTTTAAAGTTAATAACAAAATAAAATGGTTTTACATTCAATTCACTAATCTATTACTATTTTTTATTGCACGCATGCCATTTCTAACAACCTAAGGAAGTCGATTTAAATAACAGCAATCTACAAATTAACCTAGTTTTATAAGACAAAGGGCGTACGACATAATACCCTTCCTTGCCGATGTGATACCGCTTATCACTCACCAGATAATGTGATAAGAGACTCGGCAACTAAGTTGCTGACAGTTACACAATAGTCTCGCACCTCATGTGTTAAACGGCTTAGGTAATCCCGGATTGATCAACTTTTTCACATCACTAATACTTACCTAAGTTTGATACTTGTGTATGCTCTGTATTTGAATGAAAATTCTTTGTTCAATAAACTATATTCAATGAAATAACATGTATATTTTAAATGGTTTTGTTTTAAAAAAGATTAGGATGACACTTGTAACAATAATTGATATAAAGACGTAATTAGGCATCTACGTACTCATTGTTTTACTAAACTAGGGAACTAAGAAAAACCTAAACTAAAAATAAGTTTTAATAATCGTCGGTTAATAAATATTTTTCTTAGTTCATTTATTGATGAAATCCTTTTTTGCCGCAATAATAGTACAAGTGCACGTACATAAAGTAAATCTAATTTAATCACGCGATTTGATATGGGATAGCTTACTAAAGCCTACTAATTAATGTTCTTATACATAAATAGACAAAACGCATCAGGATCTTGATCCATTAAAAGAATTTTACTTTAATGCACCAAAGGAAACTGCTGTTTCTCAGAAAAAAAATACAACTGACAATAATCTATAGATCACGTCACTTTGCTCGAATGTTTAACGGATGATCTATGAAACGAAATGAACATGTGAAGATTGAGGACTGAAATGTTTACGTCAGACCACCTGATTCGATCCGTCTCTTGCGAACCGACACGACCAATTTCTTGGTCTACATTTCCGCATGTTAGGATAAAATAAATCAAAGTAAAAATAGTCTTTATTTCAATGACCGTAAATGTGAATTTGGGAAAAATATAAACTGTTGAAGAAGATCAACGACCGATTACATTATTTTTATCGTATTCTCAACATATGCCAAAGATAAATACTGTACCTAAATTTGTATAGGCAACTCAATTCGCATAATTTTGTAAGCCGATAAGGAACTATCACGGAATGTGTTAAGTGCAAGCATTGTTTTAACAATTTGTAGTTGTATCTACTAAGCAGGAGTACAGTGATTGTACTACTGAACTAGTTAGATTAGATTTGCCTATATTATGATATCTAATTCAGTACTTTGTGTAAACTTGGTTGGCTTAATGAATCATGTAAGATTTTAGACTTTCGCGTTCCATTACACTAAATATTTGTCTTTATGGGTCTACACGCGTTAATAGGAGTAGCAAATTACACCATTACACCAATCGTGGACCACGATTGGTGTAACCCAGTCGAAACGTCGGGCAGTAAGTAGCTATGTAATTTGCTACTCCTATTAACGCGTGTAGACCCATAAAGACAAATATTTAGTTTAATGAATCATCATGAAAATTAAACAAAAGATTTTCTTTTGTTTAATTAAACAATTACCGCCAATCAATAAGTCTCAAAAAAATACAAAACATTACGCTGGAAGTAAGTAATTAGAAAAATGCAATGTATATTTTAACGACATCATCATGAGCGAATAGGTCGGTCCACAGCTGGACGTAGGCTTCCCCACGTCTTTGCCATTCCCGCCTATTTACGGCTACTCGCATCCAGCTCCTACCAGCCGTCCTAGGCAGATCGTCACTCCACCTGGCCTGAGGGTGTCCCACACAGCCCACACTACGTTAGCCGAGTCGCGGCAATATCTACTCTTTAATTCAAATCGATCGCTATAATTTGGTGGTTTCTTTTTACAGTCACAGTTTTAATTGTACACTGCTTTATTCTACACAATTAGTAATAAATATTTGTCTTTATGGGTCTACACGCGTTAATAGGAGTAGCAAATTACATAGCTACTTACTGCCCGACGTTTCGACTGGGTTACACCAATCGCGGTCGCTCGCGACCACCTGTGCTCGTGAATATTTAGTGTAATGGAACGCGAAAGTCTAAAATCGTACAATTATTAATAGTCTAATGTATGACCGGCCATAGTTGTAGGTCTATTTGTGGACAATAAACAGTCACGTAGGTATGAGAAAAGGCTCGTGACGAAGGCGGCCCGACCTACTTGCATGAGATAAAACGCTTACGTGTCGTGTTACACAATGTTACTGTGATGTTACTGTATTTATGAAGTACCTAGATTGACGGTGATCGTCACCGTTTACTTTGACTAATATTTTCTCAGCACTGTAGCGCTCTCTCTAGTTAGCTTTTATAGTCATGAAACTGGCTATGCGACCGCGACTCCGTTTGCAAGATGTCATTTAAAGGCTAAACATTACCCTCTTGTAGGGAAGTAAAATGTCCCTATTTACTTTCTGAGAAATTATTTTATCTACTAAATTTCATTTAAATCGGTGTTGTTGTTTAGCGAGAAAAACGGATGAGTTACTTTCGCATTTATAATATGTATTAGTTATTTTTATAATATTTTTTTTAAGTTCTGATGACGTAATAAAATCACAGAGTACTTAAATAAAACATTCACGAGCAAGAAAATAACTGGTGACCTTATTTCGGAACCTAAAATAACGACTCTTGTAAGTTCACAAGATTTAAAAAGGAAAACTTTGGAGATTAAGTTTCCAAAGTAATATCGTTAAATATTGCGTTACTTTCTATATTAAACTTTGGTTGGTTGTTTTTATTCTTGCTATCTTATCTATGAACTAGAATAATCAAATACCGACCTAAACATGCTTTGCTTCAATATAGGTATAATATCACTGCCGCATTTCATCTAAGTATTTCAATGTTATAGAAAACTTCGAATAGTATGATTGTTCAAGTATCCTATGTCTTTGTATACATAAGTTTGGACACATTCATGTTCGGGTTTATACGGTTAAACTTAAATGTAATTTCCTGTGTAAATATTCAGGCGGTAATGTAAAGCAGAGATCCGGACAACAAAGTGTATTCTCTGGGGGTAGGTTCCGGTTTCCTTTGAATTGTAAAACAATACTGTTGTAGTTCCATTTAATGTTTATGGGATTGCTCTAGGATGGTGTATAAAAATAACAAAACATAAGTGTTACGTTTTTTTTTGAATAGTTGTATTGTTTATTATTTGGTCTCAATCTGTAATGTTGGCATTGATTGATTCCAAAGAGGTTGATGGATGTGGAAGAAGCGAAAGTGGTGTACCAGGACCGTAGCATATGGCAGGAAGTGATATCTGCTTACCCCTCTGGGATTCTTCCCTGCCTGATTTTATGTATGTAATCCGGAATATTGGTTTGAATTTTACCTAAATCAGTTAATTAATACAAATGTCCAATAAAATACTTTGTCCATTAATGTAAAACATCAGAACTAAGATTATACCAAATATATACCGGCATTAAAAAAAATTACGCGTTTCTTCCCGTCTTTGTTTAAAGTGCCCCATCGCTCGATTATATTTTTTTAAATCTTAATATTAGCGTCGCCTTCATCCTCCATCCGTCACCTGTTGCCAGCGACCCTGTGCAGTGTCTGTGTCGAATCGTGAATAAATCGCAAGATGGAGCAGATAAAGCGCAGTTATTTCTCGGAACCTTCGTAAGGACACCTGATGCAACGGAGGGCCGGTACAGCTGCGGTCATAACGGTTTCGTTTGTAGGTCGCCGGATGATCTTTTTGTTTGTGCTACCGACACGTGTTAGTTTAGCGAGTTTATTGCTTGTCGATACATATTGATTTTCGAATCATCGTATTCATTTATGACTTTGTCCGATTTGAACGGTTGAACAGACTATTCTGGATTGTGGCAGAGGATACGGTATTGAGAATGAACGTTGGTATTCAACTTATTTTTAAACTAGATTTTACCAATAACAGCCGGTTATAAAATTTATAAATTATTCTGTTAAAATTGACAGTAACAAACAGTCTAGAAAAGTCTTTTGTTTATACATTCGATTGCATCAATCTAAAACTTGTGTAATCAAAATGTATATTCATACTTACCAAATGTAAACAACGCTTGCTGCTGTTATCATAATATTATGTTGTATTATCGGTAGTTACCTGAAAAAAGAGAAATTGAATCAATCAAAGAGCATTTAACTCTGACCACACGCAATGA
Source organism: Maruca vitrata (assembly GCA_039566165.1). Taxonomy (NCBI): domain Eukaryota; kingdom Metazoa; phylum Arthropoda; class Insecta; order Lepidoptera; family Crambidae; genus Maruca; species Maruca vitrata. The sequence goes on from CM076917.1 coordinate 2,435,046, forward strand.
ATAGTAACAATTAATAAGGTTGTCACTTGTAATGAAATAGATTTGGTCGGTCGTTATAATCTCGTCGTTTTTTAAATATGTGAAGTACAAAGTAAATTAACATAATGATGCCCTCAAGTGTCCAAAAAAGAATTGTTTTATGTACTCCAATCTACTAAAACTTGAAAATAAAAAATACAATTTTAAACACAAAATGAAAGCTGAACTTATTACTAATGTCCCTAAAAACTGAATAGTTATCTAGGACATTAATATCCCGTAAATTTTTGAATGTGATCATTATACGCCTGACTAAGGCCTGATCGCCCTAGTTTAGGGTAGCCTCTTGCCCCAGAAGTTGGAACGTTATATGGGCTGATGATGATGTCGATGATGATCGTTATACGAGTATATGTTAGTAAGTTACGTTAATAAGTGATGTTAAATATTTTTTTATGTTTCTATTAGCATGTAATGGCAACCCTATGGACGGATGAAAGTGAATCTTACAGCGAGTGCAAAACATTTGTGCGGCTCTGGTACACTTACCGAGTCGCGGGCTTAAGGAAATAGTTAGAGACTGACCGAACAAAATATGTATCATTTTGTTTATTGCTCTGAGAGTTCAAAAACCTATCCGACCTAACCTACCGACTGAAAACTGTTTTCTCATGTTTCATTTTTTTCTTCAATAAATGTCTTGTCATAACTGTCGGGACTTCTACGCATGCGTTTCTTCTTGGACTAAGTGTATTGACTGTATCGTCGTCCTATTCTTTTGTATTTCGTCAATTATGTATTTAAGTATGTATTTATAAATATCTATATATGTATATCAGTCTCTGATGCCCATTGTACAATGTACAAGCTCTGCTTAGTTTGGGGTCAGATGACCGTGTGTGGAAATGTCCCAGATTGTCCCTAATTATACTTTATACACATATTTAAAAACTGCAGTTATTTCTATTTACTCCATCAAATTCTGATCATCATCAACAAATACCTACTTAATTATCATGCCGTGATAAAACATTACTTCTTAAGAGTGAGTTTAATGGCAAAACAAGTGAATAATTACCTGCTAGTCGCGTCTTGCAAATAAAGTATCAATCAAGATAAATTACACATCATTTGCACGACTTACATGACGGCTGTCTGTAAATAATGCATTGTCTTAGATCTTTATACGATACATTAATTTAATTATACAGAAAGTATAATTGAACAGTTAAGTCCATTTAGCAACTTATGCTATTCATCATTTTCTCCTTATGTAAATAGAATTTGCATAGTTCATTTGACTTTTATATCCTTCAATCAATCAATCAAGTGTAACGGCTTCTCGGAGACTAATAAATATGAAATCAAGAGATTGAAATCAAATACTTTGATTGAGTAGTAAAATTGGTATTTGATATTAGTGAATTTTAACAATCAAAATATTCGCTCAGGAACAATTCAGCACCCAATATTGAATTATCTAAATTTATTTGACGTCTTTTATTTATTGACAGGCTCATGTAATACTTAATATTCATAGTTATGCTAATATTGAATTTAAATTATTATGCAGAAATTTTAGAACTAAATACAGGAATTTCTCACAACGTGTCCACTAACAAAATGAGTTATAATATTGTTAAGGAGCTTAAGCAGACAATGGCAACTTAAATTTCGGTCAGATATTATACATTTTAAAATACAGCATCCCACTCATACTTTTTTAATTTTTTACCATTCTTCGTATTATAAGAGTAGATTAAAACGCACCCCTCATTACTATTAGCGCTCAATATTCCCGCAACCAACCACAGCTGGCCAGGTGACCACAATCCGACCAATTACGTCGTACCTCGAAATTAAGCGTAATTCGTGGAATGAGGAAGATTGGTGTGGTGGTCAATTGGCTGCCCACATCAGCTGGTGTCTTCATTGGTCGTAGCACGCGAGCTTAAATAACGGAAAATTCGATTATAGCTGTTTATGTGTAGGCAGACATTTCAATTCTGTTTAGTGGATGGTAGACTTACACTAGAATTATCCCTTATATACTTCATTAATGTTTGTTCATTCTTCGTTCTTCATTAGTGTTTCAGATCTGATCTGAGAGATACTAATCTAAGTAAAGTTTCCATTATATAATTCAGTTCTAGTAGCGACGCCAAAAACTGGTTTTAAAATAAAATCGTAGTTGTTGTTTTTGTAGGTTTCTTTATCCCGTTGCCACTTAGGATACGGCGCCAACGCATAACTTAAGATACTCCACATGCTATCTTTTTTGTGCTGCCTACCGTCTTGTTGATCATCAATCTTTACAGTTTTCTGGTCTGACTTTATTCCGGAGTGTTAGAGTATATCTGAAAATTCGTATAGTAAACAGAATACATAACAGACGACGTTATTTGTCAATTATGATAATGACTACGTAACCGGCGTCAATGCACCCGCAGCCGTGACCTTTAACTCGCTAATCACTTGTGCATTGGTGGTTTTGGTAATTTCTACATTTAGATTATTTAAAAATCTCGACCAAATATCACACGACATCACATATGTAGGTATTGGCCTGATTCCGAAGTTTTTTAAGCGCCATGTGTTATATGTGTTACGGATGACACAAACATCAGGATACACAAATATAGGTAAATATCTATTTTCCTAAGTTAATAAAAGCTATTTATTAGCTGAGCTTTTATTCCACACCCAATTCCATAGGTTTCCATCGGTATATAATGAAATGTGACTAAAATTTAACGTAGGGTGACTATATTTCAGAACTCCAGGTCTCATTTGTGATATACACACCAAGATGCATGTGTAAATTGTAATATTCCGTCGTCCATGAGAATTAAATTAACGCATTTTTATTCCGTGATAATAGGCATGGTTTGTCAGCGCGTGACCACGATTGGTGTATCCAATCGAAACGCGGGCTGTAAGATGCTCGGTAGATAGCTATTTCGTCTAAGATCTAAGGTTTATGGATGTAACCATGTCCAAAGTTGGTTCCCTAATGTATTATCTTAATCTACAATGGAGTTCTCGAATGAGACTACCTTGTCATCCTATATTTATACGACCAACTGTACAATAATATCCTTGAAGTGTGACTCAACTGAGTACAATAATAACTTTTGGTAAAAGCCGAGTTGTATCGATACGAGTTCATTTGCAGGGCTTACTGCATCAATGCTCGATAAATAAAACCTGATTACAGTGATGATGTATGATGCAGATGAAAACCTTTGCAATCTTAATAACTTTAAGGGCTAATAACTCAGGCTTAACGATTGAGTGAATACACGGAGCTTTCAGTGAAAGTCGTTGCTCAGTTTCTAGTTTCCATAGAGCGGTGTGATTTACAGTTATTGTTGAAACATCTGAACATAACAATTATTCGTTGAGGGCGGTATCGGCGGGAGGGCAAAGCAGGCGGACAAGTTTATGACGCTTAGGACGACAATAGCTTGCGGTAGTCGATGTTGTATTAATCTGTTTTATTTTGTAACTAGCTGTGCCAGCGACTACGTCCGCGTTTCCCCCAGTTTTTTACACTTTTTCCATTGTTTCTTTGCTCCTATTGGTCGCAGCGATATGTTTTATAGCCTAAAGCCTTCCTCCACCACCACCAGTAACCACCAGTTCTTGAGATTAACGCGTTCAAACAAACAAACTCTTCAGCTTTATAATATTTGTATAGATTTAGCGGACACGCCCGGTTATTTAAAGTCATTCGCGGACATATTTTGACTTCTGCGGACTTGTTGGGAACCCCTGTATTAAACAGAAGTATTAAAATAATCTTGTTCTTATAAAAGCGAAATATTTACAGATAAAGTTTTATAGCCATCTCGTGAAGTAGGTAGTTACCGTTTTATGTGGACATGAATCACCCACAACCAGTTTATTGGCACATTTTTATCGACCCAATTCGCCGTTTCTTCGATGATTGACATGATGTTAGAAGTGCTTTTTAAGATGAAACGGTCGTAGACTTAGTAATTTTAAACTATGATATGCTATGAATGACTTATTTTAAATTAGAATCTATTGATCGTCCTAATTTCAAATTCATCAAAAGAAATGTTATCTTTCAATACAGTGTGGTTTGGTTTCATTAAAAAAAAACAAATACTTATTGGAGTGAAGAGTGTTTATTGGAGAGAGCTTTTACCACCGCCTTCTAAATTCGTCCTTTCCTAGAAACGCAAGCACATATATCTAATTTTTGGTCTACCTCAATATATCTCAACACCAATGATGTATCTAGTAAGCAGTACCCTCGTGTTCAATAAACCGATTATATTACAGCAAATCTGAAACAGCTTTCATAATGAATAACGTAGGCTACACGCGGGCTTGCAAAGGTCGCGCTAACACCGCGAATTAATTGTGCTTTATGGTCAGCGCGGATAAGTAAGATACACGCCTATAGCGTAATAAATATGCCTGGTGTATGCACAGTAATGGTGGGAGAACAGTGAGGCTATGAGCAGTAGCGTAGTGTGCTTAGAAGGGGCCCTATTTCAAAATTAGTTCGGGGCCCTCCAACTTAGGTAGTTCCATTGGGGGCCCAAACGAAGTAAACAGCATAAAAAAATAGCACTCCGCGAGTGACGGCAGAAGTAAAAACTTGAATATTAACGTTGTGTTTAATTATAAGCACAAAATATTTTCATAATTTAAATAATTCCCATATACGAATACACAACAATCGCTGTGCCGCCTAAAGGATCTTACGATTTTTCGATCAGCATCGCTGACGCGAGTTTGGATGTTTTTACCCATACAAAAAGTGCTCAGCGCCGTTAAGTAGTTTTCATACGATTTTAGACTTTCGCGTTCCATTACACTAAATATTATTATATGTAATTTGCTACTCCTATTAACGCGTGTAGACCCATAAAGACAAATAAGTAGTTTTCACTTCAAAAATGTAGCTAACACCTTTGGGGGCTCTGTAGCTCAGGGGTCCAATAATTCATACGGCTGATACGGCGGTAGCTACGCCCCTGGCAATGAACCAATACTACACACATTACGTATTTGACGGGCTGGACGGTGCGTTGGATATGTATTGGATAGTGCCCCGATCTCTTGCCAAGAGTCGTAAGTAAAATAATTAACCGTAAATCCTTAATATACTGCCTGACGCTATAAGAGAAGTGTTCTAAGTTCGGACTTGTCTGATATCACCATGATGATTGTCTGTCGGTGGTATCATAGCTACCGAACGGATCAAGCGAGTGGTTGTGGTGACTTTTTCTTCTTAAATATGTTTGATGGAAATCGGTAAATATTTTTCAAGGAATAGCTGAAGGCGTGTTCATTCATCGTTTATATGTATGTATACTTAATAAATTATAAATGCATACAGAAATAAAATTAAAAGAAAATACGTAATTAGTACGAAGAGCTAGAGGTGGAGTCTTGACTAGAGAGCATACACGATAAAACACTTACATTTTTAACTATTTACCAACCTACGGCTACATATAACACCGTGACATTTTAGTGGTTGTTTTCCCGTCGCAGAACAATTTGCCTTTAGTAATACTATCGTAGTATGCAAATAATTCCTCGAAAAAATTTTTTTTTATCAAATTTTCATAATAATTATTTTCCAACTCGAAAACAAGAGAAGCTATCGTTCTTTTATAAGATGTGACGTAATGAGGTACTGCTTGCCGCATGAAATCGATGATTAAAGCTGAAGAAGCTCGACACTCTAAGTAATAAAGCGGTTCGAACGTGCTTTCGAGTTTCGGTTAAACCTTTCGTAAAACCGGCATTTATTGATTTGAATAAAAAAGAACTGCACAAATCTATTGTGCTACTAAGATTGAATCATTGTACTGTGGGAAAACAACCACTAAAATTTCACGGTGTATAATTAAATGCACCTAAAGTTAATTTGGTCGTCTCTTAGTATTCTATTCTAACCGATTAAATAATATGTTTGAATAATACGAGTTTAATCCGCAAAATTATTTTTCATCGTCACTGTTTTATACTCACTGTGGACACGCCGGGCATGTTTTCGCGTCGCGCTAATCGCAGTCATTTCTTACACTCTCTAGTACGAGCTGCAGGCTGTGATCTTACCACCCGCCCCTTCCGGGTACATAGTGAGTTCAGGCATGCAAGATATGTTAAGGGTCGTCCCGTGTTATAACTGATGATAGCTGGGTGGGTAGGTCAGGTATGCATGGTATAAGAAAAGGTCAGATATGCATAAAATCACTGATTAACTAACCAGCTGGAGTAGGTATAGTCAATGCAGCGGGCGATTGGGAATTTAATAATAGACCATATTTGGTACATAATTATTTTTTTTAATTTAAAAATAATTATTTACCAAATGTGGTTTGTTTTATATGTCAGATTAAATAGGTTTAAGGTTCCACAGATTACAAAAAACAATCAAAACGCTCTTAGGATCATAACTTTGTTGTTCGTCTGACCTTAGCGAATAAACTCGAAATATTTTAAGCAAAATCGGTTCAAATGTATATTAGAAGGTACACAATAAATGTCCCACAATGTTTAATGTCCCGCTGGCTCGACATCTCTGCAGCACTACCTACTCTATTCACGATAAACCCCGTTATTTTCAAATTATTTTGCGTCTTATACACTTTATTGAATACTAGCTGTGCCAGCGACGTCGTCCGCGTTTTCCCCCATTTTTTTACACATTTACTACTGTTATTTTGCTCCTATGCTCCGAAATGCTTAGCTTTCAGGAGTTACACGTGTTATTCTGAGTCAACCAGAAAAGATAGACATATACGTTGTTGCGGGATATTTTGTAGACAATTTTATGAACAAATATAACACAAATAAGATCAAGTATGGAAAACTATATGTATAATGTAAGTTTTTTTTATATTTAATAATTAATTATACTTTTTATTATTATTTAAATTTATTTTTAAAATGATTATTGAGTCTAAGAGTTAAATAGAAATCAATAAAACGTTAGATGGGCACAGTGTTATTTATCAAGGAGTTATAGCAGCATAAAATAACAGCTATCTCGATATCCCTGATATTAATCCAGTAATGAGCCCTGAAATTGCTTACTCAATTTACTATCGCTTTGCACTATAAATGGTTTGACGTTTATTAATTTTCAAATGAATTTAATTGCATGCATGTTTTTCCTATGGTCAATTTCTAGGAATTAAGGGTAAGATATGCTTGATATACATAGAAAATAGGAAATGGCAATGAACTAGTTAAGATACCTATAGGAATAACGAAAAAGAATGATGAAAATACCTAGTACCTACTGCTTACACTTATAAAAAAGTTGTCAATCAAATTCTGAACGACAAGAAAATTACTCCCATTATAAGAAATACTTACATGCTGAATCATATTATCAGCATTAATTATTTTACACTAAATGCCAATATCGCCGAGTAAATTTCATAATTTCGCGTTATCTTTCTTTACTTGGTGATTAACTGGGCGGTTAAATTTAACTGTCGTTTAATTTAAATTTAAGGCTGAACTTTATTCTGGCCGGTCACGATAAGCGGGCATTATCAATCAAATTATTTTATACTGCTTCTTGAAGCCTGTGCGGGCCTTAATTATTTTAAAATATTCGGTCACACCAGCCCCTGTGTGGATAAAGTAATGTGTACACAATTTTAAAAAATAAGTTTACAGTCGGCAAAAAAAGGTTTGTAACAGGTTATATCACTGATCCATTTGTTAAACCATGAGACATTACTCTCTTTTAAAACAAGTGCTTAAGCTTTAAGTGCTTTCATGACAATGTATGTGATGGTGTTTGATATTTATTTATTTCATCATCATCATCTCAGCGTTCTCCCGGTTGCATCCTTGCGGAGCCCGGGGTCCGCTTTCCTGCTCCTAACTCTCCACCTCGCACGGTCTTCAGCATCCTTCGCGGAGAGTTTGTTGGCACGCATGTCATCCACTACGACGTCAAGCCAGGCCTTCTTGGGCCTTTCCCTTCTGCCGGGACCCGGCGGTAGCGACATTGCGAGACACTTGTTCCCTACGTAGTTTGCCGGTTTTCGTAAAACATGTCCGTACCAACGTAGGCGGCACTCTTGCAATTTATCAGCGATGTCTCGGACATGAAGGCTGCCGCGAATACGGGAGTTTTTACGCGATCTGCTCGCGTAACTCCCGACATCCAGCGCAGCATCTTCATCTCCGTGACCCGCAGTTCTTGCTTGTGCCGCCGTTTGATATTTATTTATATATATTTAACAAAGACTTTATGTCTTCACTGTTCAAATGCGAACAATAATAAATTAAGTATTATGAAATGTTTTATTCATTTACATAACATATCTATCTGAAAATGTGTTTAATTGCATTATCACGCCTCGATCTGCTTGTCACTAACTTGTAAGACGATAAAACATCGATTAATTCATTACGTCGACAGAATCGTTATCAGAACTGTTCTGGCATCATTCCTATCGTGTTGTAAAATCTTCTTACCTTATCTTTTTCTTTGTTCTTAAGCGGCCATCGTAAATTAAGATCTTACTGTCTTGCCAAAATGTGGGGATCGGAATCCATAGGAAATTCGACCATAAAGCACGTGCTTAAGAATACTTCCTTTTTCGTTATATATCTGTCCTCTATTTTGATTCTAGTTTTTCACTATGCAAGTGGTGCATCGGTAAACCGACTTTACGTATACACAATTATATATCAAAAAGGTTTAAGAAAGTTACTACTGGTATATTTCCGCAGTTACTTATACCAGGTATTATAGAACAAACTGTGTTCTTAGTTCGTTTCTTTCTGCAATTTCCTTGAAAAATAGAATCTTCTTTACTCGCCTTATTCAATAACCCTTTTTTAAAACATGCCAATGATAATTTGACTTCATATCTAACAGGAAGCATATCCATACGAGACTCGTATATGAGACATGCCTTCGCAAATTCTATTGTTAGACTTTCAAAAGCACCTAACATACATCGGGTGCTCGCTGTCCTGCCCCCATCCTTACCTCGCAGAGAAAGTAACTGTATTTCTTTAGTATCAGATCGCTCATGCATTTCGTAACGCGATCCTTGGAACAGTTTCTGTTCACGAAACATTTAAATGAGGTATGTTTTCGTGCGGGCACGGTATGTGAAAATGAATTTATTTTGGTTAAAACCGTCGAGACAAGGATTATACCAGTTCTAAAGGGCAAATGTGAAGAAATGCCTGGAGAAAGTAAGCGCGGAATGTTTCATCCGTGCACGTTTGTTTCATTGCTTCTATTAAACTTTATATTTCGAATGAAACGAGTATACGCGCGAGATTGTATTAAGCCTCTCTTAATTAACGCACGCGATTATTACTGGTTGGAGATTATAGGGAAAGCAGTCAACGAACTTGATCATGTAATCCGCAGCCGTAAGTGACACTTAAATTGAACATCTAGAAAGCTATTTGCATATTTTATCCGAAAATAAGAGTCAACAATTTGCATGATTCATGAACCGTTATGTCGAGTCTGGAAGTTTATTGTTTTGGTATTTCAGAGCTCGACATAGGGGATTATCCCTAAAAGCAAGAAGTCTTCGGCTCGACATAATGGGACTCGACATAAAGGTAATATATAAAACAGTGGTTTGTAATGGAATTTTGCCTCATGATTTTATGCTATCTAGTCATAGCCTGGTCAAAAATAAATATTACAAGTACTTATCCGTGTAAGTATCCGGATTTGGAGATTTGAGATTTTCTTTGGGGTCAGGTGAATCTTTTTTACGTAGGTTAGATTCATAAATCACGTGACCTCATAAGATGATGCTGATTCACATTTTTAGGATACTTGTCGTGACCACAGTTAAAAAGGGACAATATTATGAGATTATCGTTGGGTTGTGACGTCCCGATTACGAATAAAGATATCAGAACGTATTAGAGGGCATTGTGTACTCGTGCGCAGGCGATTATTTGAGAAATGAACATTGCAAAAACGTGTTCGCGTGCAAGCGTTACACATAATACATACAAACTGTCATTAAGATTGGATAACGATAGCTGATTTGAATCAGATAATTGTCAATAGGTAGTAACAACTTATGTACATGTAATAAGATTGGAATATTCCATATCACAAATTAAAATAAATTTGAATACCTTTTGAAGACTAATCTGTTATTTACATTTATATATTTAGTAAATTATTATTATTAACTACTCATTGAAACTGCTCAACTGTGAGATGAGAGAGAACATTAGCATTTGTAAATTTAATGTATCGTAACTAATATCATCTAATGAAAAAACAATCGTGATTCTCGATGTCTCATATCGACAAAGATGAAAATAAACAGCTGGCCATATGCTACAAAACCATAAATACCTGACACGCAATAGAGCAGACACTCCTTTGAAGCACAGGTCTATCTGTTCTGGAGATATCTTGTTTTGGTAAATCATGTCAAGATGTAATCAATCATTCGATTGTAAAACTGGACATAATGATGTCGCACGACCCGGTCTCGTTCATTCACTCAATGGCCCGTGATGATCCGAACGATTAAGATGTTCATTCGTCTTCCATTTTCAAACGTATGACGCAATGACGAAAGACGAGCGTTTACATGGCTCGATGACTTCGTTTTTATTTGTCTGTAGATGGGTTGTAGTGACAGGGAAAGTTGATTACAGATGAATATGGCGCATGAGGGCACTTTTCAGACCTGTTTAGATTGTTAATGGACGGTCTGCAGGAACATCTGTAGTTCTTTTTAAATTTTTTCACAAAATTAGTCATCATCTTTTTTTTAAAAGTGACAACATGACATTTATAAAAAAATAAGAATAAAATCTTTATTAAAACTACAGTTTGGTGACTAGTGTGGGACTCTTCTTTTAAGTTTGAAAAACTTGTTTTAGAAGAGACCCCTCTCTTACTGTGCTATTACATTATAAACTACTACTGAATTGAATTTGCTAATAAAATAGTAGTTAGAATAAATACAAAATGAAACATTGATTTTGACAAAATCTTTTTTTTGGTCAAGTTCTTGCTTGCATTCTAAATGCTTCAAAGCTCTCTTCCTTTCTTCATCTTTACATACTTTAGTCCACTTCTGCGCTTCCATATTAGAGCAGTTATCAGCGATCATCTTCGAGTATTCGGAACGCATAGCTCCTGCGATTGGATCCATAATGCACATGCAGCGCGTTACATCAGTCCGAATAAAGCCCCGTACACACGATGTAGGCCGCGTAATTATTTATAAAGCACTGTATGCAACGCCGGATATGGAATCGATGTTGTATTAATATTGTACAATCGGCTGTGCGTTGAAATTAGTTTATTGGCATGTTGATCAGGGTTTCAGTAAAGATTCGTATATCATAACGGCGAATAATGGTGTATTAGGTGTATGAATATAGATATTTTACGAGTTAGAAAGTTATTTATTTTTTATTTTCATCTTGATTTTCAAGTATGTTCCAGTTTTTCTCATTACAATTGGGCCGGGGCCTAAATAAACGGGGCAGTTTATTCATCCTTTAAGAATTTATCAATGAGTCGTATTGTAGTTACTCCTATTAAACTCAATCTCAACATTAAAAAATCTTTCTAAGGAATAATCTTTGCAAGGGCAATATATAATTTAAGTACGTTAAATTGTTGTCGTCACTAGAGAACTAGGCTACCTGTATCCTTATCCAACAGTTATCAATTTCTATTCATGTCAGGCTTCGAAACCGCTCACTAGATGTATCATCAAATATAAGAAGTTTCACAATCGTTCCACAGGAGTGATTCACGCGAAATATAATTCAACGCGTAATCCGTGTCATTTACTTTGGCGACACCTTCGTTCGTTCTGAATCATTTCATATAGTTCGCTCATAGAATGTTAATGCAGTAGGGCTGCAAGTTAAGAACTTAAGGTATATCAATACGAGTACACAATTTGATTGTTTATCATTTAGTTCAATAGACTTTTTTTTACATTTAAATTAGTCTTCTTCTTGAAATTAACTTAAACCTGATCTCACATCACACACTATATTATTACATTCACGCTAAATCTTTGGAATGACAAAAACTGTAGGTTTACTCAGAATTTTCTATTTAAGATTTCCAAGTAGTTGATGGAACGTCGCTAAACAATCACAAAGGTACATAATATAGCACGCTTTAAGTTTGCTAGGCATAAAGCGGCTTACACAAAGTTTCTCAAACCATCACATAACTAACTATTTGGGTATTTATTCAAAATTTTAATTACGTATTCTAAAGAAGTTCTCAAAAAGCCTCTTCCATGCAATTGAGCGGTTCTGCGAAATGTTTAAGATTCGTCAGCGGCCAATCCGTTGATTAGGCAAACGAAACGCGTACCTAGGAGCCACTGTTTGCTGAATGTGGACCATAAATTAATCTGGTACGTGACTGATGAGCTCTGCTTCAATGCTGAACTCATCCTGCGACAATGTTGCTCGAATTAGGTCGCCAGATAAGAATTGAGGTAAGGTAGGTAAATTTTGCATAACTAAGTAAATATGAAAGGACGAATTCAGAAAATAGAAGAATAAAATATGCAAAAAATTCGGAAATACGTTTGCAAACTAAGACCAATTCGTAAAGACTGCAAACTATAGAATGGCGTGAATTATGTTAAACTAAGTTTGGCTTTTCGAAGTATATTAAAACAACGATATCGGTGTTATAACACTAAAGTTTAATTTCGTCCAGCCATTTATTTAAGTATGTTATAATTGAATTTTACATTAAACTTAACTTTTATCGAAGTTAAAATAAGTTCTCGAATTGCAATTGGTTATTTCGCACTTTAAATTTAATAAAAGTGAATTCAACGAATAAAGATTTCCGATTTCCTTTCATTACCCAGTGCCCATTTATGTTTCCAAGGAATCGAATCCTCTTAAGGTTGTAAATATAAACGCGGTTTGAGGTTAAAATATCTGACCTTGTATCTTAGGTACTACTGTTATTACTTAGCTGCTATTATTGTTTATTGTAATGCTCTCCACTTATAACCTTGGCACTATATTGCCAATAAACCTACTAAATTTAATATAAAGCCTACTTTCAAGTTTCAACTAGTAAGGTCTTGAGGTCTAACCAGAATACGGAGTATTCTGAAATGACAGTCTTTTCTCTTGCATTAAATTAAGAACACTGAATGATAAGTCGATGAATAAATTCAAGGTCTAAAAGCAAAACGTTTACAAAACGTTCAACTACGCTAATTTTAGTATAAAAACAATCTGTTAGCTTTAACTCCGTACAAAGCCATCGAGGAATGTACGTAAAAACTTTGAACAGTGGGCGTCAATTTGTCAACATTGAATAGATTCTGAAACCGTGTCAATCCATAAAAAGGTATTCTTTTGTGAGCTAACAAGCACTTGAGTTACGCCTATGGTGACTGAGGTGTTTGACACTGTGACGTAACAAAAAGTTCACTTTTTTATTGGCACGTGCTTTATCGTATTTTGAACTTTTAAACAGTAGGTATTAATTGAAATATGTAGCTATATTATGCATGTTGCATGCACTTACAAATCTTTAATATAACAATAGTTTGATTCTACCTGTTCGCAATGGCGATCGAAGACTGCGACAAGAAATACGATATTAATAGTTTTAAATCGAATATCATGTAACAAATTGCAATCAGTCAAGTCGGTTGGTTTATAAGAGTGAAATACTCATACTACATTTGCTACTAATAATCTTTAATAATAAAGCTTTAACCTATGACTATATTATCATTCTGACTAAGACTTTCATTCGTTTCTTTGTCAGTCTACGTCTTTAAGACATATTTATTAATAGTCAATAAATTTCCCTAAATACGTTAATCATAACAAGATACTTTTACGACAATTTCTAGACTACTTGAAGAGCTGTTAAAATGTGTGCAGTGTTAAATAGAGAATGGCTAGAGAAATTAAACAAATTGGTCTGAATTGTTGAGCAAATAGAGTGGAACATCTCATCCAATTAGTGTATTGCCTGTGGAGCTAGGTCTCGCGAGCCGTGTCTTACACAAGTGATATATGTAAATTGCTCACGAATGTCTATTGAAATTAGGTTTTCTTTTTACGAAGACTGCGTGTCGGTAAGCACCTACGCTTACCGAACTGGTGTTCCGTTATTCAATACTAGCGACCCGCCCTCGCTTCGCTTCGGGGATATCTCTATCTCCATGTAATATATTTAAACCCCGTAAGAGAAATCTATTTTTATTTTAACCCCGTAAGAGAAATCTATTTTTATCTAAAAACCTATGACACTCAGGGATAGTGTAGCTTTTTAACAGTGAAAGATTTTTTCAAATCGGTGCAGTAGTTTCGGAGCCTATTAAAAAAAAAACAAACAAACAAACAAAAAATCAAACCTTTCCTCTTTATAATATTATATATATATATATATATATATATATATATATATATATATATATTATATATATTACATTGACTCCCCGTACCCCAGTGATGCTTACATGGAGCCTACATCGCATGCTGGCTAACTGGGCGTGGTGGAGGCACCCACGCGACTTTTTTCTAATACTTGCATTTTTAAACTCGAGATATCTTCCGAATGAAATGACCGAATTAAATAATTCAAAAAGTAATAGATAAGTATTGAAGCCCTCTTGCATATAAAGGAATTTATTTTGATAAGGATTAATACCAAGGTACAAATAAAGAGCCTTTTCATGTGGCGGCATATAAATTAAATTTTTCGAATAAAAAACCGCTTACTGTGACATAACTATAATATTTAGACATATGTTGTCGCGACACTTTTTATAGATAATGATAAGTTCTACAAAGTCGTAGTAAATGATTTTGTTCTATCATCAATAGTTTTCGCAGCGTACGCGACGTAAGGAATTTTTCAGGTAATTTTTTTACACCTTGGGTTACATTATTGGAGTTTTAGTAAGGATCCCTAATTTTTTTAAAAATATTATATAGCCTATGTTACTTCTGAATAATGCAGCTTTCTAATGGTGAAAAAAATTATTAATAAAAAATTATTGCAATCGGTCCAGTAGTTTTTGAGTTTATTCATTACAAACATACAAAAATACAAAAATACAAAAATACAAAAATACAAATCTTTCCTCTTTATAATATTAGTATAGATGAAAAATACACATGAAAGTACTACCTACGAGCATTGCATCGTCAGAAAAATAAGCAAATACTATCTGCCTTCACGAAATTAGCATACTGGCAGTTTTCTCACCTGGGAAGTCAGCGAAAAACGTGACATCGCTGTATTCACTCCACGAATTGACATGAGCCCTCAGCTCGTCCAGGGTGTGCCGCCAGTGCAAGGCCTCGTCCAGAACCGGCATCAGGTAGTGAGTGGGGGTAAACGGAGACCACGTGGCCTTCAACAAATCCACCTTCGGGTCGAACATCCTCTGAACAAACCGCCCGTTCATAGAACACCACACGTCTACATAAATCGATATATTCTTTGGAACCTGCAAATTTCTCTGGCTATAAGACTCTTTCAACTTCTTCTCCAAGCAATGCGCGTACTCGTGCACCATGTCCCCATGCCTCGACCATCTATCGTTGGGCGTGAAAAGGAATGGATCAACGTAATGTTCTGTCTTCATATCGTTGTTGACTACCTTGACAACAATCGAATGAGTTTCCCACGTATGCACCATCATATCCCAAGAGTATCCATACAAACCATCCGTCCAATTGTTGTATCCCTAAAAATGTTAAATTAAGAAAAATAGAAAGCATGTCAACATGGAAATCAGATCACGCAATCGATATTAGAGGGACTTGTTGTAAATAACATCTATGAAACAATGCGTGTAATGTAAGGGGTGTGGGCTTGTTTGTCTCACACTATTATGCCGCAGCCACAACTAGGCCAGGTAGACCAAGTCTAATAACGATAACGTGATGACGTCAGGACCCAGCTCAGAATCGAAGTATGATATTCAAATCCGGTTTTTTATTACTCGCGTTATTCCGAAAATATAATGAGATTACTCGTAGCTGCCGTTTTCCAGTAGGTACGTGCATGATTAGGAAAACAAGCGGAATATTTGATCTTGTTATCACCATAATTGATACATTTATTGAGTTACTAGCGACCCGCCCTCGCTTCGCTTCGGGTATATCTCTATCTCTATATAATATATTTCAACACCGTAAGGGATTTTACAGACATAAGTTATTTCCCAATAACTCCCGTTCCCATGGGAATTTTTTAATATCGCATTGGAAGTACGTTTTACGTTCATTAGGGTACCTGCATGCCAAATCTCAATCGTCTATCTATATCGCGGTTTAGATTTTTTCATACAAAAGTTTTTTCCCTATTACTCCCGTTCCCATGGGAATTTTACAATATCCTGTTGCAACTAAGCTTTTGATTTATTAAGGTACCTGCATGTCAAATTTCAAGTGTCTAACTTATGCGGTTAGTATTTTTCATACAAAAGGATTTTCCCGTTATTTCCCGTTCCCGTGGGAATTTCGGGAAATCCTGTCCTAACGGATGCCTACGTCATAACATCTACCTGCATGCTAAATTTCATCTCGATCCGTCCAGTGGCTGTGACGATTTCGTCCGCGTAGAGATGTTTAACGGCTAAAACATTACTTCTTTATAGCGCAGTCGGTTAAAAAGTAGCCTATAACCGTTTGTAGGCTCTGGACTATATCTGTACCAAATTTCGTTTAAATCGGTTCAGTACTTTATGCGTGAAAGCGTAACAGACAGACAGACAGACAGACAGACAGACAGACAGACAGACAGAGTTACTTTCGCATTTATAATATTAGTAAGGATTGTCTGATAAGGGTTAAAGATATCCTAATTCATTTTTGAGTATTGTATTTTTTTATACTACGTAAAATGAGTATATATTGTGATTAGTTCACATTTGTATACATTGAATTATCTATCTACTATCTCTTCAATGAAATTCTGTCCTAGAAAAGGATGTCGATTTATAAAAAAAAGTTCTTTACTCTGCAAGACGTGTAGTCGAGTTATTTATTGTTATGGCGATATGAAGTGGTGATATAACATTACATCATGCAACCTACACACAACATTCTTGGAAGTCACCAGAATAACTCATCGTTGGTGAAAATATCTAGATTTATTGCTTTCACGCGGACATTTCAGAAAAAAAGCCAGACTTAATATTATGTCCACGATTCATTTCTCCATTCTCTTCAGTGTGGTCCAAAAATCGCATGTATTTTTTTAAATCTTAGCGATTAAGGTACTTTGTATACGTGTTTGAAGATTTATTCCGTGTTTTTGGAAAAATGACATAGCGGTACATTTAGTGTTATAGGGGATTATTAAGAGATAAAATTCATAATTTATTTATTCGGTTAGTAGTCATTAACACTTAATGCTTGGCTACATTCCAAAAATAAAAGATGTATTACGTTTTTGTATAAAAATAAAATATGTATTATGTCATGTATTACTTTTGTTATGTATGAGTATTTTCTCTTGAAACATACAACAAAAATACTTAGTAATTTATACTATATATATTTATATTTTGTATGTTTCAAGTAGTTTCTATAGTATTATTTACATGAAAGACCTGAAAACATACTTTTTTCTAGAAAAATAAAGACTTGTCATATTGACAAATATATTTATTTTTATTTGTTGTTTTTAATGCTATTAAAGCTTATTGCAAATTTTAAAAATTTGAAAAAAATCATATATTTATGTAACAAAACATGTAATAAAATATGTAGTTTATTAATTTGACATTGGATTCATTGGGTTATTTATAAAAACAATTTATTGACATGTCATTTATGTCATGATGGCATCACTCTACGCATCATACGCTTACAAGTAGGTCTATATAATTTGATATGATGCATGTTATGATTTTAAAGTCAATTATGTCATATTTCATCGTCATTTATGTCATAAATTCAAGAGGAATCTTGTCCAAGGCATTTAATTGCTTAAGTATATACGTGATGAATCATTTACGCGGTCTTGAAGAGATTAAAAACCGGCCAAGTGCAACACATTATAATTATACAATACATCACATATATTATTACCTGTATACAAATTGGTAATAAGATGCGTCATTTTATGGATAACATAGTCAAATTCAGGGACATATTAGACTTCAAAAGCTTTAAGTGAAATTTTAGAAAACGTCTGCTACTAATTTTAAACATTGGAATTATGGGTGTTACTACATCATTGTCATTATTTAAAGAAATATTTGGGAATATACCTAAAGAGCAATCTAGAATAGGGAAAAATCAGTAATTTTCTCCCTACCGTTAATTCCATAAAACCTAAATCTGTAATAATTGCTGAGTTATAATAATCTTCCTTGCTACATGGAGGTTCTCAATTTCCATATCAACAATGCTCGAAGATGACCTCACATTCTATAAGTCAGAAATGTCTATAAAGAGGAATTCTGACTGCAAGCGAAGCGCGAAATAATATCGGCTGTGGCTACGGTGACGTCACAGTTAGTGGGTCACGGTCTCCCGTGGGTAGCCGGTTCGAGTCGTGTGCGGTATAAATCATTCAAACGTGTCCACTCGGCTTGAACGGTTTTCTGTGTTTGTAAAAATATTAACGGCCCGTATTGTTTTAGAGAGATTTATGGGACCGATCGGTTCGTGGATTTGGGCCGTTGGGAGCTTTATGAATTTTATGAGAGCTTTCAAATATTGGGGATTCAAAAGTTTCGAAAATTCTTTACACAATCGAAAGCCGCCTCATAAAATAATGCTACTGGTTCTGTTATGGGTTCTTCATAATATAGTTTTTTTTATTTGAAATTGCCAAAGTTTTAACAGATCTGACATTAGACATTGTCACTAGACGCAAGAAACCAAAAGGAGTTTCGTACGTATGATATGTTTTCAAATAGATGAAAGATTTAAAGATAACGGCAAAACACATACTAAAGTTCTATTTAAAGCCAACTTAAGTATGCAATAGTAAATATATTTTCGGCGCTCTTACTAACAAAAACGCTTAATTGTTTTTCCAAACAAAAGATAACAGATGTGTGTCAGTAAGTTCCCGTTGACAGGTTGTGTCGATTCCTCGTTAGTCTTCCGCCGACAAATGACGTTGACGACGTTTCTGTCAACTTGACAGGAGCATTTTGACACCTCCGCGGTGCGGTGAAAGCGATGGGATCATTAAAGAGGAATGCAGCTATAAATTAATCAAATGCAAGCTTTAATTGGCTTAATCGATCAGTACTTCGATTACTATTGAGGGCTCAGGTATGTCTTAATAACAGCAATATAATACAGTCATCATCATCTTTGTAGATTTGCAGTTCATTGGTTGGTTGAATCGGTCAAAAGCAATATTAGTCCAGTCAAATTAGGTTTCATCTGCGGAAAAATTACTAGTGAGCTGAATTTTGGTACACACCTTATTACGGCATTGTAATGAAGGTGTGAAAATCGACATTCATATCGTGCCGGCTTAAAAGTTATAGGGGTCAAAGGTCGCGAAAATCAGTTTTTCGCGAATATCTCGCGATCTATTGCTTGTAGGTTAATTGAGGTCATTAGAAAAATTATTTGTTATAAAATTATGTACAAAAAATGGACTTTGCATTTTTTTGTAGAATTGAAAGTTTTCGGAGGAGAGCGCCGAGAAAGCACTCACATACGGTATTGTATACCAAGGCGTTCGCCCTATGCTTTTCATTGATATCTGTAAGCGTGTTGTTAGTAAAATCTACTACATACAGACATATAGCATTAGTAATACTAGTACAGAAAGTTTTCCTTATTGGAAAAGGAAAACTGAAAATCATGAAGATATTTGAAAAAGATCTGATTTAAACAATTTTGCAGAAATATTCCAACAAGAAAATTGCTCTCGAGATGCATTGTCAATGCTAGGACATATTTTCTATCTTTTTTAAACATCTTCATGATTTTAAGTTTTCCTTTTCCAAAAAGGAAAACTTTGTGTACTAGTATTACTAATGCTATATGTCTGTATGTAGTAGATTTTACTAACAACACGCTTACAAATATCAATGAAAAGCATAGAGCGTACGCCTTGTTATACAATACCCTATGTAAGTGCTTTCTCGGCGCTCTCCTCCGAAAACTTTCAATTCTACAAAAAAATGCAAAGGACATTTTTTGTACATAATTTTATAACAAATAATTTTTCTAATGACCTCAATTAACCTACAAGCAATAGATCGCGAGATATTCGCGAAAAACTGATTTTCGCGACCTTTTGACCCCTATAACTTTTTAAGCCGGCACGATATGAATGTCGATTTTTCACACCTTCATTACAATGCCGTAATAAAGGTGTGTACCAAAATTCAGCTCACTAGTAATTTTTCCGCAGATTGGTGTTTAAAAGAGCTAATTTGACTGGACTATATGTGTGAGACTAAACACAAAGAACATTTCAAAGTTTTGTATTTGGTCTCAGTACTCACTGTGTGCCCACTATAAAACTGTTATGCCTACAAAATTAATTGTTGCTTTTAATAATAGGAATCAGCATGCATTAAGAGGTTAATGGATGTGGATGAAGCGAAAGTGGTGTGCCAGGACCATAACACATGGCAGGAAGTGATATCTGCCTTCCCCTCTGTGAAAAAGACGTGATTTAATGTATGTATGTATGTATGTAATCATAAAGTATTTTGTAATAACCCGTTTTGTGTTTTGCTTGCGACTGTACCTGCTATATCTGATAATGATTATCATTAGTCTCTGAGTGTTGGCAATCGTAATATTTAAATGTTGTGATACAAAAATTTCGCTAAATAAAATTGAGGTACAAATAAACAATTTGACTTCTCATAGAAAAGTTTAAAGCTGTCATTTGAAAATTATACCTACTTATATTTTTAGAATAAGCTGACTTGTATGGACATATTACGTTTTGTTATACATGTTTTGTAGTAGGTACTATTTAACATTAACACTATTTTTTTTTTAAATTACGAAGAGCTTGTTGACGGATAGATAACATCATCGGTTACCTATTTTAAGTCAAGCTCGTACTATATTATGTTACTAATCGGATGATAATACACATTCCATGACCTATTGCTCAAACATATATCTTATCTGATTGTTCTAAATGAATCAAACACAAGCAGGTACACAGGTTTTAATGGAAAAGATATAAGAAAAATAAAAAAGTCCTCTTCAATCACTTTTATCGGACATTTTGTAATAGATAACATTCCACGTAGACCACACAATATTAGGTCACTCAGTTTGCCCTTTAGCTTTTTTGATGATTGTAACGCACTTTGTTTATGGCTCTTTGCACTTTATTGTATAAAGTGTCATGTTTTAAAGTAATTTTTTTCATTTCCTGTTTTGTTAAGATAGTTATTATATAATCTAATAATTTTAACCATAAACGATGGATTAGAATGAATACAAAACTGCATAATATTATGGTATAGATGTTGTTTTTTTTTTCCTGTTCATCTACGTAACCCATGTAGGAAATATTATCTGATCCGCAGGTTATTTAATCTTTTATTTATTTAAAGAACATAATTTAAAAATCATACATAATATTTAGAATATAACATCATGAATAGGTTTAACATCTTAAACCTTTTAATTGATTATTTGTGGCCTGTCTGAAATTGGCCGGTGAACCACCGTCACTACTTATCACAGATAAAAAAAGTTTGTAAGAAGAATCAATAAACTTCTTCCGTATAAACTGCTACACGCAAATTAATTCAGTACACGTAAAGGAATTGACAATGACGCCGTTTTTAATTAATGACATAATCGCTGAATTGCATCAACGGGCTAAAACTGACACCAATTACGTAGGCTACAGCCGAAGGATCTAAAAAAAACTAAATTTAATACAAACTAATTTATTAAAATTAAATTACAATTAAAGCTTATGGCTAGCTCCGATGTTAGGGAGTGAAGTGACCGAGCAATTCGGCAACGGCGGAACGTGGACGTCGCTCGATGTCACGTTGCGCTGACGCTGCTTCTCGTGACTTCGTCGATCTTGTTTCATAGCGTTGATTTTGTGCGGTGTAAGGGGTTTAGGTATATGTAATTCCTCCTCCCTCAGAACAGCAATTATTTTCCAATCTTGAGAGAAAAAATTGCTGGTTGAGATGGTTTCGAGTAGATAGGATCTTCGGAGACTTCATCTGTCTGCTCACGGTGTTCTCTCGGGTACATAGTCTGTAGCGGCGGGCGAGTACGACTGCTACAAGTGCGGCTGCACTTAATATCACGATATAAAGTGGTATCGTCGTATGGTAAAATGACTCTGGCATTGGCGTAAGCTTCAAAGGTGATTGAGTCATAATTCTATCTTGAATATCATAGAGTTTTTTCAAGTCTATGGTGTTGAGATGAAGCTGAGGTGATGTCATCTGGGTAATTGATCTTCATAATTTTCAGCGGCTGGCCTTGTACTATATCGTCGATTTTAGTTATAGTAAACTCCGTAGTGCGTAGCGAACAATGAATAGGTACTGTCGCTAGAAAACTGCCATTCAGCAAATTGTAGTCTTCGGTGCCACAGTGCAGTTGAACTCGAGTAGGTTGCGGGAACGTTATGACGTAGCTTCGGTCATCTAATTGTTCCATAGCTTCTCTTGATAGTTGGATGCTGGTCAAGTTGCATGATGAGGAGATGGTCTGATGAAGGATGATCTCTTGTACGCAGTCAGGCTGGGTGCGAAGCTTCTGATGAGGACCTTCCTCGCAGAGATGCTGACTTTCGAACTTCGGGCATTCAGCCTCTATGTACACAAACTCTTTTCTATTAGTTGCTATTAAGGGATAGGGAGGTATTAGGACTTTATGGAATTTATTAGGGGCCAAAGACAATCTATATAAATCGTAAGTATTACTAGAAACTATTGGAAACCTAAAAACTATAACTATCTGTTTCCTAACGAAATAAGAACCAGATTTTATAATATTATAATAATCTCTTAATTCTAAATCTATAATTTTATCCCTACCATAAATTGATCTTAATCTGTCTAACATTTTCTTAAGTACATCTAAATCTAGCATAGAATGATGGGTAGTCGTTGTACGAGTGAAAGCTAAGATGTTCTCAATTCTAATGAGCTCATCTAGTAAGTCATCTGTATTTTCTGAGATGATGGCTAATAACTGTGCAAATTTACCGTATTTGATTAAACTATTATCTCTGTACGCGTTAATATCTAACATCGCATGTAGAGTAAAATTAATTTTGTTCTGGTTATCTAAAAGCTGATTTAATACGAAGTTATGTTTAGACATCCATTCATTATTTAAACTAATACGATTATTAAATTCTGTAGCAATTCTATCTTGGTTAACATGTAAAATCTTAATCGCATCATTATATCTCATGGCATCCTGATAATCTAAATTTCTTAATGATTGAACCTAATCCGTCTAAAAGACCTCTTTTTGTCCGGCTAGGCTCAAGGCTTTTCAAATGTTCTAAGATTCTATCTGTTTTATTTCCTAAGTAAGTAATCTGCAGTTCATATAACGAAAATGTGTCATTTGTCAGTCTGTTCTCGAAATCATCTAACTGTCTCTTAAGTACGGAAATCTCGCGTTCTATCTTGTCAAGTTCTATGTACTGTAAGAATGTATGGTAGTGAGTTGTTAGTCGTGTCGGTCCGAGTTTAAAGGGTAAGAGTCCGGGTCCATCGTCCAGGTTGTCAAGTCTTATCTCCTGGGCGCGAGCCAGATGTGCAGTCAGCAACAGTAGTATCCTGCAACAATTTTATGTTCTTAGGGGCTCGTTTAAGACGCGATTTTGCTACTGGACCTCTTTTCTTAGATGTATATATATGAATAGGTAGATCGGCAAGTACTTTATCTTGCGTATACCTAGGAGCAATTTTCTGTCTACTAGCAAATGGATTTTTATGAACACTTGCTGTTGAGGTTCATATTCAATCTCAGGTTCTCTAGATTTATTACGATTATCTATTAACTCGGTTCTATTAGCTAACGATGTTTCATTAATTATGTCATAAACTACTTTCATTTGCTCACGATGGGTCTGTACGTACTGCTGGAGTAAACGTTCAGTTAAGTCAATGTCTATTGGGTCACGTGGGTCAATATGTCCTCTCAGTATGTCGTAAGGTCGGCAACGCGTGAAGCTATGTATCGAGCTATTATAGGCTATAATAGCGTACGGTATAAGGTTCACTACTGGTTCGTCACGTTTTTTGTAACTTCAAAATTCTAAGATGTTCTAATAACGTTGAGTGAAACCTTTCTATGTTACCATTGTCATTAGGGGAATGCGGAAAGGTCTTATGGTGTGAGATCTTATGGAGTTTCAGAAATTCAGTAAAGAGTTGGTTGGTAAATTCAGTACCATTGTCAGTCACTATTGTCAAAGGGAGTCCGTGATGAGTAGCGAATGTTAATAGAGCTTGAGTATACTGATAGCTGTACCATCCTTAAGATGATAAGCTTGCCCATACTTGGAGAAAACATCCATAAAGGTGATGTATTTCTCGCTCTGTGCGGTAAATAGATCGATGTGCACAGTTTCTAATGGCTTGGTAGCTGGTGGAACGATATTAAATTGCTGTTTTATTGGGTTCCTATCGTACTTACATTGGCCGCATATACTACAGTCGTTAATATACTTAGTTATGTGATCTTTCATTTTAGGCCAATAGTACCTACGAGATAGGGCGAGATAACACTCATTAATCCCTCTATGATTGGTCTTACCATCATGATAGTGTCTTATTATTTCTTGTTGCTTTAAATACTCCTTAACATTTTCTAACTCAGTTTTGCAAAGTACAAGGTTCATAGATGAACTCTTGAACTTATCTTGGATTATTGGTATAATCTGATACATGGCCAATTGTGGATTGATTATTATGGCCGTTTTTACTTTAGGGTTAACATACTCTTTTATTGAATTTACAATGTCGTTCTCTAAGTCTGATTCTGTCACTTGTACTGTCACTCGGGTATGGGTCTCAAAGGGTTTAGTCACTACAGGTCTGCGTTTAATGTCACCTACAACTACTATAGATAGTTGTCTGTGAAATTTGTTAAGTGGCTCGTCAGTTATTGGAACTTCAAGTATAGGATGTTCCTGACTTGTGTGAGCTGTGCTGGTGGCTGAGTTATCTACGGTGAGTGGCCTCTCAGAAGGATTGGCGACTATAGAGCTAATCTCTTCATTATGAATTTCTATTCGAGATAAGGCATCAGCGTTGGTGTTGTTTTTGCCTTTCTTGTATATAACTGTGAAGTCATATTCACTGAGTTTAAGCCTCCATCTTGTTAGTCTGGAGTTAGGCTCCTTAAGGCTCATAATCCACTGGAGTGGTTTATGATCGGTAAGTATCTTAAACTTCCTACCAAACAAGTATGGTCTGAAATATTTAGTAGCCCAAACGATTGCAAGCAGCTCTTTTTCTATAGTGCTATAGTTAGTCTCGCTCTCATTGAGAGTTCGAGATGCGTAAGATATGGGCTTATCAGAGCCTACAGGTCCCTGAGATAAAACAGCTCCTAACGCAAAGTTGGACGCGTCAGTCGTTAGTATAAATTCTCGAGTAAAGTCGGGATATTGCAATATAGGATCGTTAGTCAATAATCTCTTACATTTCTCAAAACAGTGAATGTATTCGTCATCTAAAGTAATTTTCCTATTCTTTTTCAGGCACATAGTCATCGGTTTCGTGATACGTGCGAAATCTGGAATGAATTTCCTGTAATATCCTAGAAGACCAAGAAATTGTTTTATTTCCTTAGGAGTTTTTGGCAACGGATATTTCTCAATAGAGGAAATCTTATCAGGGTTAGGTCTAACACCCTCACTACTTATTACATGTCCGAGATAAGCTGTTTCAAGCTTGAGAAATTCAGATTTGTCCATTTGTATCTTAAAATTGGACTCTCGAAGTCTCTGAAAGACTTTTTCGAGATTAATCATGTGCTCCTGGAGACTGGTACTATAGACAATGATGTCATCAAGGTACACGAGGCAGATCTCGTTTTGCAAGCCTTTAAGAACATTATCCATCACACGTTGGAATGTGGACGGAGAATTCTTTAAACCCATCGGCATTCGAAGAAATTCGAAGTGCCCGTGCTCGACATTGAAAGCGGTCTTCTGAATATCACTAGGGTCCATTTCCACTTGATGGAAACCACTAGCGAGATCTAAGGTCGTAAAGTATTGACACTTGCCTAATTTATCTAACACGTCAGTTATATTGGGTATTGGGTACTTGTCGTCTATGGTTTTCTCATTTAACTTCCGAAAGTCAATCACTATACGCCATTTTTGTTTGCCCGAGGCATCAACCTTCTTTGGCACAACCCAAATGGGAGAACTCCACGCGGATTCTGATGGTCGAATGATACCTTGCGAAAGCATCTTTTCTATTTGCTCTTTACCTCTTGTCTGTGAACAAAGGGGTAACGATAGCTTTTACTATAGACCGGGATCTCATCTGTGGTATTTATACGATGCTTAACCTTATTGGTAAAAGTCAAAGGTTCGCTCTCGAGGTAGAAAACATCTGCATAACGCGAACAAAGTGATGTTAAATTCGCTTTTTCTTCCTCATTTAAATGATCGGTACGTAAACGCGATATAACATCTTGTACACGTGACTGTTGTTCAGTACTTGTGCACTCAACATTAAAAACTTCGGCGTTAACAAAGTAATCTAATGAAAGTATTTCGTCATTATCGGTTATGTTCTGAACTTCTAAGATAGCACGATTGTTAACTACGGTCGTAACGCATTCTGAGATAATACAATTGCATGTAATTTGTTCAGGAATGTACACGTCGCCGTCCGGGGCGTTAATAGGTAATTTAACTAACTTGGAGCTCTGCGCCGGAATGATATCTTCATATAAGTTAACATTTCGGGAGTTAAACATTTTAATCTCGTTAACCATAGATCGTGTCGTCAAAGTCCTATCTTTCAAGTCTATCTTTGCTTCCCATTTAGTAAGTAAGTCAAGCCCTATAAGTCCGTCAAAGTAGTCATGAAACTTGTATATGAACAGCCGAATACCTTCCGGATCGTTGAATTCTGAAAAACAAGGTAAAGTAATTGAGTAATTGTTTCTAGTAGTGGCATGAACATTGGTGACCTCGAATGGATCATATGTTAATGGAATGTCAGAAAAATAATTTTGTACAGCCTGAGGACTTATGAATGACTGATTAGCTCCGGTATCTATTAAAAATTTGAGAGGCGGATTACTGATTTGAATGTAAGGTAATTGCCTCTGAGTCTGTAAATTTATCTCTATCTTGGCTTTTTTAATATCTGATCTTTCCGAAAATTTTGGCTATCATCTGAGACTGGGCAGTCCTCAGCATCAATAGCGTTATTAAAAGCCGGAGAGCTATCGTAATAAGTCGACGGCTCTATCTGATTGTCATAGTGCGTATAGTCTGTACAATCATAACCTTCTGCATATTCACTATACTGTGGCAACATGTAATCGGAGTCATAGTAATTATAGCAGTCATCGTAATAAGAACTCGGCTCGTAACATTCATTGATGTTCATTTCGCGCGACTTAAAATAGTTGTTTGGCGGTGGATTACCGTGCACGCGCCAATCATGACCTCGTAAGCCTCCCGATGGAGGTAACTGCTTAGGCGTGAAATGTTGGATGCCGCTCATCGGCTTAGGTGCGAATGACTGACCGGGTTGGTTCCTAGGCTGAAGGCGGAACACGTTACTCTGCGGATTATAGTTTGGCGGTCTAGCACTAAACATCTGCTGGGTACGCGAGGGTCCAGCACGTAACTGTGGCTGATGGTAGCCCTGACTAAAGTTAGGCCTGAAACCTTGATGAGGTGGCGGTACGAATCTAAACGGTTGAGGTGGCGGAGGCAGCGGCCTCTGGATAGCCGGTGCAGGCCAGAATGGTGCCGAAACTGGTGGAGGTTTTAGGATCTGTACTGGTGCTTGATGAATCTTAGGTGCCGACTGGGGCTTAGCAACCGCGTCGTTACGTTGTTGCAAGTACATTATATTGAGCTCCTCTTGTACAAATTCTAAAGCCTTTTCTAACGTGTCGGGTCTCATACAACGAATACGTGAGCCAAGGGGCTCTTGTAAACCGCGAACGAATGCCTGCTTAGTAAGCTTCCGATATAAAATGCGCTTGGCCTCTATAGTGGTCTTTATGGTTTCATGTAGACTCACATAAGTCATTATGGTGCTAAATAGTGATTGGCAGTGATCATAGAATTCCTGCGGTGATCTTTGACCTTGCGTGGCCAAAGAGAGGTCGTTATAGAGAGCAGTCTCGTCTCTCTGATCTGCAAAATTATTTATTAACGTGTTTCTAATCGCTAACCAATTATCTGGAATGCCATTCGAATTAATTATACTGGCGGCGGGCCCTGTGATTTTATTTAAGATGCCGTTTAACAAACATAAATTGGATAGTTCGCTACCTGGTTGATTACTTAAGTAGGTTGCGACTATCTGATCACAAATACCTATAAACCTAGTAAGCACATTGGGATTACCATCGAAATCTGGTACTGGGCGGAGTGCCTTAAAGATAGTATCTGGTTCGTGCGACATTTTAAAATTACTATTACACGAATTATCTAAACTAGAATCACTATCTATATTTCTATTAATATCTAATTGTATCTTTTGCCGGCGAGACTGCAAGAGCGCAGACTCGCTGGGTCCCGTGGGATCTGGACGGAAAATTTTTAAAATAAAAAGGAACTAGTCTAGAGAGGACACAAGGATAGCAACACAAGAAAGATTCTGTGTACTTACAAACTCATGTCTGCTGGTCTGGTCGTATCGATGTCTGGATACTCTCCTCCGTGTGGCTGCAGCTTCGTAGATTCGGATACCCGGTTACGGAGACTTAGTAGCCGCCCGGGCGACCCGCGAATAGCGATTTCCCGATATTAGAAAAACCTCCCCGCGAATCGGCCGCGAGTATCCTACCGACTGCGCCAATTACGTAGGCTACAGCCGAAGGATCTAAAAAAACTAAATTTAATACAAACTAATTTATTAAAATTAAATTACAATTAAAGTTTATGGCTAGTTCCGATATTAGGAGTGAAGTGACCGAGCAATTCGGCAACGGCGGAACGTGGACGTCGCTCGATGTCACGTTGCGCTGACGCTGCTTCTCGTGACTTCGTCGATCTTGTTTCATAGCGTTGATTTTGTGCGGTGTAAGGGGTTTAGGTATATGTAATTCACCTGACTAATTCTTGACATAATAAAATGACACTATAACGCTATTCACACAATACGTCATTCTTGATTGTGTTCGTTTTGGGAACAACACAGAACTAAGTACCACTGATTTCCAAGTACATACAATATACAGGAGAGCACATAAATGTAGCTCAAATATAATAAAAAATATTATACGATTATGCGGCACAAGATTTATTCGTTTAGTAATGTATAATCCCAACAAAAACATCCTGTAAAAAACTATCCAAGTCTCGATGGAGCAGCTTGCTCATCTCTATAAAGTAATGAAATGTAGACGAAATCGTGACAAGGCAGGTAAGGTCGAGTAAAATCGAGGTAAGGTTCCTTACTGCGATTTCTTCATTATTATAGTTAGTTTTGTGTGACTTGGCCGTTGAAGGGAACATTATGTTCCCTTCAACGGCCCTTATGGGTATAAAGCCTTAATTTTCACTATTGATTATGTAGGTGAGTGTGTGAGTGTGTGTCGTAAATGCAAAACTTTGCTTTCGCTTAACTTCGGAACTAGAGGTCCCACAGACTTGAAATTATGGATTGAATGAAAATTGGATGGATGATGAAAGTTTCTGCGTTTTAGTCTTATCCAGAGATTCTCAAATAGGGGCCTGAAAATGCGGCAAAATGGTTCCAGTAAGGGATGGTACGGCAGTGTTTGCTTCGCACTCGACTTGGCGGGGGTACTGCCGTGCCCCCAGATATGGTTTTTTTAAAGCAAGTTTCGTCGTAATTTTGAATAAATCAACCGAGTAAAAGTATGTACATATTTGGTAAAGTTTTTCTTCAGTTATAATACCTAATG
Source organism: Maruca vitrata (assembly GCA_039566165.1). Taxonomy (NCBI): domain Eukaryota; kingdom Metazoa; phylum Arthropoda; class Insecta; order Lepidoptera; family Crambidae; genus Maruca; species Maruca vitrata. The sequence goes on from CM076917.1 coordinate 2,465,100, forward strand.
TAAACGAATCCGATTTGGATTAATTTTCATAGGTATTTATAGACTTCTGTGTTATTTAGTTTATGTCCATTTGAAATCCGTTAGAATTAATTGACAGATGAATGGTTTCGCTTGCAGACATACATCTATTACTTACTTGTTAATTATCCTGGTATACTACTAATCAAATACTCAGGTATTTGCTTTGTCTTGGCTAAACTTGGATTAAACTTCGACAATCCTTCTTCATATTCTGATTGCTGAATGTAATCAAATCGTCTTTAATCAAATTGACATTTGACAAATAAACAAGCGACTATCACACCTGAGTACACTATGTATTTGTTCACCTTTAGTAACCAAAGACCATGATACAGTGGTCATGAACGTACGTTACGCAAAACTGACAAATGCAAATCTGCTTAAAACTGAAAGATTTATACGACACACGATTGTTTAGCGGCGAATGTACACTTGATGGGTAACCTCCAAAATACTACTGGCCATTCTCCTTGAAAGGTGCAAAAAGGCATGTTTGTATTACTACTGTGTGACCAGTTCATGTGTCGTAAAGATGCGTGGATGACGCTAAGTTGGGCAAACATGGTATGGTTTCGTACCAATTCTAAATAGGTAATGATTGTGGTAGTGTTGAATGAAGAGCTATCTAAACGACCGTTAATAGCATACACAAAGGAGGAACTTGACTTACTATGTGGTAATAATCCTATATTTTTAATTCCAGATGTAAATAGTCACACGATGATTCGTGGAGAGGTATGTATTCATTCAACATTCTTAGAACGTTGTAAGAGAGATGTCTAATAGTGTGTTGGTATTAAAATGTTGGTAATAATGACAAGTTTTGGTCAAGAGACCCACAATACAAATCCCACGCCAAATTTACTTGTAAGGCTTGGCTCGTATTATGTATTTACTACTAATAAGCTTTACAAGAAATAAAGAATTTGCTTTCTGCCTCTGTTAATGACACTGACAAGACAACATAAATAAAGGTGTATCGAATAATATGCGTAGGCGCCACTCAGATTGGTCAGACGTGGGATAAAATATGTTGATTGTGGTAATTACCGTTTTTAGGATAATTAATAACGTATTTTGGTCACAATTAGCAAGGCCTCTTATATTGTGTAAAAAAATTAATAGTAAATCAAGTTTACGTAGCCATATTTTTAGATTAAGATAATTTGTCAAATTAACAAAGTATAGTAAACTTATGTATGTAGCTTCTACATTAATTATATTGTAGTATTATTGAAAATATATACAGTAATATTTGTTTCTTTTTCAACATCAATCCTGAGATCTTTGAAATTTTGCATATTACGTAGAAAAACGAAATAATTGTCAAATTTTGACTGTTTCGACAGACAGAATTTTATTAACGGACTTCAAAAAAAGGAGGAGGTTTCTCAATTCGTGTTGTTACAAAATAGAATGAGATTTTCATTAATAATTTATGCTGCTTACGGTAAACATGAGAATAGACGTGAACATCAATGGAACACGTCAGCCAGTATATTGACTGCATCATTATTATTAGAGCACTTCTAAGTTACTCGTGAGTCAGTTGCAGCGCTGCACATTGCAACCTGCATCCACTTGTGGTAATCTGCGGCTTACCGAACAAAGTGCAAGTGTATCGCTGATGAGAGCCACACCTCGTTGTGTTCGCCTTTTGGCAAAACCCTTTTCATCTTCAACCAGCTCTGCTTAAATACTTATGTTTATTTGTAATTATTACCTTTTGAAATGTGAAAACTATACTAGAATAGCCTAGCTTAAATACATAGTTGAGATTGCCATACATTTATATGTGTATTGGTAACAAACAAGTGCCTTATCTCAAAACACTAATGTGATTTTAATCTGGGTGTGCTATTTGCAAATAAATTACTAATTTCAATAGCCGAATTTTAAGGTTTCGTACCTACAGGGTAAAAACCATACTACTAAGTCTTCCGGCCCGCGTACAATATAATATAATATTTGCACAGTAGCGGTACCATGAGTAAGCTATCGAAAACTATCGTACTTTAAAAACCAATCGAATTGTTTTTTTCATACTGCCGATTTTAGTTCTTAGCGTTACCGCTAGGGGCGCTGTACAAGTTTTTCATAGACATATTTACGTAGGCGATATCGAGTCTGTCACTTTTAAACTAATGGTAGCGCTACAGAACCCTACGTGCGTAAGTCCAACTCGTACTTAACCGGTTTTTTCTTCTCTCGGGTAGCAGTCATTATCTTAATAACGGAAAATTAGGTATGCGATCTGTTCTCCAATATATTTTGTTCTTACAACACAATCTGTTTTGACAGAATTAAGATAAGGATAATTAACTTCCCCAAAAATGCATGATTGTGAATGGTTAAATAAAATGGAAATTACGTTTTTATCGTTTGCTATAAATCATTCATAAATTGGCTCATCTTTGCGATTCGTAACAAATTGTCATTCAGAACAAGTTATATATGTATGAATGCCAAATCTATGCGCTATCAGGATGACCTTCTACCCGCTAATAAGATAAAACTTTAGTTTTTGCAGATCGGCCTGAAAGACTTCTTTGTACTTATCTGTTGGTTACTCAACACAGGCAAACTTTACCGTCAATTAGGCAAGTCATTCAACGAACTCATCGTTGCAATTACCATCTGTCAACAGGACACCAACGCGCATTCTAGGGTTGACTCACTGATCGTATTTTTTAAAATATTTTATTATGCTTTCTCGGTTTGTTTGGGACAAATCTGGCATTTAAAACCAGTGGGTTGGAGAATGCTTTCGACTGTATGGTAAAAAAGTTAAAAATAATTAGGTGAGTCCTAGCTACCAATGATTCTACCTCTCTCTTCATCTGTCTAGGCCTAGGGAATTGATCGGACAATTAATAAAATCGTTGGGCGCAAGAAATTTCCTTAATTTTCTTAAGAATTTTCAAATTACATTTCAAATGGCGGAAATTCTTAAATTGTACGGATCAAAGTCTCAAGTCTGTCTGCACCTATGAACCAAATGATATTTACAGAGTATACTGACGGGCTCGGTGGAACAGTGGTCAGCGACCCAGGTTCACTACCTACGGTTCCAAGAGTCTTGGGTTCGATTACCACCCGGGTCAAATATTTGTGTGACGAACATCGGTGTGTGTTATTAAATATATTTAAGTATATATGTGTGTCCACTGTTGGTTCCGATATCCGTCTTATCACGGGATCAGATCAATGTATGTGATGTTGTATAATATTTATTTTATATTTATACATTTTCCGAATCCGTCGATCAATCTTAACGTTGTGAAAAAGGAGATATAGATAGCCCTACGCCCCCACCAGACCGTTGCAGTTGACTCAATGACAAATCGACTATGCGGTGGAAAAACATTCCCCAATATATTTATGTTGGTTCATGAGCCATTGTCCGAGGTCCCGGCTCGTACAGAGACAATGTTGACACAGATGCATCGGTTTCCAGCGACAAGTTAAATAAAAATGTTACGGTGCTACTTGCACCGCGACAAAAGCGGCATTTCAATATTCATCACGGGTTTTCTTCCCGGAGCCGTTTAGAATGTGGAATTTTGTCGAGATAACTGGGGCTTAGGATGCAACCGTCGTCTCTCAGCAACGTGTGTGTAACTGTGATTTGGAACATTAGCATCTGTGGTTTGACGCCTGAGTTTCGGATTCTTTCGGTAGCGTATACTTAGTTGTAGCATTTAGGCTAAAATTACAATACGTTGACGCTTCTGAATATGTAATTAAAAATGTTCAACATTGAATTTTTAACCCATTACCCCATTTTTGGGTTTCGGGAATTTGGTTTTACCAAAATGTAAAGAATTTTAACTAAACTACGACAAACATACCAACACAGTATGAAATGTCATACCTTTTTATGATAATATGTACTTGTATTTGATGTATTTGATTTAAAAAATTCGCTTCATTTGAATTTGAATGATAAATGAGATTTTAATGAGATGAAGATTAAGTTAAGATTTATTTTTACATTCATAGATACATAAAATTATTGTTTAATTTAAAGTAATGTATGCAGTTAAAACAAGCTCCTATTATAACTGGATTTTAAAAAACGCAATGCATTAAAACACGTTTAATTCTGATGCTATTGATAATGAGTCAATTTGTAGACAATAAATTAAAGTCCAGCATCTATGATCAAAAACCGCGAAAAATTTTCATATTTTAACGCATAACAAATCCGAAAATCCATTTTAATGTGCTACCTACGCCAATTGTTGTCGAAATTACAATAATTTCTTAGAAAACAGACTTACTCAAACGAACTTGAAAGAAAAACAATTAAAAATGCCGCACTATCCTTGGCCGAGTGTTGTGTAAGCAGGATATTTTGGTAGCGTGAGTGTCGCCCGGAAGAGACAGTTTATGCGAACTTCAATGAAGAATCATAAATCCAATCAAAAACATAAATGTGAAATGAGAGCCAAGTTCAATATTATGATAATTACCTTGGTTGTTGACTTCAGCGACAAAAGAAGTGAGATCTAAATGGGTGCCAAGTTCAATGGTCAACCCTAAAATTTATTTATATGTAACACTATAACATACCTATCATATCTTCTTATAACATAAGATAATGTATGGTGGTAGCCTTTGAAGGTCTGTCTTGGCTAGTTTCTATAAACCTACCAACGTATTATTATGTTCGCTCGCCAGTTTCTACCAACAATCCAAATTTTCGGAATTATAAAATGAAAACTAGCCAAGACAGACCTCCATTGGCTACCACCATACATTATCTTATGTTATATGAAGATATGATAGGTATGTTATAGTGTTACATATAAATAAATTTTAGGGTTGACCATTGAACTTGGCACCCATTTAGATCTCACTTCTTTTGTCGCTGAAGTCAACAACCAAGGTAATTATCATAATATTGAACTTGGCTCTCATTTCACATTTATGTTTTTGATTGGATATCATTACTTTTTGTAGAAAAGTATACATCATCGTAACGCCGTGGGTCCTTTGAAAAGGACAAATTCAAAACTAAAACTAGACTTTATAAATATAAAACAATTGAATCAGTTACTGTATTTTCCTACGTTTACGGGGTATAACCCTAAGTAATAAATATAAAAACCGACTATAAGTACCTACTCTTAATTGTAAATAAGTAAGTATACCTAAATATATACTTAGTGCTCTCCCTTCCCCGGTATATAGGCGTGATTAGGCACTAATTAGGTGAATGAAATGAAATAAAATCCGGTTTGGAGTCGAACGGTTGCTGTTACCACCATACAGTTGCGTAAAACCCGCCAAGTGACTCTGGCCTCTATCGGTCAGGTCGCGTTCCGGGATCAGCACTGTACGAACCGGAGCCAGGGGAGACCATTGCTGCGGCAAGCGCCGGACCAGTGGAGTCTTAGCGGCGGTATTGTGCGGGCGGAGCGGGTCAGCCCGCCGGCCAGGGAGACCCGTAAGACACGGGGGCCCTTCCGTCCGGCGGACTGGCCAACTCCGACCCGCACAGCTCAATACCAAAGCGAGACTCCACGCCTTGTCTCGTTGTTGCCGCAGCAGTGGTCTCCTCTTTCACGTCCCCATTTCCCTCTCATATCGATGTTCCGGGAGGGAGGGGTGAAACGGCTTTCAGGGTGAGTGCGACAGGCTCAATATGGTATATTGTGCCTGTCGACCTCATATTTGGATCTCACTACCGCTTACCATCAGGTGGAGTGAGGTCATCTTGTTAGCTCATTATAAAAAAAAAAGTTGCCAGTTTTTTATTTTTTCCTTTGTATTCATGTAATTACCTATCTGCATACCAAATTTCATCTCTCTAGGTCATTTGGAACTGGGTTAGAATTTTGATCTGTCAGTCAGTCAATGATAAAAATGAGGATTTTTGGACATTAATATCTAAATAACTGTTTGAGATAAGCTTATGAAATTTAGAACACATATTTATCTCGCAAGTCACAATATATGAGCCAAATTTGATACGTTTATGTGAAATAGTTTTTGATTTATGAGGGGTTCAAAAGTGGTTCCAAATGGTTCGTGTAATATTACACACGGTGCGGCTCGCCAGTTCTGTTTCTTGAACTTGGCTTGACACGCTACCGCGTGTCTAGATGAAAGTGGTGTCGTAAATCTAACTGATAGACAACACGTCACGTTTTGGTCTGTGGCCTAAATGAAGACAATAGGTACCTACAATGACATTCTCGAATATTTTGTTTATGGTGATTAGAAGTTCTTGATTATATATGACTCTCTGGAGGTTGTCTTTGTTATAAATAACAAAAATAAGTTAAATAAATACAGTGGAAAATCATTGGCGTTAACCTTTACAATCAATCTGATTGTTAACCAAAAAGGCTTTATTGTGACTGAATTACTGTATGAATGGACTACTTGACTTTGTTAAATTTAATGGTATGTTAAGCAAACATGCTTAACATACCATTTCATAGTAAACAGTAAAATTTAGAAAAAATCAATGAGATCCACTGCTCTTATTGTTGAGTGAAGTTGAAACATTATGTCTAGCAAAATTACAGTAGGGTGTGCAAGTCCATTTAACCTTGTGAGAACCAACCAGCAACAAATCAAAACAAAATTAAATAGTCAAACTACCCTATCACGATTAGCATAGTTAGGCCACACGCTCCTGACTTGCGCCACCTAGCACTTTCTCGCGCGTTTTCGGGGAATGATCTCACCGCGGGGATGCACGCTTGCGCGCGCGCATAAACACTCGCCGATTTCGGTGCCGACGTGCAAACTGCTCCGCAATAGACCACCTGTGTTTACAATGCTCCACGAAGTGGGGCAATGGGGACTGTACTTTTTATTGCACTCAAAAGTTACTTTGTAATTTGATAGCTTGTAGAATGTAGATACATTCGGATCCATCCATGACATCATCGATGATGACCTCATAGTATTAATGCATTCTTGCTGCAGATGGGCGAGCTGTCAGCAGTCCGTCTACTTCGAATAATCCTCGTGAGTATATCAACAATCTGAATGTGAGTTCAATTAATACTTTCAATTTGCATGAATTTTTTTCATGTTAATTTACACTTGTAATGATTTTTTTTCTTTTCTTTTAAATATTTTAAACCGCTCGTATAAGCTTTAGCACTTATAATAATACTAGTGACCTGCCCTCGCTTCGCTTCGGGTAATCCTTTCTTAGCGGGAGCCTACGTCATAACATCTACCTGCATGCCAAATTTTAGCTCGAACCGTCCATTGGTTTGAGCTGTGTGTTAAGAGATCATATGTATTTAGATAAACGTTGCGTGTATGTCATGTAAACTGTTACTTTCTAATTTCTTTACATTATAGTGCCACATATTTCAGTAGTCGACACTTTAATGCAATCCCATTCCACCACTATTTAAACTATTTCATAACAGCTCTCAAATGTAGTAGTACCTTCATCTTCTACCTTAATCCTCTTGTCTAGACTTAAGCCGGTTTTCTTGTGATTTCCACTCGGCCCGTAATCCCGCGGAGACAGTTTGACAGGTGGAATGGGGGCTGGTGCAGCGAGATGCGTACTGATTCCGAAATAAGACGGGTTCACCGGGATTCGGGGATTAACGGACAAGTAGTTAGTACCCCTTCTGCTTGCTCAGGGTACTAGCTTGTCTAATATAGGACATTATAGGACGTATAGGACATTTTTAAAAGGTAATTTTAGAAAAATACACATTGTGACATCGTAATAAACATCTAATTTTAGAGTCGTAACATAATACGGCTACGTTTGTATAAAACACATAAGTATTACCGATCACATAAAAGACCAGTGGGGCTACCATGAGTTTAAAACTTACGCGCTCGATATCGACTACGTAAATATGTCTATGAAAAACATGTACAGCGCCGGCTGGTGGTTACGCAAAGAACTACAATCGGCCATATGAAAAAACAACTCGATAGGTTTTTAACGTACGTAAGTTTACGATAGCCAACTCATGGTAGGCCCTCAGAACCAACACAACGTTAATTACTAACTAAGCGTTTCTCGGATCCGTAAAGTAGTAAATCGTTCAAATTCTCAAAAAAGCAACCAAGATACAGTTTAAAATCCCTTCTTTCTTGTTAAAGCTTCATCCTAGCCCTCAGTCTCTGTGTTCCTGTAACGTTTCATTCACGATCTAGCGGCGGCAAACCTTTGATGTTCAATGGCGCGCTATTTTTGCCGCCCTCCAACGCGCGACTCCGGTTGATCAAAGACAGACAATTGAAAAGTAATTATGATACGCGTTTCTCCACGTTGATTGGATTAAAGGTTTAGAGGATGTTGGCGTGTTCGTTTTGCAATAAAAATAATGTAGGTAATTGTATATTTCCTGAAACAGTAATTATTGCATTAAAACCTTTTTCGTAATATGTATAGAACTGTTTTACAAGTTCTGTACATACCTATTCGTATTATTCATTATAGCCCTAAAAGTACTGTGAATTTACTTCAAAAGAACTATTTATGAACATTAATTACAGACATGATATTCCGGTGTAAAACGTTAATACCATCTTAATCATCAAACGTGCTAATATTGAAGTGTAAATAAAAAAAAACATACTTCATTATTTATCTAAACAGTACCTACATAATATAAACTCAGTATGGGAGGTCTAAGTTAACCCGAAGTTAGTAAAATATTCAGGCCGGAAGCATTGTAAACAACGTTTAAACAGTTTAAGTTGGACTACAAAGAAAAAGTAAACTACTCGCTTAGTATTGTTAACAGCCATCAATAGTTAATACTGCAGCGCTGGTCTTAGAGAAATACTTTTTTAATTTGTTGATTGAGGAATTGTATGTTTGAGGTTTAATATTTTTTCCTAACTGACTACGATGATGGCTTTAAGTAGCCTTGTCATCATCACCGGCCTTGTAGGGGAGCAGATGGCTTTCAGCCCTAAAAGGTAGAGGTGAATCACAACTATCACTTTGCAATCTAATTGTGTAATGTGAGATTATTTTATGTTTGCGTATTGTGTATGCAAGTAGTCCGTTTGAAGGAAGCAATGCAGTTGGGATTAAACTTATCTGAGAATAAACACGGATGCCCGGAAATGCGGCAAGAAAGTACTCAGTTGCTCTTATAGTTTTTATAATGTGATATCTCTAGGTTCATCTCGTATGTACGAGTATGAATAAAGTTATATTTTGATTTCATTGAAACGACCATTTTCTTATTAAGTACTAATTTGTTCAAACAAATATGTATATCAGATGAAGAGGTATAAAATGTATTCTTTCAGATCTGTCGTATTCAAACTTGCTAGTAAAAAAACAAACAGAAGTTTACATAATATTACTACTAATATTATGAAAAGTAGTCTAGTACAGTAGTACCACAAATCTACTTACAGAGTTTGCCTGTGGTTTCATAAGTCTCTAACTTACAAACTACCGTGACCACGAGCGCTGTAAAGAGCTCGAAACGTCGGATCTCTAAATAATGTTTAGAATACCAATACACGCGAGTTTAATCCGTAAAATTAGTTTTATTTCAAACTTACAAACTAGTTTGGTATTTTATGAGTGGTATCTAAATACTCCAAATCTACCATCGAATATATTGCAAATGTGACGTTATAGGAACATCACTAGCGAATATCACGTTACAAGCTCAAATTACTTCGAAACACAATAGCACCCAGAGGTGAGTTGGCAATGGCGCGAACTAAAGTCGCAAGCGGCACGCAGCTGTCTGCCCTTTGAAGGCTCTAAGAGGTCTCTAAGAGGTCCCTAAGAGGTATCTAAGAGGTGTCTTGAAGCTTGCCTGTTTATAGCCGCGGGTAACAATGTTCTCGGAATCACAGGGCTGGTCGTGTGGTTATGTGACCCTGTCGCTATTAGTCTACGCTTACACTGTGAATTGCTGACCTTTCCGCTATTCGAATGATTCTGTTTTACTATCATAGTGTTGGTGTAATACATTGTTTGATGCTCATTGCTCATATTATAAATGTGTATTTGGTTTTGTAAACTGACAAAATTAGGTGTGAGAGCCATCCGCTCCCCCGCAACTCTGGTGATGATGACGAGGCTACTCCAAGCCATCATCGTATGCCAGATGGGAAAAAAAACTAACACATTTTTTATTTTTTTTCTTTAAGAACAAATATTGTTACTGTTTCAATAATGTGTGGGATTGAAACAAGGTATACGGCAATGTATCCCCAAAAATCTCCTTTTGTAGTTAATTGCTCAGTCAACAATAGACCACACCGTCACTAAATAATAATGATCTCGTAGTCAAAAGGATAACTTTACAGTGTGGAGTTTTAGTTATTTTAGGCGCTAGGACGGATGTGGTTCCGACTATAATTTACAATTTGTTTATTCGGTTAAGGTAAGTATTTTTCTGTCTGAAATAGATCTTTGTAACGGAAACCAGAACTGTAACAATTATGTAGACTGCTGTTTATTTTGGTCTAACATAACTGTACTATACTTAATGCCGAAGTAAATAAGTATAAAGCGTTCTTAATAGGTCCAACAATGAAAGACATTAATGTGGCTAATAAACAATATCAATATTGACCAATGAAGGGTCTTTAAATTTTATTATCTTACAACAGAGTAATTTAATGGTATTAGTAGATAAATATGTCCTTCACGACATATTGACACAATTATTTTTTTAAATAAACCATTCAATTCATTCTTATTAACTGCTTGTCACAAGTTTAATCATCGAAGTTAACGGAATCTCCTTCCAATTATAGAGATCATTAAAATTAAGAATGACCCGAACTCGGATATTTGAATGGCTTGTTTGGATTTTCCATTTTGATAATATGCTGGTTTTTCTTTTCCTATAGAGGCTTCATTTAGGTAGGGGAGACTGGGGAGACTTGATCCCTGGGGAGACTTGATCACCCAGTGACAAATCAAAAACTAAACGCCTTATCTAGTTTTTATATTGGCAGCATTAATCTTTGTTGTCTATGGTGAACAAAAAACGTCATTTTGACATCTTTATGTAGGCAACTTCAGAGCAGTGCAGCCATTTTTATTTTCCTGTGCCAGAATTTCTTTCGGAAAGTTTTTCATTTGTGTTTTCTAAATAATTGAATGAATAATAACCTGAGTATGTGTCAAAATCAATAAAAGCAGGTTATTAAAATTTGCATTTACATGTATTTAATTTAATTACCGTTTTCTCTTGACATGAAAAATATTTTTTTTTATAAGAGCACTCCACTACACTTGATCCCGGTAAGATAATTTGCCAATTTTGTTTTTTTTTTGTTTTAAATTAATTATAAAATATAAAAGAAAAAAGAGGGTGCAAAACCGCGTATTTGAGGGTAACACGATCAAAGGTACTGCCAAAGAGTATCGACCAGCTTCAATAAACATAACATTAGCTGTTTCTTTGAAAATTTACAAAAACTATTGGTTAAGTATCATTTTGGAGCGCAAGCTATCTGGAATATTGACGAGACGGGGCTGTCCTGTACATAAACCTAAGAAAATCCCCCATGATCAAGTCTATCCGTTACTGGGATCAAGTCTCCCTGAATATGTTAACTTCTTCTTTTTGTAAAGCTTTCAGAAAATGCAATAAAAATAAATGTAGCACTCAGAAATATAATAATCAAATAATGGGGAACAATAATAAACATTATTTACTAACTATATATGTATGTATTATTTTCATAGAACTAAATTTGATAAAAATATAAGCATGAAACCAAAATGGGGATCAAGTGTCCCCAGTTTCCTTATATAAAAGAGCCAAAATACAAAAGATTCCTATATAAAAATACAAGTGACCCGTCCTCGCTTCGCTTCGGGTATATCACATAGAAACCTTCCTCTTAAATCCTTACCTAACAAAAAACCGCATTAAAATAGCGGTATTTTTTGTGATGTTATAGAAAGGTAAACTAACTTTATATTTGTAACACCTTTTGAAGACACACGAGTAACTATTAGCATTTCTATAATTTTTCCTTGAACTCAACTCTTTTGTACGTTCGCGCGAACTCTTTATGGATCTTTTTATGGTATTTACATAACAACTGTACGTGCAAAATTTGCTTTGAAGATAACCTTATTGTTAAGGTAATATGTCGGTACATGGCAGGTCAAGCGCAAATTCGCGTGTGAGGGTTCCGGTTAAACTTTTACGTAAATTATACACGAGATTAATAAAATAGTTTTATTTAAAATGTGCACGGTTCACGGAAATAAAAGATTTTACTATGTTAAGTTCAATTCAAACATGAAGCTTTATATAACGTTTACAAGCCACGAATAAAATGATTACATAGTATTTACATCAGCCGTAGAACCGACAACAGCTGGGGTAGACGAGTTCTGGAGTGGATACCGCGTCTCGGCAAACGTAGTGTAGGACGCCCGCAGGCCAGGTGGTGTGACGATCTGCGCAGGACGGCTGGTAGGAGCTGGATGCGAGTGGCCGAGGATAGAGAGAAGTGGCGTGCATTTGGAGAGGCCTATGTCCAGCTGTGGACAGGAATGGGCTGATAATGATGATCATGATGATGATACTATTTAACATTGATCAAAATTACAATCACTTGAAAATTCCAAACATAGGATGTATTGAACTTAATGGTATATTATTAGAGAATGCATAGTTCATCTTCATTGAAATTGGCCACCGTAGCCGAAAATTCGGATAGGACATCATTAATATGACGGGAACATCCGAATGACTCGCAATATCTTTTCCTTATCTCTTAAATTACCATAATGGTTTTGGCACAAACGCCCCTCATCTCAAGCGGAAAATGAGTTTTACCACCAAAAATGTATGACTTAATGGGAATTGACTATCTCACATCAAACTGGCTTGAGTCCCGTGTATTGGCGTGTTATCATCAGTTTCGTGGTAAAAATATAATGGGTCATTTTTGCCCCCTTCCTTCGTATGGAACTGCATAAATGGGATGAAAATATTTGGAAATGTTCACATATTTTTTGAACATTTACGAGAAGCAAAAGAATTCTTACAAATATCATAAATGCGAATCAAAGAATGCAAAGTAAATCTGTCTGTCCTTCTATCACGCTTCCTCGTTTCAAATTATATCCAACTACTGTATTTAATAAATACACCCTTAATACCTCTACATAGTGCTGTAAGTAAGCTTTTCGTCCTTTTTCATACTTTACAGTTAATAGTATTGTGTTACACGCGGCACGTGGCCTGTGACAGATGTGGAACAGTGGATATCACACTTCGTAAATCCCGGGACATTTGTGACCCAGAACAATGACACCCAACAACTCTACGATAATATGTGGATCATAAATATATCACGTATGGATGACTCGAAAATGTTACTAATTAAAAGCACCAAGGATGATGAATCAAATATCGCAATAAATAAAGGTACTTACAAAAGTGATTGTCCAATATGTGACGTCACCCACAGTAAACTGTTTGTACAATGTATGACAGTATGACACCCTCGACAGATGTGTCTGTTGGGGTCGCACCTCATAAATCAATCCATTCATAAATGCTATACAGCAGATGAGCGGAGTGGCGTGGGCGATAATGTAACACAATGCTCATTCAATACATCGGTAAAAAAGAATGAGTTTGGACTAACAAAACATTGGATCAAGATACTACGATAGTATCCGATGAACAGTCTTTGGTTATTCGCATCGCATCGTACAAAATTCGACATTCATGTTTGCTTTTACAAAGCCTTTCTCAGCTGTAAAGCGAGCGATCCAAAATGACTAGGTTCATTGAATTATTTAAAGGTAGCAGCCGCAAAAAAGTATCATCTCCATCATCATCATCATCATCAGCCCATATACGTCCCCACTGCTGAGGCACGGGCCTACCCTAAACTAGGGCGATAAGGCCTTAGTCGTCCACGCTGGCCAAGTGCGGGTTGGTCAGTAAAAAAAAGTATCAGCGAATATAAATTAGAATTGAATTTATCATTGAATATAAAAACTTTATATTTTCAAACACATTGACCACTTACAAACAGTAAAGAATCATTTAAGAATCAAACACTGTCCACTTATAAAAAATAAGAATAAAAAAAACTTTCCATATTTCAATTCCATCTCAAGGGGACAAACACAAATTAGTCAAAACTCGAGCACAAAGCGAATCATTTCCTCCGAGTTATCGGTTAAGTGGTCACCGTAAATCACCGTTTGTGCGCGACGTAAATCAATTACAGTGACACCCGGTTAACGGTTTATTTGGACATTTCCTCATTACCGCAATTTCTGCGAGATTCTTCGTGTCATCGTTTTGGTTTGGGTAATGGATTCAAACATATGACACTCACAAGTGGACGACTTATTGATGCTTGTAGAGAATTATGAGCACTGTATTCTTGAGATAAAGATAATTGTTGTTTTTGGAAACTATATAATATCATATCGAGCTGTACAAGTTTTTCATAGACATATTTACATAGGTAGGCGATACCGAGTCTGTCACTTTTATGCTCATTAAAGGGTCATATATGAAAATGATAATACTACTAATACGTATTTGCTTTACAAGTACAAGATATTTTTAATTTTAAACGGTTTAATAAAAAAGTCATTTGAAGCAAGTTAATATTAATGTCGATATTTGGAATACCTGTATGATTAATTTTAAGAACATTCAACTTCCAGACATGTTTAACAAGACTTTATTAAAACACACGCTCAAATGCACACTCAAGAATTTCATTAAGTTGAGTAAGCAATGACAGCAGCATTTATAATATCATACAATAGTCTCAATGAAATTCATTAATATTATTGTTTTGAATTCCAAATGGCACAATACTTGCAGTTTGGTTATAGCGTAAACAAAAGTGGGTTATAATTTTTCGTTTAAAACTTTTGACCCGAGGCAAAACAAGTGACGATTGTAAAAACAACAATCCAATCGAGTATTGTAGACTAAACAAGGCACAACAAATGTTTGTTACACTCCGTTTTGGAACGTAAATAGAATTTAAAATACGTATTGTCAATTATTTTGAAATTATAAAAGCACTTTGTGTTTGGAATAAATAAAATTTCACTTAGCCTCTACGAGCGCTGTAAAGAGTTCATAATTTTGGGTGCCTAAATAGTTATGTTAAACATCTTCTAATACGCGAGCTTCCTTCGTAATATTAGTTTTATTTCAAACGGTAGAAACGAAAATAAATTCTGCTCTTATAAGTCTTGTATAATCTCGTATAAAGTACTAGGATAGCAGAAGGTACTTGAATGTAATATCTGAAAATGTCGTTACGAAAGGCACACAATTTATAAGTAATAATTTTTCATTGACGCTGAACGCATTGTCCCAATCATCCGCTCGTTTTCTACTCATTGATCTGCAATAAACAGCTCGGACCAATAAGAAGACTATTGGACTGAGCGATTGCTGTTGATTCTCTTGTCATTAAATATTGTTATACAATGATTCAAATCGCTATAAATTTAATATCTGGTGATGAATTACTTTGAGCTGAATAATTATGTTGAATGGTAGATCTAAGTATCGAATAAATTTGAGTATCTGAGATCTTAAATTTTCGTTCTGTGTGTGTATATGCATAGAGCTATGCCAATTTACTAATACATCTTCTTATTATAAAAATTAATTGCCGTTCGTTAGTCTGACTAAAACTCGAGAACGCCTGAACCGATTTAGCTAATTTTGGTTTTGAAATGTTCGTTGTAGTCCAGGGATGGTTTAAATTGTGAAAAAATATAGAAAACATAAGTACTTATAGGCGGTATGAAATTCGCCGGGACCACTAGTATAGAATAGATAATATTCACTCAATAGTCATTTGTTCTTTTTTTGCTTTATTAAGATAGAGATAATACAATACAGCAAATCAAACAGATAGCATGTATTCCTCCATGCGTAAATAATGTTCAGTACATAAACTCTGTCACAACGAGCTATTACTTAAAGCATCGATTGATATCCCGAATTCCCGATTCGCAGAATCGATTTTATTTTAAGCGTAAATCACGACGAGTGCCGATTCGTTTTATTGGAATTCCTCGCGTATACCGAGAATCATTTCTGGAGCCCGAGGCAGATAGTGGCAACGTTGCTGAGAAACGACAAGGCTTGCAGTTGTTGCTGTGTTTATTTGTGACTTTAAGACGCTAACTTATTACATAGAAACTCATTAGTTACAGGAAATCATAGATTGCATCTTTAAACATCTTTTAAACAAACAAACTTCGTTGGTACTTTTGTAAAACAGAACACACAATATATTTTCCATGACCAAATAGGTCAAATCTTGAAGAGAGGTCAAAAGTATCGACGAGCATGAAGAGGTTGATGAATGTGGAAGAAGCAAAAGTGTTGTGATAGGACCGTAGCACATGACAGGAAGTGATCACTGGGAACTTTTGCCCAGAGATCACTTCCTTTCATGTGCTACGGCCCGCGGGGTTTTTAGTATGTATGTATGTATGTAAATATTTTATCGTACAATCAGCAGCGCGTCAGACATAACACTTTGGACTTTGTGCCATCTCCTGTGGTGGACAAAAGTGTTAATATCGAAAAAATCCTGTTACGCCTAGCGAGTTGTTGACTACTAGAATTCGATAGAGAACGCATTATTTTTCCAACCTCAATACTGCTTATAAACCTGATCTAACCTAATGTAAACTTACGTGCATATTTAAAAAAAAACAGTAAGGAGTCGAAGTAGTAAAACACTAGTAAAAAAAAATCGGTAAAAAAACTTTTAAGTTAAACGGTTTTAATTTATGTGCACTGAAAACTAGAAAATAAGCGAAAACTTATTAATAATACACTTACCTAACATCCTACGTAGGGGTTACTATGTCTGATGGTAGTGGTATGTAAACTACTAGGTACGTCTAAAATATAAACGTGGGGCCTCTCTGAAATCCTACCTATGGCAGAACATATCTTTATACTTTGGAGCTAGATCATAATGTCGGCGTTCGCTGGTGAAGCCGCCACGGCTAGTTTTTGACTGTCAAAATCTCCAGTCACAATTATAGATGTCGATGCAATTCCGCACTTAATATAGTAAAAAGTAATACACGATAGATAATGGGCCATTACATTGTTATGGTTTCGTTGTTGTTATCACCATTCAAAAACTTAATAAAAACACATATCGTCGCCATTACGCCTCTTTAGTGCATTATGTACAGAAATAACCTATTATCAAGTACCCTGGGCATATGTTCTATAAACAAACCAAGTCATCATAGAACAGGAGCTTAAGTTTAAGCTTAAGTTCAAACATATTTAGGCGTAGTCAAAATAAATAAATGAAAGTAACAAGTGAGCAGCTATCTCCTAATTAGCTTCAAGCGTCTAAAAGAATCACAAATCTACCACGGCAGTAATTTAATATTGGTTACAAGTTTTATCAGAGGTGAAGCTAATGTTTGTACTAAATTCGGGCATCATTGCATAATTTTAATTAGTGTCACCACTTAAAATTCGGCAATAGACTTGCTCTGGCCGCGTGTCAAGAATGCGATGCAGATATGCGAATGCGCACGCAACTCGCAAGTAATTGGTCTACGAATCATTTAAGTCTAGTTGTCATAATTTATGCCTTTTTGTCTAGACAAGACACACGCTTCTTTTAAAGGCCATTACACCTACACTCAAAAAAAATTGAACGCTCATTTTCAATTAGGATAAATGACAATTTACAAGATTTTTTCTTCGGATTTTTTGGCGCCTGTCTGACAGGCAATATCCACAACTTCTTTTACAGTAGTGGCACAAATGATTCTGGTGCGGGCCGGTGAGAAAATGCTGGCCACAAATCACTAAAATACAAGATAGCTGCCTCGGATAGATTTATTTTTATTTAGTTCTTGTTCAGACTAGAACATTATTGATAAGGTCATCTTGATAGCTCCGAATTTGACAAGTAACACATAAACTGCTAGGGTAAAAATCCAGTTCGCGGCGCTCTGTGAGAAATGTACCAATAAATATTTGTGCGATAGATGTTATTAAAGATAAATTTTAAACTATAACTGAAGAACTTGGTTACGCTTACCTACTCACCAAAAACGTTTTTTTTAATTTATGATATAAGTTAAACATCAATAGGTTCACGTGTGTCAATCACGTTTCAAAATTTAGTTCCTATTCGTTAAATTTGAGTTCAACACCGAGACCAGTTTACAAACAATATCGCGAAACGAAATAGGCACAACAATATTTTAATTGACTTCAAAACTTGTTTTGGCATTTGCTTTTTAAATTCTGTTTAGTCTGTGTATTTGAGTACTTTTATAGGTCATTAAACTTTAATGAGATACGTTAAGCGGCTGTGTTTTTGCATAATACATTGTTGATTAGTTTAGGTTGGAAATGAACAATGCAAATTAGAATCTCCACAAGTGATCTTTGGAACAGGCGTGTCCTTGACATTGCGTTCAGAATTAGGAACGCGCTTTTATTTTGCGAAGTCTGTCTGACTGGAGATATCTTTTTTATTTGTTTAAGGGTCACCCCACGGATGATACTATGTTGCCATGCCTTCGATGGTTTAAACATAAACATACATTTGATTGTTACCCAAAATACACGATGGTAGATATTAACATGATTAATGTTCTTAGTGGATTGATACTAATGAAAACATTTGCATGTTTTATGCACTGTAATTTAAGCCGCTTTAACAAAAACTTGAATGTTTCATTTTTTAAATTGATACTTTTATAAGGTGGGATATATATTAAATTTTAGAGGCGTTAATATCGGTTATTAATTATATTTTACGAGCAATACTAGGTAATCTAAAATAATTGCTAATAATTAATTTAACACACGCTACTATGATCAAATTTTTTTGCAAAAATATAATTCCGAATAGTCAAAAATAATAGATATTTATGTTCATCAAACTGTACTAATGTTTTCTTAATAGGATGTATTCTTACCTAATGTTACTAGAAAATTACATGCTCTAACAAACAAATTTAAGAAGAACATAAAAATCATAGAGAACGAGCAATAAATATTGTGCTTAAGAAAACATTAACGTTTACAAATAGGCACCTATAACGTGTAAATAATAAAATAATGATTTATGGTAATGTTTATGTGTTGAAACTTTCTTGCAAGCAGTTCGAAATATGTTAATATGACAAATTTATCGCAAATACGTATTTACACCCGTTTCCAATCGTAAACTACTACCGTTATCCGTATCGTTTCCTTGTCACTTTATTGCTTTACCTTTAATCTTTGCAAACTAGAATATGATTCTAAATAACTGTAAGTATGCAAATTTATCTAAATTGCTTTCGATTTACATTTCAAAAACATCTGTTCGCGATCTCAAGCCTAGAGTCGTAATACTTATGTATTTCCTAATCTACGCCCAAATACTGTAACTGTATTAAATTTTTACAGCTATTTAAATGATTAAACCAAAACCCGTGTAACCCCATTTTAAGGATTAGTCTCTTATTTATTGTACTTTCAGCAATCAAACAAAGTTGTGGGCTAGCTACATCTATGACCAGTAGAATCAACAGGTAAGCCTTCTTATGTAACTGAAGCAATGTTGCTTTAACTTTTTTTGAAACAAAAATTAACTTGACTAAGTTCTTAGGTGGGAGACATTTTGTCGACCGGTTGCTGTTACCACCATACAGTTGTGTAAAACCCGCCAAGTGACTCTGACCTCTCTTGGTCAGGTCGCGTTCCGGGATCAGCACTGTACGAACCGGAGCCAGGGGGGACCATTGTTGCGGCAAGCGCCGGACCAGTGGAGTCTTAGCGGCGGTATTGTGCGGGCGGAGCAGGTCAGCCCGCCGGCCAGGGAGACCCGTAGAAACGGGGGCCCTTCCGTCCGGCGGACTGGCCAACTCCGACCCGCACAGCTCAATACCAATGCGAGACTCCACGCCTTGTCTCGTTGTTGCCACAGCAGTGGTCTCCTTTTTCACGGCTTTCAGGGTGAGTGCGACAGGCTCAATATGGTCTATTGTGCCTGTCGACCTCATATTTGGATCTCACTACCGCTTACCATCAGGTGGAGTGAGGTCATCTTGTTAGCCTCTTTATAAAAAAAAAAAAAAAAAAAAGGTAAAAGCTACATAAGTTGTGTGTAAGAGCATGCTTAGTTAGCAGGTAACCTAATTAATAACATTTTGATGTTTAAAATTTTACTATTCGGTTTGAGAGGCATCTAGAGTGCTCATTTTTCTTTTATGACTTTTCATAAATAATAAAAATATAGTGTCTATGGTAAGATCAGTGTGTGTTGTCTGTCATACATTGTCTAATAATGTGTATCGGAGAGCAATATGCAAAAACAATGGGAAAGCCGGCATATAACGCAGCTAAATTCATTTGCTTCTACCACCTATGTCGCCTTCAAAAGCATTCAAACATGACCCTCAAACCGATCAGTTATCACAACCTGGAAACCCCACTTCAAACACAAAATGACTCTTAAGATATCCTAATTCCATCGATAACCGTGGATTACAGTGGCATATTTACCTTATGTCACGTGGTCGCTCGTCTCATCACTGACACAAGTCACACTGAAAACGGCCACAGGGTGTATTCGTTGGTTGATCGTCTATTGTTTTTGGGAGTTCGGTTTAGTTTTGTGGTGGTTTTAATTGATGTTTTTGGTTTTCGCGGCAACGGGCGGGTGGGACGCGCTCGACTGGCCCCCTTGAGACACGAGATAACACTGACGGTGTGCCGGCGCCCGGTGTCTGTCGAGCGAAACGGTTTCACTTGCTTAGGTCCGCTGTTGGAAATGTTTAGGACTAAGAGTTAACACTGATGTGGTATAACACTTTCAGTGAAATAGGTCGAATATCTGTATGTGTTTCTTCGGCATGCAGTAGTTGAACTTACAATCATAATATAACTCACATCTTACCTGTAATCCGTAACTTTAATATTTGGGATATACAGATCTGATAACTGATCTAGCAGTTTCAAAACAGGATAAATCAGTTTCTGGGACTCAATTAGAATTGTCCACATTCCTTCTTACATAAAATTGCATATAGTTAGTAAATCTATTAAATTATTTAGAGTTCAAAAAAACTATTTATAAAAAGCGTAATTACAAAATATATTAAACTCTTAATTCTAAATAATCTGAACCTCGTTAATTAAGGTAAAGCATTTTAGTACTTCAACTAAAATAATGTTTAACATCAATTTCTATAATTTGCTTTATCATGATACCCAAATCACTCCACGTAACTTTTATCGTCGTGCTGATAACTCGAACCCGTGTGTCTACGGCACTTCCCCAAGGACGAACTGATATCTGACAACCGTGTCCCTAATCGGAATAGTAAATTAGGGCACTAGGATTAATGGTCTATAGGTAAGCATATTTCAGTGGTATGGGCCGTTTTTTTTATAATTACACAACGTAGAGTCTTTGTGTCATTATTATGTAAAAATTACAGTTCATTTACATAGCGTTTATTGATTAGGATCGTTACTTTCTATGTAAGTAAGTAATAGAGATAGCCAGTACAAACCCCGTCACCTCCCAAAGTGTCCCCTAATTCAGAATTTATTATGTACGTTTATTCGGCGCTCTCACGTTGAAGGAAAATAACAACATCTGCACGCCTTTGAAATGAAACAAGTTTTACAAATTAAACTCGCGTGTTTTGTCATAAACATTTTTACGGGACCCGGCGTTTCGAGCTCTTTACAGTGCTCGTGGTCACGGGCAAGACTGACCATATTTTTAAGCTATTGCATAGCTTTTATCGCGGGCTTTGAGCGCGGCGACCGAACCAAGAAATTCCGTAACGAAAAAAACCTCACAATCGTCTAACGTCGTTTCAGTTCGGTAGACATTGGCACGGTGTTTGTGTGCGTGCGGTTAGACGTATTGTACGACTCTACGAAACTCGCATGAATCGAGACGAGCTGCTCCGAAATCGGACGATGCTATGCAATAGCTATACCGTGGCAGTCCCCGAGTGCCACACGTCTTTTTTTTTTATTATTATTGTAGTGATCGCTCAAATAATAGATAATACTATGTGCACGTCCGTGTAAAAGTAATTCTAAGACTAGTTCAATCTTAGTCAGCATTGTTGACTGAGGTCAGACCAGAAGACAAACAGAGAGAGATCAAACGCACGACTCCGGGTAGACCATGGGGCGTATTACGACCTCTTAATTCCGGTCAGTTGAAAAATTGGCACCGGACTTATGACAGAGAGATTACTACACTTCTCTTTAAGATTAACAAATATGATGGAGCGGTTACATCAGTCTGTATGATTCCACAACCATAGCGCACACGGCACAACGAAGTGTACCAGAAACACGATGTTAGTCGATGTCCATTCTTAAACTGACTGAGTTCAAGGAGTCGTGCGTGATATGCCCCTAGGAGGTACAACAAAATAATAAATGAGTTATTGAGTGATTTGCCAATAGATAATGCGACCATCGATGAGCATGCATGCAGAGGTTTATTATGGATGTGGATGAAGCAAAAGTGGTGTGCCAGGACCGTAGCACATGGCAGGTAGTGATCACTGCCTACATCTCTGGAAAAAAGGCGTGATTTTATGTTATGATAATATGTTAATGCGACCTCCACACGAAATGCATCGGTCTCTACCAAGGCAAAGTCTTCCAATTCTACGCCTATAGAGTAAAAGCTGTCATCACACCCTGTAAGGTTCTCCGAGGCTGCGGCCCACACGCATAGCGATTTAAATTCCGCCAGTGTAATGGCGGCTAAGATCTACCACACAGGTTTAGATGCGCCTGAAGAGATTGCTGACGACATTGATTTGTAGTGAACAGACGTGGTAGATCATAGATCGAGGCAGATCAAGACAAAATGAACATTAGTTGTGCTAAGTAATCAGTTTACGAATGTACACCCGACAAGCAGCGGTATGGGATGAATGGCACCGTATTACCAATATAATCAATCATCGCAATTCATAGTTATGGCAACGACTCGGGCAGTCTGTAAAGTTAACTGTCAAAAGCTCGAAAACTGCGTTATGTGGCGCATTGGAATGCGTTTAAGTAAAGGCCAAAAAAAGTAGAAAAGCTATTAGTTTTATGAAGCATTTGTTGCAGACCAGAGATTTGCAGTTTTAGGTATTAAAGCAGAAACAAAACTTGCCTGAAATAGATTATTATCCCGGGCTACACTTAAACCCAAGATAAAGAATGATCTCTCCATCAATGTCATTTGGTAGATAAAAGAAAAATAATTAGTCCCATTTTCTTTAACAATTTAAACAAAAATACTTCCTTTTCAAATGCCTCCAAAACTAAGTACGAATAGTCTATGTGCATCACGAGAGACCGTCCCATTTAATGTCAATGAACGAGCATAATACCTAATACATACGTCGAAACGTTTTTTAAAACATATCAATCAGCTATTATGCAAATCGTGTCAATATTATTTGACGCTGGACCCATTTTGAATGACCACTTGACGAATTATGTCAACAGCTACTTCTGAATGGTGCAATATACACATCATCAAACGAATGACCTATAAGAAATTTTAAAACAAATGACTCAATTTATGATGGCCAGTAAAAAATGGATACGTTTTATTATTTTTTATATTTCGTTCTTAATTTTTTGGTTTGAGTAAGCGGAACCTTAATAAAAAAATACTTTAAAATCTAGTAATAACTTTGGTAGATGTTTAATAGTGCTGAATCCATCAGCATCAGCATTCATTTCTTATCAGTGGGAAAAAAAAAATAGGAAATGAAATAAGTTGAACGTTCTAAATCACTTGCAATGCGCATATTTAATTTATGTGCTTACATAAATTATGTCTTACTTCCAGTTTGTTAAGTCTTAAATGCTAAAAATTGCTTTGAAATTACCGCCTGCTGAGAAATGTGTGCGTTTGGAGGTAGGCTTCAGTGAGAGCGGAAAGCGGTAAAATTTGCTGTAAATATATCAACAAGCTTTTTTAGTTACGTACACAGCCTTGACATTACTTTATCATTACCTACATCATCATCATCATTATCATCAACTCATATAGGTCCCTACTGCTGTGGCACGTGACGTGCCTACCCTAAAACCAGGGCTATAAGGTCAAGACCAATAGTTTTTAAATGTTGTAGGCATACATTTAAAGGTATATAAATATTTTATATAGGTATATAAAAAATATATAAGAACTTAATTATGTTAAACATTAGGAATAACGTCAGGAAATTAAGAAATTTAATAAAACTGGACGACCTTTTGTTAAACATAAACTTAAAAAGGTTTAATGTAGGGAGACTGGGGAGACTTGATCCCTGGGGAGACTTGATCACCCAGTGACAAATCAAAAACTAAACGCCTTTTCTAGTTTTTATATTGGCAACATTAATCTTTGTTGTCTATGGTGAACAAAAAACGTCATTTTGACATCTTTATGTAGGCAACTTCAGAGCAGTGCAGCCATTTTTATTTTCCTGTGCCAGAATTTCTTTCGGAAAGTTTTTCATTTGTGTTTTCTAAATAATTTAATGAATAATAACCTGAGTATGTGTCAAAATCAATGAAAGCAGGTTATTAAAATTTGCATTTACATGTATTTAATTTAATTACCGTTTTCTCTTGACATGAAAAATCATTTTTTTTATAAGAGCACTCCCGGGTACACTTGATCCCGGTAAGATAATTTGCCAATTTTATTTTTTCTTTTGTTTTAAATTAATTATAAAATATAAAAGAAAAAAGAGGGTGCAAAACCGCGTATTGGAGGGTAACACGATCAAAGGTACTGCCAAAGAGTATCGACCAGCTTCAATAAACATAACATTAGCTGTTTCTTTGAAAATTTACAAAAACTATTGGTTAAGCATCATTTTGGAGCGCAAGCTATCTGGAATATTGACGAGACGGGGCTGTCCTGTACACAAATCTAAGAAAATCCCCTATGATCAAGTCTACCCGTTACTGGGATCAAGTCTCCCTGAATATGTTAACTTCTTCCTTTTGGAAAGCTTTCAGAAAATGCAATAAAAATAAATGTAGCACTCAGAAATATAATAATCAATTAATGGGGAACAATAATAAACAATATTTACTAACTATATATGTATGTATTATTTTCATATAACTAAATTTTATAAAAATATAAGCATGAAACCAAAATGGGGATCAAGTGTCCCCAGTTTCCCTTATTACGAATAGGCTGACTTAGTGCGTGACATGAATGAAAGCTTACAGTGAAGCTCCAAAGTTACCATGAAGCAAACGAAGTGTGCCCAATGTCAACGGGCATGACGTAACCTTTGCCAATTTATTACGACGGCCACGTTTATTCAGACTACGCAAGGTTAGCTGATAATTGCATTTCCATATACCTACTTCCGATCTTGTGCATAATTAGCACGTTAATAAGCCGAAAATACCTATCTCCAGATGAGTAGGGAAAAGTTTGTGGAGCTTTTTCACCATTTGGATTAGGAACTTTCAGTGTATGTAATTCTAACCAAATCGGGAAATTTAGGTTACCTATTCAATTTCTAAAAATTATGTATGATTTTATAAAATAAAAAATCCTGTATATTACATAATATTCATAAATTTCTTAATTACATGATACATTAAAAAACATTGAAAAACGAACGTATTCTTCTTCTTGGTGGCGTATTTATTTTTATTTTAGCTTCCGATTCTATTAGGCATTACATTTAAAATAATTTACATTTTCGAACTTTCAATTCACTATTTAAAAATATTCACAACATGATACCTGCTATCTAGTGTTGAAAGGATGAACTATTATTTATTTCTACTCATCGTTAGATGGCGTTAAAAGCATAAAGCACATTTCACTGTTTACAGACACTAGATGGCGTTGCTCGAAATTATTATAATGCCGAGAGGTCAATGTATAACAATAATGTTTATGAGCGTTTATTCATATTTAATTATTTAAATTAATTATCGCTTTTAGGAAACTGTTTCCTTAAGTTTCTTCTACTTACTTGACAGTAATACGAGGCTACCCAAAAGTATTATTAAAATTAGTCACTAATCAATTGATTAGTTTCTGATCCGCATTCAAATGTTAGATACCTGCTTATGTACATAAGCCGGGCTGGTAATGTTGCAATGTTTTCCCAATGTTTTACAAAACATACCTAAGTATATTCTTAATAAAGTTTTCAAAGCCATCGTGTTAAAACACTTTAAAATTATTGTACTTTACTTGATGAATAGTAATGTGAAGTATAATCACATCTGATGTAAAATTAATAGAGATAAAACTATTTGACCGCACCGCACTGTCTGGTAGTGCCAACACACATGCACTTATCATGATTGGAGCGCTTTTGCACATAGCTGTCCCTATGAGTGTGCACACATACATACATTACTCAAAAGGTTTCTTAACAAAACAAAGTTAATTCTAAAGTTTAATAAAAGAGCTCTGTTGATCAGTCGTCATTATTAAGTGCATAGAAATTGTGTAATAAAAGAATAAAAACTATTTTGTTCTTACGGCGTGCATGATGTTCAGAGAATCTTTCATAGTTATCCTGCCCATTGCATAGTGTGGATTGTATGATAAACAGTACTTCTTTTATCATTTATTTAATAAAAATTCAATATAAAAACTTACACAATTTTCAAAATCTGTTTTTAACGCCTTGTGTAGCTACAAATAATACAAGAGATACTATTATGTATAGTCTAGTGTAGCTACCGAACATATTTTCTAAATGACAAACAGTGATGGCTTGGCGTAGCCATCACCAGACCAGTAGCGCTACCATGAGTTTAAGAGTGACAGACTCGATATCGCCTGTGTAAAAAATGTCAATGAAAAAATGTACGCCGCACCTAGCGGTGACGCTAAGAACTGAAATCGGTAGTATGTAAAAAAACAATTCGATAGGTTTTTAACGTATGTAAGTTTTCGATAGTTAACTCATGGTAGCGCTACTGCGGACCCCGGATTCTCACCCCCATACCGAACTCGCCTGCAGTTATCCCACAAAGCGAGCATGTTCCCGGCGCATGACGTCGCGCTGCGCGTACGCAACTACGCACCTCGATCGACCTCGGTGGCTAATGACCCGCGCCGCGACGCGCCCGTGACCCGACCCGTGACCAATTCACTTGCATCGAACTATATGTTAGGTTCAACAGGCAAGGCAAGTACTAAAGAGTTGTTGTGTATGTTTTCTATGAAGTATTGTGCGTGTGTGTCAATTACAGGAGGTGAGGGGTGAGTTGCTGACATTTGTCTCATACCCTTAATCTATACTAATATTATAAAGTTGAAGAGTTTGTCTCAAAAATTAGTGGTTCGAATTGAAAAAATCTTTAGAAGGCATAAGGCTATAGAACGTCACGCTGTGACCAATAGGAGCAAAGAAACAATGGAAAATGTAAAAAATGGGAGAAAACGCAGACGAATTTTCTGACACAGCTAGAAATGTAAATAAATCTAATGATATTTATCACATTAATATACGATTTTGGACTATTGCGTTCCGTTACAATAAAAACTATAAATAAAAAGTTAGGCCACACCTAGTGGACGATGACGACGGATACTAGTTGAATATTACACGGTACAGTCTCTAGACTGTACTTGCTTAGTTTAATGCTATAAAAATTGTGCTCTTTAGTTAAACCCTTTCAAATTTAGTTAACGTTCAACTGGTGGGGTTGCTAACTATAATTCTTTTAAGCGCTACTGAATAAAACTGCATTGCAGATATATGCATTACATGTTATAAGTTTGTACTATATACTAAATGGTTAGTGGTGTATAAAGATTTATAGGTAGGTATGTTTCTACATAACTTGCTTTCCGGAAGTGACTTCGTCTATGTAAAGCAATTTTTCCTGCAAAGTTTTACTCCCTTACTTATAGCGAATGCGGTTAAATAGAGTAGACTTTATCCTTTTCATGCTTCATGCAGAGATTGTAGAAAATTTTACTAAAATCAGTAGTTTTAACGTTAGGCGTGACAGACAAACAGCCCTGCTTTGGCACTTCCAATATTAGCATGGATTATTACGCATAAATGGAATAAGCAATCCAATTTAGAGCTGTGTACCGAACGCCGCGACACGAGGCGCCGAAGGCCGCTTATGACCGGCATAATCGAAGTGCATGAATGCATAATCGCGTTGCATTGTCCCGCGAGCCCTGTGTGCAATGGCGTTCGTATGGTAATTGGTACATCAGTGGACATATTAACACGGGATATTGAGTGGCTACTCCTGAATAAATAACTGAGTGGAACTTTTGTTCTTAGTTAGGGAAAAGTAAGATTTTAGACTTTGGCGTTCCATTACACTAAAATATGTCTTTATGGGTCTACACGCGATATTAGGAGTAGCAAATTATATAGCTACTTACTGCCCGACGTTTCGACTGGGTTACACCAATCGTGGTCGCGAGCGTAATTTGATTTGCTACTCCTAATATCGCGTGTAGACCCATAAAGACATATTTTAGTGTTAAGGAAAAGTACTGCTAATTATGTCGAAGGAGAACATAGTTAGGAAACCTGCACACCTGCGAAGAAATTCTCGGGTTGTGTGAAGTCTAAGGCCTGATCGCCCTAGTTTAGAGTAGGCTCTTGCCTCTCAGTGTTGACATATGTGGGGTGATGATGATGACTGCTAAATAACTAATTCTGCTACGAAGGTATATAAGTATCATTTCTTAAAATAATGCTATCTAACTTATGGTTTTTTTTAATTACCAATTTAATTACTATCTATCTACAATATATGAACATTGATATTCATTAGAACAGGTGCTTAATCTTTCAGGCCAGAGCCTCTGAAGCTATAAACGGGATATCATGTATTTTGTATGATTGAATGATGAAGAAATCTAAATGTATTATAATACAAGTTAGAGCCAACAGCCTTATTTGAAAGTCCAAATTTTACTATAATCTAGGTATTAGCTATTATCACGTAAAAAAGATATCTGTTAGCGAATATACATGCGGTAAAATAGGTATTCTATTTTTACTTCCCCCCAACATAATATAACATTATACTTACTTACTCCAGAAAATACAACATGCAATGGTAACCCGACCTTCATATATTTTTACAGTTCAAAATAATCTGGTTCATTCAATTTACGTAAGTATGCGCATCGCATATTTTTCGTTTGGTGTTTTCCCGATATAATACGAGCGGGGTTGTTCATAAACCCGCTGAATGGAGGTTGAACCCATCTCTGGGTTCCGTAGATCCGCTCTCAGAGAGCTGGTGTAATCCCTTGTAATAAAACCCCATGTGTATTGGTGCTTTGTTGCACAAAAGAGTCGTGTATTCTGTTTCTTTATTTTGTACTGAATACTAGTACTGGTCCTTTGGTAGACTAGGACTTAATAGAAGGTACTGTGTTCCTTGATTTAAAGGCTTGCAGATCTGTGAAAGATATAAAATAGGAAATCGATGGCGATTTCCAGGAAATTCCTACGTATTTTATATCTTTCTATACAATTGTATCCGCGATCATGGCGCTTGCAACAGTGCCGAAATATCGGGACATTGTCTGTCATTGGTTTTTCTTTTTAGATCACTACAGAGTAAAGGTCTCAAATTTCCTCAATTCTATAACTAAGGTAAAGACTATACGTGCCAATTCTTAAAAATCACGCATTTTCACTTATAGGTACCACAGTTTAATAAGAGATAGCTACGTAATACCAATAATTTGAAGTAGTAATGCCTCTATTATATAGAACAATGTTTAGAGACAGATTATAGAGGCAAAATGATACTTCCATTTTGAAATACCGTTTGTTTCATCCCCACTGAGCAGTTAGGTAGCAGTTTACTCTGCAGTGTACAAATTTAATCCTACGCGACGAACTTTTACCGACAATATTTGAAATGTCGCCAGCACTCGTCCGCGTCCGTACATTTAAAATATAGCTGTTCAGGGACTCTTTCGTTTGAATTAATTTAATGTAGTGTAGGTATAAATAAAGATATCGCACAACATCACGAACATTGTTCCAAATTTGAAGTAAGTTGCTAAAGCACTTGTGACATACAAACATCACATCCTTACGAAGGACCAATACCGATGTTTTATACATTATATTTACTTACGACTCTTGGTATAAGAGACAGGGGCACTTTCCGATGCACCATCAAGCCAGTCCAAATTAAGTAAGTACATACATCCTACAGATATATATAGGTAGGATGTTTATAGGCAGTTACAAAATATTACTGCAACGAACACGTTTTACTACCAATATTATGAAAGAAGGATATGCATTTGAACAAATATTAACGGCAAAAAACAGGCAGTATCTAACGTAGAGTTGCCTCTTGGCTCTTATAAGCGAATAAGTTCTGCTACTCGTCACTAGTGGCGCCACTTGGCGATTTTCAATGCCTCAGCCGTAGACACAAAGTTTACTTTTTATGAATTAATCTGAATCCAAAACCTACCAAAAATACGTATATTTCAGTACCTACTATAACATAGCTTTAAGTACATTCTGTTTTACCAAACTGGGCTCCGGCAAACACCAGTGATCTCAACTTGAGTGGTTCTAAAGCTTACTAATAAATGAACATACGAGTTCGCTGTTAAATTCAGCACCTGTCTTAAAATTCTTCACTTGAAGAGATGTTCGTATGTATTTACTTACTTAAAAGGAAAGAGCAATATACTCACCCGTAATTTTATAATAGTGTCATTTTATTGTTCGTTAAGTGCAGCTATAGTTTTCTGAAAATATTAAACAAATGAGATCATATCTGTGAAAATATCCACCATAGAGTTAATAACAATACATTACCAATAAGAGGACTATCAAAACAAATATCGGTCCTTAATAGTCGTAACAGAAATACAAATAGACTCTACAAATTTCACCATTGTCGTTTTCATCGTCATTTTCATTGTCTGCTCAACTCATTTCGATAGGAGCGGACTCTTAAAAGAATACCAAAGATTCCATCTTCGCGCTATTTCTTGTTCCCTATACAAAGGCTCGCGGCTCGATAGAGATGGGTAGAGCAGTGATATTCCGTGAGTTAACTTATGAACTCACACGCTGTCCGCGTGAAAACCCTATTCCCGTGGGAAACTTTGGAATAAAAAGTTGCGTTTGTATTATTTTGGGTCTTCAGCTACCTGCATACCAAATTTCATCGTTATCGGTTCAGTAGTATTTGCTTGAAAGAGTAACAAACATCCATCCACACATACAAACTTTCACGTTAATAATATTAGTAGGATTTATAATATTAGTAAGACTAGGATTGCGACGTGATCAGTTTCCCACTCATGACAGTTGACGTCACTATCTTCTTCTTTCTTATGAATAAAAATGAATTGCTGTTCGTTAGTCTGACTAAAACTCGAGGACGCCGAGGGCCGATTTAGGTAATTTTGGTTTTCAAATGTTCGTCGTAGTCCAGGGAAGGTTTAAATGAGAAAATATAGAAAAATAATCAGTATTGGCGGTATGAAATTCGCTGGGACGTAACAAAATAATTTATTTCATCATCATCAGCCTACACGTACAACCGGGTCCATTGTTGAAGGTAGGCCTTCTCATATGCTCGCCACCTTCTCCTATTTACGTTTGCAAAATTATTAGTCCCTATTAGTCCCTAGACTTCGCAATTACTGGACCGATTGTAATAAATTTTCCCATTAACATTTCTGTGTTTATTTATCACAAATTTTCAAAAAGTTTAAAGCAACACCCAACAAGATGAAATGAGTCACATTAATAAATTGACGTAGAGCAGCGGTGCACGTCTCTATCGCTCGATGCAATATGCTTGTAATGGTAGATGCCTGGGTAACGGGGAGTATTCTTTCATTACGTGAATTTTGTACACGATGCTAACTGAATAATATAGTTAGCAGGTCCCTGCAATGTGTTTTCTCGCTTCAGCGCCGGCGAATGCATTGCATGCATATACCTACGTGGGGTGTTTAAATAACGGAGAGCGAGCTCATACTGATTACATGCATGTATGCTTTCCTAGTATTTTGTTTCAGTAGACTTTAAACAACTACGTGTACAATAAACTAGTAAAAGATAGGAAGAGTATGTAGTAGGTAGTTAATAGCTCTATAGTTACTGGGCTGGGCATTTGAGTAAATAGATTGTCTAGAAAGTACCTAATTAAATAATATTTCCTGAGAATCAAAATATATTTTTATTTAGCTTTTTTGTACTTACCTACACCCACTGAGTATCTAGGTATTAAATCCGTAATGGAATGAAAGAATGGGTAAAAGTATGTAAATTAGTAGTTGCTGATTCACTACTACTACTCTTATTCAATAAGAACACACAAAATGAAATACAAAACATCTAATAATGCAAAACTCATAAATAATTCCCAGATCTGATTAACTAATTGTTCATGCATTTTACATGCGATGACCCACTTCACCACGTGTGTCAGTACAAAATGGATTACTATCACAAATTGGCCGTCCGACAAAAAACCACAGCCCACTCTGATCATGATTAGGGCTTAGTGAAAATAGACAGGTTGTCATGTTAGTACTAGAGCATCGGCCGCACAGTGGGTCATCGGACGGAGTAGGGCGCGCCTAACCACATTGGTTGGGAACTTTATAAAATACATATTGAATGAGTTACACAGAGGCGCGGTTTTGAACAAAACAGCGCTCGCATACCAAATTTTCCACGGCAGCCGCAACGGGAATCTGTTCAATGTGCTGGCCTCATGATGCACTAGGTGTGTCGCAAATCAACTAGTGCATATTACCTACGTGTAGTCAGTCCTCAGTATTTTTTTCTCTGTAAAGGGGTATCAGCAGTGCAATGAACTAAATAAACATATCTGTATTTCTTACAGCCGAATACTGAAACGATATATATAGGTATTTCAGCCCCATTTTGCAGATAAAGTAGGCTCCAAATTCAATACCTACTAGAAATTTGAGCGTCGCTTATAATAAATAAAATAAATTTATTCCCTTTTTAGTATTAGGCTTATTTTATCGGATATTGGCATAAATACCCACTTCCACGTACAATACCCATAGAACAAACATCAATGCAAGCTGTGGTCCGAGAAAAAACATAACACTGATCACACAATAATTTATGAACGTGCTTCAACACTGGAACATAACTATGTTTGAATTGTATACCTACTCTAACATCTTCTGATCCGTAGATAACTATTACAATAAGACTTGTTGGACCGAAGTTCAGGGTCGAGCCGCACCGGCAAGTTCAAAAGCTGAGCCCTTCGCCCTATTTCCATCCGCCGCGTTTCGTTAGTGGGTGAACGAACGACCTTTGCAGGGCATCGCCGGTAATCAGGATTCCAAGCGCGCGAGACACGGCTTTGTTTATATGGTGATGTTTGACGTATGTAACGCGGGAGT
Source organism: Maruca vitrata (assembly GCA_039566165.1). Lineage (NCBI taxonomy): Eukaryota > Metazoa > Arthropoda > Insecta > Lepidoptera > Crambidae > Maruca > Maruca vitrata. Next base: position 2,498,499 of record CM076917.1, read on the forward strand.
TCACGTTACGCCTCGAAGTTTGTAGCGCTTGCGTTTACGTTACGTTTGCGTTATAATCAGTAGCGGTACTATGAGTTGGCTATCGAACTCTTGTATGCCATTATCATTACCTTTTTTATTTCTGTTGTATTATGTTTATATATATGTATATATTATTATTGTAATTGTAAAACTGTTATTTAGTATTGTAAGACTGTAACTCCTTTCGTAGTGTAAACCATTTGTTCCTGGTTTTATTTTCGTCTTTGTCTTTATGCATTTTAAGTTTTTTTTTAATTTAATTTATCATTATTTTTATTTTTATTTATTTCTATGTTCTTGGTTTTCTAAGTAACCAATCAAAGGTTCTGCCAGAATATCAGCGCTGTAGCGTCCTAGCAGGCGCTGCAGCACATGCTGAGGCAGAACCTGTTGATCACTATTATTTATGTGTGTTTGTGTGTTAACTCGTGCCATTGTATGTGATCAATAAATGTTTTTCTTTCTTTCTTTCTTCTTTCTATCGAAAACTTACGTACGTTAAAAATCTATCGAGGTAAATATCCCGGACACTTTCAGTTTTCTAACCTATCGAATTGTTTTTTTTCATACTACCGATTTTAGTTCTTAGCGTAACCACTAGGGGCGCTATACAAGTTTTTCATAGATATATTCACAGAGGTGATATCGAGTCTGTCACTTTTAAATTCATGGTAGCGCTACTAGTTTAAACGTAACTTAGAGTTGTGATCGAGTCGTTTTTTGTTTTTTTATTCTAAGAGTGAATCCAATAAAAGGCAAAGGAGCTAATAGCGTTTAGGTGCAGCTTTTTCAGACAGTTCATCATTAAAGTCTGCCGTATGCTATCCATAAAATCAATCATTCTATAAAATAAAATTATGACTATAACGATGTATCATTATACGAACCTTTGTAAATAGGTATGCATTTAAACTATCAAATAGTCAACAATATCATATAATTAGTATGTTCAGTACTTTTGTTATTAAGTATGATGGAATCTGACTTACGATGGCAGTGAAGTTATATAGATAGATATATTAATTGAGTGATCATTCAATACTTGCGACCCTAACTACTTACAAAACTATTAATTCCTGTAGCAAAAATTCTTAAAAAATCATTGTATTAATTTAATGATACACCGCATGATAAATGGGCCGTAAAGCTCAGAGGATGTTCCGTATCGCCTAACAAATAATATGCAAACAAAACCGCGGTGAGATCATAGCCAGATTTGGCCGGACGAGGCGACGCGACCGCCTAGCAACAACTTATTATGTGATGGATCGAATGAAGTAAGAAACCGCTATCGAAGTGATTAGTATCAAAGTTGAAGTTAAAATTGGATCTACTTATTTTTTTATTTTTATAAAGGACGTTTAGAATTAATTCATGGTAAGCGAACCTGATGGTAAGCAAACGTAATGTCCACTTTATGGGATCAACGATGGCATTATAGACCATAACATGACATATTTAATAAATATCATATACAGTGATCTGAAGCGGTACCATGAGTTGGCTATCGAAAACTTACGTACGTTAAAAACCTATCGAGTTGTTTTTTTACATACGGCCGATTTTAGTTCTAAACGTAACCACCAGGGGCGCTGTACAAGTTTTTCATAGACACTTACGTAGGCGATATCGAATCCGTCACTTTTAAACTCATGGTAGCGCTACTGGTATGAAACCAGTAGCGCTATGTGCTTTTAGCACTTATGTTACTTATATAATATGTTTATAATATTATCATAAGCAATAGTATACACAAATATACTTAAATTTATAAATGACAGTCCCAAATACGGAACAAACACCGATTTTCATTATACGAATACGTGACCAAGTGGGAACCGAACCCACGACTCTTGTGGCACGAGACGTGCACTACCAAAAGCGCATAGAGACAGTCATACAAAAGTTTCGGTTCAAGAATCAGCAGGACACGTTAACGTCTACGCTGGGTATTTCAGCATATTTTTTTAAATCTAAATAATAATTTACGCTCTTCACTCGCTACCGGTACATCGCTCCACACTTGATAATAACTTTGTAGTCGCCAGTTAAACCCAAGATGAGTCAACGATATTTTGCATGCCCCATTAATAGGTCGTGGGCTTGAGGAAAAAGTGATAAAACAAAGCTAAATCTGAATTATGTCGAATAAATTACTTCGAAAAGTGTTTTAATGCTGGTTACAATTGCCTTTAGTCGTGCACAGAAATTAATGTATGTTGCCACTATAGCACAAAACATAGTATATTTTAATGTGGATGAGGATTATAGGTATATTACACCTGTCTCGCAATCGCAGTTTTTAATACAGCCTAGTGACAGACAGACGGACGGAAATAGGGTCCTATTTTTACCCTTACGCTATGGTTGGTATTCTAAAAAGATAGCTTGACAAACTGTATCTATATAACTCACATCAACTAACCTCATATACACGCTACTTTTGTAGGAAATTTGTACATACATACAACCTTATACATGTAATTATTCCACCGGCCTCGATGATAGCATCTAATCTCGCACAATTGGGGCGCAACAGATGAGACGAAGGTACCGTTACTGCATCGCGGGACCTTGCACCTTAGACGCGCCTGCCTGCGCCAGGGACGGACTCAGGCACTTCGACAACACTATACTCTTTTTCAGCTAAGATGATCCCTGTGACACTTCGTTGTGTTCTGAATCACGCATCTTACGATTGACAAACGAAAATAATTTTATTGCACTTATTTAATTTTATTGCGGCTTCATTAGGAAAAATATTAAATTAATAATTTTAAACTTTTAAAAGGGAATTATTAATGTTTAGTTTAATTTAAAGTAATAGAAATTTTTAAAAAATACCTATGCAGTTCGTTTTACGTAGAATGGAACTTAGTCAGAGTTACTACGTTCCATTCTACGTATACGAACTGCATAGGTATTTTTTTTAAATGTTCTATTACATTAAATTAAACTAAACGATACTGTTTGTCATTTAAAAGTATAAAAATATTTATTTTAATATTTTTCCTAATGACGCCGCAATAAAATGAAAAAAGTGTGCAATAAAATTATTTTCGTTTGTCAAATGGTAAGATGCGTGATTCAGAACACAACGAAGTGTCACAGGGATCATCTTAGCTGAAAAAGAGTATAACTTACCCAATAAGCTATCGTCACTAAGGTGACCTGCAGAGCCATTCGAAGGGTTAAGATGGATAGGTATAGGCTTGCTTGGTGGAGCTAAAGAGTTTGTAAAAGGAAAAACACGATAAAATAAGAACCCCAGTCTCCTAATTTCTATTCCATAACGGAGCGAACATGTAAACTAAATATGACTGTCTGCTGTAGTAGAATTCGATTGTTTCGACTCTACTTTAAATAGAAGAGTTCATTTTGAAGCTATTATTGGCTCTACCAGTTTACCAAAATGTCAAAGTCGAGATGTGTGCATGCATTTGTGTTTCAAATGGTGTATATGTCCCTTAAAACAAATAGCTTGACTTCACTCATCTAGTTTGGCCTATTTGATCTTTACTGTTTGTACTTCTAAGCTACCCATTTTAAAGGCCTAAATAATAATTAATGTCCAAACTGTGCCCTAATACGGCCCTGGCCGCTATTTGCACTCGGCCTCAGCCGGCGATATGGAATATTCGAGAACCCGTTAGGCGCATTCCGTGGAGAGTGCATTTGGCGGGGTCCAGCCGTTTTATTACCACTTATGCAGCTACAATATTACGCTCTTCAATTCATAATTGCCCTTTAAAACTTTAATCCGGTACCTGCTCATATGTTTTTGAAGATAAGCGCAGTGGTCAGGCAGTTTCCTGAAATTTGATTCCAGAACGACTTTCGAAGTCGATTGCCAATCAGCCAAAGGTACAAATAAATCAATACCCAATGAAATCAACTTTGGCGATATCGTCTACTTTGTAGCATAACTACGACAATATGATATTGCCACAACTATGGTTTTATCCTTAGATTAATTAGGAATTGGTTCTCCTATGGGCTCGTATAGATTAGGTACTACCTACCTTTGTAAGCTAAAGTTGCTAGTTAAGTGAATAAATAATAAGAAACTATATTAGTCTTTACACGCGTTATTAGGAGTAGCAACCAATTTTTTTTTTATAATGAGCTAACAAGATGACCTCACTCCACCTGATGGTAAGCGGTAGTGAGATCCAAATATGAGATCGACATGCACAATATACCATATTGAGCCGGTCACAGCAACCGGTCGACAAAATGTCTCCCACCTGAAAAATACAATTACATACAAATGATTGGTGTAACCCAGACGAAACGTCGGGCAGTAAGTAGCTATGTATGTGCTGCTCCTAATAACGCGTGTAGACCCATAAAGACTAATATTTAGTGTAATGGAACGCGAAAGTCTAAAATCATACATAAGAAACTATATAATGTAGTCTCTTTTTATGGTAACTTAAGCGACAGAAGTCTAGTAACACTTTTGACTACACACAGTACTTGAATTCCAGGTTTATCAAGGTAAATCAACTCCGCCTTTGTACTAACCTTACTCAAATGAACATCGCTTGTCGGAGTCTCGCCAATCTCCAACGAGCCATCTTCAAAGCGGTTCAATCTGGTCGTTTATTAATTAGATCTCTCAAACACCTAAGTTTAAATATTCCAAGTCGAGATTAAGTTACTCGGTGCTTGGAAGTTGGGCGACGCAGGACACTCGGATAGTTCATGATGCTATTCAGATCTAGGAAGGCATGCTCTAGCCCACTTGCTAAATGTCAAGGCAGTAAGTGTAGGCTAAAGTTTCGTGGTAGAGACGTATACATACAAGAATAGGTATATATCCTATTTATAAATTGTTCTGATTCCGAAATCAGTTGCTTAAGCACTTGTGTTACGGATATCAGAAACAGTGGTATACACCAACATACCTTAATATATTTAAATAGCTATGCCAGCGACTTCGTCCGCGTTTTCCTCCGTTTTTTACACATTTTCATTATTTCTTTTTGCTCCTATTGATTTTATTTATAAGCGATAAATAGTCTTTCTAACACAAAAATAATTATCAATCAATTCGAACCAGTAGATCCTGAGATTAGCGCGTTCAAACAAACTCTTCAGCTTTATGATATTAGTATAGATTACACAACAAGACATGGAAAAATCACTGATGTTCTTCACTCAAATATTTGTCCCGTGTGGGAATTGAACTTCGACTCTCGGAACTGTAGCCAGGGTCACTAATCACTGTTCCACCGACCCAGTCAGAGGATACAAAGAGAGCTAGAACTAAATCTGAATAAGAAGCTAAATACTTACAACTTACTCTCATTTTAAGACGCTAGAAATATGTAGAGTTTTCTTTTTCACTGCACTTAGACGACGGTGAAGTTTAATCTTCTACCACTAACTACAGAGTTTAAAAGGTTAGCTTAATGTGCCCAGAAGGACATCGGACAAGAAAAAACTAAAATGGTTCCGGGGACATCCGACTAGAAAAAACTAAAATGGTTCCGGACATGAACTACGAAATCAGAATAAAAGGGATTATCGTCCGACCTCTTGTATGCTGTAAAAGTGCAACTAGATTATTTTTTAACTTGGTTTAATTACCCATTTCGGCTAGGTACTCGGAATAAACGAGCAGGTTCCACTTTCCGTTTTCGCTGAGCAAGTAAATGGGAAAAGGTAAATATTTACTTAAATTTTAGGAAAGCTTTACACTCTTGCACCATCGTTTCCTGCACAAATATAAAAGTGGACATTCTCCGGTAAAGTAAAAAGTATATTGCCTCAATTTTTGGCTTTTACATAGCGATGTAGAGACGGGATCTGCCAATGATTTTTGTTGGCTCAATAATTCAAGTGCAGTGCAATGGCTCATTTAGTTAACTCAAATTTGCGTCATCTCGCAGATTGCTTGAGTACCATGGCCTTTTTACAAAGGCTCACTTTTTTACTTGTGCTCGTAATGTTGCAAGCTTATTTTTTTTTTATTTATAAGGGCTTAATTTTAAAAAAATATGCCAGCCGGGACACAAATTCTATAATACATACTTTGCCATAACATCTGCTTAATGTATTATAGATATTTTTTTGAGCGAGGATATGTAAAATGAATGTTTCATCATGATCATTTAGTAACTAACATAATGGGTTTTAATTTTAACACACGATTGAGTTAACTATTCAGTTAAGAGTGGACGCAATGCACCGTTACCCATCTCTAGAGTCAAGCTTACAAACTAATAACGGCTCTAAAAACTAATATCATGGGAAAAGTTTCCAACGAAACATTATTTCGCGGATTTTTTTTCACACAGTTAATTGCGGGCGGCCGCTCTCTCGAAATTAATATGCGTTAGGTTAGGCGAGGTACTAGCTTTGAAGCAAACTTACCTAATATCTCCCTAATGAACAACTTTTGCAGGTTTTAAAAACAAAAATTTCACGTGTTACTTTTTTGGGAACATGTTAACAAAGTTTTTGTAAGTAATGCAACATACAAGTAAGTTGTTAAGATAATATGAGTCGTGATATTGTATAGAATAATACCGTCTGTAAAATGGCTGCTATGGTCGACTGACTTATTACCATTATATTGTAAAAGGTGGACTGTATGCTTATTTCTTTTGTACTTTTATAATAAACTAGTGACTCGCCTCACTTTCTCATTTCGGGGGAATTTTACATATTATAGACTTTCCTCTTGAATACCTCTATCTATTAAAAACCGCATTAAAATCCATTGCGTAGTTTTGAAGATTAAATCATACATAGGAATATAGGGATAGAGAAAGCGACTTTGTTTTTTACTATGTAGTAGATCTAATGATTTTCGTATAAATTATAAGACTCATACAAAAGCATGAGTTTGAGAGCGATTAACCGAGGAGTACGAGCAGAAAAGTATTACACAACTAGGCATAGACCAGACGAATGGTAAATTGGCTTATTGCCTGAACACTTCAGAACGCAATATCATTATAAGTTGCTACCACTTAATAAGGAGTCGGGATTTAAAGAGTTTCCAAAACGAAAGAGACGAAAGGGTACAATGTAATAATAGGAAAAATTGCAATAACCATTAGTCTCGCACCGTCTGGCAAAGAGTATTGGAGACTCGACTCCAATAGTGGATGGATTCTAATCTGTGTCTGTTTGCGAGCTGCGCAGGGAAAACAAATTAAAACGCTCACCTAACGAACTTTTGCAGTCACAATTCGGTAAAAGTGGGACATAAATGGGAATCTGACGTATCGCCGTTGGGTGGAATATGTGGACTAGGATTTGGTTTTTTTTTTGTTTTAACTATGTAGTTCTGTTTTGTTGTTTTGTTTTTGAAAAGGACATAGATGATGCAGGGCTATTGCTACGTCAAGCGATTAACATGCAACGAAAACGATATATGAAGCCCATTATTTGTTGGGTATTTATTTATTATATTTTTTCATGTGATGTACCTAATTATACTAATTTCTAGAACTTTAATATTATAATCTTATCTTAATTGAAAGGAACGGTAGTAGCTAGTTAAGACTTACCTGTTCCTTTTGATTAAGAACTAGAAGATCTTCCAGGAATATAGAATAGCAGATATTAACTGCAGTAAGAGCTTACTCAAAATGCTCATACAAAATTATATTTATGTGCTTGTGCAGACGGTATTCCCAGTAACAATATGTCCGTTGCACTAATGAAAAGTTCAATTAAGTTGCATGCAGTCTCGGTATCAATAACCATGAGCTTTTAATAAGTTTATTTATTTATTCTAAGTAGTGGGTTAATTATTTTTCTTTGCTCAATTATGATATAGAACGATAGTTCTCAGTATATTCATATCAAGTCGGCACAAAATGTTATGTTATACTCTCGTTTAATAAAACCTGAGATCATCCTAGAAGTCTAATTTAAAAAAAGAAAAATAGTTAAAATGTGTTGTAACTCTGCCGAGCTTTAACTTAAAAGGTGCCTATTTAAATGAACTATCTGAGCCTGAGAAAGAACACTTTTAATCCAACTTCAATGTAAGGGAATAATGTCTCGCGGTGAACGATCCTAGCGGACGGAAACAGATTCACGTGTAGAGAGCAATTTTTAAATATAAATTAACATTTGAAAACTAAATTCTGAGCTACTATAGTGATGTGAGCCTTCCGCTCCCCCGCCTGCCCGCCGGTCTGGTCCGGTGAAACCGTCACAGGCAACTAGATTCGTCCTTTCGAAAAAAAAGCTACATCTACATCCTTACTATTCCTTACTATTCCTTACTATTCCTTACTAATATTATAAATGCGAAAGTAACTCTGTCTGTCTGTCTGTCTGTCTGTCTGTCTGTTACTCTTTCACGCCTAAACGGCTGAACGGATTTTAATGAAATTTGGTATGGTTATAGATGATAACCTAGAAATGGTTATAAGCTATAAATATTCACGCCATCGATCTTAGGGGGGAGGCAGTAGGCAGATAACTAAATTGAGTTAGTGATTTTTAGTCGCTTTTGTTAGGACTTTTGCTCTTTGACGTCTAAACGGCTGAACGGATTTTGATGAAATTTAGTATGGTGATAGATGATGATGAAGTGATGTGAGCCTTCCGCTCCCCCGCCTGCCCGCCGGTCTGGTCCGGTGAAGCCGCCACAGGCAACCAGCGTCGTCCTTTCGAAAAAAAAAATTCCCAGCTACACCTACATCATCCATAAGTGTAAAATAGAGAAATAAGTTTCTTCACGCTGCAGCGGCACAAAATTTAAACTTTACCAATATTTTCTTGTTTGTGTAAAACGATACGCGAATATAAGTTCCGGGCGCGCAATATTTATGAATGAAGTGCGCCGATAAATCTGGGAAGTTGTCGCTGATATGCGCCGGCCGTAAACAAGTTTTGCATCAGCTATCGTTGCATTGCTTAGGAATTTTGTTATGAGATTTGCTTCTTCATATTTTTATTCCAGTAGCTTGATATTTATTCTTAGCGAACCGGTCCTTAAGTTGGAAACACGGAATCTTTTTAAGATGACTGTTGGGGTCCCTTGAAGCTTTAATTCGTGTTAAAAGCTTCTAAATCAACCCAATCAAAGTTTATTAGGAACCTGCTTTCCATATCTACCTTCCACAGAGGGATATAAACACATGGACCTATTTACTAATAGGGCTGATAGGTCATATGATAAATTTATGAAGTCTAACCTCGTATTATTTTATATTGTAAATTATGAAGCATGTTTTGCTTAGGTTAAACCGCTTACCTAAGTAACACATTAATATACGCAGGTTTTACCTGCTCTACTATAATGGGACGTGTAAATAAATGAATACACTTCATAACTGTCAGCTAAAGCTTATAACTTTAAAATTTTCAAAACGGAGATATTTGAATGCACTAAGTACGAAAGACTCAGCACTAGGTCGGTAAAAGCTTCGCGAAAGCTCCTGACTTTCACTGGTACGAACTGGTTTGCCAGCGGTCTAGACTAGAAAGGTTCCCATTGATTTGTGAGCTAACACAACTCATAAACTGATCCGAGATAACTAGAAGCAATAAACAACACGGAAATTAAATAGCATATTAAAATTTATTTAGTATAATGACTGGAGGTAATTGTAAATACAGAAATAGGTAGAGCTTATTTATAGACGGGACTGAAGCCCGCGATTTCGTTGGCGAGAATTCATTGATGAAGTAAATGGCTATCAGGATACTAAAATAATGACAAACAGGTATTGACATTTTCTGAATTCAAATTTTATTGTTACAAATAGAAAATACTCCCACGTTACTACAAAAAAATGTGCCAGTAGTGCATACATGTTACGAATTCCTTCAAAGCTTTTCAAAAGCACGAGCTTTTATTTTTCCCATGTATTGTTAGATGGAAAAATATTTCAACAACAGACGGTTCTGATTTATTGTGAATTCCTGGTGTCCAGTTGCACAGTTGATTATAAAGGGATATTTTTCAAAGCGGACATTTTTTGCAGTCTTTCAATTAATTAAGCTTTCAGTATGAAAATAATTTCCATTGGAAATGCTTGTATATTTTTATAAATCATTTATTAATCAACTTCACATTTTACTATTCAGCTGAAGTTAAGTAATATTTAATAATATTATTTTGTCATGTATCATCGCCATTTAGAACTTACCCAATTTCCCATCATTTACGTAAGGTTTAGACGTTCGCGTTCAAATACACTAAATACCTTTATTCGCCTACATGCCTAGAACTATGTTTGCTAAATCCACGCACAAAAGTAAATGAAAAAGAAAATTGGCTATAACATAAGATTCCGAGAACTGTCAACTGTTCGAATCAGTTCTGCGTAAATGACATCTCAATCGGCAATATCCGATAGCATTTAAGGTAATGGCCATCTGGATTGGCCGAGGCATCTGCGGTCCACTGCGTCTGCCTTTGAGGTTGGGCGACGCATTACCTGTAATTTATTGCTAGACTGCACGACGCATTACCTAGGTAATCGGAATCAGAGCTAGTGCTTAGCTAAACGATACTGCATGGCTCTATATCAAAGAGATAATCAGGCTTCAGACGGATCGAGTTTGGCCTGTAATCTGGACCTCATTAGTGTGAATACGAGTTATCTTGATTCTCAGAAATTCGGCGGTGGATATTTAGGCGACGGAATAATTTAGTACAACTTGGACACCTAAATGATAGCTCTTACGGTGCATCCACACCGCAGATGATTTTTGTGGAGCAACAGAACGGAACACGATAACATTGATACAACAAAAAGTAATTGGATATGAATCTAATAACTTCTTCTTGTCATGGAATGTTGGTTAGTTGTAACTTTTCGTGCCTATGTCGTCAGTAAATATTTTTCTTTCTTTCTAGAACTACTGGAAACGATGAACAAAATGAACTGTTATTTGGATGCACCGTTATAACTACGTTTGCTAAGACACGTATCTTGTACAATCAAAGATCCCCTGTAAGGAAGCTGGAGAATAAGCTGATGATTGATTTATCTAATTTCTTCTTTGATCAGTAAAGAATAAATTAGATAAATGTATGGGGTCTTCGTCTTCTTAATTGTTGTTACCACTAAATCATCAAAAGTTTCTAGCACAAATACTGGATGTGCTAGACACTTTTGATAATTTATTGGTATAACCTAAAAAACGTTTGTATCTACCCAAAGTATACAAGTGACCTCTGCGTCAGCTAAGGGACATAAGTACTTTTTAAGTCAATAGAATGCAAGTATAACCAGGAGTCCAAACCTACATTTTTCTGTAACTATCCCAAGTGAATATAGAAGTGGCGCCTTTAAAATGTATGAGCTGAACTGGTTTGGAGCGGGGTAATTAAAATTTGCATTATCTAAATTAAGTTACCCCGGCTGCCTTTGAACGAGAATAAACGATCGAGTTAGTGTCCACTCGATTAATTGTATGGTGAAATTAACAATTCGGTTATTTAATCAAGCGATCGTTCTGGCTCATTAATCTGTGTTATGGCTCGCTATCGGTATTAATGATTATTTGCCATGTTTAATTATCCACTAGACATGGGGCAAGCTATTTGATTAAAATGTCGTTACGAATGTCAACAAATAATAGGTTAGTCGGATCAGATGTCTATGACAGTTCATCTTGCGACTAACTTAATAAATAGGTAGAACCTACACTGTCGTTAAAAAATAAATATCTGGGACGTTGGGGTCGTTAAAAATTAAATCAGATCATTCCCACTAGCTCTAAATTTGTGTGAGTTTTTCTGTAATGAAATTACTCTGCCCGGAGTTAGGAAGCTGGCGGTTGAACGCCCGTGCCTCGGAAAGAACGTTAAGCCGGTGGTCCTGCGCCCGATTTCTCATCGGTCATGTCAGATTGCCGTCACTCCAAACTATGAGAGTAAGAGAATAGAGAGTGCACTTGTGTTTGCGCGTAAATTTGTGACGCCATGGGGTCGAAATCGGTCAGACACCTTATTATTACCATCCAGTTTCACTGCCATGTCATCTAAATGTACTGCAGTAGAACTGAGAAGGAAACCTATTGGGAATGTCCCGTTAAATCGGAAGCTTTTAAAGCTTACCAATGATTTTGACATGTGTCTTGTGTAGTATTAAAAAAGACATAAAAAATTGTAAACAAAAAAAAAAACCGCCTTCAAAAACCCGACTCACTAAAAATTACAAAATAATATAATACGAACATTTATCTGGGTATGAATTTGATATGTTGTTGAAGGCGGTGCCGTTTATATTTCATGCAGTTTTCCTCAAAAATTTAATTGGCACCGCCTTCAACAACATATCAAATTCATACCCAGATTAATGTTCGTATTATATTATTTTGTAATTTTTAGTGAGTCGGGTTTTTGAAGGCGGTTTTTTTTTTGTTTACAATTTTTTTCATCCTTTTTAGTGTTAAATTTTTTACACCCTATTAGTTCAGCTCACCTATAATTCTGCTGATATTATAACTAGTAGTATCAATATGTACACAGATTTGAAAGAATTATCCCTTTACTCCCAACTATTAAGGAGTTGACCTTCCATCATCAGCTCAGCATCATAACATTATGATTGCCAGAAGCAAATGCCAATATAACTTCAGAAAATATGTAAAACGCGGTACATGTGCCTATAAAATTTGAGGGTTGCCCTCGATTACTCCTGGATTCCATCATCAGATCCTAGACTGGTCAACCTAATAGTTTAGCTCACCTGTAATGCTACTGATATTATAACTAGTTAGTCTCAATATGTATACAGTATTGAAATAATTATTCTTTCACTCATAACTACTAAGGAGTTGACCTTCCATCATCAGCTCAGCATCATAAGATTATGATTGCCAGAAGCAAATGCCAATATGACTTCAGATAATATGCAAAACGCGGTACATGTCCCTATAAAATTTGAAGGTTGCCCTCGATTTCTCCTGGATCCCATCATCAGATCCAAGACTGGTGAAAATGGGACCACCTCGGAAGTGAACTCTATCTAACAAAAAAAAATTTTTTAAATCCGTCTATAATTGACGGAAATATTGGTGAACATACATAAAAAAAAAAAAAAAAAAATTATACATACAGACGAATTGAGAACCTCCTCCTTTTTTTGAAGTCGGTTAAAAATACTACAATTTGCGGGAACACTACACATTTGAACAACAAATTTTACGTTTCGACGTTTCTAGCAGTCTTCCCCTTGACCACGAGCGCTGTAAAGTGACCGGATCTAAAAAATATGTTTAAAATTAGTTTTATTTCAAATGTGTCTTGTGGACATAATTACTGACAAAATGGAAAAGGTTCTAAATTTGTCTGTAAGTTTTTTTTTATATTTGTCCATCATTTTCTGTGTTTATTACGGACGTATTAAAATAGTGTGTATTGTAAATAATTTTTGGCATAAGTATGGAATAAAATATTCATATTCAAATAAAAGATGATCAAATAGACTTTTCATACATCGTGAGCAACCATGAACTTAACTCATTATGTGCTCTCAATGGCTTATTGTCCGTTGAGATTCATCACCGCGAGTGGGTGTAGGTAATACCAATCGTCGAAACACTAATTATTTTGACGTCAGCAACTAATCAATCTTCGATTGCCAATCTTTTCATAGGGTTTTTTTGATAGCTATAATGTAGATTGTAGAGTGCGATAAACTTTGTTAATTATACTAAATATTAGTCTTTATGGGTCTACAGGCGTTATTAAGAGTAGCAAATACATAGCTACTTACTACCCGACGTTTCGACTGGGTTACACCAATCGTGGTCGCGAGCGAAGTGATTTGTTAATTATTTAAGTAAACCCTTTTTATATATTTCTTATTAAACCTACTGTTGGGTCAGTCATACCATGATTTTGAATATATATCTCAACTCATGCTGTTGAAGGCAGGCAATGTTCTTAGTAATAAAGAAGTTACGACCGTAGAACACAAATAAAAAATTAGATGTACAGTATTAACATGAGTCCCATGCTTAGTAAATATCTCCTTGAAGGTATTATAGGACCTTGCCTGTTTTAGGCGATACAGGCAATGCGTTAACAAGAAATATTTATTCTAACAGTTCCAAGAATTGTTCAATATAATTATGTACTTGATCCAAGTGTTTAACACTAGCAAAAACCTGACAAGGCTGAAGTGTACACATATCCTTTGTCAGTTTTTATGTATATTCGTCATGTGTGCGGGGGATTTCAACTTTTTGATGAAATGATCTTTGTGGGCGCGATTCAAATATGTTTTAACTGCTGCCTTTGATTTGTATGATGTCATTTTCGTGGCCCGTGTAGGCGGTATGTGATAGCTTACATAACTTGTTTGCGTTCAGGGTATTATTGTCGAGCCCTTACATCGAGGGAGCTATTATGACATTTCGTTTATAGCATATGACACAAAATGTCAACTATTAACGGACGTGTGTTGGACGGAGATTGACCTTGTACGGATGCTTCTATAAGTAAATCGAAATGTCGTTGACGTTTCTTAAATAAAGATGATAAAACTAGGTGATCATACACAATATTTATGTGATGAACATCGGTGTTTGTACCGTGACTTGTTCCTATGTTATTTACATATTGAAGTATTTATGTATTGTGGTACTTGTCAGTGTCGGTAAATCTTTTTTTTTTCCTTTCTTTATAACTACAAGTAAACGAATCCAACATTAAAAGCAAAGCGTTCCGAGAGGCCGCAATAGATCTGCGCGCGCGCAAACCAGTTCCATATTGTAATGAGCCGGTAACGGGCCGCAGGCATTTGGGGAATTCAAAGGATATCGCGGTTGCTGCCGATTGGGGGCCACGGTCACGATAAAAACTTTGTTAAGTAAAAACTTTTTTCAATCACCTGAGTGAATCAGAAAGAAGAGTGTTAAAACTTTTTTAACATATTTGCAACAAAAACTATTCCAATCTCTAAGTAGCTACTATGCTAATCCTAATGTCACGTTAGGAGAAAATGTACGCAAATTAAAATACTACTTTGTATTAATTGTCAAGCAAATACCTTAAATTGAGTCTTGGACATACCAATACGAGTAAGTTAGGTGTCAAGTATCACAGTTCAATATCAATAATGGCCTTTGACATTGGCAATAACATTTGTTATTAGGAGTATAGTAATATTTTAGGTCAAGAATGTTTAGTAATGCGTAGTTAAAAATAGTTATATTATTCAATGGTGGGTTTAGTATATTTTTAATATATCTATATTTAACTACTCGCTTCGCTTCGGGTGAAGGTAAGTTCTCTAATGTAACCCCACGAGAGACGAGATCAGCTGCTTGCAGCTTCCTCTTAAATCCCTCTATCTATTAAAAAACCGTATCAAAATTTAAGCATACATAGGGACAAACAGATGCGGGAAGTGACTTTGCTTTATACTGTGTAGTGAAGTCTTAAAGGCTTCGGGCCAGACCCTAGACCCTGATGTCATTTGGTAGCCAATAGCCACACTGCTTGAGATTCCTCCGAGTACTCCAGTGACAATGCCTGAAACTGAGACCACTTCCAAAGTTACTGCACCAGGTCGAGTCGTGTCATGAATATTGTTATGTTTCGAGCTATTGCTATGCTAATGATGACATTGTATTAGTGCACAGTCTAGTGGGCGGAATAGACTGCGGTAGTGACAGAGTCGCTACGTCAGCAAGTGTGACTAATTTTGTAGATGGGTACTTTGAATGTCGATATTTTAATACACACTACTAGTGAATAAATTTTTAAAAATATGTATTTTTAGGTACATGCGTTGTATGTCGACGTGTATATGTTATCCTGCTCTCATACTGCTCTACTAGTATATAAATTTAAAACTATCTGTCGCATGAAAACAAAATGTACCTACTTCTGAAAAATTGTGATATTAAATTAATACCTCACAAAATCATACACACATACTACATACATACCTACATAATTCTGATTCGGTGAGAAGTAGCTTAATAACTTGTGATACAAATAGCCGTAGCAATTTGCCATACCAAAATATACCTACTATAGATAAATAACACGTCCAAACACAAGTCAGTGACCATATTCATTAAGGATATGTAGTATATGTGCATGTATCCCGTAAGTCCTAGATACGAGTATATGTGACGTGAGATTCGTGTAAGTGCCGTACATCGTTTTCTAGGTCGTTTCACAGGGTACCTAATCCTCAACTCGGCTCAAAGGCAGTGCCTACTCCATGTATCGGTCGTGCTCATGCGGTTGGGTACAAGTGGCGATGTGAGGTGTAATCCCGAATTACTGGAACGGTTACGAGGTTAGGAGTTTGATGTCATGCACTGACCTGAAATTTTCCTAAAAATATTTTTTTACTTTATTTATTTATTTATTCATTTATTTATATGTTTATTCAAAATCCACAGCTCTTAAATAAACATTACAGATAATCTTCTAAATCACAAAGCAAATAACGGATTTTATATACATAGTTTTAAGTTATATTACGCTATTACAATCAGAGAAGGTGAAAAGTGCAGAATATAAAACTGAAAATGTCCGGAATATTTACCAGGTCGTTGGAGATACGTAGCTACGAGTATATCATCAAAAATAGCCTCCCTGCCCTCCTTGATGAGCTTTTTAAACATTTAAAAGTAGGTACAGTCGCTAATATTAGTCTTTATGGGTCTAAACGCGATATTAGGAGTAGCAAATTACATAGCTACTTACTGCCCGGCGTTTCGACTGGGTTAGGTACAGTCGCATTCCCCATATCCGCCTTCAGTACTCACGCTTCGGAGGTCTCTCATTGTTGTCAGCTCTTTGGAAAAATATTCCTTTTGGGAGGTTCCGCATGACATCCTTGCGTTGCCTTCAACGGTACATAATGTCTTAAGGTTTCGGCGTCCGCAGCGGAAAAATTTTATATTTTTAAAATTGTATACAAGTGATCTCTGCCTACCCCTCTGGGAAAAAGGCGTGATTTTATGTATACAAGTGCTGCCAGCAGACATAACATCGCACATTAACATATTTTACAAGTATTTTTGAGATGATGCAATTACAACTAACACTTTTGAACTAGACTACTATCTTATCATCATCATCATTGCATTCGTGGCAACGGTTTGTGGCTACTTGTGCCTAAATACCAAATTTAAATTTAGTTACATGACCATTGGTCAATACAATATAACACCCAAGAGTTCGTCGTAACGTGGAAAGTATTTTAACTAAATATAAGACTACAGAAGTTTTTGTTTACAGAAAGTGGAAGTTCACTGGAACTGCGTGTGCTATATTATTTATTATGAATGTAGGGCACCAAATAATAAATAGAACACTCAAACACTTCACTCAATGCGGTGATAGCACACCATCCAATCGCCACCTCATAAGCCGTAAAGATTATGCCCACTTGTAACGTCAGAGCTATAGATACGGCACTCGACATTCGTAATAATTGCAATCCTTTAGCGGGCGATAACATGTCGCGGTGTGACGTCATCTGCGCAGACGCTGACCAAGATTAACCGACGACTCACAAGGATGGAGGGGGGGTAAAGTTTATCGATTAAAAAATAAGTTAACAGAAAAAAAACAACGATAAAAATATTTAAATAAAATGAGGTAGATAACAATGCGAATTGTGATAAAGGTTTTTTAAATATGTTTTTTTTATAAAAGGCTAACAAGATGACCTCACTCCACCTGATGGTAAGCGGTAGTGAGATCCAAATATGAGGTCGACAGGCACAATAGATCGTATCGAGCCTGTCGCACTCACCCTGAAGGCCTGCTTAAACGCCGTTTCACGCCCCGCCTGAAGAGCCCGGTTGTATGTATCAATAATTGTTTAAATTTTGAGTTTGGTATTAATTAGTTGCTGGCACTCAAGACACTTCAATTTGGAAATAAAAGCTTGTCAAACGTGCCCGTGCTCATTTTAGATTACATCGATGACTTTGACTTTCCAAAATAAAAATCAGACATTAACCTTTTCAATACCATAAAAAAAGCAATACACATCAAATTGTCAAGAAATATTATCTTATCGATATGTCACATCCCTGTCCTAACTAAATATAGAGTGTAAACATCTTAAGTGAATCATGGGCGGTTCAGCTGTAATAAGCAAACAGTTACTGGCCATGAACACTTTTGGCTATCTTCATGGAGTTACATTAAAACTTATCAATTAAGTGTATAAGGAATGATGGTGTAATAAGATAAACGAATGGTAAACTTCTAAGTTTGTTAACTTCTAATTCTTACAGACTTTTTTCTAGTTTCGATAAAGTTTAATGCTGTAAACGATTTGACGCTGACCGAAATGAGGATAGAATGTTTTGTAAAATTTAAATTAGTACACACAATAAGATTGGTCTTATTTTAAGGGTTTTTTTTCTAAACCAATCTTGGTCTTTCGAATTTTATATAATTTTGAGTAGTTTACGAAACGAGTATCTTTATCATTGTTTGTTTATCGTGTTTTATCTAAGTGGCATTATGTATCACAGGTGCATTTACGTTATCATTATAAGGTACCTATATTTAGATTTAAAGCCTTTTAACCGATTTCAAAAAGGAGGCGGTTTCTCAATTTTTCCATCAAGTTTTTTATATACTCCAAAGTAAAATAATTAAATTATTGATGTAATAATACACCTTAAATATCACTTGTTCATTACTTTTGAAAACGGGCCTTGCAGTAATTATTTAAATTTTAAATTACACGATCTATTTAATATCCTTTTTAAAAGTTGGCTATGTTTTTTTAATACTCGTTAATGTACTAGTTTCAATTAGTGATACCTACTTAATGAACACGTATTATTATTATAAAACCAGACATGGTTTGAGACAATTGAATTTCTACTATTACAAGTGAGATCTAACTACTTTAAATAGCTGAATAATTGATATTGTCTGATCATATAATCATAATAACTGAATAATACTCGTATATGCTTAGGTTATTCCTTAAATATGAATCAAGAAAGTGTAAAAAAAAATTTATTTTAATGGTTTCTTCAATTGGTCCAAATCGTATTTATATCACAAATAAAAAAATACAATAATACATTATTTATTTTATTTTTTTTATAATTTTACTAAGTATGACGTTTGCTAGTTAATGATATTGAAGACGTTGACATTATTTAATTAAACATAGCTGGTCATACAGTTTAAAAAAAAATAACATCGATGTGATATTGACCTTTTTACCCGACTACGGCAAAGCAAAAGGAGGGTTATGATTTTGACAGGCTATGTATGTATGTATGTATGTATGTATGTATGTATGTATGTATGTTTGTATGTATGTATGTATGTTCATCTGTTTCCACATAACTTCTAAATTGCTTGTCAGAATTCGACAAATGACATATCATTAGAAGCGTCTTAATTGTCCGCTGGTTATAGGCTATATAGGGTTTCACAAAATCTAATGTGGCGCCCACTAGCGGACAAAACATACAGAGTAAAAAAATAAAGTTAAGATAAATACGCCGTGTTTGGTATCATTGGAAAGCGCTTTACTTGTACATTTTAAATATATATATATTACTAGCATTTGCATGTGACTTTACGTATATTCATGGACTGATTGCATATAGTTCACATCTTTTCGTTCATAGCTTCTTTACTACTTACTAACACCAAAACAGTACAAATAATAAAGTTAAAAACTAAAACCCAACTACGACAAAAAACGACGCTGAAAAAGTATAAAACAAGACTTTTAGAACATACAATACTATTTTGAAGTATGCAATATTTACTATGTAGAGATAAGTTTTCATGTTTGGAAAGGCGTAGTCACACGTTCCATACACAAGTACCTACCTACCGTAGCACTTTGACAACGTGTGACTGCGGTTTTCCAAACATGAAAACTTATCTCTACATAGTAAATATTGCATACTTCAAAATAGTATTGTATGTTCTAAAAGTCTTGTTTTATACTTTTTCAGCGTCGTTTTTTGTCGTAGTTGGGTTTTAGTTTTTATTTGTAAAATCTATAAATAATATCACTATGAACAAGTTAATCAATGCGAAATTAAGTGATCATTATTTTTCACTTAATCTAGAAGCAAGTGAGTACACAAGTTGTTTAATGTTTTGTGATTAGCGTTTGCACAATCGTCGGTAGAGTCGGAATGCCAATATTTAAACAACAACAGTCAGCCGTGTTACGGTGAAAGTTGACTCTACTTGAAGCTAAGCTGTTTCAAGTTTAAACGCAGCACATTTTACACAGCATTCACCTTTGAGAAGCCTTATTTGGTCGGATTCGATTACATTGGATTGAAGTTAAATGTAGAGTCATTATGTTTTTTTTTTCACGTATATCGAAAATTGTAGGTCATAGTAAAAACTTTGAATATTTATATTTTATTTTACTAAGAAAGAAATTTAGGTTTCTTGTTCTTAGATAATTTATCGTTTATTATCTTAGCCTAACAAAAATAACTTTTAAACACATAAAATAAAGCCTCAAACTTTGTAGCGTAAACAAAAAAAACATAGAGTCGGTCTATCAAAAAACGTAGATCCCACCGATCCGAGGTCCCGTCTCGAAATAGATTACCGCAAAAAAGGTCCGTATCAGATTCGTCTCCGGCGTGCATTCAAAACATAACCTCCAAATGGTAGTCCATTGTCCGGCGTAAAAAATGCAGCCACGCAGCTCGCGCCCGGCAGTCGCGACACCGGCGCGGGACCCGCCTCGCGTCTGCACGCGCCGCAAGTTCCCGCGACTTATCTACGGCCACGGCATGAATCACCCCTCGGAATAAGTGCACAAAACAAATGCAAGCCACTCCACCTATCGCCACCAGTGAACTTGTGACAGTGTACAGTTCCCCGAGTGTCAATTGTTTTGTTACGATGAACGGCACGCCGGCAAGGAGGCCTAAGAGCGCCTTCTCCGAAACGGTAACCTTTTTATTAGTTAAACTTTACAAACTAATATTATTTGAGTTGTGTTGAGTGGAACGGAACGGAATATTTTATTAATTAGCGGTACCTAGTAAGTTTTAACTTGTTTAAAACTTTTGTCTTCTTTTGACAACTATCACTTTAAGGTGTTGTTGTTTATTATTATATCTTTTTATTACATATTTAAGTCCACGAATGTTTATACAACTTACACTGACTAAAGCCCGTCTGACATGTTTTTAAAAGTTATAACCTACTATTTTAAAACATATCACATTTACCAAAATTACGTGAAGTTTTTAAATACAGGTCAGTGCGGGAGTAATGTTTGTTAAACATGTTATATTAAACATGAAACGAAGTTTTAAGTTAAAGTCAGCGTAAGCGAGACAGGCCTCTACATCAGAGGAGTGAGCGCGAACGGGAATTTCTAAATAGAGAGTGGATTGGTCTGGCCGCGCAAATGGTTTTGCTCGCTTGCATCTCTACTGTATGTAGGTTATAAATTGACCAATCATAGTGTCGTTTGATTAATGTTCCGAACAGTCGGCCACTTTAGAATGTTTGTTTATACGCTCTACATTAACGTAGAGGTCAAGTTTGTTATACTTTGTAGAGTCAAACCTCTCAAATATCTAAATGTCTTTTTAATCTGTCTTGAGGTTAAATTTGAACAATGAAAACATTGCTCTTGACATAATAAACAAAATTAAAATGATGTTGAAGTAAAAATACTTGACAACTAGTTGAATACGACTCTACCTCGAGACGTTTGTGTTTATGTGAAATTTTCTACACAACATAACTTTGTATTAGTATTTACTAAAGACAACTAATTATTAAACAAACTTAGTCGTTTGATAACGCTTTAATAAACATCACTTTACCGACTCTACGTTAACACAATCAAAGAACGACTTATAATCGTTTTTTTGTTTGGACAGATTTTATTTGGTATTTGATTAATAATACAAACCTTAATTGGTTTTGACTTTTTTTGGATTTCACACTAATACTAATAATGAACAAAGATTATCAAATTTCATATCCGTAAACAGGTTAAATTGATCATAAACTTGAATTTGAAAAGTTCAATAGCATAACCAATTATCGCATACTTGTGTCTGGGCGATCGCCTACCAATCTCGGGAGATAAAAAAGTTAGGCTAGCAACGAAAGAATTCTAATCGGTAAGAATCGGTATGGAATCAGCTGAGCGTGACACAAACTACACTTCCACAGAAATTTTGTGGAACGACGCGCCTCATTATAGTGTGGAAATTGACATCACGATGTTTTTAATGGAAAATTTATAGATCGCATTTAAGAAGCTGAGAGAATCCAACCACCGGTTGAATAGTCACAACCGAAATAAAATACAATTAACACAATAAATCAGATAAACGGTGCTATCTTATTTATAACTCGTAGTTACTTACACTCCACAAGCAAAATATTTTAATAGACGTATCTGATAACAGCATAGTTATTTTGGCTTTGACAAGTAGCATTATACAATTCTCTAATACGTTTAAGAAGGTATATGTATCCAAAATGGTACAAGAACTATAACTTCCATAAAGTAAATTCTATAAACTTGCCTAAGCGTTCCATTAAATGTTTAGGTATGAAAAAAACGATATGATTTTGGTCCCGGAAGAGAATCGAACCTCAAATAGGCATGGACGTTATCACTGGGCACTTAAGTACCTACTATGAAGCTACTAATACATTCATTTATTTCGTTGACTCGTTGCCAAACAACTCATCATCTTCGCGCTATCATAAATGGAGTGACACTATTTTATTGGGTATCTCATTAGAATTGATTGGTTATTGTCATTCCAAAGCAGGCATCGACTGACGTATGATATGATGACACCTGTATATTTAGGCTGAAGAATGCATAATAATGTTTATATGTTATTTACAAAATAAGGAAAATA
Source organism: Maruca vitrata (assembly GCA_039566165.1). Classification (NCBI taxonomy): domain Eukaryota; kingdom Metazoa; phylum Arthropoda; class Insecta; order Lepidoptera; family Crambidae; genus Maruca; species Maruca vitrata. The sequence continues at coordinate 2,521,344 of CM076917.1, forward strand.
TCATTAAATCTCTGTGTGACTCAGGGCATTAGACAAAGTGGTCAATTCATTTCAGTCATTCGTGGCTAAACCTGCTAATTACTTTACCAAATTCGGCATTTCGATTTGATTTTCTAACTTATACTATTTAAAAAAATATATGATAAAACTGTCTTTGATAATGGATAAGTATACTTATTTTAGTTTAGTAGTAGTTAGTTAGTTTCGTTTTTACCTAGTCGATTTTTACGAAAATAGAATGAATTGCAGACATATATTTTAATTTTGTGTTACATTAGCCTTTATTTTTAAATACGGGCAATGCCCATTACCTTCTTGATGGGTTTCATCAGTATGAATACATCTACATTCTACAAGGTCGCGAGGGCAAAGACCTTAGCCGCACTTTTTATAAGTTTTATGACTAGGAAAACAACGCCAAATACTATTTTATTATTTAAAGCACTGGTAGCCAAAATAATAATAGTCATTTGCGATCGATAGAGGAAGGCCGTTTCTAGGTATTAAAGCAGGTTTGTGAAGTCATCTTTTGTAAGTGAAATGCTTGTGAAACACGTCACCTATACTCACTGCCACTCAAATGAATGAAACATGAGTAATCAGGAACATTCACTGTCTCATTGTACTTACTTTGATTTGTTAATTATATGTTTATAATCTACAACTTACAAAGACCTGAACTCCCTCCGTTTGGAGTAATTTATCGCGTAAAACACTATTCGCTTATAGCGAAGTCTTTTAAAAATACTGTTCATGCTTTTTCAGACTTTGTCTTTGTACAAAATCTCGATTAAATCGGTCTAGTTATAAGCTATTTTTAACATAATTAACACAAATCGTTCCTCTTTATAACTGTACTATCTACACAAGACGAAACTATTCATTACTACGCGTGTAAATTAAAAAAAAATAGGTATAGGCTCGAGTAGGTATATGCCAATCACCTTATCCATGGCTAAGTACTCACTAAAGTTCGGTCTCAAAATCAAACATGGCCGAAGCTTCAAAACATCTGAGTCACACCTGCCCAGGCCTTGGCTCGGGGAGACACGCTCCACGGGTTTTGTTATACTTTTTATCAATGCACCTTCGTAGGCAACATTAACATAAATATGTAATTGGATTGATCCTTGACTCGGGGTGGGGTTGACTGACGGATGCGTTTAAGGCTTGCCGTCTACAGGTCGGTATTGTTAGCGGGCGTATAGCATCAAACGTATCGTAGTTTTATTTTCATAGAGATTCATACAAGACCGTCCACCCACATCTCAGTAAAGAAGTTACTTATAAGTTGAAAAAACATTAGCTGCATCATTAATTCACATTTACACCTGCCCTCGCCTTTCTTCCTTATAAGAATAAATATTTTCTATGTTTCAATGTACAGGCTATTAAAATAAAATGTAAAATTCAAATCCATATAAAATAATACCTACAACACTATGAATGAAAGCAAGTGAAAATTCTAAGTTTTATTATTCCTTAATGTAAGTTTATCCATAATTGCATTCAGAATACCGAAAGTCAAAGATCTATTATGCTGGAAACAATATGTTATCACACAATTGACCGAACATTGGCATGCAAAATCTACTATTTAGGTTACTCTATTCCTCGTAGTACATTGACAAACATACCAAAAGTTCGAAAGTAAAGATGCATTTGTAAAGACGGTCAAGCAGTTTGTGTAACTTTAGGTTCGAAACACAATTGCAATGGTACATAAGGAACGATACACAAGAATTAGTAAGCGAAATTGGGCAGGGGAACATAATACATGTGGAAATGCATCAGTTCTAGGGAAAAACTAAGCCGTTCGGCACCAAAGGCCACTTAGACGTTGTCTACGAATTGAAATATTTTCCTTTATCAAAATTGAATATGGAACTCAACTAGGCCTTATGCCTCAAAATTGTATCGCGTTTAAATTTAAAGAAAGCGTTAACACTTACTTTAATCCAACACTCGTTTAAGAAGCAGAAAAATCGGTCTTTGAATCGGTTTCAGTTCAAACATTGGTCCAGTGTCAAGCCGGATTCTTATTAGTTCAGAATCCAGGTTAGACATTGTACCATCGAGTTCGGATTCATATCAGTTAAGAGTCCAGGATTAGACAGTGTGTCCACTATCTAACCAGTCTTACAGTACAATTTAGGTCCATACCCCGAACATTCAAATCATACGGGTAAGTATTAACTAAAACATCTGTCTTTTTAAGTTGTTAAAATACTGCCGAACCAACTGTACTGAATGAACTGCATATGAAGGTATGTAATATGTATTATAGATAGCCCTTAACCTCAACATACCTCGTATAGCTGCGACGGCGATGGCAAAACACGAACGAATAAATATTACAAGTCTGTCTATGGTGACCATAAATTTGGCTATCATGGAATTGATGCCATTTAACTAATGTTCGAAAAAGTTCTTTAGCTTGACCACCCGACTAACAATCATAAGCAAAACACATACTTCTATTTATAGGACTCAATGTACCTTTTACACAAATGAGACATTTACCGGTACACAACTGCTTAAGCTACTTACCACGGGATCAGGTCGATGTATGTGAAGTTGTGTAATATTTATTTATTTATTTCGTCAATTCCATAATCAATTAGTTTTTCATTGAAATTTCCACCATGTTAAGAACATGTTTTCGTTCCGCGACTTCGTCCGCGTGGAAACCCAATTCCCGCGAGAACTCCGGGATATTAAGTAGCCTATGTGTTATTCTGGGTCTTCAGCTACCTGCACACTAAATTTCATCGTTATCGGTTCAGTAGTAAATAATACTAGTGGGTGGATGTTTGTTACTTTTCCAAGCAAATGCTTGAAAATGTAACAAGCATCCACCCACACATACAAACTTTCACGTTTATAAATTAGTAGGATGGGTTTTTTATCAATCAGATTTTATAAAAACTTTTGTCTAATACTCGTACGAACGCATGGCTACCGTACTCAAAGGTTTTGCGAAGTCAAAGTTGCTAATGGAGGGCTGCCCACGCGTGCATAATACAATCAGCGGTGATCGAAGCGCTGCGTATCGCTTCCGATGCCGTATACAGACCAACATGTTGGACCTTTAAACTGTCATGGTTACACACATTAAAAGTTTTCTCCAACATGTTGGAAACTCAAATGGCGTTTTGGAAACTTTTTGGAAAACAAACAGGAAACGTCCAAAAGTTATTTATGTTTGATTACTACATTTTATAGTCTGTTAATTATTGTTATTTATGAAGTAAATACCGGAATAGTTTTGAGCCTCAGAAAAATAAGGTTATAAGACTAACGTATCCTGGTGAAGTCGGGTAAAAAGACATTCAAAAAAGGTTAATCAATTGCAGTCAAAGTGCAGGAGGGAGATGCATGCCTCTTACATTTCTATTATTCTTTGCATTTTAAAGCTAACTCTAAGTATTTTGACCTCGGGGACAAACCAATTATTTATTAGAAAAATTGTACAAGCTTCATTGGAATTAAATTACCGTTGCATTAGTTATATGCAAATGGCATAATAAATGGCCTGAAAAGGGGATATTTCACTGTCAATTAGAATAAAGTATCAAGTCTCTTTTTAAACGAATTTGTAGGAATAAAACTGCTAATAAGACACACTACGTGTCTGAAAATGGCGAAAATAAAATGTCCTGCCCCATGTGACGTTTTTTTTCTCATTGCGTAGACTAATTATTAAAAAAATTAAAAGCCAGTTAAATGCGAGTCGAATACGCGCGTTCCCAAGAAAATTATTAATTTTGATAGAACAACGCACATTTTTTATGAACGGACAGGCCAAATGTCGTGAAATGCATATTTTAAAGGCACATTTTTTTCAACTCCGTAAATCTACAGAGTAATAAATATACAATAAATGCTTGAATCCAGAACCTTTCGCATGAAACCGTCATTGTAGAGCTACTAAAGCTTAGTCTATTCTTGTGTTGTCCTAAATAAATGTTTATCCTTTCTTTTACCGCTTGCAACTCGCATAACTCATTCATAAGGCACTACTCGTATTCCCAGCCTTACGTACTATTGTGTTAAACATATTCTCCGTAATCATAGTGTTACTAGACCTGGCATTGACTATTTATTAGCTTTTCAAGAACCACTGTAGTATTCAGTATAAATAGAATTGCGAAATGCGAATCCTTGCCTATTCCATTTCTATTTTTGGAACGGAAGGCAGTAAAGGAGATTCTCTAAGCTTCTATGTTAACTTGATTAAAGCACACATGGGTGTTTTTCATTAGATTACCTAATCAAGTTTTCTTTTAGATTGTAGTAAAGTAGTAGTGATTTTTTTATTATATAAAAAAGCATTTTGAGTTTAAAAAAAGGCTAACCAGTTTTATAAATAAAATCGGTTGCCATTCCAAAGCCTGAATCGATCTAAAAAATGTTTAGTTTAAATTCGCCGTTCGGTTTTCTATTTGTGCTTCGAGCTTTTGGATTGGTAAAAGTGTGGATGGGAAAAAATACAACATGGGACGGTACGAGCTTAAAACATAAATAAAGTTTAGCATTTCTATAGGCACGTAGGTAGTTCTTAAAATTAAATAATGAAAATATCACACAATATCACAATTAATTGTACAGATTCCGAAGTAAATTGCTAAAGAACTTGTGTTACGGTTATTCTTATTTGTAATTCTGAACACACACTTTACAAAACCAGACCATTTACACAATTTAAGAAATTATGTACAAATATTAGTGAGAGCTCGGACCGTCGGGTCTCTAAATAGTATCTTTAGAATGACAATACACGCGAGTTTAATCCGTAAAATTAGTTTTATTTCATTTGTGTGTGTAGTGTTCGCACAAATAATAGACAATACTATTTAAGAAATAACTTAAACTCGATCTAACCTATCTTGATTAGTCTCCGTATAAGACCAAATTTTCACGTACACATCTTGAAGTGGTATTGTAATGTCGTGTGGAACAATACTCACAAACTCCTTATTGTGTTCACTCCCTACTCGTACAAACTCCCGCCCTTGACTTCATTCATCTAATTTCCACGCTACAAGTGGTGTCCAGGCCACGTTTCCTGGCTAAATTAGATAAGGGACAACAAGTTATACAAAGGTGTTTAGTGTATAGTAACACTGACGTTATTTAGGGTAAGGTTGCATCGGACCTTTTTGTTCTTGCTGCAAATTGGCACGTTGAAGTTTAACTTCATTTAGTTTATATCCTTAATGCACACACCCTTACTGTTGTCCCTTAATACGTTTCAGTACATGTGTAGATGTAGAGTTTTCAACATTCTTCATAAATATTTTTAAATAAGCTGTCATTTAATTATTTTTTCAGTAATCGGCCGATACTACAACATTTAAATGAATATTTTCTAGAAATGAGTAAATAAAGTAGCTTTGTTAGTCACAGTGTCGGCTTAAAATACGTATGACCATTTTTAAAGCTGACCTTGTCTCGTTTACGAGATAAACTGGTTTCAATAAATCAAGTTAATAGTTTCAATAAAGCACCAAAACCAGTCAAATAGTCATTACGTCATTTGAACTTTTGGTGATTGTAAAAATACTCGTGTATGTTAGTCGCCGAGAAACTATTTTCATTAAAATGTCCTGCACTATCACAGAAAATTTTAGGCGAAATTTTTATTGGATTTAAAACGGGTAGCTTTGAACTTTAAGCGTACGATAGGCATTTTTTTATTTTTTATTATAGATAGTCTGCTGGTATCTTTTCCGACTGCCAGAAGATAATTGCACAATTTTGTGCGCAATTCAGGTGCACTCTCTGTTAAGGAATAAGAATGACTTTCAACTGGTAGGGCATTCAACAGAAGTCAGGCGCAGACTAAATGCTTCACTTCTATTCTCTTTATCTGATAACTTCGTTTTCTACATTGTAAACTGAAAAAGTGACCTATAAGATTTTGGTCCTGTACAGGAATATTTACTCACTCTTCCCGGGGCATAGTGTAATCGTCGTTTTAGTAGACGAAAGCAGCGAACATCTCATACATTTCTAAAGAAGTCGAAGTGAAGAAAAAGAAGAAGTGAAGCATTATCTTATCGTTATCCGCAAGAGTTTAAAAAATGTTAACAAATCGCGTAACACGAATAGTATGCGAAGAAACTTCAGCCTGTGTACGATACATTATGACCAGGAAGTCATACCGTTATCCAACTACCCAATTATATGCTGACTGTGAAGTTCTCTCTGTGAGGCGGCTCTATGTGCTTCATTCAATGTTACGCAAACACTCTATGCTCCCTCTGGAAAACTCTACTGTCACAAATTACCGGACCCGGCGAAACAATCACAAAGTCTGCGCCACCGTGACTCACAAAACTGCTTTTGCAGGTAGACAGTTCTATGTGCGTAGCTCGTTTTTGTACAACAAAATAAACAAAATACTGGATATACACAACTACCCATTGCGACAACTTAAGCTATCTGTCAAAAACTGGTTGCTTAAACAGAATTATTGCGAAACGGAAGACTTACTTAGGATATCATGTTGATACACACACACGCACACACACACACACACGCACATACACACACACACACACACACACACACACACAAACACACACACACACCCACAATCACACACACACACATTCACTCACACATATTATTTACACAGTATCAAATATTAAATTAAATTATATCAGTATAAATTAAATTAGAATATTTTATAAATTAAATTGAATTAAATTAAGTTAAATTAAATTAATATTGTATTGTACTCTTAAGTGTTTGGCAATGTATACCGTTCATAGACGAGAGGAAAACTTAGCGTCTGTCACACAGTTTTGTTTTGAAACTAGTATAGACGTTAACGATCCATCATCTTAAATATGCGCCTTCATTGTTATCATGCTAAGCATCTATTAGTTTAAGATATATTGTAACTTGTAAATGGCTCAATAAACAAATTTATTATTTTATTATTATTATACATCAAAATATTTTACGGAATAGAGTCAAATGCAACCTTGTCAAAGAAAAAACTTTGAATATTTTTGGGAATAGTGTCCACTACAACCCAGAAAAACTGAATCTTTCATCGATACAAATAACCGAACCGTCGAAATCCATTCGAACGGTCACGTTAAATCTCAACCCATCGAAAGCCGGGGTGTGTACTAGTTTATTTACGTAAAGGTCGCTTCGACCGCACACGCGCCGGTTAACCCGTGCGAATGACAAAATAACGTGCAAAAATATCACCGAGCATTACCGGCAACCCGTAAACGCTTTGCGCGTTCAAGCGGGCCGGATTGACCGGGGCAGTTTTATTAGAACATTTTGACAAAGAGCGTAATGAAGTGTTTGTGATACATTATTTTTTATTTAAAATACATGAAAGCTTTTTACACCCATTATTTCATTGTATGCGATAGCAAACTATGAATCTACTTAGTCCGTCCGAGAAGTTTAAAGTAAGCCGGGCTGATTTCCCACATCTACTTAATGCATCATCAGAACATCAGGGTTTGAGTTATCAGAAAACATTTTGTCAGTTAACATGCTGACTTGGGGTTTTTTTTAACTTACAATGAGCAGTTATTCTGCTCAGTTTTTATAGAAAACCTATATTTTACCACCAAAACATCAAAACAGACCAAATTCAACGATAATCCATAAAATTTAATATTCGCATCTGTGGACGGTCCGCAAATATGTAGAACGAGTTGTGAACAGGTAATGTAAATACCGATATACCTAACAACGCGATACAGCAGATACATAATGTATATTAGCATGAGGTCAATGACTTCTTTATTAACTATAGAAAATTAATAACACATATTTATTTAAATCGAGAAACGTTATGCAGCATTTCTTTTCTTGTTTACACCTTTACATTCACGAGATAAGTAGCGCCCGATGAACTCTAGCTTATGATTGAGAAAGTTTTTATTATAAATATTTATTTCTTATAAGGTGACACTAACTAGTACCCAATGTACCTATTATGCATTATTAATTTTTTTTAATTCACCTTTATTATCAATAGTTAATAACAATAAGATCACATAAATTGTACTTTTTCCATTATTTTTTAGACTTTCGCGTTCCATTACATTAAATATATTAGTCTTGGGTATACACGCGATATTAGGATTGCTACTTCTAATATCACATGTAGGTAGACACATAAAGACTAATATTTACTTTTGTACTTCTTGCTTCATATCATAACGATCTGTAAATTGGTTCACATACAAATACTGAATAAGTATCTATGAACAACTATCTACTATAAATTCCATGCAGTACTTGAAACATTCGATTAAATACTATTCATTGTGATCTCGTGCGGACTGCCATCGCGTTTCAAATTATCATATCCACACAGGAAAATAAATCAGTTAACCACTGGTTAATAGCGGAATAATTAAGAATAGAGAAGAAATAACATGATTTAACAAACAAACACACATGCCTTCAAAGTGATCAACAGGTTCTGCCTCAGCATGTGCTGCAGCGGCTGCTAGGACGCTACAACGCTGATATTCTGGCAGAACCTTTGATTAAATAAAAAACACACCCACAAGAAACATAAAAATAAAACGCATAGAGACAAAGACAAAAACAGAAACAGAAGCTTTACATTAGGGAACAAGGGTCCCAACATTACAATTGCAAGCACCATTATAAAGGTTACACCAAGGTTAAAAATTAATTAGGTATATCAAAAAGAGCTTTTAAAAAGGTACTCGAAAAATAACTATAAATTTATAAGTATGTACCTACATACTCTTATCCTTTTTTAAGTCAGTTAAGATCAATTCAAAAGTTATGTAGCGGGCAAACCGGGATTTGAAATATTGCAACCATAACCACAAATAAAGTTCCGCCCGTTCCCTTTAAACTAGGACAATTTCATGGCAAACCTGACGTACAGCAACCCTACTCAGAAGTGAGTGCATGTAATATTTCCATATTGTTGTGAGAAAAGATCTGTCGGAGCCACCCGAGCTCGGACGAGCGTGTCTGAGGCCGCGATTCGCACCGTAACCTATTTACCCACTTTTACATATTAGTCCAGTCATTTAAGCTTAAATTAGGTAAGAATCTCGGAATTCGAGATACCCAGCTGTAAGTCTGTAAATACTTAGATATTGACACCCTAAAGGTGGTCTCAAAACCTACACATGGTAGGGTGTACGCAACTATTAAATTTTCAATGTCAAATGTCACAAATAGCAGTTTTATGAACTTTTGAGCGAAACGGGAAGTTTTATCATAAAAGTGTGTAGGAGGAAATGACTTATCATCTATTTATCTATAAAAATTGTCTGTACGCTTTATTCTTAAGATTCACCATTTTAGAGATAAAGCGATGCAAATAGTTGAAAACGTTGTATTTTCAAAAGCTTCCAGGCCCACGTACGATTGTGCTAGACAGTTAAAATTTTCACGAATGATGTAATTCAATAGCTTCTATAACATCTAATACTATAAAAAGATTAAAACCAATGTTTAAGTGGGTTCTCATACAAATATTATGGTTTTATTTTCTCACACTTGGCCGATTTTTAATGTGGTTACCTCAGTGAAACTATTCCAGTCAACACCATTTCTACATGAAGTACACGTTCTTCTTATGGGAGCCCCTTAAATAATCGGTTTATGTTGTTTTTAGTATTATAAGTCTTTCGAGTTTCAGTACATTAAAACTGCTTATTATGGGTCAAAAAGTACGAAATAACCAATTATTAGAATTTCTGTTTGAAGTATAACTGAAAAAAAAAAACATTTTAAAAATGTTAACTGTCCATTTAACTCTATTATGAACGTGAAGATCCATATTGACCTAATTTAATTTGATGAAACGCAGAAATCTTAAATCTTCTGAATACTGAAAACCACACAAAACAATTATTTAACTAGGCTTCCATATAAACAATGTTCAATTCAATTCAATTCAATTCATTTATTAAGTCAGATAAACAAGATCCAATTATGGTTAGTAACATTTATGCTTATAACTATGTTAGTAATTTATTAAATTTCATGTCAATTACAATAAAATATTCTTTAACAATTTAAAACAATATTTTGACGGTCTGTACATGCATCATGTTACAATGATTTATGTACACACCGTCAAAACGCTCGGCAAATACTCGCAGGATACTGTTCGGGCTGGCCCGCACCCTGCGCACCAGGGATGTTGCACCGCTTGCGCATGGTTGTGTAGAAACAATCCACGCGCGCTTCAGCAAACATCCCTGATATGTTCTTCATGTATAAAAGGTGTCGTCTGGAATAGGTTTACTGGGGTAACCACGTTAAAAACCGGCTAAGTGTAAGAGAAAAAAAACACAATTTTTGTATGAGAACCCACTTAAACATTGGTTTTAAGCTTTTTCTAGTATAAGGTGTTATAGAGGCTACTAAAATACATCATTCGTGAAAATTTTAACTGTCTAGCACAATCGCACGTGGGCCTGGAAGCTTTTGAAAATACAACTTTTTCAACTATTTGCATCGCTGTATCTCTGAAATGGTGAATCTTATGAATAAAACGTACAGACAATTTTTATAGATAAATAGAAGATAAGTAATTTTCTCCTACACACTTTTATGATAAAACTTCCCGTTTCGCTCAAAAGTTCATAAAACTGATATTTGTGACATTTGACCTTGAAAATTTAATAGTTGCGTACACCCTACAATATGTAGGTTTTAAGACAACTTTTAGGACGTCAATATACAAGTATTTACAAACTTACAGCTGGGTATCTCGAATTCCGAGATTTTTTCCTAATTTGACTGGACTATATGTTTTTTGCCATTTAGGGAAGTTGTTTTTAAAAATAAATACCGAGTGCAGTTACCGGTACGAGTTTCTGGCCTGGCCTTTACAATTATTTACTCGTTTGTGATGTCAGATGTTATGATAGCTCACCTCACCAATATCATAAAGAGGTAACGAGAAGTTGTGAATTTGTCAACTGACTTAAAAATGGGGAAGTATTTTTCAGAACTTAATATCTTGAATAACACATATGATTTAGAATATTGTATGTGCGAGGATAGTTCAAAAATTGATCGAGGTTTTAATAAAAGAATCTGACTAGGTATTATTTACTATGTATAAGGGGAAAATAATTTAAAATAAAGTATTTTTTGCATATTAAAAGTGGTGATAACGTAACGGTATACGAGATACCTAAGTGCCAAACGAACTCATTTCTCAGCTCCGAAATATGACCCTCATTTGAGCGATTGCAATTTCATAGGAGCATCAAAAGTTAACATTTGATTAACGAATTGTTCCGTAAACGGGAACAAAACAGCTGGTTCTGCAACAGAATTGGGGTAAACAGTCAAAAGTACTCCGCCGAATGCCAGTATAATTAGCTCCTTCAACCGTGTTGGGATGGATTAACATTGCACTGTTAAATTAAGTTGGAAAATGATAATAATATTAGCTGGTCAACCACGTTGAACGAATTGGTAGTTGACTATTTGACAGCCACCTTTTTACTGACTGGCTGGGTGGAACAGTGGTTAGTGGCTCAGGTTTACTACCTACGGTTCCAAGAGTCGTGGGTTCGATTCCCACTCGGGACAAATATTTGTGTGATGAACATCGGTGTTTGTTCCGTGTCTGGGTTTGTATTAAGTATATTTGTGTATCCACTGTTGATTCTGATATCTGTAACACAAGTGCTTAAGCTACTTACCTCGGGATCAGATCAATGTATGTGATGTTCTGTAATATTTATATTATTTATATTTATTATTTACTGTCTTTGACAGGCGCGGTGGAACAGTGGTAATTGAATTTGTCAACCGGAGTCGTGGGTTCTATAATCTTTTCCCACCCGGGATTCATGCGATTTGGTGTTCTACCTTATCTGGGGATGAATATGTATTTCAGCATGCATTTATAAATACCTATTAATGTATCTAGATTTTTATTACCCATGAGACAAGCTCTTAGTTTATTTAGGGGTAGTTACTTGATTAGTTAAGTGGTTAGGTGGCCGTATGTATTATTCAAAATATAATAAATATTTATAATAGTGAATCTTACGACAATTTTGTTTAATTCATTCTATCATCGATCGTCATTGATCGATGGGTGCGGTAGAAACTACCGGTTGAATGTCGACTGATGGATTGTTCGATCTATTGCTGTGATGACACTATGCAGAATGCTATGTAATTTGCTACTCCTAATAGCGAGATTAGGTGTAGACCCATAAAGACTAATATTTAGTGTAATGGAACGCGAAAGTCTAAAATCTTAAGTACTATGCAGAATATTATGACCCGCAGACAAACAGCACCGAAAAGCATCCTAATCAGTTCCCTATCAATAGATGACGTCGACCTATGAAGTCACAGACCTAAGTCAATTAAGCAAATAGCCTTACTTATCTGCCGTGGCGGTCGCTAACCCCTATATAATCCTTAGAGATTTTCCTTTGAACTTTCATTAGAGGCAGAGAGCGCTTCATTCATCGTTCAAGGCCTGTTCTTATTAATCCGGGCCCAATCCCCTTGGCTATTAAGAAAACCGCGTTCGAGCACGCAACATTTGTGTGCAATTGCGGCTGCACTGTATTAAGTGATCAGTTAAAATAACACTAATGATAATGACTACATTTACTCAATTCATTGGTTCTTTGGTAGTTATATGCGATTTTTTTCAATTGTTTTTTTTTTGCGTTTTTATACATTTACGTTCCATTATAATAAAAGCTATATGTACGTATATTTTGGGTGCACCAGTGATATAAAGAGTAGCAAATACATAGCTACTATCCGTTCGTTTCGACTGGGTTACACCAATCATGGTCGTGACCGAACTTGCGTGTAGACCCACAATAGTTTTAATGCTTCTAATTTACTTTTATTCTTACATATACCTTCCGTAGAGGATGAAGCGAGCTATAACCAAAACGAGTGTCTATGGTACGAATGCCTTTGTGTGCGAGTCCGACTCGCACTTGGCCAATTTTTTTCGTGAATATGAAGTCCAATAATGTAATCACCAAATTTGTAAATTTTTAATAATCTACCAATACCATATTTTATATTGGACCCGCATTCCAATACTATATTATCAAAGGACATCATCAGAGTTTGAAAAAGTTATTAGCAATTACATCATCTATTTAACAACTGAACATTATTTTTTTATTAAATGGAATATACACAAAAGAAACATTAATTTACATTTTGGGACTCGACCGTTTACAGGTAAACTCATTATGTGAAATACTCGTAATTGTATAATGGAAATGGTCAAGAATTTACTTAGTTTTTCTTCAAAGCTTTCGTAATTAATTGTGTCTACCCAAAAACTGCTTGTATAAATTATTATTTTACAGCCTAAGGCCTTTTGGTATGTACCGTGTTCTTCAAACCTATAATCGGAACCAAAATAATTATTTTTGTAGTGTTAGTGTCTTAATAAAAAAAAATACAGTTCTACGTAGTGCATAAACAGTTATATAGGTAAAGTACTTAGAATCTGAAAGCCAAAATATTTCAAATATGCACAAAGTTCAAACAATATCCAAAGTTCCCCGGCAAATTTTCACTTAATCGAACTCATCGTTTATGTCGTAAAAGCTAGAACAGCAAAAGCGTCGCATCTTATTTTAGCACTAACTTTATTGGCATACCCGATGATTAAACGTGCAAAAGAGCCTTAAGTGTGCTAGACGAACGGTTTGATGCAGTGTAATGACATTATAATATATTTAGTGGTTCGCGGAGGTCGAAAACCTTGACGCAACCGGGTGGAATGCAGGCGAGCTGGTGGTGTGACCGGCTGCCAAGGATAATTATTCAATAGTGCATGTGGCAAAACTCAAAAGTCTAAAAGACACATTTCGACTTGCGTGGCCGGGTATAAATTGGAATGTGTCCTTTTTCGTGTAATATTTTCCGGCTCTTTAATGTCTATACGTAGTTAGTACTTAATATTAACTGATGTTCCTTATTTGTTATCGCTTGCACTAGCTGTTCTAAATAGTTTGGCAATTAGATTAAAATCAGGTCCTCTATTCTCGCAATCACAAATAATTCACCTAAAAGAAATATAGTTACTTCCCATTTGCTTATCTCTTAAACAACATGTGTAATATGTAGTGTACACATGTATTAAATTATATCATAAAAATAGCTTTAGTAAAATGTAAATATCATGTGTATTTTAAGTACTGGTGGTCAGAAACCCCTTCTGATGCAACCAGATGGAATGCAGGCGGACCAGTGGGGCAACCACACTGAAGGTGAAACGAAGGAAGTAATCTTATCAAGGACCATTCCATAAGCTGTTGAACTGTTTAACAGGACTATACAGTACTACTAAATTGAAAAGCTCGCAACGTGTAAACTTGAGAAAAATAAAACACTTACTTACATTTTCCTTTACAATATCACAGAAATAGTTGTGTGTGTACTTGAAAACTGTGGAATAATATTTTTCTAAGATTTCCCTCAACACTAAGCCGACTTACAAGTTGGTCCCACTAGAACTTTGTCAGGTTTATTAAGTCGTAAACAATTTTTGTTGAAGCTTTAACATTTTCTGGAGTCACTTTAAAATTTTAGAAACTATGAACTTAGTACTCAAACTCTAGCTAAACTTGCAAACTATCAATTTTACTTTGGGTGTAACTTATTCATTAGAATTTTTAGTTTATTCACCTATGTAAAACATAGAAACACGCATGAATTACGTAATTACTTCTCACCTATGACCCATACTAAGTGGTTATAATACTAAACTACTGAATCGATTTAAAGAATGCATAAGTAAATCGATTCGAAATGAAATTTATATAATTATAGTCTACGGCCTCAAAAAGTCACACTTTTCTTGTGACAGACTGCATTATAGGACTACTATTTTATACGCGAACGACTTCTCGTGGACGAAAAGCAATATTATTTGCAAAAATGTATTCAACTATTCATTCCACAGGTGATCAGTTGAACATTTTCAATACAACTAAAATCTGTATACACTGCCGCTTATATCCGTTTAAAAAGGAACTTATGCCACCCCTAACATGATTCAGAACAGATACGTTTTTAAAACAGCTTTTTTTTTCTCCCCTTGCTATTGACGCAAAGTGACGAAACCCGGATGAAAGCCCGATGACGCGTGGTGACAACTATGTGCTAAAAATGTTATCCAGACCCAATCACGTCGGTGACTGAGCTTATGCAGTTCAAAATACATTAAGAGATAATTGGAGTAGGAAATACGCGTATGACAAACGAACTTTGAATCGTAGTATTTGAGTCTAGGTTCAGAATTATGTATGTAGTAATATTTTTTAAATTGCTTTATAAAATCCATTTTTTTTCATCCCTTCGTAAGCCAGCTCTTTAAATAATTATGTAGGTAGATACTTAAACGATACCACATTATGAAACAGCTACCTTGCTGAATTGTGAATAAAGGCTTAAAATACTAATTATGAGTTATGCCACTATGACTCAGTAAAGAGATTAAAGAGCCTTATTAGCCTTATTTTCTCTTCCAACTGTGTTCACAGCAAAATTGGATGCACTACAGAATAAATGAGACAGCTCCGCTCAGTAGGTACAATTAATAATTCTTCTTTGTCAAAAGCACTACGGTTCACTTTTTCTGTTTAACAGCGACCAAACTTTTCAAAGCACAATACTACTGTATTATACTAATTTATTTATTTGATGAAAAATTGCGCTGCTTTGCAATTTTATTGCGCTCTACGATTGCAAAATAACGGCGAAATATCCGCACATGTATTCATGGGAAATATACATGATGTATATGGTAAACAGTACTACGTAAATATTTTTAATAAAGTTTTAAACTGTCATGGTTACACACATATTTTTTTTATAAAGTACTTTTTTTTTAAATATGCGCTTCGACGTCGAGTTGCGGATATCAGCCCATTGCACCATTACCAAAGTACATTTTTTTTATAATAGGCTAACAAGATGACATCACTCCAGCTGATTGTAAGCGGTAGTGAGATCCAAATATGAGATCGACAGGCACAATAGATCATATTGAGCCTGTCGCACTCACCCTGAAGGCCTGCTTAAATGCCGTTTACATTTTTGTATTTGAAATCTACTCCAAACATGCAGACCTACATCCATACACAGTACAGTCCATTCATACATACACACAAGTCATTAGTGCAAATGCACCTACAACCAGCGATACTAATGTACCCTCGTACGCCCATGACAATTGCTTAATGCAACCGTTCTAATGTACACTGAACGCGGATTGTATGCATCAATCGACGCCCGGAGTCGCTAATGCTCGCTATTTGTCTGGCGATGGGCGGGACTGGCGAGAGGCTACACCGACGGTATTGGAACCACTTGTCTTTGGGTACGGTTATCAAACAGTATGGTATTTATTTGATGACAGCAGCATGAGATGGATAGATACTTGGTTGAACATCCATAATATAAAAAAAATACACATGAAGTTTCTAGTATCGATTAAAAGGTCTGAAAAGAGTTCAGACGATAATACTACGTGTAGTATTATATCGCAAAAAATCGTCAAGATAATGAATTGACCCGTTCTTTTTAATGTTATTTTAACAAATAATGAAAGTTAGTAATTTTTAAGAAAATTGCGTTTTCTGGAGATTAATGACGGATTTTATTTTTTTCAGGTATGGGATTTGAATATCTACCTTCATAAAATGTGTGACATAACGGGTAAGTAATATGTAGGTACTTGCTATTTGATCGATATATATTTGTATTTTGTGTTGTTACACAATAAAAAAATAATAATTTGATTCGACATTTCCCACGCACTCAATTTCAATCGGGTAGGTACTCTAACAAAAAAAAAAGGTACACATTGGATTATTTGACTTGCACGCACATTGCACAATACTGTAACATAAATGAGGCTATTTTTGGAATATGACATCAAAATTACCACCGCAGTGTGACCCTAATAATATTGAAGTGTGGGCAACCGAGCGACACTAAAATATCGCCATTTGAGTTGCAGTGGCGTGATTCATAGAATCTTCAATTGCTAATTTTCCTGTATGTATAGTCTGCAAAACAAGTAGTAGAGCAGGTGTTTATTAAGACCAGTGTCATATCTTTCATGGTTGCGGGAAGACCCTGACACTGCCAGTAATGATGAGGCACTCCTTTGGTAATCGCACCTTTTTCAATGACCAGATGGCGGTCATCCCCATCTATGTACCTATTAATTTTAACAATTCCAATTGCATCGTTGAGACAGTTCCAAAAAACAATGTGCTAGCATTTGAATTAAAAGATTTATCTATTACTAGCTGTGCCAGCGACTTCGTTCGCGTTTCCCCCCGTTTGTTACACATTTTCCATTGTATCTAGCGTGATGTTATATAGCCTAAAGCCTTCCTCGATAAATGGTCAATACAACGCAAAAAGATTTTTTGAAATCGAACCAGTAGTTCCTGAGATTAGCGCGTTCAAACAAACAAACAAACAAACAAACAAACTCTTCAGCTTTATAATATTAGTATAGATTTGCCCAGACACTACAGTTTCGATTTCATTTTACAGATGAATTACGAATTAAGATGCTTTACACCGCTAGTATGGTTACAGCAGATCAAAGACGAAAGCTGTCTTAAAAAAGTTTAACATGTACATACTAAAGTACCATTTTGTGGTCTGACTCTACTCTTAGAAGTCAATCGCAGGCATAGTTAAGTTTAAAGGTGTCTAAAAAGTTAACATGTACATACTAAAGTACCATTTTGTGGTCTGACTCTACTCTTAGAAGTCAATCGCAGGCATAGTTAAGTTTAAAGGTGTCTAAAAAGTTAACATGTACATACTAAAGTACCATTTTGTGGTCTGACTCTACTCTTAGAAGTCAATCGCAGGCATAGTTAAGTTTAAAGGTGTCTTAAAAAAGTTAACATGTACATACTAAAGTACCATTTTGTGGTCTGACTGTACTCTTAGAAGTCAATCGCAGGCATAGTTAAGTTCCAGTGAACGGTGAATCATGTTAACCTTTAGCTCCACTATCGAAACCAATAACATTTCGTCTTACTCAGTATCCTACTATTGCATATCACTATGTACATTAACTCTGTTCGATTTTTTTTTTTTTTTTTTTTTTATACAGAGGCTAACAAGATGACCTCACTCCACCTGATGGTAAGCAGTAGTGAGATCCAAATATGAGGTCGACAGGCACAATAGACCATATTGAGCCTGTCGCACTCACCCTGAAAGCCGTGAAAAAGGAGACCACTGCTGCGGCAACAACGAGACAAGGCGTGGAGTCTCGCATTGGTATTGAGCTGTGCGGGTCGGAGTTGGCCAGTCCGCCGGACGGAAGGGCCCCCGTTTCTACGGGTCTCCCAGGCCGGCGCTGACCCGCTCCGCCCGCACAATACCGCCGCTAAGACTCCACTGGTCCGGCGCTTGCCGCAACAATGGTCCCCCCTGGCTCCGGTTCGTACAGTGCTGATCCCGGAACGCGACTTGACCAAGAGAGGCCAGAGTCACTTGGCGGGTTTTACACAACTGTATGGTGGTAACAGCAACCGGTCGACAAAATGTCTCCCACCTGACAAAATGTCTCCCACCTGAACTCTGGACGAAACTTTCTGCACTTTCCGGGTTGCAATATTAGTTTTTGTTCATATTTGGCAAGTGTGTTACTAATAACAATGTAGGTAATTTATTGTATTAAGAGAAAATTTATAGGAGCCAACATCGTTCAAGATAATTATATCGGTTTTTATGGCACATAGGTCTTGGCATTGAAGTAATAGAGGCATGCGACTACATTAAACGCGCTGTATGAGGTGCAGGGACCAAAGAATTAAAAATAAAAGTTTATTTTCCACCCAAAACCTAACAAATTATTAGCGACCCGCATTCACTTGTAGTGTGTGACGCGCACCTCACCCATACATGTAGAGTCTATTAGTATTTAAGTTAGCATAAGCTTCATTTGAGACACAATATATAGTCCACTTATAACAAGGTGAAGTTGTTTCCTTCCATACGCCCAGGTCCCATCCTTACATGGCGACCCTGCCAGTGCTGCCTTTGGGCAGTGCTGCGCGGATTAGGATCAGTGATCAGGAACGTTATTGAAAGTGAAATTTGTTGGACAATTTTTTTTCTCGAGACTTTTTTTGTGTGAGCAATAAGAAGATGAAGTATATAGTGATTGCGGGGCGCTGGGCGATGATGGCGCCCGAAGGATGATTTTTTTGCTGGCTGCCGGGAGACGTTGGCGTCCAGAGGGTTGTGGACGCTGGCAGCCGGGCGCACCATGGCGTCAGACGAAGGAATAGGCGCCGGGAGGATAGTGCCACGTCATCAACACGTGATCTGAAGACACAGTGATGTGTAGACCAGTGGACACTCTTTTTTTTTTATTTCATCCTTTTTCTTTTATAATGTACCAAATTAAGTTGCTCTTTATTACCCAACATGTTTAGATTTTTTTTTTATTTTTTCATATTATCAATTGAATATTTAGATAATGAAGGTGACGGGTCAAAAATCAAAATTTAAACACTGGAAATCGTGGGTCATAACGTGAACTTGACAAGGTTAGTATAGATATTTTTTTTTGTGTCAAAGTTAAGGATATAATTTTTTCATATATAATTTTGGATTATGTCAAATGATATCATATTGCGCAATTAATTCTTAAATTTTTTTAACTGATAATATAGGTATAAAGTTACGTATTTTTTTTTCTAAATTCATATCAACTGCATATAGGTATGTAACTGTAACAAATAAGGACATAAATAGTTAAATTTATATTGTACAAAAGAGTTGCATTTTTTTTTTTTTATTTTTGTTGTTGAATGAATTAAATTCTAAATCAGTCTAACTAAAATCGAAGTATATCCAGAGATTGCATCATGTTTTGCCAGTTAGGTAGTAGCAAGATGTGCATTGCCCCAAATATGGCGACATATCATGTGTCAAATCGATACCTACATCAGCAATTTCTGTTACCAGGTATCTTATTGTGAACAATGAAATCTAAGACTTACTTGCAAATGAATGTAATTTGATTCAGCGTAACTTCTAAGCGATGGAATGTTTATTTTAACCGACTGAGAAAAGATTATAATGTTTGCCATTACATATTTGATAATGATAAATAAATTTAAAGTTTCGAGAAAGGTAATTTTTGAAAGAGTATTAATATACAATTGGAAGAGTTAAATTAAAGAAGAGTTATCGGAATAGGATAATAGTTAGGTAAACGTGAGTGTATTAAAATCTTTTGTGTCCTTTTAGAGACCAATTACCTAGTTACATTCCGAATGATAGAAATGGATAATGATTGTAGTTTAGAAATGAATGGATTGTTTGTATGGAAAGTTATTCAGAAAGGTTTGAAATGTTGTGGATTTTTAATGCTATTGGATTGATCACCCAAGAGCATTTTTTTTTTTCTACTGAATACATTTGTTTGATTGTGACTCATGTTGTTTATTAGTTGGGATTGGATTGTGATTGTGAATTATGTATATGAGATATACGTGAATAAGGTAGAGCGCACACGTAGGAGATGCAAAACGGTGTCGGATCCTTTATTTGATCATGGCGTAGACGAGATTCTCTCCGTGAAAATAGTTGGAGGTCAGAGAATCTTAAAAGTGAACCGTTGTTGCAGTAAGTATATTTACATGGTACGAGGTACAGACTATAGGGATTAGGTCCTATATTTGATTATGGTGTAGACGAGTTTCTCTCCGTAAAAATATTTGGAAATCGTGACCCTATTAATAACGCTGTGCATAGCGAGAAATGTGTGATAAAGAGAGAATAAATAAAAATATTAATGTTTGTCTGTACCTATAAATAAAGATGATGATTATGTGGAAAAGGGCACTGGCCAGCCCATATGAAATATAAAGTACCATAAATTGATAAGTAAAATAGTAGTGTGCGAGGAGCCTACCTTACGGTGATGAATATGAGCATGAATATGATATGGATAAATATGAGGTATAGAAATGATATGAAATAATGAATGAAGTGATAAGAAACAAATAATGAAAGAAAAGTTGCTAATATGAAAAAAAAGAGGTTGATATTATGGTTAAATTAAAGAAAAGATAATTAAAAGGCATAATAAATATGAGAAATATTTGAAAGTATAGGTAAGTAGTGAGTTTAGGTAGATATATGACCTCAATGATGTGTTTATGTGAAACTAATGGTATTTTTTTTTAACCTAGAAAAATTTTGTCAATTATAGTTTACACAGTTTGTTGTATTTGAATTTATAAAACAGGACACAGATATTTTTTTTATAGAATAAAATGGATTAAAATATTCTAAAGTATGTTTAAGGTGAATCTAAGCTCAAATTAACAAATTGTCTGATGAATGTCATTAATACTTTTGCAATGTTTATTTAAAATTGTTTCTTTTTCTTTATTGATTTTTAACAAATTTGTATTGTAAATTTCAAGTGAGATTTATTAGGCAAATGTAATATTAACTTCTCATGGAATTGTTTTTGTATTACACTTGACTTTAGATATCTTTACTTTTTGTAATTGACCCGTCTACCAAATAAGTATAAGTTACATTATTACATGCCTATTGAAAGTACATACAATGCGAGTCATTGTGAAAGAACAATGCTTACTCGTACGTAATCATTTATTTTTGTTAACTTCTAAATTTGATGTATTGTAAAAAAATAATAATTTACTAATTATCTTTTTTTCAAAAAAAAACGGGGGAGGTGTAGTGTGTGACGCGCACCTCACCCATACATGTAGAGTCTATTAGTATTTAAGTTAGCATAAGCTTCATTTGAGACACAATATAGTCCAGATATCAAACAGTAAAGTTGTTTCCTTCCATACGCCCAGGTCCCATCCTTTACACACTTCACTTCGGGTTAAATTATACATGGATAATAAAAACCGTCCTCTAAAATCCTTCTATCTATTTAAGAACCGCATCAAAATCCGTTGCTTAGTATTAAGGATCTAAGCATACATAGGGACAGATAGATAAGGGGAAGCGACTTTATTTAACACTAAGTATTGAGCTTAAGTGTATGTTGATGAGTAGTTAACGTCTCAAACTGGCAAAGGAATTTTATCATGACATACAAACCCCGTTACATTGTAATCGCATCGAGGAAGTTTTTCATATTACCACCACCCTTAGCCTAAAAAATTAATGAGTCCTAAGAATGGGTACAGATTTACATCGTGTAACGATTTATGGAATGACCTGAAGGAAAAAGCCCTCGTAAACTTAATAATGATGTTTTGCAACGCTAAAATTAAATATAACTCGTTGTCCTTAAAAGAAAAATACTTGGAATTATGTCAAGTATTTTTCAGTATGGCGGTTTATTGAGAACAAATTGCACCGACGGGATGTTTGTTCTATTAAAAGGAATTGAGGATGTATGACGTGTCTTTTAATACCTATTCGCTCACGTATTGTTTATTTATAGAATTCACACAAATATAAGAGTTTACTACATAACAATTCCATATAAGCGTGCTGGATAAGTTCGGCTAACTTTGGTACCTACTAACTTTTTTCCTAACTGACATATGATGATGGCTTGGAGTAGCTTCGTCAACATCTCCGGACTTGCGGGGAAGCGGATGGCTCTCACCCCTAAGCGGGTAGCTCACCACTAAAGTTATATAACCTATGCCCAAGCTTAAGATATAAATAGGCCAATATTTTCACCTAGCTGAAGGTACTTAAGCTTGATTCCTTCGATCAGACGCCAAACATATCCGACAAGTTACCATTGGATTGCCATGGCGGCCTATCTCAATTGAGATCAGCCAAGTGCGCAGGACATATTATAGTGCACAAGTGTGCGCGCAAACACAAGTGCACTCTCTATTCCCTTACTCTCATAATTCGGTGAGACGGCAATCCGACATGACCGATGAGAGATCGGGCGCAGGACCACCGGCTTACGTGCTTTCCGAGGCACGGGCGTTCAACCGCCAACTTCCTAACTCCGGGCTGAGTAATTTCATTACAGAAAAACTCACACAAATTTTGCCCGACCCCGGATTCGAACCGGGGACCTCTCGGTCCTTACGCAGCGCTTGCTACCAATAGACCAACGAGGCAGTTTACTACGATTAAAAAGCAAAATAAATCGCAAACAAAAAAAAATAAGCAACTCGTATTCTTTATCCACCTATTCCGTGTGTGAGATACTAATTATTTTTTCTGCAAACATTCTTTAGCCCCCGCGGCTCCTTCGCTCATTATCTGGGTCACGGTCACTGTTACCTAGACACATTTATTTTTCACTCTAATGTTCCTTCAATTTGCGATACGATAATAGACCTCAGAGAAGCAGGGTATTTTCTCTCCATTATTTCTCGCTAAACTAGAAGATACGGACCAATTATACATATAATTGGTTTAATGGTCGGTGTGTGTAATGCGAGTGCGGTTTAGATTGAAATAAGAATTAGCTATTTAGATAATGAGCATTATTTAAAGGTCTTAGGCTTGCTTCTAAGATCTTTGTACATATGTATGTACAAAGATACATAAAATCACGCCTTTTCCCAGAGGGGTAGGCAGAGATCACTTCCTGTCATGTGCTACGGTCCTGGCACACCACTTTCGTACATCATAATGACCTGTAGCATATGAATAGCAACTTGAAGGTGCAATGAATTTTGTATAAGCTTCAATTTATTTAACAAGTTAGCTATGGAATGTATTAAAAATTGCTCTGTTTTGCAGGATTTAGACAAAGTTTAAGAGGTCCTCAGGTTCATTCATAAGTTCATTGATCAAAACTCTGTTGACATTAATCATCAAAAATTAACGGGAAATAATGATTTCATACAGTTTCAAAGAATAACCGTGAAACTGTTATCATAAGTTCAATTTAGAAATGCATTATAAAGTTACTACTCTCACGCATACACTTATCAAATCAATACCTACTTAATAAGTAGGTATTTCATAGAATTCAAGTGGTGAACAAAATTTCAGGACTATTACTTCGAGTTGGTATCTTAGATACCTTTTAGTCTGTGAGTAGTAAAGTAAGCTGTAAAAACAAAGCTGCATTTTTTTCCAAACTGACATACGATGATATCTTGGAGTGGCCTCGTCATCATCACCGGACTTACGGGGGAACGGAATGCTATCACTACGAGACGCAGATCATCATCATCATCATCAGCCGATAGGTATACGTCCCCGCTGCTGGGGCACGGGCCTACGCTAAACTAGTAACTAATAAACCGAAAATCGAAATTGACAAAGATATAGCTTGACCTTGGTACCTAGATGAGCTAATCAAACTAACTCCAAAAGCTATTTGGATGCGCAACCGGCCGTATGTCGGTATGACTTCATGGCATTATACAAAAACCCACGTGGGAGAGCCAAGGCCAACTTACCGTCAATATTAGCTTAACTTCAACTTATTTGCATTAATATAAGCACTCCAAAACTAGTTTAAACATAGACATAGTTACAGCTTAAGTAGTTTCACGCAGTCATGTGGAGTGGTCATGAACGCATTTTTTGTTTAATCTTGTTTTAATCAGTGACAGCCCAGAATTTTCAGAGTTGTGTGTGTTTAATTCTAATTTAAGCTTAATTAGTTATTAGCTTCACAAAAAAGCTACATAATCTAAGGTTAATGCAAACTCCTCACTGTTGCCAACACACGTCTGAATTCACCACACGTTCCCACTCCGAAATGGCTGATTACTGGCAATTTATCTCGATTCCGGTGACACGGCGATCGCACACAATAATTGATAAATGAAGGTTTATGTGCAAATGTATGTTCGGTGTCGCCAACGAACCGGAGATTGGAGACACTCTTACAAACAAAACACAATCAACCAAATTAAATTCGCTTTGTACTCTATTGCTAAGGGCAGATTGCAACATATTACCAAAATCCAATTAAAGCGGATATAAATTATATCGATCTTAAGTTTTCAACTAGCTGATTAGTTGCTTAACGTATCGTAACGCATTTATAATAAACTAGCTTTCCACCCGTGACTTCATCCGCGTAGAGACGTTTTACGGGCAAAACATTACTTCCTTATAGCGCAGTCGGTTAAAAAGTAGCCTATATCCTTTCCTAGGCTCTGGACTATATCTGTACCAAATTTCATTTAAATCGGTCTAGTACTCTATGCGTGAAAGCGTAACAGACAGACACACAGACAGACAGACGAAATCACGAGCGGCTAGTATGTGATAAACGTAGGTTGTAATTGACAAGTAACTGTGAAAAGTCTACAATTTCCATGGAGGCGAATGTAATATGAAATGTCAATGTGACAACATTGACATTCGCATTGACATTTTCAGTATCATGTTAAAGACCACATTGTGGTCGGACTTGACACATATGCCGTTTCAATATCTGCTGGTTGCCACCGACTTTGTGTCGGGTTGTATTAAACAGAAGGTAACTTCAACTTTTCCTTTATTAGTCCAGTCATTTAAGCTTAAATTAGGTAAGAATCTCGGAATTCGAGATACCCAGCTGTAAGTCTGTAAATATTTAGATATAGACAAAAGTGGTCTCAAAACCTACATATGGTAGGGTGTACGCAACTATTAAATTTTCAATGTCAAATGTCACAAATATCAGTTTTATGAACTTTTGAGCGAAACGGCAAGTTTTATCATCAAAGCGTGTAGGAGAAAATTGCTTAGCATCTAATTATCTATAAAAATTGTCTGTACGTTTTATTCCTAAGATTCACCATTTCAGAGATACAGCGATGCAAATAGTTGAAAAAGTTGTATTTTCAAAAGCTTCCAGACCCCCGTGCGATTGTGCTAGACAGTTAAAATTTTCACAACTGATGTATTTCAGTAGCCTCTATAACATCTAATACTAGAAAAAGCTTAAAACCAATGTTTAAGTGGGTTCTCATACAAAAACTTTGGTTTTTTTTTTCTCACACTTAGCCGGTTTTTAACGTGGTTACCCCAGTAAACCTATTCCAGACGACACCTTTTATACGTGAAGAACACGTTGTTTTTATGGAAGCCTAGTTAAATAATTGTTTTATGTGGTTTTTAGTACTATACATATATACGTTTCAGTACATTTAAACTGCTTATTATGGGTCAAAAAGTACGAAATAACCAATTATTAGAATTTCTGTTTGAAGTATAACTGAAAAAAGATACATTTTAAAAATGTTAACTGTCCATCTAACTCGATTATGAACGTGAAGATCCATATTAACCAAATTTAATTTAATGAAACGCAGAAATCTTAAATCTTCTGAATACTGAAAACAACACAAAACAATTATTTAACTAGGCTTTCCATAAAAACAACGTGTTCTTCACGTATAAAAGGTGTCGTCTGGAATAGGTTTACTGGGGTAACCACGTTAAAAACCGGCCAAGTGTGAGAAAAAAAACCATAGTTTTTGTGTAGAACCCACTAAAACATTGGTTTTAAGCTTTTCTAGTATTACATGTTATAGAGGCTACTAAAATACATCATTCGTGAAAATTTTAACTGTCTAGCACAATCACACGTGGGCCTGGAAGCTTTCGAAAATACAACTATTTGCATCGCTGTATCTCTGAAATGGTGAATCTTAGAAATAAAACGTACAGACAATTTTTTATAGATTAATAGAAGTTAAGTAATTTTCTCCTACACACTTTTATGATAAAACTTCCCGTTTCGCTCAAAGTTCATAAAACTGATATTTGTGACATTTGACCTTGAAAATTTAATAGTTGCGTACACCCTACAATATGTAGGTTTTGAGAACACTTTTTAGGGTGTCAATATCTAAGTATTTACAGACACACAGCTGGGTATCTCAAATTCCGAGATTTTTCCTAATTTGACTGGACTATTATAATCAAACCCGGGTTGTGCATTTTGCCTATTACCCAATAATGTAAATGAGAAAGAAACTCCGAACAGGTATTTCTTTTTTTTCTAGGTGCTCTGCATAGAACCTGTACCGCTATCTATTTCTTTGTTTACTTTTTTAAAATTCTAGTTGGTATTTTTCAGCTCACTTCACAGGAAATATTTTCCTAGCAAAACAAGAATTTATAAGCTTTTCTTTGTAAGTCTGCTTTGACATGGACAAATAATAATAATATTCGCGCATAGACTTAAATATAACTTATAAAATTAAGTTCGCCTCTTC
This sequence comes from Maruca vitrata, assembly GCA_039566165.1. Classification (NCBI taxonomy): domain Eukaryota; kingdom Metazoa; phylum Arthropoda; class Insecta; order Lepidoptera; family Crambidae; genus Maruca; species Maruca vitrata. Next base: position 2,548,535 of record CM076917.1, read on the forward strand.
TTTTGTGACAATAATATTATGTAAAAATAATTACATAACCCTAACTTAAGCTTAGCATATTATTGAGTTACAAAACAGATTTCATAACGGTGAAAGTTCAGCTTTCCGAATAAATGTGATAGTCGCAAATATTAAATTACTCTTAATCGAAATCAAAATAACCATTCAATCTGTTACATAAAGTGATCTTCTTTTCCAAAAGTGTCGCTTTCCCTCATAATAGAGTTCACTTTTATAGAATACATAGGTACGTCCATACTATGGTGGGTGTGGTTAGGTAACTCCCGAACTCGTTACAAAACGGGCCCTTCTCAATAATAGGCAAATAGGGAATATGAGACTCTTTCAATGTACCTTCAGAGTCACCTGTGCCCTTATTGTTGTGGAGTCGGACGCATTCTTATGTATGTTGCATAAAGGGTAGGAAACTTGTACGTAACTACTTATTTTTGGAATCCGATCTGGGTACTGGTTACCGCATGTTTTTGAACTTTGTCTTTTATTTTTTGTGAGATTTTTTCTTTTAGGGCTATTATGTATGTTTGAAGAGGTGACAGAAGTTCTATCAGTACCTAAAAAAACTTATATGACGCTATTAAATATCCCTTTTTATGCTTAGATTTTCAAACTATGCCAGGGATTTAGTTGCGGTGATGTTTTTTTAAATACTCTCACTCTATATGTTAATAGAATAGAATAGAATAACTGTTTATTTGGTCGCGATTTTTATTTGATCCCGCGTCAGGATCTCGTGCATAGTTTTCCCTTTTAAACCACTATTAAGTAAATGTGAGTAATAAACGCATAATACAGTAGAAAAACACGAATAATTTTATCACTATTGCACCTGTACGAAGCTAGTTAGTAAACTAAAGATATCGAATGAGAAAAGAAAATCCCAGCATCATCGGATATCGAGGCTTCCACGTAATTACGCCAGCCGTTGTCAGGTCTCACAAACCCTGTAATTACACTAACTACAGAGAGCCCTTTCGCCGAACAAAAATACATGCATATTATTGACGATAATGATTTTGGTAATTACTTTTAAAAGCATTTTTAAACATCCTTTGAGATTTTGTCTCTTAACAGAGAAACAAAACGTTGATAAGTTCATTGCCTAAAGGCTACATTTTAAACATAATGTTTTGATTTATAATTAAAACAGACTCCAAAAAGAAAGTGTCCGGGATATATACCATGTTGTTTTGTGTTAATGAGCTCCCGATATTCTTTAAAACAAAACAACATGGTAAATATCCCGGACACTTTCAGTTTTCTGATGTGTGTAACCATAGACTCCAGTTATAATGATTTTAAATCAAACATAGTTTAAAATTAATTACAACTTAATATTTTTTCCAAAATATTTTGAAATGTGATCATTATTAATTGGCTTTAAATCTTTATACAAGATATTTGACATGCAGCTTTCTTCGCCAAACACGATAGATAGAGCTTTTATTCGAGCAAACAGTTGAAAGCTCATCAGTTAGAAACAAGCAACAAGTATTTCCATAATGTTTCATTTTACGATACTGCCTGGAATATAACCTTAACTGCACATACGGTGCCATGGCGCGAACGTTACTTACGAGTGCGGCCGGAACAGCTGTTGCGCACACAACCGGTGTTTGTTTATGTTTCTTATTTATTTGTTTATCCTATAAACATGTTCATTTAGAAAACGGTTCGATTGATTTCCTAAAAAAATATATTTACGCAGCTCGGACCGCTTGGAGTCAGGCAAACGATTTCTGTGCTTCAGAAACAATCTTATCGAATCTGTCATGATGATATCTTCATCGTCATGTGGTCATGTCATATTTACAATGTAGATGTAAAGTATACATCTATTCATTCCCTTAAGCAATCGGAAATATGTCAATATGTATGAGGGGATAGGGGAGCGAGGGTATTGCGTGAGCGGTTGGAAATCAGTTGGACAGCGTTATCTTGAAAAATAATGGGCATACGTGACAGGTCATTAAATATTAACATTGCATTGAGAAAATCTGATTTCCAACGGACACACCATATAATTTAAGATAATAATACAAAAATATGACAAAAAAAGAAATGAACAAAAAAAGTATATCCTAAAAAACACGAACATGATTTACGTTATACGCGTCACATCCTCGTTTCCAATGAATACCTGCCAAAATATATCCTGACGGGGATTACTAACGTAGAATCGAAGCGAATATTTAATTACGCGGACCACGTCATGCGTCAGGCGTCAGAATGACACGCCGTGACGCCGCTCGGTCAACGCATAATACAATTATTTGGTGATATGATTTCCTGACTGGTACGACAGCATGTGAAAATGTCAGACCTCTTTTAAAATGTGAGCGAAATGCTTTAACATTTTTCAGGTGCAATATGCAAAAATTATCTTAGTGCTGTGGGAATATTTCGTATGACGATTACTGATTTATGTCCTGTACATATTTAATGGTAGATCCAGGATTTATGTACAGGTATTTAATATACCTGTACATAAATCAGTAATTTTTTTGTTTATAATTATTTTGAGAGACAACGATACCCACAAGATAAAAATTTAAATTTGTTATTCGGGACTTGTTTTCCACTTGTTAACTTGTGTCTCATTCAAAATGTATATTTAAATTCGTCCTAAATCAAACCCTTTTTTAAAATGAATAGAGCGTTTAAAGGCCTCTTAGTCTCAGTAAACAAAATATCAAATTTAGAAACTGAAGAAAAACAATTTGGTCTTTTTTTTTTTTATAAAGGCTAACAAGATGACCTCACTCCACCTGATGGTAAGCGGAAGAGAGATCCAAATATGAGGTCGACAGGCACAATAGATCGTATTGAGCCTGTCGCACTCTCCCTGAAGGCCTGCTTAAATGCCGTTTCACGCCCCGCCTGAAGAGCCCGGTCTTAATAACCATTATCAAATTCACTAAAATTATCATAACTTAGGGTACATGAGTGATGTACACAGACAAAGCGTTTCTAAGTAAAATCGCAGTTTATTTCCATGTACTACTGTTTTTAGCTCTATTATTAAGATTTCATTACTAAATTTTGTCGCAGCCTTTGACTAGGCTGTTCCAAGTAATGAGTAGATCTAACAACACATTACACTTGTTTGCAAATTTGCCATTGTATGTAGATTCACTGCACACTCCAACCACAGTAGGCATAATAACAGTAGGTAATTTATAAAACTTAACATAGAATTAGCAAAATAAGCATCTACTACAGATGCTGAATGTCTATGGTTATTTTGTTTATTTACAAAAGCAAAATGTATCAGTTAGGCTTACATAGGCATTTACACGCACTTATAAATCGTCGGTACAGTAAATAAATAAGTAATAGATAAGTATCATAATTAAAAACATTGTCATAATGAAAAATAGCAATTTCTATAAGTTACAACGTCTTGAATCACGGTAACTAGAGCTTTCTTCATATAAATATCAAGTTGTTAGATGTTTCATATTTATTTCTTTCTATGTTAGTTACATGTTATTTAATTTTTAAGTAACTTACTTCGAAATCGGAACAATGTAAGTGACACATTTTGATATTTTTGTATTTAAATTTCTATCCAAAACACAAAAACCACGAGTGCTTATCATCTTTACTATCCACTATTATATTGTAGCTGAGGGTCGCGAAAGCTGTTTGATTATTCAGTGACAGGTTCCATTCGTGTGATATCAATATTTGCAGTTGTCTGTCGGTCGAATCATGCATGCGTGCAATGCATATTTTAAGTTTATTTTATTTATTCCTTACTTAAGGCAGTACTTTAACATTATGCTACCATTTAATCTTACATCGTTTAATTTTTAAATGACATATTTGACTACTGGTCCAAAAAATAAGGAACCCCATGCCCATTCTAAGTAAACAAATGTATAAGTAATTATGATAATAAGAGCTTTATCGAAAGCTGTAAAAAATCAAGCTCTGGGATTGTTTCCAAATACACGTTAATTTCATAAACATAACACTTCTACATTCCGCATTCAAGACAATCTTGACAGACACACAGACAACAAAGTTACCCTTATGCAAGTGAGGGAGAGTGATAAGGGTACCGTTTTTCCTTTTAACCTGCGGATCCCTAAAACCAAAGCGTCTGTAGAACTCGGCTACTCTAACAGCTTGTTAAGTAGACACAAATAGCCACTTACACTACACCCGACACGGGTAGCATGTTTCTGACACCCTATTTGCTCGATGCATCTGGATTTTGCAGAATTTTTCTTCAAATGTGTATACAGGGAAATATTATATCATAGAGCCGTGGGTCCGATTTCCACATGCGAGTGATCAACGTCGATGTTTGTTCCGTGTCTGGATTTGTTATTTATATATTCAAGCATACATTTTTGGATATATTACTGTTGTTTTTAACATCCGTAACACAAGTGCATAAGCAACTTACTTCGGGATCAGAACAATGTGCGCGATGTTGCTTGGTACTTACTTATGTATTACATCATGTTTGTTGCCAATATAATGATGGCGATAATTTAGCCCATATATTTCCCCCGAGGGACTCGAAACTACGCTAAACTAGGACGATCAGAGATTAGTCAACCACGATAGCCTAATGCGACTTCACAGAAATATATTTATTCGGTAATTTTTCAACTGAAGCCCTTTACACCTGTAATCTTATTGTTATTGTTGAATTAGATCTAATTTTGTTGTAGTATAACTTGCAGAATGACTTGATTCAAGATGTATGAGCTGTATATGGTCGTTTTGTACTTTTCTCGTCAACTAAACTATAACACAGCTCACGGTGTGTGAAAAGGCATACTCAATACTCATAGCATAAGTACTTTTAATTAAAAACAGGATTTCCCTAGTCTCTACCGGGTACATTAACCATAATCCATGTCATAGAACACATGAAAAGGATTTTTTTTCATTAACTTGAATTATACCACGCCACCATCGTAAAATCTTTAATAAAACCTTGGACCGAATAGGTTATTTATAAACTGGCAGTTCATAAAACGGCATCCGGCGACACAAATCGCAACGACATCCGAATGATGCATTCTCCATTCGATATCGCATCGTAAACAATCGCATCGCTGTAAACGACTAAAATATGCGCGGGCGCATGCCGTCACGCGCGCTATTTTGATCCTTATTTATCAGAGAATAAGGATGTTTTCCGGTCGATTTATGTTGGACGTCAGCTCAGTTGTTATTAAAATTGAGTTTTTATAGCTTAAAGGTTGTAAGTTGAAACTTGTTGCCGTATTATAAAACATTCTAACTAACGCTATGGGCTTTGCCCTGGTTGTATTGATAATGTATGTTTAGGGGTGACAGCCATTCGGTTGAGAACCATCCGCTCCCTGCAAGCCCGGTGATGATGACGAGGCTACACCAAGGCATCATCGTATGATAGTTAAGAAGAAAAAGGGTGGTGATGACAAGACTGAGCTTGTTAATGTCAGAAAAAGTTTAAGTATTCATGTCTTTCAATGTGATTAAATTCTAGACTACAAATTTAAATCTTCACTGATTTATCTAACCTTGTTGCCAGTGCAGAGTATGTATAACAACCTAATCACTAAAACAATAAAACAGTGTGTTTACATTGACAGAACTAACATCAATTAGGTAATTGATTCGAATATAAACAAGTCTTATTAAGAGCTGTCGCATTATCAAATCGGGTCGGATCAAATTATTATCAGTCAATATATTACAATAATCTTTTATTACCGTGCAAACTAGGTCGCCAGAAATTATAAGCGTTCGTAATTTTCTATGAATAACTTTAAAATTAAATATCCATTACGTCAATCGCTGATGTGATCAGATAAATTATTTTGTTGATATTTCATTTAATTTTATTACGGAATTTGGAGCAATTTCAGTCAAAATTTGCGACTAGCTAAGTGATATACAAGTTTGCGAAATAAACAGCGCGACGTTCAAATTCTGACAACTCTGAATTTGTAACTATGATTTATTTGGTCTGGCTACATTTCTGGATTGCGGAGGTCAGGCAGTTACTTGTTATTCCAGGACATGTGGTTCGTAGTTTAGGATTCCTAGTTAAAATTACCAGAATACAGCTCAGAACCTGAGTCGAGAAATTACACGACCTGATATAACCGCATACATACAACATATCATCAAGATATATAAATACATATCAATCACACACGGCCACAGAAACATCTCCGTACACGACCATCTGACCCCAAACTAATCAAAGCTTGTTCTATGGATGTCAGAGACGAGATATTTATAAAAAATACATACTAAAAACAAAATCACTCCCAGACACGGACCAAACACCGATGATCAACACACAAATAGTTGTCCCGAGTGGGAATAGAACCCACGACTCAAGGAATCGTACCCAGAGTCAGTACCATTGTTCAACCGAGCCAATTAAACGTCCTGGAATTTTAAAAATTAAAATTAAATTAAAAGCGAATAATTGGATTAATCGCCGACTCAGATGGAGTACATTTGCCTATACGACTGTTTTTCGAACTGACTGCGGTTATTTCTTGAAGCTGTTGTTGCCTTGTCATTATCATTGAACTTCTGAGAGTCTTCCGTTCTTCCAGGAATGTCTCTCGCCTAAACTACACAAGTGTCCGTTTCGATTTCCATAACATAAGCTACCCTACTCGGCATCGATTAAATTATATGATAATTTATTAATAATACAAGTATTAACTTGTATTATTTATTATTTTATTTATGAATGTCCCAAGCGTGGAATAAACACAGATTAAATATAGTAATTAGCAAACAAAAGCACGTTTCACCGGTCCAATCGAATTATTCCCTAAAATGGAATACCGGTAATCCGTTCACGGGTAATCTCTACGATATGATGCGACGCTAATCGTCTCATCGGCTTACGTTATATCATCCGTTATTCTGTCAAATATTTGATGTTATTTCATTTGCCATTGTAGTCGTATGAGATGCCATGCCGAAAAATTTATTAGAGAAAAGGATACGACTTGGCTGGGTCACTGTCGCACCCCTAGCCAAAGTTGGATAAGACGTTTTTTATTTGTTAAATATAAAGACTTCCAGACGCACTACGACACCTGAACACTCGATAAATGTTTAATAATAAGCTGTTCCTAATAAAATGCGTAACATAACAGAGCCATGACATAACTTGATGTTTTATGATTATTGAATACATGAATGACTCAAGCATGCTACCCCACATACTAAACCTTTTAAGGACGCTACCACTAAATATAATTTATTCAACTAGATATTGCGCAAGCGAGTGGCTTCTCTGTGAGAGAGGGTTCGGGACAGCCCCAACACTCTCCTGAAGGGGGTTGCAGACAAGATGGACAGTCCAATGATTCATCACTGGAGGTCCATCCATATCCAACCCAATTATTAATTATAGGTTTTACTAACATTGTTTTTTTTTATGTAAGTTTTACTAATATTTTATGGGATCTGTGTATTCTGAAATAATTAGTTTCATTTCATTTCATTAAACATCGTCCTTAAGTAAAAAGCTCGGCTGTTATTAAACAGTTGATTAAACTCGCTGCGTAGATTAAATAGTCAAAAGAAGTGGTAATAACACTTGCAGCGAACAAACAGGCCTAAGATTAACAATAAGCAAATACTCTATTGTTCCCACCATGTTATGAAACGGGTATTCATATTCTAGAACTAAAAATGGTGCGTTTATAGCTCAGGGACGCATGTAGGAAAAACAAAGCTGGCGGAAAATTAAACCGTTACAAAAGGCAGCGGGCTTGTGCATACAAAGAGTCTTAGATGAAGAAACGAAATGCGATAACCAGAGGGTGGTTTGCGGTCTGCGACTGACACCGGCAAAGGGACTCGGAAGATTCGCATATCATTATGAGAATGTAGTTCGTTAATGTGTTGTTTACTGTAGGTATGGCCGATAAATTTAAATGTATAGAAAAGCTCACATAAGCACTGAAGGCTTAAAATGTGAGACTGAATGTTTTTTTAGTTAACATTTTGCAAAAAGCTTTTATATTTTCGCTGTACAATACACATATGTACGTATATGTATATCAAAATGAATTACGGGTTTGTTTGTCAGGCAGGCAACAGACCTTTTTTTAGGTAATGATAGCATTATAATTATTAAAGTTAACGAATTGGAGCTCTAACTACAGTGGAGCAGAAGAAGTTTTACTGATTTTCTAAATATCCATTTCATATTTTTGTTACAGCTAAACTACTTCCAGTACGATCAAAGGCTTTATCAGGTATAAAGACTGAATTTGATGTTTTAATAAAAAATATCACGTATGAGTGAAATATTACCCACACGTTCAAGTAGTCCGGATTTCAAGTGTGTTTTAAAATGTAAAGAAAGTGAGACTTAAAGACGTGAAAGTAGAAAAAAGTTCTCGCGTCCACAATATAGAGATCTCAATCGCATAAACGATGCGATGAAACAATCAACGGGGTCTAAGTTTAGAGTTCCTGACTTGGCTTTCACTTGTTCCTAGTCTAGTTTTGCATAACTTATGAAGCAGGTCGAAACTGAAGATCGAATGGACTCATTTGTCAGTAACCGTTGACGGCGACTCTTTTAACTAGCTAAGCGTACACTAATAGCTCATATAAAATGTATAACAGGTATATAAGTTATGAAGTGCCAAACCTATTTTATAAAATTTACTGTACTCATATTATAGTCCACAAGTGCGCATGCAAACACAATTGCACTCTGTGTACTCACTCAGTCACTCACATAGATCTGTCAAACGACATCGCGAGAATCCGAAATAACCGATGATAGATCAGGCGCAGATCCACCAGCTTAAAGTGGTTTCCGATGCAACCAGTACAGTACATCTCCCAACTTTATGACTCTGGGATGAGTCATTTAAAAACTCACCCAAAACTGGCTCGACAAGTCAAACCTGGGACCTTAAGCGGCGTTTGTCACCGATAGATCAACAAAGCAGTAAACAATAATAATATGTTAATCAAATATTTGAAATCGGTCGAGAATAGTAATTACATGATTTATTAATGACATCAAGTCCAGTGTATATTGACCGCATACGATAATGTGTATTGTGAACTGTTAAAGCAATGTGATAACCGCGAAAGTCAACGTACGTGCGCAAATAACTCGAAGAGATGTTTACTGAATATTGCGTAATTTGAACCATACATAACAAATCAAATATTAGCGATGCTGAAAGCCTTATCGATTGTGAAGTAATATAATTATGCTTTAAATTAATAAGCTAGGAAGTGGGAACGCAATGACCTTGTTGGAACAATGCACAAGGCAGAATGGCGGCGACGTGGTCCACAACCCGTCACGTCACGTTTCCCACAGAGGTGAAAAGTGGATCGTTGGAAGTGATCTCTCCCTACTCCTCTGGGAAAAAGGCGTGATTGTATGTATGTATGTATGTATGTATGTAGGAAGTTGAAAACACAACATGTAAGATATCTCCATGAACGATCATAATCTGTCAAAAAAGCTCTAGGTATGTATGTATGCAGAACCTAGCTTCTGACCTCAACTTTCGCGTGATCTCTTTTACCGTCAAAACCTTTGTTTCTTTTTACTGAAAATAAAAAACAGTTGCTGTTCCTGCAATAAAAATCTCAATCATACTGCATACTGTAGTGGTATGTAACATATTATATCGTTTGAAATTAAAATTATTATAAACTCATTAGAAAACTGAAAGTGTCCGGGATATTTACCATGTTGTTTTGTTTTAATGAGCTCCCGATATTTCGGCACTGTTGCAAGCGCCATGATCACGGGTGAACAACAACATGGTAAATATCCCGGACACTTTCAGTTTTCTAATGTGTGTATTGTTTAACCATAACAGTTTAAAATTGAATATTATAAACTCGACTAACAACAAACATTTTTGAACCTCAGTAGAGACTGGGGCTCAAAAATGTTTATTTCTGATTTTCCATATAGGTTAAACAGCTCTTACCAGCTTTAGCACTTCAAATATATAAAATACATTATATATCGTAATATGTAGGTTCAAGTCCGTAAACCAAAAATGCATTTCAGTAGCGGGACAGAAAGTGAAATGCATCGCCGCCGGCTCGTATTCGTTTAATCTTCAAATATCGCGGCCTTATTCAAATATGGAGTTATGACGCTCTCGTATTAATAAAGTTGGCAGCGTTTATTTATTTCAACTTTATTGCACAACTAAAAGCTGGGAACTGTTCAGAACAACGTTATTGGTTTTTCAGTGCTCAGAAAATATTTAAATACTAGCGACCCGCCCTCGCTTCGCTTCGGGTATATCTCTCTTTCTATATAATATATAGCAGTGCCCGCGACTTCGTTCGCATGGACTACAGGATTTTGATTTTTTTTTAACTTAAAAGTAGTCTTAGTTACTCCATAACATCAGCTACCTGCCAATAAAAGTCCCGTCAAAATCTTTTCAGCCATTCAAGAAGTTAGTCAACCGGAAGAAACATTAAAAACAAAATTATTTTTTATTTATCACCATAATCTGTCTTTTATCGTGTAATAAATAAGTATATTACACAATTACACAACAATGTGATGTTGTGTTATATACTTATTTATCATAGCGACCCGCCCTCGCTTCGCTTCGGGGATATCTCTATCTCTATGTAATATATTATTTTAACCCCGTAAGAGAAATCTATTTTTTTTTATCTAAAAAAGCCTATGACACTCCAGGATAGTGTAGCTTTCCAACAGTGAAAGAATTTTTCAAATCGGTGCAGTAGTTTCGAAGCCTATTCAAAACATACAACATACAAAAACATCAAACCTTTCCTCTTTATAATATTACTAGCTGTGCCAGCGACTTCGTTCGCGTTTCCCCCGTTTTTTACACATTTTCCATTGTATCTTTGCTCCTATTGGTCGCAGCGTGATGTTATATAGCCTAAAGCCTTCCTCGATAAATGGTCTATACAACGCAAAAAGATTTTTTCAAATCGAACCAGTAGTTCCTGAGATTAGCGCGTTCAAACAAACAAACAAACAAACAAACAAACAAACAAACAAACAAACAAACAAACAAACAAACAAACAAACAAACAAACAAACTCTTCAGCTTTATAATATTAGTATAGATTATATTACATATTACATTGACTCCCCCGTACCCCAGTGACGCTTACATGGAGCCTACATCGCATGCTGGCTAGCTGAGCGCGGTGGCGGCAACCACGCGACTTTTTTCTAATACTTGCATTTTTAAACTCGTGATATCTTCCGAATTAAATGTCCGAATTGAATAATTCAAAAAGTAATAAAAAGGTATTGAAGCCGTCTTGAATATAAAGTAATTTATTTTGATAAGGATTAATACCAAGGTACAAATAAAGAGCCCTTTCAAGCGGCGGCATATAAATTAAATTTTTAGAATAAAAAACCGCTTGCTGTGACATAACTATAATATTTAGACATATGCTGTCGCGACACTTTTTGTAGATAATGATGAGTTCTGCAAAGTCTTAGTAAATGGTTTTGTTCTATCTTCAATAGTTTTCGCAGCGTAGGCGACGTAAGGAATTTTTCAGGTCTATTTTTTACACCTTGGGTTACATTATTGGAGTTTTAGTAAGGATCCCTAATTTTTAAAAAAATATAATATAGCCTATGTTACTTTTGAATAATGCAGCTTTCTAATGGTGAAAAAATTATTGCAATCGGTCCAGTAGTTTTTGAGTTTATTCATTACAAACATACAAAAATACAAAAATACAAAAATACAAATCTTTCCTCTTTATAATATTAGTATAGATATAGATATAGATTAGTATAGACAAATAAAGGCATGGGCGTATCCAGGGTCTGGGCCAGAGTGGTTAAATCAGATTTTACTCTGGACCAATGGGAGGAGGGCAAACCAGATTTTCCTCTGTGTATCCAGGGAAGAGCAGCAGCCTCTCCTGCCCCCCCCCCCCCCTCGGTCCGGTCTAAAGGTATCGGAACTCCCAGCCTACTCATCCTTACTATTATAAATCCGAAAGTAACTCTGCCTGTCTGTCTGTCTGTTACGCTTTCACGCATAGAGTACTGGACCGATATTTAAATGAAATTTGGTACAGATATAGTCCAGAGCCTAGGAAAGGTTATAGGCTACTTTTAACCGACTGCGCTATAAGGAAGTAACGGGTAAAACAACCCGTTAAACGTCTCTACGCGGACGGAGTCGCGGGCGGAAATAAAGTAGTGCATCAAAGCTACACTAAGGCAGTACTAAGTTCGCCGGGTCAACTAGTAGGCTATAAAAAGACTAACCCTTCCTTTTGGCTTCGCCGTAGTTGGGTAAAAACATGTTACTTCAACATTTCACTCGGAGTTTGAAGAAGTAGGGTCGTCCTCAAACAAAGAACCCATTGTCGTTCGTCGTATATGTCAATCGGAAATATTGCTTGTGATAGTACATATTTCAATATTCTGTCTGCGGTAGTTGAATTGATCAACAATTCAACTACCGCAGACAGACAACTAAAATGTTGAATTTTTATTTTGAAAAAAAACTATTGAAAAGCATCATCTGATCGATGACTTTCAATAATCATTACCGGGATCAGTAGATTAGTAAAGTATGTTTAATAAATTTTAGCAGACTAACATTTTTTTTCTATATGCTACGCCAATTGGTCGTTGTTGTCCGCCCACGTTGTATTTTCTTGCCTTTAAATAAAAAAAATCTCAGACATGTATAAAACTATAGTACAAAAAGGGTTTTGATAATAGATACACCTATCTGTCAGGCAGGAAGACATTGACTCACGATCCCTGACCCCGAAAAAGGCAATCTTAAAAGTTCACTGACTTTGAATTAAGAAGTCGTAATACGCCCCCTGTAAGTTTTAAAACCGCTCGCAAGCCGCCTATGTGTCAAGAGCCTTAGTACCTACACAAAAAGTGTAAATTCGTGCCCACTAAGACTCTTAGTTTTTAACTGTCGGTAACAGAGCCGCGCTGAGAACACTAATTGCGGAAAATATACTTTACGTCCTTAAAAGTTGACGGTCTAATGATGAAGAACTTAAGTTTGTTGTATTCCTATCGCTTTTGTTGGCAACTTTTTGGTGTTTAATTTTCTTAAAGGAAGTGTTGCGTTGTAGTCTTTGACTGCAAATTGTCTGTAACAAAAATACTTCAGTGGAATTGAGAACCTCTTCCTTTCGAAGTTAGGTAGAAGAGGTGCCAATAGGTCTTCGAATGCTGACTTATGTCTAATATAATAAAACCATTTATTCATTAATAGATGTGGATGAAGCGAAAGTGGTGTGCCAGGATAGTAGCACATGGCAAGTGATCTCTGCCTACCCCTCTGGGAAAAAGGCTTGTGATTCTAAGTAAGTAGAAACACATAGTATTTATTCGACATAAGCAAGTATCTTATAATCCTAAGTTACATTATTAGGTGTATATTTTTTCCTTAGACCTGGCATAGCAATCAGTAGAGAATTTTAAAATTAGGCAACTTAGACAATATCCATACATCTTTTATAATGAAAGAGAGTAATAATGTGGTAAAGAAAAAATGTCAGTGTGAGAATAGAACGAAAACATGCTAGAACTTCTAAGTAGTCAAAGAAAAGGCGATTTTCACCGCGTCAGATAAAAGTAAACATTCCTGACAAGATTGTGGAAGTCTGCCAAAAAAAACCAGATTTTGTGCTAAAATATTGTTTTTTCTTAAACGTTGGCAGTATCTCCGATTCGAAAACTTCGCCGATTCTCTAAACAACGTCGAGTATCGGGAATAACTTTAAATTCTAGTTGGTTCATGTGAACTGCATTGCGGATGCAAGCGTTCGCTGAGTGACGGGTGGATCCTGGAATATGGCGGGACTGTTGCCAAGCCGACTGCAGAGCCTTCAGTTACGGATTGATTAGCTTTAGCTTTATCGCTTAGATGATTGATAATAGCCTCTAGCTAGCTAGAACCTAAGAAGTTTTTTTTATATAATGTAGTCTCTCATATTCGTCTATGAATATTTCCCATCTTTTATAATTATATGAAGAGTAGTAATATCGTAATATATTATACTCTCATCGTGAATGTCCGGCTCCCTAAGTAGAGCCCTTTTATTACCTAAAAGTCATATCTGATTAGGTAGGTACTATTTGGTTAAATTAAATAAATCAAGGCTCTGTAGTAATCGAGAAAGAGGATTATCGTAGATAAGACTGATCTGAATAACAACACATGTCACAATATTTATAAAAAACAATTCAATAAATACAAAGCATTTATTGCGAACTCAAAGTACACATCTATTTGAAGTAATAATAGTAACATGAGCTTAGTCCTACCTACACGGCTTGTGGCAGAGAAATTCTATTGTTTGTACATATTGAACTGTTAACATCTAACCCTATATTGTTGACAATTGCCCTTTTACTGCTAGTAATCAATGAAATACTTCAACTAAATTAATATACTTTGTACTAGCGGCCATCTACGACTTCGTCCGCGTGGAAATGTGGAAATCAAAATAGCCTATAATGTACCTTGTAAACAAACAGCGGGAACAAACAGATAGACAAAACTGTTTTTAGTTGTTTTTTGTTATTGATACCTGATATAGATTCATACCCATTTAGTGAAAAATAGTTATTTTAATATTCACTTCAATTTTATTTAGTTGTTTTATAGATTTAAAGTCAAAACTGTTCCTTTTACCCTGAAGGCCTAAACTATTCTAGAATTATATTTGTATAAACACGCCATTGGAAAGGTTAGCGTGACAAATATCGCTCACATAATTACCGCAGGTGCGGCCACTACTGTCCCGCACGGAAATCCGTTTTACAACCGTTTTTAATTGGAAGTGACAATGTCATCACATAAATGACACTTACACCGAACCTTGCTTCTGGCCACGTCGTCAAAATTTTGTCGTTAGTTATAGCTTTTATTAAACATAATACTTTTATAACTTAACTATATTAGCTAAGTAATCACGTACTGGATATATGATGCAGTTCGCTCCCGACCATGATTAGTGTAACCCAGTCGAAACTTTGGGCTGTAAGTAGCTATGTATTTGCTACTCTTTATATCACGTGCAGACCCATAAATACTAGGTAATATTGAGAGTAAGTAAAGTAAACATAGTCGTCAGCGCGAAAAGATCGAATAAGTGTAAACCACATACAAATCGTACCCCCTTTTAAAGCTTGGGTACTAAAGTTCGAACTCATGGAAAAACACATAAACTGCCATTTTCTTTATCGCCGTCCTTTTTGTAAAAATCTTTAAAGATTTAATGAGGACTAAAACGTTACTACATATTTTTTATTATACCCATTAATTAATGGCCTCACCTATATATTACCTTCATACCATAATTATCTATTAATTTGGGTGACCCCGACTCAGGTTTCAGGTGTAACCAACATTTGCGATGAGTCGTCACCACTCATCGTCTGAGAAGTGAGGCCGCGATACTCGGCAAACTTTAAACATGTGTTTCCGATACCTACAATACGATTTGTAAACAAAAA
The DNA here is from genome assembly GCA_039566165.1 of Maruca vitrata. Lineage (NCBI taxonomy): Eukaryota > Metazoa > Arthropoda > Insecta > Lepidoptera > Crambidae > Maruca > Maruca vitrata. Next base: position 2,564,052 of record CM076917.1, read on the forward strand.
TGTTGCTCATTCATTGCGTGTGTAACTCAATATCGACGCGTTAACCAAGTCATGAACGAAGAGCGACACCGCTATGTGTGATTGTATCAGTTACAGGATATATTTACTTATAGTTTAAACTGCTTCCCAAGCATTAACATACCGTAATTATCACTTTAAACCTCTTTTCTGATTGACAAGCAAATTTGTTCACTGCGAACCCCGGAAAGAACAAAAACACGAAAAAATATTGCTTGATCACGGTACATATCAGTTTCCACCAGGGGTCTAGGCACTATGTAGAAAAACTTAGTTCTTCCCTAACTGGTAATACGGATAGATTCGAATTTGGACTGCAGTCTGAGAGGAGCGGGTGACTCATAACTCTAAGAAGCAGTAGCAAATGACCATCAGAAAGGGTCCTTACGAGAAAGTAGGTACAGTCAGCAAAGAAAGTGGTCTACCACTTTTGACAAAAGTTTCTGCGAGATGTAACGATCGCTAAGGTTGACTTTTCACTGACACAATCTTATTGCCAGGGAAAATTGACCTTGTTGTTTCGTGACGTTCAAACGAATCTCAACCGTAGGGTGGTAGACCACATTTTTGGCTGACTGTACTTTCGGACATGATTTTTTGCAGTAAATCGCTTTGACTGGTATCGAGAACAACACTAACACAAACACAAATACGATTAGATTCACGGATGTACAAATTGTTCTAACACTTAAACCGCTTTCTGCCAGATACTTGCGCCCGCGCATCCGTTATAGTATGTCTGCCGTATTTGGTCTCCAAGGTTGACCAGCGCAAGCTATATTTTGAGAAGTGATCTGATATTACTGATTACTCATTTCATTGAAGATTCCAGTGGCGTAATGGCCCCTAAAGACGCTACTAGAACAAGTCTATTAAGTTCCGGGTTCGATTTTTGGTCTGGCCAATTAGGATTCTGATCTGATTTTTTATTGTAGTCACTCTTCAATATTTTCATAAATTATTGGATGAGGTATGTTCACTTTTCAGTTCTAAATAAAATATCTTATTCCATCGTTCATCTATCGAAACATCGAAAGTCCTTGCTTTTGAAATAGAAAATAATAAACGCTAGAAGTCAGTCATAAAGTACCTATAGAGAAGTTTTACATTGAATGCCAAAATAGAACATTACACTAATTAATAATAATGTAGCGTTCCGGAATGACGTTTCAGAGAAAATATTACTACTTTATTATGGATGTACTACATTTATTAGGATTGTTTTAGGTTAAAGCAAGAGCTTCCAGATAAGCTATTATTAGAGCCCTAATGTTTTAGTATAAAAATGTATGGCAATTGAATACTTTTAATTTATTTATTTATTAACATAGATTAATTGTTATGACTTATTATACCCGATTCGCATATTGAGTTAGCTTCATGGTCAAACTTGAGTATACCTACCACAAAACAAACACTGTTAAACATTATATTGGGGCATTCAAATAACTACCTATGTTAATCTTGGATACGTCTTCTCATCTTAGACCGCCCACTACATACGTAAAATTACAATAAATGATTTATGAACAACACACGAAATCCAAACAAATTAATAAATGAATGAAGTAAACATTTTGTTGGTTGAACGAACCCTGAAATGTTCTGATAATAATTACTAAAAAGTGTACCATTATCCTAATTCAGTGTGTTAAGCTTTAAGGAATTGTAAGGTAAATTTTTTTACGCACGAAATCGAGAACATTTTATGAAATTCTATCATTTCCTGAAATTGCCAACCTTCAGTTCTTTCTGATATCTATTAGCACAAGCAAATACTTAAACGCCTTTGTTCGGTATCAAATCACTTGGTGTAGGTTTTCTGCATGATATTTATTTTTATAAATAACTAGGTATAAAAATAATATAAAAAAACAGGTTTACGATTTTAGAAGAAACTACGAACTACACTGTAAGTGCCCTGAATTTACTAGCACTTTAGTTTGGCCGCTCAACGATAGATGGCGCTAAATGGCAAAGGTGGCATATTTGAGTTCTCACTGTACTCTCTAGATGGCGTAACTTGTGTAGTTCATAATTTGTTTTACAGAAGATTTTGATAGCATAATTAAACATTATTATGTTTGTTTTTTTTCTGATGATGAATGATAAAAAAATCGAAAACCAGTACTTCTTTTTTATTTTAACAAATATGCTTGGCGATAGGAATTCGCTTGTTTGGTGATAATAAACATATAAAGTCAACGACTCGTCGTCAAACGAGAACCCCAATGAGGGTGGGAATTTAAGCAGCAATTCTTCCCAAGGGTATTGCAATTTGTCGACACAATTGCCATGAACACATTTTAGCTCTGTTTGCATGATACTAAACAGTCCACACCCTTAGGGCTGACAATATCCACCCACCCATGCACCACTATACTTTGATCTCCGCCACCTCCAAGCTTCTTCATCCCATATATGAGTGAGTGAGACATTCTAGGCACGGTAAGGGGTCTTTTTAATCTGGTTTATAAAAAACCTCGTCTACCCATCGTCAGGTGACCACGATCACGTCACCTGCCGCAATTGAATCGTAACCGTAAAACAAGCTAGTATTACGCCGTCACCCTAACTGGGAACTACCCTCGCACTCGTTTATCCAAGTTTCTATCGCCATAAATTTGTCGCTACGTCAAAATGGGGTGAGCAACGAAATGAACTGGCGTTTTCGGAGATTTCTCAAAATCGTCAAGAAAAATATTGTTACTAGATTCGTTAACAGAAAACACAGAAGCATGAACAGCATTAAGAGAAGACGTGAATCAGTCGCGTCTGTGTATAAGAAAACAACAAAGTTTTTGTCCTCTAACACAACAAATCTGTTGACTAAGAGACGTAACACAAGGAAAAAGAGATGGCTACAAAAAATGATGGAAGAATACGACTGCAGTGTAAGTTTCGTACTTCAAAAACAAAGCCAAAACTCATCAGATGAAGAGCTCCACGATTTAGGAGAAAGAGACCTTGATTATTATATGGGAGTACGAAAAAAGGAGGTATATCTCAGAGATCCCATAGCCAAAGAACAAATAAGGAAAGATTTCCTTGTGAATCATTGCGGTATGACCGAAGAGGAATATTACAAAACCTACATAATTCCCAATACACTCAAGGTTTCTTACGTCGTCCAGCCGAAGTTGAAGCAAGTGCCTTTTAAGAGGAAATCCAAAAAGGATAACAATTTGAAAGAAGGTGACTGGCGTGAAAAGACAGGGATATTCAAACTATTCAGAAAGGATAGTGAATATTCGACTTCGGAGAGTTACAGTGAATGCGATCCGAATGAAGATGATAAGTTTTCTGAAGACACAGCTAGGTCCATAAACGGAGAGGAAAATATTGAGGAGGGTATGGCAAGGCATTTCAATAGCTTAACTATCAACAACAGCGAAGAAGACGTGCGCGGTTTCGAGGTCTTTTTACATACTTTTAGAATACCTAACTTTTTAGTTTACCAAATGTATTAGTACTTAAATCTTTTCTTTGTTCGCAGGGGGTCCGGATCAGAGAGCACTCCGAAGGACGACCCTGTGACAACTGTCCAGAATTATGTCCGGGCTTCATACCGCATGCATGGAGGTAAGATATTTTGTTGTCTCTTTGAGGTTATTATCTTTATTCAAAGTATCAGGTGACGAGATAATGTCAGTTGTCGAAATACTGATATGTTTAGATCACGTTACTACAACCACAGACAACATAACTAACTATACCACAACTTGCATTGTGTAGCAAAAACAAAAGTTAAGGGCATATCTTCCAGATGAATCTACAAATACATAAACGCTTATTCAATATAGCTTAAGCATTAGATTAAATACTGTAGAAGTGTAGATGTTCACTTTTAGCTGTAGATAAGCTGTATATGTTTATCACAACTAAAAGTAACAATCTATTCAATGTAATGTTAAAATTATTTTAATTAACTTTAGAGGCCTCAATCAACAACAAAGTCATAAGTTCATAACGCGATTACATAAAAACAATAATGATTGAAAAATAAACATTCAGAGCTAATGACTGTTCACATCTTATCAGTAGAGTCGAATACCAAAGGCGTGTCGGGTCAGCAATTGAGATAAACAATCGGTACGCTTTCATTCAATTCTGGAACACTATCGAGTTTGAACGTGATTGAAAAGTTTAATGTGAGGACAATCGCGAAGCCTTGCTCTCGGTCTAAGGTCATCGTCGCAAGCGCTTGTCAGGCGTCGAGTCAAGCGAGACAGTGCGCCGACACACACTGCCACTCGGTCGCGCCAGGCGGACGGCCGCATCGTCCACACACACGTACCAAGTGACCCCAATCATAATGTGTCTCTCACTGAAACAACTCGAGTGGACCCAAGTCTACCAAAGAATTGCCGGAGGCGAAAAAGAACCGGAAGTGCGCAAGATACAAAAGTTTCCCTCCAGAGAAAGGAACTACGCCGTCAGGAGGAGGAGAAACAACAACAATAATAACAACAACAATGCCTGGTCCCACGCCAACTGCCCCAGCTGTGCCAAGATCGCTCAACAGGAGAGCAACAGATGAGAGTCTCCGGTTCATCAGTCAAGAGGTGCTTTGGTTTTGGAATGTGACTTCTCGTGTGGACATCTTAACTTTCCGGGCATTATAAATTATTATAGTCACCTTTATCGTGCGTTTATCATTATCAATACTGAGCGGATTACGTCAGTCCCGGATGTTTTCAGTGTATTTAAATGTGCCCCATGTTTAAACAAAAATAACAGGGTCCTTTACTTGTACCTAATCAAAATTCGTAATGTAAATTTTGTTTTTCAAGGTAAGACAATCGTACACACGTAAACAGTGAATTGAAACGCAGATTCGTAATAACTGAAGCATTAATAAATAAGCAGACCGCAGGTTTTATGTTTCACACAATTGAAAACCTTGCCCGGTCTTGACTCTTAATGGCCGTGAATTAACTAGCTAAATGAAGTGTAAGGTTACACTTACATATTATGTGAACCGTGATATTATTAGAGACTAGCTGTTTTGTAAGTTTATCAAAATAAATGTTATCGAAGTGTACAATTTTATTTTTGTTATCAACTCGCCACAATACTCATGTCATCGACAGAAATATCATTGACATCGATAAACATGTTACCTGCTATAGCAAATGCGAAAAATAGGTAGAATAAGTCTTTATAACGAAAACGAATTTGTCCTTGTTTTTACAAAATTTTGGTTTAGTTCTAGAAGTACTACACGAATCGTCAATCACTAATCCAGAGGACTCGTTAGAAACGATATTATCTGAGATATGTACTTAAAAATACTTTTATTTTTGTCGATATCGTCAAAGATCAATATGATGTTACATATAAGAACGTCATCAAACATGACTCGTATCATACTATCTATATCAACGTTTGTGTGTGCATTGATCAACATCGATGGAAGGTCACCTCCTTTAATAGCAAATGCATGAACGCGATACTTAACAATTATCGCTCAAATCGTGACTGCCCCAACTCTTCCCTTGGAAAGGTTTTTCTTAGAATTTGATAAATTGGGACAATAGCACTAACACAATGGAAACAATATGCAAAAAAGGGTATTACTGACTACGTGCTTATTAGCATAACAAACCATTCACATGAGTTTATCGATATTCTTCGCATGAATAATGAACTGCAAAGGTATTAATATTGCTAAATGCTTATTCAGGATATTCACATATACCTTCTACCAAAAAAGTCCTCGAAAAACATATACAAATATATTATCAACTTTGTAGGTCTTAGTTATGTTCTTTTGTCTTTATGTATTTATTATATAGAGTATTAATCTGCCGTGCTAACTAAGAACGCAGTAAGGAAGGTTTTTGGCAAAATTGAGTTACATACATATTCGGAATCCTCACAATGAGCTCTATTTGGCACTTTTATCCATTTTTTTGTAGCTATTCGGGAAGTAGGACTTTTATTAAGATAAAACGCAGTAAAGCATTTCATCAGAAGCATTTTGCTTAGGAAAACTGCCGTAAAAGACGATACTGCTCTTTGCACTCCGGTATTTCTATGGCCTCAATTAGTTTTCACTAGTTATTATCGCAGTGAAAAGAATTCATGCTATTATGCTATGTACTATCTTTACAGTTAATAATTTCAGACGCTACTTTTAAACGCAGTGAAATCGGATACTGCGCTTTTACTAAGCCCTCTTTTTTAAATGAGTTTAATATAAGGTACAAGTTAAAAATGCAGTAAGTTCATTTGCTGCACTATTCATTGATATCACCTTCGGGTAACCTTCTTGATTATGCATAAAATAATAGCAGCAATAATGTAGACTGCGGTATTAATTGACAGAAGACAATTTTACGCTTTTGGAAACTACAAAGAAAGATCGCAGTATCGTTGGACTTTACTGCGCTTTTGATTAGTAGCAGGAGCTAGCGGGGATCGGGGAAGGATGCAGGGGCGATAGGTGTCAATCGCACGCACTGCTCGTCCTCGATACTCATTCGACGAGAAGTTGTTTGCTTGTAAGTAAGTATATAAATAAAATAATCATAATAACTTTTTGGTACACGAGTGCAAAGACCATAGCTGACACAAAAACCTTATAAATGGAGGTATTTCATGACATCTGCGACTATATTTTATTGTGATTTTATCATTTTATCCAATAAAATGTGAGATTGAGTGACATGGGAGTTTAATAAAAAAATATTGTATAAGAACAACCTAATATAATGACAATAAGGTTGATTTAAAATTGTCAATTGTCAAATTGGTTGTAGTTTTTGTATCAACTGGGTGTTGGTTGTATAGATATCAAAAAAATTGACATTTAAAAAGATACTTATACTATACAACATGAACAAAGTTACTTAAATTTTGTTTCCGATTTCCTCAAGATGGGTCAACAAAAGAATAATGGATAAAGGCAACGGGAAGAGCCGATTGAATGCCCTTAAAATTAAACACCACACATTCTGAGCATATACATTTACAAAAACATATTTTTAATTTCTAAAGGGCAAAATGTGTTTTTTTTTTCATCAAATTAACTTACCAAAACTTTGCATTATTTTTAGCCTAACTAAAATAAATGAGCTCTCCTCTCTTACCCGTCGTAAGGTTGAAGAGCTCGAAGTTTGATTCTTTATATCTGAGTAATATTCACGCGTTGGACAGTCGAAGAATTGCCGACTTATTTAAGTGTTTTTTTTTAGTCTGTTTTCGAATCTCCGTCTGGAAGCGTCTCGAACTATGGAACCGCGAGTAATGATTGTGTGATTGATTATGTTTACATAAATAGCACGGCGATTGAAAAATATTTGAAAAATCTGGATGTTTCAGTCTCAGTATTTCTTAAGCAGTGTTGCCGGCAGTTGACGGTTCATATTTCATTATTATTTTATATTTCTTTAAATAAAAGAGGTAATGCCCTTGGTCTGGATACAATATATTATTGTTCCCATTCTCAGGAACGGTGATAAACATAATATTGCTAACTATCGCTGCACGTCTAAACCATCCATAATACTTAAACTTTTTGAAAAGATAAAATATGATTATCTTTATCCTGGGGTAAAACCTTTAATAATATCAAACCAACATAGCTTTAATAGTGGCAGATCTACTGAATCAAATTTATGCGAGATTATGGACATTACTTTTGAAACCATGGAAAATAGTTTTCAAGTTGACGCCACGTATAAAGATTTTTCGAAAGCATTTGACAAAATTTCGCACAATTTGTTAATTGCTAAACTCGACAACGTCAGTATACAAGGCGATCTTCTGATCTTAGAATTTAAAAAAAAGTTTAAAGTTAGAGTTAACCATCTGGTTAATTGCATATAGATCCCAAGCAGCAGCAGTTCAAGGCTTCAGTTTCAGTTCTGGTTTCATCCGATAACATCAGTGGTCGCGCAGGGTTCTCACCAGGGGCCTCCTTTTTAATATTTATTAATGATAGAATGCGTTGTTTCTGCCGTTCTTATGCGCTTCTTTATGCAAACGATGCTAAAATATTTGCCCTTGTTAAATCTATTGATCACTGTAGTCAGTTCCAGAAAGACCTAAACATTTTTTGTGAATACTTTTCACTGAATGAGCTTAAACTAAATATTAAGAAATGTCACACAATTACTTACTCCCGTAAAAAACGGCCAATAAAATTTGATAATTGTTTCAATTGTGTATCAAATAGAGGGTAAGGGATCTGTGTGTGTATCGTGAATGCCAATTAAACCTTGCATCTCACGTGAATAATGTGACATCCAGAGCATACAGAATGCTGGGATTTATTTTATTATATCTCTTCAAAATTTTAAATAATACAATAGATTCTCCATATCTTTTTAGTCGTATTTATTTTAAGTGCCCGAGGCTGACTGCTTGTTCTCAAGCCGATTTTTTCTGTTCCCACATGTAAAACGAATTACTTTAAAAATCGATTTCTTGTTCGTGCCTGAATCACACAGAATGAGTTTTTACAGTTCAATAGATGTATTTAATTGTAAACTATGTCGGTATTCTCCGTAAGGGAAATAAAAATATAAAATAGTACACCTACATGGGTATTGGATTAAGGATGTGTTTCGTGTTAGTAAAACAAATATGTGATGTTATTTACAATATAATTATGTGGTTGTTTTATTTTAAATAGTAACAAGCAATTTTCCACTAAATCATTAACCATTATTTCAATTAAAACATTAAGATCAGTCTTTCTGTAGTTTAAAATGTATGGAAAAAATATAGTCTACTATGTAACATTCCTAATCAAGTGTCAATAATTCGTGCTGCAAACATCAACTTACTTGATCACAACTTTATTACTGAGCTTACAGATTATGTAATTCAATAAACGTAATAAAGCCACCTAGTGTCATGTTGCCGAACTTGATTATTTTATATTTTAAAAGGTTTAAACACCAGTATTAACGTCATATTCACGTCATAATTTTTTTAAGGTACTGAAATTATTAAGTTTTTGAAGATTTTTTTTAAAAGTTGTGACTATTTTGAAATTCCTTATTTTAATAATCATTTCAAGTATTGAAATAGTTGTATTAACTATTCCTTCGTAATAATAGATAGTTTAAATAAATTACAAGTCAATAGTAAATTTTTTACACTAATTTTTGAAACTATTTCCCACTACCTATTGCATTTATCGTTTGTAGCTAGTACAAGAAATGTTACAAGAAAAAAATGTTTCACTAGAAAAGAACGCAGTAAGTACCAATAATAAAGATAACTTCAATATTTAGTCCCATATACTGCAAAAATTTACACAATTGTAAAAATTTAATAAAGATTATAGTATATTAAAGCAATAATAATTTTAAAAAATTAAGTTAGTGCGTTATTTTCACTTTAATTACCAACTTTTAGAAACGGAGCGTTTCTATAGCACTGCATTTATAATTTGTGACAAGAAAATATAAGGTATAACTTCACTACAAGGCATAAACGCAGTAACCTGTGATTGCTAATCAAAAGAGCAGTAACTCCAACTTTACTGCAGTTTTGGTTTGTAAACCTTAGTGTTGCCTAGTAGGAACATGCTAAGCATAAGTTGTTTTTTTCGTTTTTCTCTGAATATACTAAACTTACAGCAGATTTTGTTAGTTTTTATAAAAGTATGTGTATTGAGCTATATTTTAAATACGCAACATGTTTAATCATCGTTAAAATATTAATCAAAAAATGTGATTATAAAAAAAAAACTTTGAGCGCCATTATCTCGAAATACCGGAAACCCTACTTACTGCATTTTTAATTAGCACGGCAGTAATAGGATTCGTTGTATTCTGTGTGTCAGTAATCCAGAAGTAGGTATTTTCGAACAACAAAACAAAGGCATTGTTTGGCTTTGTTAACGCCTATATTTAATGTTAATCTCTGGACGTATCGCCCAATTAGCGTAATTAGATTGGACTACGAACTCGGTTTAATACTTTATAGACAATAAATAACCGAAGGCCTTGTGAATTAAATGTTTTAGGCTCTAAAAGTGCAATTTATTTACAACAAAACTACAGCTCTTGAATCATTGAATATAGAATACAAAAAGTGAACGTTCGTGCGATTCATAATTTATATTAAATTACCGCACATTAGTCCCTCAGATGAATAAATAGCTCAATATTGATGAGAAGATACAACCTGTACGTATAATTTGCTTCGTAAATCTGATAATTTATTTCTATATTTTGGATCGTAATAAGCTAAAATAAACACAATTCAGTCGAACCAAGATCCGAAGAAGTGTGATATTGAGATGTTGATGAGAACTCTCCATATATTTTAACAACAAAAAACATTTTGTCGGGGACAAACAACGATCTCTTAAAATTTACATAACATTTTTACCTGGGATTTCTAAATAAGTAAGGAAAATTGACATGGGTGAACTTAGTTATCGAATTATAAGACAGTGTTTTCCGTGGTGTCAGAAATCAGAATTTAAAGAAATATTCAAATAAAGAAGAGGAAAAAGATTAAGTACACAAGTAAGCAACCGCTGGGGGCGTATTTCAACCTCTTTATTCCAGTCAGTTTAAAATGGGTAGATATATGATGAATATAACATGAACATTATTTGAAATGTAATTAAGAGGTATATGAAATAGATGATGGAGGGGTTATGTCAGTCTGAATGATTCCAAAACCATAACGAAATGCGAAGTGTGAAACGCGAAAAACTTGGCGTTTTTCGTACATTTTTTTATTGAATGGAATTAAGAGCTTGTAATACGGCCCCTAGGCCATAAAATAAATCGTGTAAGAATCATCGGGTTTTTATAATCGAAGCGAGTGAAAAACAAAACAGTCCTTGCTCTATGACCCCAGTAGATAATGTTGCTAAACATTATTCTTGTAATTTCATTGTGATATAATGTTCGTGTAGCTCAGTGAACTATGTCCTACTCAGTTATCATAAATTCGTAATGCTTACTTACGTATGTCTATCAAGCACTTAGGGACGACGTAATAAATATATCTACTATAAATGTGTGTTATTTATGTGTACATTAACATCAATAGTTAATAGTTATACTTATACAGCTTTTATCGAAAAGGTTTTAGTTACTGTTAAGTTATGCATTCATCTAACCTATTTTATATTCGATTGTTATTAATTATACAACATAAAAGATAATTTAAAGTATCTTCATAGAAATTGGGATCAATAGAATGTTTTTTTCCTGACTGCCTTACAATTATGGCTTGGAGTAAGCCTTGTCATCATCACCGGACTTGCGGGGGAGCGGATAGCTCTGACTCCTATATCAATAGAATGGTTTATAAAATATGGCTACCTAAATAGCTAGTTACCTAAAACGGTTTTTGAGTGTTAGTGTTTATCTGAGTAGGTACCTACTGAACCGATAAAAGGTGTGCCTCTCATCGTATCCTGTGTATGATATCAGTTTTTGAAAACGATCTGTCTGAAACACAACTCACATCAATCAGTCTTTTGGATCAACTTTATTGTGTGTAAAATTAATGTACAGTAAATATCACGCGCCACGAAAACAAAGACATTACTAATGAAGATAATACATTAATTACAACAACATATAATTTATTCATAAGTTATATTTGTTACTTGCACATAATTATAATGATGCAGCTAAATAATTTTAACTCATTACATGAACAACAATTTAATGTAGATTTAATGAGGCTTCCGACCGATTTCGGTAATGGCGGCCGATCTCAATTGACATCAGCCAAAAGCGCAGGACATTATTATAGTGGACAAGTGCACTCGACTGGATTGCGCCAGTATTTTGTCAAGAACGAACCGGTAATGGAACCCGAAAGTTTGAAACCATAATTGAATGTAGGCTCTAAGTTTTTACAGTTTTAAACGATGTTGACCATATTTTAATTGTTGAGATAAAAATATAATTGCCGAGTGCAACCATTCTGTATAACATTTCTGTAAAGAAATGTTTGCGGACCGATAGTGTTTGATCACTACCGGTGGGGGCGCCACCCGTGGCTAACGGGTAAACGTGATGGAAAAAATTAAGGTAAAAAAATCTTTAAAAACAAGCTTTTATTTAAATGCGCTTAAAAGAAAAAAATAAACTTTTACACTATAACTTTACTGTCAACTTATAACATTTCAAATTCAACATATTTGACACAATTTATATGTTTTAAAAGCTTGTCGCGAGATTTAAGTACTCGTATTTACTTTCTTAGTTTAAAATTTTTAATAGGCAGGTATTTTAAAACTTGCTTTTAAAATTACGAGTAGGTACTTAAATCTCGCGACAAGCTTTTAAAACATATAAATTGTGTCAAATATGTTGAATTTGAAATGTTATAAGTTGACAGTAAAGTTATAGTGTAAAAGTTTATTTTTTTCTTTTTAGCGCATTTAAATAAAAGCTTGTTTTTAAAGATTTTTTTACCTTATTTTATTTTATACTTTTTAGTTTTCACCTTGTAAGTTCCTAAGTCTGTTCCTAAGTAACGAGCCCAAACTCGATGGGGTTGTGTCGTTTAAGTACTGAGTTCGTTTGGCTATCTTCCGGCTCCACCATCGAACCCTGGTTACCATCTAGCTCCAAAGTACTCATCTAGGCGAATCAAACGAGCCCAAACTCGATGGGGTTGTGTCGTTTAAGTACTGAGTTCCTTTGGCTGTCTTCCGGCTCCATCATCAGACCCTGGTTACCATCTAGCATCTAAGTACTCATCTAGGCGAATCAAACGAGCCCAAACTCGATGGGGTTGTGTCGTTTAAGTACTGAGTTCCTTTGGCTGTCTTCCGGCTCCATCATCAGACCCTGGTTACCATCTAGCATCTAAGTACTCATCTAGGCGAATCAAACGAGCCCAAACTCGATTTGGTTGTGTCGTTTAAGTACTGAGTTCCTTTGGCTGTCTTCCGGCTCCATCATCAGACCTTGGTTACTATCTAGCACCAAAGTACTCATCTAGTCGAATGAAATGAGCCCAAACTCGATGTGGTTATGTTATTTAATTACTGAGTTGCTATGGCTATCTTCCGACTTCATCATCAGATCAGCTCCATGTCATAATAATATTGCATTGTCATCGGATATACACGTGCATGCAAAATTTCAGCTCAATCGGTTGAGGGCAAGTGCCTTAAAATTGAGTTATAAAATTCCACCCGAACACACAAACATACATACATACATACATTGCAAGTTAAATAAAAGCTTGTAAAATTCGCATTACTAATGACTCAACAACGAGGTAGCTCAGTGGTTAGAGCGTCAAACGCGATATAATATGAGGACCGGTGGTTCAAGTCCCCGTTCAGACGGGGTCACCATGTTAACTATGTTTACCTTCATCTATGCGGAATAAGACCTAAGTATCTTTCAATCATTGGCTGTAAATTATGTAAAATACAAAACGTTTTGTGTAGGCGCAGGAGGAAAGTAATAATAACAAGGGACTGTCTACTTATCACATTGATTTACATTCAATTTTGTGACGTCAATGCAAAAGAGTGGTTATTATTCGTGAATATCAAAAGATTGACACGTTTTTGAAACTTTCCTTGTACCTATATATTTATATAATCCGGTCAAAATAGACTTCTGAGCTTGCAAAAATTATCGTCGTCGTCATTAATTTGCCGTAGTGAGCCTGTTGAATCACGATTGTGAACAATCAGATTAGACGACTCATTAAAGTACGTACAGTTTTTAGAAAACTTTTGCATGGACTCTTATTTCCTAATTGATTAACAATTAGTTACGAATTTCAGGCACATTTCAAAGGAAACCTGGGACCACTAAGAAATAATTGATTTGAATATCTGTGTATGACTAGTAAAGGAAAGGTTAAACATGTGCATAAATCATTCAGGGTCGCATCTATTCCCCTAATAACGTCTTGTGTTTGGAGGAATATATTGTTATCCCAATGATGCGTGTTTGTATATGCTACATCATTCTCTCATATAAACAACATAGTCGCTGTTTATTTTTAAAAATAACCTTTATATCAGTAGTATAAATAATACATAATGAGCGTCTACATTTAGCATTTAGCCTATATGACAGTTTATTTGTTTGCAACTTCGTAATCAATGTCATTGAACCGCATTGAACTTGTACACTGCCATCTAGCGTCTAGTAGCGAAAAATGGAATAGTACGCTAGCGACATCTCGTGCGATCTATAATAAAGTGACTCCCATAATCGAATACCTGATTATTTCATGGAAAGATGGCGTTGAATTCAAATTATTTTAAAACAATATCAATACAATTCAACGACATCATATACTTATTAAGATAAAATAATGCTATTTTAAATTGTTAAATTACCTTAGTAATTGAAATAAAACAAAATTCTCATGCTTTGAACTATGTTCTCTAAATTGAAACTTTAAAGAAAAGGCATTAAGCCGGATGCTGTCAAAGACTTTAGTAAGTACCTATTTTATTTATTTTATGAGGACTTATTTCGAACCAAATCTGGAGTGTGTAGCTGCCCGTGTAGTAGATATTGATGCCTTAGAGAAAATTTTTTTGTACATAGTTACTTCCTTACCTCAGAAGGGTAAGAACATAATTTGATTTCAATTACAATAAATTTCCAGATAAAAATTTATCTTCACCATACTATTTTATATAGTTTGATATTTAAATAGTTTGATTTGATGTGATAATGGCTAAAAACATTGGTAAGGCAGGCTGGATGCGACGATAACACTCTGATAAGATAACACGCCCTAATTTGTTTTACCTGGTGATTTTAGCAATCCGTTCGCCAAGTAAACAGGCTATTATGTCCATGTATTTAAAAAACTAACCTATTCGATATAAGTTAAAATTGCCATAATCAACATTTAACTGTCATTTTTATCATAATTTTTCAGGAACCGTTTTTAACTAAATCTAACATTTTACACAATACAATAAACCTAAAGATATTTAAATTCAAGGAAACGGGTGTGTAGAAAGAAAATCTTTTAAGCCTTAATTAATTAATCTGCTTAAAAATACTTCTATTTGTCTTGCTTTCCATAAAATTGCAAATGTAAAAAAAAATACACAACGACGGAATCCTAGACGCGCAAGTAGGGATTTCGCTTAGCCGATTCTGTGATATTAAATTACGATAAAATACTACGAACACGATAATAAATGCGTAACACCGCTAATATAATGAGCAGATTAGAATCGCGTTGGTAAAGACACATTAAGGATGTATCATCATCAAACCGAAAAACGTCGATGGCCGAGTGGTTAAGGTCGTTGCTTGCCATGCGAGAGGTCGCCAGTTCAAACCCCGCCAGGTACCAATGTGTTTTTCAAATTTGAAATTCATATGTACCATTATTCGACGCTTTAACGGTGAAGGAAAATATCGTGAGGAAACAAGCACACCTGAGAGATTTTTCAACGGTGTGTGAAGCCATGTCAGAGACCTACGGGCGGTTTAAAAACTCGACACCAGGTTGTTCATCAACCATACGATAAGAAGAAGAAGATCATCATTCCATAGTACCTATCCTGAAGGCAGATTCCACGTCAATCAGAGTACGCATGTAGGGCATCATATGACATTGGATATTACTACCAACTTACTTTTTTTAGCATCTACTTATAAGTTAGATGAGACGGAAAAAAAGGGAAAGAAACTAAGCGATTATAAAGCTGAAGAGTTTGTTTGTTTGTTAGTTTGAACGCGCTAATCTGAGGAACTACTTGTTCGATTGAAAACGTCATTATTTGTTGGATAGACCATTTATATGTATAACATCACGCTGCGACCAATAGAGAAATAGGAAATGTGTAAAAAACGAGGAAAAACGCGGACGAAGTCACTGGCACAGTTAGTTACTATTTATAACATATTAAAAAACACCGAATTATGTACCTTCACTCTAAATTACCGAAATATACCTTTAAGGTAGGTTCAATTATGTCTTGTTGACTGATTTTAATACAAATACCGAAACCACAAATTGAATATGCTCCGCTTCTATTGGTGGTTTAGGATTTCTTAGCAGAAAAGGATACGTGCAAATTTTTACTATGAGAAAAAATTATCACTTGTGGGAGATCAATTTGCATAAGTCAGTGGTATTAGAGCTTTCTAAATTAATTAAGCGTCGTTCTTACAGAAATATAAGAATAATTAAGTTGCTAGAGGAACAAAATTAGGTACCCGTAATCGACGAGCATGCATACAAAGATTGATGGATGTGAAAGAAACGAAAGTGTGCCAGGATCGTAGCACATGACAGGAAGTGATCTCTGCTTACCCCTCTAAGAAAAGGCTCGATTTTATGTATGTATGTAGGGGAACGACCTACCTACTTACTACTTACTTATGTACTTATTAGATAAATAATCGTACTGCCTAGGTGGGTAGGTCGATATCTACCTACTCCACATGTTCAATTCCGCTATTCTAACTGTACTATATTTTCTTATCACCTAGGTTCTTCAGTTTATTCGCGTTTCGAATTTTAATTTCAAATGAACTCGTTTATCTGTCTCCCTTTGTTATGACACCACTTTATCACGTTCGTCGTTACGCATGACCTCATCGTTCAGTCCCCACAATAGATTACCCATCGATTATCTACTTATTTACAAAGAAATGCCAGCAATCTGAGACATCCACAAGCAACGGTGTGCAACTAAAGTCGTATGAATACGTCTACGTTGGGAGGTCACGCATCGTTGGTCGTCCCGTCTCGACTCGACAAACTAATCCCTTGAACTTGAGCGAGCGAAACCGCGCGGAGGTAAACATTGCAACCCGTTGACGAGCATTTGTCATTTCGAACGCAATCGCCGCTGGAGCGCTAGTGTCGTCGCGGTCGCGCTCAGTTGTTTCCGAACGGCGCGTCTCGCGAAAACAAAAACAAAACGTCCGTATTTTAAAATTGGAAAACTTTTATTTCATCAGTGAAAAAAGTGTTTATTAGTGGCCTAGTGTTTGCATAAGGTTTTTTTTGGTGTCTTTGTTTAGGTAAATCGAGTGAGTGTTTTTTTTACTGCTAATTATGTCATTGTTTGTGTTCGTGGAGGAACTGACAGCAAAATGACCGATAAGTGGTTGGTTGATTTGATGTTGCACACAGTGAAGTTTTGTGACATACTTAAATTATTTAACCGCCACATCCTCATCGTCATTTAGAAATTTAAATATTTTAAACAGTTCCTACAAAAACATCCATAACCTCACCTTTTGGACAAGATTACGAAGGTACCTATTGTTTTGATAAGATAGTAAAAACGTAAATACAGCTGAATTTCTAGGTTCTGACGAATGTAAGTAAGATTTTTATACCTCCTGCCAATTGAATAAGTATATGAGATTTTGTCCCCTTGCTGTTAGTTATCTAATTCATGGTATGGAAATTATGGAATGGACGGATGGAGATAAGATTACGAACTCAATCAGCTGATATTTGTTCCACCATTGCATTAGCGTGTGGTTTTCCACATATTTAGGTTACAACTAACTTAAAAATAAATAAGAATGTAATTTAATTGAAACATTAATAGTCGAAACAAGCGTCACCGAAGAAAGTAAAAGGGGTACAAATTAGCAAAAAAAAAAAACCTAAAATAATGTGAAAAGATATTTCTGATCCTGTTACCTAAAAAAATCAAGTACCTACCTACTATTGCTTTTTTAGTTTAGTGTTTTAAATTTAATGTTTTCGACAATTTTATTGTAATGACATGTTTTATGATTCAATCTCCAATACTTGTAGGGTGACCAAAGTATTGTTAATTCTCGGAATACTTCTACCAAACAGGATATTATTTTAATTCCGTGACAAGTGTTGGTACTTAGATATGTAAGTACAAACCAACATACCTATTTTGTATTGGCTAACTTAGAAGCTAGGGTTACTTAATTATTGTAATCGATTAACGAGTTCATTTAACTCCGATTAAGTACGAGTCGCAGATACGTAGTAATTGAACTAATTGATATTTATTGCTTTATTCGACGGCGATGCAGATAATCTGGGCAGATTCTATTTAGTTAACGTAGCCTTCGATTTGTATCTTTTAATCTAAACTACACTAAAATAAATAGTGCAATTTATTAATTGTATTAAAATTATCATCTGACAATCTTCGTCTATCTTAGAAGGGTTTTCGTAAATCCGCATATTCGCTTGATTTTAAAATTTAAGAGTAGAGAGAGAGTAAAAAGTAGACTGAAAGAAATGAGATCGACCACAGAACCCATGAGTATAAAATGTAACTAAAATTGAGTATGTGAAATTTTGATCAATTATTATGTTAGTTATAGATTTTAAAAAAATATTAGGGTATGGTAATTTTTCCATTGCCCATTTAGCATGCCGGTACCACGTAAATTTACGGTGAAATATCTATAAAAGTTTTGTTTAATTTCACTGCAATAATAATGTTGTATTCGCATATTCCTACTCTAGCTAATAGGCTTTTGTGTATTTCAACCACAACGTCATAAAGACCCATAGTTTACGCAAATGAGTCACACTTTCGACTTTCCTGACTCACTCATGCCGTTTTAATGCGAAATTGTGCTCTGATTCAAAATTCTTCGCATTTTTTACTTCTACAGTCAGTCGGTGGTCCCATGTACCTGGGAAACACGAATTTATAAGGAATGTTAAAAATTAATTTCTACAATAAATGTACATTTCATTAAATAAATATCTTATTGTTACGTAAATAAAGTGATAAGAATAATTAATTACGGATTTAAAAAAAATACACTGATTTGTTATTTAATACAAAGCTCTTCGTAAAAAGCTAGATATAATTTCGCCACTTATTACACCTGCAGTACCTACCTTGTCTTTATTCAATTTGGGATTTGCATTACAATATTGTAACACGACTACGTGATGTAAAACATTTAAATGTCTGTTGACATGTCGCTCAGCCACTCATAAGCTCATTAAATCAACAATTAGTGAAATGATATGTCCTCTTAACGTGACTACGGCGCAACAAAACATCCCAAATAGTACACTCCAATGTTTGTTTCTCCCGCTAATTGGCGAGCATATCGTCTGAGCAGTAATTCATTTGTTAAACAAATACAACACAGTCGTTTACCGGGCGATTTACTTTCCTACTTCATCAAGTAGCGAGACTGAATAAGAAAGGCGTCATATTTTACAAGCATCTTCCTTTACTATATTCTTCAAAATGCACTCTTCAAAATTGTGTGTTTGAAGTGGCGGATGTTATATAACTTTGTGATCTAGTATAATACTTTTATTTGTTGAATTAAAACATTTTTCATAGTCCAGACAATCTCAATGGAAATGACGTTAGTGTTTACATTTAGTAAGGAGCGGCGTGAAAAATATTTACATTCTTAAATCACGAGCTGTTGCATTAAAGCACTGTTCATCGCGTATCTTTATCATTATAACATGATTGCAGATGCATTGAACTTTCATATCTGCTGCTTAGGTTTCATTTTAGGCTGGGCAACGCAAAGATTTCAACTGTAAAGCATTCCATTTCAGTTTAGTACTTTCTTTTACAAATTTACATAACTACGCCTAAATGCCCCGGTCATCTCTCATTTCATATACATTGCTTGATGCATTTGACCCATATTTTTGTTTGTGTATGACAAGCGGAAGTTGTGGAACTTAATCTGATAAATGCTATTCACGTCACTTGGGTCTAATGTGACGTGCCGTGTTATTTGAAGGGATTATCCCGGGTCAAGGTTGCCCCGCCCCTGGCTGAGCGTAAAATTATTTCATTATGTCGTTTACGACTGCTACACCTCACTCGTTATTGTATCACAGTGATATACACTTCTTTGTAAAATGTTCGCTAAGGTGACCATCAGGTGGTAACGGACGTAACAAGACTGAAGAATATTTAAATGTACCTACACTTTATTAATGATTCTGTTAAGAACATTAGTATTATTCTTCAATGTCTAGTATCATTTTACCTCCTATGTTGTTGTAAAATATTTTACTTAAATCAGATTTTGAGTTCAGTTTTTAGTAATATAAGTGCTTGATAATACGTTTGTTAAGGCCTTCGTTTGTTAAACTTTGGATATTACTTAAGTTGTAAAAGTAATACATCTGTAGTGATTCACAAATAGATTCAATGCATTTCTGTTGTATAACTTCGAAATTGTTTTAGCTTTTACGCCAAACAATTTTAATATTGAACCAGAAATATGCACCCAGATTATTTTGTTTACATCCCATTATTTGTTTGATTTACACAATTTATGGCTTTTATCTGAATAACCAGGTCATATAATAGGCAAAATAATTGAAACATCAAAAATTAAATTATGTGGAATCTAGATTAAATAAAATAGGTTTCCTAGACTGTTAGATAACTCCCACCTGTCGAAACCATTACATGTTCCAATTTTACTTTGCGTTATTATGATTTACGAAGCATATTTTTATCATACACATTGCTCGCCAAGGCAGTGACCGAAAGATATTAAATTAGTCTTACTTATTTGTGTGTGTTTGTCATTTTTCAGTTAAGAGTATCTTCAGCGCCCTTTATTTTTTTTTCTGTGCGTTCAATACACTTCTTCACGGCCATTTCACATCTAGTAGTACTATTTTATCTTCCGTTTGTTCACCTTAACGTAATGTCCGCTATTTCTGAAAAGAAAGAATATCTACCCAGATACATACTTAAATTTACTAAGAATACTTACTAAAGAATTACGCCGCTAAGTAACTGTGGTTTGGCTAGATTCATTCACTTTGTCCGGCCTTGGTTTTGAAGCAACAAACGCGTTTACATTTTGTCAAAGCGATGAGGTCATGTCACAAGCGACTTTAAATGCAAAACAATTACCTATTCGTTACTACCTACTTAGTGTCTTGCTTACGGTAACTTTGATTATTGTTTCTTATAATTTATTAAAAAAGCTCTCAGTTTAATGTTTTTTTTTCTCTTCTCTCCGCAAACAACGGAAGCAAAAAGTATATATACATAGCCATACTATTAACTGACCTCTTAATAATCTGTAAACTTTCTAATTCTCTACAATTTGCGTCGTATGTACGATGAAAATAATGGTTTCGTTAGAAGGGTCACACACAATGTCCAAAAAGATAATGTATTCATTGACCATGTGCATTCAGTGACTGTATTTACCTTCACCTCTTAAGCCATTAAATCTATGTCATGTGAGTAGTACTAACAGTGACCTACATGCCAGTATTTGTAAGAAACCTTACATTTATGATCCTCTGACTCCCTAGTTCCGATTGCCTGTTTCCTGACCTACTCTAGATAATGTTGAGAAATTATTGAATTGGCTTTAAAGTTCAGGGGTTTATGAATTAATCATGAGATTTTCTCATATCTCACGTAGCTTGCTCATAAATTTAAAGTCTAACATAATATGAAATAGATGGCCAAGTAATTATTAGGAAAAACAACTAAATTAAAATCACAATTTATATCAATCATTTGTACATTTACCCCATTTCACAAGTCACCACGTTTGACACAGTTACACCCTAAACTTTTCACTACGACAGTGGTGTGAGTAAAACCCGATAAAAAGTAACGTTCGATGTTTTCCATGTTGAAAGATTTAATTTATTTTTGCCATTCCGAACGAATCTGAAAAGAAAAATTTACGATGTGAAGACTACAGGAGCGTTTCATCAAGTGTTTTTTATTACAAGACTAATGAGTTTTTCTGTGTTAGATCGGCTATAAACGAACGATTTCATATTTTACGACAGTCATTCATATGCTGTACAAAAAAAATTCTATTGAATTTTTACCTTTAGTATAATTTTGCGTTACGTCATTAAAGGTGAATTATACAATTCGGAAGTTAAATTGAAATAAAAACAATGATCTGTGTATCCTTCATTATGTAATCTTAATACTGCAGTTATTATTAGGTTATGTAATAAACTAACGGCTATTTGTTTTTTGTTTAAATTAAATAATAACTAATTCTATTAATTTTTGATTTCTCGTACATAGTTGCACAATAATACTTTATAAGTAAAGACAAAGTAAAAATAATTTCAGGAGTAAATGATACAATAAATTCCAACAAGGCTATTGACCCAAATGCTGATATTGAAATTATAAAATCACACCGTTCATTCTGTTGGAATATTTTTAAGAATCTTAATATATTTAAAACTACCATTAATGTCGTTACCGTCATATTTTTCTCATCGCGTTGCTCGGTAGCTTCGACGATCACGCGATGCAAACGAACCGAGTAATGTGTTAATTTGACAAGTCCGTGAGTATATTTTAACGATATAGTGCAATACATTTATTTGTAGAAATAATATTAGTATATGTATGTAATGAACCGTGTTTGAAATTAGGACTTAAAAATCTTCGATACAGATCTCTTACAAAGTGAGTCATAGAAGTAAGTACGTGAGTAAATATAGCCTGAGTATTAAGATAGTAAGTATCCATACTCATAAGCTAATTAGGTAGTAACCTAAATCAAGAGTGGCCATATACACAATCTGCTTACCATATTAGAGAAGTAGGTCCCTAATAAGGCAATCCTACTAGACGACATCTATCATGCATTGACATTATAAATGAGCTGCGAGCTAGCCGCTACCTCATTTAAGCTATCTTGATATATTCGGCCTCTTGGATCAGTGTGCAATTCCTTGCTTTTATTTTCGTGCCTACTAACATGTGGGTATGAACTGTCAGTTTACATGTTTGCTTATTAATATTTACATATTGGCTTATCTACTGTCTCTGATTTAATTAATCTACTCTAAATAAATTTATGAAAATGTCTAGCTGTCTGCAGGCGTATAGGACTTAAGAATTCCATTTGATTTTGATTTAATTAATAACCGGAGAGTTTAGGGCTGTCAGTTATTCGCTAATACAGCACTAATAATTATGAAAAAAAAAAACTTCAAGCCATCATTGTAAGCAGTAAAAAATGATAGACATAATAGCATACTGCATTCCTTACTGCCATAACGACATATTTATTATCAGTTTTTTCAAAGTTTGTTTACGCTGTCACTCTACTAAAGCGCCACCTTATCGAACATCAAAACTAAAAACCTTTTAGTCGCCAGTTCACAGATAAGCGTGAAACAATGCGTTAGACGTGCACTCGGTGACGACACAGTAATTACAACGAAGGATATAATTAAGCTCCTATTAAAATAGTTCAGCAATAGTATTATAGTAGTAACAATATTATAGTAGTAGTAGTATATTATATAATCATGTTTCCAAGGTATGTAATGATATGTAAATTCGCGTTTTTTAAGTTTTTGACCGATTATATTTGCTATAGACAATTATCAAATTAAAAAGTCTAATGATTGCTACCTGCAATATACATAGGTACAAAGTTAATTGACCATTGGGCTACATACAATAATTACACTATGATACACTGATAATGTAAAAACAAATGAAGGAAATTATATAAATCGCAGACAGATTGAAGCTAATGTAATCGGGAGTGATTTTTTGCCCAATAAGGAAAAGTAAGAGTTCCTTTTTGTCCCGAAAATAATATTCAGTATTGTGGTCACCCTACAGTTGCAGGGACAATAGATAGCCGCTGAGAATTGTTTAAATTAGGACTTCCTACGGCTGCGATTGGCTCGGCCAGCAATTTAATGTACTACGGTTTGACATGTTAAGCAAGTACATAAACTTTTTATGTCAGATTGTAAAAATTGTAAACAATAAAACCATTTTGTAAATAATAAAAAACAAATACCGGTATACTGTATCTAGAAATATTTTATTTATCAAATATTTATAATATTTCGAGCTGATTTTATAGTCGCGCTGATGTTCGGCGCCGAAACTTCCATTAGTGAAGTAGGTAATTTAATTTAGGAAAGGATTAGGAATATTCGTCATTGTTTTCCGGTATTGTTCATTCAGTATTCAAATTTTAATATAATATTTAATCCAACATATTTACTTGCCCAAATATAAATATACCTACTGTCAGTTTTGAAATTAACCCTAGAAGGCTCAATTTTTTTTATCGCGGCGAAAAAAATATATATGATTTAGTTAGTGATTAGAAGTCAGGGAAAAATAATAAAAAAAATAAAACAACAATAATTTTCATATAAATCCAGTTTTTATTGCAGTTCCATATATGGTACACTGAGCCTTCACTATACTTTTTAGTAATAAACTAGAACAATTGAATTGTTTTATAAACACTTTCCTGTTTGATTTTTTTTAAATAAGTGACTTATAGTGAGCAATTATATAACAAATAATGTATTTTCTATTAAAAATACCTATTGCTGGTATTTCCAAAAATAGTTTAGTCCTTTATTCAAGCAAAGTTCTAATCGGAATTTTCCATAAGATATGAAGGTTTTTTCTTTGCAACCAGGATATTTGTATCATTGTCTTTTTCGTCCCAAATAGGTAAATGTTAAAATCCATCTTATCTGACATCACGAGGAGGCAGTTCTGCTGTATTAGGATTTTTCCTTCTTTTTTCAATTTCATCAGATAAACATGGACTGCCCCTCTTTTTGTAAATGGATGGCCCAGACATGCATAAACTTTTTACATACCTACATACATAAAAACACGCCTTTTTCCCAGAGAAGAAGGTAAAGATCATTTCCTGCCATGTGGTACGATCCTGGCACACCACTTTCGCTTCATCCATATCCATCAACCACTTCATGAATGCTCGATTACGGGTACTTTTGATTATAATATATATAGGTTCTATATATTATAATGATCAATTTTTTCCTACTTCAAATTTCAGTTGCAATAGCGTTAGCGTATGCTGCTGCTCCCCAACTCTTCTGTACAATAACCAGCTATTGATAAAAGTAAACTCTTAGTTCTAGAAGATGGTAAAATAAACTCAGAAACCATTTTCTGCTCAATGGAATTAGAATTTCAGGAAAATAAGGGGATTGAAACGTTGTTTTTTTTATTTTGGTGACAGTCACAGTGTCAGGGATTCTAGTTATACGAGAAAATAGCGTTACTCATAGTCAATGACCGTCTACGTGCTCGAGATTGTCTTATAGTACCTGTATTTGTCACTAAATTCCCTCCTGGTGTGCTCGCCTGATAGGCTGAGGGTCTATTGCTTCTGGCTGACGATTGTCAATATCCATGACAACCTCGTTGGCGGGAGATGAACACTGATGCCTGAGCAGCGATAATAAAGTTTTCACGTCACTGAGTGATTCAGATAAAAAATGTTGGATAGACTGATTTTTCTCAATGTCTTCATCACACTCAGCATCAGAAAAATCGTCTTTATCTTCACTCCAAGAAGAATTGTTCAATAAATCTTCAATATCTTCATTACCTAATATTCTTTACACCATAATCTGCAATGAAATCTAGGTATTCAGAATACAAGTTTCCATAAGTATGTAGTTGTTAAACAAGCGTCAAAGCTCAATGTACCGTAAGTGGAACAAAGATAAAATTATGATTTACTAATAGGTAAACTTCAGTTATATAAAAAAACAACTTACCTTTGCAAAATATACATTTGTTACAGTACAAAATATTTTTTTCGAACTCAGAACTATTCAGTAAGTAATTTTTATAGATTTTTGAATTCACACGAATGGCTAACGTTACACTTTTATTCAAATTTCATACGAAAACCTCAATAACAAAAAAAATCACGACATCTAATTATAATAGGCTGTATTACAACGATGCTGCATATCTAAAGTTTCCTTTAAGATGTCAAAAGTTGGCGGTATTCATATTTTGTAGCTGTAGGAACGATAAAAAATAGATGTTCCACATATGGCACTGGGTGCCTTGTAGGGTTAAACGGTGGTAACTCAAACCATGCTTAGGTAGGCACGTGCACATACTTACTCAGTTTAATAATGTTATAGTGAGCCATCGTTTATAAACAGTATGGTGTATTAAATAGTGTATATAGCCACAAAACACTGAAATGGTATCACCTATTCATACGATTTTCCTCCACGAACCACAAACAAATGAGTGTTATTATTACACCTACGATGCGCAAATGTAACTTACGCAATTATTTCCGTTTAGAAAAATAACAAACGATCTCGAGCAGTATTAAAACATATTCGTCAATAATACTGAAAAAAAAAACACAATCCAACAAAAGAGCAAACAATATTTAAATGCCAAAGAACAAAATACGGTTGAACATAGCATACGAAGATTCTTCATAAATGCCTCCTACGGAATCGGAACGGGGCGGCATGCTGTGTCTCTCAAGACATGAGAATTGTCTATGGGACGAGGCCCTGAAGTCGGCCGAGCTGACGTGGACCGGCCTTCAGTACTCCTGCCTGAAGATCCTGCAGCTGTACTGCAGGGTGTTCGAGAGGGAAGATGTTCTGGACATGGTTATTAGGTAAGTTGTCACATTTATGCAGTGCCGGATACCTTAACTTAATTTGCTACGAGATCTTAATCCGGCACTGCATTTTTGTGCTAAAATGGAACATTATTTTTTAGATTAGTTAGTTTTGGAGATGAATAATGAATATTGGCTTAATTGAAAACGAATTTATTTTAAAACGGTTCATTTAGCGTCCCCAGCTTATAAATTCAACGTTTACGTTTCGAAGGGTTGTTATATTTTAATTTAACTGTAATTTATAAATAAGGGTAGGTAAGTATGTAAAATTGTGAAATGGCACTTAAAAATTGGGTGTTTATCTGGCGTAAGTAGTTTAATTATATAAATTAGGAAAGAGCGGTAAATACGCCTTGAATTAACATAATTCGTTTATCCAATCCATTGTGTTAAACTAATATTGTTGAAATCTTTAAGAATACAAAAGGTAATTTAGCTTCAAGTAGAAGTAGATAGGTATGCTAATTTCTATAATTACGTTATCAAGTCATTACGTGTATGTTAATGCGAATTCCCAGCGTTTGTGTGCAAGTCAACGGACTGTAGAATGTCAGCGAAAAGGCAATTTCGTATGTTTTTTACTCACACAGTTAGTTATCTTGATTAAGGGAGTATTTTTTTTTTCTTATTTTGATGATGCCAACTTTTGGTTAAAAATAAATACAATACATAAGATTAGTTTATCATCACTGGACATCCAGGTATCTATGGATATGCACACAAAACCCCACGTCCCCCCCCGTATTTGCTTTTGACGACTTCGCTATAACGGTAATAATACCGTGCCGGAAGGGAGTAAAATATTTAACAAATAAAAACATATTTTACTTACTCTGGCTACTAAGAATATTAATATTAAATATTGTCATTAAACATAGTAATAAAGTATTAATAAAGTAAGTTTAAGTTACTCCTGGTTGACGGTGCATCAAACAATCTCTGCAATAATACAATTATATTACAAATAAGGCGTCCGACCGATTTCGGCCATGGCGGCCGATCTCAATTGAGATCAGCAGGACATATTATAGTGCACAAGTGTGCGCGCAAACACTAGGACACTCTCTGTTCCCTTACTCTCCTGTTTGATGCGACGGCAATGCTGACATGACCGATGAGAGATCGAAATAAAGTAAGTTAACTCATGGTGTAATATACCGTCAGTGAAGAATGCGCCAGTGTACCACTGTCCCCTTACCACCAGCGGTGAGCAGGAAGATCCCGGAGGTTTTAGCCGGTAAAAGTCCGGCAAGTGGCATAACCACAGCGTTGCCCCGGCGGTATGGTATCAATGAGGATTTAAAAAAAATAGTGTAATATACCTTCCTAGAAGAAAAGTTGGTCGAACACGTACCGCGATCCATCCATCACAAAAATAACTCTGGTCTACATAAAAGTGCTGATTTCTTTCGACATTTGATCTTCGTTTACGTTAACTGCACCCTGGATCGCTAATGTTCGCTCATTGGCCCCGCCATTACACTGTTACGACCGACCAATGGCCACAATCTAAATTTTAACGGCTACAAGAATGTTAATGTTTGGTGTTGGTTTGTTTTCTAGCGATATGAAAATATATATATAATGAAGGTCAGTGTTTTCTGAAGCATAAGTAAAGTTCATCATCATCATCATCATCAGGCAATATACGTCCCTTCTGCTGAGGCACAGGCCTGCCCTAAACTAGGGCGATCAGGCCCTAGTCAATTGTTGCATTATTTATTATAATTATAGTACTAGGATTCCACCCGCGACTCCGACCGCATAAAGTCATTGTTTAATATTTTTTCTTATTTTATAACCGATTGAGTCAAAACGAATAGTTACTAGTATGAGTATTCTATTTAATATTTTTTTGGGATGGACTAAAATCGAAGTCTCTTTCCTCCTTTCCTCTTTTTAATCACAATCAGAAGAAGATAATGATCTCTGATGTTCCGCTCCGCTCTCATTCAAACCCCGACATGATCAGCCGTCATTAGCTCGATACAGCGAAAACGAGGAAACCTGCGCTTATAAATATTCATAACAAACCAGTTGTTTGTCAGTGCCCTCAGTTTAGTTCGGCAATATTATTACAGCAGAGAAAGTACGGCGAAAAGCAACCGCTAACTGCCTGTAAAAATTTCTTGTTAACGCACATTTTACGCTCATGATTATGTTTCTATGACACCGACGTATGAGAGAAATGGTGGGTAGTGCGATGTTATCTTGTTTATTTATGGAGTTCTTTGGAAAGTTTAATGAGTGTTTACACTCTTATTTTTAAAAGTGTTTTGGGGTTATTCCGTATTCATCCTATGTGATCTCATCCTACGCGATATTTTTTCCTTACTCATCCTAATTTCGTTCCTTAATCATCCCAAAGCAAATATTTCAATTTTAAGTTCCTTATTCATCCCAAAAATAATTCCTAGCTCATCCTATCACAAAACATTTTAAAAATAAGAATATTTTGTACGGTTGGAATAAAAGTTTAAAAGGAGAACCACCATTTTGGGCCCAACGTTACAGGATTAAATTATATATCAAAAAAATCGGTCTATTTTTGTAAGTTAACTTATAAAAATCTTAGCCAAAACAGCAATGGCCAACAGGGAAAAAAGCTGATTTTTTTTATTTTCCTTATGTTACTGGTTTTGTAAACGTTCATTTATATTATTTATTAATAACGTAGCTATCTTCGCAAACGTGATACAGAAATCTATCCATAGAGTATAGTAAACAGAATCTACTTATGACATTGATCGATTTGATTGATGTCGATTAATAATTAAAATGTTTTATTATTTATCATATTTATTTAGATCGTATCCGAAATACTATTATTCGGAGACGTACCGGAGTCACGGACATTACATCGATTGTGACGAAGTTGAAGTGGAGACGGGCCGGACATATGTGCAAAAGAGAGGATGGCAGATAGGCACGCAGAATTGCCGAATGGAGACCTAGACTCGGACGGAGAAACGTTGGGAAACCACCTACGCGCTGGGCCGACGATATCACAAAAATATTGGGATCACAAATGGAAAGCACATGAAGAGGCCTATACCCAACAATGGGTGATACAGGGCTGAAGAAGAAGAAGAAGACGCACAGTTTTTAGATGCTATTTTTTTTAGATGTATTATGATGATAAGGATGAATAAAATAATTTATTATTATTTTGTAATGACCTGCTTTTGTTACATTTATTTTTTTATACTGAACTGCTCTGTCCAGCCATAAGCAAATATGCATTTAGAGTTACCTAGTTCATTATTCACTTTAATGAAATATCTAATAAATTGGTTTTATAGTTGACTGGCTCGATGGAGCAGTTGCTAGTGAATTCTGGCTTCTAAACCAAGGGTCATGGGTTCGAATCCCACCCAGGATAAATGAGGAGGAGACTGACACCCAGGAGAATGTCTAAGATATAAGACTTTGACTTCATAAGTCGAATGATTGCAATATCCATAGATTTATTCTCATTACCTACTATGTAGCGTGCTTGCGTGTGTGCGCGGTGCAGTGGGGCGCAGGGTTGACCGGGCATTGCGCCGTCAACGATGCTTGGGAATTTATAATTATGTTGTTAATATTCTGTTATTAATATTCAGAATTACCCAACAACTTAACAAATCACAAAATCATGTTTCACGGACACATGCAAGGTTCCCTGACCAATATAGATGACATATAGCCTATGTCTTGATACCATTTTACCACTTTATCTGTACTGTTGGATAGCTTGTATACAATCTGTAATGCAAAACTTAAAAAGAAACACCCTACAAGCTTTCTTTCATAATAGAAAAACAGATAACCTCAAAAATATTCACTGTATTTTAGTATTTTTAGTGATTTGGCCATTGCGGATCAACATGAAAATTCGTCTCATGGAAACCTTTTATATGCTTTGTCTGATGGCCAACTTTCAGCTTTGTAACGTTGGGCCCAAGTTTGTATGGAATCGGGTGTTGTCCTTTAATTTAGTCGTTTAGTCAAAAAAATTTTTTCAAATCGAACCAGTAGTTCCTGAGATTAGCGCGAACAAACAAACAAACAAACAAACTCTTCAGCTTTATAATATTAGTATAGATATTTTTCATATGATTGACATAGCAATATTTTTAGATTTTGAGAAACAAGACACAACCAACTTTGATTTCAAAAACATCGTCTTCCATATTATTATTTACCTAAACTGTATGATTTTTAAAATCTTATAATAAAATGTTAAAAAATAATCTTAAATTAAAAATCACAGATTAAGGAGGAACCAGGATATCAGTTTGTGGTGAACTGAATAAAGCCAATTCGCAACATGGGGATACAAAATGTATCTGTCTCTTTCTAACAGAAGATTCTATCTCTTTCACTTGTATGCACAGGTAATAGTTAAAAATACAACTTGGTGACTCATTATTAGATGTAAATGAAACCGTTACTATTATTTTATTTAATAGCACGTGCAAGTTTTGCTTTCGGTTTTAAGTATATTTTATTGAATATTATGTTATTTTCTTGTTTTAACATACAGATTTCTTTTTATTTATAATAATAGTATTTATATCCAAAACCTATTAATAGTTCACTTTCTGAAAATGTTTTGACTTTTGATTTTGCTATCCATACTTTTTATTGGAATATTCATCTAGTGATGAGGAAAGACTTGCATTAGTGTTGTGTCAAGACAAAATCTAATAGGATGAGCTAGGAATACTATTTTAGGATGAGTAAGGAAATCGGATGAGTTCACATAGGATGAATACGGAATAACCCGTGTTTTGTGATAGGATGAGCTAGAATTATTTTGGGATGAATAAGGAACTTAAAATTGAAATTTTTGCTTTGGGATGAGTAAGGAACGAAATTAGGATGAGTAAGGAAAATATCAAATAGGATGAGATCACATTAGGATGAATACGGAATAACCCGTTTACCGGGTTTACGGGTACATAACATTACTGCCTTTTGCGTTTAATGCTCACTTCCTTATTTTTCGTCGCAATTTGCTCTTTTGACAAAGTTATTTTCTCTTGTTTCCCCATCGTCAAACTTCAGTACTGCTACTAACAAGGTCGATTTACCTTCTGGCACTAATAAGGGCGCCCACACGGGCGCATGTTGAAGAAATAGAGTAGTTCTCCATATTGCTTGTTGATTGTTTTTTTTATATGAGTTAACGACATAATACTGAAACGGTAATTAGATCTGATTTACCGATGAAGTAGGTTCCAAAATCAAAGTTTCGTTCTAAATTTAAAGCAATCAAATGTTATTTTTCGTAGCAGCTGTCTGTCGTTAGTCATACGCGAAATTAAGCTCCTCTCTTTAACTTTTACGGGTTTTAAAAAGTGGCGCGAGGATTAACCGGCAAATGCAATGCCTATATGTAGACTTACTGAACTAAATAGCATCTAACCCTTAATATTACTTTACCAGGTTAGTTAGCCATGCCCACATCGCTGTAGTGACGTCACCGCTGTCAAGTCGCCTAGACCTTGTGCTATCAGTTCTCAAGACAGTGAAATCGTAAAACCGACAACGTGTGTTCTCTTTAGCTATTGGCGACCTTTCAGCGACATTTGGCTAATGGAATGAAACATTATAGGACTGCTAGGTATCGAGGTTTCATGAAGGCGAATGGAAGAAAACAATGTATGTGTATTACCAGCTGAGTTGTACTTAGCAAATAAATAAATAAATGGTGGCCCTTGCTTCGTCTCGGTTGAATAGAAACCTTCCTCTTCAATACGTGTTATCTATTAAAAAAACTTCATCAACATCCGTTGCGTTGTTTTAAGGATTTAAGCATACTTAGGGTTATAGGGACATAGAAAGCGACTTTGTTTTAATCTATGCAGTGATTTCACAAAACACAATTAAATGTGCTAATAAACAATGTTATAAATAGTTATTTCTACATAATTACCTATACTGTATGGTTTAACTGTACCTTTAACTAGTTTATCGGCTTCATTATCTATCCTTGATTAATTTTTAATCGCGTGTGATTCAACTACATGCCTATGTATAGAATCGTTAATAGCAGTATTTTTTTTATTATAGTGGACTTAGACCAAAATCACAAGGGTTCTCAGCCCTGTTAGGGATACTTCTAAGTAGTAAGGCTTTCGACACTATATCATACATTAGGGGTGAGAGCCATCCGCTCTCTCGCGAGTGCGGTGATGAAACCAAGGCTACTCCATGCTTTTATCTTGGTCAGTTAGGAAAAAAAACAAGCCTACATACCTTGCTGAGCCTTACGTTCCCTTACCAGTCATAATTATTGTTAGGGAATAAGAAAAGGACGAAGATGCGTCCTACGATATTAAATCTTTGAGACAGGGTTTCCTTTATCAGGCGCTTTAAAACTCATCCAAAATCAACCACCAAATATTTTTTAACCGTTTACAATTGGCCACTGGTCAATTAGCCGTAAGTATTCCGAATTACGACACCAAGAGCCAACTAGGTCGCGGTAAACAATAAACAAATCCGCGTTTGAAACGCGCGACTATTCCCAGAAGATTGACGCGACGTAGTATGTAACGTAATCATTTAAACCGTGACTGCATTAGCGGACTACGGCGAAGATTTTCATACCAGTCCCTGTCTGGCCACATCTTATTAAGCACGATAGTTAATGATATAAATAAATAAATATCACCAAGTAGTATACATTATTCTAATTCCGGGGTAAGTTGCTTATGCACTTGTTGATGTTCATCATACAAAAAATTCTACTCGAGATCTCAAAAATCGAACCCTCTTAGTGTAAGAAACAGGGGCACTATGCAATGCCATCGTACCAGTCAGAGTCAGTCGCGCGAATATTCCCCGTATCCCGCTAATGGAGTCCCATCAGATCAGTTTTTTACCATGGGCACGACCTGTAGCGATACCATGAGTTAGCTATCGAAAACTTACGTACGTTAAAAACCTATCAAATTGTTTTTTTCATACTACCGTGTTTTGTTCTTAGCGTTACTGCTAGGGGCGCTGTACAAGTTTTTCATAGACATATTTACATAGGCGATATCGAGTCTGTCACTTTTAAACCCATGGTAGCGCTACTGGTGTCTAATGGGCGACCGAGCCCATTGTATGCCATTTACTTTGCAAGCGATGCAAAGTAAACCGCGATAGGGTTAAAAGGTCGGGGCTCTATTTTTAAATGTGTTCTAGAAGCTTCTTCGATTGTTTTATTTTCTTTTTTCAGACAGTCTTTCTTGCCAGCGCGACTGCGACATCATAAAGACAAGCTTTTAAGCGACATCAAAACAGAATGAAAGCTCAATTTGACTGTATATTTCCTAAGCTATGTGAACCTAGTTATTTTTTTATTTCTTAAGAAAATTTAAAACAACTTTCACAATACTTATTATAAAAATGAAATGGTAAGGAGATTTGCGTAGAACAAAATCGCGTTCATACATATGTATTAAGTATAATGTGTATGAAGGAATTTCTGAACCAGGAACTAATCTTGTGGCAACACACTTTTCATCGTTTATAATCGAATAACAGGCTTATCGATATAACGCAGGCGTGAGCGACTTATTCGTATAAAGTCGCAAACAATGCACCGCTGCAATATGCTAACAAGCGGGACGTGTGCATTCGCGGTTTAGTCACCAGTAATTATCAGTTACTCATCATCATTATTATTATCAATATCGTTTATTATTTATAATTTATATACTCGGGCTTCCTTTGAAATGTTTTAAAACACATTGCAAACTACACAATGGCGCTATTTCTATCGTAGTGTAATTGCTAATAATTCAAACCCAGTAACGATTTTTGTTACTTTTAGACGGATAAGTAAAAATTGGTTATGGTAGGTCAGGATTAAATCGGTCCGATTGTACAAATAACGAATAATTTCAAATGTGTGATTGAATACGTAATTATAGATTGGATACGAATAGGAAATTTATGTGATTTTAAGGCAGTACACGTACAAACGCTACATACATTAAATCGTCAAAAAGTATTAACCATAAACAAAAAAATAATGCACGTCCGTTTCCTTCCACCGTGTGTTAAGGCATTTCCGACGGGCTATGTGAACGGTGTCCTGCCTTGAATTGACGATCTTGCGAAAGGACAATTTGAGGAGCATTAAGATTCCCTCTTCTCTATCCGTGTCCGTGTTGATGGTTAATTTTTTTTCGTGATCGTTTCTAAATATAGTTTACTAAGCGTTATCGCCTTTAGTTTGTTCGGAATCCGATTCGTGTATGTGAAACGACGCCCGGAGTAATCTTTGATTTTTCTTTCTATCCGGTTTGGTCCTACGACTGATCTCTCTTAATTATTTCCGATTGCGTCTTTTCTTTAAATAAATAGACTCAGGATGACCTTACTCCACCTGATGGTAAGTGGTATGTCCACATAATATGAGGCCGATAGGCACACCTATTAAGTATATGTCTTGTCTAAGGATTGAGGGAATAGGGAATACTCTTGTTTTTGAGCACACACTTGTGTTTGATGTCTAAAAAGTAGCCATATCTGAAATACATAAGACAACTTAATAATTAGGTAATGACTTTAATACTCTTTGGATTTTTTCCAGTCCGTCATCTTAAAATCCACATACTCGTGAACGCCACACGTGCATATCACTACTGCCGATAAAAGTCTCCATCATCAATATCGTAACCCCTTTGATCAAACCAATAGACGCACAGTCCTCGTTCGGAAGTCAATCTGTCAGGCGTGAACCGTTAAGCGATCCCTTTTATCCGTTGCCAAGAATACACCGACGACATTATCATCAACCCTGGAATCTCTTGGTCACAACACTGGCCGTGAAAATTATGAAAAATAAATTGAATGACTTATTGGCGCGGGAGAGAAATATAAAAAAAACAATTCGTTGCTCTTAAATCGATTCCGAAACTTTACTCTTTAAATCTTCTTTCTTATAAATAATAAATTAAGGTAAAAAAATCTTTAAAAACAAGCTTTTATTTAAATGCGTTAAAAAGAAAAAAATAAACTTTTACACTATAACTTTACTGTCAACTTATAACATTTCAAATTCAACATATTTGACACAATTTATATGTTTTAAAAGCTTGTCGCGAGATTTAAGTACCTACTCGTAATTTTAAAAGCAAGTTTTAAAATACCTGCCTATTAAAAATTTTAAACTAAGAAAGTAAATACGAGTACTTAAATCTCGCGACAAGCTTTTAAAACATATAAATTGTGTCAAATATGTTGAATTTGAAATGTTATAAGTTGACAGTAAAGTTATAGTGTAAAAGTTTATGTTTTTCTTTTTAGCGCATTTAAATAAAAGCTTGTTTTTAAAGATTTTTTTACCTTAATTTATTTTATACTTTTTAGTTTTCACCTTGTAAGTTCCTAAGTCTGTTCATCTCTCATCTAGGCGAATCAAACGAGCCCAAACTCGATGGGGTTGTGTCGTTTAAGTACTGAGTTCCTTTGGCTGTCTTCCGGCTCCATCATCAGACCCTGGTTACCATCTAGCATCTAAGTACTCATCTAGGCGAATCAAACGAGCCCAAACTCGATTTGGTTGTGTCGTTTAAGTACTGAGTTCCTTTGGCTGTCTTCCGGCTCCATCATCAGACCTTGGTTACTATCTAGCACCAAAGTACTCATCTAGTCGAATGAAATGAGCCCAAACTCGATGTGGTTATGTTATTTAATTACTGAGTTGCTATGGCTATCTTCCGACTTCATCATCAGATCAGCTCCATGTCATAATAATATTGCATTGTCATCGGATATACACGTGCATGCAAAATTTCAGCTCAATCGGTTGAGGGCAAGTGCCTTAAAATTGAGTTATAAAATTCCACCCGAACACACAAACATACATACATACATACATTGCAAGTTAAATAAAAGCTTGTAAAAATGAATTGCTGTTCGTTAGTCTGACTAAAACTCGAGAACGCCCGGACCGATTTAGGTAATTTTGGTTTTGAAATGTTTGTTGTAGTCCAGGGATGGTTGAAAAAATATAGAAAACATAAGTACTTATAGGCGGTATGAAATTCGCCGGGACCACTAGTTTATAATAGAAATTAACCAGCGAATAGTGTTGGCGTGTTCGCCGTTCGTAATTCAAAGATTCTGTCCGCGAAATAGGCAATAGAAAATAATCTGTTGGTGGATCATCCCACAGATATTTTTTTCAGATTTTTCCTAAAAGAATAAAACATTCACAATTGGCCGATACCTTACGAGTAGAATATTGGAATAGCATATATTTTTACATGATTTTTAATCGTAATCTGTATCAAGTATCAACATGCATACAATAATTTTAACTATAAAGTAGTGACAATTTTACTATCACAGACGTTCGATTCCGTATTGACTCAGCTTATTATCTCACAACACTTACGGATGTAACATTATAACACCTACTTGCAATAACAGTCTGGTGCAAAAACATAACAATGACCACAAGTTTCCCATCACTGACAAAGCTATGATGCGATATGCCGTCATAATACTGTCTTATCCTATTGTGTCTACGTTCTACTACTAATATTTCTTGGCAGTTTAACTTAAACAACGTGTCTGGACTGATTAGCAACCGTACCAACAGGAGAGCGAGTTTCTGAACGGTTCGATATCGACAGTTTTCGTTCAATGTAAGATTTTATACTTTCGCCTTCTTTATGGGTCTACACGCGATCTTAGGAGTAGCAATCTTCTTATCGTATGGTTGATGAACAACCTGATGTCAGAGTTTTTAAACCGCCCGTAGGCTTCTGACTTGACTTCACACACAGTTGAAAAATTTCTGAGATTTGCTGGTTTCCTCACGATGTTTTCCTTCACCGTTAAAGCGTCGAATGATGGTACATATGAATTTCTAATTTGAAAAACACATTGGTACCTGGCGGGGTTTGAACTGGCGACCTCTCGCATGGCAAGCAACGACCTTAACCACTCTGCCATCGACACTTTTAGTTTTTTACTTGGAGTAGCAATTACATAGCTACTTACTGCCCGACGTTTCGACCGGGTTACACCAAACATGGTCGCAAGCGAAGAGTTCGCTCGCGTGTAGACCCATAAAGACCAATATTTAGTTTTCGTTCAACACACTGATTTACAATAATTTCTTACTTTTCTCTCTGTCCCGCTTTCGCACCATAACAACTAAACAAATTTAATGTTTGTTGTGTCGGTAGGGCGTGAGAAAGGACATTAACATACGACCCTAAAGTCAAATTGTCTCATTCATAATAATTACACAACAATTTGATATTTGATTCCTAATACCAAATGTTATTGCGAAATGTGACTGCGGTCCAATAACCGCGGGCTATCCGATACCAATGTAAAGGGTGTGAATTGGTTCCAATAGGTACCTCAATATATCCCTTTCACTGTAAAACATTATACAAATGTAGATTTGTTGACTTATGAAGGACTACGGTTTATACACGACCGTGGTACTGCGGATACCTACACCGGATAAATCGTCGAATGTTCATTGAAATCAGCAGTTCTTATTATAATATTCACACACTCTTGGATATTTTTTTAAAAAAGCTATTTTTGACCCTGACACTGCATGAATTAAAAATAAATGCAACTATTTATACACGTATATTCGGTCACCGACTTGTAAATAAACACCTACCCAACTACTCTTGTGATTTTAGACAGATATCGTCTGTCTACCGAGTGAATCACAAAGTGAGACGTCATGTCAGTGCTAATAAATTTGAATCTTTGGATTAAGGCCATAAAAGAGTGATTTAAATCTATCTCGAGCAATTCAAGATACTGATAAAAGATAGATCTATCAAAAGCTTCCGGCTATCTCGGTTTTTATGAGATTTGGAAGCTGCCCAGCTGATAACAACGGAAGCGAGTGTTTACATTCTAGCTCTTTCAGTACGAAGCTATCTTTTCGTATAAATATTAGAAAAAATAAAACAAAGAGGTTCTTTTCAGGCAAGATTAGCGCCGAGAAGCAAATAAAATCAATCACTAAGAAGTGACAAGCGCGGATCCAAAAGAAAAGCTGTAAAATGGAGCAAGACCGTCGCCAAATACTATTAGCTAGGCTGAAATAAACGTCTTTTAAAAGTTAAAAATTAAAAATGCGCTCCATAAAATGACCTTTGTAGGCCTTGATCAAAGAGTTCTTTACACATTATTTTTTATAAGAAATAAATTTTCCGTATTCTTTTTTTTTGTGTTTTAGATAATGGGCTTCCTTTTGATTACTGTTGCTCTCTTAGTACACACATTAAGCATCAACGCCCCATAAAACAACGCAGTAACTTTGATACTGTACTTTATGCTACTTTATGCTAACATTGTATCAAAGATCGTGGTTTGAGCCAAAATTTTAATGAACATCATCAAACAATTCGCTATAACACAGTATTTACCAATTTGAACTAGCAGATTTCATTGTGATTTTTGCAATCCACAATTTTCTGTCTGGTCAGTTAGAATCAGTTTTTTTTACACGGTGTAATATTTTAAGGACGCAATATTTTACAAAAGCTGCCATAAGTATTTTTTTAACTGATTCTATCATGCTATAGGTACTGGCCTTCTGTACTTCCAATAACATGTGATTTCGAAGTATAAACGAAGGTACACATCTCAGACTGATCTAATCTTACAACTATGACGTTCGTAATCGTTTGTTATGACAGTCCCTACTTTCTAACGTCATACACAGTTCGGTTCTTTCGTACGATCGACCTGTTTATAAATATTTCCAATTTGATTAATATTGAAGTCAAACATGAGCTTATAACATGACATAGATGGCCAACAGCATATGTTTGGAGTAATGCCAACTAGTTTGCCAAGGGAATGGATGTGGAATACACTTAAATGTGCAAATATACTATTCGAGTGATCGGGCAAGCGACGTACAGGGAGATGGTGGTAAACGATACAAAGTCATTTGGGCAATTCTCTCCAAATTCCGTTTGAAAAGGGAATAAAACTAGGATGTTATTATGCCCTAAATTAAATTTAGAACTGTTTATTACTGTCCTTACTATTAAGTAAAGATGGACATACGTTCCTTTCACAGCAAAACTACTGAAACGATTTAGCTTATTTGGTATTTAATTAGTCTGGAGTACTTTTTAAACGACTTAGTTATAACTTATAAGAGATTGATGTTTAAGTCGATAAAATACATACGAGGACGGCGTTTTGGGCGGAAAGTTAGTATAATCTATACTAATAATAAATCTGTAAGGGTCGGTCATGGAGTAAGTTAGTTTGTTTTCAGAGATATTGTGTTTATAGGCTCAATATATTATGATACTGATACTAATTTCACGAATTTTAGAATTGTTTTTTTGTATGTGTGGAATTATCCGAATTTGATGAAATTTGGTATAAAAACACATAGACATCTGGGACACAGGTGATAGGATAGGATATAAATTGCACCTAATGCTTCGTAAAAATCGAAATGTACGCGAACGGAGTCGCGGGCACAGCTTGTAGTATATATGTTATGGACCAAATGATAAATTGGGCATTATTCATACTGCCCGGTCCATATGAAAAATGCCCAATATGAGAGTGCAATTCAATAATAATTATTCAAATAATCACTTTGACCGGGCATTATACATAATGTTTATCACCTTTTGGGCAAAGTAATACAAACTTATTATGTAGTACAAACTTTAATTATTATTATCATATTTTGATATACAATAGTTTAATATAAAAAGTAGTTAGCCTCTAAAAAAAATGTGGTGTGAAAAAATGTCATAACAAAAGGGGGTAATGGACATAATTTGGCGGCGTAACTCGTAAGACACGCTATTATTCAAAATTGCAATATAAATAAAGGCGTTTACACCCAAAA
Source organism: Maruca vitrata (assembly GCA_039566165.1). Taxonomy (NCBI): domain Eukaryota; kingdom Metazoa; phylum Arthropoda; class Insecta; order Lepidoptera; family Crambidae; genus Maruca; species Maruca vitrata. The sequence goes on from CM076917.1 coordinate 2,604,288, forward strand.
TCGCTGAACACATGAGTGTCATTATTATTGTTAGTATTGATGCGCGGGGGGATTAAGATTGCGGAGACATTGGCTATTTATTGTTTTTCCTCGTTTCGGCATTTTAAATCAAAGTCCAAACACAAAGCAAAATCAACGTCCAATAACAGTCACAAAAAATAATAAATACACGGAGGAACTTAATCTATGCACACATGTACGAAAATGGCTGAATACATAGATAAATGTATGGTCAATACACAGCAGCGGGGGGTTACGAATGATAAAATTTATCGAATTACGTAAAAATATAAGTGAAGTTTCCCATGTACAAAAATTATTCATCCTATTCTAAAAATTACACAGATTACCCATTACGACACTATGAAAACGTGTCAAACAGCGTAACTTTGTAAAAAGCGTTATACAGAGTGGAAATTTTACGTTTTCTTTTATTATTAAATTATTGCCCAATTATCACATAGCCATATAATAATGACCACGCATAATGACAAATAATGAAGTTGAAATAATAATTAATCACTTGGCCCGATAGGGCTAGACATTATACATAATGCTCGGGCATTATTAATAATGCTCGCATTAATCACTTGGTCCATAACATATATAATTATAAATATTACACAACATGTGTTCCTTAAATAAAGAAAATAAACATCACATGCATACATTGATTTGAGTAAAGTAAGTAGCTTAAGCACTTGCAGTACAGATATCGGAATCAACAGTGGATACACAAATATCCTTAAATATATTTTATAACACACCCAGACATGGAACAAACACCGATGTTCGCCACACAAATATTCGTCCCGGGTGGGAATCGAACCAACGACTCTTGGAACCGTAGATAGTGACGACTGTGCCACCGAGCCGGTCATATAAACCCAACTTAATTTATTTGTGTACAGGCTAACTAAAGTACAATAACGTGCATGTTATGAAAACAACTAACGCCTTTACAAAACTATCTTTACTCGTCAAAGTAAAACAAAAATACCCCATGCTTTTAATACGATTGCTCTTGCACGTGGCATCCGTAACAGAGAACCTGGAACTAGATTATGTGCCAACGAGATATACTCAAACCCCAAATATAGCTGCGAATGTTTATTTCTGCCTTGAGTATGATAAGGCGAACATTGAGTTAACTGCATAATGGATTTCGATATTTGTAGATACCGCACCTAAAAGTGTGTGAGGAAATCAAATGTTCGCAGACCTTCAATAAAAAGTAGGAGAGTTATCAGTTTGACCAATATATATGAATGGCTCTATGGTCTCTAAATAGACGTTCATCTGTTCACTCATACATAATTGCCCCATATCGAAGACTAGTTCTAATTTTCTTCACTTAGAGATTACTACAAGGATGGAATTGAAAACTACAATTTTATTGATCTTTTAGGACGTCAATTAAAAGTAATTTACTGTACAAATATAGTTTCGCACCCAAACATGCAAGATGCCACATTGCAACAAACTAACATCTTTTCAAAAATGATTGAGCCATAAAACGTCATAGTTGCCTTACCCACTATTTAATCAGCACGAATCAGCCTCGTAATCAAATACAAAAACAATAGACAATACAGAAATTAACAAAGTAACGCGTATTGGTAGCCAGCGAGCGCAATCGGGCGATTAATAGGCGCACACGCAAGGTCCAAAGAAAACACACATAAATCTATTCTTAATTTACAGTCGTCATTCATCCAACGCGTTACTGTCGACTCGGTAATGTCTAGCCCGTAAATCAACCTTATCTGAAGAATTGCATACGTTATTATCGAGAATAATCAGATCATCAGCTACCAAAACTGTGGTAAGAACAACAAGCTGAGTTACGCTCTTACTTTAATTTGATGTTCATTAAACAAAACGTGAAGAAGCATTTTGGTTATGTTACAATAGTTGAATGTTGACTGGAATTATTAATTGATTAGCACCAATATAAAATATTTAAAAAATACCCACATTTTATGAAAGCATATAATAACATCAGGTGGCACCCAAGAAGCATAGCCAATTTCGAGTTCGGTCATGGCTGTGGTCTGTTAACTCTACTTACCCTTCTGGGAAAAAGGCTTTGATAGAATGTATTAGTATTCATAAAGTCAGAGTATTCAGTATTTATAATTTTTCACAAACCATGTGAAAATTATAAAAAAAATCAATGTGGAATCTTCCAAAACGTTGGACACATTCCAATAGGCTGGTGTTTAAGAAAATAACTACTGGGCCAAGACTCTTCAAAAAGTTTATGAGGTGATTTTATTAGTGCCAATTACAAAATTGGGTCATGATTGTAAATAGTAATGAATGTATGTACAAGCATTTGAATTTATGATCGCTTGATGATCGTGATACGCATTATGATTACATGTAATCGGAATAATGCATTTCTTGATATTCACTCAAGCAAACATCGGTATTGATGCCGTCTATATAACGCCTTTTTTAAGAAATTGGACAATGCTGAACTTCAAAATCTATTACTTGATCAATTATTGAAGTACCTTGTTTAAAATGAAACATTTCGTTTTCAAGATTTACTGAAGTTGCCCTTGCCTACCTACAAAAACAAATTCAAACAATAGAATCTAGATCTAGGTATTCGGCTACAAATCAGGATTGTCTAGACTGGATTGAAGTAACCGGACGAAACAGAGTCGTCTTTTAGTAAATCAATAAAGCCGACGGGTTTTGGCACCGAAACAGCTAATTTGTTCCAGTCAAATAATAAATCACACGGACACAGACTTCGCTTTTATGACAATGCCATGCAACGTAGCCATGGTACATTTGGACCGGTGATGCAACTAGTAGGAGGAAATGGTCATTTAAAATAACGGTTACCGTAACTCATGAAGAAGCGTGAGCAACCTGTGGTGCATTTATGTGGTTTCTCCACTTTGGTGTACGAATTAAATGTTTCGGGCTTCTTTGTCCTTAACTTGGAATATTCGTAAGCGCCCTTTGACCAGTAAGCATTTGACCAGTTCAAAATCCAAATCTAAAATTCTTAATGCGTTAGGCATTTTACATGCACTTATAATGTATGCTACTGTATGAAATCTAGAAAAGAAACTCTATAGTTACTCTTTCCTATTAATTAACTCTGATCCGTATCGTACCGTTTAGATTTTCATAGTAAAATAACTTTACTACATTAATAGTTCAGCTTAAGAATTATTTTGTTTCCTACAAAAAACTGGGTTTATACTCTTAAACGCCTGTTAAATCGCCCTCAATATTTAATGGGCCAATGATACATAAACAAGTAATACTAACTGTTTACTCCGTCACACATCACTAGCTATACATATCTACAAACTTTCTTGATTCACAACAAAGTCCTTACAAACAGTAACAACGAATTCGTGAGTCAAATCGTTGGATAGAACGGATGTTACGACTCTACCAATTAAGAGTTTAATAATGACAATCAACAGGCAAATTAATAAATGATCGTTGTAATCTATTCTTCAGATCATTATTAGCGTTATGTAGTAGGGTCACCCAAATTGTTCAACATGATGAAATGTACGAGTAACATGCTTGATGTAATCAAATGACAATTTTGTTCAAGTTGAATGATCAAGGTGTAGCTTTCCGTTTTTAAATGTATCCTTAGTTTAACTATCCTTCGCCTTTGTTCCAAATTACAATAAAATCGGATCAATAGTTACAGCGTGATAGCGAGACGAACCAAATCGTCATCATACGCATTAAATTAGTAAGGATAGTTAGAAGTTGAAACTAACAACATATTTTGCGTCATGATTATTTTGTCAAGTGTCTCCTAGAGTCTCCGTTTACCAACCGTGATATCCCTACATAGTGTAACTATAAAGCAAAGTCGCTTTACGCGTCTGTCTGTCCCTTTGTATGCTTAAAGCTTTAAAAATACACACGAATTTTGATTTTTTTTATAGATAAAGGGATTTAAGAGGAAGGTTTTTTATGTATAATATACCCGAAGCGAAGGCTGGTCAATAGTTCTTAATAAGCGTTTTAAAATAGTTTCAAAAAACAAATCTTCTTTCAAGACTTTCGCGTTATATTACACTAAATATTAGCGAGCGACCATGATTGGTGTACCGTGTAACCCAGTCGAAACGTCGTCGGGCAGTAAGTAGCTATGTATTTGCTACTCCTAATAACGCGTGTAAATCTTCTTTCATTTTAAATCGTTTTTTGAATGTCTTTGGAATCACTCGGTACTTCAAGAGCCTCGTGTGCAGCCCTATCTTGAGGGCTCATTCTTCCCATGGCACTGGTAATGCACTTAATTGGTATGCGCGATGACACTGCTACTGCTCAACAATCAGCGTGCAGCGGTCACTGACGCTCAGCTATTGTTGAGCTACTAATATGGTCATTTATTATACCATACTTGCATTAAGGAGGTATGAGATGGTCGTGGTGTTATTATTTGACATCAACACTTTAATGTTAAGGTTCAATGACCTTAGTTAGATATTACATACATAAAATCACGCCTTTCTCCCAGAAGGGTAGGCAGAGATCACTACAGAATTAACCTAAAAATGAATAATATCACATACATTGCTCACTTGCATTGCTGAATATTTAGTTTTTCTATAGCTGCTGAATAAGAAAGCACATTCACCTCACTAACATATAATCGCATAACTTCAAACCCTTTCAGCTATGGCAGCTCTCCGTTCTCATTAGATCATGATAAAAGTTATCGTCTTAAAGTGAAACATACTTTGTTTGATAGAGCATAATGTTCTCGTTTCCACTGATTAACTTTTATTAATTCTATTTTTTTAACTGGCCTCACCTGGCTAAATATGACATTCTACTGATATGAAAAATTGTTGGTTTTTGATAGCAATGAGTTTTTAAGACGCTAAAAATTCATTCTCCTAAAAATCAGCCATAGAGCTCTTTGAAATGAAAAATATCAAATCCTAACTCGTCCGACCTAAGACACAAACAAAAGTTGGGACATCTACAAGTATATCCAGTTTATAATTTACTATTAGTGCTCAATGTAGCAATAAAACAACAATTAAGATTCCAACCTTATCTTAAAAATGTGCAAGGTCAACAAGCCAAATAAACAAAACACTCTCAAAGTGTCTAGTCTGCTTGCGGGTGCCGTAAATAAAGAAAAAATAAATGTGTTCCAATTTTAATTTCTCCAAACTAAAACGCGAACCGTCACCCGCATATAAATAGGCGAGTTCCGACCTTCGCAGTCGGTGGATTAGCGAGACCACCTGTCTTGAGTCAAGGGCGTCCCATGGTGCCTTCACTAGATAGTTAACCTTACTCTCCTTGATTGAAACTTCATTGCTATGGGTCAACCCTTTCCAGTAGCTTAAGATATTACGTCAGGACTCTGTATGCATAGATATGACGCAATTTAGCTGAAAGGTAAATTCGAATATGTAGATGTGTCTGCCCCTGAAATTTTATGCCAAAAAAATATAATATAAAAGCTTACGTGATCTTATCGACTATACCAGAAAAGATAATACATCAATCAACTTGCAAGGAATAGCCAGTAAATTGTGAATCTTAAATGTTCCTAGACTAGCGATTAAGTTATTAAATTCATGTTCCTAATAAGGGCCTTTGTTCAGATGTGGAACACGTCTAGACATAATATTCCGTCATTGTCGATCTGTCTTAAATTGTAAAAGTATGACATAAATATTTAGCTGAGACAATCGAGTTAAACAATACAAACTACTTACATGAATGACTCGATCAAATCCTGTTTGATTTTTACATTTGCTCACATTTCCTAGAAAACATGAGTAGCTTTAGTAGCTTCTTAACTTTGACTTTAACGACGAATGAAACTAAATTATAATGTCATAGTAGACTCCTTCCCTTTTAACCGGCAGACATAAAGATATCATCTTCACATTTGTAATCACAATGCTTCGAACTTCACTATTTTACTGCGAACCCTTTTAACTCATTCACTTTTATGTGTATTTTTATCTCCATTCATGCTTCCGAAATAGAACGGTATTCTATAACGAATCGTTCACGTTACTATCAAGCAAGTAGGTAATATATCTGTCGTGGCCAAATCGATGAATTGATCATTTCATGAAATGGTTGGCCATTTCATGAAGTGTTCACGTTTCATGAAGTGGCCAATCAATGGTGACCAAATCATTAAACGATAAACGTTTAACGATTTGGCCACCCACGTTTGACCATATCGTAAAAAGAGGGCGACTATAAAATATTTAATGAAAAACAGGATCAATTTTGATACGTATTTGTTTATTTTTAGTTGTTACATACTTTCAAAATAAAAAGGTTTAAAATTTTATAACAATTAAAAAAATCATTAAATCCTTTTAATGATTTTTTTATTGTTATAAAAAATGTACATTTAGTGAAATTTGCAAGTATTTTAGTACAAGCAGTATAAAAGTCACGTAAACAATAAAAAAATTAAACAAGGTAACAGTCACTTGCTAGCGCAAGACAAATTTATTAATAATAAGGTGCATTAAGGCGATTAAAACACGGCACCGCGCACAAAGTCACATGAACAACAAAAATCATAGGATAGTCGGCGCTTTTTCCTTGAATATAAGATATTCCTCCCTCTTCGACAGTTTCCATAATACCTATCATATTTCGATAACCAGTAGTAGTCCATGGATTTCTTTTTCGTGTCACCCTACTCTCCTTTATTTGCTGTATAACCTGAAAAAGAAATTAAATTAGCTATCAGTCTTTTGACAATCAATATAATAACAGATAAATAAAAAAATATTTTGATAAAACACGTTATTTAGTTAGGTGTATAAAATTATAATATGAAGTAAGTAAAATATTACTAACCTTAGAAATACATTCCAAACTCCACGGTTATTTCACATTTTGCTCGGAACCTTGCATGACTTGCATACTCTAATACGTTTTCATCGAATTATTTAACGAATAATTTAACTTTCTTCCGTGTTTAATAAAGAATTATTCGCATTTTTTCTGAGAGAAAATTCGTCTTTGTTTACAAGGGCCGCCATTTTTACACAAACTGCACAAAAACAACCAGTGTTGCCAAATAAGTGTATTTACTGCCTAAAATAGGCAAACTTCCGACAATTTTGTCCAAATTAAAATTAAATGTGCCTACTTTAAAAATAACATTATTTTTATAAAAAAAAATGTTTTGCTAAAAATATGCTATTCTAAAATAAAAGATAAAATAATATGCTAAACAGGAAGAAAATTTAGCACATTGTGCAAATTTAGCATATTTGCACAAAGTGCTTAATTGGTATGGCAACTCTGGCACTCTACCGGTAAAGTCAACGAAACAATTCCACGATATGATCGATTGAGATTGATCGTTTCATGAAATGGCAGTGCATCTAGTTGGCCCAATCGTCAAACGATTTCTTATCATTGATCTGACCTGGCCACATCATGATATGGCCAATGTGTGATTGGCCATTTCATGAAATGCAACCATTTCATGAAATGGCCAATCATTTCATGAAATGGCCAATTCTACGATGTGGCCACGACATATCCACATTTTCGAGTGGTCGTGATTCATTTGTTTTTCAGTGTTACTGTAAAGCCGTTATCATACAAGAACAACTAGGCTTCTGAGTAATACTTATGCTAAGAATTACGTCCACAAAGATTATGATTTACGTGGAAATTTATGAAAAATGAGGACACTCCGCAGACGTGTCTCAAAACCTTGGGTGGAGCAACTGTTTCGTATAAATCAAAAGTACTCGTTTTGCTGCAAAGGTTGCGAGACTGTGCTCCTTCTTCACCGTTATAGAGATCAATGAGATCATTACAATAAGACTGTATGAATATTAAATCTTTTTTCTCTTTCTTTTTTTTTTCATTCACATTTTTATTTTCATCTAGTTTGAAAGTTACGTTTTGAAACAATTTCTTTTATCCTCTGTCAAATTTCTTATTTCGTGGCACAAGTGGCACATGTTTACAAATACAAAAATTTGAAATTTAAGAATCATCTTTGGTATTTTAGTTCTTTTTCTTTCTTCATTCAGACCAAACGAAATGAATGTCTTAATAAGCTCCAATGATTTATCTTGCGGTTCGATTATTTAATAAAAACGATAATATGCACTCAACACGCAAATTTTAACTGCCTTACCGTGATTTTATAATAATTGAAATCATCACGCAAGGTTGACCGCCACTGGAATTTAGCAAGTTTATGTTGACTTACTCACGCTATGTCCTGAAAATAAGTAAATTGACAAGACTCGGCTGACATCGGATCAGTCAGCTCGTAATATGTTCCCTTCTGACGTTGATTTATCTGGTGAGTGGAGAACCATCCACGTATTGTTCTTGTTATTGAATTTAAATTCATAAATGGTTCGACTGCAAGATGACTCACGTCAATCTTCTTTGTTTTACGAATAATTCCTCGAATGTAGATATTAAATTTTTTGATGCACTAGCTACTAGCAATCAAATCCCTTGGAAACAACGAGATGACTTAAATGATTTATCTATTAAATAATTCCAAACAGTTTATGTCCAACATATTATCTCGAAATCCTCAAATAAAGAATTTCCATTTGACTTCTATGACGCATCCGTCACGTCTCTGAGATTGTGCACACTCATATACGTACATTTAATAATATTGAATATGGTGTACATACGATAAAGACGTACTTAATGCCCGACGTTTCGACTGGGTTACACCAATTATAAACCGAATTCAACATGTTTAACTGTCGAACATTGTTTCGAACTTGCATTTTCCAATTCAAATGTACGATTATTCGACGATTTAACGGTGAAGAAAAACACCGTGAGAAAACCTGCACACCTCGAAGAAATTCTAAGGTTGTGTAGTCGACCAACACGCACTTGGCCAGGGTGGTTGACTAAGGCCTCATCACCCTTAGTTTAGGGTAGGCCCGTGCCCCAGCAGTGGAGACGTATATGGGCTGATGATAATGATTATGATGGTGTTCATACGATAAAGACAGAAGTACTAAATGCCCGACGTTTCGACGGGGTTACACCAATCATCAACCGAATTCAACATATACATATAACTATCGTACATTGTTTCGAACTTGCATTTTCCAATTGATATCGCGGAAGGTGCGAGTTAAACCGGCCAATGGCGCGAGACGGCAATCACCGTCAAACTCATTGTGTCCGACGACGTCTTATTGAAATGCAAACTGTCGTGCCGCTGATCCGAGACGATATGACGAGTTTATTGACGTGAATGCATTCGGATTTACAAATGCAAGTCATTTGTGTAAATGTTACGCAATAAGATGGGAAGTACAAAATACAGTTACTAGAAGAAGATACAATATTATAATATAAAATTAGACGATTTAGACGACTCTGCCTGTAGGTCTCCGTTAAGAATCTTGTAATGTCTCTTGGTGTAAGGGGTTTACCGGATTTGCGACAGCTTATTATTATGCAATCGGAAGACGTAACAATTTCAATTCAAACATAACCTTTTATTGGGTACATTTTCCGTTTCCCACTTTATCATCAGCATCAGTAACATGCGCGGCATTCAACTCCTTACTTGCTACTTGCCTGATCATGTGTTATACAGATCCAGCTGCACTCAGTAGTTCTTCGTATATCATAGCTATATCTAGCTAGCCGTGAGGCTAGCTTGATGGAGCTATGATATGAACATGATATGAGCAATATGATATGAGCAATGATATCGACGGTCCCTACGTATAATACCGTATCTACAAAACCTAAATTTTACAGGAGAGCGCTTTGAAGTTTCAAACATGTGTTACTCGTGTTCTATTATTCCTACAGCTATGAAATTTGGAACACTGAATAAATAAGAGCTCTTTTGCGCAAAAAGCTAAAAATAAGTTTAATAGGATTATTATTTATATACTTTTTATCACTTACCAACTTTTACGTTGGAATTACTCACACTACAAACGACGTAACTGGTACTTCCTACTGTTTACAGGGGATTTTAGACATCGACCAAAACTTTAACTGCCCAATAGGTAATTTTACGCCGAATATAATATACACATACGGGATTCTGAGTTTTGTATCTATACATACCGTGAGATTTTAGTGGTTGTTTTGCCGCAGTAAAGTGATTCCATCTTAGTAGTAAAATAGATTTGTGCAGTATTTTTTATTTTTTACTTTTTTCTTATTTTAATGTTTTATTTTTAAATTTAATCAATAAATACCGGTTTAACGAAACTCGAAATCACGCTCGAAACGCTTTATTACTTAGGGGACAACATAATTACTGACATAATTTTCAAGCGGCAATCAGTACCTGATTACGTCACACAACTTAAAAGTACGAAATTTTTCTCACGCTTCTGAAATAAAAAAATATTTTTAGAAAATTTGAAAAAAAAAACTTATCAAGAAATAACTCGCATGATTCGATAGTAGGTACTTCTAAAGTCAAATCGTTCTTCTACGGGAAAACAACCACTAAAATTTCACGGTGTATAGAAATAATAAAAAACGCCTTAATGGCAAAAATATATTTAAAATATAAAACCATTGTTAACGGTATATGACCCTCGTCTGTTAAGTCTAGATGATTTAAGAAGCATATTAGAATATGCTATCTTGCCAATTTTGTTCTTAAGAATAAATAAGTTAACCAAAAGTTGAGACAGTACCTCCTCGACTGCCACGTTGGTGTATTAGTAGCAAGCGCCGAGTAAGGACCGAGAGTTATCGGGTCCTGGTATCAGATTAAGCGAAATTTTGAGAAATCTTGAGCGTTTTTGTGTTAATAATTTCTCGGCCTGGAGTCAGGGAGTTGGCTGAGGCACGAGCCGAGCATGCATTGGAAAACATGATAAGGCGGTGGTCTATGGTATGGTCTGGTCTATAAGGGTGGTATTTGAATGCTGTTTAACCGAGAATAGATAATAGAACTGTGTATTACAATAAATGTTAGGACTTTGTGTGCAGTTGGTTGATCACCATTGAGATCAGCAACCACAAATGTCCAAAACCAATTATTTCAAAGCCATTTACCTCCCAGCCGCTGTAGTCGAATAAAGTTTCGATTGGATGAACTACATGCCATTATCACTCTAATGAACTACTTCTAAGGTTGTGAGGAGTGAAATTGTCCAATTATGTTCCAAAATATGTATAAATTGAATTTGATAAGAACCCTTTTCTTGAAAAAATGCTATTTTGACACAATTTTTAAATCTGCGTAATCTTGCTTTTTCAGAAGGTATTGTCAGAATGCCTGGGAGAGACATTTCGATGCGAACATGTCTCTGTCCTCTAAATGTCTCTCTGGATGCAGCACATTAATAATATGTGGGACTCTTATTGGCCTAACTCTCTCCTACCGTAACATTGGCACCGCCTACTCAAGACGTAGACGTCTTTAGCTTACAGCATTGACTGTAGGAGTTAGAAGGGTGTGGGGTTCTTAGTCGTCATCAGCCTATAATTTAGTCTCGTGTTAACCACAAGCTTCCCCAAATGCTCGCCTCTCCCGCCTATTCTCGGCCACTCGCATCCAACTCCCACCAGCCGTCCTGGGCAAATCGTCACTTTACCTGGCCTGAGGGCGTCCCACACTGTGTTTGCCGAGACGCGGTCTACACTCCAGAAACTCGTTTACTCTTGTGTTTGGTTAATATTTATTTTATTGAATGTAGTACTATAAAATTGGCTACGTCTACTAACAATCTTGACGTGATGTCATCAGGACCTAGTTGAGAATAACAGTGCTTGGGTTGTCTCCTTTTTGAAGTTGCACGGAGGAGGGTCGAGTAATTTAATCTGAGGTCTGTCGCAGATGACGTATGCAGTTATATATATCACCACAATCAAACTGTTACCTAATGCAACTAAATATTTGATGACCAACAGCGCAACTGAACAAATTTTTATTCAGTTGCGCTGTTAAATGAAGAATTTTCATGATTGTGGTAGTGGTTATTTAACTATAATTATCCCAGATTAGAAAGCTTTTAAAACTTTGATCAATTTGCGAAATTAGTTTTCTTACACAAAATATGGCCTCACAGTCGGTTAAATCATCTTCAATGTCTGAAAATAAAATTCATTATAAAAAAACAACCGGGTCAAGTAAAGCTATAAGTATCAAAATTAATGGTTATTAAACAATTAATATGTTTTTGCTAAGCACAGCAATTTATTAAACAAAATATATACCCCAAACACTTTAATCACACCCAGTAACTAAATCTGTTTCCGACGTAAAATAACGTAATTGGTAATTACTAGCAAGACTAAAATAATACTTTCCATCGAAAAACATTCCATCTGGTAGATAGTATAAACATCGATTTTGGCTCTCCGGTGTAAAACTACACAACTACCACATAAGTCATAATGATTTTTAAATTTCCTACGTAAAATAACGTAACTACCACATCGTGATAAAGGCTTTGGAATGTTCAAAGTTTATTTGATTTCATAAAAATACAAGCAATTTTACGAAATATCGTTTAAAAACAATCTTAAGGCAGAAAAATATAAGCCTAGGCCGTCTCGGGCGCAAAAGCGCTTAACTGGCAGTTGCGGGGGCAGCGGGGGCGGGTATAGCGGCGATGTTCCGAAGTAATACACCCTAACTACCATTTAAGTATTTTTACGTTGGTGGTAGTGTAGTTAAGTAATTTGTCGTGCATCGATATAAGGATGTTTTAGGCACATTTTCGACTTTCTGTGTTGACTAAATGAAAGTCTATGTTGATTTCGAGGTTTTGCAATAAAAACATGCAAATCCCTCAAGTGCCACTTGCGTGATTATACGTAGGGACCGTCGATATAAGAACATGTTTCGATAAGTGTGATTGTGAAATACACTTACCGAAACATGTTCTTCACTGTACTTTCTTACTACTGTCATTTCTGCAACGGTCCCCATGCTATTTAGAAGCACTTAACTGTCTATTCTTAATTGCCAACAAAATTATGGGCTATAGGGATTCCAGTTCTGGAAACTAGAAACTTGGTAGTCCTTACTTAGTTACTGGGACACTGCACCTGACAAGGGCAGGTGTGACGTTCACATTAGTTAAAAGGAGCACCTTTTAGAAAAAAAACCATAAATTTAAAAATGGTATTCCTGGTCAGTGACATTTTCAAAAGTTATATTTGTACACTAATTATATTATTTGCTATGCAATTGGTAACATGGTAAACTATAATCAAGAATGTAGAATACAGTAGATTATACAGTAACTATCTAGTCAGTGTACAAAAATATCCTTTCAAAAACATGGTAACATCTTACGTAATTCACCTTTTTATTTATTTTGAGCTTATATTTGTGTTATAAAACCCATCCATGTCTCAATTAAGTTTATCTACGAGTATAAAAGCATTATCCACAAATACTATCCATACAATAACCAATGCTAATCCAATGATGTACTCTCATTCCATAAATACTCTCCCAACAAAACAAGTCCTGAGCATGTAAAATGAAGAGCTCATGCTTTATTTGCTCTCAAATCATGATCTTCCAGTTATCCCGGCTCCTATCATTGTTTTAGTCTTTGTCACGCGCCGGTATTTTTAGACCGCACTTAAGCATCCAAATGCATGAATATGATGCATACTGCACTTACGCTTTAGTAAGGTAGGTACATTATACACGCGATGTTATCTTGAAGTAGTTCGCTTCAAAAATGACTTTTACTTAAAAAATAAAAAGTCCTATCCATAAAAATTACCTGACAGGGCTTTCGCCACACAAATTTTCAAAGATTTTAAGCTATTGCATATTAAGCTATTGCATAGCTTTTATCGCGGGCTTTGAGCGCGGCGACCGAACCAAGAAATTCCGTAACGAAAAAAACCTCACAATCGTCTAACGTCGTTTCAGTTCGGTAGACTTCGGCACGGTGTTTGTGTGCGTGCGGTTAGACGTATTGTACGACTCTACGAAACTCGCACGAATCGAGACGAGCTGCTCCGAAATCGGACAATGCTATGCAATAGCTATACCGCGGCAGTCCCCGAGTGCCACACGTCTTTTTTCGTAATTAGATAAGTTTTGGCCCAAAACTAGTCTGTAACCATTCTTCAGGGTTCAAAATGAATACTTTACTCCATGTGCTTTCAGCATTCCTGACCCAGCCTAATTATCGAACTGATATTTGTAGATTTTACAAACATTCTGTAATACAAACCGATTACCAATACATTATATTAGGTAGGTACTCATACATGTCGATTGCCGTCTCACCGAATTATGAGAGTAAGGGAATAGAGAGTTCACTTGTGTTTGCGTGCGCACTTGTGCACTATAATATGTCCTGCGCACTTGGCTGATCTCAATTGAGCGCGGGCGCCATGGCTGAAATCGGTCGGACGCCTTACATGTAGGTAGATGGATACTAAAATAATATACGAAGCTACTTAAAGTGCGTTCACCGAGTGCATATTAGCTAAAGGTGAAGGCCACGGATGCAGCCGACTCCCGACTCTGCATCAAGTTATTTCGGGCCTTCCCTGATAGCTTCTGCTATCTGTCTGCGGGAACAGTTGTTGATTCAAGAAGGTGAGAAACGGCATTTGGCAATACGCACGCTGATTGGCGTAACGGAAACATCGAACAATACTTTCGTTATGGCGATTATGTTTTCCAATATTTTCAAAGAAAGAATCCGACGTGGGATCCCGCTTTGAATGATTGTTTTATCCTACTAGACTAATATTATAAACGTGAAAGTTTGTATGTGTGGATGGATGTTTGTTACTCTTTCAAGCAAATACTACTGGACCGATAACGATGAAATTTGGTATGCAGGTAGCTGAAGACCCAGAAAAACACATAGCCTACTTTTTATCCCGGAGTTCCCGCGGGAACAGGGTTTCCACGCGGACGAAGTCGCAGGCGGAAAGCTATCCTAAATAAATAAATGAACTTGTTTCAACTTGATACGCAGCCTGATGTCAGACGGAGGGACGGATAGCAAAGTCTCAGTAATTGGGTACGGAATCCTTATAACCGTTTATTGATTTCTCTGGACACATTACACATAAGAACATACAATATAAATAATACACCCGTAGGTAATACATAAGTATACTTAAATTACTATTTTATAAATAATGTCAACTATTTTACATTTTAAAAAAAGGTGTTTTTACTACTTTAGCTACCATCAAACCAGACAATAGAAAATATTGCATTGTTTCCACTTAACGAGGAGTCATAAAAAAAACATCCTGCGATTCATACGATGCTTTTCAGTCTACCAAACGTCTAGAATTTGTTCAACACAATTCTAATGCAAAAGTAAACAGGACAATAATCTCAAAGGAACTCGACGATTCAGGAGGTTTCTAACCCGTCCGATCATCACCCGAAGAATGATATGTTTATTTAGCGAATTGAATGCCAATCGTTCGTTTATTGTTTTGAGTTCATTGTTTCTTATGCTATTTAACGGAGATATACATACATTGATCGCAAACAATACTAGTAAACACTTCACAATCTTGTGTTCAGATCTTACATGAAATATTTTTAAATACAATTTGTAAATAAACGAATAAATAAGGGAAACAAACGAAGCTTATGTGTGATATCTTATCTGATTACGTACGTTTTAATTTCCGTATTTATTTAATGATTAGATGTGTGTCCATAAATATTTATAACAATGATATGTGTGTTGTAAGGATCTCTTTTTCAAGCAGTCACAAAGTCTCAAGTACTCTGATGATTGCATTTATTTTTTCCTTATCGACTACGATGATTGCTTGGAGTAACCTCGTCATCATCACCGGACTGCCGCGGAGCGGATAGCTCTCACCCCTAATATAACAAGCATTGTAAAGTTACTTACTTTACCACATTGTTCAAATACTTTGATAGCGGGATGTAGGATTCCCATAGAAATGATCGTATCGTATAGAAACTCTCAGTAAGCGCCATCTCTTGGCTGCGGTTCGAAGTTTCTTGTCCGATCTAAATCTTACGCTCCCGTTTGTCTCTTCCAGGAAGACGTGCAAGTCGTGCGGCTGCGACCGGCTGACGCACGCCGTGTACCACGAGGAGTTGGGCTCCGTGCGGGAGCGGCTCGGGCTGAGGGAGGCACGTGTCGCGCACCACAACTACGACAGCCCGCCGGGACTCACCGCCAAGCAGGTCGGTACTCAGTATTCATCATCATCATCAGCCCACTTTCATCCACTGCTGGACATAGGCCTCCCCAAATGCTCGCCACTTATCTCTAACCTCGGCTTACTCGCGTCCAGCTCCTACCAGCCGTCCCGCGCGTACTCAGCATTGGTACAGCCCTATTGCATGCACCCAGTGGCGTAACTATGCCATCGGGCCCGTGGCAGATTCTTTTCATAGGCCCCTAAAAATATAGCAAATCTGGGATTGGTCAGGGACCCGTGGCATTTTGCACTATCTGACACTAAGTATATTGATTGCACCATCTCTCACATCACTGCCTTTATGAAGTTAAGCTACCTAATTGAGCAACGTGCTCTACCATGCCCCACAACCCAACCAACAACCAACAACGCTACTGCACCCCCTTGCAACCCCCTCCTATAACGATGTACCTCCTGTAATGTAACTCTACCACTACTGCACCCCCAGCATTGCAACACCCCACTACTGTACCCACACTGCTTGCTCTCCCTCCTCAGTGGTTGTAGGAACTGATTAGCCACCTACAACCTGTATTGTAGTTGGTAACAGTATCAAGGCTAGTTGGGATATCCACAGCACCATTAAGTGTCATAGGTGTAAGTGATGCTCCTAGGCATTGATAGCACTTTCGCTTAGGACCAGCCGCTTACCTTTAAGGACAAGAATAAACCTAGTTGCCTATAATATTATGATAAAGAAGGTATGGCTTTAGAATATAATGGAATGATTGTTTTTTGCTTATTCGGTACAGAAAAGGAGCAAATTAACAAAATATTTGTGGCCCTCCCGTTGCCGTTTCCAAAATATACTTGACGCAATTGTAACGATACTGAAAATTCTGAAGTGGTGACATAAATACACGACAGTGATATAGTGCTTCATATTTATTAGACAGGTAGGCAGTAGATAAATTTTCATTCTACATAGGTGTGTTTGACACATCGAGTTCACCCAATTTTATATAATTTTTCTTTGGCTGAATGGCACAATGTTGGCGTTCGCCCAATGCTGGAATATTCCAGGTTTGACTCTGATTGAAGTACATTTAAAAAGTAAAAGCGCACTAACTATCCTTCTTGCTGATAATTCTTTGTGTTGCTTTTATTTTATTTGAAATTAATTTTATGCAAATAAAATAATTTAATATTTGCAACTAGCTGTGCCAGTGACTTCGTCCGCGTTTTCCCCCCGTTTTTTTCACATTTCCATCCTTTCTTTGCTCCTATTGGTCGCAGCGTGATGTTATATAGCCTAAAGAATTCCTCGATAAATGGTCTATCCAACACAAAAATATTGTTTGAATGCGACCCACTAGTTCCTGAGATTAGCGCGTTCAAACAAGCAAATTATTTGGCTTTATAATATTCGTATATTATCGATTATTATTAGAATCATTTGCAAACGTTATCTATTTCAATACATAATTTACAATAATACTTCTGTATATTTCCTCCTAACATGAATCTCAACGGAAACTAGCTAAGTCACAACCAAAAATAAATCTAGTTATTTGTCGATTTTTCCGGGTAGGAAATGATAGAACTTAAGTTCCCACAATTTTAGGACTTTATTTTTTTTTCTTTAGGATAACAAACAATTGCATAATATTGCTTAATGCTACTATAGGATGTGACAATAAAAGCTTTATTATTCTTTTCATAGACCGAGCTTTACTGGACCTCTCTTGCCGAGCGTGCGCCAACCACCGCCAGTGGCGCCACCGGCGCGGCGGCCTGGCGCGCGTGGCGGACCCGGGCTCTCGCCGACCAGCTGCCGAAGCAAGACCTCTCACTCTCCCACTGCAGTCACGTGGACGAAGTGCATCGCAAACAGTTCGAGGACTTCGTGTCGGCTAGGAACGAGATCGCTCTTGATATCGGTAAGTTTAATCGGTAGCGCCATCTGTTGTGGAGTAGCGAAACCAATTTTTTTAAACTGAAACATTTTAAACTTAATTTATTTTGTGTATTCGTAAATAGGTATTCAGCGATTCAGTGCATTACTTTAATGTATTGCTGTAATATTACAAAACCAATTTATTAGGACAAATAATTAAGGTGCAAACATTGTTTTATCTCACACTGTTTCGCTTTAAAATTTACTAATATTTTAATTATCCTTATTGCAGGTGTGGCCCAACAACACCATGGAGCGTCCATGGAATGCATGGGGTGTAATAAACCTATTCGTAGTGGAACGATCGCAATTCAAGCACCCCGGTTAGGTGAAGAGGTAATGAATAATTCGAATTTAGCGCCATCTAGTAAATAACTCTCAAACCACCGTGTCACCTTATGTTATAAGAGTATTGCTACTCACCGCTAGATGGCGTTTTTAAGATTTTAAAATTTGCAGCTTTTCTTTTTTAACCTTTAACCAGGCTTAGCATGCTCTAATTTTTCATTGGTTTTGGACTTTATTTGAATCCAAAACCAATGAAAAATAAAAATAATGTGGGCTCTATTGTACCAAAGTCTGGTTAGGGGTTAAACCGCATCTTTGACTTCTTAAAATTGTTGTTAATCCAACCAATGCTACCACTTGGTAGTAACTTTAATGGTAAGTAACGATACTAGCATCCGTTTTACGATAATATTACTATGAGTTACGATTTAGGTAAGTGAAAGCATCATAGTACTGTAAGACTTATAATGTACCTACACTTAGTTTGCAATAAAAACTTATTCCGCCGCAATAAACCCTCAGCACCCTCTAAGCCCTCTATCTATCCTCCAGGCACCGTTCCACCCCGGTTGCTTCTCGTGCGCGGACTGCGGCGAGCTGCTGGTGGACCTGGCCTACTGCGCGCTCGACGGGCGCGTATACTGCGTGCGTCACTACGACGAGCGGCTCAAGCCACGGTGCTTCGCTTGCGATGAGGTCAGTTACTTAGTTTGGGAATGGTGTTGTATCAGCAGAAGTTCTCCTTCTTGACCTTGACTCGATGCTTTTAAAAAAAACCTTAGCTTAGTCTTGGATATAAATTCGTGGCAGTTCTCCATCAACTGGTGGTATTAAAACTAACCAGCCAAGTGCGAATTGGTGTAGCGTAAGAAGGGTTTCGTACCTATTCTGTAAGCGTTTGATGTATGGGAATCCCCTTGAATATTTTTTTTACTTTGTATTTGGTGTTATGGCGGCAATGGAAATACATAATCTGTGAAAATGTTAACTGTCTACCTATCAGACGGATGGACAGACCGCGAAGTATTAGTAACAGGGTCCCGTCTTTCCTCTTTGGTACGGAACCCAAAAATGTAAGTGGGAGCCAAAATTACACAGCCTATCAGTTCTTTCGCGGGAAAGAAGCTCAACTTACAATGACTGGCATAAAGTGGGGGATTCACTTGGACCCGTCATTAAGTTCAAATAGGGCCACTTCGTTTGAAGATCTGGAATTAAAAGCTATCGCCATTGTGTATCAAAGCAGTTATTAGATGTAGGTAGGGATTAAAGAGAAAATAATTAACTAAAGAAAGAAATAAGGTATTTCTTTAAGCCAAACAAAAATAAAACAAAATAATAAGTTAACTGTATTCTTCTGTGGTTGACTAGTTCATTCTAAATTCAATCTCGTGTGAGCGAGGTAATTTCACTTGCACGTATAATATAGATTTCTACAACTGAAACTGTGATGTGGAAGTTGATGACCCAACTTAATGCTTTGGGACGTCGGAATAACTTAGCATTTAATTACTTTTTAAAATAACATTTAGACACCTCACCATACAGACAGGTGGCTAGCCAGTATTCCAAACAAACAAATCGCATAGGCACGTAGGTACTCTATTTTGGGCAGACTAACTGACGGTTTGACATTTGCCAGCACTCAAATTTAAATAGAGTATCTGTGGTTGCGCCGGCGTCTTCGCACGAAGATAATCAGGAGATTCATTTGTCTGTTCGTCTATTGACGTAGACTGGACTTGTGGCGCCATCTATAATGTGCTGTAAATACGGTTTTTGGACGAAAACATGGCGTTTTAACTCGGAATCAATTGGTTCGTTCCAAAATATCGTGGGGATAAAGATATTTCATCTATACGTACAAAATTTATGGAGTATGGAGTTCAAAATTGTGAAGAATATAATAAATATGTGTTTGAAATAAAAACTAATTTGACGGATTAAACTCGCCCGTTACTTTAATCGAAACATAATTATTTAGAAACCCTACGTGTACCGAGGGCTCGAGGTCATCGAAAGACTAAGAAAGAAGATAGGTATCAAAAAATACCTCTCATTTTGACTAAATAGAAAAGTACAGTCACGTGCAAAGAAACGTTAATACTTAATATTCACACACAGGTGTCATTAATTAAATAAAATAATTATTTAATTTCACTATTAATTACAATAAATATTAGTAACGACTAGAATTTATTTCGGTGTGATTATATTTATTACCGCCAAATCAAAGTACGGCTATTTATTAAAGTAATTATTCTTCAAAGTAGTGCGCACAATAAGAAAATATCTGTTCTATAAATCAGATAAGTTGTCAATTACTGATGACACTGAATGACGATAACACAAAAATAAATGCTCTTGAAATCT
Source organism: Maruca vitrata (assembly GCA_039566165.1). Lineage (NCBI taxonomy): Eukaryota > Metazoa > Arthropoda > Insecta > Lepidoptera > Crambidae > Maruca > Maruca vitrata. Next base: position 2,625,016 of record CM076917.1, read on the forward strand.
GTTAGCAATAAATTATGTACGACTGTCACCATCATCAGCCTCCATATATGTACCCAATGCTGGGGCACGGGCCTACCCTAAACTATAGTCTTTTTCAGCTAAGATGACACTTCATTGTGTTCTGAATCACGCATCTTACGATTGACAAACGAAAATAATTTTATTGCACACTTATTTAATTTTATTGCGGCTTCATTAGGAAAAATATTAAATTAATAATTTTAAACTTTTAAAAGGGAAATAGTATCGTTTAGTTTAATTTAAAGTAATAGAAAATTTTAAAAAAATACCTATGCAGTTCGTATTACGTAGAATGGAACTTAGTCAGAGTTACTACGTTCCATTCTACGTATACGAACTGCATAGGTATTTTTTTTAAATGTTCTATTACATTAAATTAAACTAAACGATACTGTTTGTCATTTAAAAGTATAAAAATATTTATTTTGATATTTTTCCTAATGACGCCGCAATAAAATGAAAAAAGTGTGCAATAAAATTATTTTCGTTTGTCAATCGTAAGATGCGTGATTCAGAACACAATGAAGTGTCACAGGGATCATCTTAGCTGAAAAAGAGTATAGGGCGATCAGGCTTTAGTCAACCAGGCCAAGTGCAGGTTGGTCTACCACACAGCCGTGGTTTAACTTCTTCGTAGGTGTGCAGATTTCCTCACGATGTCTTCATTCACCGTCAAAGCGACAAGCTGTACGTGGTGGGTTTGAACTGGCGACCTCTCGCATGGCAAGCAACAACCTTAACCACTCTGCCATGGACGCTATTAATCGATTACAACAGTAATTTTAGCAATTTAAGCGTTATATTAACTGTCATGTAATCAATCATGTCATGCCAGTACAATGGATCAGTGCATTTACATATTTTAATATAGTAGCGATACATTATGCAAACATAAAGATTGCTGTTTTGTTTCTCTTGTATATTCAGATAATTTTCCTTCTGAATATGCCTCTGTCTAGGTCAACGGGCCGCTCGGGGTGAACAAGCCAATAATACTGATTTTATATGCCGGTAACTTGTAACGTGGATTCGTAAACAAATGAGTATTCGTATAAAGAGGATATTATTTAATTACGTTATGTTTAAAAAATCTTACATATAAATAAAATAGAACACGTTGTGGATATACCTACATAACCAAATGAGGATGATCTTCGTATGAATTTTATTTTAATTACGTTAGATAGGATAGTAGAAAGAAATTATGTATAATATTTCATGTTTCAGTGTCATAAACATTGAAAATTGATAATCCTCATAAAAGTCAGTTTATTTCTTTAACATATAAAAAAATAAACTGACAATGAATTCAATCGAAAAGTTGTGGTCGTTTCGATTACATTTATTACTTTATACAAAGGTGTGACACCCAGGACGTGTGTTAGAGGTTATCTGGTATGTAACGTCATGCATCTTAATGCTATTGTTCAATAGAAGGGATATTTTACCTATTATAGAAAGAAAGAGTTAAGTACGACAGTTGTGCTAAATTAAATCGTAGAATTTTGTGTCAGCGTGATGAGTTCGTAGAATTTCACGACACTCAAACACTTTCGCATACTTTACCTTATTTCCTGTACGGGATAGGTAAGGTATACAACTTCCCTAATCATTCTATTCATTCTAGTCAACTGTACCACAAACTATACTTTTGACGCACATGTGTCAACGTTGAAAATTTCTCTCGGCCCAAGACCTACTATCCCGCGAATTTATTGCATTCTAAATTTACCCGTTACATTATAAGTGTAAGCGCTGCATTTATCAGCTCAGTGCAACAGCAACAATATTAATGTCGGACAAGTGTTTGCATTCATTCATCGCCGCCATTTTTAAACTTGCCATTAAGATTTTTTGAAGCCTTGGCATGACTCTTCCACGTACAACAGGTACAGGTTGTCAAAACTGCTTTTAAACTATTTTTATATAATCGACTTCAAAAAAGAAGGAGGTTGTCAATTCGTCACAATCTTTTTTTTTGCTTCGACTCCGAATATTGTTTCTGTATCTTACTGTTCTATTTTCTCATAAAAAATTTAACACCTTTTTTTTAAATTTAAGTATATTTTTTTTTGCTTTTTGGCCAAGATGATTCGTTTGAATTCCCTGTAAGGTAAACCTAACAAATTACGGAATATTTCTCGCGCTATTGTTAACCTTCGGACCTGTATTGTTTTGGCGCAAACTTCAGCTAACCGAGAGAGATACGTAAGATGCGTTGTTTATTTGTTTACTGTTTACCGATGGGCAGCGCTAATAACCTGCCTAGCTGCTTTACGCAACAATTATTACGCGTATTGACCGTAATATCTGAACGGCCGAGCTTTGGTATTCAAGTTTAGAGATCATTTAGGCTTCATTGACTTAAGATAATTGTAGATTTTCGTGATACCTAATATTGTTTAGATCAGGGAATTCACTTTTCTCCATTACTCTCCAAATGTAACCGCGATGATTATAAACACAATGTTTACGTTCTGATCATTAAAAAAAAATGTAAACTGTTTTTTTTTTCAAATCGCTACCATTAGGCAACACACATGATAAAATTAGCACAGCTACCAGAATTGGTTATTGAAAGTGAGTGTTTGGTATGCGTATAGGGAACAAAAATAAACTGTTAACATGTAACCGTGCAGATTACTTCGCACCTTCGCACTTCGGTCAGTTGTAGGAGGCCCATTGACTCATTTACCCGCCTTTTTCGATGGCGCCTCCTTCTAAAGAAATTTAAAAAGTAAGTTATTTGACGTTTAAGTTTACTTTTTTATAGCCAAATTTGCGGCCAGCCTGCATTTTAAATTGAAGGTGAGATTTTTTTCTAATAAGGTTTTAGCCATGTAAGCAGTTTTGAACGAATTGTGTTATTTATTCCATTTAAATAATGATACTTATCTACTTAAATGAACAAAAACTAGCTAACAATTAAAAACACTGATTTTCTTTTCGTAAGTTATGTTAACACTAAACCGTTTAAGGAAATCAAGAGGTAATCCACTAAATTGTAAAACAAATTCCTACAAAACTAACTATGTTATTAAACACATTTCACATTCATTCTGCACTTGTCCGTTATTAATGAAGATTGCAACTGAAACATGTATCTCAATGTAGCATTATGTAGGAGTTTGAAGTGCCACGGCCTATATTCGTATACGAAGGAATTATTGCAAATATTACTCCATCGCATTAGTGGCGCGCTGTATCCAATCAAACATTATGCTTATGACTTTGTGCTAATTTTCTTATTGAAACCTATTTATAGGTATCCATTCAAACAAATGTTTGTTGAAACATACAAAAATGCTTTCAGTTTTAATCTAAAACTGTTTACACTTTTCATACATATTCCGACGGTTCTATTATTAAGAAAAATAGCTGTCGGTTTCTCGCTCTTCCATCGATCTCCCAAATAACTATCGAACTCTTTGAAGTCTGTCGCTAGGCTTGTTTATAGTCACTAGTTCGATGTAATAAATATAATTGACGCACACACACGACAAGAACACATCTCTTAACCGGATAGCGTTCGCCAACTGTGAACTCAATACTCTTTCGACAGCTACCGGGGACGTGTCTCCTCCAGTCTGTGCCTCCAGCTGATTTAAAAAAAATATATTTTTAAAAAGTTAAGTTCGCGCGCGCGTGACAGTTCGAATTTCAAGTTCCGCGCGCTTTTCGTCGCCTTTGTGGATTTGTGTGCGTTCGGAAACCGGTGATAAGGAGATACCGTTTATTGTGAGTGGTGAATACGAGAATATGGCATGACTTTTTATTTTTTCCATTCGGTTCCCTTTACGCAAATATCCTAAGATTTATAGTCGCTAAAACCTGCCTAATCTACAAGTAGACACCAGGTTCACGATTATTAATAAAAATAACCCATGATTTATGGTATGATGATTATAGAAGGACAAAGATTTTTTAAGGATCATTATTTTACATTATTCTATCCCCATAGGAAGCACAAATCTTTTTCCAGTCCCAAAATAAATAATACCTACTAAAATCCTTTAAGTAGACCACCTAGCTTATTATGCTGGAGATAATACATTATTGTCTGTGGATTGCGCCAACACTAGGTACCTACTCCTTTTGAAATTTTAGGGTAAACATACTATTTTCTTAAATTATTTCTCGGGAGTATAATAAGATACAAGTTACATGTCACCAGAAATAATATTTAACTAAGTATAGGTATTTGTCTTCCATGCCATTTTCGATTATCTAAAATTAGTCGCTTCCATTAAAGATACAGTCAGTTAGCAATAAAATAAGCTTCATTTAAGACTTGTATGTAACGATGGCCAATAGAATGTAGTCACTTGTAGTACCTACTATAATTTCCCATGCTGACTGTACAATGTCGTAAAGGGGATTAAATGCACACAACATTCCCCGAAATTGAACAATAATTAGACTTTAAGTAATAAATATTAAAGTAAACACAAGTAAAATGAGGATGATTATTAAATATTTTCATACACTGTGATCCTATACGTCATCGGTGTTCATGAATCATACGATTGAGATGTAGGCATATCACATTACGTATTCATTATGTTTGCAATATTAATGTAATTCTAATCCATCCTAATCAGGAAGGCTATATACACGACTGCAATAATAAGCGAAGGTTGTATCTATGTAAGTACGGAATGCAGTAATTCGAAGTTATGATGATCTGCTACATTTTGCCAATCTGTTCTTTTTAAGGCATTCAAAATCATTTATAATTATAAAGTTTTTCATTCTTCATATAATTTCTATTTTATAATATAAAATTGCGGACTTGTAATATTGTCTTGCAATGTGGAGAAGTGTTTCTACTCGCCGATAGATGGCGTTACTTACTACTTAACATACATTACTGAAGAATACTCCGTCAGCGCATACATTACCTATGTACTCTTTTCTCCTATAGCAGTGATAAAAATGTATAAGGCCAAGCCTCTAATGATTATTGATTGATTCAGAATCAATTTAAATCATTTTATGAAAATAACATGCCAACCAACCAACCACCAACCAGGGTTAATAAGACATTAATCCACGAGAAAGATTTTATACTACCACGATTTTAAGTGATTTAGTATTACAATGTCTCTTAACTGATTTCAATATACTTGCCAAAACGCAATCTAATTATGGTAAATGATCAATCAAAGTTGACATGATGCGGTGACGGTATGAACTCCCATGTGTTCTTAGTCAAAAATAAATACATATCAGTATATAGGGTATAATAAAACATCTCAGTATAATGTAAATAAAGTTATTTCCATTCCATAATTTACTCATCAGGTTTGTGATTCTAGTTCTAGGTTCGCCAGTCCTCTCTAAGTAGGTGTCATCAACATTTTCCATTTCACCTGAGTTTATTTTCGACTAAAGGAGATTTGCCAGGTTTTATCTTTAATTTAAAAGAATCTACGGAGTCCCCAAAGAATAAAAATACTGGCATGTTAAATTCATTTTGCGTTCGCGTAGGCTACTACGACGCCATTTCTGGTTTACACGGCGGGAAAAATTCTAGCAGCCGGGAAAAATCGATCGAACGCCGGTAATCCCGTATTTCTCAGCAAGTCTCATGTCACGCGATGTGTCAATCTGCTAATCGTTAATTAGGCCTTTTGACATGACGTGGTTTACGCCATCGACAACAAGTGTTCACTCTTCACAGTTTATATTTGCCGTAAATTGGCGCGAAGCCAACATTTTTAGGTGGAAGAGAGGAAAGTTTGCAAGTACGAGTACAATCATGGTTTGTAACATTTTGGGATGCTTGAAAATTTTGTCACCTTAATTTTGAACACGGCAATTGTTTAGTTCTGGTACTTTGTATAAAACTAACTGTACTGTAACTAACGCAAAGATACTTATGGTACACTTTGTTTAGGTAATGTTTTTATCAATTTCCCTTAAAGGGTTTAAGGGAAATAAATAAAACACTTTCTGACTATATTCTTATTCTTAAAATTATAAATAAAGGTTCGGTGGCCCGGCATAGATGATTTAACATGGCATGAGTACAAATAAATAATCCGTATTACCACTTTTACGTCTTTATTGCCAATTATTGATTAAAAGTCATAAATTATTAATTTTAATGATTAAAATCACGCATATTATCTGAATAATAATGTTTAGAAGTAATATATGCGAATAAAATCCGTAAAATTAGTTTTATTTCAAATGTCTAGTGTTCGCGCAAAGAATAAACAATACTAAATTTAAAAAGTAAAAATTTCATAACATATGCTTTTATTTCATTTCCCGCCAAGTCATCTATTACCATCTAACCTTTAGACGATGACAATGAAACTCTTAATCCAGCTTTCAATGGCTTCACGTAGCCTTCACCAGATAATCCTATAAATTTGTTACTGGACGCGCCTATTTTTATAAATACGCTACGTTACGATCTTTAATATTAATACAACTGTAGTAGAATAGTAGTCGACGACAATATGAGTCGATATCAAAATGTGTCGATCAAAATATTATGTAGATGATCATTTATTGAACTGACTACTGACTTAACTTAATACTACCAAATCAGCTGCTTTACTTTTACTTTATTTCTTTTTTGTGTATAAAATTATAAATACACTCATGATATAAATACTTTTTGATAAATTTATCGACTTTGAAAACTCGAAAGCATTGCAGATCTATCAAAAAGTCGTCAACCAGGCGTTAACCCGTCGTTACAATAATGAATTTGTCCATCCATCTATCAAGGCACTTCTAAACCGATACGACAGCGGAAATCACATCGCAAATAATATAGATATACATCTCGAGACAAATTCTCCAAATGACAGTGAACCCATAAAAACGGCCCGCGTCCGTTTATCAAACGGAGCGTCATTGAAAATACGTGGAAATTAAAAGCGTCTTGTGAACTAGAGATTATCGGACTGGCGAGAAACGTTGTTTGGCGTTCGACGCCAACGCGAACGAAAAAGATCGGTTTCATGCGAAAATAACGCGCTCATTCATGAAATAAGCTTAGTATACGCTCACGTGCTTAAAGCCGCGCGTATTTCGTAACTTATGTGTTGCGTAAGTTTTCATTCAGTAGAAGTGTGGATGTTTTGGCAGATGCCTTTGTAGTACGATCTACGAGAAAGAGGCGTGGACGGAACTTCAAGAATTTGGCTTTTAACTTGCGAATCATAAAGTTATCCGGTACACCTGTTCGGATGTAATACAAATAAGTCTTGTGTGTACAATTTCCTGCAAATTTTCCTTAACCTTCATCGGTGTCTAAAGCAAATTATATGGTGCTAATACCTAACTTAAACAGATCAAACAGACATTTTATGTATGTGTTGTGGAGTTCAAAACACTAAACATTCTGCATAATCAACTAGCAGTAAAATCGCTTTCGATCCAAATATTGCTTATTGATATTACCTACCATTATCCGTGATGCCACCTAAGCATACGAAAACAAGGAATGAATTTCGAAATAGAACTACCATACCGCTACCAAATATGGCTAAGATTGAACAATTCAATGCAAACAAAAAGTTAGTCCATAATCGGCGTTCGCAAAACATCCAACAGAACCGATACAGATCACTTAATTAAAACTCTTTTCGACGGAAGTATCGCGGACTATTTTTATGAATATTCATCGTCCAATTACTCACGGCATTCATTAACGAGTTTCCGATACTCCAATATCGAATATAAATTAAGCCAGTCGTGTAAAATTGAAAATAATGCAATTTGTTGCTATTAATGTGTTAGGAAAGTATACAGATAAGTGTTTTGCAGTGCAGTTGCAATTGTCATTCGATGAAGTGGTGATGTTAGCTATAATACTACTGCTGGCGTAATATCTCTAAATTACACTATTTAATTGTGAAAGACTAAGGACAGATCAAAATGGAGACTTCAAGTCAAAAGGTATAAGACGGATTCATAGATTGCGGTTCTAATTTAACTTTTTACGAAGAATTTAACTGAAGTAACCCTGATTATAATATTTTTCGTAATAGTGTATGTATTCTATGTATTTTTTATAACAACAATGATAGTTAGTTATGTTTTTTTATCTAATAACCATCATAAACTATTTTTATTCTTTAAAAAAAAAACACTCCGCGCTTCCGTTCCATTATTCTTCCGTTCAAATCGTTAATCCAAGTAGATCGTGTTCTATCTATTTCCCCATGACACAGCAATGTCAATGGCTCCATTCAGCATGCGTCCGTCCAGGCGCTGCGCACGGCCCGCGTGACGTCACAGGTGTCGGGTTTCCGCGCCCGCGCACCGTACTCGGAACATTACTTTCACTCGACCTTGCCTTATTTACGCTTAGACAACGTAGGGACGGTTAGGGCGGGCGGTTTCGCCGAGTAAGGAGATTGACGTTTTGAAAATGGAATCGCTCGGGCATAAAATGGTGTTCGATTTTTAAAAAGTTGTTGAATGGCGTTCGAATTTTAGTTTTAAAACTTTCTTTTGTTTTTCTGCGTCAGTGACCTTTGCTTATGTATGGAAAAGGAATTTAAACCATACAGAATTTGTGAGCTCTTCTATCTTATGTTTAAAGCAAACCCATAGTTTTGCTTAGATACAGAACAGATCAATATCTATTGATATGTGTTGCTTATAATACACTGATGCCAAGTCAAGTGGATTTGCACCACCCATATTTTAGCAGTAAGATATACAATGTATGTTTTCCAGAGAACATAATTTGTCTATGACTATGTAATGACGTCAGATGACGTCACAGAGATATTTCGGTCGGCGCCCAAACAGTTCTGAGGCGCCTTTACAAAAGCTTCGTGGAAATTGTGATCGTTAACATGGGATCGTTACGGATATTCGCGTAAATACCGCTGTCACGGTTTTAATCCCCTAGATATGCACACTAGTTAAAACTCTTTCAATCGATATTTTCTATGAAAAAGAAAAACCCTTTTACTTTAAGGACTTTTTGACCTAATGTGACGTTAAAGCTAATAACATTTCTTTACTTTGTGAATAATTGTTCGAGGTCGTCGTATTCACCGCTCAACGGAAACAATTTTTTTTATTTGTATCACTTTTCCTAATTAGACGTAAAATGTTGTGTTTTCCTTGACTGAGAACGAGTTAAAAAAACTTATTGAAGACTCAAAGAATACAAACGAGAGATTAAATTAACCTGGAAATCATCGATCTCAAATGAAAATTCCCAGGTTTTCCCGGTTTGAGCGCATCGCTCCCGGCTGCAAGCACGTGTCACTGTGACGTCACACTTCTAATTGGAATGCAGTCCAACCCCTCCCCACTCGATGCACATAAGATCCTTCGACATGTTTGCTCCAGATCCCTAACACTTACTAAAGACAAATGACGATCTAATTATGAATGTTAGGTGAGATTCGATAAATTTCTTCTATGTATCACTGGTTAATTATCCTTTTCATAACCTCTGATGATGCCATGGCTATTTCAAGCTGGCAGTATTAGTAAGAAAAACAAAGCGTTGTGTATTTTTGAAACAGCATTTTGGTATTATTATACTCGTTTATTAGATTTTTTTACTTTATCAATGAAAAATATAAAATAAGAATATACTTTTATGTGACAGTGATGAACGTCTAAAACAAGAGGCAGTAAACAAAAGATCTCATCAAACAATCTTCCTCAATAAATATTTGTTAGATCATGCGATTATTCTGGATTTAAAAGGCGGACAATAAAATACGCTTGGCGTATTGTCAAATGCAAATCGGTGAATTTTTCAATCTTATCTCACTTGTCCATTACTCCATTCTAGAGTATAGTTGCCAGAGATCATTCTTTTGATATCTTTGCCGGGTGACTTATATGCATGTCAAATTGGTTAGGGCGTTGAAAAAATAATTCACAACCATTTGAATTTAGAAGTTATTATTTTAATCTGCTCTACTATAAATAGAAGCTAAATTCTTTGCCTCTATTTGACCTAAATCTTATGTAAGCGGGGCATGGTGGGTTTATTTCTATGGGTTCAAGTTAAATTACTAACCTGGCCATGAGGTACCTCCATTTTTATTGTGGTTAGTCGTTAACACATTACATTATTTGTAAATCTTATATATTAAATTCTCGTGTCACAATGTTTGTTCCCGTACTCCTCCCAAACGGCTTGACCGATTTTAATAAAATTTTGTGAGCATATTGAGTGGGGCTGAAAATTGGCCAACATCTATTTTTATACCCCTGGGTGATAAAGGTCGCGGGCACAGCTAGTAGTAAATAATTTTCATATGCCACTTAAGTGGTTGGTTTGCTCTGAATTTGTGTTTTAATCTTAGCAACCCTACGTGTGGCCGCGAAAAGCGGTCCGTGCGCACTGTTTTTCGCTTACAAGGGGTCGATGACTCACTCGTTATGTCAATGTCAGATCCGATCATCCAAAACACTATTTTCAGCATCGTCCCTCTGATTCAGTGTCAAGATTTTTCGCGAAATCTTCTATATTCTTCCAATGTTTACATCACACTTCAGATTACGCCCTCGGGTATATCAATCGCGCACACGGATTTACACCTACCTTTCCACCTACATGAGTCTAGTAGTATATCTTCATTATATAATCTTGATCCTAGACAAACATTGACAAAATCAACAGTCGTGATCCTTAGTTATTATATTGAGCAATATGGTAAATTTCATCTAATAATATAACCAAAAATATGTGTCGTTTGGTAAAATCCTCCTCCTAAAAGCCGTTGCTATCCCTAAACTACCTCTTAAACTGATATTTTCATATTAGTCGATTCAGGGAGGAGCATTATTTCAAAAATAGAATCACTCACGCTAGCAAGTGTCATTAAGAATAGTAGGTAACCTTGACAAACCAATAATATCGAATCAACAAAACATAAATAGTCTGTATTCTTGTTGAAATACGGAAAATATTCAAGTTCAGCACAGTATTACCGCGATTTTATTTTATTTTTTCATGTAATACACTTGTACAAATTGATCGTAACATAAATCAATCTTGAGGCAATAAAATAAAAACGGAAACATAATTTTATTTAATGAACGACATAATCATTTGATGGTACAGTCGGCATCAAATGGATTCGTCATTCTCGAGTTTAACTCGTCGTGTTAAGGTGCATAATGTTTCAGAACATTCATGATGTCAGTTTCTTCTACTAGGCGAGTTAATCCGTCCAAGTTCATAACAACACTGTCATAAATAATAGTTCGATGTACAACGGAACGGTTTGCTTTGGTGAACAACAGAAATCAATCAAAGGATAAATCATGTTTATTGTCAAACCATAAAACACTGCGGGCAAAACCTTGGACACGATCAAATGAGACATAAACATAACGATGTCTGGCCTCACCGCCAAACGCAATTCTAAATGTGGACACAAATCTTTGGCAACTATTACACTTTTATTTCAGTTGTTCAAATCTTGCCCGAGCGTTACACCGCTGCACCCTGGTCCCTGCAACCCTCCGAACCAGTCCCCAATCCATTCCATTTTAAGTAAACTAGCTGTGGTTTTAGTGACGAAATGGGACTGTTGCTATCCGTTATAATATCCTACGCTGGAATCAACGAAGCTATAGAAACGCTACGGCATATACTAAGCGGAGTGCTGCCAGATACTGACCCGGATTTCCAAGAACTCGTCGAGTACTATTCGAGACTACTCCAAAAGTCGGCCAACCCATCCACAGCGTGCAACTGGACAGGCGAATGCGGTCAAGGATACCTCTGCTTGACAGAAGATAAAAATGGAAAGCTAAAATCAGCCGCCGTGAAGTACTACGACGGACAACCGGATTCCACAGCAATTCTGTTCTCGACGAAAATCTCCAGCTTTGGACAGGACTCCGTAGAAGACAGTAGCTCACAGTCCCAGGTGAACGGTGACTACAGGTCTGAAAGGTACTTACCGACAAAGACGAAAACAATTGTAACGAACACATCCGAATCCTTCAGTGTTGGTGTCAGAGACAGGTCACCTACGTCTGTTGAACACGTTTCAGATCCCATTCGTATTTCGGCAAATTCTTTCGAGCGTGACGAAGCCGACGCCCTTGAGAGCGACGAAGCCAAAGAGAAACTGACTTGGCATTACCGCCCTAAGAGTCCCACCCCGCAAACGCAAACACTGCCCGAAATACATTTCCAATCATTCGACGATGACCAGAAAGGAGTTTACAGCGAAGACTTTTTAAGGTTAATATTCATTGATTATGGAATGCACCATTCACACGTAGTGGCATATGCACCCCAAGCATTAGCGACCTAGACCATCCATCATGTGCAACCATGAGAGACATTCCATCACCAACGCACGAGTAGAAAGCTAATTCCACCATCGGATCATTGCTTCACCTGTACTATAAACGACTCATATATTGTAAATTTGTTTAAGATCACTTGACGGAATAAAGTTCCGACCGTTGCAACGAAGCGACCCGAGTGGCCGGCGCAGGAGTTTCAAAAAACGTCACTCTTCGTCGTCGAACTCTTCGAAAGAGTCGCGAGCGTCGCGCGAGGAGGAACTTAAGATGTTCACGTCCCTCGAGGAGGCCGAGTTCGAGCGTATGAGTGCTGATGACAACGTCGGGGGTTTTGGAAGCACGCCTAATCTGTCTGCGCGTTTTAATTCCAGAAGCCACTCGCGGGAAAATTCCAGAGAGAGAAGAAATGAGACGTGGAGCGTCGATACTGGCGTGTCCGTTGACAGCATGCCCGAAGACGACGCGAATGAACGAAAGCCGAAAATGAAAGACTTGCCCAAACTCGACTCCTTCGAAGAAGAAAAGGACGACACGAAAGAAAAAGAGGTAACGGAAGAGGAAGAGGAGGAAGTAGATGATTTCTGGGGTAACTCCGGAGATTAGCGCTTGGACTAACGCAGCACGAGCGCTGTATTGAAAGCTTCGAAATGAGCATGACTGAATTTGAAAACATTAAACAATTATGATTCCCCGTTTGCATTTGTTTTCTTTACCGAGTCCTCGTAGCGAATAATTAACTCACCATACCTTCCTTCGCAGCGGGAGCTTATGAAGTTATTATTCAGGCTGTAATTGGTTTGGCTTTTAGACACTTTTGATATAATTGTTGGTAGTTTAGTCCCTGTTTTGTTTGGAGCAAAACAGCTGAGTATTTTGAACATGTCTAGTTTCATGGAATGTCGACAAAATCATCGTTGATTTTATACAGTAGGTATGAATAATAGTAGGCGTGTATGGCGCGTGCAACAGTGCCGAAATAGCGAGAGCTCATTAAAACTAAACATGGTAAATAGCCCGGACATTTTAGTTTTCTAATAATAGGCAAGCATAAGTTTGTCACGATGTAACAATTTTGGAAGGATGTTGACAATACCTTAATGTTATCTTTTATTGTCAATACTTCACACGTAATATCTTAATGTAATTTCAATTAAGCCGATAACTAGACAATGAAGATGCAATCGATCGATAACTGTAAAATGAATTATAAATATGAAAAATACATTCAACCCGACCGTATCCTTCTTAATTCATACCAATATTGCACTACGAGCTGCAAATAGCCTTTTTTGAAAAACGTATGAAGAAGACTACTTATTAACCTAAGAATATAATACAATGCCGATAGTTCCTCGGCGTTATTAGCATCGGAATCATAACAGTTGCACAATGCTTCCGAAAATACACCGCATGGTGTGATGGGCCTCGACCCAGATCCGTCTGCGGTGTCGCGCCGCAAGACCTTTGCTTCTGAATACGGTGTTGCCAGCTTCACGAAAGCTTCTAACCGAGAATAAATGGTAGTTTTTTCTACGATATGGCAACGATGTCTTCGGGTCATGTTTTAAAAATATGCCGAATTAGGTTTTATTACACTAACCTTAGAGAGTACTCTTTGATGTTCAGTAGATATTAAGATTCAAATCCTTTTTTATCATATTATTTTCAAATCACTCTAAACAAATTGTCGCTCTTAGAGGCTTCCGTGCACAAAAGGAAAAAATCCATTTTTTACAATTCCGATCGTTTAAAATCCTCCCGATTTTCAGGTATATTACCGACCAATGGCAACAAACTGAGTGAGTTTGTTGCCATGGGTCGGTGAGTTTAAAGGATTATTCACTCAATTTATTTACCAAAACAATTACGTTTATCGGTATTGCTACACTTTTGAGAACATTATTGGGTACTAAAGAGCGGCCGACAATCTCACAAAATTCTTATTAAAGTTTAACGGGTAGGATCAAAAGCATTAATGTCATTGATAATTTCGTTATTGAACCACAGTTCGAGTTACGAATTTGTAATTTTGCCTCAGATCTTAAATAATTTTATGTTCTCACTGAATCGACTTAACCTCAATAAAAAATATATAATTTTAATGTTGATCCAACGCAATCTTTTATTTCATTAATGTTCAATTAATTTTTGTATTAATTGTTGCCGTAGTATTGGCACTATCCGTAAAAAGAAATAGCATTGGTTCTTCATGTAAGGAAACTGACTTTATTTACTTTTTTAATACCTTGCGAGCAAGAAACACAAGTGTACTAGTTTGATCTTCCAAATAACTTGACAGTTACTAGTTTAAGTCAAGTTCCCTTGCTAATTGTAAGACAAGTTTTTTAAGCATACACCTGACGATACAGGTTATATACAACAAAAATCTATTTTTATTGCCATTATTAATAAGAACAAGACGTATTATGCAATTATACAATCAACACTATAGATAGTGAATATGATGGACGGACTTGTCTTGCCTTCGTCATACGAAAAGATTCTGCCAAGTCCAGAATTAATTTGATGTTTTAATTAATTATTAAAGCGATAAAAGACAAGTAGATATCAAAGCGGCGTTTGATAATTTATTTTTGTGAGTGATTATAAGATTTTACAATCGCAACAAGTGCCAGCTCTATCGGACGGTTGTTGTTTGATTTTTACTCTACTGTGCCAGGAGAAGAGTTATGTTTTTATAATGACTCACTCTATGCACTGTCTATGAGTATTACCATACCTTTCCCTAGACATGAGTTAATGACGATCTCCATGGAAACTGGCCACCAAAGAAAAATCCTTACTAATATTATAAATGCGAAAGTAACTCTGTCTGTCTGTCTGTCTGTTATGCTTTCACGCATAGAGTACTGGACCGATTTAAATGAAATTTGGTACAGATATAGTCCAGAGCCTAGAAAAGGTTATAGGCTACTTTTTAACCGACTGCGCTATAAGGAAGTAATGTTTTACCCGTTAATCGTATCTACGCGGACGAAGTCGCGGGCGGAAAGCTAGTATAATATAAACACATTTTGTGAATTAAACTATTATAAGGTACATTCTTTCGATTGGCGGAGTTGCGAAGAGCTGAAAACGGTGAGAGCCATCCGATCCCCCGCAAGTCCGGTGATAATGACGAGGCTACCCCAAGCCATCATCGTACTAAATCAGTTAAGGAAAAAAATCGTTGTAACTACCGCTATCCTATTTGATGTTAGGCATAGAAATAGATAGAAAACCCTAGAACTGAATCATATAAACTAGCTAGGTATATCAAACAAGTAAACACGTTAATAATACCTGCAGTAACATATATGATGACCGCAACCAGACAATAGGTTTCCTGCACTAACCGCATTTCTCGCGTTTGTTTTCACAAACTAAAATAATTCCTACCGGAGGAAGCGGACTGTGGTTGCCTTTGATACTGCCGCTGTAATTTATTAACCCAGGCTCCTTTGTTTTTCGGGGATTAGTCTCACGATAGTCAAGGTCTTTGAAGGGCAGCTATTTTCGTCTTGGAAACAAACTTTCTTGAAAGATGAAAATTGTAAGACGGTTTTGATATACTTTAGGATACGCTTTTTAAGATAGTTGTATTGTTAATAATAGATTAAGTATTTCTTAATTCATTATATCGCACAACAAGTTCTTAAAAGACATAAATGTCCAATAAACGAAAATTGAGTTAACAATGTCAAAACTTTCCTTTTATTTTGCATTGCGTGCTTAAAACTCTCTTAATTTAGATAAATACATTTATGACTTAATGGAACTAGATTTGCGATATGTAGAATTAAAATGAGGTATATCGACAGAATATGAAGTGAATGATGGATGTTTAAAAAAAAACTTAAATTGTTTTACCTACTGATATGATCTCATATAGGAAGAGTATGACTGTTGTTTTGCTATAATGAGATCAGCAAAGACGTATCTTTGCTGATATTTGAGGACATTATAAAAGTGGTGTTTGAATAGCTAAGTATAAATTAAAAAAGTTAAATAATTTATTTATTGTTTTCAATTACACTTACCTGCTCGACTTTGAACTAGGAAAAAATCCTATTTGAGATTTTTTTAAAAACGGCAATCCTCGATTAAACACCAAAACTACGAATAGGTAAAATGCATTTAAAATTGACGTTTAGATAATCTAGTCGGCAAATAAAAATTAACAGGAATTAAATATCGCGAGTATGCTAAGATAAAATACGCACACAATACAGACACAATAACAAACGGAAAATAAGACTTGGGCACTAATGCTTCAGAACTCTCTATGCTCTATTTAATCTAATGTCTTTGGCTTGAAAGATTCTATGCCGACTATTATATTAGGTCCACTTAGCTTTACAGCCAAGGCATACAGGGCAGACGTTCATTATATAATCCGAAAATCCTTAGTGATATTGTGCCAGAGAAACATGCTTATTGTCTTTAATAAAATCATATTTATTGTTTAATACTCGATCGTGTGATATCGAAGGCCGAATTGTGCATTAACTATATTAACTGTCACATTAGTATTTAAATAAAGATAAAAGCAATCATTAATACCGGGATTACAATTGAATAACGAGAGATTTTAATAAACGGTAGAGTCGTTTCTCATATAAATATGTTAAAGCATTTTCTTTTTTGCATACAACAAGTATCGGAAAATGCCTCAAAGTATAAAAATACTAAAGAAAAAAGTTATGAAAGTGAAGTGAGTGAAGAGTAGTCTTAACCGTGACTACGAGCGCTGTAAAGAGCTCGAAACGTCGGATCTCTAAATTATGTTTAGAATAACAATACACGTAAGTTTAATACGTAAAATTAGTTTTATTTTAAGAAAGTGATTTTTCTCTTTTAAAGTGACTTACCAAGCGTCTACAGAACCTAGTTACATTAACGAGAGTCCCACTGTCTGTTACAATTGGCTTTTTGACAACAAGGTCAATGACCCCAGAATACGGCAATAAATAAATATCAAAAATACCGCGTTGCCATTAACGTATACCCGTGCATTCATGAAATGCCAATACTTCAATCCGTCAATCTAACTGCTTCACTGACAGGCTATCCACATAACCTAAAGTCACTTTGTTAGTGCAGTTTGAGAATAATTGCTAACGTCTAGATTAACATTCCCCTTTCTATTCTATTTCTGGGGCCGGAGAAACATTCGTCAAGTGGTTAAAATTAGTCTGGAAATGATGCCAACGCAAAGTCAATAGTTACAGGGATTTTGAATTTGAAAAAAAAGCAGGTGTTTTGCAGTAAACTGATGAGTTCAAAAAGATTTCAGTTATATAAGCTGATAATAAAATGATCCACGTTTGAATTTTGAGTATTTTTAATAACAATTGGGCATTAAAATTTCAATTAATTTTGATGAACTATATATTAGTCTTTATGGGTCTATACGCGTTATTAGGAGTAGCAAATTACATAGCTACTTACTGCCCGACGTTTCGACTGGGTTGCACCAATCATGGTCGCGAGCGCTATGTATTAGCTATGTAATTTGCTACTCCTAATAACGCGTGTAGACCCATAAAGACTAATATTTAGTGTAATGGAACGCGAAAGTCTAAAATAATTTTGATGAGAACAGAAATTTGGTCCGAATTTCGTAAACACCATTTCAAAGAAACTAAAAAGCCGATATCTAAAAATATTCAAGCATAGAATAAAAAAAAAGAAATCCAAGAGCGCCTATTCGTTATCCCGAAAACACATACAATACATTCATAGCAACATTTTTTGTAGTAATTTCTCTTTGAACTATGAAACGGCAAATAATAATTCAATAATAAATACACCTGCCTACTGACTGTACTAAATACAAAGCTTTATGTCATCTTTTGAAGAATCAGGTCGCAAAAACATTACAATGCTTTTAAAATAACCAAAATTAGTGCGTGTATCAGCCTGTTTTCTTACGGCACTCATAAAAATGTAAAAGATAATATTATTGGATGTGAAGAATCGGACGCAGTCTATTCTCGTCTGATGAATACACAATTTAAAATTAAAATTTAGTGTAGCTCATACATTTCCATGATATGTATCGCTTACAGTATATTATGTGTCTCTATGACTGTTCAATTTTAAAGCGTCGAGTAATATCAGCTTCTTGTCGTAAATCATCAACGTTAGAAGTACTTTGTAAAAATTTTGTAACTGCCAAATAAATTCATGTTCATTATGACATTTAAAAGTACTATAACATGACTTGTGCTAAAACTGGGAAGCTACTTTTGATTCTGAAATCCAGATTATTCAGCATAATGTTGTCGAAATAGTATTATTACAGTTATGCATATGTTTCATTCGAATATCAGAGAAAGGACCATACAACTGCAAACTTATTTAATTCTTCTATTTTCATGGGATAAAAAATAATTATCAATACCTGAATATCGCTACAAAAAGTAGGAGCGTGAGCCAATCGCTCCGTCGTAATTCTGGAGATGATGACAAGGCTACTCCAAGCCATCATCGAAAGCAGTTAGGAAAAATACCTAGAAAAAGAAAAACACCAAATGTTGTGATCTTTTAAAGGACGCTCAGAAACTTCTTCCCAGACTTCAGACACGTGTCGATAGAAACTTCCCGATCGACAGATGGTCAAAGTAGCGGAAACGCAAGTGAATTCTGTAAAAATAACTTGTGGACGTGCGGCCGAGACCTTGCCTCGGGTACACGACCGACTGGGCCGGACCTGTCAGCTGACGTGTCTATACACGATACGGTCTATTAATTCGTAATTGCACATGAAACTTGAGATTTTGAGGATGAGGCGCTTAGTTTGACGATGACTGTAAGGCCACTTAACGAATACCCGTCGTGCTAACATTAAATATTTAATAACGTACACATTTATTGATTATCTTTAATGCATCATTTTGTCCTGACGTTCAAAACACTTAGGATCATCGTGACAGTTTTTGAAAAAATAAACATATCAGTAACTGAACTGGTAAATTTTTTTTATGAAAATTGCGAAGAGTATTCAAACAAAATTCCTTAAAAATTTTAAAGCAATTAATTAAAAGAAACCAGTTTATTTTGCTGTGTAATTTAGGAGATAGCATATAATCCATCGCAAGCATTATTCTAACTGTATTGTGGACGCCATCAGAATTTATACTCCCACTAGCCATCTACTTGTTTGAAAGGGCTGTCGATGAACGTCGGAAATATCAACTACGGAGCTGGTCAATAAAGGCCTTCCTGTATATATCTTGCCTTGTGCAAAACCACAACTAGAACCTTGTTCAAGCGTATCGACTTACACAATTTTCCTTTCTGTAAGCTGTGTAAACAAACGCAAAGAATTGTCACCATTACCGCTTCAGACCTTTACTGTCCTAAAGTAACAAGTTGAAAAAGCACTGTTATACATTTGCGGTCTATTTTAGGTCAATTGTTAGTAGCACATTTAAATCAGTTGTAATATATATTTTCTAACAAATTAAAATAATCTATTTTGTTCCTTTAAGTAGAAAACATGAACTCCGCACTCTGTCACAACATCTGAACCATTTACTAAGTAACTCGTAGCGATTTTTGTTAATCAACGAGATCCAAAATTTCTTTGACCGTGCTTGATTTCAATTACCAAAGAACTGTATTCACGGGTTTAATACTTTACTGCTTGTTTGTTTCTGTAAACATTTAATCTAAAATAGGATATGCATGCATACATAGCAATGGAGTCCTGATATTAATTAGTATTGATTATCTCACCAGTGCAGTATCGTAGTATGCTAATTTGATTTGCAGCTATCCGATTTTTGTTGAAAGCCCGGATTTCGCGTTATAAATTGCATCGATCTATTTCTGCCCGAGTTTGCACAGATGCAATCCGAGCGATTTAGCTAAACGGTCTGTTAGACATCAAACAGCGATTTCAAAACTTTCTGTGGAGCACTAGAGTGCGGGCTAAAATTAAAACGCTTACTTTATAATGTAAATTTTCAGCACGCGTTCTGTTTTCAACACGTTTAATGCGACGATGCCCACACCTATTATTGCTTCTAAAATTGCATTTAAATCATTTGACCTTTACGGTGCGATTACAGTAATTTAGTAACTTTAATACATAACGAAAATGAATGCGACGGAACATTAGTGCCAGCAAAATGATTCTAAACGCGCACTCGTCTAAACTTGAACAATATAAAATACGTTTATCGAAATGCGAGCGCCATTCTCGGCGATAACTTGGCATGCATTCTGCAATATAATGCTCTAGATTTTAATCGTGCGTTTACTAGGCCGAATACTAAGAGCAAATGAGCAATTGTTCACCAGTAATAACCAATTGAAACAGGGCCAAGCGATAGCACCGCTTAGACTCAAGTGCTAAGCGCGTCCTAGATCCTGCGGGAGGCCGCCGCAGCTCGCAAGTAAACGCCCGCGCACCTGCCCTCTCCGTCACTCTTCCAAATTTAAATCCCAAACTCCCCCCACCGGCTCGTGCGCTGCGTCGCTAAGCATTCTGGAATAATTCCTGCGTTTCGGCAACCGTTGCTCGCCATTCGGATTCGGGTCGCGGTCGCGTCCGGTGATATTGCTTTCCTGTACAATCCCGTTTCTCGCAATGGCCGACGTCGACGTCCAAGTCCAGTACACGACTACTGAGCGCAAGACCAGGAAGGTCAAGAAGACTTCCAAGCGCAGGGAGTCGAAGGACGGCGAGGTGACCGTCACGGAGGTGGAGCAGACCAACGTGACCAACACCAACGACGATGGGTATGTGTAGTGGTGGCCAGGTGACAAGTGAGTGCGCCGGTGTGTCTGTGTCAAGTGTCGATTACCGTGCTCGACCCGCTCCAGTGACATGTACTCCGTGTACCCTCGAATGTCGTATGCTAGGACTGTAATGGCCACCCTCACATACCCGACCTAATTTAAGGTATTTATTTGAGTGACTATCGTAATGACACTTTGATGTAAATCCGCAAATACAAACTAACAAATATGAAATGTGACAAAATACTTCTTGTTTGTACAATTAACGTGCCAAAACTAAAAAATCATCGATTTATCAGCATATCAATCGCTACTAAGATAAGTCCGTATAGATAATACAATAATAGGAAAAGGGGAAATAAAATCAATTTGCTTTATTACAAAAATATCCGACAATCTTAATCAAAATTTCCAATCGTTCGTCTTTTGTGTTCTCGATACAGTGTTTTAGATTCTGAAAGCGCTATCGAATTTCGAATAGTTAGTCTTTTGTTTATTGCGCTCCATCGGTTTTGTTGCCGACATTTAGCGTTATTCAGTTGTTTTTAACGGCAATGTTGTTTGTCCGCAGCTCATTTTCAGCGGCGAATACACCAAGGCGATGAACAAGGACTGGCACAGCGGCCACTTCTGCTGTTGGCAATGCGACGAGTCGCTCACCGGCCAGCGGTACGTGCTCCGCGACGAGCACCCGTACTGCATCAAGTGCTACGAGAGCGTCTTCGCCAACGGCTGCGAGGAGTGCAACAAGATCATCGGCATCGACTCTAAGGTGATTGACGGAAGGATTGTTATCGTTTGCACTGATTAGGATGTGCTGGACTTTACAATCTTTCATAGAACATGAAGTTAAGTCATGAAATCAACAAATCCACCACTATAATCTCAGTCATGAAAATCCCGACTTGCAGACAGTTAGGTACTTTTAACTAATTAATAAGTTATGCCAGCTTTTCTCCGCGTCCGTGTAATCTTAAATGGTATACACAGGAATGGATAAATATTCACACCCAGACATTGAACAAATACATATGCTCATCACAAAATATCAGTCCTGGGTGGATCGAACCAACGACTCCTGATGCAGATGATAGGGGCACTACCAAATCCTATCACTCTATTCGCAGCTGCATCATTTGCTCAATGAACGCCAATTCATTCATTGATTCAACATATTAATATGATTCTTTCACACACTGCCACCAATGATAGATAGTTAAACAAGATAGATTGCACATTATTGCTTAAAGCAATTGATCAATTACGATTTGTCGCTTTGTCTGGAAAAGTTCAATGGCTACCAGCGAAATTGAATCAAATGGCACATGTAACCGTTCCGAGTAAATTAATCGATTGTTTTATTAGCGTTATTGTTAATCATGTTCCAAATGTCGACTCGGCTTGAACTATTAAAGCAGATCATACGCAACCACTTGACCAGCGCCATGAGTTGGCAAACGTTCAGCATTTACCGGTTAACGGTGTACCTAAATCATATTGTCTTTAAGTGCGGCATTAAAATTGTTCAAGACTATTCTGATATTGAGGAAATTTGAGATGATCGGCGTTTTGAGTAGTGTCGTTGGCATTTGTTTTGGTATGGGAGCAGCGGTGGTATGGCTGGTATTCGTCAGCTTTGTTGGTGCGATCGGATTTAGTTATGTCACTCCAGGCGGCCCGGATTCCTCGGGCGTGCCTCTGCACACGGCCCGCGAGCGGCTGCCAACACAGCGTGGATGTGCGCCGCCAACACAACACACGTATCTCTACTGCGAATGACTTTTCCTGTCGGTCGAAACAGCTGCATTTCGTCCGCTGTTTACATGACGGTGCCGTGATTGTTTCCAAAATTACGTCGGTATTATAAAATAGTCTTGTGGTCGAGCAGAATTTGTTTTACATGCGCTCGAATGTATTTCTTTTCAATTGGCAAGCAAAATAAACCATCTGTCTAAATCAGATTGCCCTCTAGAAACATCTGGTGAAAAAGTTGTATGTTGGAAAATACAATTTATTGAGCAGCATCCAAATGGTGTAACATTATAGCCAATAAATACCAGCCAGCCGTCAAAAAGTTTTATCACGAATTTTTCACCAACATTTTTGCTCATTACACGCTTTAAATCCGCGTAAGTGGCAGAACGTAAGGTAATGATGCATTTAAATTCCACGGAAAAATATCTCAATCAACCATAACGAAAGTGGAAAATTTCATAGTAATTTCGCTTTTGCTTGTTGTGAGGCTAAACATAATGGCGTCATGTGAGTTTTTTGCACGTTGCAGGGGCTTGTTACATATTAAGAGTTTTCAAAAACAGCCCGCCTCCGACAAGCGAGGCTATTTCTGGTGCGGATACAACATTATTTTAATGTTTTCGTTCCGACGCAACCTTGGTGCCTCGGCGGATCAGTCAGACGATTCTTTTGAGATTTATACGCGCGGTTCAAGACCCACTAAGTATTTCGTAATCGGCCAAAATAAACATTCATATTTTATTGACATTACGACATTCAGTTTTAAATGCCGCTGCCTGGCGTTCACACCGCGCCAGGAATAGATTCCAGAATGAGGGGAGCTTTATTTTGAAGCTTGAACACTACTAACGTGTTCGTTAACTATGCAAGCACGCAGCGTTATGGAATATATTACTTTTTTGTTACGACGACGCCAACAAAACACCGTGCTCATAATACATATGAGCTAATCTAGCCACGTAGATCAAATCTTGATGCTCTTTTAAATACTAGCCTTAAAATGTGATTATTGACCCAGCGGTCGGTTAAACAGCATCCGGCAATTAGTCTCTGAACTTCAAATTATGATCACTCAAGCTGTCGAACACTTATCTCAAAACATAAATTAAAGTTATGAATCATCTTTGGAAATAGACGATGACGAATACACAGTATTAACTTATTCAAAATGCTGTGAAAATGGTAAAGTTAATAAGGAAGATTAATGATAGGATCCCACGTAAGACAAGTATAGTGTACCAAATAAGAAGTGGATTGAAGACGAGATCGACCTGCATCTGTATAGATTCAAGATTAGTAATAATTAAAACCCACGCTACACCTGTACCTTACATGATGACACCTACTACCGTCGACTCTAACTCTACAGTTTTTGCAAGTGCTTGTTTATCTTTCCGATTGAATAAAGATAATTTGTTATATTGTTATTCCGGCTCATTTGAAGTCAATCAAGAAACAAAACACAGTCAGTCAGTCACTCACACAGTGATAGAACAAATGTTTCCAAAAAGCCTGTCGTCATCGTCTGACTCAATATAGTTAAAATAATTCAATTGAAGAGACATTCTTAGAAAATCAAATATTCCGTAATAGAGAAACATTTCTAGCCTTATTATTGCATCTACACATCTCTGCATCATACCTGTCTCGTGCACCAATAGTCGTGGGTTCGATTCCCACTCGCGACAAATATTTGTGTGATGAAAATAGATGTTTGTTTTGTGTCTGGGTGGGTCATCATGTTTATGTTTAAGTACGTTTATGTATACCAATGTTGTTTCTGAAAACCGTAACACATGTGCTTAAGCAACTTACTTCGGAAACGGACAATTTTAGAGGTGAGAGCTCGGCTTGCGGCTCCCCCGCAAGTCCTGTGATGCTGACAAGGATACTCCAAGCCTTTTTTCCTAACTGATTAACTTAATCGTAATGTCGTCGTAATAACTTAGAAAAGAAATGGAAACAATTTATGTGCATGTATTGTAAGATATTTTCTCTGTAATGATACAACGTCTTTCGATCTTCATGGTTTCTGCCTCCATCGTCCTATAACTTCTTTTCTTTTGTCTCCAGGATCTGTCGTACAAAGACAAGCACTGGCACGAGGCGTGCTTCCTGTGCGCCAAGTGCCGCGTGTCGCTGGTCGACAAGCAGTTCGGCTCCAAGCTCGAGAAGATCTACTGCGGCAACTGCTACGATGCCCAGTTCGCGAGCCGCTGCGATGGCTGCGGCGAGGTGTTCCGCGCTGGTGAGTCGAGCTTGTTTTTTTTTTTACCTTCTTTACTTACTGTTTTTTTATGGGCAACACGTCAAGTCAGATCGTAGTCTGCTTGTAGCCTTTCCTACCGGAGAGGAGCAAGGCTGCGGATCGGAGAAGTAGTGACCAATAGGCTACAAGGAACCGATTTGGTAGAAACTGATTGGTAAAAGCAGCCTCACTGTTTTTTTTTGTACGGGCAACACGTCAAATTAGATCGGAATCATCTATTGTGTCATATGACCTTTTTTTTTGTACACAAACACACAAACCCAATTTTTTTTACATGCCAATAAAAGTATTATGTATAATGCGTTCAATAGACCAAGTGATTACAAACATAATATGAATTAAAGACTGACAACCCATTTGCGATGATGCAGATGAACCTACAATGTCGCGGACAAGCAATAGGTAGACACAGACGATTGGATGAAACTGAGAACCTTCTTTATAAAAAAACATTCACATACTTCCAGGTGGCATATTCGTTTGCTGAACTAATATTTATATGACGTGCATATTATATTGACGTGCCAAGTTGTCTCGTAGAAACTCGCAAACCTGGAAAAGTTCGGATTTATTGGACGTATTCAAATGTTGGCGAAATTTATAGATTGCATGCTAGAGAACGCTTGCCGTCCCAAGTGTCGTTTTAAGTCTTTAGACTTCGTCTTTATTTGTTGTTGTACACTTAAGCGGTGTCATTGACATTTAAAGAGTCCTCAAGTTGTTTCCATTTAAGAAACATTACATAATTTTAGTGAGGAGTTTGATGCAGAAATTATGATATTTCCTCCTGAATTTATCGGACTTACTTGGTGTCGACATTGAGTTGGTTTACTTACATAGAATTATATGTATAATAAAAAGAAAAATCGACGATGCCGTGATCATGACCGGTGAACACGTTAATATAGCAAGGCGTAGTAAGTAGAGATTCTGTGGAGATTTAAACAAGCCAGTTGCAGTTGTCATGCCAAATGTGACCCGAACTGTCAAATACTCAACACATTAACAGATTTGTAGCTTCCGAACATGCCCTTTAACTCACCACAATGCCAGTTACACAACCTTCAAAGAAAGGTCCAAAGTTCCTAGTTCCGTGGTGCATACATCATGCCGCATGATCTTATGGGTCGCAGTTCGAGCCTTATATAGCATCAGTTACCCTCGCTTCATATGGTGCTAAGGTGATTCGGTGAGAAAAAGACGGTCAAGTGCGAGCGGAGTTGGTGTTTGTTATCGCAATTTTTTAATGATATAAGAGAATGTTTTTTTTAACTGACATCCAATGATGGCTTGGATTATCCTCGTCATCATCACCAGACTTGCAGGGGATCGGATGTGATATAAGAATACCTATTTACGATTTTTTTTTCTTGATTAAAGTTTAACGTCTTTCCTGACCAATTAGTTGGTGTTAGGTCTACTAGAAGTAACCCAGTCTATGTGTTTTAATTCTTCTACCAAATGTTAGAAAGTTTGACTCTAATAAGCGTTGACTTAGATGTTCGACATGTGACTGCTTGAATGTTTCCCAGATATACATTATATTCATTCATTTTAACCTACTCGTTACCATGAAAAGGTCTTTTAAAACACGGATCCCTAAAACGGCCTGACCAGTGTCGTAACCTTACCTACTGTATACAGGCATATTTTTGACTTTTAAATCGCCATTTTTATATGGTAGTCATGGATGGATTTATAAGAAATAGCATAAAGCAAGCCATTTTACCGAGAACTTCGCAATGTTTAAATGAAATTTTAATTTGCATTTCTGTTCATGTAAAAAACAGAAGAATTTGACTTCTTTTAATGCTTATATTGAAAATACAACCACGTTAAAAAATATTTTTTTTAACTCAGGAACATTAAAAGCACTTCTTTATGATGAATCACTTCTATAAATAAAAACAACAATGTTAATTCAAGAATGTTATAGAAAATGAATTGGTATGTTATTATAAATAAATATTTAACAACTCTATCAAAATAATGGTTCTATTACTGGAACGGAATGCAAATAAGTTTTATAAGCCAATTGTTATATAAAACATGATTATGTTTACAAAACATCGATTATTTCATAACACACAAACGCACGTACACACACACCTTTTGCTCCTGAAACAAAGTAAATCTGACCTTTTGAACACATTCACAATAGGAAACTGAAAATGTCCGGGATATTTTATTACGTTGTTATTGATCATGGCGCTTTCAACAGTGCCAAAATATCGGGAGCTCCTTAAAACAAAACCCCCTTTAGTTTTTAAAGGTTAATCTTCTGGAGATTTTCAGTTTTCAAATCTAACCTATATTAACCTAAGTCTTGACAATTGTTAGAGTTGCTTCACTATTAGATACACTGACTCGACAAACGACCGCCATCAAGTTTCCGAACGTAATTAAAGCAAATAAATCTATACAATTTAGAGTTTACCAAGACAAAGTGGTTCTCTGAATAGTTCTGTTCGAGCGTAGGTAAGGCACATTTTATTGGACATAACTCCTTTCTCGATCCTCGATCTCCTTGGTTATAGCATTCCCGTCCTCCACAAATTATTCAGAATTGCGTTCAGATACGTAATGGTGACGTAATCAGTGTTACAAGTCAGTGTCAGATCACATCTAATGAAAACTAGGTCTCATTGTAATAAATCAACTGGTAAGCGATTATATTTTTTTATAGTATTGCTGGACTTGAGGATTATAGACAGGCTGGGACAACTAATATAATAAAAATTTTACATTTTTATTATATAGGTTCAAAATACACGATAATTAGTATGTACCTTAAGTTACAAAACTGAGCTAAATTTAATAATTTTGAAAGATTTTCTAAGGCAAATCTTTTTTACCATAAAATTAAATACATATAGACACACATACATATGCACGCAAACACATGCACATACTTACACACACATGCACATTAACATCTACGAAAATTACATACCTAGGTACATATAAAATACAAAATGAAAATGTCGACTCTTCTAAACTAATATGAAAGCGCAATAAACAAGCATTAAAGTTTGAAAACATCACAATACCTGCATTTGTAAGTATATAAGTTGGCTAATATAAGGTACAGGCAGATACGTTAACGAATATAAGGCCAAAAAGCGATGAACGGGTAGATTGACTCCGAACAACCCTTTCACAGCCGAAACTCCCCCAAACGCTAATGTACACACGGCGTACAAATTGGAATGAAGCGAGCAATTACGTCGCTCCGATCCAGAACCATGCATGGCTTCTAATTGAAAATGGAATTGGACACTAATGGGACTCACAGATACCGATGTTCGGAGCACTGTGATGCTGTCAAATTATGTGTGTAACTACATAACATCGCGGATATCTGTTTTTTTTCCCTAACTGACATACGATGATGGCTTGTAATAGCCTCGTTGTCATCACCATCACGGTTAATATTCAAATCCCAAATGCAAATCTCGAAGAACTTAACACATGAGATTTACTAAAGTGCGCACTCTATACCATATCCAGGTTATGTCTCTATTTTATTTTCTACCTAAACGCTTTAAGCTGTTAATTACTGGTAGCGTAAATTAAGACGAACATGTTTTGTTTCAACTAAAAATATATATCCAGTCATGTTATCAAAGTTTCGTGGGTGGGTTGAAATTAAAATGCAGAACAAATTAATAAGCAGAACCCGCTTTTTTAATGAAGTGAGGTCATCGTATGTCAAAATACAAAATAAAGAAATTCCTTTTAGGTAATTTAATCGAACCGAGATTAATGATGACTAGACCGTTAGATGCTAGACATAATAAAAGAGAGGATACGAAATAGAGTTGAATTTTTAAATTGCAATTTCTAGGTCACCTCACTCTATTATTATTTTTAGTTACTCTCATCGACTAGATTGGTACCTACTACTGGGAATTCAACGGACTCAAAATAACTGAGTTGAGGATAAAATTAACGAAAGGCAATCAATCATATAGTAATTTACTGGCAGTTTTTTCGGTCACACTTTCAAGTTTTATTCCGGCATCTGTTTAAATAACGTTATGTTATCAAAAATGTGCCAAGTCTGTGTTTTAAACTATGTATCTTTTTTCAATTCAAATAATCGACTATTCTTTATTAGAAGTTCTATGTTAGAACTAAAGAACAAATTGCTCCCACCCTGAAAGTTTGTTATTATATAATTGAGTTTTCAAATCAGAGCGTTGCATTTTAAAGGGATTTGTGATTGACAATCATTTCAGAATGTCAATATTTCAGCCAATAAAGGCTTTGAAGTCAAAAATGATGAATATAACTGCCGAAAGTACTTAGTTTAACATGGTAAATTTGTTTTATGTAGGTACAATCAGTGTACCCTGATGTAGTTTAAAACTGTCTTAATTATTATTTTACACTTTTTTTTCCTAACTGACGATGATGGCTAAGCCTTATCATCATCACCGGACTTGCCGGCGAGCGCATGAATCTCACCCCTAAAATTATTTTACACTGATTTCAAACCATTCTGATAACAACTACTACCAGATGTGTTAATACATCACCTGATCGA
This sequence comes from Maruca vitrata, assembly GCA_039566165.1. Classification (NCBI taxonomy): domain Eukaryota; kingdom Metazoa; phylum Arthropoda; class Insecta; order Lepidoptera; family Crambidae; genus Maruca; species Maruca vitrata. Next base: position 2,654,631 of record CM076917.1, read on the forward strand.
TGTGGATAAACAGAAAGACGCACCTACCAGGAAGATAAAGGTAGCATACAGGTTCTGTGGAACACCTAATCTTTCCAAATAGTTGTCCATTGACTCCCACGCAACCTAAAAGTATTGATGATGGCACTTGGCAAGGACACGGAACTAGCCACAACAGTGATTCATTTGGAATATTTGATAAGCTTTATAGAATATACGAAAATTGAGAGATTGATTCAGATACTTACACACGACTTCTGGAAAACTCTTTAGTTTTAATGCTAAACCGTTCAAAATAAAATATTATACAATACATACGTAATGAGCTAGCTGATCGTAATAATAATGTGAAAAGGAATAATCAATGACCAATAGCCTAAAAATAAAGTCTTTCGGGCTTTCTTCTTTGGTTATAAAGCTATGTGAGAAAAAGCCTGCAGAAGTAAGAGATACGTAAGAATAATGTAAAATATTTTGTAGCACCGTCAACAAATTATCCAACAGTAAATGTGACCATCTATCGATTTAGGTCCTTGTTCAAATCACAATGATTCACGACGAGTGATTACAGCAATTCATAGCAATTTTAACACCAAATTCGCCTTCAGACCCGTTATTACGATGGCGAGAGAAATGACGCTAACCGTTAGGGATAATAGGCGGTTGGCATTTGGGCAAAATATGCAGTCACAATGTCTCAACTCCCAAAGCTATTCGAATACACGAGAATTCCATTGCGCACGATTCAAAGTTTGCAGATCTTTAACAAACAACGTCGCAACAAAGCAACCAATTTGGTAATGTCTTGCACTTGTGTCGTTCTTTTTCTCAATAATGGCAATCCAGCCTCTACGAGAGACACATTGGTGCCAATGTCGAATAATATATTGAGGTAATTTAAAAGAGGAGCCGAGCGTATAGATCTGTTACTTTCATGCAATGGGATACTAAGTACAAACAAGTGATTAATATTTTGCGATTTTACATCCAAAATGACGCAACATGTTTTTGTAATTATAAGGTAAATAATAACTGGCCAGTCTGAAAAGGTGTTCTACTATAATTAAAAGCATATTATGTCATAAGCGACTCAACATTAATCTTGTTGTCCCGTGTGTAAATGTGTATCGTAGTGACAGGTGGTTGATAAACTAGTAAGACTGTACTAATTATAGTATAGTTTGACATTCGACCTCAAGAGGAGACGTACTACCTCATAAACTTAAAAGTACAAATGTCTATTTTTTGCGGTGACTATTAAGCGTGATTCATTGCGTGGGACGAGACAATATTACTTGTTTGATTTAGAATAATGTCGCCATTAATAATTATACTACACGGCTCTTTATAATGGACGGTACAAGCGGCCTCGCCCGCGACTTTGCTTACAAAAACACAACATTAAGTTGTTGATGTTCAAATAGTAAAAAACAACGAACTCCATTATTCTGTTTTATCACATATTGTTAGCGTCTTAGAACAAGATAGACTCAACAGAAGCGACGGTTACAATGCGGTTAGTTTTTCTAGTACTGCATTGTTTATTTGTATGTAAAAAATCTTTAGATACTAAACGGATCACAATCAATAATTCAATTTACATAATCGCAGATCAATACCCCGCATTAACCTAGTAAAATGAGACTAAAAAAGATAATAAAAAGCGCTCCATTTTAAACGACACACTTTCGACTCAGACGTATGAGTGAGTAATAACAAAAAAAAAACAAATTTACATACGAAAAAAATCGTTCCGAAACAAAAGCACGCGTGGGTGCTAATTTTAATACAAATCCAAAGCGCGTCCTGTTTAATCCTTTTTACAAGGAAATAAGATCTGTTTTATCGAAGCATTTAATGGCCCATTGTGATTGCTGTGTATCACACGTGTCTTGAAACTATTTTATACAGGCAATTTGGTATTCGTAAATGTTCGTCTCAAGATTTAATCATCCCATTCAAGTGATATATGGCGTCAAATTAATACTCATATCACGCTTTGATTTGATTCTTGTATATGGAATGAAAAAATATGAACACCAAATGCTGTTTTGTTGAATTAACATATTATGGGCGGCGCTTTGGTTTTTGATGATGCCATTGACGTAATAACGCGATGATTTAATAATTAATCGAGACATATTTGTCTCATATGTATTTAATACGAAATATCAATTATAAGTTCTGGTTTCTTTGTCATATACTTAAATACATCTACACACGTACATTTGGTCCTGATGTAACATTTTATTTGGTTAAAACATAAAGAAATATTGTTTTTTCAAACATAGAGCATAATTGTCTTGTTAGTTTCAAGGAGACATGTAGTGCTTATAAAAGCTTACAATATGTATGTAAATTGTACACTTGAAGCCGTAACAGCATTATGTGCAGATGCCATTAGCAGTTATACCTAATACAGATTGATAGTAAACTGATGTAGGCAGCAATGCCACATCACGAGGACTCAATAAACGATGGCTGAAACGCCGTGGTTACGTTAGCAGGCTACGGCGGATTTTGATTTACGCTTTTGGTTAGTCTATGTTTTGTGGATCGGGGATCGGGAGCCTCTGTCGCTAAATACCATATTCTCAAAAGATCACACTCGTAAAATACCACATTCGCAAAAGACGACATTCGCAAAACATCACATTCTCATAATATCATATTCTGAAAATATCATATTCTTAAAATACCCCATTCGCAAAATACAACATTCTCTAAACACCATATTTTCAAAAATGGCAGAAAAGTACACCGGGCTTCAAAAACTTTGCCGCTTTATGCTCATATTGTATTTTTTTTCTTGCAATTAAGTTGCCCTTGTTTCTGCCGTTTTTTCTAATAATGGTCAGAACTATTATTTAAATGCTTATATGCGACCGAATTTGAAAATGTTATTTGTATGAAATATAAATATTAATTAAGGTAAAATAAAATTATTTTGACCGAATTAAAAAAAGGAGCAAGTGCATTATTTTTTGTGTGATTGTTACCTCATCATAAATATCGATTCGGTAAACGGATTTGGATGATTGTATAATTATCAGATTCCCTGTTAATAAAAAAAAAACTCTCCTCCAAACAAAAATGCTCCAAAACAAAATTAGGTACTATGCACTAAATAAAAAGTAGATTTTATTAAATAGGTATTCATGTTTGTACGGAATTATGAATCCGTAGGATTTTTAAAAAAGGCTAAGAATTATTTTACCTCGCTCCACTTGATGGTAAGCGGTAGTGAGACCCACATATTATGAGGTCGACAGGCAGAATTAGAAAAATATTTATCACCAGTAGCGATACCATGAGTTAGCTATCGTAAACTTACGCACGTTAAAAACCTATCGAGTTGTTTTTTTCATACGATATCGAGTCCGTAACTTTGAAACTCATGGTAGCGCTAAAAAGTTACGGACTCGATATCGCCTACGTAAATATGTCGATGAAAAACTTGTACAGCGCCCCTGGTGGTGGTGGTATGAACTAAATTCGGTCGTATGACAAAAACAACGCGATAGGTTTTTAACGTACGTAAGTTTTCGATAGCCAACTCATGGTACCGCTACTGGTCAAGATTTATATTGTTTAAAAATAATAATTTTATAATATAATTTCGGTTTTATAAAAAAATGTATATTTGAGACTGTACTTTGGATGTGGTATCACAAGAATGTTGTATTTTGCGAATGGGGTATTTTAAGAATATGATATTTTCAGAATAAGATATTATGAGAATGTGATGTTTTGCGAATGTCGTCTTTTGCGAATGTGGTATTTTACGAGTGTGATCTTTTGAGAATATGGTATTTAGCGACAGAGGGGCTGGTACAATCAATTCAGCGTAGAGTCAGGAAGTTGGTGTATGCACGCCCGTTCCACGGAAAGCACATTAAGCCGGTGGTCCTGATCTCTCATCGGTCATGTTTGATGGCCATTTCAACGAACTATGATAGTGCACTTGTGCTCAATGTTATGTTCTGTGCCATTGGTTGATCTCCATGAAGATTAGCTGCCATGGCCGAAATCGAACAGTTATACCACTAGGATTTATAAGCAGTACGAATATCCGCTGTATCTAGCCAATGTAGTCTCAGCAGAACCGAGAACAACTGTCACATTAAGGTAACCGATCTGATCTGATGGGCTATTCCGCTTATTGGCTGAGATGTTCCCGTGAAACGAAACGCGTGGACCTTGCCGCATTATTCTTTATTAATTTCGTGCGGTCCACGATCAGTTAATACGTTTAACATTCGTTGATCCTTACGTCGTTAGAAATGTGATTTATTCTCAAACACTTAAGTGTGACTTAGTTATAATAGATATTATAAATATTTACTTACTTTATAATAATGTCTTTAACAAATACCTAAACTACAAGACGGGAATTCAAGTTAGTTATATTTTTTAAGTTTCATATTAGGTTGTATTTACAATAGACGTAGACTGTTTTACGTAGCTGAATTCCTAGAAAAACTTTTCCGCAGAACATCAAACAAAATCTCCATTATTCATGTTAAAGATTACAAAAACTGTGTCTGTATACATGGATAGGGACCACGCAATAATTAAGATTTTATCAGAACCGAACCAATGGAACACGTAACACGACTACGCGAAATCCACTAAACTGATCATAAACAAATACAGATGTTACATGTAATCTCATTTCTATGGAAAATCTTAATGAGAAACGTAAATGTGCGGAGATACACAAAGTTCTATTGAAATATACTTGGAAATCCATGTATCAAGTTATATTATTATTACATACCGTACATACATACATAAACAGATGTTCTAGACTCATCGTTCGGAGTTTTATTAAACCAAAGGCGCAGTTAATCAATGGCGCCAAATCTAATTTATGGCACCCTTAGTTCGGGCCTTATTTGTCTACGGGGTATTGAGTCTAACAATTTATGGACCCCTGCGGTCTCTTTTAGGGTGAGCCCTTTTAATTATCGCGTATTCCGCGCAAATGCCGAACGAAACCTGACAGTTACAAATTGGAAATGTGATTGAGGGAGCCCAGTTTTTTTTTAATACATACGTATATCAAGGATGCAGTAGAACTACTTGTTAAGTACTAAATGTTTTTTTACAGATTTCTTTTTATTTTAGTTTCAAAAGACAACTGTGGCTTATTATAAAACAAAAACGTCGTGCTAGATTTATAAACTTACTTACCACGTTCATGTCTTTTGTTGTAGTTACTAAGGAGTAGTAGCTTAATAGACAAATATAATCTGATCCGGAATCCAATAGACGTATTATAAAAAATCATTCATGTATGCATAATGCATACTATGAGACTACTATGAATATAAATACCATCGTATATATTTGTTTCAAAACATAGCAAAGAGTCTTAAACACCAGAGAGCATTTAAGTGTATTCAGAGCCATACGCTACTGTAATAGTAATAAAATACCTACTAAGTAAGAATTACGTTAAATTATGGCAAATGAACATAATTTTGTTCTTATCCCGAACGTAATCTTACATAGGCGAACGTATGAACATTTTGTTCGTGATCGTCGTAAAACGTGGTTGTAATGCGAACATGCCTTATCTTGAATTTACTGGATGCATGTATAACGATGCGTTTAAATGTTAAACCGCCTACTTCTATGATTATTGCAATTTAATGTCTTATTCTGCATAATTTTATTGAAAACATAACTTATTTAAATTAACTTAGAAAATTTACAACAATATCAGTTTCAAAGCAAAATTATCCGTGTTATTTTGAGTTATTACTACAATATTACATATTTTATTTGACTGCCAATATAAATGTAGGTAGCGCACAAATACAAACTAAGTTATTGGTTCCCAATACGACCCTTTAATCAAGAATGCAACTCATCAATTACCCGCCACTTGTCACTAATTGCAGTTAATCAAGATCTATCTCTAAGTAGAATTCGAAGTATTTGTTATCGCGTACGATCAATTAAGTCAATCCACAGCCTACAGTGTGTACGGCCTACGCTCCCCCGCGGCCGCCATCAGTCCCGCACGGCGCGTTAAGCCTGCAACACCGACCGCGCCATTACGGTGAAACGTCAAATTTTGGCGCGCTTTTAACTTTTTAAAAACTTTTTCTTAAAAATGTCCGCGGACGTTCTGAGTGACGACCTTAAGTCGAGGCTACACTTGACTACAAAAACAGTGGGACAAGAGAGGATACGCAGGGCAAGGGAGAATAATGAAGATGTCGCCATACTGTCTATGTTTCTTCCCAATGCAACCGCTGAGAGGGAAAACAAGAAGTTCTGTTGTTCGTTGAGGGATCAGTGTTTACTGGGAGATCCGAGGAAAACAATAGCAGGTTCTTATTTTTATTATAATAATTAATCTTAAGTACAATTTTCTATTTAAATTTAATTAAACGTAAGTGGAGCTTTCATGAAATGTTTGAGTCTGTTCAGCAAAATAAAACCATACAATTTAAGAGTAAATCATTGTTAGTAATACAGAATTCAATGGACCCAAGAAAATTACAAAAGGCTTTACATTATTTAATTTTTAAATAATTTTTAGTACCGGTACTTATTGTGGATCTCAAAATCCAATTTTGATTGTGAACACTTCCACTTTGTTTCGATTTATTATTGTAAATATTCCTGGTTATGCTTGATATATTATAATTAATTAAACGAGATTGGTTTCTTATGTAAAGTTTCGTAACAAACAATCATTAACGAAAATAAAAGTCAAGCATTTAGATAAAGTAGCAATAAAAGCTATGGGGTTAATATACGTTTGCTAACCCACGCATCTGTAGTCGAAGGTAACTTGGCTATTACAGCAAATCAAACTGCCAGCCAGTACAGATTGCGTTGACCAAAAGCAGAGTGATGAAGACATCGCCAATGTCGCAAAGCCGTTAATCCGATTATTAAAAAAACATATGACAATTATTTAAAAAAAAAGTATAATTCATTGTCTGGCTGGCTGTACTTATTCAAATGCAAGTTGGAAGTTCCAAAGCCATAAAATTCATAGCGAAAAACAAAATAAGTTATGTTTGGGGGATTAATGGTCGAAATAATTTTAACTACTGTTTTAGATAAGTTTTACCGTTCTCTACTCGAATCCAACCACTTGGGACAAATTTGTATTGTGTACAAAGTTTTTGCTTTAGAAACTCAATCAAGTCATCCTATACTTTGTTGTGGTTCTATTGCTACCGACCGCGACTTCCCCCGTGTTTGTATGACCCAGAAAGGTTATGTTACGTCCCTTGAGTACTCGTATTGTTTAGCTTTTGTCTATAGAGTATACTCTACCCTGCGCACTCTACTCTCTCTGTTTATAAAGAAGTACTCTGGGTATGATAATTACTTGAAATAAATCAGATATTTTAGAGAGTATTGCCTGAATATTTTGTTAGTCACACATGAGAGGAATTTTTTTTTTTTTTATGTTGAAGATCATAAACAGTTTCAGCCAGTATTAAAAATGCTGTTTTGTCCTGTGCCCTACAAAACTAAATTCAGAATGTCCTTATCTACACAGATACTCGCAATATAGGTAGGTGGGTCAGTCGTAATCAAAAAGGAAGCTTTACACATTAAAATTAACATTTCGGTCGTTGTCGCGGCGTCTTCAATCCATCGACTAATTGGGAACAATGAACAGCTGTTATCTGCTCATTCAATTAGTCCCGCCCGGTACTGAGGTCGGCCATTAATTCGTTCATTAATAATCCAAACATGCTTTTAGTCCGACAATGTGTATCCTTCCAGTTTTTCGGATGTTTACACAATACAGTCAATTCAGATTTTGTTTGGAAAACAAAAGAATGTAGGAAATTAAATAAATTCACGATATATATCTTAGTTGCTATCTCAGTACGTAGCTTGTACGTAATTTGTTCGCATTTTTCACTCTTCTATTTGCAGATATAAGTTTGTCCTTTGACAAACTGTTATTAAAGTTTGAATTTTTGGAAGACGTAAACTACGGCAATTTATCAATTACATACCAAACATAACGTTGTAATTATTGATTATTATAGGTAGTCAATTTAATATCTTTATGACGAACAACATTTTTTGCTTGTGGTTTGCTGACCTCTATGAAGTAAAGCTATTAAAATCGAATCTTCGCAAAGGCTAATGTCACTGATCTAACTGTGAAAAGCTTATTCATACATAAAACCTTTATGAACAAGTTTTCTATAACGATTGTCATAAATACCTTAAATAAAAAGTATGAAACATTATTTTTTTCATAATAGTGGTCAAAATTAGAGTAGGTTGCATAATAGCACAGTATATTTACTAGCAAGCCTAAAATAAGATGTATCAGATGTATGCCACTCGGTTAGTATGTCACCTATGTTATGTTTGTGTTATAAATGTTGAATACTTTAAACCAAACCGTCCAGGTGTTTTCAGATAAAATTAATGTAATTATATGACAACTGTTGTTGGGAGATAGATATCTGCAAAAATTCTTACAAAACGAAAATAAAAAAATTGTAGTAATAATATATATTAACAAAATCCGATTACGGATTTTAAGTTGGTTTGAATTATTGAAAATGTAATATTAAAGCCATGCGATGCATGCATAATTGCTCACGAAACATCGAATAAAGCAATTCCAAAACATTAATGTGTATTGCGAGACGTAATTTGTTTGCAGACGACATCAGATCAGATATACTATTCTTGTGCCTACATTTGTGGACCTTCACCTAAATTATGATTCGGAATCGTAAGCCACATAGGGATACACAATTACACACGAAGGAGTGAGTAGGTAGATGCTGATAGTCGTAATTGAAGACGTGCTTTAAAAAATGTATAGGTACCTACTTGATCCGCAGCTTATAATTATCACAAGTTTAATAAATTAGCTTTAAATAACATATTAAGACACAGTATGAATAAAAAACGAATCATTTAATATTCATTATGGAAAAGACAGATATGCTCTTTCTGTTAAACAATTTATATTTTAAGAAATAGTTATCAAGTTCTGCCGTTTATCTACGGTAACAAAGAAAAGTGGGAAGTCAACAACTAACATAATCGATAAACGAAAATAGAAACACCTTACTTATAGGACAATTATAGATTGCCGTACTTGGAACGGTAGACTGAAAGCCATAAAATGGTTTATTACTAATATCTTATGGAGCAATATCAATTTCTGATATACTTTTTTTAGATTTAATGTCATATTTTAATTGTTTTCCCCTCGTCGTGCTAGCTTCCACTAGAAAGAAAAACGAATGCCATACATTTTTAGAGAAACGAATTATGAAGTACATAAAACCTTTTTGCGTACGGGACGTTTCAGAAAAAAGTAAACATATTTTTTAAATTTGTTCAATGTGCAAGCAACGGAATCGCAGGGTAATGTGCCGCGGCGTTAAGGGCCCTTCAGCCGACATTTCCAAGCGGATATTACGGAATTATGCGGGGAACGGGAGCGTTTCCGAGTTGTTTAACCGCGCGTCTGGATGTTTTGACGGCGCGTTGTTTTTATCGGCGCGTTCCATATTTAAATTCGTCGTTTGCATTTTGTTTATTTGGACTGATCATTTTTAGGGCGTAAAAAACGCATCGTGGAAATTCGAGTGACAAAGGGAAAATTGTATTATTGTACCTACCATTTTAATGGTCATCATTATTATGTCTCACATTTTGATTTTATAGATCGCTGAATCTTTTATCGTTATCCAACTGCGAACTGTCGATTGGATTACACATCAGATGGTTACACTCAGTGATGTATTTTATTATTCTTTCATTAATTGTTTATGAATTTCGATGTCACCTGGGGCTGAATCATCGCACACCGTATCGTGGACGTCAGTGTGAATTTACATCACAGAGGCTTCCCCACTTGTGTAACCAATGATCATATAATTTTGTTTGTTGGCTTATATTGTCTGCACTGTAAAGAAATATCACTACTTACTTTTTTTAAACATAAGGAACGCCCGATTTATACAATATGTATATTCCCACCACCAAAATTTTCTTATGAAGTTTAATGTTAGTAGGTAATATTTAAAAATAGGTAACTTGCATATAATTAGCAGATTAATTGAAAAGTAAACATCATCTGTGTATTTGCAATCATGTTAAGTGTCATTCATCACTTAAACAAAGACCGTTTAGAGCAAGTGCGGAATACATTAGATTAGTCGAGTGTTTACCGTTTGGCATTTACTCCACTGTCTGATCAGTTATTCCTTATGAACATAAAATAATCATAAAATACATGTGCAACTGTTGTAGGTCAAATATTTTCAAATTTAGATCATAAATAAGGGTCAAACACATCTAAAACCGCTCCTTTTGACCGAATTTACTGTCAGGTATTTTTAAACGTTTAAGAAATTAAAAATATAATACTATTATTGAACAAATTTATTAATCATTCATTCGGAAACGCATTACACAAGTTAACACTAATTAAACTCTACATAGATCAGCTTTTCCGGTAACATAAATTAATTTTCCTCGTAACATTTCCGCAAATGTGTTCTAGAAACTTTCCACAATCAATACATATAATAAAAATGTAACGGATCGCTGTCTGTACATGGATGATAATGATCAAAGATATCATATCAAAGCAATTGTACCCAAAACAATGATGTTATGGATTGTTTTTTTATACGTATGTTCGTTTGTGCACGCTTATTTCGGAAAAAGCTTGTCCAATCACACACATTGTGTTCAGTAATTTATTGTGGTAAAAATCTTGTTTTATGTCAATAGGTACATAAATAAAAAAGTTATGCCTAAAAAGTTAGTCGAGGCATATTAAATGCTGCCTAAAGTCACTTTTCCGCGGGGACAGACGTTGGAACAGCTAGTTTTCAATATTTCATACTTATGACAAAAATGTCAAAAACAATCGTAAAAATCGTACTGTACTTAAACGAAGTTAACTTTCGTTACTTAACCTTATACACACATTTAAGAGTAAGACAGAGGTGAAGGTAAAAGAATAACTTGAATCAATTAACGCGAAATTAAAGTGACGTCACCAAATGACTACCAGTTTTTATTTTGACTTTACATTTACCGATTTAAGGCCGATATTGGAATATTAAAATTGTGTGTCATGAGTGTGTGTTATCGATAGTGGGTTTTATTCGGTTGAGTTAAGATTGTTATTTCTTTGTGAAGTTGTTTGCTGGCGGCGAGTGCATATTATGGCTTTGTATGGTTCGGACAGATGTCGGGCCGCTTGCCTTGGCCTTCGGTACCCTTATCTCGTATGAATGATTGGTCCTTTGACCTCCTGTCGAGTCATCAGCGGGGAACATATTTATGAGCTGTAATCAACAATTTCTAAGACTAGACACGTGGTGCTATATATGCTTATGTATGATGGTATATTGCCATGTTATTGCAAGACTAGATACTGCTTACATAGAGTTGGTAAGGCCAAGTTACTAGGTTTCCGCCCGCGACTTCGTACGCGGGTAGTCGATTATCACGTAGAACATGACTTCCTTGCAGCGCAGTTGGTTAAATAGTACCTATATTAAATCCTTTGTCAAGTTCTGATTTCTTGTGTATAAAATTTCATTACAATCGGTTGAGTAGTTCGGGTTTAAAGCCCGACAGAACAGACATTTACTTTCGCTTATAATATTACTAAGGTTTTTTTGTCTTAACTGATATACGTTGATGGCTTGGAGTAGCCTCGTCATCAACACCGGACTTGCGGGGGAGCGGATGGCTCTCACCCCTAAAGCGGATGGCTTTCACCCCTAATATGAGTTCAAATAGGCCAAACAGTATAGGATATATCATCGAAAAAAAAAACAAGTAACAACCTCAGCCAATCGACATAGGACTCTGGTAGAGTATTATCCTACTGAACCTGTACACTTTTTACAAGATTTGCACAAAAACAAAACACAACATATTTCATACTACTCTTCACCATAACAAAATTCGTCATGTCTGCTACATACGTCGGAGTTGCACCAAGGAATAAAGCGTAAAAATCCACCGCAACGGCACGTGCGGCGCGCACGCACCGCCCCATGTGACAGATTACGTTCCCGCCAAATCGTAAAACAAGATGGCCGTGCGATTTTCATTTTCACGGTGTGAAAAGCTATGGAGGCTGCGAACGCTTAACATTTGGCGGAATTGCATTTTCAATATTTTTTCGAGACAATAATTTCTCGTTTCGTTCTGAATATACATAAACATGAAAGATACTTGATAATATGTGGTAGGTAGGTGATGAGAACTTTGACTTTCGGTTTTTGCCCCTATTCATTCGGTAATCATTATACGATACTTATAAATATGTCTTCATATAAAAACGAATGCTTCCATCATGTTATTAGACGGCTATTGATATAGAGAAAATATTTAAAAACTATATGCGCATGAAGCAGCGAAATTCTCTACATGATTTTCGCTTTATGCACCATTAACGTTTCTTTTCTTTGTAACACGGACGGTGTTTTAAATATTTTAACGGCAAAACTTTAAAATACTTTCTTCGAAAGCTAGCCGGAGTTAGCAATTTGCGTGCGGCATATTGTTTCAATCCTACGTTATTACGGCTATAAAACGAACGATGGCAAATCGTAATGTAACCAGCGGTTTCCTTTCGATACAACTTGTAAAAATGGATGAGCGAAATCGTATCCTTTGCCGAAAATAACAAATACCTAGATTGATTGCTTAGTCATCTACTTTAGTAAATACGGTACGTTTCTTCTTTAGTTTCCAATCGATACCCATTTATCTTCCGACAGTACCAAGTTTGAGTGTTTAGTTGAAGATCAATCTGAAAATTCAATATCAAGTAATTACTAGGCAACATTACTTTATAGTTCCACAGTCCGCCATGTGTGTCTCGTTCTTGTATCAACTAAACTGCTAACTATTCCGCTGTCAGAATTAAAGCCTATTCTAGCCCTTTCATCTAACTGACGTTTTAAACGAATGCAATTTTGCGAAAGCCAGCTCTGACAGCATAAAATGCATTATCAAGCACGGAAGAGTTGGTGAAAATTTTATTTGCGTTTTTGTAACGTCCTGAAATTAAAATTTTGTTAAAAATATGCTTTGGTGTAAAATTAAAAAGGATTACATCAACAAATTACAATTGATTATCCATACAAATAATGTAAAAATGTTATGTGAATATTAACTATCTCAAAACCTGTTAGCGATGGTAAATAAGTAAATCATGTCAATGGAAAACTACTCTGTCATATTTGTATTTTAAATCAACAAAGCTCGCGTTGGCGTCTGCACAGAACATAACGTAGCACAAACACAAAAGATCACACAATCCGTGTTTGATCTGCCATTAGTCACGATGGGCCAGCAAAATACACAATGCTTTGTACAAATTGGCAGCTGTCAAAATATGACGCCTCCATTTTTTGGGAGTTTACTCTTGACACTCGATGACAGGTAACAGCTAACCCTGTGGCTGCCCTGCCCTTGGATGTTGTTAAACAATTTGTAACACATTTTATTGTGTCTGTCGGCATTTCAAATCTGCATTTGCAACGGTTTTCAATATCTCATTAAAGTGAGGGCAACATTTTAATCTTATTTTAGGTACAAGTTTTATTTTGGTTTCAAAGTTATTATAACGCACTACTATTCATTCAAAGTTTCCGTGAGGTATTAAACGATAATTATTGCATTTTTAACTGCCCTTGTTAGCTTCTTTTTGTAGTAGTGATGGATCAAGAAAAGATTTACCAACAGACAGACACGTTACATTGAAAATGGATAAAGGATTTTTTTTCATTTTCCATATATGTTACATCTATAGGTACATGCTCTATAGATAAGATACCTACACAGTCTAACCAACTGTGTCAAACAACGGGCCAATCATAGATCGACCTTCGAATGATGAGCAATCTTCACCTACACTTAATAAGGAAGTTCGCAAAAAACATAAGTCTTCATACACATTTGAAAGAACGTGACCAAAAATCGACTATAAGGAACTGATGTATCGGCAAAGTGTAAAAAAGTGTTCTGTTCATATGACCATGTGTTTCTTTGAGCACTTTAATGTAGGTACCATATGTTTAACGATTTTCACACTTTAGCTAAAGCTTACTATGGACCTTTGATGCGGAGCTTATTAATAAAAAACGAAACGCAATTTGATTTTACTAAAAGTGACGTAATGTCACCTACCTATACAGAAAGGTTAACTTAGCCTTTTGGTTCAATCTGTCTTGGATTAATATCACTTTGTAACAAATATCTACAACAATTTTACCAGGTAACTTCAAATAGAAACTCTCAACCGATTTCTAAATTGAATAAAGCAAAATCAAGTTTGTAAACGAACTAGACATCAGTGTATTTATCGCAGAATTTGCGATATCAGCATAAACATTCGTTCGTAAGCACTTCAGATATAAATCTAGCATTTCATTAAACCACTTTCTGGAGCCTGTAAATCTGACCACGCTAGGGCTGGTTTCAGTGGACACGTAGGTAAAAGCTACTGGTCTAGTCTGCCTACTACTCTACTTATAGTAGGCGCAATGAGATAGCCTACACTAGTTAGTAGCATTTAGTCGATCATCAGTAGCACTACCATGAGTTAGCTATCGAAAGCTTACGTACGTTAAAAACCTATCAAATGTTTTTTTTTATACTTACTACCGATTTCAGTTCTTAGCGTAACGTAAAAGTTTTTTTCATAGAGATATTTACATAGGGGATATCGAGTCTGTCACTTTTAAACTCATGGTAGCGCTACAGGTCTTTACGGAAATTGGCTCCGGTTAAAAAAGCGTAAAGGTGAAAGAGCGCATCACATTTTGATGACAGTCCTTTTTCCACGCGATCACAATGTGTGAACTCATGCACGACCTTTAAATATATTCAGTCTTTATTGAGATAATGTAGAGAAGTCCGTTGTCTTTTGTAGACGCTTGGTCATAGGTAACTTTCCAGACTTAATCTGCATAGTCGATATAATAATCTTTGGTACTAATTAACGATGCATCGACATACTCCCACTCGGCATATGCAAATGTTTGGTCCACTTAGTCATGACCGTCGGCACTGTTAGGATTAGCTCACAGTGTAGGTGTCCTACACGTTTAGCAGCTTTTGAACTGTAAAAGATCATTTACGACTATAATTTTCGTATTAAAATAGGTATGATTAAAGTAGGATTGATGACTTCGTCAATGTTAAGGTTACCTATTTTTCCCTTAGACCAATAGGTCTAAGGGATTTGTATTTGATATGACATATTAAAACCATTAAGAATAGTAAAATATTTCTATTAGGTGGGATTATGTAGTGTAAACCAACGATTTATCTGGAAAACAGTGCCAGTGTATTGCTGAGATCGATATTTTATAATATTTATGCTTCTTAATCTAAGTATTTTAGGCATTAACGTCACAAATACCCAAAAATACTACCTAATATGAAACATTTTTTTTCTCGATCTCAACTCTTTCGATCACAACCTTATACCGTTGTCCAACCTGTTATACTGTGTAGGAGTATTGTCCCACCAGCCACCTGGTTATTGCACGAATACTTATTCCGTGTGGTCTGTGGGCTGTAATTAAAAAAAAGTCCTTTCGCCAATATCGTGCAACGGAACAATCGAAGTGGGACGATTTAACTGTTCTGCGATTGATATTCAGAGCTATATTGTCTTGCGACTGGGTTGTTGCCCTTTATTTTCATTTACGTGTTTTCTGTCAAATAAGTACCTATTCTATTCATATACCCAATAAAAAAGACTATAAGGTGGTATTTTTAAGGGAATGAAGATAGAGACGGTTGCGTTTAGTCAGTGCCGGCGATACGATTTAGGTATGTAAGGCATTAATTAATTATAGGAAGGTACTTGTAGAATATGCAATACATTTACTATATCATACATATTTTAAAAGCACATTGTCTCGCAGCCTTGGTACAAACTAATACTGTTGATGTTAAAATAATAATAATATAATGTATTAAGCGTTTTCTCTATGTTTATAATACCTACCATAATCAGCGAAATAGGTCGCAAGTAAAGCCTAATTATTATCAAACTGAGCTAGGCAAAATAAAGTTTTGCTACGACAAACAAAAACAATCATTATTATTGAAAAACACAGCTTTATACATTAAAACTTTGCCGAGTTATTTGTCGTGAGTAAACTTTTCGCTCTGAAAATATAGTGTGTTGAACCGCTGAGGCGGTCCAGCGGAATGCCTTACTATTTTCATCTTTAAACTCATAGAGATAGCGTATAAAATTTATCAACAGTTTGTCATTTACACATAGTAAACTTTGATGGGAAAAGTTGGCTCTAGATGTCAGATAAATGTGCCTTTAAAGAGAGGTATCGCGTGACCAGAAACAGCGTAAGGTAGCAATGATCGCTCACCGATACTCGTATCAGTTTATGGCCGATATGCAAAGTTACAGAGAGCCAGTGATTCCCAAAGTGCTCAAAATCGTCCTCCAGGTCCCTATAGTAGACGTAGATATCAACGGGTATTTTACATCAGACCTTTAAATAGTATTAAAACAGACAAGAGGGGCATTGGAAAGTCTAACAAGACAGCCACGGGATCGAGGAGCATAAATTACGTGTTGTGGAAATATGGTATATTGTATAATACTAAAAGTACTACAATAAAGAAGTTTGGGAACCACTGAATCAGCGTACGTGCTGTTGTGAATATTTCGCTTGTTCTTCGCGGTTTGGGTTCCATATCCGTAAACAGAGCCTTTGAGATATTGATCTATTGCTTTTCGTATGTTTGCGTATTCAAATTCATTGTTTACGTAAGCTTTAAGCTTAGTATACAAATTGTCACTCGGATTTTTTTTTTTATATTAACAATTTTAAATTGTTTTTGAATACCCATCGATCATTTGACATTGAATAACGAGTTACTTGTAAATAATGAAATAATGTCCTATCTAGTAAAAGCTTGTTCAAAAAAACTAAACATAATTTTTAGAATTGTACTGATAAACTCAAAGACTGAATACCTACGTAAGAATAATAAACGTATCAAAGGAAACTTGCGAATTGTTCGGCTTGCAAATTTTCGTCTAATCTCATTTAAATGAATAGATTACTCGGAAACCAACAGCCAAAAAAGATAATAATAGATAGTAAGGTAACTCGTAGTCTGTGACAGCAAATCAGCATAGCCAGACCTGAGCCCAAATACCTATTTGACAAACACAGTCGACAATCAATGCTAGTTCGATGAACCTTGAGCGTTGCAACTAGCGTGCATCACTCAAATATCATCCCAATGTCACATGCAATCGAATTGGAAAGCTCAAGGGCGGTGCTTTCATATTATGTACCTACTGTGGATTGTGCATACGTACCTAATGTGGATTTGCAATTTACGACGCCGTAAACTATAGTTATCTCGTGGTGTTGTAGTTCGCTAACGAATAGGTCGCAATAACGGTTCTGTAACGTACCCTGATGAACTAACTATTTAAGTATCTACCATAATTCTTCCCCTCTGGTTCTAGTTCTAGAACACATAAGATTTTATTTTAACATACTTTTATTAAACGTATTATTTATTTATTGAACTCTTACTTCCCTGTTTTGTATTATAAATGCGAAAGTAACTGTGTGTCGCAAAACTACTAAACCAATTTAACTGAAATTTAGACTAGGTAAAAATTTGAATGAATCGATTGAAACCAGATTCGAACTAAAGAGCTAAGTCTGAAGAAATCGCGAACTAAATAGTGCATTGCATATCGCGAAATGCATTCGCAGAGCTTCCAATCTGCATGGCATGCGGTGCCTAGCTCGAGCGCCGAATGTTATCAACAAATCCGAGATAACAATGTGTGTCGATGCACGGAATCGGCGCGGGAATTGAGTTTCTATTTTAAATTTGTTCCAATTCTAGTTTCGCTTTCCATTTCCATTGCATTTCCATTGCATCAACCACCACAGATAAAACGAGTTTGCGATTTTTGTGTGTTCTTTTCTCTTTTAATAAGTTTTGATCACTCAATTTATTCAATCATATAGCCATAAAGAATTCAAGTGACGTAATCGTATATGAAACAGAAAGTTTCTTTAATGAACTTACATCTTATAGACACATCACCTGTCGACATTTTTGTTATCAACACCATGATGTCATATCCTTTTACATTCGCCTACTTAAAGACAAATTGGCACAAAAACTATCTTTGTATCGAAGAGCAAAGACGAATCTTTAATTACACGATGAGTAATTACATTTACGACTCTTCCAACTTAGGTGTTTATGTTTAGATACAAAGTTTTATGATCACTATTAACACCATAAGGGATATTTACGATGATGTAGGTATGGAATGTGTGGGTTATTATATTTTAGATCGCTGTTTTGCTCGACTAATGAGAATTGTGAAACTTGACAGATTGTTCAGAATGCAAAGTTTTAATTGCTCAAATTTACTAACTTCATTCGTATACAACATTAAAAATGTATTACTTTTTGGTTTCCCTACTAAACAGTGACATACATGAAGAAATGAAAAGAAATAAAACTCCGTCGCATATCTTCCGTAACGGAATGGTAATACATAAAAATTATAGAATAGGACCTAACGCGTAGAGTGCCTTTGCCTATTTATAAGCAAAGTAAAGACTAATTTATTGAAGTTCCGACAAAAAAACAGCGATTTCGACAGTCTCCGTCAAGTGTGACGTCGGTCTAAACGCTAGCTCTAGTCGATTTATTCGTTGATTCTTGCTGTAATTTGACGTGTTGCACCATTATGATCTTAACATCTTTGGGAATCACCGCTTTGAAGTACATGTTTGACCAAAGTAGACGTGTTGCACCATGATCTTAAAAACTTTATGAATCGCTGTTGTAGAGTACCTACCTAATTTGATCTTGATAACTCGATGTGAAGTGTATCTTACCACACCACTAGGAATCACCGTTTTGGAGTACCTATGTCTGTCGAACCTTACTTAGTTGTTGGCTGTTGCACTATTTTATCTTGGTCCCCAAAGTCATCCCCAAGTTCCCAAGAACTTTGGGAATTGCCGTGTTGAAGTACCAACCATCTAACCACTATTTCATCTCTCTAGGCACCAAGAAGATGGAGTACAAGACGCGACAGTGGCACGAGAAGTGCTTCTGCTGCGTGGTGTGCAAGAACGCGATCGGCACCAAGAGCTTCATCCCTCGCGAGCAGGAGATCTACTGCGCCGGCTGCTACGAGGACAAGTTCGCCACTCGCTGCGTTAAGTGCAACAAGGTATGGATGCATTTGTACTTCTGGCCTTTTAACCCTGTAACTGGTAATGGCATACCATATTGCCACCATAATTTTAAGCTTATTTCCTCAAGATAATGTTCGAAAACCATGAAATGTTCAAAATAGTATTAAAGGGTTAATGGTAGGCGCCGTGAAAAGACCCGGGTTCGAAGCTAGGATTAGGGTTATTTTGTGACAGATTTCCATTGAGAAATTACTCAGCCGGAGTAGGTTGTTGTTAACTCTCTTGGGAATATTATAACCTTTTGACCAGGAAAAAGAGGACTGATTTCCATTTTTTGCTGGGCATCATCAGTCACATACACCGTCTTGATGTTTGTGGTTTGTTCACATATCTCTGACGTTGATGCGTGAGATCGTGGGAAGTGATTTTTTAATTTGCCAGTAGCAAACTTCGCAACACGCCGCCACTATTTCTGATGGCTGCCTTCCTCCTGTATTCAGGAGCCATTTAATGAAGTCACCTTTTTCCATTTGAAATAAAACTAATTTTACGGAGACTCGCGTGTATTGTTATTCCAAACATCATTTAGAGATACGTTTCGAGCTCTTTACAGCGCTCGTGGTCACGGGCAGGACACCATTTTCCCTCAACATTTCCTGATATTACTTGGCGCTGGCTCGAAGTGACCCGAAGTACTTAGATGTCGTTCGCCGACACAAAAAATTGCCACTTCGGTCTATTTTTTAAACCACATGCCACCACCAGTCCTAAATGATCATGTATGCTAATTGGCTAATTGACCACCCTCCATTTCCAGATAATCACGCAAGGAGGCGTCACGTACAAGAACGAGCCGTGGCACCGCGAGTGCTTCACGTGCACCAACTGCAACACGTCGCTGGCCGGGCAGCGGTTCACGTCGCGCGACGAGAAGCCCTACTGCGCGGACTGCTTCGGAGAGCTGTTCGCCAAGCGCTGCACGTCTTGCACCAAGCCCATCACCGGTGAGGAGGATATTCTTTTGCTAGCATACATCTGTTGACCAATATTCACGTGGATGTGGGTTGACGAATGTTCACGTGGATGTGGGTTGACGAATGTTCACGTGGATGCGGGTTGACGAATGTTCACGTGGATGTGGGTTGACGAATGTTCACGTGGATGCGGGTTGACGAATGTTCACGTGGATGCGGGTTGACGAATGTTCACGTGGATGTGGGTTAACGAATATTCACATGGATGCGGCCTACCGAATGTTCACGTGGATGTGGGCTACCGAATGTTCACGTGGATGTGGGCTACCGAATGTTCACGCGGATGTGGGTTGACGAATGTTCACGTGTATGTGGGCTGCCGAATGTTCACGTGGATGTTGGTAAACGAATGTTCACGTGGATGTGGGCTGCCGAATGTTCACGTGGATGTGGGTTGACGAATGTTCACGTGTATGTGGGCTGCCGAATGTTCATGTGGATGTGGGCTACCGAATGTTCACGTGGATGTGGGCTACCGAATGTTCACGCGGATGTGGGTTGACGAATGTGTACGTGTATGTGGGCTGCCGAATGTTCACGTGGATGCGGGTTGACGAATGTTCACGTGGATGCGGGTTGACGAATGTTCACGTGGATGAGGGTTGACGAATGTTCGCGTGGATGTGGGTTGACGAATGTTCACGTGGATGTGGGTTGACGAATGTTCACGTAGATGTGGGTTGACCAATATTCACGTGGATGTGGGTTGACGAATGTTCACGTGGATGCGGGTTGACGAATGTTCACGTGGATGTGGGTTGACGAATGTTCACGTGGATGTGGGTTGACGAATGTTCACGTGGATGCGGGTTGACGAATGTTCACGTGGATGCGGGTTGACGAATGTTCACGTGGATGTGGGTTAACGAATATTCACATGGATGCGGGTTGACGAATGTTCACGTGGATGAGGGTTGACGAATGTTCGCATGGATGCGGGTTGACGAATGTTCACGTGGATGTGGGTTGACGAATGTTCACGTGGATGCGGGCTGACGAATGTTCACGTGAATGTGGGTTAACGAATATTCACATGGATGCGGGTTGACGAATGTTCACGTGGATGAGGGTTGACGAATGTTCGCATGGATGCGGGTTGACGAATGTTCACGTGGATGTGGGTTGACGAATGTTCACGTGGATATGGGTTAACAAATATTCACGTGGGTAAACCAATGCTGTTTTACACCGAAGTCGTTCTACTGTCACGTCGGTAAACAAATGTTTACGTGAGATAAACAAATGCTCTTGCATGCACCGATCAATTGTCACGTAATTAGTAGTAATTGTCCAGCTTGCGTGAACAATTTGTTAACAAATTGTTCACGCAGGCTGGAAATTACTTATGTAGGTTAACATTGATGAACCTCCTGGGCACACGCTCATACTCCTCAGAATTTAATAAAGTTCCTTACTGGATATGTCGGCAGTAGTCAGAGAGAATAACAATTTATTCAATTTGCTTTCAGGCATCGGCGGCACCCGCTTCATCTCGTTCGAGGACCGCCACTGGCACAACGATTGCTTCATCTGCGCGCAGTGCAAGACCTCCCTCGTGGGCAAAGGGTTCATCACCGACGGCCAGGACATCATCTGCCCCGAGTGCGCCAAACAGAAGCTCATGTAAATACACACACCGTCTCGCTCTAACGCTTGCCACTCTCGGCGCGCTTACCCCCACCTCTGTGCCTTCTGGGGACAAACAAATGACCAACGCCAAACTGCGTCACGTACGCATATCGTTTCATCTATTGCCCGATAGATGGCGTTACGACGATATTAATCTAATGTCAAATAAACTGTCAAACCGCCATCTTGACAAAAAATCACACTTAAACACGCCACCTAGCGGACATCTATCACTTTTGACGCAACGGCGATCCCATTTGTAACTAAAACGACCATGCTTTCAACACGAGGCATTGTGACTGACCAGTTTTTTTGTTGCTTGCACAGCGATAAGACCATTCTACCGATAGTCGCTAACGCCAGAGACTGGACGTTCAATAAGCGGGAAGCACCGACCCATGGGCTATTCGACCTTCGCGATTCACTCTAGGGAGGTCAACCCTTAGTTATTTGTTACTTAGAAGCGTTGTTGACGATATTTTTTATACAAAAAATTAACAAAAATCACAAAAAAAGTGGATGCACAAAATATGTATTAAGTACCTATAATTTCGCTTTTCTACTGAACTTTATTTAAGGTGTTTATATATTTTGACTGTCTAGTTTCGATATATTGCCTCTAAATGTATACCGAGCGGAGATTCATCCACGAACATTTATTTATTAAATTATTGATAACTGTATCCTACGCTGATTGCCATATGATTTCGCTTTGGCTGTTGTATTAGTCCTTTAGATATATTTGTCAATTTACCTAGAGCGATTCACACGATGCCTTAATAACATATCTAAGTCAATTTCAAGGGTAGATATGTATAACTTCAATGTATAATACGAATATTATATACAATTACAGTCTGGTGTCGCCAGACTTTTATGATTTTATACTAGACATAGACATTTCCAATCGAAATGTGTTAAGTGCTTGTCATTGTTAAAATGCGTAACATAGTTTGTAAGAATATTATTGACAGAGTAATTTATGTATGTTTAAGTATTTATTATAACGGGAGTATGCACTTATTACCGAGGCCGGCGCGCGCACTTGATATCGCAAGTACGTGACGCTGACGTCATCAAATTGATGACGTAGTAATAGTAGAGTCGCCCAACTGCGGACGCGACAGAGCAGTGGGGCTACCATGAGTTTAAAACTTACGCGCTCGATATCGACTACGTAAATATGTCTATGAAAAACATGTACAGCGCCGGCTGGTGGTTACGCGAAGAACTACAATCGGCCATATGAAAAAACAACTCGATAGGTTTTTAACGTACGTAAGTTTACGATAGCCAACTCATGGTAGGCCCTCTGGAGGGCTTGGGAGTGCTCGAGGGTTATCAAGCGCGCCGGTGGTCACACTAACCCTCTCACTTAACGAGAAGTCATCTAGTTTTTACTAATAAAAAATAATATTATAAAAAAAATATTTTTGTTCTCTAATAGGCATCACTTATTACAATAATGTAATTGAATGTTATCGATATTTTTACATGAGTATAATACATAATGTTAGCGTTAGACTCGTTAGGTACCATCTGTATGATCGCGGCTGCGAGCTGACCACGGAGGATTGGGGAACACTTTATAACGGTTACTTGTTAAGGGTTAAATTATTCGAATGTTGAATAATATTAATTTATATTAATGTGTACACATTTAAAATGCTTAGCTGTGTGATCTGATCTAATTAAATCTTTGTATCTACCCATAGAATTATAAACTATGAAACTGAAATAAATGATTAAAATCCTTATTGTTAGTTCTTATTTCATTGTAACTCCTAAACATATCCTAAATCATATCCTTTTGGGTTTCTTTAAATTCAAAACCAACCTGCAGATATTTTGGTTTAAAAGGTCATTGCTACCAGCCAAAAGAAACTACTCCATCATCAATACAATAGATATTTATTGAGAATCAAAATTGCATAACCAATAAATATTTTTTGCAATACAATACAAATCCATTCCTTAAAACTACTTGTCAGTAAAAGCGATGACTACTATATAATCACAAAATGCATCATTTATAATCTAAATAATTCTAAGAGATTTATAATTTAAATATAATTTTAAAGTGTCTATGTTCTTTTTTGACTTCAATACTTTTATTCTTACCTTTAGGCTATACAGATATTATATGAAGATACTGATAAAATAGAAATAATAAATAATCTTGTTTAATGCCATTGAAATGATCGAATAATACAAACCATCAAAGTCCAGTTCAAATACCATAAAGTTCGAATTACAAGCAAAAGCAGTCCAGATCTTACATGATTCGAAATTATATACAACTGTACATCGACATCATATTTTACACAGAGCGCCACATAACCACATTTCATATGACCATAACTTTAGTCCATACACACACAATGTGGCAACCACACTTTTATCCTAGCATTTTAGCTAATTCCCTGGCAGCCACACACTTGCAAACCTTTGCAATGAATAGGGAGCGGATAGAGTGTTAGGATGAGTAACTCATATGTATTGGGAGCTATAGCCTCATTATTTTAAAGCCACCCTACTTTGTATCTGCCATCTTAGAGCGAGGCCCCACTTGTGTTTTGAGCTGCGTTGCGTCGCATCGTCGGAACGGAACAACGCATTGTACGCCACACCTGCGTTGCGTCGACGTTCATCTTCCGCAACGGATAGATACGTCGTCGCAGCGCAGCAGTCTCCCCCGCTTCGTCCCATCATCAGCCCATACGTCCCCACTGCTGGGGCCCGGGCCTACCCTAAAATAGGGCGATAAGGCTTTAGTCAACCAAGCTGGCCATGTGCGGGTGGGTTTGTTTGCCCGCTTCGTCTCTGGTCCGTCAATCCATTGAAATTTAGAGCTGAGAGCCATCAGCTCCCTTGCAACTAAATCTGAGAGCCATCCGTTCCCCCGCAAGTCCGGTGATGATGACGAAGCTAGGTACTCCAAGCCATCATCGTTTGCCAGTTAGGAAAAAATAAAACAATCTGTTGAATCGTATCGCGACGATCGACGACGCAGCAGTGTATTAAGGCGTGTCATAAAAACGTATGGAAAACGACTCTGGGACTACGTAACACAGCGCAATGCAGCACATCGCACAAGTGCGGCCTTGCTCGTATGTATTGGTAGCTTTAGTCTAATTATACGAAAGCAACCCTATTTTGTGTCTGCCATCTCACTTCACTCATGTGTGTATGTGGCTGCCTTAAGCCTCAAACTCATCCTCATATCAGTCAGTGCCGAAGTACTTCTGACCAAAGTGGTTGGGCGCTACAGGGTGTAGCTCAGCGGTGAGGATCTTCATCTTTGGTACGTAGTCCACCACAGCCTGCACGGCGGCCGGGGTACAGAACAAATTGGAGAGGATTATCCGCTCCTCCTTCACACCATGTTGGGTTAGCACATTCACTGCCTGAAAATAAAATAGTTTATGTATTCGGGTAATTTTGTACTGGACAAATTCAACATAAATGTGATAGTAGAGAATCCTATCTGTAATATACATACATAATAGTTAGGAATCCTTATCAAAGATTTAGGCAACTTATTTGGATTATAGTAAATCTTTTTTAGAATTAAATGACAGGTTTGGGTGGGGGTTTGGTAATAGACCCTTTTTTAAGATACATAGATATCTGCACACCTTAGACATACCCAACTCCACCTGTTTGTGCACCTTTTTTAAATTTGTTTAGTCCATATATACATCCCCACTGAGAAGCGCCTAAACAAGGGCACTAACTAAACCCATTAAAAGTTTTTGTATTTTTAACAATAAATCTCTATTCTCTAGAAGAATATAATACTGTGTTCATACCTGTTTGACGGTGTTGCCAGTAGACATGATGGGGTACATTAGCAGCACCTGGCGGCGCGCGATGTCTTCCGGGAACTTGGCGTACACGACGTGCGCTTCATGAGTGTCTGTATCGCTTTCAACCAGGATTTTCCCGATGCGGATCGATCGGCAGCAGTCGCGGAGGCCCTAGAATGACATTGTGGTTTCATTTTATAAAGATTTGCGATCTCGAAACAAAAGACAACAAAAAAATAAAAGTGTACATTGATTTTGTTATTAGCAATACAAATGCATAGCCACTAAACATGGATAGCAAATCAACACAATCATCAGTTTCAGTCCATATACGTCCCCACTGCTGGGGCACAAGCCTATCTAATAATCATCCATATGAATTTTAAATTTGAAACCATACTAGCAGGCAATGACCTTAAACATCAACACTTTCTATATCTATAAATATAACAAACATATATTATTATAAAAAAGACCTTCCATGATCAAATAGGCCAAATCTTGAAGAAGGGTCGAACATGCATCAAGAGTCTGATGGATGTAAAAGAAGCGAAAGTGGTGTGCCAGGATCGTAGCACATGGCAGGAAGTGATCGCTGCCTACCCCTCTGGGAAAAAGGCGTGATTTTATGTGTGTATATTATTTTACAGTGTCGTTTCTTTCTTTTAACTCAGAGGCCTAATAAAAATCTAGCAAATACTATGTAAATGTACCTCCATCATATAAGAACATGGCATATATTATTAAAATACCTGTTCCATGGCTTCACCGGACCTAACAATCGACACTCCACAGTTGCCAGCGCCATATTTGAGACCTTTATACAAGGCTCCAGTGGGAGTAACCACCTCACAGTCTGTGAAAGGTAACTTGTTCAAGCTCTCTTCAATTACTAGCCGGATCAGGCGGTCAGCATAGAACTTGAAATCACTCCTTGTTGTATTTCTGCAATTCATGGATTTACCGCTTTATTTATTTGGCACTTTTATTTCATATTGAACTATGCATTAAAACAAATTTAAATTTCATGCAGCCCATGCAAATTCTACCATTTTTTTTTAAATATACGATCGATAGTTTTAGGATTTGTAGCAGACTATTATCATAAATTGCCCTATTTTTACGCCCTATATACGAATGTAATGTGAGACGAGCATGTGCTTCTGAAAAACCTGCATAGTCTGTATTTACGACATTTTGATAGTCTCCCCACATTAACAAGTATTTGTCCTTGTTCTTGGCATTTACCTTTCTACTCGAGAAAAGAAACTAGATAATAATAAAGTTGTTAGAATATGTAGTTTGTAACCTCACTCACTTGTCGCGTAGGATCGTCTGCAGTTCTTTGATGTTATCGTTGGACGGCAGAAGTGTCAGGCTGTCTCCGAACTGCTCCTTCACCTCATTAGCGTCCCATGGTCTAATATCGGTATCAATGAATTCCATTTTTCCAAACAAATACAGAGATAAAGTGTAGCTTCCTTGCAAGATAATGCAAAATTCAATAGAGATGTCAACACTCAACAATGTCAGTTGTCACTGTCATTCATATACGTCAGCTGTTTTTCGTTCGGAAACCATTTAGTATTTAATTTATGTTGATAATAGACGCCGGTAGGTGGCATTACGAAGACCAATTTTTTTAATGCCAGCTATAATAAACGAGTGGCGCGATAATTTGAGATCTTGGTACCTACTGAAATAAAAAATATATATGACGTTTTATGGAGTCTTTAAACCCGCAAGTTAAGCTTTTAAGAGTCTTGTACTTAGCATTCTTTCTTCTCTAGTAAGCACTGGAGTTTGACTATTTTAAAGATTTATTTCAAGTTTTGCAATAGTAGGAAGTAGTTGCATCTCATACGCAGATGTTTTGAATATTTATAAAATAAAATACAGGATTGATGGATGTAAGGGAGCGGAAAAATAGCAAAGTAAATAAAAATCTTAAAAAAAAAAACAGGAGTATCCATTATGCATAAAATTAAAATAAAACAAAGAAGTGATATACGTAGTAACGCTTTATTCGCCCAGAAAATACAAATTAATGATTGCAAGAATAATTCCACTTTTTACGTCGTAAATTACAATGCACATCCGATACTATAGTTATATTTGTTCTGGAATTGTAACCACAAAACGTTGTTCACAAAAATATATCATAATATGTATGTATTTCAAACTATGTACATTCAAATATGGAACTGTTAACCGCTAGTTCGCTCTAGTCTGAACAAGATCAACAATAGTTTTATTTTTCTTTTGTAAATGCAGCAAAATATTGATAAAAAAATAAATGCCACGCAAAATATACATGATGCTAAGTTATTTTGTAACAATTTCAAATGTGATGATAAGGTTACTATTAAAATAACAATGTTTTGTATAAAATAATGCACTATTTGTTGCTATTCAAAATAAATTCCAAGTCATGGGTAAATTGTACCCAAATTATGTTTAAATAAATAAAATTACAACTTTACAAACGTTTTGTAAGACAACAATAAAATATTAAATATAAGAGAACCATCATTAGCAGAATGAATTAAATGTGCTACAAACGAACATGAGTAATGGAGGTATAAAAATACTACACATCTACAAAATAAAATGTTCCATGTAAATGATATCAAATAAACAAAACAACTGGGATATCCCAAATAAAAACACTTTAGTTAAGTAGGTACTCATGATTGACATTCTTTGCATTGCTGTAGAATATAAAATAGGTGCCTACCTAAAACGATAGCTACACAACACTGCCCAAACGTACTTCTGGCTATGGTTCTTACATAATTCCATATTTATATCAAATACACAGTACCCCACCTCGTTATTGTTAGCATTCCCACCCTTATGTAATTAGTGTAACAAATTTGGATAGAAAAATTATATCAATTAATAGAAAACTACATTTAAACAACGTCAGCGTTTCGACTCGCATTCATAATCATTAATTTTTATTATAAAGCAATGAACTGCATAATAATAAATTAATAAACACCTAATTTCGAACACCTACCTTAAATTGTGACTTCTATAGTAACAGGTGTCGACGCGTCGCCGTCCTACCGCGATTGGCTATTTCTACTACGGGCGTGTTCTCATACATTGGCGCTTTCCAGGATACATTATTTATTTTTCAGTACTCAAATAGCTGGCGGTTTTAAGGCATTATTCCGCTTTGCTCTACTCATTCGCCCCACTGGGCACAAAAGGAAATCTATTCCCTTTCAGTGGAGTGATTGGTAGAACGAGGTGGAATAATTCGTTAAAAGCAATCAATGTACAAGCATATTTCCTTTTCGCAACCATTTGTATGGGCACACGCGGGAGGGCTAGTTTCACCACTAATTTGTCTATTCGGCAATTAAGGACGAACTGTTTCTTCTTAAAATTATGCTACACGGAACCGAAGTGTCCTGGGCATCTGAGAACTACCAATGTAGCACCTAGTCGTACGCCAAAAAGGTAATAGAATATTTGCTACTTTGTTACAACCACAACTTTGGGGACACGATACACTGGACGATATAATACAGAGTTAAGCATGAATAGAACATCCAGTAAAAAAACTTACTGTTTCCATAATTAGCCCTGTATTTATCCTCTGATGCCCAGACCTCTTCAGCAGGGGTGAAACCGGCCTTACGTATGTTGTGTCGATCCGCACTAATAAACCACTACATTGTTCTGCCGACGGCTTAACAAAACCCCGCTACGCCGAATTGACCTGCACTAAATACTATACTAAATTATCGCCAGGTCAGCGCGCTTCGGTAGGAGACGCGGAGCCCATAATAAATATTAGAGGTAATCGTTCATGTTTCAATGTTCAATGTACTTTGGAAAGACGTCTAGTCTTCGCACTAAGCGGTACTATCAAAACTGTTCTACCTAAAAGTTTAGAATCACAAACTGCAAATCGATGCTTTGACACATTACAATATTAAATAAATAATATTAGAAATGGTCGACTAACTTGGACATGGAGACGCTTAATCTTAATTTGTGTGCGCCCAAAGTCAGCATCTTAGAGACTTCTATAACTAATTAAGTCTATGTACACGCCGGCCGGTCCGCGCCGGCCGGGCCAGCGCTCGCACGCGTCAAGATACAAACGTGGAAGCGTTTAATTTGAACTTTATCTTATGCCGCTTTAGGTAAAATCGGCCTAACCACAATTTGGCGAAAACGGAGCGATTCGCTAGAAGTTAACAAAGTTGCCGCTTGCGCCTTCACTCCGACCCCCTGCGGGTCGACCCACCTCGCGGACCCCAGGCCCCGCTTAGCGTCGTCAACACGATCCTAACCCCAACGGACAATTTAGCCAACATTAGTATTGCTTATTCCACTATAAGGAATCAATTTCTTACACTTTGTGCACTTGTCTTACAAGCGTTTCAAAGTTTTAAATCTATTGCTATGGCCGTGCGGCCACAAGCGAAACACATACCTATCTTTACATTCTGTACAGGTCGATATACTATCCTTTTACAAATAAATTATTCATTAAAAAAATCACTCGTTTTTCTGTAATAAATACAATAACAACAAAGAAGTTTACTTGCTTTTATACGGGTCAAGATACACGCACGCGGCTTTATTTCCCATGCCTTATAATCTTATCGCTACCCCCTATCCCATGTTATGGAAATTAGGCATCGCCTTCGACATTTACATTGTAGGTACCGTCCTTATATACAGAAAGGATTTATCAATCATACATAATATGGTTTAACATATACGTGTCGAAGGCGGCCCTTGACAAAGATACATAATAAATCATTTATGCAATTCACATATGCGCAATACGAACATTACTTCACTTCATACTGTCTAACCTACTAATATCAATTTGGAATGATATTTCGGAAACTGTTTTCATTAGTAGGTTAGAATTGTACCAGTTCACTCTAGCATCCATCATTTTGTCACATCGTAGTTGTAAACGGAAGAATAATTATTTATGTATATCCAGAAATGCGCTGTAATATGTTAATGGGTAAATTGTGACCTTAAGGGCAAACAATTAAGCGAGTTCATACAAAATCTCCCGTTGTGGGTTAATTTTGCAACACAGAGCCCTTAGAGCTGCAACCATCCACTTCAACGTATTTATAAAGTAAATTAAGTAGATAAAAGTGAGAGCTATACGCTTCTCCTTCTAATGATGTACCAGCCATCACAAGTAGTAGTGCTGTTTCCGTTTACAACTACGAGTTGCTGTAAACTCCGTGACCCGTATAAAAGCTCGTTGGCTGGGCGTCATAGCAGCTCATGGAATGTACGAGACGCCACAGCGCGGCTGACTGGAGGTTCCACCGATGGCGAAGGATGCTTTTCTGTATTTTTTTTCAATGGCTAAAGACCTCTATTTAAGTCATCTGCCTATGTAAGACCTGTTCTATACATCGACCCTGACACGGTCAAAAGGTGGCCTAAAAGTGACTTTCATTTGTACTTCTACCCTGTTCCGAACACAAAGCTATGAATATAAAACCAGTATAAAAATATGAATACCCAATAATATACAACCGTCCTCGCTATAAAGTTAAATCTGAATATTATTTCGGTTCAAATCCTCTCAAGAATAAGTGGCTATTCATGTAAAAATTGATCAGCAGTCGATTTTATTTTCATTTTGTAAATAAATACGAGGACTATGACACAATTATATAACCTCCTCCTTTCTTTGAAGTCGGTTAAAAATTAAGTAGCCATAGCAATAAACAAATTAATCAAATCCACTATTTTTTGTGTGATAAGACTAATAAGATGATAATCGTGCGACGATTAATATACTGTTTTTTGTAATTAGGACGATTTATTGGTAATATCGTCATAAACACAAGGGCACTAAAATGTCAAAAGCGTGATTGATGTCTAATGAATATCAAACATAATTTTGTATTCGGAACGACTGCGTTAAAACCAAAATTATTTACTGTTATTATAACGCGGAATGAATTTATAGGAAAAAGTTGACTATAGTTACGCGCTGTTTATGTACCTTCTCAAGGCAGAGTAGGACGTAAGAGATAGGGCCTTAGAAAAACAAACTATTTGGAAAACATCTACGCTAACAAATCAATTCTAAGACAATTGACGTAATCATTACTGAGTTGTTTGGTAAAAAAATCACTTGTTTCCGCCAATCGCTCACGCGCATGACCAAAGTCCTCCCTAGCTCAGTCAGCCTCGCCAGCCAGCCAGCCGTCCCAGTAACACATTACTCTAACTCATATCACAACTGAATCGACTAGTGAGCGACGACGCCGTTCCTTTGTCTCGGGTATCCGTTGTACTCTTGCGTCTTATTCGCTATCGGGACTTCGGGGAGGGGTTCAACCTTGGCCTTCTTCCCCCGCGGCTTGGGCGCGAGGTACGCTTTGTAGAAGAACTGTGCGAATAGTACGAAGTACGAGAAGTACATGGCCATGGAGAGTTTGATGTTGATTTGTGAGATGTGGCAGGAGTGCGACGGGGCGGAGGTGAGGTAGTTGTGCGCCCAGATGTTGATGGCGCAGCCCACGATCATCTGCGTCAGCTGCAGCCCGGTGATGATCATGGCGAGGAAGCGCGGCGGGTACTTGCCCATGCTCACGAGCGCGTAGTACGAGTACATCACACTGGAATGAGAAGATAATGTTCGAATAAAAACTTGTAACAAAATACGAGTAACAAACGGTCTCGTGTATCTTTTTCTTTTTCCTAACTAATAATAATAAATGATAAATAAATAAATCTTTATTTCCGTAATCAAGTTACAAGTACTACTGACTACGATGATGGAGTATCATCACGGGACTTGCGGGGGAGCAGATGACACTCTCCTCAGAATTCGTGTAATTCAATTTGAAAAAGTCGACCACTGATTAAAATATACTATTTAATATCTATATATTGGACAATTAACGGAGCGTACTACAATCATAAATCATAATGTACCTAAAATATGTGGATTTTGTCATGTGTGGATAACATATTACGTAACATGACTACTATTTAACACAAAGACAAATCGCTAAATAAATAGTCCTGAAAAAAAAAAAACAACAAACACGTATTCTATTCTACGATCTACCTACATACATGAATTTTTTATACTAATTTAATCGAAAATTCATTAAACAACCAAATACATAATACGATCGAACTAGGACAAATCTGGTCAGACATACATTGACAATTGGTTATTTCTTTCATAACCCAAGACCAAAATGGGGCACGGTACTATGATGAGAACAATAGTAAAGTGCTCCTTATCGTTGGTGGAATGAGCGCAAGCGCAGCCGTGGACAGCGGCAATGATTAATTGTGGATCTGACTCACTAGTTATTTCTATTTTAGACTCGTTGCAGCGGCAACTTGTAGGTACGGCCGGACAAGTAAATGGTCCACTGGTTTTGATAAAACTGCATGTGCAATATGTAACACATGCACAATCAGGACACGTTAGTTATTAGTTTACATTTTCATTTTCACATCATTAACACAATAATGTTTGTACGTGTCCAAACATTCAGCAAAATATAAATCTATCTTTAAAAACGACGAAGTTGCAACAATCAAAGCTCTAAATTGCACACATACTTGTATTTTTGTTTATTAAATTCGTATTCTGACAAAAATGACATTTGTATTTTTATTTGTAAAATTAAATTATTATTTCATCACTGAACTAGTCGTTCAACATCCTGTATTCGAAAAAACGATAAAATCAAGTTTTTTAAAAGTTGTATTAACAACAAGAGGTGCTTTCATGCATATTCTTGCTTAGAATTATGTCAGCACACATTTTTTCTAATCCGACCCTGGCTGAAACAGTTCGTTCACCCGCAGCCCGACCTCTCAAACAAAAGGCAATTCTGAACGGATGCTAACGAGCGCTCAGGTCGCACAGAAAGCGATAAAGTCTCCTTTGTCTTTGTTTGTTACAGATGGGATCAATAATTTGTTATACGATGTAAATAATAAATATATATTTAACTACATTTACATTTTATGATTGTTTTGAAAAACAGAAAAAAATTAACTGCTCCACCGCGGTAGAGTATCTTGTATCAGGAATGTTCAATCGAAAATCTAATCTTAATCTCTATCATGCCCCGGGACTTATACTTAGTGCAAAAATGTGTTTGAATGAAAACAAGTACTGAGTTGAGTTCAAAATATCTTGATTACTAAAAACAACTGACTTTAAAATATCAGCAAAACTAACAACCATCTTTTTCCGCAAAATACCTATGAATTTACATAAACCGACAACAAGTCCTGTCATTGTATTTGTACGCTTGACATTATAATGATATTCATTGAATACAATATAATTTTTTGTCTAATCCTGACCTTATTTATTATTTTTAAAGTTCCGCAACTTCTATGAAAAAGGGGTCCCAAACAAAATTCTACTTTGTGGTCCATCTGTCTGTCTATCTCGACCCGTTGGAGCTACTTGGATTTGGAGGGATTTAGCCGAAAGTAATATCTAATAACTAGGCCTCTTGCAATCCAAGTTATATTTTATTTCTATACATTCACAAATTTCGCTAAATTTGGCAAGAGGCAAATTCGCGATAATTGGTAAGATAGGAAATAATCGAAAACATAATACTGTGTTGGACCGTCTAAAACATTTCTTATTATTTTGATGAAATGCCCACTAAAGAGCTCCTATAAACGATCATGGTTTACCTCCCCACAGGATCATATTTGTATAACTAACTCCCCCTCAAGTAAGGTGATCATGACAAGGCTATTCCATCCATCTGTCCAGCCATCATCGTTGTCAGTGACGTAAGAAAGTTTTGCTTTTGGTGCAGCAAATTCTGTTCCATCACTCCAAAATCCATATAAACTACTAAAAAGGTTATATTCACCTGTGCACACAGTAGTTCATGACGACGAACCAGCGCGCGGACGACGTGTACTCAGTGAACGAGTACCAAGTGTACAGGAGCACGGTGATGTGGTGGTACCAGTGCAGGAAGATGAGGGGCTTCTTGCGCAGCACGATGAACACCGTGTCGCCCAGCTCCGGGAGCTTGGACAGCACGAACATGTACGTCCAGAAGCCGGACACGCGGTCCACTTCGATGAAGCTGGAAGTTGAAACGGGGGAACGGTTAGAGACGATGCAGACAGCGTTTTCTTTTCAATTTTGAAGGTGGTAAATTTAGGTAAGCCATCAACAGTGGCGTTACAATCGCGAATCGAAAATAGGGTAGGTACAAAAGCGATAAAACGTTATGAGTTATCCAAAAAGGAAAAGGATTTTAAGAGTTCTTTCTAAAGTACAGTAGAACACGGTCACGGTTGTACGTTTTAAAATCGAAAAATCTTTTAATAGTAAAGTTTATAGAAAAATAAACATAGGTCTATACCTAGAGGTTCAACCTCTACTAAGTTTTCCTTGGTTTAGCTTGATACGTAAAAACAACAATCTCAACATGAGAACAGAGAAAGCTCACCACAGGTCGAGATAATCATACTACTAGGTAAACATGCCAGAGGGCCTACCATGAGTTGGCTATAAAAAACTTACGTACGTTAAAAACCTATCGAGTTGTTTTTTTCATACGGCCGATTTTAGTTCTTCGCGTAACCACCAGCGGCGCTGTACAAGTTTTTCATAGACATATTTACGTAGGCGATATCGAGTGCGTAAGTTTTAAACTCATGGTAGCACCACAGGACGCGGTTAGAGGAAGGGTCGATTTTAGTCTGTGTCGTGTGAGTACACAAAAACATTTTGCGGTTACCAAAATAGGCAAGGAATTTTGGCTAGGTTAAATTTCAGTAAACAAAAGCGCGCTTATGTTTATTTTAATCTAAGTACTACACTACATAAGAATTGATTCTTACTAAAAAAACAAAGTTGAATCAATAGAAATGGAAATGAAATGGAATCAATGACTCAAGTCCAAGAAACCGATCATCTACTTTTCCTCCATTATCCGAATCCGGTTGGCATAATGGATGTTGCCAAATTTCAAATACAGACCGCAAGCACCGATTTCGCAATAGTTACTCTGGCTTTCCAATGTGACAGACAAGTTGGACAAATATGTATTTGCGAATTTCTACCAAGGACTCTGGACATTAGTCGAACACACACAAGGTTGCGATAATTTTTATAACTTATTACCCGACTGTCAAGAAAGGCGGGTTTGGTGATACTACCAGAAGTAGTGTCTACTAATCCATTTTTTTAACTTACCAGGCACGTCACATGTATCTATGAAGCAAAACTATCTAAAAACAACCTATTTGAACCAGTCTATGCCACGACTCATAATTGATTCTAAATATCAGAACCTCATAAATAACAAAACCATATCCCACTGTACGAGTACAGTTATGCCTTGAAATAAGCAAATCTCAGACAACAAAAGAAGCACGCCCACAAGTTTTTTGTTGCTTCGATAATCTCAGCATTTATACTCCTATCTTTTATGTCGGTGGCACGTGGGTGTTTCAGTAAAGAAAACTGAATGCTCTATATTTGGAAAATAAAAAGCTCAACGATATACGCTCGTGTGCAGACTTGCACGTGCTTGCATGATATATGCAGAATGCTCGAGAATCTTATAAACATGATTGTAACTGCAATATTTCCTCGTTCAACATTCCCTACGACTTCGTTAAGACACTACAAGTAGAGCAAGGAAAGTACTTAGTCCACTTCTCATACAACAGTTATTATTCTCATGCAGGCTATAAATAGATCGATAATCTTCGCTCTGGCTAGCGGTGCATAGCGTGACGGTAATGTAATAATAGGACAGATTGCTCAACTGCAATGGCAACACACGAGACGTTGTAATGATCTAGGTAAACGGACAATCTTGGTATAATCCGGGCAATTTGAGCCAATTATCGTCGTTTGTGATGCGGACTAGGAGGCTCATTGAGGCAACGAGCATATAGTACTATTAGTATAAATCATCATTGATAACTCTTAGCTTGAAGTAAATCACCGTTTTCGAGGTATAAGAGTAAAATGTAATAGGGTGCCCTTCCGTAGTTACCGGGGATTTGTAGGGCGGTTAGTAGGTAGTATTTATTACTTTGACTTCTTGCGAGCATTCGGCACAGCGGCTAAAACTCTTTAATGGCCGCGAGATCAAAGGGGTTAGGCTCAAGGTAGTTGACGCGAGAGACCTGCCTAGACTTATTAAAGAGTGAAAGTATAGGGGTAAGGGTAGGGGGGTAACACAAAAGATCCATATGGGTCGAGTTGAGACGGTCCCGCTACAAGATAAGATATTACTTTGATAGGAAATAAACCCAAATGGACTTGACAATGCTTTCAAGATACTTCTTCACATATGTTCTAAAGGAATTCTCCATTCCAATTCAGTTTGTGTGTCAACTCGCCTGTTCAAACGTATTGTAAAGTAGGGCGTAAAGTTACAAATACTTTCAAAGTGTCCGAGTTTAACTTTAGCCATTTTCCTGTCACACGTCTTGTAATTATAGTGAAGCAATCGCTTATGCAATTTTAGCAATTAATATTTCAACTAAGTGGCTTTTCCATACGTAGCAAGCACCGTATCTATTGTTACTTATCTCAAAATCAATCGTACATGAATGGAAATACATAGTAGATATGAAATCGATTTATCAGATGACATACTATGTAGATATCTGGTAATCTTTTAGAGATAATAGAAAAATATTGAGTAGAATAATAAAGTTAGTAATATGCTCTTAGGGGTACTCAATACTTGCATCGGTTTCTGGTGTCTACTAAGTAAAGGTGAAAACTGAATAGTCCAGGGTTCACGAAGAATATCCGGCATCGATAAAATGTAAACAGTTTTTCGTATTCATCAAATTTAAACGAGAAGTAAGAAATTTTAGATATTCATTTACACAACTGTATCAAGTCATTGTATTCATGGTATTAATTATTTCCAGCATTGTATGCAAACTAAAATCAATTAGTAAGAAGTCGCGTTAATCAACATATCGTGAACTGTAGATATTGACGTATTTATTATACAACACCTTTGTCCACATTCATGAAGGCGTGCCATCATAAATAACTAAATGAGTCTTTATTAGTACATTTATTAGCAGGCAATTAGTTTTATTTGCACGATTTGTAACTTACAAGTTGTAAGTAATATTCACGATATTGCAATATAAAGTATCAGTCACATAAAAAATATTATACTAAGATTTTTTTCACGTTTAGTTTTTTGCTAACAAATATTTTATGTTTATAAGCCCATTTAGTAGAATAGATTATCTTCTTCTCTTGTGTAGATTCATAAGTAATTTCGCATATGTGAATAACTTAGGATCAATTTTTTTTTTCTCAAATACCTTAACGAATATTTTTTCATCGCAGCATAACTTATTTAGTAATGTTCAGCCTTGCAAATTTAGAAAATATGTTTTTGAATAAAAATTAAAATCAACGAAACTTTACGATAAAAACAATAGGTACCTACGCATAAAATTATCTTAACATTTAAGAGAACGTGCGTGTCAACACCTATCTACATCATATGATACATGTAAACAAATGTATTAAATTATAATAAACAAAGTAATCGCGATATTTATTATTGTGTACATAACAGAGTAGGTTTGGTTCAGAGGTGATTGATGTAAATAAATAGCACGTGCCTCTCACTGCATGCAGGATCGTAAGAGAGTGATATTTATAATAATCTATATATTGACAAGTGACCTATAACACATAATAAAATACATAACAAAATATTCCTCAGATGACACAACTATGCAAATTAAATAAGCATCGTATGTTACTCGTTAGGTAAAGGTTTATTTTCGTACAAATAATATTATGATCACGTACTTAATTATATAATGAAATTATCTTATTAGCTATCGATTTCAGTATGCAATATTACACAACCTGTAGATAGGAGAATAATTGACGTTGTTATATAGAGGAACTTCTTAGCACGTTAGCGCCATTTTGGCCGTTTTATCATATAAAAAGAATTTTCTAATATAGCATCCTTACTAATATTATAAATCCGAAAGTAAATCTGTCTGTCTGTCTGTTACACTTTCAGGCATAGAGTATTGGACCGATTTAAATGACATTTGGTACAGATATATTCCAGAGCCTAGAAAAGGTTATAGGCTACTTTTTAACCGACTGCGCTATAAGGAAGTAATGTGTAAACATTAAACGGGTAACCGTTAAACGTCTTTACGCGGACGGAAAGCTAGTAATTTATATATTTAGATACAAGTTGAAGTAAGTAATAAAAAAAACTATGATCGAAGTCTACGATATTTTTTTGATACCATAAAATTCTGATATCTCTAATGTTAACATAAGCGGCCTTAAGACTGAAAATCAAAAGAAAGTAATTGGAATAAATCCGACAAAATGGTATTCATGAAATAAAAAAATTCTGGAAGTGATCCGTGGCACGCAATTTGAGCAGAGTAACGATTTAGGTACGATTATTCGAACGACAAATGATTTGCCTCCTTCCGAGAAGGTAGATTATTGCGAACTTTTCTTTTGTAATTCGCAATCAATTATTTCTAAGAACTGTAAGCTGATTATTCGGCGATATTAAAACGCGTTATCGATTGTCAATTGACAATTCGCGTAACAAGTGGGCTTACTCGTGCTGGTAACCTATTTTCATTTCAAAGCATTCATTCATAGCTTCTTAATTTAGTGTGGGATATATATTTTTTTATTCATTAGACATATATCTGAGAAATGCGTGTCTTCACCAACCCAAATACTTTTCAAACTTGAATACCGAGTAAGACTAAATACAGTAACTTTTTGATTATGCATTTTCTAAATTTAGGCCCATATTTATGCATTTTACCACTAGTCATGCACTCTACACCAGACCATGATCTCTGGTATTCTTTTGCAAATATCGCATAAATAATAATGTGCGTATACGAACAAATTTTGATATTAACTGTGTTATTATTTGTTTTCTATCAGCCTGATAAACTACAGAGTCATAATATAATCATAGGTTTGCCAGACAGAGCTATCATTACCAAAAAGCAGTTGAGACAACTATGTTAATTGTAAGTGGATTCATTTAGAAATTTAAAACTGTAGAGGTAAGCGAGTATGTAAATATTTTGATCAGGGTCGAACTGGGTCGAAAGGGCTTCTCGCAAGCCCTTGGCCCAAGACTGGTGTTGAATTTGCGTTATTTTTTTACCCGGAAGACAAGCCCTTATAGGGCCTTCACAGGGTGTGACGCTCCGATGATGATCGCTACTATGACTATGGAAGTATTACTCGAAGGGCTCATTAGAGCAATTAAAAATACTACGCTACTAAAAGAAGCTGAAAGGAATAGTTCGGGAGTGCCTCGTTAGGACCGCTTTAAAATAGTCGCTTAGATGATACCTCTGGCAACCCTGCATATAATTTTAGGGGCGATAAAACACTGTCTTATCATTACTGCTGACATTTTGTCGCGTTAATCGGTTATCTAACAGCCGTTAAACCGGGCTTTTAGAACAAATCGGGCTGTTAACTGCATTTTTCTCGATTACATCAGATTACAGGCCGGGCTGACCTACATAGTAAATCACGGTGCATAGTGAAAGAGTGATCGACAGTAAGTAGTGGGCACTTTTCTAGGTTGTGAAAGATCTACAAACCATAACATAGAAAACAAATTCCCAACATGATTACAAGTAGTAATATTTTTTATGGTGGACACCATTGTTATGAAATTGATATTGTAAAAATGAATTACAATTATTTTTATTACATACATAATAAAACGATACGACACTAATAAAGCGTATTATTATTATAACGTAAGAAAAGCCTTTCATATAAAATACTTAACTACCTACCTACAATCGTTATACTGATCGACCTACCATTCTACCAATGACAGTGACAGCGCTTCGCGTACATCAAACCCAGCTGATTGAAACGTCAACCGTCAACAGAAACACGCAACATGCCGATTCCTCTTTTCGCCGTCTCACTGCCCTTTGGCACGCTCGCATGCCCTTATGCGTCGGGCGACGCGAGAAGTAGAAAGTGCTCGGTTACGCAAGAAGAGGCGAAATTATGCGCGCGAGCGTCATCTGACATCACAAGGAGGGGTAGGGCTGCCTCGTTTGTGTCTGCCTGGATTGTTTTAGGTAATGGTTAAGCCTGGCTTTTCAGGCATAGTAACATACTTGACTATTTCAAGTTCAACAGGTTCGATGGTACATTTAGTAGTCACCCTATCAACAAGACAGACACTTTTTGTTGTATGTAGTCATGGATTTTATTTATAATTATGTATAATATAAATAAAATTATATAATGATAACTTCTTCTTCTTATCGTATGGTTGATGAACAACCTGGTGTCAGAGTTTTTAAGCCGCCCGTAGGCCTCTGACATGGCTTATAATAACTTAAATGAACAGATGGACTGA
Organism: Maruca vitrata; assembly: GCA_039566165.1. Taxonomy (NCBI): domain Eukaryota; kingdom Metazoa; phylum Arthropoda; class Insecta; order Lepidoptera; family Crambidae; genus Maruca; species Maruca vitrata. The sequence goes on from CM076917.1 coordinate 2,695,739, forward strand.
CTACAAACAGTGCACTCACAATATGACATGCATTATATCAATATGTCATGTCAGACCGATATCCGCTATGGCAGCGAATCTCAATATAGATCAAGCGAGTGCGCAGCCCATATTACAATCGTCTGGTACCACGCTCTCATCCATCGTGGTGATGAGATCAACCTCATGACCAACACCAGCACACTAACTTGCGGACTTCTAGTCCAATTATTTAATGACAATAACACTCACACAAATTTGACCTAACCCGGGACTTCAAAACACTAGGTCTTTACCACTTGTCACCATTAGACCAACTAGGCAAATAGACTACTCCTAGGAATGCTACCAGCCCTAGCACAATACGCACGCCGCGTTTGATTAACCCAGTGAAACAGATTCCACGTTCGCCGTCCGCTATGAGGAATAATATTATACCAACTTGCACCGCGTATGGAAATCAGGAGTGTTTGCGTTGCTGGTTCAATGTAATCGGTTTGGTAATCCCAACTTATGCAATACTTCAACATGCTAGACAAATACGAGTAGTTGAACATAAATAATTAATTAAGGTCAGCATAGTTTTATTAAAATTAAAAGTCAATATAAGATAAGCAAGACATAAATGACACTTTAATTATCAGGAGATCAAGCTATAATTTGGTATCAAATTAGTTGTTGATAAATGACAATAGACAAAGGTTTGTCTTCTAAAATAATACACAATAATATTCTCCAAAAGAATACACACCTGTGCTGTTTAAAAAACATTATAAGATAACTAGTGTTTAAAAGATTATACTGCATTAAAGATAAAATGGCGCGACATGATATGACAAGGTTACTTTGGCAATTATTATCAATGCTCCTAATAATACTGAAACTACGATAAATCTTGGACAAAATATTACACACCCAGCAATGTCATGTGTTTCAATATTTTAGGTACCCATTCGCACATATTAAACATCACTTTGTTCAAGTCAAGTTAAGATAAGTAAGTTATAATTAGAGAAATGAAAATATCCAAAGAGTTGCAACACATTCATCTTTTCGTCTCTTGAAGCAAATCAAAGCTATATCGATATACATAATATGGCTCATCAATATTATTGATGTCATACATCTCTTCTGTGAGAATATTCTGGCAAAAGCTATTAAAAACTCATAAACCAACTCGCGACTAATTTACGTGCACATTCGAACCCATTAAATAGCGTGTAATATTTTTCGTTGGATAACTACGTAAATGACGCTAATGAAACATGAGGTAATTAATTAGTTCATGACAATTAAGAAGTTAGTAAATAGTAGAAAAGGTTGTGTTTAGAAGTCAATCAGCTATCTACACCGTGAAATTTTAGTGGTTGTTTTCCCGCAGTAAAATGATTCTATCTTAGTAGTACAAAAGATGTGTGCAGTTCTTTTTTGGTAAAATCAATAAATGCCGGTTTTACGAAAGGTTTAGCCGTAACTCGAAAACACATTCGAACCGCTTTATGACTTAGGGTGTAGAGCTTCTTTAGCTTTGAGCATCGATTTCATGCGGCAAGCAGTACCTGAATACGACACATCATCAAAAACAACGATAGCTTCTCTCGTTTTCAAGTTGGAAAATTATTATTCTGAAAAATCGAAAAAAAAAATTTTTTTTTTCGAGGAACAATTTGCATGATTCGATAGTATTACTAAAGGCAAGTCGTTCTGCCACGGGAAAACAACCACTAAAATGTCACGGTGTATAACTAACATCAACATGGCAAACAGGAAATATACAAAAAAATCGGAACAAATGAACTAAAGATTATTATATCGCTGATCCTGCATTCAAACTGTTTGACGGTTTTTACAATATCGTTAATGTATATGTGTTACGGTAAAAGTGGATAGAGTAGTTATTATGTATAATTACCGGTAGCTATGCATAATTACTAGTGTTCGTGGTAAAGGTGGTGAAAACTATCGAATTAATCACATTTACCGGTAATTATATAAAATTACCATACCCTTTGTGTAAATGTGGCAAATAATAAAATAAAACAAACTTGACTGGCTCGGTGAAACAATGGTTTTGATAGTGACCCAAGCTGACGATTCCAAGAGTCGTGGGTTCGATTCCCACTCGGGACAAATATTTGTGTGGTGATTACCGGTGTTTTTTCCGTGTCTAGGTGTGATTATGTGGTTAAGTATGTATTTATAAATAACTTTTTTGAAAACATTTAAACCGCGTAAGATAGATGATTAAAATTTGGCATGCAGGTACCCTAATAGACTTAAAGCTTACTTGCGACGCTATATTGCAAAATTCCTAAGGGATCAGGACTTACTGGGAAAATTTTGAATGTAAAATCCTGTGGTCCACGCTAACGAAGTCACGGGCACAGCTAGTTATAAAATACACCAGTCAAGTATCTAGAAACCAAACTTCATGTTTGGTTTTAAAAAAAATATTGTCTTATAAAAATAAAGTTAAATAAAATTAGCAAATTGGCAGGGAATTTTCAGTGGAACTCTTAAAAATCTTTCACGTCAATATATTTTTGAGATTTGAGATTTGTGACATTTGGAAATGCAGAGTACTTGTGATATTTGTCAGCAATGTCAACATTTACCACAGTCGAGCGGGAGTTTTGTATAATTACCGGTAAATTTGAATAATTCACTACGTTTACTATGTGCTTCGGGAGTTATCTATATTTACCGGTGATGATAGATAATTACCGATTGCTCACATTGACCGTAACATATCCATGGCTTTAAGGGTCTTCCCATTAACCAGCTATGTATACTCAAAGCTTCTACTAAACTAACCGCTGACCAAACTACATGTTAAGTTCAGTTATGCATATGTCCACTGTCATTTGAAATAATGGTTTGTTTATTCCCACCGCAACGAACCTGCTTTGCTGTTGTTGACTTACGCTGACATAATGAGATTTTAATACAAAATGTAGTATAAATATTTATTCTCATAATCAAGGAAACGGGCGGTCAATCGAAAACGATGAAACGGCTGATTTGATCAAGTTTACGATTTGGTAACTACTTTTCCACGCAATTAGGATAGAGGTTAATGGAATAATAAATCGATTTACTTTTGATTGAAGAACCAGATTGGTAACCTGAATATTGTAGAAGTTAGCACAGTAGATACAAATATTATAAAAGCAGTTCGTATGGTTGACTAACACGAAGGTTGACAAACGGGAACGAAATCCTAAAATTGTCCAATTTTGTTACTATAACCACGATATCCGAATCATATTATAGATTGACGTGGTACCCAAGTGTGACGTAACAAACAACCTATCATTATCAGCGCCTGCACTGCACTCTATAAGTACGTACATGCATAACGCAAACAGTCACAAATGACACTTGAAAGACCATTTAGCTTATTATATGAATTATTCCATATTTCGCTTACGTCGCCAACTAATAACACTTGGCATCTTTAAATGAGATTACGTAATAGCGACTTAAAATCAACCTAAGTCGCAAGTACAAGGCTAGCTGCAAATCTAAAAAAAAAGTATGTTTTGTTAGAAAACATGAGAGGGTCAAAAGGTCTTCAGTATATTTACAGTATTTTTCTATCTGGATACAAAACAATTAGAAATAACAGTGACATTTGACATTTACACCTAGACTAGCAAATATTTGTAAATACATAATGCTTACGCAAAATATATTATTCGTTGTTTCTAAAAGCTTGAACTTTGATACCTTAAAACGTTTATACAAAAATGTATTTTATGTTTACACATGTCGGCACTACATAATTATTAGCTAGCATAAAATTAGTCAATTAGTCATCCAAAAAAATGGCTGTGGTAAAGGAATTGGAAAAAGATAAATTGATAGTTACATAATATCAAAACATTTCATCTCATATCCCAGTATCCTCATTTGCCGACATTGGCCGTGACCGTCTGATAAAACCAATCGATGCTTGGCCCGGATAAATGGGATCATCGACATGCCCGTTTGGGAATCCGGACCGGGGATAAATGCAGCTAATCGGCAGTCTCAGCGTTCACGAGAAAATTGGCTAGTTGGACTGGATAAATTTCGTCTATATGTAGATATTTTATGCTTCTCATTTCAAGTTTCCCATCTCGCACTCACCGAAGCACAGTCTGGTCAGTAAATATCATTAATTTACTCAAACATCAAGATTCTATTTTGGTCTTAAAACATGTACACATAATTATAACTTATTTCAGTTTCATTTTCGAAACGTATGCCAATGAAGCTTCATAGAAATTATTCTATAATATGTTTAAGATAAAAGACAAAATGTTAAAGAATTTTCATTTACGTCACTAAAAGTTAATGTCCGGTAGAGTCGCAGAAAGATCGATTGCTGACGTCAGACAAAATTATATTGTAGGTACGTTTATACAGTTTTTTTTTGCTGTTTTTTCGGGCTCTTGTGCGGCCTCTACAGCGAAGTCAATAAAAAAGGCATGGGTCAAGATCCTCTCGCTAAAACAAAACTTTCTGTAGAGGTTTGATATTTGTGCTGGCACTGAATGAATAATGTCTTAATCGCTACTTCTACAGCATAATGAAAAACTTGGAAGTTTTCACAATGGAAACTTTTCAATAAATATCAACAAACATTGTATTACCAGGTAAAAACTTATTTATTACTAGCAGCCTCCCACGACTTCGTCCGCGTGGAAAGGTGGAAATTAAAATGGCTAAATATTCCTTAAAAAATTGGCTATTTTATTAGTGGAAGTGTGTGTGGTGTAAGTGGCCTATTCGGAGATTAGAGGGAACAGACAGACAAAAGAAATAAAATAAAGATAAAGAATCATAATCATTTAGTAAAGAATAGTTGTTTTAATATTACAAACAGATAGTATTGTCTATTTTTATTTGCGCGAGCACAAATATTACAAAAAGATACTTCAGTTTTATTTAGTTGTATAGACGAGTCCTCCAAGAATTGACGTTAGTACCCACACGAATGTAAACATGCATCGACAGAAGGATTTGCGCACAGTCTTATGTCAACGGTCGCCTTTAATATGCCAAGTAAATTACTGTGCAAACATAGCATCTTGTGGGATCTTAAATAAATATTGGTTTCTTCATGTTTTCATGCTGTTTGTTAATGTCCTTAAGTCAGGTCGTTGCAACGCAATTTATTATACTGTTAATATGATTCTGAGAGAGCTAAACTTTGGAACTGCAAATACTTTTTTGTAGCTCGCAATTTATTTAGGTGTGAGATCTCAAATCGTAGCCATAAGATTATGTCATCAAACTATAAGAATTACAGGAAAACGATCGATTACCAGTTTGTTAAAATTTAACCGATTTGGTAAAGTAAAAGACAATTTTGTAATAATCGTATATCCAATCAAAAACATAAATGTAAAATGAGAGCCAAGTTCAATATTATGATAATTGCCTTGGTTGTTGACTTCAACGACAAAAGAAGTGAGATCTAAATGGATGCCAAGTTCAATGGTCAACCCAGAAAGGTCAAGACAGACCTTCATAGGCTACCACCATACATTATCTTATGTTATAAGAAGATATGATAGGTATGTTATAGTGTTACTTATAAATAAATTTCTGGGTTGACCATTGAACTTGGCACCCATTTAGATCTCACTTCTTTTGTCGTTGAAGTCAACAACCAAGGCAATTATCATAATATTGAACTTGGCTCTCATTGCACATTTATGTTTTTGATTGGATATCATTACTTTTTGTAGAAAAGTATATATCATCGTAACGCCGTGGGTCCTTTGAAAAGGACAAATTCAAAACTATAACTAGACTTTATGTAGGTAACTACCCTAAGTAATAAATATAAAAACCAACTATAAGTACCTACTCTTAATGAAAATTGACATGTAGATACCTTAATAAATTAAAAGCTTAGTGCTCTGCCTTCCCCGGTATATAGGCGTGATTAGGCACTAATTAGGTATTTATGATAACCGTTCATAATAGAACCTAACCTAATTATTAAAAAATTACAGTTTTTTATTTATTCCTTTGTATTCATGTAATTACCTATCTGCATACCAAATTTTAACTCTCTTATGATAAAAATGAGGATTGAGATTTGGCATTAATATCTAAATAACTGTTTGAGATAAGCTTATGAAATTTAGAACACATATTTATCTCGCAAGTCACAATATATGAGCCAAATTTGATATGTTTATGTGAAATAGTTTTTGATTTATGAGGGGTTCAAAAGTGGTTCCAAATGGTTCGTGTAATATTACACACGGTGCGGCTCGCCAGTTCTGTTTCTTGAACTTGGCTTGACACGCTACCGCGTGTCTAGATATATCTACTACGAATGGAATAAAAACTTAATGTAGAAAAGAGGTGAAGAGTCCGTTAATTATTCATGACAGGTACAGAAATCTCAAAAATGTTAGACATATTCATTACTAATTCTAAACATCCCATCCATCAACAAATTGCTGCCTTGTCAGGCATTCTCTGTCGCATAAATTAAGTGTATGTTTCAAAACCCATGACAGACAACATAGTCAGCCACCTTCATGAATTGATGTAATTGTCTTTCATGGCATAAGTTGGAAGTTTTATTGCAGCCTATGACCACTAATTATAGAGAGGAAAGGGTACCGTAATGACAAGCGAGGTTTCCTCACAGATTTTTAATAATCAGCAGTACCGTCAATTGTGCAGCCAGTGGGCTAATTGTAAACTCAAAGAGTAACAATAAATACCACTACACTCAATTGATTGTGTGTAATCTGTTGAAAAAAGTCAGAAGTGAAGAGGTATGAAATGACCTATATAATTTCAGCTGCAATTTTATCAAACATTTATCTATCTTCACATTTTCCCTACTTGAGACAAAGTGTTGTGTATGAATGAATGATTTACATAAAGCGTTAGCTTTATGAATAAATCATTATCGTCAGTTTACACGCACACGTGTCATTATGGAGTGAGTTTGCTACACAATAAATAAATAATTTACATCTCCACAGGAATGTGTTGAACTGCTTACTGATTTACCACGTTGATCTGTTGACCTTTTCCATCATCGAAATAAAACGGTAACAGCGCAGTCAGCTAAGATATTGATCGTAGTATTTCGACTATCGAAAGTTCACAACGAATTATAAATTTAGCTTTTGTGGCCATTCCATTTGGGCGTAGAATATAGAACGACTCACAAATGTCGAAAGTTTGACCTTAAGAAAGATTAGACACTGAAAGTATGAGTTTTTAAAGACTATACTGGCTAAAATATAGGTATTTACTTTTATGGGCCAGTAGGCATTTTTTTTGGATTTTTTGATTTATGACAGTTATTTTTTTTTTTATTTGTTCACAGACAGATTACAATCGAAAAACATCTTAATGATACAGGGATTCTTTTTTAAATAAGGCTAGACAGTAATACAAAGTAGTGAACACAGCATGATAATATAACGAGTTTTCTATGTCACATATGATGGGCGAGCACAGAGTACGCTAATATTTGATTCCATAAAAAACAAAGTCCTTAAAGAAAATAAAAATATTTATCGCAAGAATTTCTTTCAAATCTGACACAGAAAGCGTTCATAGTTCACCTAGAGTGGGTGTTTTGTAAGCGCTTATGAATGGGCACGATCAATGGGGGATATCCAACAAGAATACTACGGAAAGGCGCTTTGGAGCCGAGCCAAATAACTTCAGTCGCGAACGGCGATGACGCGGGCCGCGCCAAGTGCAAATAATTGAAACATATTGATCAGAGTTTAAACTCCGGCCGTGATTCGAGCGACGGGCGGACGTTACGAGTGTCACTTCTGAGAAGTATGATTACGTTGAAAAGACAAGAAACGTCATACCAAATATAATGATCTTACGTAAGGACCTGATCAATGTACTAGAGGTTTGTGATCCAATTGCAAAGCACGCTCAAATCTTGTCGCTTTGAAGTTCGCAATAGCAAGTGGTCTCCAAAAGTAAGCAATCTATATGTTTTTTGTGTTATATTTGATTCAGTATGAGGGTACGAGATTCATACACAACGTGCTAAAATATGTAACTCGCACTCTCCCTTTGTATGATAAAAATAAAGATAGAAAAGAAATGAAAGGGACAACCTACCTATGGCTTTCGGTAGTTTCGGCCAATGGCAATTTCAGTTACTTTATAATGCCAGTACTCATACTAGTATTAGTATTATATTTACTACTGATATGGACATTTTTGCAAACATTTTATGAGACCGTCCGCGTCAGTTCATAAATCCATATGATAAGCTCGCACGAACGAGTAAATGAATAAAATTCGCGTGTTTATTATTATTTGATGGGTTTTGTATGTAATAATCATTGACCTCAATACCGTCCACAATCATATCGCTACATTATACGGAACAGTCGAGGAAAGTAATAGAAAAACTACCTATTAAATTTACAAGTTCTCACTTCCAAAACGATGATTAATTTGCTTCCAAGTGTGGTTTGATAACACTGGTCAACAAAATGAAAAAAAAAAATTGGTGCAGAGATAGTGAGAGGGGTTTTTGACAAAGTGTCGACTGGTAACACTAAATTAATGTTTCTTTTTTTTTTCCTACGTGTAGTTTTCGATCTACCCTCAGTTTTAAATATTGCCTGTAATGAGTACTTTAATGCGCTTGTTTTGTTAATTCATCGGTATATTTCTGAAGATAAGTTTATTTTAAGATCATGTCTTCATCGCGAAGAAGTTTTGGAAATGAGCTCAATGTGTTTTGTTACATCTGTGGTGAATACACAGTTAAAAAATATAGAAAACCTATTACAGATTTTGTAAAAATTTCAAGTTGAAAATTGTGGATGATTACAAGCCCTGAATACCTCAAATTGCTTGTAAAATGTGCTGTGAACACTTGAGACAGTAGGCAGTCGAGTGGATACACTAAATACCCATGTTTTTATTGCCTGTGGGATAGTCGTGCCAAGCATCAACACTGGGAAAAAAGAGATTGGCCAGTACGTGACACGATGGAGGTAGGGAATCAGAATGTCATCATTTCATTTTGGTTTTAAGAGATAAAATTATATTGACCCCCTTGCACATAAAATTAGGCCTAATGAAACAATTTGTTAAGGCGCTAGATAAAAATGGACAATGTTTTTCTTATATATCAAGAAAAATGACTGGTCTAAGCATAGAAAAGTTAAGAATTTTCGATGGTCCGCAGATAAGAACATTAATAAAAGATACTGATTTTATAAGTTCAATGAATGATTTGGAAGGAGCTGCGTGGACTTCGTTTGTTGAAGTTACTAAAAACTTTCTTGGAAATTACAAGGCAAATAACTACATACAAATCGTAAATAACATGCTAGAGAACTTTAAGAACTTAAAATGTAATATGTCCATCAAAGTACACTACCTCCACAGTCATCTGGATCAATTTCCAGAGAATCTTGGGTCCTATAGCGAAGAACAAGGGGAGCGGTTTCACCAGAACCTAAAAACCATGGAGGAGACGTACCAAGGTCGATGGGATAGGCATATGATGGCTGATTACTGCTGGGGTATGCAACGGGATTGTCCTAATACATCTCATTCACGAAAGTCGCGAAAAAGAATTTTTTTATGTACATAATACTTTTATAAATGCTGTTTTTCCTTAAAAAATTGTTTTTTTTATACATGTCAATATTTAAAAAAGTACACGTAGGAAGTAATTTTTTTTGGTATTAATGTAATCAGGATAGAGTCCTGAGTTAATAAAAAAGTACAGTGTATTGGCACCAAAACTAGTGTTGACCAGTGTAATTGATTAGGCTTGCATTAACGTACCAGTACTAATAATCTACTATTAGTGCGAATTAATAGTGTATTCGTTTCTTAATCAATAGCATCAATTTTATCGAGTGCTTGTAATAGATTCGAATTGGCATCAATTGAAAAAACCTACGTTGAACTAAATTGGATGACTGCATATTATTATGCTTTGAACGAGTACTTTAGTATGATTAGCCTTATTTGCTAAGTATTAGAGTAGTATGGCAATTTGTGTGCTCTAATAAAAGAAAGCGAAATAAATGTTGCTGCTTTACTGACATTTGACCAAAAACTGGAAAAGTGGAAAATGTCCATTCGGTCTTTTCAGTGATTTGCCGTGGTACCGGAGTTTATCATTACGGGACAGTTACAGTTGCGATTACTTCTAATAGACAAACTATGGCCAAATAATGGTCACATTACGATTCGAATCATCATAGAGTTTTCACTATGACTCTACGACTCTACGAGTCATCTGTTTAATCAACGTAAATAAGGATTCTGCAAGACGAAACTGCGGAAATGTGAAGTCCCGACTATAAACGAAGCTGATGCTGATATCGTTAGCTTAAATAGCGTCAGTGAGGGATTTAATGGATAAAATATCCGCTGGCACAAGGCGCTGAGTCCAATTACAGTTTAACGGGCCGTTGTTCCGACTAGAAATAGACGAATAGAAGAAGTATCCTTTGAGGATTTATGTTACTAATGACATTGTGTCTGATAACTTGATACTAACATAATATTTGATAATGACTATTGAGGACGACGTTAAAATCTGTCCCATAATTACAATCGATCGAAAACGGAATTTAGAAATGCAGCCACTTTCTTAACCCAAAGGATTCATGGTGATTGAACATGTATTTAACAAATCCAAAAATCGGAAAGACGTGTATGTAGCGGTAGGTCGTCAACTGTGAATTAAATTAGTTTTTTCAATATCAAAGTAAGTATAAAAATTGATATAGCATAAAAACCTAACCAGCTAACACAAGCCTGCCTACTCCTCTCCCATTTTAACCTACTTCGAAAACATGTCGACGCAAATTTCAAGTGACATCTAGCGTGTTCACTTTCGCCCGTTGACACACGAGCGGAATAATGTCTGCAGGCACGCGCCCTCAGACTCTACGTGACCCGGGCCAGACGTGACCGCCTGTGTGGAACTGGCCTTACCGGAGACACGCACGTGCATTCCTCTATGTTCCTACATCAGATAATACACTTAGCTCTGACGACACAATTGGGTAAATGCGGAAGATAAAAGTAGCGTTAGGATAAATAACGTCAACAAACAACATAATTCTCAATCAAATCTATTCTTAATCAAATTCTAAGAAATCAGATGATAACCATATCATTTACGAAACTTCTCACTAACAATCTAATCAGACATTGATGCAACTAGATTTTAAAGTACATATACATATTTTGCATACGTAATATTTGCAAAGACGTGTCTGCTCGCGACAATAATATGTGATATCTCGCGAACCGCATAAAACACCTCACACTTTTTGGCGCAAAAATAGTACCTTGGTCGTATAAATCGGTTCTGCGGTTTGAGTGTCAAGATTTACGGATTTATCTAGTACATCCACACTAGTATGTACTTGAAGTATTTATCTTGTATTTGCCTTCAAAGTATGACCTAGAACATTCAGCGAACCATCTCGCGATGCCTAGAACAGTATTGATCTTAGGATTTGTGTAGCATTCAAACAGTTACCCTATTTATAACTTCAAGCCGTGTAACCACAATACGGTTGGTTGGGGTTTTGTTTGGCAGATTTGTATCAACAGTTGTTTTGAACAGAGCAATATTTTGTATATCAATACAAAGGAACCAATTACTTATTTAAATGAATAAAGGATGTTTCGGAATACAATGCGGAAGAATTTACAGCTTGACAATATTTGAATTGGCACAATAAAATCTGACAGGCTGGTTAAGTTATTAACAAGTCCACAAGACAGTACACGTTTGTTAAGGCCCTGGGATTAACCGATTAGCGGATTTAGAATCTCGGTGCAAAACAAACAACTTTCAAGGTATTACTTACATAAAAGTTGGTACATGAAATTTAAATAAAATCGAAACTACAGGGAATAAAGATAGCTGACCTAGAACCTGGATGTCCTGAATGCTATACAAAGCACATTTAAGGCGCTTCAGAGTATCTTTAACTAGGAATTAATCGAGAAGTGAAGAACTGAGGACAAGGACAACAATCATTGTTCTGCATTTTGTACTATGTACGTAATTTCCACAATGACATTACAATGAAGACATGCCCTACTAGAAAATCGTAGAGAGTGCAATGTTTTCTGTTCTCAAATATTTAATGTTTCGTAATTAACACTCCTTATAAATGTATGCCTTGACCAAAAATCACTAGTCGATATTTTATTATTCATTAGAAAGGTTTATTGAACACTTGATACGCGGTCAAGTTTAGTACAGTCAATGAAGCGAATATCAGTCGAACCGGTTTACCTCCGCCTAAAACTGATCGCGTTGACGTCAAACATCACTACGATACCGGAGACTAGGCAGCGGTGGGATTAGGTAATAGGGCTTCTTACTATCTGATCTACCGGAAGGACGAATCTAATTCAATACGACAAATAGAAGAGGTGAGGAAGCAAACGCTTAAACTGATGTATATTAAACCTACTCTTATTTGTAATGTTATATAAAAATTTCGGTTAAAAACGTACCCTGTGTCATTTATTCAAAAGGTTCAGACTATTTGTAATCCAAATCTATTAACATCATCGTGTTCATCATTCAAGCTAGATTTATTCTAAAAGTGTAGTATACAATATTATAAATGCAAAATTTACAAGGGCTCAGTCACGTGCTCTTGTTCTGGTTCCTTCATTCGTAAATACTATAAACCTGTTTCAAAACACGTGAGAATCGAATTGTAGAAATTAAATTATTTCTCACACCCTGCTCTCGATTATCTATTCAACCTGCTTAGCTTCGAGTAACATTAAATAAAACTAACCAATCCTGATCATCTAATCCAACTCTTGTTGAATCACTAAATGCGTGATGTTGCATAAGCTACTACAAATAATGAATTGTAATGAATTTCCTAGAATAAAAAAGACGAGACAATTATTTAACATTTAGTTCCTAGTTTCTTATTGCAACTGAGCGATAGGCTAAGCCATAGGTGGCACGATGGCGGCATGTTAACGACCGCCCACATGTTACTGATGTTTGCAGAACTTCCGATAAAATGAAACAAGTTTTTTGTAGGTATTGTATTTTTATGAGCCATTTTTACTCTACGTAAGGCATCGGATACCAAATGTGAGCGAAACGATCTCGCCAATGTAGCTAACTGAGCAGTTTCCTGCTGACCTTGGCACATAGACGGAGTGGTACATTTTCTGATACTCGCAGATCCTCCGATAAACCGAACGAAGTTTTGTTAGAATTTTAATGAGCGAACTTGGCTTTACGTACAAATTGATAACGCACCACAGCTAACCACTGCGGGCTACTAGGTACTTAAGAGTTTCTTACTGCCGCGGCACATAAGACAGAATAGTACAATAGTACTAGTTAGTGGCTACTCCAGGAGTCTCTCTTACCTTGGCACACAGACGGAGTGGTAGATGCCGTAGTTGCGCAGCACGTGGTAGAACTCTGGCAGCGTCCGGCACGCGCCCATGATGCTGAAGACAGCCAGCGAGCTGTTCCATATGGTCAGCGTCCGCCGGAGCTCGAACCTAGGAACGAAGGAGACGGTGCATTAGATCTGGTGGTCTTTGGAGCATCCACAATGAACTACAGTTGGGAAATAAAATTTGGACAAATACAAATAAGTATTAACAGGAAGTAAATCCCTAAATTAATATCTGGACACACCAGGAGACGCATAAAATTACTGACTAACAAACAAGGTCAAATCTAGAGAAATTTATAATTGCTGAATCGTTTACAGCACTTAATAGGGAGGGTAACACTCTCCCGAAAGACAGATGTTACCTAAATGACTATTATTATGGTACAATTTCAGACATCATTAGTCCCAACAAGACCCATCTCATGCATAAAATAATGCTTTATCTTTTTGCACAATTGCTAATGAGTGAACATTTAGATAAGTGTGTGAACATTATGTTAATATTTTCGCTTAAATGCAATTATTGAATAGAAAAATCCAAGCGTGATTTTTCGCACGCATACAGATATAATAATGGTGCGAAAGGTGAATGCCCAGACTTGAAAAGTGCTAGATTATCTAGTTTCAAAGAGATATAGAAGAGTTAGACTGCAGAAAGGTGACATAATACATGTGCAATGCACATGATAGTTGTTTGCAAATGAGAGGAATACCTACACATACATTCCTAATATTTATGAGTGTTTTACTAACAGGTATTACTTAGATGCTTTACGTCATTAGTAGGTATTATATTACGCGCCGGAAGAAAACAAGACAATTGACATAGGAATCACTGTTAGTACGAATATATGCCCTTTGAAGTTACCTTCAGACGGTTTCGAGTAAAGTGATATGATGCTTGTATCTTTTTTGTCCAGTCGAATAAATAAAGAATTTTAGGTATTTTTAATTTGTTTACAAAGAATTTTACTAATAAATAAACTAATATCAACTATAATTAATAATTGCACCAAATAACCAATTATTCTATTCTATTCTATTCTAATTATTGTTTCGATTTTTTTCTATTTTCAGTCTCAAATTCACCCCAAGAAACTCTTCAATGCCTTAGTTCTAGAAATCGGCTCAATGACGTAATGACGTAATGCTATAATCATGAATTACTGTGCGATACTAAGATAGCTCTGAACAATGGAGCCGATTCATAGAATGCATTTGAAACTCACTTGGACGAAAACATCATTTGCATTCTGACTGAAATACACGATACAAACACCGCTAGTCCGCTAAGTCTTTCCCAGAGGATATATTCCTCTGGGAAAGACTAGATATTTTCTTTCTTTCATATTTGTAACACTCATGAACTAAATATCGAATGATAAACTTTGACCATCTTTCAGACCTTACTTCTGTTATCTATATCAAAATGAAGTAACAAATCTATACTAATATTACAAAGCTGACGAGTTAGTTTGTTTGTTTGAACGCGCTAATCTCAGGAACTACTGGTTTGAAAAAATATTTTTGTATTCGAGACCATTTATTTTTCGAGGACCATTTATCGAGGAAGGCTTCACTACATTGTATTTAAAGCAAAGTCGCTTCCCCCATCTGTCTGTATGTATGCTTAAATCTTTAATTATTTATTTTAATAGTTAGATGGATTCAGTCCGAAGGTTTTGTTTAAATAATATACCCGAAACGAAGCGAGGGCGGGTTATCACGCTGCGACCAATAGGAGCACAAAAACTCGTTTCACAGACTCAATCAGATGCAATCAGTGTTCACGGAAATTTACTTTTAAATTTAGTTTAAGAAGTATAGATTCTCTTCATGTGTAAACTCTTCTGTTTTAATACAATGGTCCATAGCCCAACTTACATAGTTAGCGACGCCATTCTAATGTTCGGTATATTTGTATTACATATTATCTGAATGATACGACATCACAATTTATTTTTGACCTATGATTCCATTCATAAACAGAAATTGGGAAAACACTTAAGGCACATACTATCGTATGTAACAGAAGTATTTTCAAACTAATACCAGGTTCCAAAATGTCTGCATATATGTAATTTAATGTTTGATAAATAAATCGTAGAACAAGATATATTTTCACTGCTAATATTTATTTTAAATATCGACATTATGATAACAAGCTACTGACAGAAATTTTAAAAATCAATATCTCAAAGTATTACAGTGCCACCACCGGTAAAGTTTATTATTGTACAATCTAAAAGACACTCTTAGCGCTATGCCTTTATAAAGGTAAATCCTTATACAAGAAAAATCTACTTAAACCTATCCAAAAACGAAAAACAAACACGACGTGTAAAATGATGTGTTTATAAACATTTTTGTTTCGTGATTAACACTTCTCATCAAAGTTATCGAACAAACATCATATTACCAATGACGTCAAAAGCAGTACGGGTAAATGCTGTAGAAGATATTCGTATTCCCTTGCCAAGAATTTTGATGAAGTCTGCTATAGGAATATAGAATACGAGAAACAAGCATTGGCTTGCCTGAACTTGGGCAACCGTGTTACATTACTCTGTAAAAGTATGAATGAGACAATCAAATGTCCAGCACATTGTAGTGAGAGATATTGCTTTCCCCCATACAGTTTAGTCTCGCACAAATCAGCATAAAAAATCTTAAACTTACTAATATGGCTCACAGATTTCATTCTGCGGAGATGACTAATCTTCTACTCATGAGAAAGTGATTCGGAATGCCTCGAACCTAATCTCACTTTGATCATATCTTACGTGACCACATGCCCCGTTTTCAAAGGGACTGGCCCGTTTTCAGCCAGAGGCAAATAGTGCCCCGTTTTAGCTAAACTGGACTCTTCTAAAAAGAACGGAAAGAGTGTCTTGCCCCGTCCGGGCCCATAAAATGGTTTCATTAGTCATGTCGGATTACTGTCTCACGGTCTCTCCGAACTATAAGAATGACGTAACAGAAGAGTGCACATGGGTTTATCGCAAACTTGTGCATACGGGCTTGTGCTCCGGGCGTTGTCTGATCTCCATTGAGATCGACTTCCATTGAGATATTATTTGTGTGCAACCAGGTGAACTCGGAAGAGATCAAGCCCAGGACCAACAAATTAACTTGCCTACCGAGGCAGACGGGTTCAATACCGCTCACTTCAAGTGAGCATTTAATTTCAAAATATTTCCGTGACAAAAATACTGAGCTCAAATATTTTTAGTTTGACCTTATCCGTGTATACGAACGCAGGTAATCGAACTTGTCCTACGCTAGGTACCTATTAATACGTATCCGGTGTTTTTTACGTATGTCTTGACGTACACATGAAAATCTTCAGCTGTGTGGGTGGGGGGGTCTTTAGTGAATTGTTTTGAGTAAATTTTAAACATTCGATTTGTAAGTAAAATTTCTTACTACACTCAGTAATACCAAAGAGAGGTTATTCGGATTATTCGCAAACAACTGACAGTTGGTTTTTCAACCTTTAAAAGTGTCTCAAAAAATATTATGTGTAAGCATTACCAAAGTTTAGTTTCATTATTGACTTGTAGGCACTAGACGGAAATGGCTTCACTATAATTACAAAGTATAAATAGGCAAGGAGGAAAAGCTCTAGGAGGAAGATATCTACGTAGAATAGAATAGAAGTGGTTTGATAGACAAAATCAATATTCCGGTTCTGGCAACATTTCAATTCGAGGCCCGCTTGTTTTTGCATCCGCGGTAAAATTGCTGGGTTTTATGAATCTCATAACGCCTAAAGGCAGTCATATTGGATATGAAACAAGTTTTCATGAATTTGTCGGTGGCAGACGTGTTTTTGTAGGGAACATGCGTTTTTATTCGAAAGGTTAAGGCTATCAAGCTGCCGAACTTGATGAGTAGCCATACTCGCATAAGTTACGAGTATGTCTACAAAGAGATTTGACACTTTTACTATGGGTACCACTCAAAGAAAAACGTCTTACAACCAGTGCGTATTAGCTCCGTATCTAATAATGCATTAAGGCCCATTGTGCGTTCAGACCCATTTCTTAATATATCTCGTCTCGACATCAAGATATCCATGGCCAGGTCTAGCCATAATAATACTTCGAAGGTTTCTACAAATACCTCTAAATAATAGAGTACATTGTAAAGGAAAAACCACACTACACGTGGAAGGTAAACTATAGTAGGAATGAAGTAGGTGCATGCTATTATCGTTATTATGTAATTATCATCAATTAGACACAAAGATATACAAACAAGTCCTTATGACCTAAGACTATCTACGACATCTGAGATTCGAAGAGTAAAAGAGATGTATTATTTTTGTTTTGTATTAAAGTGTACCGAAGCAAATATCGTATATATGTTATAGGCAATGTGTATAATTCAGGCATTCTATACAATGCCTAGGAAATGTATAGAATGCCGAGGTTGCTTAGGCAATGTTTGAAATGATACTCAATGTTTGAAGTATTTCACACTTTACCTAGGAAATGTATAGAATACCTAGGCATTGTATAGAATGCCGGTTGAAGCTTAGGTAATGTATTTAATCGATTTTTCTTCTCCGTAATTTGGTTAGTTAGATAGCCAACTGCCTCGTTGGTCTATTGGTAGCAAGCGCTGCGTAACGACCCGGTCCCCGGTTCGAGTCCGGGGTCGGGCAAAATTTGTGTGAGTTTTTCTGTAATGAAATTACTCAGCCCGGAGTTAGGAAGTTGGCGGTTGAACGCCCGTGCCTCAGAAAGCACGTTAAGTAAGTGGTCCTACGCCTGATCTCTCATCGGTCATGTCGGATTGCCGTCTCACCGAACTATGAGAGTGAGTGCATTTGTGTTTACGCGCACACTTGTGCACTATAATATGTCGTGCGCACTTGGCTGATCTCAATTGAGACCGGCCGCCATGGCTGAAATCGGTCGGACGCCTTATTTATAGTTAGATAGGTACCTACTGATCTTTTGAGAGCTTATCCTAATTTTAACTGTCACAAGCAGATTAAACAAGAGAGAGAAGCTGATTAAACATATTGCATTTTATCGGATGGTTTTTTTTACGTAGAGAGCGTTTGACACATAGGAGTTCTAGAAAAAACTAGTTCGGCTTAAGCCAAAATAGTTTTTCCGTCAAAATATATATGGGTGGTTTAAAATAATTTAACACAAAGAGGACTCTTTTTTAACTCAGTCTAAGGTGCCGGGAAGTCCCGAGCCCGCAAGTACTACATAGTATATCCAAGGCTAAACGAGTTTGTCCTAAAATCGGGTTCGTCCGGTAACATGTATGTATGTGATCAACAAATTGCAACTACATATCTAGCTATCACTGTTCTTGAGTTAAAGCCTGGTGATAGATGGACGGACGGACCATTCATGAGTTAACGGATGGACTCAAAACCAATGCTACCTAACCCCTCTACGAAAAGCAATAACATATTATACAAACCCGTTCAAAATCAACATTTTGAACTTGACATTAACAGGAACATTACTTTGTCTGAATCCTTACTAATATAAATCCGGAAGTGACTCTGTCTGTCTGTCTGTCTGTTACGCTTTCACGCATAGAGTACTGGACCGATTTAAATGAAATTTGGTACAGATATAGTCCAGAGCCTAGGAAAGGTTATAGGCTTTTTAACCGACTGCGCTATAAGGAAGTAATGTTTTACCCGTTAAACGTCTCTACGCGGACGAAGTCGCGGGCGGAAAGCTAGTAATAAATAAAATAAAAATGTTTAAGGTCCTACCCGTGGTCGTTCATTATACACATTACCTGATGCACTTCGGGCATTTTATACAATACCTAAACTAGAATCCGTAATTCGACGGAGCGGTTTGACAACTCAAAACGCATTATGTTGCCAGGTTCAGCCTAGTGTTGTTTGCGTCGATAAATTGTGACCGATTCGATCCGAACAAAACAATCGATTTATTTTTTGCGAGTTTTATTATTAAAACGGGAATATAATAATTAAGACTTTGAAGTGCAAGCTCCATATCGTAAATAGGCGATGGGCATGACACAACGAAAAATTTAAAACGGTGGAAGTTAAACAATTATTTCTGGTCGAGCTTAACACAATTACCCCAGAAAAGTGGTAGAAATGCGTTAGCCATGTACAAGATCACTAATATAATAGTTAATTGTGATTTCGTCGATTATCTAATAAAACCGCCCAAGTCGATTGTTTGGCGGTTTTCACTTTTGGAACATCACTGAATAAAGATTTTTTCCTGCATAAAACTACAATGTCGATCTTGCGTTATTCCACCAATCAGGGCTTAAATTCCAACATTTTTATACAATAACTCTAAAATTATGCCGTTTTTTTTTTCAAATAGATTGAGCGGTGTTGTTAGATAATTAATCAACGATTTTATACTTAAACCAGATTATTCTGTCGATAATTAAATATTACCATTTACCTCATCACTATTTTATTTTTCCCACACATAGTAACACTCTATCTGTCAAACTACTCCGTCGAATTATGGATTCTAGTATAGTCAATGTGTGAAATTGATCGTATTATACACATTGCCTGAACGTTTCAGGCATTGTATAGAATACCTAGGTATTCTATACAATACCGGATTATACACATTGCCTATAACACATACATTAAAAGCACACGTCTATCCTGATATTATCTATTCAGAAAACGTTTCACACAAGACATTTTCCAGTTATCTCTTAACGAATGCGTCCATCGTCTAGTACCGGGTACCCAAGTCTTCGCCAAAATTTACATAATATGTCGTGCGAAATAAGGTATTTACTTTGTTATTATAATAGTAGCGAACCCGTGGGAGGAGCGGTTATATGGAAAAGCTCCTTTAAAGGCACACTAGTAAATGGTCAAGGCCAAAGCGTAGCTTGTTCATTTTGTTTAACACACATCTTAAAAAAATATAAAGAAAATGTTGAAAAGTTTGCTGTTTACACAATTACAGATACACTGTGATAATTCAATCTTAACTTAGTATTAAAAATGTATTTATAATCCCAGTATAAAAGTCAGAAGAAAAATTTAAAATGGAAAACGAAAACCATTTATGAACAAATCATAATGCAAACACTTCATATATCCATTAACCCGGTTTACGATGCAATAATTTCATGAGCACAAAGTAGTAAGACTTTAATTAGTCTCAATCAGAGTGGCAATTTATTCAAGAATACTTAGTTAGAAATACATTTTACGTTGGGATGATATAATACGTATCGGATAGTTTTATGTAATTTAAGGCAAGTTATTAATTACACCAGGCGTTGATAAATGAGATGGCTATGCGAGTCATTTTAAAATGGATTAGGATTAAAGTGTCCTGAAATCATTATCAGACTTAGGTTAAACTTGACCTAAATAATGACATGATTTCATAAAATAATTTTATCAGTTATACATAGTTAAATCTAGTATCAGTAGCAGTAGTAATACCAAATATGAGAGTGGGGGAACAGAGTGCACATGTGTTTGCGCACATACTTCTACACTATACCTATGTCATGCTGGTCTGGAATGGCCGCCGTGGCAGAAATCTGCTACAAAATAAGATGACATAGTGATCGCAAATGTGCTAACAGCCTAAGTAATCGAGTGACTTCCTATTGACAATAACAATCTATTGGCGATACTGGTTTTGTTAAAAACAACCGGTTCAGAGAACCAGTCGCATCGCCGTCAGTATCGATAAATAATATCACAATGTGGAACTTGAACAATCGATTACATTTTTATGAAGATTATGATTATTTTTTTATTGCGGCATTAAGATGTTGATTTATTGGTCATCGGTCACCTTGTTGTTGCATTCAATTAATATGAACAAGAAAATAAAAGAGACTAACCTTCATGATTTTCACAAAACACATGAAGGTCTTCTGTGTCTATTAGGTGATTTCCATGTATTAGAATTTTCATTTAAATTCAAGTTTGTTTGTACTAAGCTCTGGTCGCGACTCGTGCCATTTAAGCATTTGGCCGGCTTTTAAAAAAAATCGAACGAGACCTTTTAAAAATGTTAACTGCGTACATTTCGGAACAAAAAAAAATACCTACATTGGGTACAATACTTTTTGGTGCTTATAGAAGTATGATAATGTAAACTGACGACATAAACAAATACGACACGGGTGATCACCTCTTTACCTAATAACCTTGAACAATATGATATCCGACCGAACATTCTTACTTTTTGGAGCATGATGTGGCCGCCTTCAAAAGATTTTTACATTTTGTATGAGCCATTATTGTTTTAAGGTATATAAAGTAATTTTCTCTAGTTATCCAATAAATAAATAAACAATAATCACTGCGAACGAATAGATTATTTGACGTCGACAGGAGAAAATTAAATGTGATGTAACCTTTGTCAATTTGTTGAAAAGGTTTTTTGTTTAAACAATTACTAAGCCGCATATATCCTGTTTAAATTTTTAGGGTTCCGCCCTCAAAGGGGAAAACGGGATTAAAAAACTGCGTCGTATAAGTGCCAGTTCATAAGGTCTATCACTATATCGTATTTCCGCTATATACTATAAAAGCTGCATCCTTATAAGAAATTATAAATCCGGCATTGACTAAGTAGGTATTACTTAATATTATGAATCATTCTTTATCTAGCTACTAACCTACGCAGACACATATTTTGACGCGTAAGTGATAGGTATAACCCTAATTAATCATTTAAAACAATTAAAACACAGAATAGCGCGATAATGACATTTTATCGGTCACTAAAATTGTTGATAACGCTCCTACACAATAGGGTATCATGTTAATTACTATCAATTACCCGTGTCATTTTCATATTAGCATTATCAATCGTATGATATGTCTGTCTACGTATACCCAATATTAATCAAAGCAAAATTAATAATGCTACATTTTTAAAAGCAAATTATCCACTAGCCGGCATCGGATGGCATCAACAGTTTCTTTGATTAGGGGTGAAAGCTATACACTCCCCCGCAAGTTTAGGGGTGAGAGCCAACCGCTCCCCCGCAATGCCGGTGATGGTGACGAGGCTGCTCCAAGCCATCATCGTATGTCAGTTAAGAAAAAATAAAATTAATTTGTATAGGAAGTCATACAAGTACGTTAACCTATCTGCATATTTTCTAACATACATGCAAGTACAAGCAACATGACAGCATAATTATACAACAATCAAGTTATTGTACCGTACAAGTTTGTACGGACGGAACCTTCAGTGCGCGAGTCCCGTCTCGCAATCGTTATTTCTTATTCTAGTGTCTAATTAGACGTTTTATCAGTAGTAACTACCCAGTAACATCTTGACGATAGACTTTCTAACCATAAAAATACTTCCATTCATTCATAGGCGGTAAGCTGAGCTCATAAGATTCGCTCTACCGTCATTCGGCGGAGTTCTTGCGAACTTTCCGACACGCAACTCTACCAAGGCGCCTTTATCCGTTCACGGAACGAAGTTAAAACTGGTAGGTAAGTTACGACGGAGCTGAGGTCAGTTAAGCAATGAACTTGACTCGGTGGCAAGGACGCCGCGTATCGCCGAACCGATATCGGCTATTCGGTAATTATGATAACATAATAGACGAATATGTATGTAACGCCTAATTAATCAAGCAAGCAGTAGGTACGCCCCGTGAAAAACGAATTTACCTATTCGAGCTCTATACAAATGTCGTATTAAGCGTTGCCCAAACTATCATAGTATTTATGTAATTGAATTTTCAGTATTCGGCCCTCAGGTACTAAGCCGGTGATCCATCCAAAAATTTTTGAGGACATCTCCATTTGTGAGTCGGAAATGTCGAAATCTAACTCTAATAGGTATAAAATGGACATAAGTGTCATTTATTGGTTACACGTCTGGCAAAACTCGAAAACCTGATAAAATATACGATTTCGCGGCGTAGAAGAAGACGCAATAGCTCGTTTCTCGTTTCCAATACATTATCTAAAACATAATTTTGCAGTCACCGCTTCGGACCAGCCCGATAGAGGTCAATACCCCTGTAACTAAAGCCAGTCTCAAATCTCAATGCCACGTTTCTTGAGTCTAACTATACAGATGATGACATTAGGAAGACAAAAGAAGAAACAATTAGGGATAGTAAGCGGTGAATGACCGTTTATGCGACGAATACGACGGTTTATTAGTTTGACATATTCATACATTTTCCACTAAAATATGATGGACGACAAAATATCGAGTACACTATCCCGGATTTATGCGTGCTGTAAATTGGTACGAAACTTCGTTATCGTAAATTTTGGTTCGATAAAATACCTACATGATTTACACGTGCATCGTGGAATATTTACTAAAATAAGGTGCTCTCAAACTAGGTCAGCCAGTGATAGTCTAGATATTTTATTTTAGTACTCACTAAGGTGCTTGTTTACAGCTAATATATATCCAAAATAATTTTCCTAATCGACTATAATATTTGAATGGTTACGATAATTTAGTAAAATTAACACGTTTCTTTTGCTTTGGTTGACAGTTGTTGTTATCCCACCCATCTAAACGATCATTACCACAAGAAAACGATAACAGTTTAATAAAGAACAAAGAGGATTATCTATCAGACAACAGAAAGTCATCGATCATAACTCAATAATACAACAAACTCGCTAATGCAATTCAACGATATTCAAACATACGGTGTATGTCAAGATGACTGGATCATTGGTACATGGTAATGTGATTACTGGGAGCCCTTAGAGGCCGTACAATGTGTACTTAGAGAATTGCCCTTGGCTAAATTCATACATTCTCTCGGCACTATTGTCTACTAAACTTTTCCAGCAGCAATTTTCCCAAAGAAATATAATGTACACAAAAGAAAAATTACGAAAAACGTCATGTCGTTTTTCGGACAAAAACTAAAAGGCCAAAGACTTTTCTTATCATCATAAGAGAACACAATGTGCTACTACAATAATTTCGGAATAAACAAGATAAGTTTTTCAGGTAATAATTACTGCCACTGTATGTATTTTTATTTGCGACCTTTGTAGGAAAATAGCGATAAATCTATGCTCTAATAAGTCGTGATCTCAGCGATAGATGAAAGCGATAATTACTAGTATAAGTATTTGCCTGTATCATTTGTAGGCATCGTGCATGGACATAGACATACCGACTGCCAAATGAATAATAATACATTTTGGGCATATTTTATTAAAATAACAATTGTCTTTTTTGTCTGTTATCTTAAAAAAACATAGACGATCTACGAATTATTCAACAGCTTTGTTACAAACAATATACCTGTGTGTTTTCCTCACAAAATATTTATGAAAACATTTTCAAATAACGAATCACTCTCTATCCACGTGCTGGGTACATGTTGTGTAATATAGAACAAAAAATCTGAAATAATTATCTTGTATATCTAGTCTCGTGTAATTTCATCATTAGTATACGTTAAATGTGTATCAATATTTATCGTTAAACCTGTCTTATTGCGTCAAACATCTTTTTTACAATCACATTTTAATGACATTTTCAATTAATAGACAATTAAATAACTTTGATAAACAATTATTAGTCGCCAACTAACTGAATATTAACATGACTTATCGGTGTTCAAAATAAGTGAGGCTGTTGACATTAATCAATTCTGTTGTTATTTTCCAATCAATATAGTAGGTATCTCCTACATAATGTCAATAACATAAAAGTACAGTAACAGAGTCACTTCAACTACACCTCAATTCGGTTGACTATTTTACCTATTAAAAATACTTCATCCCTTACAAGAATGTATAATTTATTTAACGGATGAAACTAACTACATATTACTAATATACACAAGTTTTTAAACCGTAAAACTAACCGTTTTAATTCACAATCATGTAACGTTTACCACGCAGAAAATCTACTTATACAAAAAAAGTACAGTGTAATTTATGCACGATAATGAGTCACTTAATGAAATTTATCGACTGGGCGCGTCTGCATTTAGTCTCGTGTATTTGTTCTTTTTTAAGTAACTAATGGTAGGTATTACAAACCCAATACAGCCAAATTACAGTTGATAATTTCTGCAAAAACCTAAACTGTAAATGATAACAATTTCACATGAATATCGCTGTGTGTATCAAGACGGCTGTTATCAAGCAAGTTATCGTGCCACTGATAATTTTGATTAAACATGTCTGTTGCTACATTGATGCAAAATCGTACAATATACATATATATATGTATGTATGACATTAGTCACCAAGGAAAAGATAGATCTATCACGACTTATCGGAACGCTTAATCCAATCGAAACTAGATTATGATGAATAACACAAAATCTTAGAATCGTGTTTTGACAAATAATAATTAATCGAATTGATAAGTTTCTATCAAGACAAACCTATGATTTGAAATCTGTATTTTCTTGTTACATACTTTTAAATGGTATCGGTATCACTGTTAGTTTAAGTCAAGTTCAGTAATTATTGCAGAGGACAACCAGGTCTACCAACGACCGGTTTATGTCATAAAAGTTAAAAGGTTCTCTATTTCTGTTAAATTCACAAATTCTATATTACAGGTATCTTACTTATCTTACGAGGAACTATAAAATATCTTGCACCCCTAAAGAACTATAATCAGCATTCCGTACCGGTGAGAAATTACACTACTCCTCTCTTGACGATTTATTAGTGCACATAAAGAGCCTATAAAAAAAGTGTTCATGTTTTTGGTTTTCGAATTGTAACACAGAAAGCAGTCCGATTCTACCAACAGATTGGAATGCTGTCTCTGAGCTACTGAAAAGACAAGCAAGAAACTCGGTAGTCGGCATACCCGATTGGTATAATACCAGGTTCCGTTGTCTGAGCAACTTGATTGGTCGGAAAGGCTCACGCGTTCTTCCAGCGAAAGTAAACTAGATTCACTATCGCTTGTTGCGAATCTTGCGATTGTCAGGTCATACTATATATTTGCGAGAGTATCAAGTTATAGATACTAAGTGAATGAAATGAACGGCTTTAACACTTTTGGTTCATGCTGCATTTAATATCGTTTGATACCAATTCAAAATAGGAAGTAATTTGTTTGCCAATTGGTTGCAAGATACAATACAATACAATTTGATGTGCACATCAAACGGTATAAATACTCCAATAGGGTACAACTCTTTTTAACAAGGATAAGTAGATTGGTATTCGGAATCGATCTGTCAGTTATAAGGAAAAAAGATACATACAATATATATATATTTACTTATTATGTCAGGCGTCTCGTAATGAACTTAGCAAGGCTGGCACACTTGCCCGGCGGCCATATCCGACGCTTCGTTAATTCGCACATAAAAAAAACCGCTCACGTCACTTTCTACAAGTTTTTCCAGAACTTTCCGATTCAAAGCCATCGACACAATGCACACAAGGTTATTCCGTACGTAACAGATGAATGATCGTTGTATGATATACATAATACACACTTACATACATAGTATATTGTAGAGGCAAGTCGTGCAAAAAGAGGCTTGTCTTTTATTAAAATGGCTCGGTCTCTTTCATCGCTACATGGCTCCCATCAATGCACGCCATTGCATGACTGTTACCTAACCAGCCCACCTTAAAATGCAATAAAGTTACACGACTCAACGTAAGCTTGTAAGCAATGCAACAAGTTGAAAGTATTCTCTTTTACATTCGGTAGAAAACTTTTATTTCGCTTCAATGAAGTAGAAACGCGAAATAGGCAGTATTTACTTGTGTTAACCAAACAATAGATGTGACAGGTTGACAATATGAATACCTAGGCTGTCTCTTTTTATTGTCATAATTCTAATATTGAATACTGAAATACGAATTTTCTTCAACCGATATATGCACTAGACATAGCGCCAAAGACGGAGAAAACATAAGAAAATTTCGTCGACATTTCAAGGTATGGATGGCGGTTAAGCTTAAAAGCTTCGGCATACTGAGTGTAAATCCGTAAGCTTACCGCTTCTAGCGAAACTGGCAGATGTCTTGCAAGACTAATCGCTTGCCAAGCTAAGTATATGGATAATAAGGATTTATCACATTAGAAACGTATTGCGGCTTTAAAGTAGATTTGGATCTATTTATCAGTACTAACAAAGTCACCTATTTAAATCGGATGATGTGTGTTATTACCTAGTTATATCAATTACCTACTTGCATGTCATGCAAGGTAATACGACAAGGTCATAAGTAGTTAACCCTCTAAGATTAGACCTAATAATGAGCAAATAAACAAATGCAAGCGAAATCGGATGATGTCCCTTATCAGACACAGCTTCTTCGTGTGTCAACACGTGATGTGATACCGTAATCGTTTTCAATTTCACCATCACAGAGTAATTGAGTGGAACGGACATAATGAGACCGCAAAGCCATTGAAGTTCTACAAATAATTGTTACATGGGTATATCAATTTGACAGTCTGTTAACCTCCTAACAAAAAAATTCTTACTGTGGACAATCTTTATGGAACCAATTTTAACTTTTGGAGAAATTATTGACAGGCTTACAGGAGACGTAACATGGAATGAGCAGGCCAGGCGTATGCAATATCTATGTTTTAGTTACACTTAATAGCTGGCTTTAATTTTTGTCAAGTCAATATAATATCTATACTAATATTATAAAGAGGAAAGATTTGTATTTTTGTATGTTTGTAATGAATAAACTCAAAAACTACTGGACCGATTGCAATAATTTTTTCACCATTAGAAAGCTGCATTATTCAGAAGTAACATAGGCTATATTTTATCCCGGGACGGGAAGTAGTTCCTCGGGACGCGGGTGAAACCGCGTGAAATTGTTAATAATATCAGTTCGCACACACGAATTTTGCTATTAAACTTTAACAAACCAATTCAATACCACTCCATACAACCATACCATCACAGAACAAGTTCTCTTAATACACAGGTTATTTTTTTACATAATTAACCGAGCAACTCTACTAGATCCCATGACGTCATTGTACACATTATGACTAAGTGCATTGCTGTATTGAATTGACTATGGGGGCGTAAGTAGGTACTTAGCGTAATACTTAGCTTCTTGTGTACTTATAACGTTTTATGTCTATCTAGTGTCCCGCCCTCGTTTCGCTTCGGGTGAATTTTAAGAACCTTCCTCATGAATCCCTCTATCTATTAAAGAAAACCGCAGCTACGCTGTGGATTATACAGCGTAGTTTTAGATTTTAACATACATAGGGATGTAGGGACAGAGAAAGCGACTTTATTTTGTAGTGATAACGACTTTATTTCGAGTTTGAAGTATGTAATGAAATAATAGGTATATATATTTTTTTAATTATTCATGCTTCAGACACATCAGATTTAAGACTTGAGCAATCAGGTTCATGTTGTACCTTGTACCTAACATAGAAATATAGTTCGAAAGCTGTAATTTCCCGGAAACGCTTTTTATATCCATTACATAGGTTAGTAATAGGTTATAACTGAAACGATTAAAGCACAGACGTCTAACCCGCTATAATAAGCTATCGAGACCATGAAAGCTATGGATTTTTATGTCTAGTCATTGAATTAGCCGTTATTAAAGTATTCATGGAGCGTTTTATGCAACGTAGGTAATTAATAATTTTAATTACACAATTTATTTCTACCATTAGTATTGTTTCGTGCACTTTATTCTATTTATGGCTCGAAATTAATGTGCACTTTCTTGTGAACAAGTAACGCTTATAAACAAGTACGTTGAATAAAATTAACAAATTTTATAAACTAAAGAGGCAAGGCCCAATCAGGACAGCTCAGCTTAGATGATAAAATGAGGGGCAAAGACTGGTAGTAACTACCTTACGTAGGTATAATATAAATGTATATTCGTAAGTACATATAATATTATATGTACTTACGAAGCCACACTCGATAAGAGTCATTCTTGAATGCGGAATAACGAAGGTTGATAAACACCAAATATCATCAATATCGCGGTGTACGGAAACACAAATATTCATGATTGTCATAAAAAACATACTTGTGACGAGTAGTCGATGGCTCTCAAACCGCTGTTCGTAAATTACATCACAGCTTTATCTTGTTTTAAAGCATGCCAAATAGGTTTACGTAACGTTGCAGATCGGATGCGGAGGTCCATTCACGAGCGGACCCCGCTGCACCGCGGGACCCCGCCACCCCACCCCACCCCCTGCACCCCACACGGTTGTTATGTCTCGGAGCTTACCGAAATCTGTGCCGTTCTCGGTAACACTTTTGCGCCATTATTATTCATTGTTTACAAAACTAGGTGACAGTCTGTTTTCAATCTGTTGTATTCATCGATTCTTAACTTTTGAAATGAATACTGATTCTATCGAGAAGACTTTGGGATCGTACTGATCGCAAATATTGGTTTTTTCTCGATATAACTATAATACAATAGTGTGGTATATTATACCTATTAAGCCTGGGTGTCAGTTGAAAAATGCAATTGTGATAAAAAAAAAAACAAGTAAATTTCGATGTTACCTAGATGTGAGATTAAATATATTTAAGTATATTTGTGTATCCACTGTTGATTCTGATACCTGTAACACAAGTGCTTAAGCTACTTACCATGGGATCAGATCAATGTATGTGATGTTGTGAAATATTTATTTATTTATTTTATTTATGTGAGATTACACTCACAAACTTCATACCATTGAAAAAGGTCAACATGCATCTGATGGAATGTAATTGAATAGATTTAAAAAAGTGCTGGAATATTTGACAGATTTTGCTATTGTTAAACTATGCTACAAGTCTATTGTGTCAACTAGGTACAATATAAGTCGATACAAAAATGAATGTTCAGTCTCATTGTTTTACTAACACAAAATAATTGAAAATGAATATATTTTTGGTAAAAATATGTGTTCATTATTTTAAAACAAATCCTTTTGTCAGTCAGTTAGTGTAATGTCATATCATATCATTAGAACTGTCAGTCACTTAGGTATTTAGTTACCTTTAGAAAATCTAACTGATATTTAATTTAGTACTAAGTAGGTAACTTACTAAACAGCATCTTGATGTTAATAGGTAATTAGTGTTGAAACAGTAAAATAAAAATTACTTTAGTGGCCAAAACAACAATATAATCATAATTTTAAAAAAGATAATTGGTTACAACTAAAAAACAGGCAAAACTCCTGTCACACTCAAAACAAAATAAGGCAAGACATTCTCATAGTTTCAAATGAACAAGTGTCCATCCACCAAACATAATGAACTTGTAAATAACTAAAAATGTTTTTCACTAAATATTCTCTAAATATTTTTGTGTTTATTAAATTTGGTAGATTGTATGGGTGCTTATTAAATATGTGACTCTGACAAAGGTCAGTGGAAGATGTTTATAAGCTTGTTAGTAAAACTTTCCAAAACATTAGATATAATAGCTTATTAGGTCAAATAGCTTATTACACAGTTTGGTTAGGTATATGGGCCGAAATAATCATTGAGAATTCTTAACTTTACATATCTAATCAATTTTTTTGGCCAAACCCATAAAGCCGTTAGTATTTTATTTTATTTACTTCAGCCTACTATTACAAATATTGTAATTACAATAAATCTTAATAAATTATGGCATGTTTGTAAATTTAACACCTTTAAATGTTATTTAATTCTTAAAGTAAATTTATAAAATGTTTTTGAATTATTTCAGCTTAGTTTGGTTTTGAACGCTGGTCATTGTAAAATTTTTAGGACATAGTAAGTAACTCAAATTCTGTAGGTATTTTAAATTAATAAAATAAATATAATAATAACAAAGATTATGCTTTTTTAAAACACCTTTTTATAATTTGTATGATTCAATTAATTTCACTGCAGAGGCACAAAAAATTAAGGCATAATATTTAACTTTTAGCATGATAATTGTATTTCCTATTTTGTTATTTACATTTACATTGCATAAAAATGGAATATGTAGAGTCCATTCAACTTCCCTATTGTGTTGGTAATGGAGAAGTAAACAATAGACAAAATAATGTGTACTATTCTGTAACGGCCAGGCAGTTATCCTTGTAGGTAAAAAGCATGTAATTAAATGTTTCCTGTAAAATATATTTGCTGTGACTGTTTACCATTAAATCATTAAATTTGCAGTTAGTTATGGTAAACTAGGCACATTTTAATTTTTTATAAAAATTTAGTAATCATCTATTTACAATAAGATAGTGGGAAAATAGGTTATGTGCTATGAGAAATTCATCACATCAAATTCTACATTAGGCAAACTAAATACACATTCTGTAAATATTAATATTACACTCAATGAAAGTGTGAACAGATAGATTGGTAATGATACATAATAACGAATTTCCTCTTGGTCATGAAGTCTAAAATACATTCATGAGTAAAATTGACTTGAACAGGAAAATATGAGGTCACTATACGAAAGCGGCGTGCAAATCCGATTACTCCGTGGTGTGTCCAAGTTCATTGCTAGCACGAGTAAAAGTAATGTAAAAACTGACTCACCTAGGCCGGTTCTGCATGTAGTATTGACCCCCGAATATAAAAGCCATGTAAAGGCCCACGTAATAGAAAGCCACTGTCCAATTTTCGGTCATCCACTGCCTATACTTATTATGTTGAAATTCGTTTTCGAACTCGAAAACGTAAGAATAATTCGGCATAACGTCCAGGTTGTAAGCCATTTTCGACTCCATTTTTGAATGTAATCGTCCAAAAAACCCTCACTGAAATGGGCAGGCACTCTGCAAAATGCTTCTTAGAATAATACACTGATCACAGGTAGCTGATTTAACCTAAAATATTATCGCGATACGGAGTATCGTTATATCACAGATGACAAAACGTCAATATTCCGAAGGGGAGGCGAGCGAGGCGCGCTGCCTCTATGATAATAATGTGTGTAATGACCGCGGGGCGCGTTCGCGTTGACTATTTATCTGAGGTGTTGAGACGTTCGGCCGGAGCCCGGACTGATCGCTCGCCGCTGCAGCAAGGCAAAATGAATGGCCAGTCACACGGTCACGCCACGCCGCCGCGTCTCGACTTCATTTTCTCTCGACTTGACAGGCAAGTGACATCCGACAGCGGCACCCCACCCGGCTTCGGTGTTGTCAACATGAAAATTACCTCGATAATCTGTATTTTACTGTTTTAACCAAATAAAATCTTGTCAAAAATTGTATTGTGAACAAAACGACTACACATATTATTCTTGTAGTACAACATATTTTACTTTAGACAAAACAAAACTTGTCGTTCAACGTTTATTGAAAATTTAAAGCTTACAACCCTAATACCCAAAGCCATATTTTTAAAAATGGGTTTGCATTATATTGGCCTGTGATTCAATAGGTACATACCTACTAGAAAATAGGGCAATGCAAAATGAACTAATGTGTTCTCAGGCGTTGTTTGATCTTTATTATTTTATTCAACAGTAGATTATATTACAACGCATGCACGACGCTTTCGCACCATGCAATAGAATAAAAGAAGTGCACACATTTTATTAGCTTTAATTGAAACTTCCAGAGCCTTTATATTTAAGTTTTATTTTTAAATATGTAATTTGATTCATTACAGTGGATTAAGATAAGATAAGATAAGATAATTGTTTATTTGTACCAAGAGACACACATACATGCAATATCGGAAATTAAAAGAAAATCAATAGTAAAATAACACAATACAGAAACTACAAACAAAATTAAATTAAATCTAAGTCTATCACAAATGCCCAGACGACATTCATGTGTGTCGCTGTGATACAAAATGGCAATAGCTCAGCAATAGGTTTACCAGAAGCAAACCGCTGATTTTCAGCTGTAGCCATAAGAGGTCAAGTGCAATCGGTTTTAAAGCCTAGCGATCGCGATTACTTTATACTTGAAAAATTATTCCATGGAATATTGTATTTCAAAGATTATAAGATTACTGGCTATGACTTATTATGACTAAGAACTTATTACATTACAGATGAGTATA
The DNA here is from genome assembly GCA_039566165.1 of Maruca vitrata. Taxonomy (NCBI): domain Eukaryota; kingdom Metazoa; phylum Arthropoda; class Insecta; order Lepidoptera; family Crambidae; genus Maruca; species Maruca vitrata. The sequence continues at coordinate 2,729,125 of CM076917.1, forward strand.
AAGTCTATAATATATTCTTTATTACCGCAAATAATTACATTCAACTGCTTAAGTACTATGAAGAGCACCTTATATTAATGTATTTCTATGTGCCACCAATTTTTATCATATATTTTTTAAGCTTATGCAACTAAGAGATTTTTTTAAATAGATTAAGATTTCAAAATTACATTTAGTGGAATATTAAGTTCTTATAACTAGATATACAAAATGTAAAATTCAATTAAATTAAACATTTATTAAAATTTGCGTAGAAGGTTCCCAAAAAGTTGTAATCATCTGGTTGACTTGCACGTTAATTAAATGAGTCATTCAATGAAATGACGTGATTCAATTGACGGGCTAGGCCAAACGTTGATTGAACAAGCTGCACTCAATATCTTACTAGTCAGGGGATTGTAATACAGCCCTTTGAACAGAGCAGGCGTAAAATCAGTTAGGTGATTGAAATTAAGTTCAGTTTTTTCCCATTGCTTGTAGTGACCTAAACAAATATGGCGTCATCAGCTCGCACGAACATTACTGTGTGAAAATATTTCATAAAAATATTCAACCAGATGACCGCAACATTCGTACATATACATATAACTATATAGGTAAGTTCTTAATATTTTCAGAATAACAATTCTAAACGTATTTTTGGTCACAAACTTATTAATAGCGCAGTTTTGCGAGCCTAAAAATTTATGAGTACCTAACATTATTAATAGCGAATGGTAGGTGATTTCGGGGTAAAAGCCATCCGCTCCCCTGCAAATCCGGTGATGATAGCGAGGCTACTCCAAGCCATCATCGTATGTATATCAGTTAGGAAAAAAAAATGGTAGGTAATACCATTTTTTTTTCAAAATACACGTTGTTACTGGCATTCAGAAAATTTAAAAACACTTTGAACGACCCCTTTCAGCACTGCGTCACCGAACTTGACCATGTTCCGAAGCCGTCTCATGAACTCGCTTCCGATCGGCAACTTCGCCCTCGGAGCCTCAGTCATCGTCACTACGGCTTCGGAACTGTTGTAGTAAGTGTACATGTAGAAGGCCGGTGCCTCCCCTATGTTCCGGACCGTATGGAAAGCTCCAGAATTCACCCCGACTCGGGTACCAGTTGTCAACTTGTGTGTCAGCCCCCGGTAAAGCGGAGTCACCTGCGTCTCGAAGGCTACCACGCCTTCCAGGACTGTCAAGGTGACGTTCCTCAGTTCGATCGGTATAAATTTTTCTTGTTCATATCCTGCAGAGGACAAAAACTATAATTACATTCTCGAGTGTCACGTCTCATAAAAGGGAAAATACTCTTCAGTGGTTTGTAATTTTTTACTAGACATAAAAAACGGAGTTTCCACGTTTGACCTTTACATTTTTGTATTTGCGTATTTGAAAATCTTGAATATCTTAGGTCGCTTTTCAGAAAATATTTTTGTACATTACCTTGAAAATTTTGGTATTTTACCTGACTTCAAAAAGGAGGAGGATTTACTCACTAATTATATATAACAATGAAAAATACACATGAAAGTACTACCTACGAGCATTGCATCGTCAGAAAAATAAGCAAATACTATCTGCCTTCACGAAATTAGCATAATCAATTCTATGGCATGGCAGTTTTCTCACCTGGGAAGTCAGCGAAAAACGTGACATCGCTGTATTCACTCCACGAATTGACATGAGCCCTCAGCTCGTCCAGGGTGTGCCGCCAGTGCAAGGCCTCGTCCAGTACCGGCATCAGGTAGTGAGTGGGGGTGAACGGAGACCACGTGGCCTTCAACAAATCGACCTTCGGGTCGAACATCCTCTGAACAAACCGCCCGTTCATAGAACACCACACGTCTACATAAATCGATATATTCTTTGGAACCTGCAAATTTCTCTGGCTATAAGACTCTTTCAACTTCTTCTCCAAGCAATGCGCGTACTCGTGCACCATGTCCCCATGCCTCGACCATCTATCGTTGGGCGTGAAAAGGAATGGATCAACGTAATGTTCTGTCTTCATATCGTTGTTGACTACCTTGACAACAATCGAATGAGTTTCCCACGTATGCACCATCATATCCCAAGAGTATCCATACAAACCATCCGTCCAATTGTTGTATCCCTAAAAATGTTAAATTAACAAAAATAGAAAGCATGTCAACATGGAAATCAGATCACGCAATCGATATTAGAGGGACTTGTTCTAAATAACATCTATGAAACAATGCGTGTAATGTAAGGGGTGAGGACTTGTTTGTCTCATACCGCAGCCACAACTAGGCCAGGTAGACCAAGTCTAATAACGATAACGTGATGACGTCAGGACCCAGCTCAGAATCGAAGTATGATATTCAAATCCGGTTTTTTATTACTCGCGTTATTCCGAAAATATAATGAGATTACTCGTAGCTGCCGTTGTCCAGTAGGTACGAGCATGATTAGGAAAACAAGCGGAATATTTGATCTTGTTATCACCATAATTGATACATTTATTGAGTTATGTACCATGGTCATTGTGAAAATTGCAAAAAATTACATTAAACGCATGCTTATCGTTGTATTTACTTATCCACTTACATGTGCGATGGTTTTTTCCAAGTGGGAGTTTAAGTAGACCTTATTAATGTACCTATGGATGCACATATTTCACAACAGTTTTCCTAATGAAATTATGTACTTTCTGGACTGATATGGGCTTAAAACCGGTCTCTTCTTTTAATTTAGATAGTACACATTTGAAATTAATGTAAATGCTAGTATTGGCGCCGATAGTGTATTAGATTTTTTGTACTGTCATTAAGACTGTTTAATATGCACCATGTCGTAGGTAATTGGGAGCTACTTATACATTTAAATAAATTAATAAATACCTTTGTAATGAAGTGTGAGTAAGGCAAAAAGGCTTGCAAACCGACAAAAATCGCTATAAGAACCATTGTTTTCGTTTTGTATTCAACTTCGTTTTTTTCTTCATTTTGCATGATTGCATCTCGAAGATCGTTTTTTTGTATTTCATGGTCAAACTTATTTAATTCTTCAGCATTTTTGTCAGTTACAAAATCTTCTTCATCTTTCTCTTCTTTATTTCTATTGTGCTCAACAAACTCTTTGATCTCCATTTCATTATTAGAAGAAGAAGGGATGTCTGTTTCATTTTCCGTATTTTTTAAGTTATCAACTGTTTGAAAAATATAATATTTAGAAACTCTAATGACGATGAATTCTTTTAATGCTTCAAATTTATTTTTAAGGTATTCCAAAGCCACTTTGGGCCAATCGAATGGGTAAAACAACGGCATGGTAGCAAGGCAGACCCAGGGAAACATTCCTGAAAATAAGCATTATTTTGAAGTTTTTGTACCTCACATCAAAAGCGATAAAAGAGTGAGTTATTTAAATTAATCTTGTAATTAAGGCTACACCAACGTGTATTTTAAGACTTTAAAATAATTTGGTAGAGAAAGGCGTGCTACATTGAAAATAGATGTTCATCGAGGTTGTTTGAGTGCGAAAATAAGATTGTTACCTATTCTGAAAAGGCGGCTGTTCATCAGATGAAAAAGAGCGCAGAAGACCATGGCAAGGTGTCTGGACCGTGACCACATCATCCACCCGGCCACCGTCAGGTCGAAGCCGAAGATGAACCAGTGCACCACCAGGTAGTCTGTCTGTGGCACCGTCAGGAATAACCTGCAACACGCTAACTGCTGTCAAGGCTTGGCTTAGCAAGGTAAAGCAGGCTACGACCACTACTGGAAAGTTTATAAAACTTTGTTTTCACGTCATTAAGTAATTTAGTTATTTTCTAAACTCTTAGAGGATATTATTTACACCGTGACATTTTAGTCGTTGTTTTCCCGCAGCAAAATGATTCTACCTTAGTAGCACAATAAATTTGTGCAGTTCTTTTTTATTAAAATCAATAAATGCAAGTTTTACGAAAGGTTTAACCGAAACTCGAAAGTACTTTCGAACCACTTTATCACTTAAGGCGCAGAGCTTCTTTAGCTTTAAGCATCGATTTTATGCGGCAAGCAGGAACTCATTACGTTACATCTTAAAAAACAACGATAGCTTCTCTCGTTTTCGAGTTGGAAAATTATTAATTTGAAAATTTGAAAACAAAAAATTTTTTTTTCAAGGAATAATTTGCGTAATTCGATAGTATTACTAAAGGCAAATCGTTCTGCCACGGGAAAACAACCACTACAATTTCACGGTGTATAGCCTGAAAACTCCACCACCAACCAAAATTTCCACTAATCTTCAAGCTTGAAACGGTATAATATCTACAGAGGTCTTATGATTATACCTGCAGTTTCTAGTGAGTATAAAAAATACTGCGTAAAATTTTACCTGTATGAGTAATCCACCATTGGTCTACATAGCATGTCGAGTATATAGTAGGTACTATAATGATTTTTCAAGTAAGTTGACATATTTTTTTATTTCTCAAAACAAGGGTAACAACGTGTAGGTATCATTTAAAGAGCAAACACGGTTCTACTTATTGTCTCATGTTGAAGGTCGTTACAATTTTTACTTTGTCTGGTGCTAATGTTTTTCGGGGTTACTTTAAGTAAAATTTATACCTATTTACGTTAATGGACAGATTTACGCAAGTTCTTTCTTTAGAACTTCCTTTGCAACATCATTCAACTTGAGCTAATTTACAATAATAAGAGCATTGACGTCATAATTTGACCGCAAGACAGTCCCAGCACAGTAAAGACAGAATAATTCATACCACCTTAATTACCCCTCAGTATGTCTTGCTTTAAGGAAAATTCTTCACATAGGAAGTGGAGTGTTGGCTACCGGTATCCAGATTAAATTCTCGGCCTAAATAATTACCGTCACCGCTATGAAGGTTTATTCTAGGAAGAGGAAACAAATAAAAATATAATAAACCCAATCATTAGCCTCCGGTAATCCGGTTGTCGGGTTTCCAACTAATGTTCCGGATGCACCCAAAGAAAGTTCTAATCTCTTATATATTTTCCCTTGCATCAATTAAATATAAGTAAGTAAAACATAGTCAAATGATGTAATCGGCCCTGGACCTCACTGCGTTAGGCTTCAAAAATAAACCATAGACATTTCTTGTCTGCTAGACAATGTACTCTGCATTTGCATAGGCGTTAAATAAAATAAATAAATATCGGGTACATTTTCACACACGGTCATCTGACTCTAAACTAAGCAGAACTTGTACTATGAACGTCAGATACTGATATACATACATATATATTTATAAATATGTACATATTCACACCCAGACACGGAAAAACACCGATGTTCATCACACAAATATTTGTCCCGAGTGGGAATAAACCCACTACTCTTGGAACCGCTAGGCAGGGTCTCTAACTACTGTTCCACCGAGCAAGTCAAACCTCCGAACCTTAAGTGAAACAGAAACCTTATAGGAACCTTATTTTCGAGTTAATGAAGGTGTTATGTCATGTTACGTCGGTAACGATAAAGTAAATATCAATTTATCGGTAAAACCCCAAACATGAAAGCTCATAAACAACGAAAAGTAAAAAATAAATAACGGTGAAACCACGAATAAAAAAACTCAATAACTAGAACTAGTTTTTATGTAGCTTTTCAATAGACATAACGGATAAAAGTAGGTATTTGATAGAACAGGTTTACATGCGTCAACAGTACAAAATGAGTATATCGATTATTATACCCGATAGTTACTTTTTACAAACGGTAAAGCGATTAATTAATGTTTCTGTTAATGTGCAATCTGTTTATGTTTACGTCTGTTGTTAAACACTGTAGTTGAATATTTCAAAACCGGTACTAAATCGTTGTCACCAGTTCAATTATGAAAATGGAAAATTTGTATGAGTAATTCATTTGTCAAAATTAGTATTTACCTACAAACTGGTATTATAATAACATGTACTTAGTAGGTGACCGCGACGAGGACATATTATATAAATAGGTAGAACACAAATGTTATGTATAGCTGAAAACAAAGAAAAACATAGGTACACTAAACTCTCCTTTACTTTACTTTACTTTTTTCTCCATGGATAACAAACAATATGGAAAATTGATGAATCATACAAAATTCATATTTATTCATTTATTAATATTATACACGAATGCGTGTGCTAGTGCTAATGCGTCAAGGAGTCGTGGGTTCGATGAATAACAATCGGGATTAACATCCATTCATAAACATCGGTGTATTTTTCATACCATGGTGTCTTATTTATCTATTTATTTAACTAAATTTGCACATTCCACAGTTGTTTCTTTCGTAACACAAGTCCTTAAGCTACTTATCGTATATATAAAGGTAGTTACTTAATTAGTAGGTTTAATTATCAGTAATCATACTTGAATGGGGCGAAGACCCAATGCTCGCTCAGGTTTTGAACCGAGTACCCGGTCAGCCACTCGGCGGTGCCCTTCTTGAGCCCGGCCATGAAGTACAGGATGAAGAACTGGTATTTGAGCACGAAGTAGTTCCAGTAAGGGACTGTGGCCTTCTTTTTCGTACGATCGAAGTAGACATCTAATGACCTGAAAGAATACACGTGGTCTATGTTCTAATATCCTGAAACTGGTAGGTATGTTAAAATGGAACCTTTGAAACGCTGTTATTATAATATTTTTTTTACATAAGAACAGGAAGTAAATTCGAATATGTACTTTTGTTTTAGAGTATTCATACAGATATATGTAGCGAGTAATTCTCATTTATGTAAGTAGGTAATTCTAATTCATCTGTCTCGTTTGTTATTACAAATCGAGCAAACAGTGTACTTCACAGTTTTTATTTATTTGTTGTTTTATTAAAGCTCAATGTGAATTAAAAAATTCCAAAAATATGCCAAAATAACATTTTTCAAGTTTATTAATTTACATTCATCTTTAATAGCATTAAAAACAACAAATAAAAATATAATAGCCGAGTGCAACCATTCTGAATAACATTTCTGTAAAGAAATGTTTGCGGACCGATAGAGTTCTCTACTATACATGTGGTGGCGCCACGTCTGATGGGCACGAAAAGTGATGGAAAAATTCACATTGGTGACTTAACACCTGGATAGCTCAGTTGGTTAGAGCATCCGACGCTATATCGGAAGGACCGGTGATTCACGTCCCCGTTAAGGCGGGGTCATAAAAGCGAATTTTATCAAATTTTAAATTTACAATGAAAAAGTTGTTCGTCGAATGGTCGTTTCATACTGTACACGACCTTAGCAATTTTAGGGGTGAGAGCCGTACCCCCGCAACTCCCGCAGTAACAGAAAATAATCTAGTAGAAATTCATAGTATTGAGATAAAGTCTGAGCTACGTGAATAACGGTAGTGATGTAAATGCCTGGACATATCGGAATTAATATTCATTGTTCCAATGGTTAGGTAGTCGGCATTGATGAAAGTAGGTACGTACAGCTAGTTTTTTGTCCAGCCGGGTCGTCGTTTTTTTTTGTCGTTGACGTGTTGTATGGTTTTAAATTAGCATAGGTAACTATTGTTTGTGTTTAATTAACATGAGGAAATAGTGAAAATAATCATAAAGAAATATATTATTATGGCAAGATTTTCAAGGATTATTTATTTTCCAATAATTCAGGCAACAATCATTCCAATAATTTCCTGATAGCAGTTTTTGTATCACCTGTTTTTGATATGTCCAAAGTACGTATTACTTATTTTTGTATACGTACAGATATTACTCAAACGCCATACATCGCATTTCGCCATACTCATCATCAGCGCAGGGGTTATTCTTCACTTGTGCCTGAGAAATTCCATTTTCCCGGCCAGGCCCGGCTTGCAATCTCTATTCCACATCCATCAAACTCATCATGCACGCTCGTCGATTACGGGTACTTTTAATTTGATTTCTTTAAGATGTGACCTATTTGGTCATGGAAGGTGTTTCTTGTTTGCCTATTGCCTAATGTTAATAAAGCTTTGCCTGTTTCCTACCTTGACTCGGACTCACCAAAAGCAGTTGGCTTCAGTGCAGGAGAGGAGCAGTGCCACCAGTCCGAAGAGGTAGCTATGGTTGTTCCAGTAGCTCTTCTCAATGAGGAACAGGTACCAGTAGCAGATGGTGAACGTGGATGACGTCAGGCGGTACCTGTACCCAAGCATGATGCCCAGGGCTCCTGGAATATGAGAACAGCTGACGGGACACATGCCACCCACCATAGCATAATACACACACACCTCTTTGAGGTTACAATTTATTTAGAGATAAAATTGTTTAACATGTTAATATCCAGGACACATTCCGTTTTCTTGTGTAATATGTAGCATGGTTACACATGGTTTAAAGTTTTACATAGAAATTAAATTATTTGTAGTCGTATAATGTATCTGTTAGATATACAAGACCGTAGTTGCCAACAAAAGCATATTGTTTTCCCTAAAATAACACACTTGTGTGTGTGTGTGTAGTCAACGACTTTTTGGAAGAAAAATACTTAAGTATAATTATTATTATACAATATACATTGCTTACATTGGTAAACTAATGTGATGCTAGGAAAATACCTCTCCAGTGCTTTTCCGTGTCTTATATAGGTTAACGTGGTCCATGATTTACCATGTCCGGTAATTGAATGAAGTGGCCCTAATAGGGGATCATACTCTGTAGAAATGGTCCTAGCTCCTAACCGGAACAAATTGAGTGATGAGCCTTTATAATATACGTCTCTACAGAAACAAGATAAGGTAGTTTCGTGTATTTACATAATAACATTATATACACACCCAATTTATTTAGATTTTTACCTAAGTACCTATATTTCGTGTATTCGCTATGTGCGCGATGATAGCGCCCCTAGTGGCGACAACTATTCTGGACTTGAGATCTGTCATATCATAGCAACCAGATGTTTTGATATGTCATATCATAGCAACTAGATGTTTTGATAAAGATTTTCGACTAGTTTTTCAACACAAAATAAATAAAAATTGTATAAAGTGAGTGTGTATATTATACCAAGTGATTTTCTTACTTCACAAAAATATGAATATTATTATAAGTATTGAATTTGCATCGTTTACGTTACGTACGTAACGTTTTTACTTACAAATACAAGGGAATTTATGAAATTAAAGCAATTTGACACATGAAAGCTCAGAATTATATCACATTTCTGTCACATCGTGATTTGCCGTCTCCCACCACCCACTCCGCACATAGCGAATACCTACCGCTTTTGTTTCTGAAATCTGTAGCACACTTGTGTTACAAAAGCTTTTGAGCTTGCTTGGACTTAGATTACATACCTAAATTGATATTCCTCACTATATGTGATGTGGTTAGATGTATTATAATTCATAACATACGAGGTATTAAACAAATCACAAATTTGGAGGTCGTAACGAAAACGTACGTGTTGACCATTGAGATTCTCAAACATAATATTATTCAACATTTTAACATTGTGGAGCAGAACTGGTAAAACAAGTGGTTCAAAGTGACATTGACCTCTGAAATGCACAAAAAAAAATACGGTCATATGCGAGTCAGACTTCCGCACTGAGTGTTCTGGACGAACATAGGTTACCTAATGCCGAAGTAATTTTATTAATCAGAACCAAATTAATAATTAATTTTGTTAATTATTTACAGACATGAATGGTGCCAGCCGGTGATGGCTCTTAACAGATGCATTATGTTTGCCATAACTTAATCAGAACTAATGTAGGTCTTGCGCGAAATGAGAGGAAGAACAGTGAAATCCAAAGAACCCATTTTTAATTTAACTTTAGAGATCCGGAACCCCAAAAATACTAGATTTATACGCCTAAAAATTAATATACAAAAAATTAAATGTCTTTGATGGTCTCTATGACATAATGCGAAGCTTTATAAAAGTTTATAATAATATTATAATCACAATTTTGTCTAAATCCTTTTTCAGACACCGGCCGCCAGTAAACTACTTTTTAGGGTTCCGTAGCCAAAAATGGCAAAAACGGAACCCTTATAGTTTCGTCATGTCCGTCTGTCCGTCTGTCACAGCCGATTTACTCGGAAACTATAAGTACTACAGTGATGAAATTTGATGGGAATATGTGTTGTATGAACCGCTACAAAAATATGACACTAAATAGTAAAAAAAGAATTGGGGTGGGGCCCCCATACATGTAACTGAGGGATGAAATTTTTTTTTCGATGTACATACCCGTGTGGGGTATCAATGGAAAGGTCTTTTAAAATGAAATACAGTTTTCTAAATACATTTTTCTTAAAGTGTACGGTTATTGAGATATCAGCTCTCAAAGTCGTAAAAAGTATGTCCCCCCCCCCTCTATTTTTATAACTACGGGGTATAAAATTCTAAAAAAAAAAGAGGTGATGCATGCTAATTAACTCTTTCAACGATTTTTGGTTTGATCAAAGTATCTCTTATAGTTTTTGAGATAGGTTGATTTTTATTATATTTGCTGCTACGGAACCCTTTGTGCGCGAGCCCGACTCGCACTTGGCCGGTTTTATTTAAATTAGGTAAATACCCGAAGTCCCTAAGTCTCTAATTTTGAAGAAAACATTTTTTACAACTTTCTGACGCAATTTGATTTGATGCTGATTTGATGATAAATTCGCAAATTAAACAATCGTTTAGTACCGGTACCGGTTTCTCTACACGCTTATATGACGTCGTCTCTGTTCAAATACCATCGTTCACGTACTTTGGACATGTTTCACTTAATACAGGATATTCACGCATTATTTACGCATTTGAAAATCAAAGCAAGGATAATAAACATGAATGAATGAATGAATGTAGGGGGTCCTCTTTCATTGACGTGTGAGGTGCGTAGGTTTAGTGAACATAATTCGTGAACGTGTATTTGTGTTATGTTTAGGCTCTATCATATGTACCTTCTATAAGGCTCTCAAATAAAATGTTACGTACAAGTGAGCTATATAATAATATTATCACTTGTTGATACCGCAGCTTAAACAGCAGACTATTAAGCCGCTAATGCTGTTGAGGATGTTGTGCACAGTGCTCAGAGACCGTCACCTCTGTATACTTGTTCAGTGATAAAGCCACCCCTGGTATTACCGAGCCACAAGGCGGCGTAGACGATTGCCATGTAGGGCATGCCCAGTGGCGCCACCCACGGCAGCAGCGGGAAGTGGCAGACGGGCCGCCCCCAGCGCCGCGCCAGAGCTGCGCCCCCACGCTCGTCCGGGATGTCGAACAACATGGCCAAACCTGCGCATAGTCACATAATTAGATAGGTAAGGTAAGGTAGGAAATACCTATCTACTACGACTATTTGAATGATATTTTATTCACAGAATGTGGATGTAACCTTACCTACTCTGATAATTAGTTATACCTAATTGTAGGCATTAGAATACCTAATGCCTACTCTGTCCGTTTGTCGCGATTTCACTGTAAAGCTATTGGTTTAATTCAAATAATTAAATCGGTTCATTTGTTTTGACGTTTGAATCTGATTAGTTACATTATTATATTAATCTAAAAGCAGATAAAGGAGATAGGTTACTTTTTAACCGTCTACGCTATTAGAGAGTAATGGTATTCAATTATACATGTCATATACTCTAAAATCAGCCTAGATTTTAGAGTCGCGCTGACAGCACGCTGACCCTCAGCGGTTAAGGTCCAGTATGCATAGAGATATAGGGACCGTTTTTAAGTAACCTTGACCGGTCGACGCCGATGACCGATACAAAAATCTATGAGCGCCTAAGATCAGCGTGTCATCAGCGCGACTAAAATCCGCCTTACGACTTCACGAGGACGGAATGCACATAGAACAAAAAATGACAGAGTTCGCGTAACTACAATAAAATATACCTACAATTTAGGCGATCACTGTTAACAATCTCCTCCAGACACAGATGAAGGAAAATATTAAGAGGACGATAGTTTTCCGTGTTAACCTTTAAGACGCTGATGTTTCGTCATTCACAACGTCATTCTTAGATTCGGATTCAGGAAATCCGTTTCCGATACAACGCCAAAGGTGCTGTGCTGCTCACTGCTTATTGCATTGATTAATCTTTTAGTAGGTAAGTTAACTAAAAGTAATGTAATCATGATAACATGTAGGTATATACACCTTTAAGAAAACGATTAGGTACACTTTAAATGTACATTAGGTAGGTTTACGTACGACTAGGTTTGTTGTTAACTTTCTTGAGCAGAAATAATTTAGATACATGTCTCTTACTTACCAAATAAAATTCTCGTGACGGCTAAACTAGACGCATCTTTGGGCTTGTACATGTAAGCTGCTAATTTGCCGAAAGTAATATCTCTAATTTTACATTCGAATTGTTCTTCAAACTTCTTTTCAAATTCATTGCGCATTTTATGGAGGCGATCTTTGACACCCATTTTTCTGAAAAATCGAGGTGTATTAGTTTCTTCTTAACTTATAGATATAACCATATCTACGAGTGTGATACTGGTTCTGACTCTGTCATTATTAAACATAGCTCACTGGTTCTCCGAATCATTTAAGAAGGGATGGAGTTTCAAATAACAGAATATTTCATGTACAGGTTAAACATGAGATGCAATGAAAAATATCGAGAAAATTAAACGATCACGTGTCAACAAAATCGATAAATGCGAGCATTTGCTATTTACTTTAGGTAGGAATAAACCGTATTTGGTCACCAAGTCCAATATTAGAATACCAATCCCGAAGAGAGTTACTATGCCCTCACATGTTTAAGTAAATGAACATTATTAATGCAGATGCTATGAAAGTATCAGGGTACATTCGTTGTTTTGAAGATTACACAAATAGGTTTAAAATTCCACTTACATGGTCGTTGTTACACCTGGTGAAGGTATTTGGTGAAAGGACGCGATTAGACTGAGAGCTCTGGTAAGGCTCTGATCTGGTAATGAATACCTGTGCTATTAATTATGTATGCAATCATGTCTCTTTGATTAACGGGAGGTGTGAAAAAGGAAACATGATTATGAATAATATATGCGATTTTCCATTTGACTGAACTATGCTAAACGGCTGTCTAGTCTTATCTTATGTCTCTGGAGTACAAATGAAACAGGCTGTATGTGCTGAAATATTTATTTCTCCATTTAAATATTACACGATACAAGGTTTCGCTACGAATAAACATTTAATTATTGTCAATGATATTACAATATCGAAACTGTCAATGTAATAGGTATACCAATATAACATCTAGTCTACGATTTTAACATTTGATCTAAACTTTGCGTTATAATTTGGTTTCGTTTCCTTTGTATTTTTTTTGTGAAAAAAAGTTATAACATTAATTGACACAGACGTTCAGGACACTTGCCACTTGCACTTTATACTGATTGAATATATTTGATTAATTTGTCAATAATTTAACATAATTGTAATGAAATGTTTATTCGAAATGTATATTCCTCCAATAATTTAACAAAAATCAGCATAAATTACTGTAGCTGTAGACTAATAAAGTAGATTTACTTTCATGTTTTTTTACTAAGCCTGTGGGGCTTACTTTAGGCAGAGTTTGCATATAATTCTAGAAAATCAGTTACTTGTTTACATACTTACTGTTTATACAAAACAGTCAAGTGCCGTAAGCGTTTCGAATTTTATGAAAACTCATACTGTTGTTGTTGTAACATGATTAAACATATAAATCTAGCAAATACTTTACTCTCGCTACTAACGACCACTTAATGGTCAATAACATACTTATAGCAAATATTAAACAATAATACGTAATAAATTGAAAGATAGGTTTCTTTAGAAATACGAATTAAAGCATATTACATATGCGCCATATTACATACTATAGGTAATTTGATAGATACACTAAAAGCTTTTTGTTTATGATTACGTGCAAACATTACGTTCATGACAAGGAAAAGACTAGTAATTCGCTGAAGGCTACCAAATTTATGTTTATTATATAAATACATAGGAACTATAACGGTTACAAACAAAATTTCACTTAAATAATCTCTATTACTGTAATCTTACATCACAGTTTGAATTTTAAATTGATAAACGTAAATACATTCACGTGTTGGCACTTTTCAGGAAACTGAATAAAGGTAAAATAATTAACCTAATCAAAGCAAAATAACATGAATTTACTTAGTACTCTTTACTAAATTATATCACAAATGTTGAATTCTTAAGCTCAAAAGTAAGTTCGCCAAATTGTATTGTGTTTTCATATCAACAGATATGATCACAGAATCAGGTATTACGTACGTGCGTAGGTACATAATATTTATGTGTAGAAATATTATTTCATTAAAAAGGTGTAGTAACTACAAAAGATTCGTTTTTGTAAATAGATCTATACAAATATCATGATTTATTACAGATCATCTTAGTATTATTGCAATAATTAACATAAAGCTTTATACATTCATTGTTTTATAATATACTATGGATATAACATAATCTTTAGTACATACTGGAAATCTAACTAAAAATATACCTACACACAGTAGGTATTTCTTCTCTATAAACTAAATACATCACAATAATTATGATATTTCATTTCAAATATATTCCGCAAATGCAACATACGTATTATTAAAACAATATTTTAACATTTTATATTATACTTGTACGAAATATTGTGTAAACTCGCTTAACACTGTCTACAAACGAGACAAAATAAAAACAAAGATTTATAATAATAATATTAAAAACATCAAAGTTAACCAACAAAGTTATTTCAATATGACACTCGAGCGACTACGAAGTATAAACCAGAGCTTGCGTCCGGTCGGATATGTTATGCTTGTGAAAATCCTCTATAAAAATATTCGACAACGTCTACAAACGGAATGTGCACACAAAAATACGATTATCAAACGGTAAAGTTCTCATAAAATAATTGCAGGATGTCAAAGAGTAGCGGCGAGAAACAGCGCAATATATTAGGTCCTACTGAGGCCTCTATAAAACATTACAAGCGGCTATTTACCGTCATTGGCATGGTGGATGATAATTAACTCGTTTCTATCGCTTTAGATTAACAATTCGCTAACGACTAGTCTAGTTTGATTACATTTTATATTAGTTTCGGCCAACATACATTTATTTAAATTTGTTTAAACTTCAGTACTACAACAATAACAAAAGTAAATCTTTTTTTAGAAAATCAGTATATTAATTTTCTCTACGTTGAAGTTTTCTTGGATGAAAAGTTGTAATTTGTAATGGAAACAATTATTTTATTATATTAATACTAACGCTTCGGACGTATTCTTAACTCGTCCTTTCCTGGTGTTTTAGTGGGTCGAGTAAAGGAGATGTGACGATGCTAGCCGATTATTAGAAACCTGTAAAGAATGGTATTTTAATTATTATACGTTTTGAATTTAAAAAGGCGTGATTGTATGTAATTATTTTTTGACACTGTGTGTGTGTGGGATTAAAGCCATCCCCGCTCCCCCGCTTTTCCGGCGATGATGACAAGATTACGATGATGGTTTGGAGTTTCCTTATCATAATCATCACCGGTCTTCTGGGGGAGCGGATGGCTCTCATCCTTAACTGTGTGTGTGTGAGTCTCTCTCTCTCTGTACGAGTGTGTGTGAGTTTATGTGTGTGTGTGTGTGAGAGTGTGTGTTTTTTTTTCGGGAGAACTTAGCTGCTAGCTTCAGACGGTTTTTACAGCTTCACCGAACTGGCGGCGGAGCGGAAGGCTCACTCCCCTAGCTTCGTGTTGTGTGTGTACCTGTCGCGGGCGGTCAGCGCGGGCGCACGAGGCCGCCGGGCCCGGGCAGCGCGGAGCGTCCGCTGAGCTGCTCGTCCACGGCGCGCGCCGCCTGCCGCCCCTCCGCGATCGCCCACACCACCAGCGACTGGCCGCGCCGGCAATCTGATACAACACACCAAAACATATATTTATTTATTTAAAATTAGGTACACTGAGAGATTTATATCAAAACATGACAAGTATGTAGTTACAAAATTAAAATGGGCTAGACAGAAATCCACAAATAGTGTACACAGCATGAATAGTTTATTACTTATAATTAAATTAATTTATACTTAATAATTAGTATTAGTTGTATCAGTATTAGTTGTATAATCCTTATCTATTTAACTACCACTAGGTGTGATGAATTCATCGCCATTTAGGTAATTAGTTAAACACTTTTTATATTGCGAGAAACTATTGTTAAAAACATATAAGTCAGGACTATCCCACATTAGGCTCCAGTCCTCCCGAATATTAAGCGCTACTGGTACGTTTTAGTAATACCACAACCTGCTACCGACTAACTATTCCTACTTAATTTTTTCCTATATAGCTTGTAAATATCACCTAAAATAGATTAAGAATAAGTATTTTTGTTAGTTTTAAGTAAACACAATCAACACAAACAATGTACAAGACATTGTTAGTTGTAAGCCAAATGTAACGCATGATATTTTGGTGGAAATCAATGAACTTTATTATTACTATATTACAGAATATCACATACATTCATCCGGTCCCTAGGTAAGTAGCTTAAGCACTTGTGTTACGGATATCACAATCAACAGTGGATACAAACATATTTAATAACACACCCAGACACGTAACAAACACCTATGATGTTGACGTCACACAAATATTTGTCCAGAGAAGGAAGATTCTCCACCCGGGAGAAATTTGTTCCGATTTCGGATTTAGGGATTTCGATAACTCACGACTCTTGAAACCGTAGTGATGCTGGGTCACTAACCACTGATCCACCAAGCCAACTTAATTTGGCAACTTTAGAGGTACATAACTCTTATAGCTAATAACTATAACTGTTTATAGAATTAAATGGGTCAAGCCCATGCATATTTCCCACATATATTGTCTGATAATACAAAAAAAAGTATTATTAATATATTTGTTATGGGGCAAGTGATTAATACGAGCATTATTAATAATGCCCGAGCATTATGTATAATGTCTAGCCCTATCGGGCCAAGTGATTAATTATTATTTCAACTTCATTATTTGTCATTATGCGCGGTCATTATTACATGGCTATGTGATAATTGGGCAATATGATAATTGTGCGTAATTTGAGAAAAATAATTGTCTTTTGTGTTTTAAAATGAAATGAAAAGAAAACGTAAAATTTCCACTCTGTATAACGCTTTTTACAAAGTTACGCTGTTTGACACGTTTTCATAGTGTCGTAATGGGTAACACTCACTGCGTAATTTTTAGAATAGGATGAATATTTTTTGTATATGGGAAACTTCACTTATATTTTTACATAATTAGATTATTTTATCATTCGTGACCCCCCGCTGCTGTGTATTGACCATACATTTATCTATGTATTCAGCCATTTTCGTACATGTGCGCATAGATTAAGTTCCTCCGTGTATTTATTATTATTTGTGTCCGTTACGTTTGACGCGTTATTGGACGTTGATTTTGCTTTGTGTTTGGACTTTGATTTAAAATGCCGAAACGAGGTAAAACAATAAAAAACAATAAATAGCCAATGTCTCCGTAATCTTAATCAGCCCGGGCATCAATACTAAAATAATGATTTTGGGTGTAAACGCCTTTATTTATATTGCAATTTTGAAAATAGCGTGTCTTACGAATTACGCCGCCAAATTATGTCCATTACCTTTTGTTATGACATTTTTTTCACACCACATTATTTTTAGAGGCTAACTACTTTTTATATTAAACTATTGTATATCAAATGATAAGATTAATTTAAGTTTTTTCTACATAATAAGTTTGTATTACTTTGCCCAAAAGGTGATAAACATTATGTATAATGCCCGGTCAAAGTGATTATTTGAATAATTATTATTGAATTGCACTCTCATATTGGGCATTTTTCATATGGACCGGGCAGTATGAATAATGCCCAATTTATCATTTGGTCCATAACATATTTATGTAGTCCACTATTATTTCTGATATCCGTAACTTATGCTACTTAGTTCAAAATCCGAACGGTGTATGTGTTATTGATTTATTTAAATTTTAATGACCCGAACGCGAATTACTATTCGGCCACTCTAATTAGATTTAATGAAGTCGAGCCAAAAGTTTCAAATAAAAACAAAAACAACTTATTCGGAAGCAGAAAAGTAGGTAAGTTATAAATCTAAATAACAATCAACGTATTGCTAACCAGTAAGTTTGAATATTGTGTAGCCTGTTCTAGAATTATGCCCATTAGTCATGAAAAGATAATTTATTTCAAATTTTAGGTGCGTATTTTATATAAAGAACAGGTTTGGCCTATGTGAATGATTAGTCATAAGGTGCTTTTGAAGACTTGTGATTTAATAGTGATACATGGTAACTCCTAGCTAATAAACTCATAATTTAATATATATCTTACCTCCTGCAGCGAATACATTGTTGACTGGCGTCTTGTAGATATTCTCTTTTTCCGTTTCTACGTTGCTGCGCGCGTCAAGCGGCAAATCTGAAAAATATCTTATGATAAGTAACGGAATTCAATACAAAAATGTATTTATTTCACATTCAGTCAGTCACACTACATATACGAACATGACTTATAATGTATAAATTTGCGACTCCCTGTAAGAGCGTCGCAAATATTTTACATAAGGTCACGGCCTAATTGGGCAAACGGAGAGACTCATTCTGTATAGGTAGGTACGCCATAGGCAGCGTATACGCAGTAAATGAGCTGCGCTTTTTAATTTTTTGCAATCTTACCATGAGTTTAGTGGGGACGTGCCCTTAATAACAAGATTACATTTCGGCAGTGATATGAGTTAGTTATACGGTCTATCAATGATTCGGCGATTCGACTGGCAGTAGGTCCGTCTCGGACCTACTGTCTGTCTCGTCTGTCTAAATAATTAGAAAAAATGGAATAAATCAAATGACTCATCGCAGCCTGAGGTCTCGTACACCCGTCCTTGTGGGAAATCGCGTCTAGCCGTGCATTACCATCACACTAGACCAGCAGCTGTACTGAAGCCATTTAATTTTTACCACATACTTGTTAAGCCACAGGTGGCGCCATCTACCATTAGTGATACACACTAACAGCCGTAACAGAAATGTATGCTACAGAAATTGATGACACTGGTATTAATGTATGTTTTTTTTCGGTTTTCTAAATATTTAAACAGCTAACGCAAGTATTCGCACTAAACAAACATTGTTAAATTTACGCCCATCTGTCTGTCCGTGACTCACCGAGCTGGTTGGCGACGTATCGCTCGGGCCCGAGGAAGCCCATAGCAAGCAGCACGAGCTCGGCGCGGTACACGCGTTCGGTTCCCGGCAGCTCCTGCATCTCCCAGCGCCCGCCCGCGCCGCGCGTCCATTCCACTTCTACTGCCGTCACGCCGCACACGTTGCCTTCGCCTGTGTACAAAGACAATGTTTAAGCGGCTAATACTGGCAGCATTATATGAACACCTTATAATGACAGCATTATGTAAAACCCTAATCCAATCAAAAACATAAATGTGAAATGAGAGCCACGTTCAATTTATGATAATTGCCTTGGTTGTTGACTTCAACGACAAAAGAAGTGAGATCTAAATGGGTGCCAAATTCAATGGTCAACCCTGAAATTTATTTATAAGTAACATTATAACATACCTATCATATCTTCTTATAACATAAGATAATGTATGGTGGTAGCCTATGAAGGTCTGTCTTGGCTAGTTTCTATAAACCTACCAACGTATTATTATGTTCGCTCGCTAGTTTCTACCAACAATCCAAATTTTCGGAATTATAAAATAAATACCGACAAATACCACTAACCAAATACTAACCTAACCTAACCAAGACAACTAACTAGACTACTAACTAACTAAATAAAGAAAACTAGCCAAGACAGACCTTCATAGGCTACCACCATACATTATCTTATGTTATAAGAAGATATGATAGGTATGTTATAGTGTTACTTATAAATAAATTTCAGGGTTGACCATTGAACTTGGCACCCATTTAGATCTCACTTCTTTTGTCGTTGAAGTCAACAACCAAGGCAATTATCATAATATTGAACTTGGCTCTCATTTCACATTTATGTTTTTGATTGGATATCATTACTTTTTGTAGAAAAGTATATATCATCGTAACGCCGTAGGTCCTTTGAAAAGGACAAATTCAAAACTAAAACTAGACTTTATAAATATAAAACAATTGAATCAGTTACTGTATTTTCCTACGTTTACGGGGTATAACCCTAAGTAATAAATATGAAAACCGACTATAAGTACCTACTCTTAATTGTAAATAAGTAAGTATGTATACCTAAATATATACTTAGTGCTCTGCCTTCTTCGGTATATAGGCGTGATTAGGCACTAATTAGGTATTTATGTTAAGCGTTCATAATAGAACCTAACCGCAGCATGGTCTATTGTGCCTGTCGACCTCATATGTGGATCTCACTACCGCTTACCATCAGGTGGAGTGAGGTCATCTTGTTAGCCTCTTATAAAAAAAAAAAATTAAAAAATTGCCAGTTTTTTATTTTTTCCTTTGTATTCATGTAATTACCTATCTGCATACCAAATTTTAACTCTCTAGGTCATTTGGAACTGGGTTAGAATTTTGATCTGTCAGTCAGTCAATGATAAAAATGAGGATTTTTAGACATTAATATCTAAATAACTGTTTGAGATAAGCTTATGAAATTTAGAACACATATTTATCTCGCAAGTCTCAATATAATATGATCCAATTTTGATACGTTAATGTGAAATATTTTTTTATTTATTAGGGGGGTCAAAAGTGGCTCCAAATGTTTCGTGTAACACACGGTGCGGCTCGCCAGTTCTGTTTCTTGAACTTGGCTTCACATGCTACCGCGTGTCTAGATACTGACAGCACTACACAAACGCCTAATACTGGCAGCATTATATGAATCACTATTATTGGCAAAATTTTTGAAGCCCCCGATGATAAACTCATTATAAAAACCTCTAAAATTAAAAGACATGATATTTATATTATTAGAGCTCCTAATGACATTCACGAAATGGAAAAAAAGTGAAAATTGAACTGTTTGTCTTACCATCATCTAGGAATTCTTTGGTGAGTGTGGAGAACTTTCTTGGGTCATTTCCGAATTTGACTTTCACTTCTTCATGGCCATAATCAACCCTGTGAATAAAAAATACATATAAAGCTTCTGTGATTTAATATATCTTGTTCTTATCTAAGTGAGTTCTGAATTTTTATTTAGAGCTCGAAAAGTTAAAACTTTTATTAAGTTAGGGTTGAATATTACCTGAAGACTCTCGGCCACTGCGGCCAAGGATTATCCTGTCCTCTGGTTGGTTTGGGTTCCGGTAGAATTTCGAATGTGGTGATTGACTTTGCACCTTGTCGGAGGGAAGTCGCTATGCAATCGCAACTGTAATGAAATTGATAGATTAGTAAAAAAAAAGTAATAAGTCAGGGGATACCAGTCACAACTATCTCTCCGGTGGTTGGTGAACGTTATACGGGTAAGCGACCCCGGCTCCTCGAGCTACTATCGACTCAGTCCGAATCATCCGAGGCGATAGTATCCTTCCTCCCCTTTTCCTTCCCCCGTCAAATTTCCTTGCTACTCGTGGGAACGCAATGACTTTGTTTAAACAATGCACAAGACAGAATGGCGGCGATGTGGTCCACAACCCGTCACGTCACGTTTCCCACAGAGGTGAAAAGTGGATCGCTGGAAGTGATCTCTGCCTACCCCTCTGGGGAAAAGGCGTGATTTTATGTATGTATGTAGTAAAAAAAATCTATACACACTAATACGCAGTAGCACCAACTAAAGTCTACAAACTATAAAACCGTTGATGATTTACATTTACGTTAAGGGCTACATCTGCAAGAGGACTATTACATTAAGCCTAAGCCCATTCCTGTCTACTCGTGAACATAGGCCTTCCCAGTGGCGTAACTATACCTGTTGAAGTCCGTGGCAAAATTAGTCGGATGGGGCCCCGTGCACCCCCCCTTCTTTTTTTTTATCTTAATGTGTATGTGTGTTGGCAGTTGAGATTCTGCTATGACTGGGGGCCCCTTTCGGCTGGGGCCCCCTACCGGGTGGGGGCCCGTGGCATTTTGCCGACTTGCCACCCTGTAGTTACGCCACTGGGCCTCCCCAAATGGGAGCCATTTCTGTCTATCTTCGGTTACTCGCATCCAGATCCTACCAGTCGTCCTGCGCAGATCGTCATTCAATCTGGCCTGGCTACAAGCGGACTATTCATTTTAGGGAATTATTACGACAACATTGTACATAGATACTTACATTTGGCCATAGAGGTTGTCTGGGGCCTGATCGCCCTAATTTAGGGTAGCCTCGTGACACTCGGCTAATAAGTTGATGATGAGGTACATAGATACGACAAACAATTCCGATTTTTCTTTGTCTGTGAGCTCCCTTTAATTATTAATTTTATTTTGTTTTCATACCTATTTGTTTATATAGCGGCAACCGTAGTACATTATTTGTGAAAATATCAATTGTCTAGCCTTGGCAGGTCAGTACAGCTGACGGACAGCGTCTTAGTAATGGGGTCTTATTTTGACCATTCATTCCAATTCTTCATTCTGTATCGGGTTACTATTTGATCGAGGATTTCTTTAAAGTAGCAAATACTCATAGTACGGGGCCCTAGAAAAGCTTTAGTCTCACCCAGTATCCCCTCCACCGATAATGAGCACGTTCTTGTCCTTAGCGCTGAGGTGCGGGTGCGGGGCGGGCGGCGCGCGCAGCGGCGCGGGCCCGCACTGCTTCTTCTGCCAGCTCTCCAGGAACTCCATCGCGTAGTGGATGCCGCCCAGCTGCCGGCCCTTCAGCGGCAGGTCGCGCGGCCACGTCGCGCCCATGCACAGCACTAGGGCGGCGTACCTGGAGATACAAGTACGAGAGTTTAGAAGAGAAAGAAAACATTTATGGATCACATACGAAGTAACATACAAATAAAATTATCAATAGGTTCTGCCTAGGCAAATGCTGTATTCTGTATATTCTAGTGAAACCTTTGAATGACGCTAAATAAAAAAGAAGAATGATTAGAACAAGATTAAATACATCTCTCTGTAATTCTAGTTGACAATGATATTTCGGACAGTACTCATTGTTGTTTAAAAAGTGATTTTGTGAAAAAGCCTGGTAATTTAATCCCACATCTAAATTAGATCAGACAATATCACGCATGTGTTACCAAACGCGCACCCACACACGCGTTTGTATGTGTCCTATCTTTCTGTATCCTTGAGCAGTTTCATGGCCGTATTGCAACAGCCCGCCAAATGGTTAAGGTCGTTGTTTGTCATGCGAGGGGTCGCCAGTTGTAACCCCACCACCTACCAATGTTTTTCACATTTGAAATTCACATGTACTAGTATTCGACGCTTTAACGGTGAAAACATCGTGACAAAACCTTCACAAACCATTTTTTCTTTTTTTAACGCGGTGAAATGCTTTTCGCACCGTCACTGGGTGAGGGGGTTCTCTCTGGGTGGTGTGTCGGACTCCCCAGCGGCTGGCGAAGAGATGGTAAATGCCAGCCGCGGCTCCTGCGCGGACTGCATGCAATGCCCGGGGGCTTACCGACTTAAACACGGCGGTGTACCTCATCGCCTTATAAAAAAGACTAGGACAGAGTCCAATGACGGTGCCGTCTGTTCTAGTCTTTTTTACTGCCACGACGCCAGCGAAGAAATTCTATGGTTGTGTAGTCGACCAACCCGCACTTGGCCAGCGTGGTTGGTTCGCGGCCTTATCGCACTAGTTACTAGGGTAGGCCCGTGCCCCAGCAGTGGAGACGTATATGGGCTGATGATGATGAATAAACATCCTGGCGGGGCGGCGTCATGTTAGTATGTCTGTGTGTATGTACTGACTCGTTGGCGAGGTCGCTCGCGGAGATGTCCTTGCCGACGTCGACGCTGCACTTGAAGCTGATGCCCTCGGCCTGCAGCAGGCGCACGCGCCGCTGCACCACCTCCTTGCTGAGCTTCATGGTGGGGATGCCGTACTGCAGCAGCCCGCCGGGGCGGTCGTTGCGCTCGAAGACCGTCACCGAGTAACCGGCCTACGGATGAACAGTATTTGTAGTACACAAACATATATATTTAACCAGGGAAGACAGGAAATTGGTAGTACTGACTAATTACTGACTCTAGTGGTACAAAAAAAGAGGCATTAGCTTACCTTATTTAGTTGATGGGCACACGCCAATCCCGCGGGCCCCGAGCCTACGACCGCTACTGTTTTACCGTTACGGAATTCAGGTATCTGTGAAAGAAAAACTTCATTTTAAAAGTGACAGTGACACATTTACAAGATTAGCATGTTTTACGAAGACATCAATATATTCAGCCAAGTTTGACAGCTGTCATTAACATGAATGTTGCAAATAAAACTACATTGAAAGGTAACTTTTATAGTAGTGCAGTGCAGCAGTGCAGTGCCGTACACACGTATACAGTAAACGGACTAATAGGTTTACGAAATGCTCTTTTTAATCCTTAGCCGCGCGAATGACACGTACTGGACAGCGCTGCCATCCACATACAATGCAGGCGTTAGTGGCTCGGACCAAGAGATTTAGTTCCTCTTTTCTGCCACGTTTCAGTAAGTCATGAAATGCCCTTCCAGCTCATGTTTTCCCTTCCTCCTATGATCCCGGGCTCTTCAGGCGGGGCGTGAAACGGCATTTTAGCAGGCCTTTAGAGTGCGACAGGCTCAATATGGTCTATTGTGCCTGTCGACCTCATATGTAGATCTCACCACCGCTTGTGGAAAAAAATACAACTAAATCTCTTGAGGGGTAGCTCAGGAGTGGCTCTCACCCCTAAGCTAAATCTTTGTAATATTGAGTGTACGTTACCTCGGGCTTGACCCAGCCGCTCTCGAAGGCGTAGTCGATGATGGCGCACTCGATGTTCTTGATGGTGACGGGCGGCTCGCTGATGCCCAGCACGCACGCGCCCTCGCACGGCGCGGGGCACACGCGGCCCGTGAACTCTGAACGAACAAACGATTTATGTAATTAAATAATTAAAAATCATCTCGTAGCCGGTGCATACTGAGAGAACAACCAACAACGAAAACCGTCGGAGACGACGGTTTTTCACCAGGTGGTTAAAGTCCTTTTCTTATGGCGGTTTATATTTTTGTATATTACTGTCTTTGATATTTATACGTAATACGAGTTAAGCAATTTTTACTTCATTGGGCCTAGTGACTTTGGTTTCGATATAATTTATGTGACGTTATGTGATATTTAATATATCGCTCCGTCATGAAGGCGTTTCTCGGCTAGTCAGAAGATATTTCGCGAGGGTACTCGTATTGCTGGCAGTGCGGTGGACGGAACGGGCTTTATGTTATTTCCCGCCGCACCGCCATTCAGCTTTGTGGTAGCATGGCGTAGTTTTAGTGGGTACACCCCTGAGACACTCCAGGAGCAGCTTGTCGGAAGTCCCAGTCTTTGGCAAACTGGGAGTCCACACACCGCTCAGGGCAAACCCCTGCCCAGAGTATAGGTACGCACCTTTACTCTGGGCAGGGGTTTGCCCTGCATTTAACCATGGAATAGTATAACAATGTACCTGGGAAGTCGTTGGTCTGCAACAGCTGGTGCTTTGGCTAGCCGGTAGACTGACGTCTCGCGGGAGTATTCGGATTCGTTCAGACCAGGTCAGTTATTTACGGATCCGAATGTGTATGTGTATCTGTCACAATGTGTATCAGAGCTAACCTTGGAAGAGCATCATCCTAATGTACCGACCTGGGAAGTTGTTAGTCTGCAGCAGCTGGTGCAGCGCCTGCCCCCAGTCGCCGTGGAACACGAGGTCGTTCCACTTGGGCACGATGTTCCCGAGCGGGCAGCCGTGCCGCGACTGGCAGAAGGGCACGCCGCACTCCATGCAGCGCGCCGCCTGCACGCGCAGCCCGCGCCGCACGTGCGCCGGGTTGTAGATCTCGTCCCAGTCCCGGAGACGTTTTTCAGCTGGACGGTAGACGGACGTCTCGCGAGGGTACTTTATGAAGCCCCTGGGTGAGAATTGATACGTCAGTATCGAAAAATAATCACGTGTAGGGCGATCCCTATTATAACCTGCCAATCCGTGCTGATGCACGGAAGGGTAACATGACATTCAGTTACTTCCAGGGTTACTAAGCGCCGTATGCTTATTATGAAGCAATGAAATCGATAGGAAAAGTACTCATAAGACAGTTACTATGTTACTTATGAAGATAAATATACTTATGAGAAATTAAATTTTATTTATCATTACATTTCAACCATGTAACAATCATTTTCTTAAATTATCTTGTTATTTTGAGACTGATGCACTATAACTACCAAATTGTATAAGAAACATCTGATTAATATAATGAACATCTTATAATGCTGGTTTGCCTTTACATCAGAATCCACAAAGATACTGTCTGTAAACAACGAACCTTGTTTTATCCAGAATCTTCTCCAAGTTCTTCTTCTCCAGCTCAACATCCCTGACGGCTTCTTCGATGTCCACGAGGCCGTTGGTCTCATCGTTGGCTTTCCCGTTGGTCTCTACCTTCGGTGCGGGAGCTAGCGCCATCTGTTTGAGAGCTTTCTGGTACTCGTATGGGAACACCTTAACGAATTTGGAAGCTGGTTGGGGCCATGTCTTAAGAAGGTCTTCTGCGATTACTGATCTGTAAATATAATAAAATAACGAAGTTTTAAAGTTTATTCTGCGTTAATTTGTGTTAAATATTGCAGGATTTCTACTGGTTTTAATCAACATAACATCAAGTAGCTGTTTAAAGATATAAATATCATATTTTTTTAGCGAATCTTCACAACTGAAATGTTAAGCCTGTTGGCTTAGCTTGTAAATTAATATGAAGCATGTAAAATGTACTTACATGTAATTGGTATGATTTTAAGGCGTTTTTTAAAATTGATATGTATCAAAACGACATCGTGATTTTTGTAAATAGCATCGAGAAACTTAACATTCAAAACAATGAGAAATGTAAACAGACAAGAGATTACTTCATTGTACGATTCATCATTATACTCAACAAGTAATTGTAACATGTAAGTATAATTGTTTTTTAATAAAAGTTGCCACATACCCAGTGTACTGGACAAACTCTTCCAGGAGTGTCTTGACTTCGTTCAAGTCGTCTTGCAGCTCCAACGGCAGCAGTTCCACCATCTCAGGGTTGCACTTGCCCGCCTTGAACGATCCGTCGATGTCGTATACGTATGCGATACCACCTATAATAGTAAACATTACATAGGTTTAATTCTAGAAGTAAAGTGTTGTTAATATTGGAGTAGTAGGACATTGAATGACTTGTAGTCTCATAAGTATAGAAATTTTTATGTAATATTGGCTTCATCGTAGCATAGCTAAAGGCTAACCAATCTAGTAATTCTATGTCGTGAGAAACAACTAATGTGGTTTCGATCTAGACCCTAGCTTATGCACAAAATCACTTTGGTTATTACTATCACCACTTTTAAATTTAATTGAAGGAGATGGGCAGAATTGGTCACCCAGTGGCAGCCGAACGGTCGTCGGCCAAGGGGAAGATCAAAAAAGATATGGCGCGGCGATTTCGACTCCCAACAACCGAACTGGCCATCTGTTGCTACCAATTGACAAACATGGAGTGAATTGGGGGCGGCTTTTGCCCAGCAGTGTGATATTACGGACTAGAAAAAATCTAATTGAACTTTTTTTGAGCTGAACTTTTCTCAATTATTGAGCTGCAAGAAAACTGTCTACCAGATAGGGTGGTTCAGCATGATAGTATAATATTATCGATGGGTGTAAACTTTCAACTTAATGACATTACCCGACTATGTGCCAGGCGCATCCCCGATCGCTCACAGTTGACAGTTATATATTTTTCCGCACTATTCTTTAATATTTGTATAATATATTATACAGACCGCTCATGCCGGCAGCGAAGTTCCGTCCGGTGAGTCCGAGCACGAGCACGGTGCCGGCCGTCATGTACTCGCAGCCGTGGTCGCCCACGCCCTCCACCACGGCCGTCACGCCGCTGTTGCGCACGCAGAACCGCTCCGACGCGATGCCTCTGGATATGGGAAACAATTTGTTTGTAAAGTCTTGATGATTCGTTGGAACGATGTTACATGAGCTACCTCTTGATGGAGCAAATAACCCCGAAAGCTTTCACACAACAGCTTTGATATTTACAGGTGTAATGGCTGTTGCGCTGGTACAAATGCTTCAGTTCGCATGAGTCGCCCCGCGCCACCGCATTCGTCCAGTGTAGCAAGCCCTAGCGACTCAAAAGTTGCCATAATGTCGAGTCTATGAGACATCGGGCCGGTAAAGGAACACTTGTATAGGTTATATACAAAGAGGTTTTCAAAATAACGCTTATTAATACATGATATCGTCATTCATACAATAAATTTTTAATAAAATTAATGCTTCTGTATAAAGCAAGGTATGACCTAACATAGTATTTGTTACCTGAAGTAAGCTCGCCCAGACGTAGCTCCGTACAAGCAGACGTTTCCGACGATTACGTTCAAGTGAGACTCGAACGGGGAATTCTTCGGCGGGTAGATGATCACTTTACCACCAGACAGACCCTTGCCTGAAAATAAGACAATTATGATTATAGTCTATCAACAATGCTAGGACCGTAGCACATGGCAAGAAGTGATCTCTGCCTACCCCTCTGGGAATGGCGTGATACTATGTACGTAACAATAGGATTTATACACAGCGATTACGACATCATACACAACAACATCGTTGTTTAAATTAAAGTGGTTTTAGTATTTAACCACGGTAATTTAACTATCAAGTTATGTATGCAGTTATGCGTACAATGTCTCTTATCTTTTAGTACAATTATCTTAAATTCCTTTCTAAATTAAATTCGCGATCCTCTTTGAGACAGTGGAGGTTCTATTACCGAATCCTATCAAGTTTATTGAAAAACCGTCCTTATCGCTACAGTCACTAGGCCCACTTACCAACATAGTCGTTAGCGTCTCCCTCCAGCGTGACGGTGATGCCCTTGGACAGGAACGCGCAGAAGCTCTGCCCGGCCGAGCCCGTCAGCGACACGTCGATAGACGTACCGTCGGGTAAGCCTTGGTCGCCGTATTTCCTGTTACAGATAAAATTTAATTAATACACAACATCACATACATTGAACTGATCCCGTGGTAAGTAGCTAAAGCACTTGATTTACGGATATGAGCGTGGGCCCTGACAGACTTGGGCGTATTGAACATACGCCCAACTCTTTTCTGTGTTCCTTTGTGTGTTACTGTATACGCCTGTGTTTAACTGTCTCGTTGGTCTATTGGTAGCAAGCGCAACGTAAGGACCGAGAGGACCCCGGTTCGAGTCCGAGGTAGGGCAAAAATGTGTGTGTTTTTCTGTAAAGTAATTACTTAGCTGTAAAGAATTTGAAGGTTGCAAGCCGGTGCCTTGGAAAGCACGTTAAACCGGTGGTCCTGCGCCTGATCTCTCACCGGTCACGTCGGAATGAGAGAAAGAAAACAGTGAGTGAACTTGTGTTGCGTGCACATATGTCCTGCGCACTTGACTGATCTCAATTGAGATCGGCCGCCATGGCGGCGTATACACGCCGCTACTCACATGGCGATGTGGTAGGAGAGGTGGTGGCCCGGTCCTCGTTGGTGTCCTTTCCTTCAAGCACGCTCGAGTACTGCTCGATCAGCTGGTTGTCCAGACGCTTTTCCAGTTGGAAGTCCCTTATCACCCTAGTTTAGGGTAGGCCCGTGCCCCAGCAGTGGGGACGTATATGGGATGATGATGATGATGATACGCCGCTACTCACATGGCGATGTGATAGGAGAGCGTGGAGGTGAAGGCCCGGTCCTCGTTGGTGATGCGCAGCGTGACGCGCGCGTGAGTGTCCTTCCCTTCAAGGACGCCCGAGCACTGCTCGATCAGCTGGTTGTCCAGGCGCTTCTCCAGTTGGAAGTCCTAGAAGGCACGATAGTTGAATTAGTATAACGCAACCTTGGTCAAACATCTACAGTCGGGCAGAAACGATTAAGGAACTATTGAGGAATACTCTGCCTCGTGCATTTTAAACTGTAGCGTATGGTTACACTACATTACGATTTATCGTAAGCCGTACCGCGTTTACGTAAAGCCGCAATGTGTACATTTTAGATTCTCTCTTTTTGAGACAGAGATTAATTCTTAGAAATTAACGATGATAGCTTAAAGAAGCTTTAATGTGTCACAGAGGTATTGGGAGAGTGAATGTTTCTCATTCCTAAAAAACAGTGAGCAGACTTGACTTGTCCACCGACTGTCCTTTGCCTTGCCTAATGTGACTAAGAGGTGTTTCTGACTGAAGGTTGACACAATTCTATTAAGAAGAGCATACCTGGGACTTGGATCCGGCGCGGATGTTGACCCCGGGCCGCATGTGCAGCGCGTTCTTGAGGATGAGCGACAGGTTGAGCAGCCGCGCCTTCGGGTTGGGGTTGTTGTCGCGCACTTTGAGCAGGTCCGTGCGCCCGATCAGGTCCTGGAACCGGCGGACGCCTACGGCCGCCATGTGGCTGCGGACCTGGGAACAAATTGAGTAAGGAATTAGTAAAGAAACACTCTAAAAAGTAACATACATTGGTCTATAAATGAGATATGTTACTTTGGTACTTGTGGTAATGATATCAGATAATTAAAAAACAATGGAACAATGTTGTTACAAATTTTAAGTGGAAATGGGTAAAGTACCTTGCACGGAGAACAGATTATAAAGCGGCGACGAAGAAGGCTTTCTACAAAAAGGACCTATGACCTGATCAAGATCTTAGAGGCTCACTGAAAGTTGGCACAAGATAGATAGCTGTGGAGATCACTTAGCCTTGTTTTAGCGAGGTACCGACCATCGGTACGGATTGCTCCGTGAGAATGTTTAAGGTTGTATTTTCTGTGGCACGGACACGTTAGTGATCCGCTCCATAAAAAAATATTGGTCGGTATTGTCGGTCAGTGTTATACTAAATCCAGCCTGAGGCAGACTACGTTTTTCGGCTAATGTGATAAATCCTGGATAGCTCAGTGGTTAGAGCAACCGATGCGATATCGGCAGGTCTGGTTAAAGTCCCAGTTAAGGCGGGGTCATGAATGCGATTTTTTTCAAATTTCGAAATTTACATTGAAAAACAACAAATAAATAATTATGGGTGCCTCAGACAACGCGATTCGTGTGGCCGAATACTGGGACGAATGCATCTGATTTTGCCATTGACTCGAAAAGAAGAAGAAGAGGTGAGTTTACCTCCTCAGCGAGCATGAACAGGTAGTTGATGACGTGCTCCGGCTTGCCCGCGAACTTGGCGCGCAGCACCGGGTCCTGCGTCGCGATGCCCACGGGACACGTGTTCAGGTGGCACTTGCGCATCATCGTGCAGCCTGGAGATGTGGATGAAAACGTAAATAGATATTAGTAAGATGCATTATATTTATAGTTGCGTGGTCGCCTTTTTTGTATCAATAAATAAATGTTTTTTGTTTGTTTTCCTCGTGTGTTTTTGGTCAAATTCGAATATCTAAATCAGGACACTAAATGAAAAGCACTTCTTAGCTTAATCGATCCAGAACATCGACAATACAGTACTGGTAAAGTTTGTAGTGATTTTTGTTTGTAGTGAAAAGTATAAGTGATTACTTTAGCGGACATTTGAATTCTAAAAAGAGTAGATTATTAATTACAGAAGAAAAATACTTAATCTATCTTTAGCAATGATTTAAACTGAATAAGACAGTATTTCATAGGTGAGCAATGTTACCTCCTAGGGCTAAGGTAATCGGACTATACGGTAATTCAGAGATTATAAAGTTGAAATGTTTGCTTTTAAGTTTATCACCAAAATTGGTCTGTTCCTTTTATACGTACCCAAAGCAATGAGCGGCGCGGTACTGAAGCCGAACTCGTCGGCGCCCAGCAGCGCCGCCACCATCACGTCGAATCCCGTGCGGATCTGTCCGTCCGCTTGCACCACCACTCTGACGATCAATGTAAAAATAATGAATTTCAACTATTTAAGGGTAAGAGCCATCTTAGGGGGGGGGGGGACCTATCCGCTACCCCGCAAGGGAATGATGACGCAGCTAAAAGAAAAGAAATTCGATTATGGTGACCTTGGTGACGTTTCGTATCCCGAACATATCACGGGTGATTACCGTTTCGGTAAGTAATTAGTAAATTCACATGTGCGATCACCACAGTTTCGAATAGGTTTGGTTAGCCTCACCTGGCAATTGGTAATATGTAGACAGCTGCAGGATCGCAGGGTAGGAATCCTACTTGACCAACCCGAACTTGATAGGAGGCAGGGTTTATAGAATCAGGCCTAATCGCCCTTGTTTAGGTTAGGTTTCATGATCATCAGCGGAGTCTCATATGGGCTAATAATATTGAAGGTGTTCCCTGTTTTTTATAATAGGCTAACAAGATGACCTCACTCCACCTGATAGTAAGCGGTAGGTAGATCCACATATGAGGTCAACAGGCACAATATACCATATTGAGCCTGTCGCACTCACCTTGAAGGCCTGCTTAAATGCCGATTCACGCCCCGCCTGAAGTGCCCGGAATCATAGGATAGGTTAGGCTGTTTAGTCCATTATCAACTAGTCACAGTAACTATGTATGTGCTACAACGTTGACTATACATCTCTGGCTCTGCCGCCGCGCGCCCAACATCATCATCACTGACCTGGACCGGAGATCGTTGAGAACCAGCACCTGGTGCGTCTCGGCCACGCCCAGCTCCCAGGGCAGGCCGGCCGCCTTGATGCCGGTCCACGAGCTGGCGCCGGTACCGCCGTCGTGTCCCGATATCACTATGTGCTCGGCTTTGCCCTGTACAAATAGACATATTTATAAATATCACATAGTACAGGCATCAGCACGACAGGCGTAACACTGACAGTTTTTATTAACACTTATGCCTATGATATAAGCACGGTAATAAGTCCAATATGTTACGTCAGACTAGCAAATTGCTATTGACTGTAAATTATTCTAATACCGGGACAAGTAGCTAAAGCAGTTGTTTTATGAATCAGGAACAAATACCACTAAACCTACCTAAATAATTAAAAAACCAAGCCAGACACGGAACTCGCATGTTCATCACACACAGAGAAATCCGTCCCCGGTAAAAAGCTAACTGTTTCATTCTTAAATATCTCCAGTGGTTTAACGTTTGAAGTAAGGAATTCATATGTGGCGCTCAGTCCCTATCTAGGTTCCTAGCTCCCTAGAGTTACTTACTCTTTCATCGGCTGAGATCAACGTCAGATCGGATGTGTTACTGTTAAAATTATTGTGTGTTGTGTATCATGTACATCTCATGAAACCCAATCTTTTGTACTGTTGTTGAACTGTCAGATAAATATATTTAATCACAAACTATAATGTTACCTTGGCGACGCCCGCAGCGACGACTCCCACGCCGACCTCGGACACCAGCTTCACGGACACCCTGGCCCGCGGGTTAGCGCACTTGAGGTCGTAGATGAGCTCGGCGAGGTCCTCGATGGAGTAGATGTCGTGGTGCGGCGGCGGGGAGATCAGGCCCACGCCCGGCACCGAGCAGCGCGTGGCCGCGATGCCGGCGGTCACTTTGTAGCCTGTGGGGGACATTTTTGTATGTTAAAGACATGTTACACACTATTAAATTCAAAAGAAGTTTGTATGTGTGGATAGATGTTTGTTACTCTTTCAAGCAAATACTACTGAACCGATAACGATCAAATTTGGTATGCAGGTAACTGAAGACGCAGAATAACATATAGGGTACTTTTTATCCCGGAGCTCCCACGAGAATAGGGTTTCCACGCGGACGAAGTCGCGGGCGGAAAGCTAGTACAAAATAAATAAATAAATATTGAAGTGTCTGTTTGTAATATCAAAATAATAATTCTCTACTATTTAGTAGAGAATTATTATTTTTATAAAGATTATTATTATAAAGATTATATATAGAATTATATATAGAATTATATATAGAATTATTTTTATAAAGATTATTATTATATTTAATTATTATTTTGATAAAGATTCCTACTAGGAATCTTTATCGAATACCAATAACAAAAAATTGGTGGACTAATTTTGGCGGAACTTAAATAGCTAATTTTACAAGGTATATTAGGCTATTTAAATTAATCATTGTTGCTAAAACCACATCCACGCGGACGAAGTCGTAGGCGGCCGCTAGTGTGTAAATAAAACCGTGTAATAATAAAACAATTTCGCTTCCTCTGTCCCTTTATGCCTATGTACGCTTAAATGTTTCAACTTTCAACGGAATTCGATACGGTTTTTAATAGATAGAGGGATTCAAAAGAAATGTTTTTATGCATAAATTCACCTGAAGCAAAGCAAAAGCGGGTCACTAGCTTTAAAATATTCTGACTTGTTCGGGATCTTTCTTCATTTTTATGCGTTTTTCCAATGCGTCCGAAGGAATGGTTATGTTCTTCGTAAATGTTTTTTGAGTTTATTTCTAAGTTAAAATTATTAAAAAACCTTTTAAAAAGTATGTAAAGTCTGTCTTATTAATCGTGAAAGACATGACGTAAGGAAATGGCTAATTTTAAATAGAATCTTTTGGTAATTCAAAAATATTATAATCACAGCATGTAGCGGCAGATAGCCGGACAAGAAAACAAACTTATCTCTTTTTCTTTTTCACACATATTTATTCCAAAAAAAAAAATACATTGTCCTATGAAAATACTTTAATATTTAGGGCCACATATCGAATTCAACAAACTAATATTGATTTAAAAAGTTACATACTTATACAATTATACAATACATGCCTATAACAAATTACCTAATAATGGGTTGCTGCGTGAGGTAACACGCGCAACTCAGGAATATTTATTGAGCACACTTCGTCCTAATGATTTCTTAATGTTTTTGTAATGGGAAAATGTCTATATGTATTCGTAATATAGACATATTCATTCATACAAAAACATCGGCAAATCTATTTCTAAATCTATTTTAATAACACACGTTAACCATACATGTTTAAAACTAGATAATCTTGCAAACCTATCTAGGCAATATTTTAATTTGAGACACTGGTCAAGGACAGCATACGGATTTTAGCAACAACATAATTTCGAATAGGGCCATATAGAATTTCACAAATAAAACAAATTATAGCCAAACCCAACCCGAGCAAGGGTAAATAACATATTTCTCTAAAACCTTTCAATGTGATTGGTGGAGCTTGATTGGATATTGTGCATTTGGATCTCAACTTTTCCGTATATATTTTGTAACTTATATAACGGTTTGCAAAGCCACCTAGTAACATATAATGCATATATCTACTCAAGGGCTCGGGCACGGTGGACCCGGGGTTAAAAAACATAGCTTGGTATATATTATTCAAAGGAGTTGCAATTTTATAAAGAGGGTCCTTAGAACAATCCGCTTTCAATTTCCATATGTTAATATTATAATATCTTTCTGTTACTAAAGTAAAAAGTTTGATATCACTGTCTCTCACTTTTTTCAAACAGTCTACCGTACTATGGCATAGTAAGTAATCGTAATGGTTTAATACTTCTATTCTTACGCCTCTTTTTGGCGTTGCGATCGTTTCCGCTATGTAGTACGGATTCCAGGCGGGTTTGTAGTGTTTGTAGGTCTCGTAAATGTCGTTGACTTGGTGATCCCTAATGGGCGTAGTCATAATACTTGACATTTGTGCAAAAAATATGTTGTAATGCATAGTTGTGTAGAATAACAACAGGGTCAACATCAATCTACTGGATAGGCTGCTATTCTTCTCTCGCATAGTAATATTCTGAACGAAGTAGCCGCCCACGATCAGAATCACCCGAAGCCGGTCTGCTTTGTTACCTCCAAATATTGTGAGAAAAATAGCAATGAGTGAAAAAATAAGGAATAAAATAAGTGTAATAACATGAACATTATTTTTATACATGGCATGGAATAGAGGCAACCTTACAGCTCGACGAATAACTACGTTCTGAACTTCTAAATGGTATGGATACGTATAGGCGAATGATCTGAAATAATACAATTTGTACTCGAAACCGATGATGCCTTCCACTTTACGATAGGGATAATCGCCAGTATTATTCCAAGCATCTTCTATATTGATGAACTCAGCAGAGTTGTTGTAATACTTGAACCAATGTAATAAAATAATTTTGTGAACACTTATGTCAAAATTTCTTTTGGGTCTAGTACCTATCGTGAATCGACAGTTTCGCATTACGGTTGCTTTACGAAAACGAAATGTTTTCTGGTTTACATAGTCCGAGCATTTAGAAATAAGCTGTAAATATTTTACAGCGGGTTTGTTGCAGGTATTTAACGAGGGGTGGAACCCATAAATCGAATATACTTCGTCGGCAAGAGCGATTACAGTAGTATTAAACATATTCTCTGCATATAAAAACAATGATAGTTGCTCTATGTTGTCATCGTTTTCCATAATGATAATGAACTCCTTTCTCGGATTCCAGTATTCGTCTTGTTTTGTGTCGGTTATCCCGCGTTCTATCTCTTGGTAATCTTTCGCTTGTACGAGGTATGCGTCGTTATAAATGTGGTGGTTCCAATCGAACGGTCTTGTGAAGAAGGTGATCCCGCGCGCCGCTTGCAAATCCCGCACCAGGTCTTTATCAGTGTTTACTAGAGTCATGTGTAGCGGAAGTCTAGTAATAGTCAACTGTTGTATTACTTTCAGAACACATGAACTATATTTTTTCTTCTCAACAATATTGCTTTTAAACAAGGTAGCATAAGCAACACAGTTGAATAACAATGGAAGCAACCAAACTTTTCCTGTCATACTGTACTGTATGTGACCAAAGTAGTTTATAGCTTGCATTCGGATAGAAATCTGTGATTGAACAATAGTAACGTAAACCTCTTATTGTAATTACGTCAATCAATCTTTTTTGAATGTCTTCGTCATCATCATTAGTTGTAATTTTCTGTTTATTGTCCTAGTTCACAGTTGACATAGCCATTATTGTGGGTTTATTTACTTTGATTGTTGATAATTCCAAGCATTCCACAGTAATCTTTGCATAATAAGTTAGGCCTGAAGTACAGTTAGCTACAAAAGTCTTCATATTATCACAACACACATTTTATTTAGTTTTTACATCCTAAATGCCGAGTAAAGTCATTATTTTCTTTTAGCACAAAACAAGGCGCATAGAAAAGGAAGTCATAATTTTTTTAGACCGATTCGAAGTAGAATCAAAAACAGGAATATTTTTCGCCTGTCTAAACTCTTTTTTTTATTGAACGAGCGGAGAGACCAAGTTGAAATAAAAATCAAACACTTAAATATTATATTCTTTGTGTCATATTTACCTGTATGTACGTCATCTTTTTAAATTTATATTGTAAACTTGTCTGTGATTATGAAATAATACATCAAATAAAATAAAAAAAAAATAGTTAGAAGCCTAACATACACCTGTAGACAAACGAAACCCAAGCTATTTAATCGTAGTACATACCGGGCAGCTCTCCCCCTTCGCCCGGCTTGGCGCCCTGCGCCATCTTGATCTGCAAGTCGTCGGCGTGCGCGAGGTACGAGGCTGTGACTCCGAACCGCCCGGACGCCACTTGCTTGATCGCTGAACGCTTGTTGAACTCGGGGTCCTGGGTAGATTACAATTGTATGTAGTTTTTTTTAATAAACATTTTCTATAGTTGAAATCTTGTTGTTTAGAAAGCGGGACAGAGATACACATGTATTTGTAGTAGAAACAGTTCTTTCGTTGGCTTTTTTCAAATGAATAATAATCAGATTATAGTACTTATGTAAAACGATTCTAATTCGTTCTCCGATTATAGTAGAGCAAACGATTCTAATTCGTTCTCCGACTATAGTAGAGCAAACGATTCTAATTCGTTCTCCGACTATAGTAGAGCAAACGATTCTAATTCGTTCTCCGACTATAGTAGAGCAAACGATTCTAATTCTTTCTCCGACTATAGTAGACCAAACGATTCTAATTCGTTCTCCGACTATAGTAGAGCAAACTATTCTAATTCGTTCTCCGACTATAGTAGAGTAAACGATTCTAATTCGTTCTCCGACTGTAGTAGACCAAACCATTCTAATTTGTTCTCCGACTATAGTAGACCAAACGATTCTAATTCGTTCTCCGACTATAGTAGAGCAAACGATTCTAATTCGTTCTCCGACTATAGTAGAGCAAACGATTCTAATTCGTTCTCCGACTATAGTAGAGCAAACGATTCTAATTCGTTCTCCGACTATAGTAGAGCAAACGATTCTAATACGTTCTCCGACTATAGTAGAGCAAACGATTCTAATTCTTTCTCCGACTATAGTAGACCAAACGATTCTAATTCGTTCTCCGACTATAGTAGAGCAAACTATTCTAATTCGTTCTCCGACTATAGTAGAGCAAACGATTCTAATTCGTTCTCTGACTATAGTAGAGCAAACGATTCTAATTCGTTCTCCGACTATAGCAGAGCAAACGATTCTAATACGTTCTCCTACTATAGTAGACCAAAGATTTCACATACATTGGCATCGAAACATATTAATTTGGTATTTGAAATTGTGACTTATTTGTCAATTAATTTGCAATTCTGTCATTATTTTTTTACGTCATTTGTTTATTGATTATATAAATTTCTTAAATACAGTAACGTTTTTTACATCTTTATTTACTAATACAAATATTAATGTACCGGGTATGTTATGAGGAGGGAAGAAAACCATGTGACTAGAAGTTGGAGTGTGAATGTCAATGGATGTAATAGTAAAGGCATGCCGAAGAAGACATGGATGGATTGCGTGAGATGATATGCGAGTGAAAGGAGAGACACAGATCTGACGAATGACAGGCCCGAGTGGAAGAAGTTTACACGTTGCGCCGACCCCACTTAGGCATCGTTAAGACCAAACGTATTGTCGGCCGCAGACTGTAAGCGCACGTTGCGCAGTTTATTGCTTTTCCATATAAATTGAAATTGTCGTTCACACGCAATTAATAGGATAGAATAGAATATTACGTGTTTACGCACAGCGGACGCCGATTGGCTACGCGGACGCGTACGTAGCCTATTGTCGGCTTGGTGAGTACGCGTACTCAGGGCCGTCTTAAGTCTATTCTGCGCCGAGATGCGGGACTAAGCCTGTGTCCTCTTTCTTTTACACTACAGCGTAGCACGCAACCTCTTTTTTATCAGACTTT
The DNA here is from genome assembly GCA_039566165.1 of Maruca vitrata. Classification (NCBI taxonomy): domain Eukaryota; kingdom Metazoa; phylum Arthropoda; class Insecta; order Lepidoptera; family Crambidae; genus Maruca; species Maruca vitrata. The sequence continues at coordinate 2,768,359 of CM076917.1, forward strand.
ATATTATTGTTCATGACTATTTTTTTGAAATTCATCGCCCGACTGGCGCCCTGAGCCCGGGTGCACCGCACTCCTGGCACCCTCTGATAAAGACGTCCCTGCGCGTAGGACGTGGGACAAAAGCAAGAGAATGATAATATGGATGTACCTGGTTGAGATACCGGTCGGCGTTCTCTCCGCCCTCGCCGGTGTTGGACTTGCCGCCGAGCCGGTTCATTGCGATGGCCAGCGTGGTGTGGGCCTCAAGCGAGATCGACCCGAAGGACATAGCGCCTGCACAAGAAAATATCAACATAACATCTAAATAATTCGTTGGGAACAATGGGAGAGTTGAGAAAATGAGCTGGAAGGGTATTCCATGCCTTAATGACACGTGGCAGAAAAGAGGAACCTCTTAGTCCGACCCACCAGCGCCTGCATTGTATGTGGATGGCAACGCTGTCCAGCACGTGTCGTTCGGGTGTGGAAAGGGGAGGGAGGGAAATTTTCAAAATAATAATTTTCAAACTCGAAAACGAGAGAAGCTATCGTTCTTTTATAAGATGTGACGCAATCAGGTACTCCTTGCCGCATGTAATCGATGTTTAAATCTAAAGAAACTCTACGCGCTAAGTCATAAACCGGTTCGAACGTGCTTTCGAGTTTTGGTTTTACCTTTCGTAAAACCGGCATTTATTGATTTTAATAAAAAAAGAACCGCACAAATCTATTGTCCTACTAAGATAGAATCATTTTACTGCGGGAAAACAACTACTAAAATTTCACGGTGTAGAGACGGTAGAGAACAATAGACCGGATCATGCGGACCTGATACCGCCAGGTACCAATGTGTTATTCTAATTTGAAATTCATATGTACCATCATTCGACGCTTTAACGGTGAAGGAAAACATCGTGAGGAAACCTGCACACCTAAGAAGAAATTCTAAGGATGTGTAGTCGACCAACCCGCACTTGGCCAGCGTGGTCGACTAAGGCCTTATCGCCCTAGTTTAGGGTAGGCCCGTGCCCCAGCAGTGGGGACGTATATGGGCTGATGATGATGATGATGCGGACCTGTGGCGAACCGCTTGACGATCTCTGAGGCGGGTTCGACGTCGGCCAGCGGCAGCGGCTCGTCCAGCCGCACCAGGTCCAGCTGCCCGCGCAGCGTGCACGCGCGGATCGACTCCAGCGAGCTCTCCCTGAGAGAAAGTAGGTAATATTATATTCACATCACTACATGGTATAAAGCAAAGTCGCTTCCCGCGGCTTGTTGTCTCTATGTATGCTTAAATCTTTAAAACAACAAACAGATTTTGATGCGGTTTTTTTAATAGGTTTTATATGTAATATACACGAAGCGAAGCGAGGGCTGTTCACTAGTTTGCTATATTATAGATCATCGTTTCTCCCTATCGAATAAGTAGTTTCAGGTTATAGAGGATTCGATCTCGGTATTTTTTTCTAATATCCGGATTAACCAATACAGCCAATCCCGAGATCCGGGGTTATTCCCGGGATTGTACCGGTAATAGAATGTAGTATTAAAAAGAAGGTAAAACACATCAAAATCGACTCTTGAATTCATAACTCAACGAATCATCATTGGAACACACAAACGTCACATATTTAAGGGTTGGCTCGTGCCCCAGCAGTGTAAACGTGATGATGATGGTGATGATATGTCATTTGTCTTTATGGGTCTACACGCGAGTTCGCTCGCGACCACGATTGGTGTAACCCAGTCGAAACGTCGGGCAGTAAGTAGCTATGTAATTTGCTACTCCTATTAACGCGTGTAGACCCATAAAGACAAATATTTAGTGTAATGGAACGCGAAAGTCTAAAATCTTACATGATATGTCATTACCTGAACTTGTCGTAGGCGGAGGCGCTCTTGTTGCCGGCCGCCTCCTGCAGGTTGGCGATGGACATCGGGTCGTTGATGTGCTTCTCGCCGCCCGCGCGCCAGTGGTAGTTGCCAGGGTTCCTGAAACAAAGCTCCATGTTACCGACTACAAATAAAAAAAATCGGGAAGTAATCATTGCAAAATTTATTTCAACATGTCCGATGATCCCGGGCGGGGCGTGAAATAGCATTTAAAGGGTGAGTGCGACATGTTCAATATGGTCTATTGTGCCTGTCGACCTCATATGTGTATCTCAATAGCGCATCTTATAAAAAATCTTTCTGCAGTTGGACCTCGAACGACTCAGATGGGAATCGTACCCACGACTCTTGAAACCGTAGGTAGTAAACCTGGGTCTCTGATCATTGTTCCACCAAGCCAGTCATATTACAATAACACAAACCTTAGAACTAAAGCATCGGCGTTTGGCCCGTAGGTGAGTGCGTGTCTGTCTAATGTCTCTTGCGATAATATTTCGAAGTTCACACCACCTGAAAACAAGTGTTTTACATTTATTCTAAATCTAGGTAAAAATAATTGCGTAAGTCACTAAACGAATAAATACAATCACAGTGAGATAGAGAAAGGAGGATGAAAAGATAATATATTTCTTAGTTGTAATAAACGATATAGAATCACTTAGGTACTTATTTATTTACTGTCATCATCATCAGCCCATATACGTCCCCATTGCTGGGGCACAGGCCTGCCCTATAATGGAATTATGACTGACTTGGAAATGGTATTTATATAAATAATAATGTATTGCTTAGATATAAAAGAAAAACAAACTCACCAATCCTCGACTGTGTGCCCTTAAAGCACTTATCAATGACGTCCTCATTCAAGCCAACAGCTTCAAAGATCTGCGCGCTCTTGTACGACTGTAGAGTGCTGATGCCCATCTTGGCCATGACCTTGGCGAGGCCGGTCTCGATCGCACTCTGGTAGGCTTGGTAGATGTCGTCATCGGTTAGGTTCGGGTCGATGATGTTGTCATTCCGCAGAGCGAATGCTAGCTCGAACGCTAGGTACGGGCAGATCGCGTCGGCGCCGTAGCCTGCAATGGGATTGAGTAGTCTTGAGATAACAAATAGAAGTGGAATTGATAAAATTATTTGTGTGTTGGTATGTATTTGCGAGTGTCAGAATGTGTTTATGTTTATTTTTACGAATTGTAAGGTACAATGTTAGTCTATGAGTCTGAGTATAAGACTTATAATTTGTGACTATGTTTTTGTGAGTAAGTATGATAATGCTTCTGGTTTTGACAAACTTACCAAGCAAAACACACATGTGGTGCACTTCTCTCGCCTCGGCCGTCTCCAAGAGCAAGCCAACCTTCATGCGTTGACGGGTTTCGATCAAGTGATGGTGGACGGCGCCTGTAATCAAAAAATACTTAGGGTTAATTTTATGTACCAGCCAGCTAGTGTTTCCTCTCTCCTATCCAGAGTTATTTAAGCGTGGTATGAATCATTTCTTAGCGAAGCATTTCGCCTTAGCAGGTTTTCAGGGAGAGGAACACAACCCCATTTGTCCTTATTCTTTTCTTAACTGACATATGATGATGGCTTGGAGTAGCCTCGTCATCATCACAGGACTTGCGGGGGAGCAGATGGCTCTTACCCCTTGCCAATCACTTACCATTATATGAAAATAGGTCAACTTAGACTTGTTGTTTTTTTGTCATAAAGTACTTATTTATGATAAAGGTAGAAGACACTGATCAGTAGTACCTAGCGCGAGCAGCGAGCTGACGGGCACGCGGTCGGGCCCGGCGGCGCGGTCGGACAGCACGATGAGCTGCGAGCCGCTCAGAGCCGCCTCGTACGCCTCGCTGCAGGCTCTGGCCAGCGCGCGCTCCAGACCCGAGCCGCCCTCGGACTTACCTAGCGCGAGCAGCGAGCTGACGGGCACGCGGTCGGGCCCGGCGGCGCGGTCGGACAGCACGATGAGCTGCGAGCCGCTCAGAGCCGCCTCGTACGCCTCGCTGCAGGCTCTGGCCAGCGCGCGCTCCAGACCCGAGCCGCCCTCGGACTTACCTAGCGCGAGCAGCGAGCTGACGGGCACGCGGTCGGGCCCGGCGGCGCGGTCGGACAGCACGATGAGCTGCGAGCCGCTCAGAGCCGCCTCGTACGCCTCGCTGCAGGCTCTGGCCAGCGCGCGCTCCAGACCCGAGCCGCCCTCGGACTTACCTAGCGCGAGCAGCGAGGCTGACGGGCACGCGGTCGGGCCCGGCGGCGCGGTCGGACAGCACGATGAGCTGCGAGCCGCTCAGAGCCGCCTCGTACGCCTCGCTGCAGGCTCTGGCCAGCGCGCGCTCCAGACCCGAGCCGCCCTCGGACTTACCTAGCGCGAGCAGCGAGCTGACGGGCACGCGGTCGGGCCCGGCGGCGCGGTCGGACAGCACGATGAGCTGCGAGCCGCTCAGAGCCGCCTCGTACGCCTCGCTGCAGGCTCTGGCCAGCGCGCGCTCCAGACCCGAGACGCCCTCGGAGTACGGGTACGTGCAATCGATTACTTTCGTCTGTGGTAAAAAAGTTTTTTATTTATTTTTGTTCTAGTTCGCACTCATCAATCATTAATTAAAACTCAGGTATAATTAGTTCATAAGAAGCACCCATGCGAGTGCGTCACGCGGGCTGTAGGGGCCACGAGTAGCAGCGCAACTTAGATGTATGCCGGCCGAGTAGATGGCCTCCAACCAACTAAGGATATTGAGTGGACGCCGCTTGGTCAGGCCTCTGTCACTCTATACTGTATGTTATTCTTATTGCGAATTATAGCCTTATTAACCTGTTTAAATAGTTTAATCTAGCGGTGGTTTTTACTTTTGGAAATTACATTAAAAAAATGGAAACTAGGTACAATGTTTAATCGCGAGTTTTAACATAAAAAAAAATTTTCATCATTATTTAGGATTCAACTAGGAGCCTATTCCCGTACCTGCCAGCCGCGGTGGTTGGTGGTCTTGAGCGCGTGCAGGTCGGGCAGCGACAGGATGGGCTGCGGCAGGAACAGCCGGTGCACGAAGCGCGCGCTGGGCTGCAGGATGTTGGGCGCCGGCCCGATGGGGCACAGCAGGGACATCACTATCTTTTCTCTGGAAGAACAGGTATCAATGAGCATCATTACTACATAGTATAAAGCGAAGTCGCTTCCCGCGACTTTCTGTCCCCATGTATGATTAAATCTTTAAAACTACACAACGGACTTTGATGCGGTTTTTTTAATAGGGATTGGGCGTAGGGCTTGCACCGAAGCAAAGCGAGAGCGGGCCACTAGTATAAAATATAGCAATCTTTTTTTGTGTATCGCACACTCTGACTAGCTAAATTTAGGCTCAGCATAAAAGTGTGACGCATTCCATGGAAAGATTAATAAAGTGTCCAAGTAGTAGTCCAAGACCTACTTCTTTGAGATCGGCAGTCACGATCTCAACGGAGTTTAGCCAAATCATTCACTCATTGCATGCATAAGTGTGTTCCAAAACACAAGTGCACTTCCATAATTCGGCTTAACGTACTTTTCGAAGCACAGGCGTGCCTAAACATCAGTGTCCTTACAGTGCTAAGTAACTCAGAAAAGATAAATTGTGGCAGACCTTAGACTCTGGCCACCAATGGCCTTGCGAGACGGTTAATAATAAAGTATTTTATAAATACCTGAATGGGTCGATGGGCGGGTTAGTGACCTGCGCGAACAGCTGCTTGAAGTACTCGTAGGGCAGCGGCTGGAACTCCGACAGGCACGCCAGCGGCGCGTCGTTGCCCATGCTGCCCAGGGCTTCTTTTCTGGAAACAAAGAATAACAATGTAACCATACAATTATATTTCTATTTGTTGTTTTTAATGCTATTCAAGCTTCACGTAAATTTAAAATTAGAAAAAAAATATTTTAAAAAAAATTGCTTTTTTTAACATTACATACGATTATAGTTAAGACATACTCTACCTATTGATTGACATTTCTTACAATTGCAATATTTTTATGTTGTTGGTTAGTAGGCATGGCCCAATAATCCTAGGTTACGTTACAGAGGGACGACGGACAGAGGGTGTGAAATTTAAAACAGCTTTTACTTTATAGAAAATATTTTGTATTTTCCTTCGTGATATCCACAGACCTAGATTAAACGTGTTTTATGCTCTTATGCAGAAAACGATCCCTCGGCATCTTTTTAATCTTTTTCCTTTCAGTCACTTACTTGTTCTGTATCATAGGCACGAGCAGCATGTTGATCGACTCGATGGTGTAGCCGAAGAGGCTGAGCCGCTTGTCGTCGAGCCCCGTGATGGCGCCGTCCGACACGCTCCCGTTCAGAGGAGGCACCGACTTGTGGATGTCTTCCATTGTGATCTACACAGAATAGTTTATGATAAACTATTGACTGTAAGCGGGGGTAGAGCGGCCTTAGTCACAATGGAGAATGTTAATGATTTTAGGTAATTATGTACCTTTGAAGTCTGAAATAAAAACTTAACTAGTCTGAAGATAAACTGAATCGATATGTGTAATTCGTTTGCTTATCAACCAAAATTGAGAACGTTATAAGTGTTTAAAGTTCTGACCGTTTGAACTTTTCATACAGAATCAACTTAGTGCTATGACGTCACACTACAACATACAGTACAATGAAAAAAAAAATATTTTCGTAATTTAACGTCCAAAACTTAAAATTAGTTTTATAAATATATTCAATGTGCCAATATCCCATTATAAAACTAAGACAAAGTAACATTCTTCATTGTTAAATGATTCAAAGTTTGAAGTATTCTTACATTAAAATATAAAAATTGGGTATTTAACAAAAGTCCTAATAAAGTTGAACGGTTTCATTTATTAGGACTCGATTTCGCTCACGACCGTGATTGGTCGTTAGTGGACAAAATAGAAATATGATTGTGTTTGTGTGTTTCACTAAGTTACCCAATGTTTATATTCTAGTATTAGATACGTAGCTGGTCAGAATACAAGTTTGTAACCGACATCATTTAGGTAAAGAAAACACACATAGCAACTAGGATCCGTAGTCGTAATTTTGTGAATAAGGCTGCTATCGCTAAGATCATACCGGAACGCTAGTTAGTGGCCATCTCATTCAGTAGTGAATTTGAGGAATGGCGTCATAAGCTTTGCTATTTTTTAGTCCAAGACCTATAAAGCAATTTAACTAAAAAAAAAAACAACTGCAATTTGTTATTGTTCGTAGGTATTTGTATAATGTCAGAATTAGAATATTATTATACTTCACGCACGAATTTACGTGAAAATTGAAGTGTTTGGATTGTGTAGCCACGATACACGGTTGTACAAAATAGGATAGAAATTTTATTTTTAAATTTAGTTCAGTTTCAAACCTTGCTTTTTAACTTTTCAATAGTTTAAAAGCTTTTTAAAGAGTAATTTGTCGTTAATTGTTAGCCAATCAGATATTTAAAGCCAATTCATTCATTATAAAAAAAAATCACATAAATTTTAATAGCAATAAAGAGAACTCGAACACATCCATGCTGATCAATCAGCACTCACCATCTGTATGTTATTATGTAATCCCAACGCCAGGCCAGCACAGAGGGACAGAGACAACACATTACCAGTCATGTACACAACAGGGAAACAGGGAATTTTACTTAATTAATTTTAAGAGAACATATACTCATTCTGATCGCAACTTTCAACTTAGCCTTAAAACTAACTTATATGTTATTACCCAATAGCTAAGATAGCTTAAAGGTTTGATCAGATGCAAGACATCAGAGAGAGTAAATGTTCTTGAATGCTATACACAGCTGTTAAAAAATGCTCACATAGGCCTAATATGTAAGACAAAGTGGCATCTAGCGGCAGCCAGTATGTCATTTAGCTGCCTTCCATTACAACTTCTGCTCACATAAATTTCAGATTGTACCTATAGTTGACAGACGTTTACTTTGGAAGCTATATTTATATTTTTAACATTACTATTACTAGTATCTGTATAATTATAATTTTCTATTACTTTAATTTAAACTGGTTCTAACATAAGAACTATAAGAAAGAAATTAAAGTGGGCAGTAAGTAGCTATGTATGAACACTGTGCCTGTGAGAACTGTAATCGTGTCAGTAATGTCCTGTGAATGTGACCTGCTCTTTCAGCCACTGCGAGTGCGGGCGGCTGCGCGCGATCTGCTGCTTGAGCTCCACGTCCTGGATGATCTTGCGCTCCTCCGTGTCCACCAGCAACATGCGGCCGGGCTTCAAGCGACTCTGGAATACGAGGAAATGCGTAAGTGTCGTTGAATAAATTAAAAATGTAAAGCACGTCCAATAAACTGAGACTGGGTAATATTTTAAACTTTTGATTAGTAATCCAAAGAAATAAATACAATGCTAGTAACAAATTCAATGAAATATACAATGATATTTACAATTAAGCTACAAAATTTTCCCTTGACGTCTGGCAAGAGTTGTATCGTAAAGTTGCAATGGCTTTAATAGCAACTTTATAGTCCAGTCAAAATAGGCATTTAACCTAGGAAAAATTCGCATAGAGCTGAAAATTGGCATGAATGTTGGGAACACTATTACAAATAATCTGTCAAAAGTCCCCATCGATCCCACGTCTGCAAATACAAATAATCAAGGTCAAATGTCACAAATATCAGTTTTATGCACTTTTGAGCGAAATGGTAAGTTTAATCATAAAAGTATGTATGACAAAATTACTTATCACGTAATTATCTATAAAAATGTCTAAACACTTTGTTCCTAAGATTCACCATTTCAGAGATATAGCGATGCACAAAGTTGAAAAAGTTGTATTTTCAAACGCTTCCAGGCCCCCATGCGATTGTGCTAGACATTTAAAATTTTAACGAATGATGTATCTCAGTTGCCTCTATAACATCTAATACTAGAAACAACATGAAACCAACGTGTAAAGTGGGTTCTCATACAAAACCTATGTTTTTTTTTCTCACACTTGGGCGGTTTTTAACGTGGTTACCCTAGTGAACCTATTCCAGGTCATATATCGATCAAAAACGATATCAACAGATAAATGCATATTATGTAAAATATGAATTTTCTAATGATTAAAACCACGATATCTCGCGAATGGTGAGTCGGAAAAGAAAAAGTGACTGGACCATTTTTGTAGAAAATTGTATGATCTACAACTTTTGTTTGACCTATTTTTACGATAATACTTACTGTTTTCGAGAAAAATGGAAAAATCCTTAATTTTATACTTTTGACCTTGAATATTTTTTTTTGCAGAAGTAGGATTGATGGGGATTTTTGATATTTCGTTTATTATGATGTATTTAACGTCTCTGGCAATTTTCAGCTCTATGCGAATTTTGTCTAAGTTAGCACTTATTTTTGTCTATTTTGACTGGACTATTATGATATAACTAGTTCAGGGTAAAATAGGGCCTTATCTTTTGTTGACTTTGGTCAAAAATAATAATAACGCTACAAAGGTAATTTAAAATACTTGCCTTCAAGATAACCTTCTCCGGATCAACATCATAAACGCCGACCTCCGAGGCCATCACTAGTATATTCTCACTCGTCACGTAAAATCTTGAAGGGCGGAGACCGTTCCTGTCCAAAATGGCACCTGGAATATAAAGAGAGCGAATGAAACTTTTTATTCGATTATTGATAATTAACTGGAACGGAGCATCCGACAAAAATGTATTGGCCTTCAAAAAATAAGAGTCTCCACTTCTTCCTGTGGTTCGCTAATTCTCGCTAGTTGTCAACGTAAAGCTTTCGTATAGCATTCTAGTCTCCCCATTGGTATCAGGGACGGGTACCAATGGAGTGACAAGAAAACACTCTCAATGTATTGAGTCTTCCTTGTAAAATTAACTATGGAATCTCACATTATTGTGTTACCACGCCTATTGACTGGTTCGGTGGAACAGTGGTTAGTGACACTAGTGTGGCTGGCGGTTCCAAGAGTCGTGGGTTGGATTCCCACTCGGGACAAATATTTGAGTGCTGAACATCGGTGTTTGTCCGTTTCTGGGTGTGATTATGTATCTAATTATGTATTCATGTCCCGGGTCTGGGTGTGATTATGTATCTAATTATGTATTCATGTCCCATATATATTTATTTATTTACTATTTCAGGCCAGATTTTTGCTAGTATGTAGTCTTGCCTATACAACATATTGTGTAACTCACCAATGTACCGGCCGTCGGTGAAGGATATCAGCGCGGGCCCGTCCCACGGCTCCATGGCGGAGGACGCCCACTGGTAGTAGTCGCGCTTGTCGGCCGGCATGGTGGGGTCGCTCTGCCACGCCTCGGGCACCATGGTCATGACGGCCTCGGGCAGCGAGCGCTGCCCGCAGTGGTGGAGGAACTCCAGCACGCAGTCCGCCGAGCCCGAGTCCGACAGGTTCGGCTCTACTACTGGGTACAGCTTCTTCAAATCTGGCGGACAACCGTTAAGTGAGTCTTGATTTTCTTGACTTTGTTTCATAGGATTGTTCTTTTTTTCCTAACTGACTTACGATGATGGCTTGGAGTAACCTCGTCATCATCACCGGACTTGCGGGGGGAGCGGATGGCTCTCACCCCTATCATAGGATTGACGGCATAGCCAGTAGGTGTTCAACTGCCAAATCAGTTATCACGTGACTACCAGACTCTCACACACTTGGTCTTGGTACATCTAATAACTAAAAATCCGAGTACCATTTGAAAAGAAAATAAAATATTTTTTCTTTTATTTATTTATCAGATAATGCGATGCGATTACACCCAAAGAAGCATAAGATTTTATACAACATATTCTGTTCTTATAAGATTCGAAGTAATTTAGACATAATGATGTAAAATCAGTTTACCTTCTCCAAAGAGATCGCTCTGCATGACGCCCTCACGAGCCTTCATCAGGTTCACATTACCTCGTAATGTATTTATTTCGCCATTGTGGGCAAGCACTCTGAAACAACAACAAAAGATTTGATTAGAATAAAGTTAAGGTAGAAAATAAGTCAGCACTCTAAGATAAACCTAATTTTTCATATTGTACAGTACCGAAAATCTTTATTTCGTGTAATCTGTACCTTAACTGAACTACATTATGTATTAATAAATCTATTATGCAGTAATGGCTGAAACAATTAATTAGATTTATCGTCTATCAAAATAAATAATACTACACTGATGACTGTGTCAACCGTAAAAAATAATGAAGACATTAAAAATTATTGATGAGACAGTTTCTTGATAGGTAATTTGGTGTAATAATTATTGTTCAATCTCTTACTTCCTTTCGAATTGATAACACGTTTACTTTGGTCCGACAAAATGGTAGCATACGTTACGTTACTCCTATTGTTCACTCATGTTGCTACTGCCACGCTGTTTAAAAATGATGTAGTTGAAAAGGAAAAATATAGTTCGTGTGTTTTGAGAGTAATCGAACAATTGGCGATCACGAAGCACCCGCTGCACATGACACTTGTCAACGTCGACCAGAAGCTGGCGAGGGAACTGCACACGGCGCGCGGAGCCACCTTCCTCATCAGGCCCTTCGACTGGAACCAACACATGTACAACGACGCATACCTCGTCCAAGCGAAGGACTTACAAGAGCTAGAACGCGGAATAACCGCCACAAAACATGATACGTACTGGAGTCCAAGAAAGGAGTTCATCATCATTATCGAAAACGAAGACGACGTAGAACAACTATCCTTGTTTTTATACGCAGAGAATATTTTTAATACTACTATAATCGCTCTTGGACATGGAGAATATTCTGTTTATGGGTTCCACCCCTCGTTGAACACTTGCAACAAACCCGCTGTAAAGCATTTACAGCTCATTTCCAAATGCTCGGAATATGGAAGACAAAAATCTTTTCGTTTTCGAAAAGTAAATGTAATGAGGAACTGTCGATTCACGTTAGGAACTAGACCCATGAGAAATTTTGATATAAATACAAACAGAATAATTTTACAACATTGGTGCAAATCTTACAACAATTCTGTCGATTTACTCGACATACATGATAATGTTTGGAATGTGACTGATGGTTATCCCTATCATAAAGTGGAAGGAGTTATTGGATTCGAGTTCAAAATAGATTTTTACAGACCATTCGACTTTACATATCCATACTATATCGAAGGTCACCAAGTTGTAATACGTAGAGCTATGAAATTGACTTTATTTCAAGCTATGTACAAACATTTTAAAACTCCTATCATTACTTTAATACTATTCTTTATTTTTTCGCTAATTGCTTTAAGTCTCTCAATGTTTGGAGGTAATAAAACAGACTGGATTCGGGTGTTTCTAATCGTGGGCGGCTACTTCGTTCAGAATATAACTATGCGAGAGAAGAATACTTTCCTTTCAAGTAGGTTGTTCACGACTCTATTGATATTCTACACAACGATTCATTACAACATATTTGTGACGCAAATGTCAAGTATTTTGACTTTTCCTATTAGAGAATATCAAGTTGACGACATTTTCGAAACCTACAATAACTATCACGCTATTTGGAATCCTTATTATATAGCAGAGACGATAGCTACGCCAAAAAAGGGTGTGAACCTTGAATATATAGCCCGTTTCAAATACCGAACATGCCCCACTACTGTGGCCTGCATGAGGGAGGTTAAAGAAAGCAAAATTAAGCTTTACACCTTAGTTAGCGACAGATATTACAATATTAACATATGGAAATTGAAAGATGATTGCTCTAGAGAGCCTTTGTATAAAATTAAAACACCTTTAAATTACATATATCAATCGTTGCTTTTTAACCCCGGGTCCACAGTGACCGAGCCCTTAAGTAAATACATGCATTATATGCTTCTAGGTGGATTCGCACAGAGATACGTAAAATTTAGAATTTATACAGAAAAAGTAAAATCAAAATGCAAAATATTCGGTCGCGCAAACCCTTTTAAGTTAAAAGACATAACGGAAATGTTTTATTTGCCATTTCTTATGTTTGTTTTGTCTATAATTTGTTTTATGTGTGAATTATTATTAGATCCTATCCGAACTATAATAGTTAGGATAGGCATGCTTCGTCCATTCTATCGCATTGACCCTTTCCCTTATGGTCATTAAGGTCCTTGACAAATTAGAAAATATTTAAAAGAAATCTGGAAACTAACAACTTTTTTCTTACTCTTATCAATCTGTTTCTATTCCAAATTATGTAGATTGAAGTGACATTAGGAGAGATGTGGCTAAATAAATAAACAAGATTAAAACTACCGTTTTACACAACTAAAACTATTATTGTGCAATTCTGGTATATGCTTATGGAAGCTGTGCAAGTCATTATTTGTCTTTGTTAAATATTGTTAACTGTATGAGTAATTGTTAACATACTATTTTGATGAAATAACGTAATATTATGTGTAATATTTCTCAGCTATGTTTCAACAATAAAATGTGTGACCAAAACCATCTATTTCACTCTTGACGCGTCAAGTACGATTTTGTTGACCATACCAATTAGATCGAGTGTTTGCAGATTACACAAATGAATACACGAATGTAATTATCTTCATCATTACTACAGATTAACACGATATAAATCTTGTTAGAAGTATCAGACCTGTCGTTGTGACAGTAATACTATTTGCTACTTTTCCCATTTGTTCCACCGGAGCGTTGTATTCGTATATCTCGCCTACTTTGCTTTTTTTTATAGAAACCTTGCAGGTTGAACTCACTCCAGGCTTGCTTAGATGCCGTGTCACGCCCCGCATGAAGAGCTCCGGATTACTTGCTTCACTTTAGACGGTTTTACTACTGGTACTGACCTCAAAGGGTGTGCTCTTTCCCAGCTGGGGAAGGTGTTGGTGGAGAAGCGCGTGTGCACCAGCGCCAGGTAGGTCGTGAACGCGGGGTTCGACAGGTCCTTGAAGTACTCCTGCAATACACACTCAGTGAGAGACTAATCATTCGTGTTTATGCAAAAATACCAGTGACGTATCTATACCATCAGGGGCGCGTGGCAATTTCCTATCATAGAGCTCTAAAAATAGCAACTCCGGGCTCTCCGAAGAAGTTGCCATTGCCACATCTGTGGCATTCTGCTAGGTCGTTTACAAATGGCGCCGCAGCGGCAGTGGCACAGTAGCCGCTGCATTTGTCACCGTTGTGTTTAAGACGGACCCATTCACACGACACCGCTGCATCGCTGCAGCATGCAGTGTGTATGCGACCGAACATATCCAAGAGTAATAAGTATGGCGGCACTGAGGCGGTGGCGTCGCCATATGTAAACAGCCTCCGGCCGCTACATTCAAAGGGATTTCCTTTTGCCTTCTATGGGTGACGTGCTGGGTCAAATTAGAGTAGCCCTACCTTTACAGGGTCTATGTAAAAAGCCACTTATGTATAACTACAATGTACACAGAACTCGATGTAAAAAAACTAAATAAAAATAAGAATACTACTGGTTGAAATAATGTTGTTCTTCAACAGTTAATGTTGTGATTAATTCATCAGAAATACTATTAAAACTAAATTACGAGAATGATTTAATCAAAGAGCATCCGGTAAATAACATAGTTTATTATCCATTAAACAACAATAGAATTGCTTTCATCTCATCTGTCGTGCGAATTTGTGGTCAAGGATTTTTGTCTCATAAAGATCAACTAGGCAATTAAACTAATTTCTTGGATATAATTGGCAGAGAACATGTTTATTTACACTTTCCTATTTTATATGTTTTTACTTAGACTTCATGTTTGTTTGTTTTATTAGCAATTTTGGTCATGGCGACCGCTCTATATGGAGATCATTCTAGCTGGACATTTTATAGAGCACAGATTTTGATTAAGACTTTTTGCAAATACAAGTGAATTTTGTTCCCTGACTGTTATTGAATGATATGGTACCTAATCAGACTTGACCAATAAGAGATCAGACGCAGGATGACCGGCTTATTGTGCTTTCCGAGCCACGAACAAGAAAAACACACATTTAGGCAGGACTTTCGGGATTTATTTCGGGACTCAAACCCGGACCATTACGTCTTTTCGCGTCGCCACCAAAAGACGAACGAGGCAGTTGAGTATTTAATAATAGTACTGTCAAGTAGTAACTCACCCATAGCTGGTTGGAGGTGAGCAGTCCTTTGTAGACGACAGTCTTGAGTGCCAAGCTGCAGATGTAGAAGCGAGCGCCAGGCACCACCAGCTCGTGGGACGCACGCTTGCGAAGCACGAACACCTGCACACACACACAAACACTGCAGGCGGCGGTCACACAACGCGAATATACAGATCATTTACGTCTGACCGCGACCGCTCCGCCGCCGCGCGCGACAACCTTCCATCTGAAAATAAAACCTTCAGAAACATTCCTACTCACATACAAACTACTCGAGTTTGAAGCCGCAATACTACATTACGAATTCATACTCTTTCGCCCACTCACGCCTCCATTCTCCTCACTCTTAACCTCCCGCTTGGTCTTACCTGACGGGCGAGCTGATTCTCGTCTTCGATATCTCCGGTAACAAACACTTGTCGCATAAATGGCTCCGAGTTACGAGCCACCTGACCTGAAAGCCAGTCAAAACAGGCCGTTACTAACTTTGCCTTGGGATTCACTTACTCACTATAGTTTAGGATTTCTTATACTAGGAAATACAATATTTTTGACCTGAAATGCGTATTTCATCGGGACCACAGAGCAAGTAAAAATTGCGTAAGTTTTAATTAATACAGCCCATAACCATTAAAAACAGAAACTAATAAAGAATGAACATAACATCGTAAATTTAAAACATTTTAGAATCTCCTTTAATATTAAAATTAAATAAAACTCCATTAAAAGCTTTATGAGGTTATTGTTACGTGAAAATTCACTAACACGCTGATTGATGTAGTTTCAGGATTTCATGTTCCAAAAAAAGTATTTATGTCTTTTTAAAAAAAATTAAATAAATTAGTGAGATTAGCAATAACATTTTTGCCGTGCAGTCCCGATAACAAAAGACACATACAACACATGAACACTTGGATGGTAACAAGAATGACACCAGAATGCTAATTTCGTCGGTTTCCACTAGTCATAAATGCCTCGTGCGTTACGAATGAAGCATGAACTTTAACATAACACTATTGGCAAGCAGTGAGCAGCATTTATGACGGACCAAAGCAATGAAACGAATTACTTAGTACCAGTATTGTTTTACCATCTAAGCGCCAATGACAATGTAGGCTATTTCAACGTACTAAAACAAAGATACACTCTTAAGATTCATTACATGTAAGCTTGTATTTATTTACTAATATGCAGTAATGTGAACAATCTAAACAATGAACCTTAAGTTACTTACAAAGTGATAACTTGAAACTTAATCGAGGTAATAATTACTTTCCTGAGTTTATTACGGCAGGATTCTACTTTTATAACTATGTTAGGAGAAAACTGTGTTAATTATTATTCTCGAATACCAGAATAGAATCGTGCCATATTAGCCTCGTTTTAATACTAATCAAAATGCTCGCATTAATTTTGTTCGAATTAAGATAATTGACAAATCGAAACATGCACCGCATTGATTTTTTTTGTATATTATTACTTATTAACACGAACATTATGATTTCTTCAATGATTAAAAGGTACGGGGAACGACAGACTCACTAAAAATCGCTTTTAAGTGAGTATCGAGTGAGTTTGTCGTTGACAGTACCGGAGGTGTCAAATTGAACAAACCAGATGGTCAAGCATCGCATGACCGCGGCGGCCGCGTTTTACGACCCATTCGATTCTTTACTACGTGTACGACCTGCAATGAGAGTCGCAAGACAAAGTCGCTGCACCGAACTTTCATGTGAAGAAGCGGACTATGGATACATAATAAACGCAACCCATGGAATGTATGGGATATTTTGGCAAATAAAACTCTTTTAAAACAAAAGTGATCAGACATTTTAAAGCATCGTCTTATTAGCAAGCTAATAATAAAAAACATAATGAAATACATTTTTTAATTATACTAGAACGATGCTTTAATTTCTTTCGCCAAAAGTAATTACAATATCATAACTAACAAAAAATTTCAAATTAACCACATTCAACATTGTATGTGTAACAACGAAATCGACAAAAACGTTAACATAAACATCGATAAATGTGAACAAAATATCATAATCAAATCAAATGAGGCATCGCATCTTGGTTATGAATCGCCACATGACTCCCAGCCCCTCATGCAGCACTAACAATGACATCTTGACACGCATCTATGTAACCAATGTAACGAACCATGGAACAGCTACTAGTATTGTCGAGCACAACTACTTGATTACACGCTTTATGCAGATTCGCCCTTCAGTGACTGGCACCCATGAATACTGTATCGCCATTAAAAAAAAACGATGCATGTCAATTCAGCAATAACTGGCTGGAATTACGTCATAAATCTTTGTGTACGAAAACGAAATTTAAACGTTCATAATGTTTTGAAGAAACAAAGGGTTATTTATTGTGAAGTCAGAACCGTTTACGTCGTTTTATCGTCACAAATGAAAGCTTTTCCGTGGCTTCGTCGACGGCCGAGTGGTTAAGGTCGTTGCTTGCCATGCGAGAGGTCGCCAGTTCAAACCCCGCCAGGTACCAATGTGTTTTTCAAATTTGAAATTCATATGTACCATCATTCGACGCTTTAACGGTGAAGGAAAACATCGTGAGGAAACCTGCACGCCTATGAAGAAATTCTAAGGTTGTGTAGTCGACCAACCCGCACTTGGCCAGCGTGGCCTTATCGCCCTAGTTTAGGGTAGGCCCGTGCCCCAGCAGTGGGGACGTATATGGGCTGATGATGATGAGGTGGCTTCGTCCTCTTAATAAGTTAGATTCATACTAGATATTATACATACCTAGTATGAACTAACGTTAATGTTGCAATGTTAGTCTCCAATGCATTGCTGGAGAAACTTCTATAATACACAATATCATTATTGTGATAACAAAATGTAGTTACGAAATAGACAAAGGTTTGTTTTCTTTTACCGAACACATTAGGTATATTATATTGTAGTGCTGTAGAACTATGTATTTAGCGTTCGTTTTGTCACTTCGACTATTTAGCATAACTTAGATAAGAAAACATGAAACAAATGTTTGTAGGCATGACTAACAAAAGTGGAATCTCATTTCTACGAATGCAATCATAGGGGAAACCTCATAAAGCGTGGACCTAGTAGTTGTGTATACTATTATTTGTAGATACGTATGCGAGAGGGCGAAATCAATACTATTACGATAACCCGCACAAATATGCACGTATCCATGAATCCGAACACTGAAAGCTATTGTATTAACTAGATTGATATTGTATTGACCAGTACCTCCCATACGTATCTACAGTATATCATGTAAGGCTACAGTACGCGCTTCGAGGACAACATTTCTCGCACAATTCTTCCTCTATTACTGCTAAACGTCCACTGAATGGTATTGTGCTATTGAATTGCAGCAGCAATGAATGATAAACTTTATGTGCGGTGGCACACAGCAACGCACTGAGCTAGCTCAGAAATCGCGCAAATTTAAAAAACCAACTTTTTAAAAACATTTATTTCTAGATATTGATTCCTTCTATCTCCAAATCAAAGGAGGGTAAAGAGGACGTTTTTTTTGTTTTGTCATCTCTCACCTATGGAGGAATTGTTGGTGGGCACGGTTCTCCAGCAGATCACGCGAAGGCCGACATTCTCGGCCAAGGCCTGAAACTTGGTCTCGATGTCCTGATGATGGAGCTTGTCCAGGAAGAAGATGCCGGTCGCGTACCGACCGAAAGCCGGCAAGTCGATCTGGTGAGAGTCTCTGGAAAGATGGATTATACGGTTTAGGAATACTGTTGAAAATATTGTGAGTTGAAGTAATTGCCATAGGTAGAATGGCACTGTGAATCGAATCGCGATATTAGGAATTTTGAGTAATCTAATCGGTAAATGAACAATTTGTACTCTAACGGAACGAATAGGTACCAAACAGATTAAGTATTTTTCAAAAATATTTTGTTGTTTTTAGTTAATGCCCTAAATTTGGAAAGTTGGTTGACTTTTATTTTCAGTTTCCGGATATAACATTTCAATTAAGGTGAAGGCATCACCTTAAGGCAGGTTAAGTCTTCTTAAGTCAATCAGACAAAATTGCCAGTGCCATTGACATTGAATGAAGAATATATATGGGTTCTAAAAATTCTAAAATCATAACCGAAATTCAACGGGGATAACTCATAATCGCTATATCATAACGCTGGTTTACGAGCTTGCCCCATCGCATAACCATCTGCAGTACTCGACGCATGAGAGCATAAAATCTTATCACACAGCGTAGGTACATAATGTAAAGGTCAGAGGAGTCTAGCGGGAGCGTGCGCGCGCATCTGTGACGTCACGCCTGAAACCATCTCTATTGACCAACCACCCGGCTGCGTAGACAGCAGACACCCACACGTCTTCACAGAAAAAACGACACAGTGTTTAAACATACGCAAATTGAGGATATAAATGTTTGCAGAGGCCGACACGCAAGACCGCAGCTGGAAAACCATTTGGTTAGATCGTCTAGACGCGTCGTACGTCCTTAGACAAGCATTGTGCGGAAAATTTCGTTTCGTCTAAATACCTACGAGTATATATTACAGTGATAGTCAACATTATTAAATTCCTCTATCAATACAATGGATGCTTCGGAATAGGCGGCCATTCCGTTTTCCTATTATGATTGTTTATTCACATTTTCCGATAGTCATTTCATATAATATATGATTCAAATACCATTGCGTATTGTTTACTCTTAATCTATTTTTTGCAATGGAATGTTACCGAGTTATATCAGATAGTAAAACAAACAATAAGTGCAGCGCACAGTGTATGCATGCATTATACTGCAAGACAGGTTAGAATCGAAAACAACGTCCTTGGCAAAGAATTCCGCGGCCATAAATATAATTTATCAACAAATGATTCAGCATGCTATTTCGGGAATGGAAATACTGAGAGTGAAATGTAGCGCCTGACGTAAGTGATGTAAGCGATTACGAAAGATCTAACGTCACGATATATTAAAATTTTCCCCAAGATTTTCGTTTTCCAAAAACAGATGTTCGAGCCAACATCGGAAGGCAGTGAAGATTATTGTAGATCGCATACAATAATCTTCACTGCCTTGCGAGCAACAAAGTTATCAGCCATTTCTCGTTGTTGATAATAACTCGGCAATTCCAGAAACGTAAGCGCTACCATACAGTTCATAGAAATCGTCTGTGGGATTGAATGCGGCATCCAAGTATTTGTGGTCGCATGTCAACATCCGTCGATAACAAACGAACGGGATCGCGGGCTGAGCTAAGATAATACTCCGTTTGATACATAAGTGCTTATGCGATGCGAAGATTGTTTGTGCGAAACTTTCAAGGGCGATGTTTTGCCAGCAAAGTCTTCAATAGTCTTATGGTTAACGTGGATGTATAGTTGCAGAAGAGATAATTTTTTACATAGGAATTTGACCTAAACTGATTGGATACGTGTCAAACATTATATGGATTTCAGGAGATTTGTTTTGATTAGTTCAATACATAAACGTAATTATGTCAATTTTTTTTGAGTTTTTAAAAACTGAATATCTAGAAATAATATATTTTTTATATGTAGGCATCTGTTATATACAAGTAACAATAATAGTTTCTTATAACGTTATTATAGGTATTTGCAGCACATTAGTAGATGCAAATAGAAACATGACATAATAATGCATAGTACTAAGAACATTATAATAAGCTCGTAATTGCAAACATGGTTGTTGATAGTAGATTTACATCTAAGCATTTGGTATTTACAAGTATATCAAGTAACATATACACAGCACAATCAAGGTAAGTGTATGACAATAAACTATACCAGTAGTTTTATCGCATCGTTAGAGATAACATCTCTCATATTATTAAAATAGTCATTAACCCTCCGTCGGTCGCGTCACTTTTATCACATGAACGGTCGCATGGGGTCTGTAACGACCCCAAAAATAAAAAGCAATTTATTGGTATTGAATCATAAGTTTTTGACATAATTATAATGTTTATCATTTGAACAGGACTACATTAAAATAAAAAGTAAATATATTGCAATTCAGATGTTTACTTATATTTAAAAATGTTTAAAGAAATAGGAGTTACATTTTCCTTCTAATTTTACTTATTCATCTTTAAGTTAACTTAAAATAAAAAACCAAAGGACTACTTGACTTTTTTAAGATATTGTTACGACCACGAGAGACCGTGCAAGCGGAATTAGTCTTATCGTCGTATGGATAAGGTCTATATTCGCTTGCACGATACTACGCTACACACTCTGGTAGGTTGTAGCGAGCTCTAGAGTGTTCTAAAGTAATAATAATATTACGACCTTGAGAGACCGTGCAAGCGAAATTAGTCTTATCGTCGTATGGATAAGGTCTATATTCGCTTGCACGATACTACGTCACACACTCTGGTCGGTCGGAGCGAGCTCCAGCGAGTTCTAGAAATTTCGATCCCCGCGAGAAGATTCTCGACGCCACGCGAAGAGCTGCGTCCTCAATGGGTATAAAGCGGGATGTACGACGCGACGGGACAGTTCCGATTTGGAAAGCGAAGCGAATCAGTCTCCTGCGAACTAGAAGTGATCGAGTGCGTTACCTGCGAATAGTTTCAGTGAAATTCAGTGTTTTAGTGTGATTCAGTGCTTTAGTGTAATTTAGTGTTCCGTATTTAGTGTTGTAATTAAGTGTTTCTAATTGTGTTTTTAAGTGTTTAATTGTGTAATTGTTAGTCGATAAATAAATTAATTGTCTTTTGGTGACTTTTGGCGTATCTTGAATTTAACGTACCCCGTTCCCGCAACAATTGGTGTCAGAAGTGGGATTCAAGATGCCTCTTACACCACGAGAAGACAGTGAGGGTCGAGTAACAAGGAGTCAAACCGCGGCCCTGCAAGAGGGTGAAGGTACTTCAACGGAGGGAGCGATACAAACACCGATTGGGCCTATGGAGCTTGCAGACTTATTTAAAATGCTGAAGACACAAGCCAGCCGTCAGGAGGAGCAAGCCCGTCGCCAGGAGGAACAAGCCCGCCGCCAGGAGGAGCAAGCCCGCCGCCAGGAGGAGCAAGCCCGTGAGCAAGCCCGCCGTCAGGAGGAGCAAGCCCGTGAGCAAGCCCGCCATCTGGAGGAGCTAGCCCGACTTCAAGAAGTACAATTCGCTAAACTGAGGGAAGAACAAGCCCTTCGCCAGGAAAAGCAAGATCTTCGCCAGGAGGAGCAAGCCCGCCGCCAGGAGGAGCAAGCCCGCCGCCAGGAGGAGCAAGCCCGCCGCCAGGAGGAGCAACTGGTCGAACTCAAGGAAGAGCTAAGCAAGAGTTTGTTGGGGGCTATTGAAAAGAAGCACGAAGTATTAGAAAAGCAGATTGATGCTCTCAAGGATGATGTGCTAAGCGTCAAGACCCAACACGAAGAACGACTCACCCAACATGAAGATCGATTCACCCAACATGAAGATCGATTCACCCAACACGAGGATCGATTGAGCCAGGTGGATGCTGAGATGCGACAGCTGCATACCAAAATGGCAAGAGTGGGGACCCGGGGTGCTACGGTAGTGTCAGATTCTCCGAAAATCGAAGTACCCCACTTCGATGGAACGACGTCCTGGGCAGCATTTTGGTATCAATTCGAAACGGTGGCTAAAGGAAAGGGGTGGAACGAGGAAGAGTCCTTGATAGCTCTGACTCTGGCTCTTCGTGGAGATGCTCTGCTCACGTTGGAAAACCTGCCTTCGGATAACAGAACTTTAGGTGCTCTCCAAAGAGCACTAGAGGGCAGGTACAGCGACAAACACCTGGAACACGCGTATAGAGCCCAACTCCGCGACCGACAGCAGAAGCCTGGTGAGAGTCTGCAGCAATGGGCAACGGAAATTGAAAGGCTAGTCAGACGTGCCTACGTGTCATGCCCTACAATGGTGGAATCAATGATCCCGCAAGCCTTCTGTGATGGAATTAGAGACGCAGACGTCAGACACACCGTGAAATTGAGCCATCATCAGACCTTACAGGAAGCTCTAGCCCATGCTTTGGAGGTGGAAGCCGTGCGTCAAGACGCTAGAACTCAACGACTTCGGGAGGTTGTGGTGAAGGAAAAACCTTCTTTGGGTCCGATGTGCTATGGCTGCGGCGAGAGGGGCCATATTCGGAGTAGTTGCCCCAAGCGAAGATGGCCACATAGAACGACAGTAGCGTCCTCTACACAGGTGGACGCAGAAGAGCTGTCGTTAAACTAGAAGAAGCCAGGGCCGTGGGGCGGGCGCTGGCTGGTCAACATCGAGCCCCTACCGTCACTGTTTCACAGATTGGTAATGGGAACAACCTTACAGTGGTTGGACAGCTGAACAGCGTAACGTGTCATTTTACTATTGACACCGGTGCTTCAAGAACAATAGTGCGTCCGGAGCTATTGAAAAGGACTATTGTGTGGAATCAGAGACCATCCGTTCAGCTTCAAACAGCAACAGGCCAGCCAGTTACCGTCTTCGGTGAGACGATGGCGAAGATAACCATTGGAGAACAGACCTTTGAATACGGTGTACTTCGTAGCAGACATCACGGACGATTGCATCATCGGATTGGACTTTTTAAGAGACCAGAAGTGTGTGGTAGACGTCGCTAAAGGAGTACTTAGTTTCCCCGAACAAGAAGTATTCCTAGAGGGAGCGAGATCATGCGCAGTTTACTGCCTGAAAAATACGAACCTACCGCCGAGATCTGAAACTCTGGTCAAAGTTAGATTCCCTTACACTGTGTGTCAAGGGCGAAGCGTCGTCATAGAAAACTGCGGCGACCATCCGAGTTGGATCACAGCAAGAACTCTGGCAATGACTGGAAAAGGAGCGCTAGTACGAGTCATTAATCTGAGCGGAGATGAAGTGCAGCTACGAAGAAACTGTATCATCGGACGGTGCGATGCAGGTCAATCCATCAGAAGGCTAAAAAGGGCCCGGGAACCGGAATCCCGTCAACGAGATGACGTCACGCCGCTCCTAGCAAATTGTAAGGACAAGCTCTCTGAGCGGGAACTTCAGCAAGCTAAAAGGTTGTTGCTAGATTTCAACGACATATTTTCGAAGGGTGACCATGATTTGGGAAGGACAGGTCTCGTTAAACACAGAATAGACACGGGAGACGCGCCACCAATAAAGCAGCGGCCTAGACGCCTTCCATTTGCCAAAGAGAAGGAGGTAGCAGACATGGTTGCCGAGATGCAGAAGAACCGCATCATAGAACCTTCAACGAGCCCGTGGTCTTCGCCAGTAGTCCTGGTTAAGAAGAAGGACGGCAGCACCAGGTTTTGTGTAGACTACCGGTTGTTGAATAATGCAACGAAGAAGGACAGCTACCCTCTGCCCCGTATAGACGACACACTGGACATGTTGACTGGCATGCAGTGGTTCTCAACAGTGGACCTTAAGAGTGGGTACTGGCAAGTTGACATCCATCCAGAAGATAAAGAGAAGACGGCATTTACGACCGGAACTAGGAATGGATTGTGGCAGTTCAACGTCATGCCCTTTGGTCTTTGCAACGCTCCGGCGACATTCGAGCGGTTGATGGAAAGGGTACTGGTTGGACTTCTGGGTGATGCATGCCTGGTCTATCTGGATGACATCATTGTCATGGGTCGAAATTTCACAGAGCATGTCAGTAACCTGAGGAAGGTTTTCACCAGAATAAGGGAAGCAAACTTGAGACTCAGCCCAAAGAAATGCACGTTTTTCAAGGAGGAAGTCGCCTACTTAGGCCACATTATTTCATCGAAAGGTGTAAGGACTGACCCAGAGAAGATAAAAGCTGTTCAAGAATGGCCTATACCAGTTAACAAGACCGACGTGAGATCATTTTTGGGTTTATGCGCATACTACCGGCGCTTTGTAAAGAACTTCTCTGATATAGCGAAACCTCTTCATCGGCTCACGGAAGATAAACGAGTATTCGCCTGGGACTCGGAATGTGATCAAGCCTTCGTCAGATTAAAAGAACACCTCTGCACCAGTCCTATACTTGGCTACCCGAACAGAGAAGGAAGGTTTATCGTGGACACTGATGCCAGCAATACTGGCATAGGCGGAGTTCTGTCGCAAGAGCAAGGTGAACGGGAAGTGGTGATCGCCTATTTCAGTAAGTCACTTTCAAAACCTGAAAGGAACTACTGTGTGACTCGTAAGGAACTGTTGGCGGTAGTGAAGACTCTACAGCATTTCAACAAGTATCTCGTTGGAAGACAGTTTACCCTGCGGACAGATCATGCTGCGTTAAAATGGCTCTTGCAGTTTAAGAACCCTGAAGGACAAGTGGCGCGGTGGCTAGAGCAACTACAGGAGTACAACTTCACAACAGAACATCGGAGTGGTAGAACGCATTTGAATGCCGATGCCCTATCAAGGAGACCTTGTCCTGTGGCCTGCAGTCATTGCTCTAAGACGGAGACTAAAGAAGAAGTCCGGATGATTACCACCCAGGGACTTGATAATGAATGGAGCGAAGACGCTATCAAAAGGCGCAAAAACAGGATAGTGACCTGAGGAAAATATTAGAATGGAAAGAAGTAGGTCAAAAACCTTCTTGGAGCCATGTAGCATCATCAAGCCCCATCACGAAAAGTTACTGGGCACAATGGGACAGTTTGGAGATTAGGGTAGGAGTACTCTTCAGGAAATGGGAAACACCAAAAGGGGATCAAACGACACTACAGCTGATTGTACCCCGTAAACAGGTTGCTTCTCTACTGAGGTACATACACGATGGGGTATCCGGGGGACATTTAGGCGTGAAGAAGACCCTAGAGAAGCTGAGACAGAGGTTCTACTGGATACACTGTCGGGAGGATGTCGAAGACTGGTGCAAGAAATGTACGACTTGCGCATCAGTAAAGGGCCCACAAACCAGAAGTAAGGGCAAACTCAAGCTGTACAACGTCGGCGCTCCATGGGAAAGAATCGCAGTAGATGTAGCTGGCCCCTTTCCAGAATCTGAAGAGGGAATCAAGTACATCATTGTGGTCCAAGATACTTTCACCAAGTGGCCTGAAGTCTTCGCTACGCCTAATCAAGAAGCAAAGACGGTCGCCAAGAAGTTAGTCCACGAGGTAATTTGCCGATTTGGTGTGCCTCTTGAGATACATTCTGACCAAGGAAGAAACTTTGAGTCAGCACTGTTCCAGGAGGTCTGTCAACTGTTGGGTATGCATAAGACCCGTACTACACCAGCACACCCGCAATCCGATGGCATGGTCGAGAGATTCAACCAAACGTTGGAAAACCACTTGGCCAAAGTTGTGGACGAGCATCAACGAGACTGGGACCAGTACATACCGCTTTTCTTGCTGTCCTACCGATCTGCGATCCACGATAGCACCAGCGCAACCCCAGCAATGGTAAACTTCGGTAGAGAAATGCGGCTTCCAGTAGACGCGTTGACTGGGACACCGCCAGAAGCTCCGAAACCAGTAACCGAATATGCGGCTGACCTACAAAAGCGCCTGGATGAAGTACATGCTCTCGTCAGAGACTGCAGTCTAAAATCCAGCGAAAGAATGAAAACCCGTTACGACCGCAAAGCCAACACCGACGGTTTCGATGAAGGGAGTCTGGTTTGGTTACACAACCCACTCAGGAAGAAGGGCAAATCACCGAAGTTCCAGCCAAGGTGGGAAGGACCATACAAGATCATCACTAGGCTGAACGACTTAACCTATCGGATCAAACAAGGGACAAGAGGCAAGCCGAAAATTGTTCACATTGATCGATTGGCTCGTTACCATGGGTCAAATGATGCTCGGGACGAGCATGACTAAGAGGGGGATAATGTTACGACCACGAGAGACCGTGCAAGCGGAATTAGTCTTATCGTCGTATGGATAAGGTCTATATTCGCTTGCACGATACTACGCTACACACTCTGGTAGGTTGTAGCGAGCTCTAGAGTGTTCTAAAGTAATAATAATATTACGACCTTGAGAGACCGTGCAAGCGAAATTAGTCTTATCGTCGTATGGATAAGGTCTATATTCGCTTGCACGATACTACGTCACACACTCTGGTCGGTCGGAGCGAGCTCCAGCGAGTTCTAGAAATTTCGATCCCCGCGAGAAGATTCTCGACGCCACGCGAAGAGCTGCGTCCTCACTGGGTATAAAAGCGGGATGTACGACGCGACGGGACAGTTCCGATTTGGAAAGCGAAGCGAATCAGTCTCCTGCGAACTAGAAGTGATCGAGTGCGTTACCTGCGAATAGTTTCAGTGAAATTCAGTGTTTTAGTGTGATTCAGTGCTTTAGTGTAATTTAGTGTTCCGTATTTAGTGTTGTAATTAAGTGTTTCTAATTGTGTTTTTAAGTGTTTAATTGTGTAATTGTTAGTCGATAAATAAATTAATTGTCTTTTGGTGACTTTTGGCGTATCTTGAATTTAACGTACCCCGTTCCCGCAACAATATATTTGATATTAATGATCTAAATGATGAAATAAAACATAAATTAACTAAAACGATGGCAAAAACATATATACTTCTTAGAACTTATTGAACTACCTAATCATTCCTTTGGATACAATCAGTATATATGGCTTTGGTATGGTTGGGCAAATATTTCCTTTGTAATTATAAAAAATCCATGTATAGTTCGTATCTGTACATCTTGGACAGTGAATGTAACGCTTTGTAACACGTATAGGTGTAACCTTAGCATCATCAGGAGAAGAGTCCCGAAGAGGGGATGTATAGTAAACCATCATACTCAAAGTTTCAAATCATGAGGTAACGTCGGCACAGTTGCTTGTGATTGCCATTCTTGACGATACATTTCATATACTTATTATTTTAAAAAAACATTCCGCTTCCTGGACGTTTGTTTGATGGGTTGGAAGTGTCCTGTATAATATGAGCATTCAGGCCATCAACGTCGAGGAAAATAAATAGAAGTCGCAGTGCCCAACGGCGATAAACTCGAGCCAGTGAATAGGTTACTAATCATCTTCGTCACTATCTGACACAACCGAAGGATAGTCCTGCTCAAGAAGACCACTTTCCTCAATTTCCTGCTCAGAGTCTGTATCATATTCACTCACTTCTTCCGGATAATCAACATTCACATCACCACCAACAATTTCCTGATCTTCTTCTTCTAACTATCTTAAAATACGTTGATTTTGTCTGTCATCCATGTTTAACTGTTATAATATTATATTATATAACAATAAAACATAAATATAAACAATAAAATAATACAAACCCTTTAGGTCAGTAGTAAAAGTTTACTTACGTCCTTCGTCGTGTGGGGTCTTTCAGAGCCTTGCGCCGAAACACACTGACATTTCTCAGAACATTCACGCCCAGGCTAAGTTGCGATGGCGCGGTCGCAAGCCGTAATCCTTTTTAGGAGGCTACCTAAAGTAACGGATCTGGAATCTTATTCTAAACGTACATATTTTGCAATTGTCTAGAACCTGGGCTTTGAAAGACCCCACGCGACGAGTCGAGGGTTAACTCGTAGACAACTTCCAGAACAATAAGCTATTCTGAGGTTCAGATTTACAAGCAATTCTCAACAGCTCGATCACACACAATACATCAAATAGTTTGTTATGGGATAAACTATTTAATTTACTAAATACAATAAGTAATATTTTTTGCGACATTCACTTCATAACAGACAGATACAAATGACTAAAGGGTGAGAGATCCACTCCTCCGCAAGTTCGGTGATTACGAATTACGATTATAAAGGCTACTTTAAGCCATCATCGCAGTCATATGTGCATTTAGGACCACCATTTGTCGCAAGTTAATAATAACGCGAAGAAATCGAAACCTATCCGTCTAGAGTTGCGAATGACGTAGTATATAATTTATACAAAGCATATAGATATTCACAGGTCAATACATCCTAACTTGTTATCTAACACTAACAATAGTCATGGAGTCACATGGCCATGTTGTTTACCGCAGGGATTCGAGTCGCGACTGCTGGCGCCATGCCAGCCCCGTCCCAATCGGGACATTTACAGCAGCATCCATCGTCTCCGGACGCTGAACCTAGCCGGAAGACCTGACGCATCAGCATACCAGTGTCTCACAGCTATAAACTTCTGTCCTACTCCGTATGTGGAATCGTAATTTACATGTTTATAGCGTTCACACAACGACACGTTCGTAAATGTGTTAAATTATTTAGATAAGTCATTTGAAATTTGCAAAATAATAGGAATAATTAGCAATTACAGCAGCATCCATCGTCTCCGGACGCTGAACCTAGCCGGAAGACCTGACGCATCAGCATACCAGTGTCTCACAGCTATAAACTTCTGTCCTACTCCGTATGTGGAATCGTAATTTACACGTTTATAGCGTTCACACAACGACACGGTCGCAAATGTGTTAGATGATTTAGATAAGTCATATAAAATATGTGAAGGAATAGGAATATGATATTTTACAATTATTAAATGAAAGATCAAACTGATTCAATTATCCGATCGATCGAATCGAAAAACGATCCTGCGAGCCCAGCATCTTATATTCATTGCGAACCCATCCAAAATCGCCTAGACCGATTTGTTGTGTTATTATTTTGGTTTAACTTTAATACACTAATTTAACTTTAATACGCTGTCATGACGTCAAACGAAACATAATTGATCTTTATTACATACTTATAATAACATATCAATATTTGTGTGAATAAACGATGTTTTTGGTAATTTTTGCATCATAGTGCGAGATTACATTGCGACATTAGGTATTATTTCCGAAGACAAAACAAATTCATTAACATAATAACAGATAACATAACAAATAGAAGTGATTTCCTCACTTGAATATATCTAAGAATTATAAAAATGATTAAAATTTAAAATGGGTAATGTGGTAAGGAATATAACCTATTTTAGAACCTATTTAGACCGACAGAAGTTACTATGAACTAAGATTACCGAAAAATATTTGTGTAAAATACCTATTAAATTAATGCTTAAATTTTTATTCATGGTAGGTACCTACGATAGTTTAACGTAAACATATCAAAAGACGTAATAATAACACAGCCATCAGTCAAATCGATACATACTCGTATGTAAGTTAGTAATAACAGGTTATCAGTGAATGACCGGCGTCTGACCTACATACGGACAGAACGACATTAATACATTAGATGCTTATTTATAGTAACGCAAATATGTTATTTATGGGCATCCCTTGAAGGACGAAGATATGAATTTTGTCTCTACAACGACAATTCGAATATAACAATTTGTTTCTTTATGATGTTAGATACTGAACAAGCAGGATGACATCACATCGGCATCAAAATATTTATATGCGTTTTCGATGAATTATGCTCGCCAAATAGTCGAAAATGATTGATCTATTCAAAATTTAAAAAAATATCTAGTAAACTTAAACAGAACACAGCAATACGGAACATAATAGCCAAATAATATATCCGTATGATACCTAATAAATCACCGAAACCCCGCCCTTCGAAGGCAGTAGAAAAATTCCCTTTCAAGTTAATAGTACTAAAAAAACGTAGGCAATGCAGTTATTAAACATAAATGACTGAAGCCTCAACAGACAATATTAAATAAACTCGTGAGTAAAAAGTGGTGTGATCGATCTCAAAACAATTAGAACCCTCGCCAGCGAGCGCTGGCGCCGACCGGCGTACGCGCAGGTTCATTCAACAGCATCAATCACAGACACTGTGACGTCAGAGTCATACAAGAATACGTACAGCTGTTACAACGATGTTCATTTATTCAAATCAGTGAAGAATAGTTTCGTTCAACCGATTGAATCGATATCAATTTATAGAACTGAACTTCGATTGCTCTTAATACAAATAATTTATTGTTAAATGCAAAAAAAACGAAATGTATAAGATTTACAATGCCTAATGTAAGAAAAGTTGATACTAACATTATTGTAAATAAGGAAATTGTAGAATTGACTGAATCTACAAAATTTTTAGGAATCACTATAGATGCTAAGTTACAGTGGGGACCTCATATCTCTGTTCTGGCAGATAGACTTAGTTCAGCTGCGTATGCAGTCAGAAAAATCAGGATGTTGACTGACATTGAAACGGCAAGATTAGTTTATTTCAGCTATTTCCATAGTGTTATGTCATACGGTCTTCTGCTGTGGGGATCTGCTACAGACATTCAAACCATTTTTGTACTACAAATCGACCGCGCGACTCCCTTAGAGATATTTTTAAAGATATAGATATTTTAACCGTAGCTTCTCAGTTCATTTTAGATTGTATCGTATACGTTCATAAAAACATGCACTTATTAAATAAAAAGTCGGATTATCACAATTTTAACACCAGAAATAAATATAAGCTTTCCGTTCCAAGACTCAGGCTTCAAAAAGTTGGAAAATCATTCATAGGTTTAAGTATAATATTGTTCAATAAAATTCCGCAAAATATTATTGAATTGCCGTTGTATAAATTTAAATCTTGTCTTTTGAAAAAGGGGTACTATAAAGTAGAAGACTATTTGAATGATAAGAATCCATGGACATGATGAGCTGCTCGCTTGGACATCCAAGAATTATGTAACTTGTACATATTATTATTTATTTGTAATTAATTAACCTGTGATTTGACATGCGAAAGAATTTCATGAAATCTACTTGCAGAATAAATTATTTCATTTCATTTCATTTCATTTCATTTCATTTCATTTCATTTCAGAGTTAGTAAACAATCATCTGTCTTGTTGACGTCAACAAAAGGAAATCAAATGACAACATTAAATGAGTCCAGTAAAAAAATCCGTTTCCATTGATTTATCTAAGCACAAACGCAAATGCATGCTGTATAATAATACGAGTATTACACAATAAATGCAATCAAACTGCATTGAACTTGGCAGTATATTAACATCAGACACGATAAGCTATCACCTACTGGTTCCTGTTAATGTTTGTATTACCCAAGATAACATAAACACGTGTTATCCCACCAACGATCACTGGCCATCTTCAATTTCGGCATTAAAGAATTCACCGATGATGGGTAATAGGCTTTAAAGAATGAACGAATTATTTTTTTATTTATTTTTCAAATTATATCCTATTTTGATTAGCCTTATCATCATGTAAAACACTTAAGTAGACATTATATCACGATAAAGTGCAATCATGCGGAAATATAATTCGACTATGATCTTAAGAATCTATATCGATCAAATAATAATGATGAGAGGTGTTATCAATAAGTTGACTTGAAGTACTTTCTTGAAGTGGAAGCTGGCCTTCATGGCTTTTACAATACAGAATAATGGCTACCTTTTGTTACTTTTATTTAATTGAGTAAAGAGACACCCAACAAATCTTCTGTAAAATACTTCATAGATGTACTAACAAAACTTCATATTGATAAATAAATGTTCGTTCTGGTGTAAAGTACATAATCAAAGTAGCACTTAGTATATTTAAGAAAATATTTTGAGTTGTACTGGGATAACTTATCTTCAAGCTTTCATATGACACGTTTAAAATGCGTGTAAAGCCTTAGGGTATCTTAATCTCACAACAGATTAGTCATATCAGGTGGACCCTAATGATGGCCCTCCTTGGCTTTGCTTTATCTAATCTCCGAGTGATCCTAAAACCTAATCTAATACACGCATGGAACGCATGTTGTTGTTATTTTTAGAGCGACTGTGTTTTGTTAATGATAACAAGGGAGTATAAACAACGGTATACTCGTTTGTTTAAAATGTATTGTAGGCCCGTGGATAAGACGGAGAACTTTGACCTGTGAAGTCGGGAGGTACATAGGTTACCATCGGGGCATGCACCTCCGGTATTTTTTACGTCAGTATATTACGTAGAGAATCCAGCGATCCCGGACTATCAGCAGTCAAAATAACTAAGGTGACTTTGAATGATTCCATGGGTCACTGGTGATAATATAAATACTCTTTCACACTGCCAAATTAGCGAAATAACTACATATTTACAAATTTCCCACCCATAATGGTAAATCTAGGTGGAATAACGAAGAATGGATAAACGAAGAAGATAAAGGTAGGTGTCAACATAACGTGTCATATTTGGTACACCATTTCAATAGAAGAATGTACCTATATGCCTGTATCGTTGGATATAAGATCATAATAGGTGTCTACTAAATAAACTAGCAGATTGGAGTTAAAAATGTTTATCCAACCAAAACCAAATGCAGATATAAATTGTTGATTGGATAAGGATCTTCAGCATTTATTTTATTTAATTGACTCTAACATTTAAAATTAAATGTACATTTATTCTTCATTCCATCCCGACGTTGATATAGGCACTGTATATAAATAATATCTGTGTAAGATAGAATACCTATTTAGCATTCAAGTTCGCGGTTCACTGACCAATAAACGGTATCATTTAATCAGCATAGCTACAGTAAACAAACATCCTTAACATCATCCAGACCACGCACTGAGTGTGTGCTCTTATTTCGCAATAGTGACGCGAATGGTTATATTTTTATAGGCAAGTAATACATTTAGCAACATTATAAAGATAAATTTGCATGTACGACAAAACATTTTACATACAATCACGAGCACGAGTTAATCATATGATTTCAAGTAGCCTTGACTTTTTGGGATGCATTTTATTCAGTTCCCTGATTGAAACGATATTATTAAGCGTCGGTGTTCCGATTATGTACGTTGCATATTATACAAATCTTCCAGACAAGTTTTGAATTCGTCACGTTAACTGTGAATTATAAAACTGATATTCACTATTCAGTCCAAAGTATTAAGTCACCGTTTAACTAAGTCAGCATCCAGTAAAAAGTTGAAGACAATATTTTAGAGAAAGACAATAAAAAGGAAACAAAAGATAATATTCAGTGTGATTTAAAATTCAAATGAGAGCGGTTGATCATCGATTGACAGTTCCATTTTCAAAACAAGCGTATTCTTCCATTTCTTTTGTCGTCAAATGTGGGCAAGGTACGCACTAGCACGCGGGCGCCGCCTGATAGTGCGGTGACGCTGCATCGAGCCTCGTTCGTAATCTAATCTCTCTAAAACTATTGCATACTTATAGCCTAATACCTACCCCACTGCACCGAGTAACAACACAGTCCGCTTCGGTATCCTCTGCTTAGATACTGTTTTAAATATCGGAATACTAATATAAGTGTGTAAAACCCGATTGACATTATGGTAATCTACATTTTCCTTAAAGCATATTACCATGCATAACAGTAATACAAGAAACCGTTTTGAATTATTATTCGGAATAGCATATTGACCGATGTAGACAATTCGCCAAAAATATTGTAGAGCTCTTCACAAAGTAAAACAAATATTGTACGAGCAAGCTATGCAAATGGGTAAACAAAGGTACAATAATAAAGCTCGTATCGAGGTTCTATGTATTAATTTTTCGGGTAAAATACTTCGAAACATGACCTTACCGTGCGTGCAGCACGAATCACTAACTATACCGAATGTCGCTAAATAAACGGCATTAATTAAAGGCCAATAACTTTTCGACCGTTTATATCCAGCGTCTCATTCCATAAAACAATCCACCCGAGGAAATACAAAATAAGAACCAACTCACTCAGTTTCATGCGGGTTCAATTCTGATTAAATCATTCGATGCATTATTTTTTAACAAGCTGAATAAAGCTGGGCATGGTAGTGAAAGCTGAGTTAATTTTTCTATAGTATCTATCTAATGGACTACCTAAATTACTTCTATGACATTTTAAGGGTGAGAGTCATCCGCTCGCCCGCATGTTCGGTGATGATGACAAGGCTACTCCAAGCCATCATCGTAAGTCAGTTAGGAAAAATACTTCTATGTCTATGTTGCTACTGCAGTATTCGCCCTATGATTCAAAAATAAAGATTACATGTAGGCCCTTCATTGAACTTCGATTTAGATTCTATGACCCCTCATAAAAATAATTTCAGCAAATGTTCATCGCCACTTACCTTTCATTGAACAATAATTAATAGTCATATCTTAAGACTGTTAAAGAAGTTGTATATAAATAAAAACTGTCGGATACGCGCAAGCATTTGATTTGAATTTATGCGATCAACTCATTGCCAGACACTAGGGTTAATAAATGATAGTTCTAACATGTAGTTGTCTAGACGTTACGTGAAATAGCGTGTTAGTGCTTCATATCATAACATGTAGGTAGGTAAGAGACAGGACACGATGGGTACATATTAGTGCAACGACTAACAAATGATGATTAATTAGCCAGTCTGTTATACTTAGCCCGTTTTAGGCAAGTGTTATAGTTCCTATGAACAATAGGAAAACATTATGCAACTATAAGACGTCAATGCAAACTAATTAAGATTGTCTTGGGACTGCTCTGAGGTTTCTATCTGCCATATAACAGCGATCAGTAATAAATTGACGCTTCCTCATCTTTTATAGCTAGACCTTCTGTTTTTCTCTTTATTATTAGACACAGTTTTTCTCAATCGTCGTAAATTTTTTAGAATCAGAACATTAATTAAATACTGCCCATAGCAACCATAATTATCAAATACAGGTAGGCTTTTCCTAGCCTTCTATTATATGAGCCTATCAGCCTACTTATATTAGATAGCGATGCCGAGTAATACATTTAGAGGAGGTGATAAAAATTACAACCCGCGTCTGCTTCACAGAAAGATTAACACATTCCAGCTAACTCTTGTTCCAACATTCATAATGCAATGTTGATCAGTCGCTCAGGCTGTGACGGCTTCTGTTTGATCATGAAGTGAACGAGTGACTGACGAGTTAGCTAGGATCTCGGAGCAAAAAGCTTGTTAATTTTAGATTGAGCAAAGACGCAACTATTGTTGAAAAAGATTTATAGGGAAACCTAGACACATTCCGAACAGATTTCTATCATGTAACTAGCATTTTTGAAAGCACGCTGTGGAATTTTGAGGTAGTGTCGTTATCTAATAGTTTTTACATCAACATCGGAATCATTTGGTTATCAAACCGTTTGGTTAAATTCTGAGACAATTCTGAATGTGTTTATTTTATTATATAAACATAAAAGAGTGGCTCTCAAAGTGGATTTAATAGATAAAATATATACTAATATTATAAAGCTGAAGAGTTTGGTTGTTTGTTTTTTTGTTTGTTTGTTTGTTTGAACGCGCTAATCTCAGGAACTACTGGTTCGATTTGAAAAAATCTTTTTGCGTTGTATAGACCATTTATCGAGGAAGACTTTAGGCTATATAACATCACGCTGCGACCAATAGGAGCAAAGATACAATGGAAAATGTGTAAAAAACGAGGGAAACGCGAACGAAGTCGCTGGCACAGCTAGTATAATATTAAAATGCACAATGGAACCACATGCAAATACACAATAGCGTTCACAATAGATTATAAATGGCACCAATGATCGCATTGTTGTATCGTTATGATTACTATCGACTTATCATAACGATATTATCAAAACCATTATTTTGATATTACATTAAAACATGATAACAGGACCAATACTTATATATAAACCACTTATCTGAGTACACATATTAACGGAATGCTGTCGAAATCTGGATATAAGCGCATTAATGCATTTGGGTGAAAGTCATCGAGATAGTTTCGTGATTTGATAATTGTTTTGTAAATCACTTTGTTAATATAATTCCAAAGAAAAATCAATCTGATGACCACGAGTAATTGGGCAGCATTTACATTACATATTACAATTAAGATGGTGAATATGTACCACAAAGACCCGAGCGATACGCACATAACCTATTTTAACCATTTCTTTTTCTTTCCAGAGTCAAGCAATTCAATAAATTACTCGATTGTAGGACATCTCATTACAAGCTTCAATAAGGCGTCAGATCAAAAGCATTGAGAGCGAATTACTCGGAGCGCCTCGTGTCGTGACGTCTAGCGTCCAATTCAATCACCATTCCTGGTACTAGCATTTTTTTTCACGTTATTTGATAGAGTGCTTCATAACATCACTAAATAGTATAAAGCAAAGTCGCTTCCCCCGTCTGTTTGTACACCTTAAATCTTTAAAACTAAGCAACGGATTTCGTTTTTCTTTTAATGATAGATGGATTCAAGAGGAGGGGCATTACTTATAATATACCCTAAGCGAACCGCTTCGCTTGTTTCGCTTGAGTGTAAAATGAAATAGCCAAGTAATCTAACAGAATCTAAAATGCTAGAAATGTTACATAAAAGCAAAAATTTGAATCCGATTAAGCACACAAACTTTGTTCTAAATATAAAATACTAGCGACCCGCCCTCGCTTCGCTTCGGGGATATCTCTATCTCTACGTAATATATTTTAACCCCGTAAGAGAAATCTATTTTTTTTAACAGTGAAAGATTTTTTCAAATCGGTACAGCCTATTCGAAACAAACAAACAAACAAAAAATCAAACCTTTCCTCTTTATAATATTATTATATTACATATTAAATTGACTCCCCCGTACCCCAGTGCCGCTTACATGGAGCCTACATCGCACGCTGGCTAGCTGAGCGCGGTGGCGGCAACCACGCGACTTTTTTCTAATACTTGCATTTTTAAACTCGTGATATCTTCCGAATTAAATGTCCGAATTGAATAATTCAAAAAGTAATAAAAAGGTATTGAAGCCGTCTTGAACATATAGTAATTTATTTTGATAAGGATCAATACCAAGGTACAAATAAAGAGCCCTTTCAAGCGGCGGCATATAAATTAAAATTTTAGAATAAAAAACCGCTTGCTGTGACATAACTATAATATTTAGACATATGCTGTCGCGACACTTTTTGTAGATAATGATGAGTTCTGCAAAGTCTTAGTAAATGGTTTTGTTCTATCTTCAATAGTTTTCGCAGCGCAGGCGACGTAAGGAATTTTTCAAGTCTATTTTTTACACCTTGGGTTACATTATTGGAGTTTTAGTAAGGATCCCTAATTTTTTTAAAAATATAATATAGCCTATGTAACTTCTGAATAATGCAGCTTTCTAATGGTGAAAAAAATATTGCAATCGGTCCAGTAGTTTTTGAGTTTATTCATTACAAACATACAAAAATACAAATCTTTCCTCTTTATAATATTAGTATAGATTGCAATTAAAGAATCCACCTACGTACTGTAACTCATTCATTCAGCCTTCTCACCTGTGACCTACAAACACAGTTTTTTTTATTCATGCATTTTTATTCAGTTATTGCATCATACATTGGGATACGCCACTTCAAAATGAAAATATCGATACCACTGAAAATCCTTTATAATTCGTTTCCTCTGTAAAAATATCGATAGGAAACGTAGTCCTCGCTATCAACTGTCACGAGTGGCACTTCGCACTTGGCCCTCCAAACAGACCGGCGCGATAACAGCATCGTGTGACCCAATTGGCGAAACACTTAGCAGATTAGAGCGATACCCCCGGGGGCGGGCGCACGCACAGTCGCAGATCATTGATCTAGCTCAGACATAGTCAACCTGTGAAAAAAACTTCAGAGAAACGTTTTTTTTTGTTTAACCACTGGGTGAAGTCTCCTCTAAACCAATCCCCTGCTCACTATTGAAGGCCAGGATTTGCCAATTTTTTGATAGCTGGACTAGATCAACACGCCGCGTTTTCTTGGGCCTTGGGACCTCTTCGGTGAAAACAGTCTTCAGGTACTGAACAGATTGGGTGACTACAAAGAAACGTATAACAGTATTTTTAATTTTTTGATTTCTTTACCCTTGATATCGAGTGTTTAGCGTGCTAAGATCATGCATCATTGTCCATACAAACGAATTCTTTAAGTAGGTAAAAGTTACAAAGTTACTTTATTATTTTTGTGATAGGTGCTACTCCGATATCGGACAATAAAGCACTATTAATGCTTTTGCTGTATCAATGCGATATCCATGGTCTGCGTCATTGGCCAAACGATGCCAAGCCAAACCATGGCTTTTATTGCCTGTATGGATTGTATTTAGCCACCCAATACAGGAATCGGGACATTTTTTAGACTCAACACTGTTCCAAATAAATTGCGCATCAAACAAAATGTTGAGGGTCGCTTCTAGTTCAGCTCCTCGATTCCCCGCCAATTACCTATTGAAGCCATAACGAACCCAATTTGCAGTTGCGCCGGAGCATTCTATTTGTGGTACGTGATCTTTTTGTTACTTTTGCAACTACTCGGTGTTTATCATTAGCATGTGCATAGCAAATGTTCTACCTATGAGCATTTATTTGAATTAATATTCATGCTCTGAGGACATGAATGCCTAAGATTGCATTGCATTCAATATGCTCATTAATATGATAATTTTTGGAATTGTTTTAAATATTTATTATTGTAATGAAAAACCAAGCAAGATAAATAAAACAGATTAAAATGTATTTAAATAATGTAAAAAATATTAAGTTTAGCAATCATTATCATCAACCTAAAAGTTTCATGGTGAGAATTTGTCAGGTTATTATCAAAGTCGGTTATAATGAATCTTCTGATACATACCTAAATTGCATAATATTATCATCAGCCGCTACCACCATTAGGTACGTTTACGTTTAACTACAACATTCCAATCTTGATATAGAATTGTGATGACGAAAAAACATATGAGCCTAACTAGCTGTGCTATACCTGTATAATGTTTTCAATTTACATCTCCATAGCTAACACGGCAAAATAAATCAATTCCAACAACTGCGTAGTAGTCGCGAGACGCAGTAGCCTGCCTACTGAGCGAAACGTCCTAAGTGCCATTATTTACTGAATGGACATACTAGGTCACGACATTAGGGAGGGACGCAGGCTGTAAGAAGCAAATTTTTCACAAACCCTAGACCCTAGGAGACTAAGCAAAGTTAAGATTAAAGTTTTTCTAACTGTTCTTAAAAGCACTGATCAAATATCAGACGGATGAGCGGATTGCTTATTACATGTTATTAATTACTTATTATTGCCTGTTTAAGGTATACGATTTTGCAGTGTTTACTCCGTTTTACAATGAATTACATGAATATTTTAAGATGATATAATACACTGTGAAGATACATAAACAGTGGCATCTTAAATTTGAAAAAGGCATAAATAATCTTCCGCCATAGGCTTAGAATGTGAAGTTATAAAATGTTAATAAAGGAAAGAGCGGAATAAAGTATCGAGCTAAAATATTCCGCGTTTCCTCTCAGGACACTAATGATTGAATCATACCCCAAGTGGCTTTGATTGAGTTCGATGCACATAATTTCCTTCAATTAGAATTCGATCTATTGTAGTAGCGAAGGTCATATAAGTCTAATTATTATGAAGATCAATACATCTGTTATGATGTTCAATAAAAATTTAAAAAAACTGTCCTTGTACACTTTAACGTAAGTTAAAGTCATTTTTTAATATTTTTGTATTGCTAAGGTACTATTATTTACAGAACGATGCACCTAACTAAGCAAACTATTGTGCAGAAACTTATAAGGATATTTCTAGTAAAAATATTATTTTTATTGTCTCTAGCTTCTATATAAGCGCTGCAAGAAAATGTTTGTAAATTTAAACAATGACTCAATATCTCTATTTCGCACTACACTAAATAACGAATGAAACTTGAATGTGAACAGAGTTTTTGTAACTGTAACACAAAAGATACGCTCCCGAAAATTGGGATCAGATTTCATAACTTCATAGCTCTGGCACCTGGGATTGTCAAAGGCAAGTTTTCGAGTGAAATCTTATCTCGTCTAATTCAGGCTTTCAGACTTTTTCTGGTGGGTCGCCTTAGGAACATCGATTACCCTAAACCGAAAACTGGCAGGATGCCAACGGCAAAGCTCGATTGTTGCCTAGAATTGGCAAAGAGCCAACTGGTACAGTGCAGATTGTCAGCTATTCCAAATATTGTTCGACAAAGTATAAAATTCGATTAGATTATTAGGTCGTTGACTTCGTTGTATTTAGTTTTATTAATGAAACATTCTTTCTCGTTTCCAAGGAGACAGCAAGTGACCGTAATATACGTCACACGTGGATTTGCGTTAATGTATGAAGCGTTTTGAATTTCAGTTCGTAAAAACAATGTTGTTAATAGACATAACATAATTGTCCCTGTCTGTCTATGTTACCTATAAAAGTATATCATCATCACACTTAAGATGTCTATCAGAAGACAACAAATAATTAGACAATCTAACAAAATAAGTGTCATGGATTCTTAAGCCTGCGCTAAATTTTTATTTGATTTCAAAAAAGTCCTGTTAATACGAGTATTTGTCAAGCTTTATTTTATTTTCCACTTCATATTACGCTCAATACGCCCTTCTGACCGATCGCTTATGCCGTCAAACGATACTTATCGGCAAATCTAATATATTTACACAGTATTTATTACTTCTCTCCGCTCCAGTCGACAAACAAATTGCCCTGGCTTGTATCCTACTTATACTGTGTCGATATAATGTTACCATAAGCATGAATTGTCTAGCAAAACATAGTCTAGCATGTTTATGTCTTTTGGTTATAAACTATCCGTGCGAGTTTAACTTTGTTCACATTGTAATTTATTTATATCCACATACGACCGTGCAGTTGGACTACTTTTACAAAATACTAGCTGGAACTAGAAAACAAATAGGTATTCAATGTTAATCTGAAAATAACGAGACACGAACGACTCAGGTAAGTCTAAAGCCACACGGAGAGACTATTTCTG
This sequence comes from Maruca vitrata, assembly GCA_039566165.1. Classification (NCBI taxonomy): domain Eukaryota; kingdom Metazoa; phylum Arthropoda; class Insecta; order Lepidoptera; family Crambidae; genus Maruca; species Maruca vitrata. The sequence continues at coordinate 2,810,029 of CM076917.1, forward strand.
TCTCCAGTAATAAAGCATAATACTGTCTATTTCAGTACCGATGTATGGAGTACTAACGAACAGCTGTTATAAGCTTACGTAAACTCTTTTTTATTGTTTTCCAATATTGATTTTTTACTCGCTTAAAGAATATTATTATAATCCCCCGGGAAAAACGACCGGGTAAACAGTCGACCTTCTGAAGGGCAAACCGCCGAATGTAGGTCGCGCCGTCTATAGAAACCAAACTTACGATTAAGGCGTGGAAAAATGGTCACGGATTTTGAAGCAATATATCAAATTTGGCATAATGTAATATCCCGTAGTGTATTTATGCACAAATGTTTGAACTTTTGTGGTAAATCAGAGTCAATCAGTAAATAGAAATGCAAAGACATGTTTTCAAAATGTGCAGCTTAATATTGATAAACAATCATATACGAATAGCACTTAACATCCTCTAGTAATTATGCAGAACAGTTGATCCACCACGAAGACGGCAGACGGATTTTCAAGCAAAGAGACAAACGCCGATCTCGCTCAAAATAAGAAAATCGCAAAATCTCCAGAGATAACTTGGAACATTCCTTCGGTCGGTAACAGATGCATCGACAGTTTTATCGTACGTATTTTTGGTACAGTGAATGTAGTTGTACACTCAAAAGTGCTGTTTCTCGCCGCCAGAATCCTCCTGGGAGAGCTAACGAGGAACAAAAAATGCGAGGGCGAGCAATTCATTAGGCAGAAAAGTGTACTTTTGAGCTTCCTTCAAACGTAACACAAGGAAGGAGTTTCGGCTAGAGGTTAGAATCATCATAAGGTGATGATTAGACCCGCGACAAGAGACTGCGACCGTCAATTAACGTGGGATTCTGTCTCCGGTGTCGTTTGTGTCGTTTGTCGCGTACACTACAGGCCGATGTACCCTGTCGTGGTCTAGTGTCTCTGTCGCGGCCAACTGCCAACCTCCACTTTGCCCCACTGGACAGGCTCAGACTAGAGGGGATCAGATCTGTATGTACAGTGTATTATGTTTTTGCGGTTTTATTGCGCAGTAGATGATCTACTACTATCTATCGGGTAGTTGCTAAGACGATCTCAACAACATACGTAGGTTTGAGGGGAGAAACGACCCGGCACGTGCGGTATACGGTAGTTAAGAGACGAGGAAGTTGAAGGAGCTAGAAGTTTAGGGATGAGAGCCATCCGCTCCATGATGATGATGACGAGGCTACTCCAAGCCATCATCGTAAGTCAGTTATGAAAAAAAAACATTTAACACCCTTCGTTGATGATGTGGCGTTAGATGGCTTCATTCACAACATGAAAAGACCAGAAATAGTGAACTGTTACTGGGGTCTGAGGAAAAAAAGGAGCAAGAAGTGTACAGGTGCATATTGTTGTACTCACCTCAGCTGAGCGCAGTAGAACTGGTGCGGGATGGCGGTCAGCACGCCGGCGCCGTCGCCGGTGTCGTTGTCGCACGCGCACGCGCCTCGGTGCTCCATGCGGGTCGCGAGGGTCTCGGCATCGCGGACGATCTGAGGGGAGGATTCGTTGAGTTAGAAAACTGAGTGTCCGGGATATTTAGCATGTCGTTTTGTTTTAATCATGGCGCTTCAAACCATGCCAATCATCAATGCAATATCGGGAGCTCATTTAAACAAAGAAACATGGTAAATATCCCGGAAATTTCTTCAAATTTCAGTTTTCTTATGTGTGTAACAATGACAGCTTAAAATTTATACTAATATTATAAAGCTGAAGAGTTTGTTTGTTTGTTTGTTTGAACGCGCTAATCTCAGGAACTACTGGTTCGATTTGAAAAATCTTTATGCGTTGTATTGACCATTTATCGAGGAAGGCTTTAGGCTATATAACATCACGCTGCGACCAATAGGAGCAAAGATACAAAGGAAAATGTGTAAAAAAACGGGGAAACGCGAACGAAGTCGCGGGCACAGCTATTCATACATATATGGATTCATTGACTGTTCTAGAACTACCGCGAGGACCCGGATTCGTCAGATTCGGCTAGTCAACGTGAGTTTTTCTACGAAAGTAGGTCTGGTTGTATGGTTTAAGGAATTGACAAAAATATGGATGAGTTTTACTTGGCGCGAGGCCCCGGGCGATTGCCCCGTTCGCCACTGCATGAACGCATCTATGTGCTTACATGTATTTTTGATACCTCTGTTAGCTACCACAATCGAGAGTTTCTGAAGCTACTCACGGAAATGTTGCTTGATAGTAATCAAATGAAAAAATGTACAAGGGAGCATTGATAAAAATGAGGATATCTAAACAAGGGGTAAACAAGATCTTTTTGCGCGTTAGTCAATATGGTGAATCAGGGGATTATATAATTGGGAAGGTACCGGGCTAGGCCTCTTTTATGATCATACATATGTTCCCCAGAGCTATAAGGAGGACATAGTAAGTAATTCAATATTAAGGAATGATTTGTTTATTCATGGCTAACTCACACAAAACATTTTGGTTTGCACATACATTACACATTAATAAAAACAGCCAACAGAAACATTTATATGTATTGAGATACCTGTTACTGTTAACAACAAACTTAAATTACTTTCGGATAAAATTAATCAATGTTTTCAATTGAAGTCCTTAATTCGACGTATTTCTTCAGTAATTTTATGTTATGTAATCGAAAGGAAATCTCGGTTCGCGATCAATACTGGTTCTACGAGATTTAAAATTACGTAAGGTCCTATAAATTGGCTTTTTTTTTTTTTAATTTTTATAAAAAGGCTAACAAGATGACCTCACTCCACCTGATGGTAAGCGGTAGTGAGATCCAAATATGAGGTCGACAGGCACAATAGATCGTATTGAGCCTGTCGCACTCACCCTGAAGGCCTGCTTAAATGCCGTTTCACGCCCCGCCTGAAGAGCCCGGGATCATAGGAGGGAGGGAAAACATGAGCTGGAAGGGCATTCCATGCCTTAATGGCACAGGGCAGAAATGAGGAGCTAAACCTCTTTGGCTTGGAGAAATAAAGTTGAAATGAGAAAACTTGTGCCAAATAGATGCTTGTGCCATTAAAGTAGTTAAACATGGATGCCCCATGATGTCTGATGCCAGCAAACTTCATCTTTGATTTAATAACATACAACAATACATACATGTAATAATAATGTATGTAGTGCTTGTATTTATATGTAAGTACATACCTAGGACTAAATACGAGTGCTAGGGTCGCTAGGGACTGCATAGGTGGTAAAAATATTTTAACTGTCCCGTAGTATAGCATGTCGTGTAGGTATTTGATGAGTTATTAATTACAGCGTATGAAACCACACAACTGACGTCTCGTGTAACAGTCTCAAGGCCCATCAAACATCTATCAACTATAAAAACCCGTCTTTATCAATACATAGTATAAAACAAAGTCGCTTTCGCTGTATGTCCGTATGTATGCTTAGATCTTTAAAACTACGCAACGGATTTTGATGCGGTTTTTTTTTAATAGATAGAGTGATTCTTAAGGAAGGTTTGTATGTAAAATTTACCCGAAGCGAAGCGAGGGCAGGGTCACTAGTCTATAATATACAAGTAAATAAACATTAAACCAGCTTCCCGTAGTCACGTTAACATAAAAATGGCTAGACCGATTTGGCTGTTAGAAGGTTCTGACGGACAAAAATATTAAGAAAATCTCTTACAAAGATTGAAAAATATATACATTTATTTAGCTATACATAATAAATGCATCAAAGCTACACTAAGGCGGTACGAAGTTCGCCGGGTCAGCATTACATAATAAATGTTAAAACATAAGTGTAGCTTACTTTATGACTACGTTTTCCGTCGATAGCAACCACGAAACCAACTCCGCAAGCCTCGTGCTCGTTCTGAGGGTCGTACAAGCCTTGCTTGGGCGGCCCTTCCCACTCCATACCTGCAACAAGGAATACATTTAACACCTTAGGGGTGAGAGCTATCCGCTCCCCCGCAAGTCCGGTGACGATGACAAGGCTACTCCAAGCAGTCATCGTAAGTCAGTTAGGAAAAAAACCATTTGACACCCTTCGTTGATGAAGTAGCTTTAGATGGCTTCACTTTACGACATGAAAAGAACAGAAATAGTGAACTGTTTTGGGGGTCGGGTAATAAGGAGCAAGCAGCTCGACAGTCAACACCTTAGTCAAAATTTATATTATGATTCTGAAACTTATTAGGAAATAATTAGAATATAGGATGCTCTATTTTTAAAAGTTTTTTCTCTTTATTATATTTATCTGAATGATTGACAATAAGAGCATGTATTTTCGAATCCAAACATCACATAGTGTTATGATGAAAGAGTGAACTGGTTAGTAACACCGACAACAACGACAGTACGGAAATATAGAAGAATCTGTGTCCAGCAGGGATTATATTAGTATGCAATACCATTTTGTTATGGGGGAATGATACAAGATATGGGGGATAAGATAGTTACAAAATATGTATTATTTAATGTTAATAAAATGGCATGAAACCAGATTTATAATTAAGTGTCGAAGAATCAGAGTTGCGTTTTAATGTAGGTACAATTATTATGTATAAAGTTTACTAGTTAGGTACATAATCAGTTATCAACAACATACACCTGAAATTCCGATAACATTGTCATTTAAATACGTACAATTGTTACGGAATCGTACCCTACCGGTCATTCAAGGTAAGAACAAGGACGTATGGCGCATCAAATCTTTACATAAGAAACGTCGAATAAATAAATACATCTGTGATGTGTTACTTATACTAAAACTCGTATCAAGGTCTCCTACGACTTAGGGACTATCAAACAAGTTACCTTGCCCTACAAACAATAATAAATAATGTTATCATCATGAGTTCAGTGACATATGTTTACAAAGATAATATGACTATGACTATTCGTTTTTATACTTTTGTTTGAGCATGATCAAGCTAGCTAACAGAACTAAAAATGTATCTTACATATTTCACAAAAATGGTTTTTAACAGAAATAATATGCAGTAATTTATTATGAACATAAAGTTAATGAGTTTTAATATTGCTATAGTTTTACACAAATAATCATGTGATTGTGGTAAACACACATACCTACAAGGACTTACAATGTTGTGGTTTAGTGATAACTTTAAACACATAATGAAGTAAGATTATAAAAGCCTACTGTAAAGTAGGTATTTTATTAGGCAAAACTAAATTATTGTTTGGATATAAAGCAAGATAATAATAATAATAATTTATTTATTTCCCAAAACTTAAAACTATTACAAGGAATCATGCGGTCGCTGCACTAAGCACAAGCTTGTATCGCAGTGACCAGGCGTAATATTACATTTGAGAACATAATATTGTTTGGACGCATTGTACCTATATTGTTAGATTAAAAAGAAGTTCTTTATTGTCTCTGCACATGGGAAGTTCCATAGTGGAATATAATTAACAAGGCACACAGCAGCCGCAACCATGCACACACAATGTGGCAAACAATTGGATTTATATTTGGAGCCAAGCAATCCTAACATAATTTGGCCTCTTCAATACACTTAGCATGCTTATCATTTAACATAATGATTAAGAATAGAATATTCAATGCATAGTAATAGTATTTTATATAACAAATCCATGTAACTTTAGATCAATAGTTAAACACGTTCTTTTAACTAAAATAAAGTCAAGTCAAATGGCAAGAGATTATATTGATAAAAAACTGTCCTTCAAAAACATATTATTCAGAATAATTTTGAAATCAAGCTGGTGATCAAGGCAGAAATTATGTTTCAGATAAACAAACAGACACAGCTAAACTAAGCTCTGACGGGATGGGAGTGGATGAAGTTAAAAGTAATTATAGCCCTGATATGTATGTGATCAGTACTCAGTGAACTTTTCTGTTTCAGAGGCCATAATGAGAATCTGCTTATAAGTGCATACCTACTTTGGACATTGATTGATATTATCTATCTACTGATAAACCTTATCACACGATGAGATCCTATTGTGGTACAATTCCTATGAGATAAAATCAGTCTAATAACTATCTCGTTGCAACAGTTCAATAACACTAATTGGCTAGTCGTGTGATTTCTTATCAAATCAGTTGATAAGAGGTCTAAAGTGGTCAGATATTAAATAATATGTAATAGGTAAGTTGGGCGGTGAATTTTCTTGGAAAAAATATAAAGGGTTATTTGTAGATTAACCCCACAAAGAAAAGAAAATTATTTCATATAAGTACCTAGGAAGAGATTTATTTATTTGAATTAAAATTTTTATATTTAGAAAATTTTCTAATGTGTAATTCAATATCGACAGGCCCTACTCAGTCATATCATTTCATTCCATCAAACATAAGGCAAATATTATCAATGATGGGTATTTGATATTGCTTCCTTTTTGTTGGATATTTTACATTAACTGCATACAACCTATTGTCCAATAACATTATTTGTTATCAAATGAGCTCAAAGATTAAATTGATTTTATAACAGTATGGGTATAGTTATTTTCAAACTTGTTAGAAAATTCATAAAATTACATAACAATATTAAGTATTAACAATATGAATTCTCCAAGAATTTAGCAAGATTTATTCAGTTTTCTGAAGGATTTCTGACACATTAGCAATGATACTTGAATTATTTAATCTAGTTTGAAGGACAAGTAACAGGAATCAATGAACCCACAAACAAGTTTCAGTGGTGCATTGAACTTGACTGGTGGACAAATTTGTTTTCAAATGGCAAAACATTATTATTATTATAATGAAGTGTTTTGTATTATGTGCTAACATTAAGAAGCCAGTTTAATATGATATTTATGACTGTAAACCAAGATGTTATTCCAAATATTTTATGGCTAACTTGTTAGTTAAAAGCCAATAAGACAGTGTTGGCTAAATAATCCATATTAACAAAATGTTTAATCTTACAATTGCTCCCAGCCTTCAAATGAAAATGTACATAGTTACAGTAATTGAACAATATAAAGCAAAGTTGAAAGATTATTGTATGTAGGTAGCGGTAGTTGTTGGTAAACTATAAACGTAAATTACATTTGAGAAAAACAAATGACGATCGTCGTCAGAAATACTGTTCGGCCAGCCCCTTTAAGCTAAAATTGGATCAATTTCTGCGACTGATCAAGGCGGACAGTACTGTATCGGAGAATATAGGGGTAAATGACAACCATAATACTGCCCCTCCACGTCTACAATGCACGTGGATTTCTTACGAAAGACGTGGACATCTTACAGAGAAATTATTTTCAATAAACAAAAAACCTTACCTCAAAGTAGGTTCGATAAATTCACCAAACTGTGTTAAGATAATACTGAGTCAAGCTCACACTTTTCACAGAGGTACAAGCAATTCAATTTACGATTTATTAAAAATTATATAAAAACTGGGACACAAAACCGGCAAATCGTAGTGACCGCTCTACAGACGACTACGATGACCGGCAACGCACGATTGACTGACTGAATGAATGAAAGATTTAGCGAACGAGCAGCCGACCGCATGAGTGAATGCACTGAATGATTGATAACGTCGAGAACGTAATGTTTTCTCGCTCTAAATATATTTGTTAGAAAGAGAAACGACGAGCGAATGAACGTATAATAAAACTAGTGGTGTACCAATGAAACCGATATTTATATATCGGTACAAAAACAACAAAATTTAAAAAAATACTTCAATTCATTCAAATAAATACTTTTGAAGTATGTGTTGATTTGTTTTGCATTTTCAACCACTTTATTTCAAATTAATCGATAGCAATTCACGATTGGAGATCGTAACAAACAAAAATTATAAGAAGGATAAGCATTTCGATATACGATAATTACGATACGACGCACCACACACAGCGATAACATTATGCTACGAATCCTGTCCAACTAGCAAACCAAAGGGCGCAAATTTTTGTAAGGAGAGATGCATGCTTTAGGATGAGAAAGGAAGATCGGTAAGCCAAAGCCGGCCGATAACCAGGCTCGGTATTCACAGTAGCAACCAGTATAGGTAATTGGATTAAGGAGGTTGTTAGCTTAATATATACGTATTTTTATAATAATGATAATTAGTCAGGTTGTATAAAATGGATAAATAATAATATTAAGATAGCGGGGGAATTATATAGTGTATGTAGAGTAGAATATATAGTTCATAGTAGTATGATCTTTAGATTTCTGCTTGTTTAATCGGGTTCCGTTGAAGAGCAGCTATCGGTCTTGCTGTCTGTTTCTTCGGCTTCGAAGATGCGTGCTTCGCTTTTTTGTAAGGCCTTCTTCCTTTCGCGCCATTTGTCGTGGGTTTTGTTGTAGTAGTCTAAGTCGTGTGAGATCGAATCGATCCATGTAAATATGGGGCAGACCCATATTTACTTCGTTTTTTTTGGCTCGGAATTTCATGGCTGCCTGTAGTAAATGTGGGGAGTTCTGTCTAAGTATGTGGCAATAGTAACATATTCGAAGAAATTTTATTTCTTTGGTTTAGTAGCTGGTTTATGCGTTGGCCTATGTCCTGTGGAAGGTAGGTGATGTTATGAATAATTTCTTCTTGGTATTTTTGCGCGGGGCTTCGCTTTTTAGTATCTCGTAATCTAGTTGTCGGTTGAAGTTTCTCAGGTTCTCATTAGAGTCCTTGTTAGATCCACTTTGGTCTCTTATAGAATTCCGTCTCTTATTGGAATTGTTGTTCATCGTGAGTTCTTTTAGTGATGCTATTATTAGTTCGTGGTCAGACGATGTATTTTGAGAAATACCTGTGATTTTCTTGAACATATAAGTGTGAGATGTTGACGAGAGTATGAGGTCTATATGTGAAGTTTTATTGCCCGATCTCCAAGTGGTTCGACAGCTTGTTCTTCCAAATGAAGCGTCACGTCTGAGTTTTTCTCTTCTTATAATGTCGATTAGCATGTCTCCATTCTTATTGGGTTGATCATGTGATAGTTGTTGACCCATTTGATTCGTTACTTGTAAGTCGTGAATGTCATGTAAACCCCATGTGCATTAATGTGTCCAATTATTGGAATTAAGTTCACGAAAGTGGTCGATGACGTGTGTATTGACTACATAAAAGATCCCTTGATCGCTTTTAACTAAATGAACTGACATTGAAATAATAAATGTAATGATAGTGAAATAGTGATTTTACTAAAAATATAACCTCTAGCTGATTATAATTCAGAGAAAACATGTCGTTAAAAATAAACTAATATTCTATAAAAGATTCACTATACAAAATGACAAGCCCTTCCTACCGATAGTCACATTGTGCGCACATCACTATAGAAAAGCCAAGTGGCGATGACACTGACAACCACAGAGTAAAACTGACAGCTCATTGACAGTTAGTTTTTGTAGCGCGAAAGTGTAGGACGCTCGTAATTCAAATTTAAATTCGAGTGTAACTTTAAATTCAATTTCGTAAGTTTAATCGCAGTTACTAAAAGTTGAAAGATTAATTTCTTGCCCTGGAAAAATATTGTGTCTACTTGTATTCTCAGTGAAAATTAAAATAAGTGGTTTAAGAATAAATTGTCGGGTTTAAAGTAGTATTATTTCTTAATTTGTGATCGAAATAGTAACGCAATCAAAATGAGTCTCAGCCGTTTGAGAAGTTTTGCTAGGTGTGATTTGGTGAAAGCCTCAACATCGGGCGCGTCCGTTTCGAAACTGTGGGGGCCTTGTACGAGGGAAGTGAGCACTGGTGGTACCCAGCGCGGGAGCATTGCCCAACACACCTCGAAGCCGGATTGGAACCGCGCCGTGAGCGAGGCGGAGAAGATCGTGGGCTATCCGACCTCCTTCCTGAGCCTTCGATGGGTCCTCAGCGACGAGATCGCAAACGTAGCCTTGCACTTGCGGAAACTAGTCGGGAGCAACCATCCGCTGCTCAAAACCGCCAAGTAAGTTTATCGATTGTGTTTTGTTTCCTATGTTTGAAACATTTATTGATTGTGTTTTGTTTTCCAAAGTCCACGCGAAATTCATTCACGCGATGTTCTGCAACACGTTTTGCAATACGAATACATATTGTTACTTAATTTTTATTACGCGCCTATGCGGATACCCACGTAGTAATACAACAAGTCTAATTAATATCGACTGTAACAGGTAGTTGTTAATACTGTACTACATGTTTGATGAATACTAAATTTTTTAATGTAGGTTTGGTGATAAATCCAAGTTTTAAGTACGAGATGTAATTTAAACTAAGAATCTTTAACTCATTTGAGACTTTAATAAGTAGGTAACTTGAATAAAATGAAAACTATTTTTCTGAACATTTTCATAAGACTACCATATCAATACCCCTAGGAACTTGATCTACAATGGCAAGAACAACATGCAAGCGTGGGGCCTTATCGTGCTGCTGGTTTCCAAGGCGGCTGGCCACAGCCCGGAGATCCCTGACATGGAGCAGGACAAAGCCGCGGGCGTCCTACACAGGTGATTATTTCCTACTCCCTAGATGCGTTAGATATTATAAAGACAAGAAGAGATATTAACGTGTTTTTTTCCCTAACTGACATACGACGATGGCTTGGAGTAGCCTCGTCATCATCACCGGACTTGCGGGGGAGCGGATGGCTCTCGCCCCTATTATTAACGAGTTCATTACAAATATCGACAACTAAGCGAACTTCTGTTTGTAAACGGAGCCCTAATATGTTACCGTTTGGTCTATCTTTTAATTAGAAAGTGTGTAAAATACACATCAGTCGGTCAATTTATAAGTTTGACAATGATTGCCGAAATTGTGTGTAAAGGAACATCGTCACCTGTTAATAATTCCTTTCCAGTCTTACCAGCTGTCCCAATTTCTAGCTCAATCTCTTTGTTCCCAGCCAACGCGCCCTAGCCGAAGTCACAGAGATGATGCGGACTTCCCATCTGGTCCACAAAGGGCTGGTTAACATGAACGCGCGGCAGGCGCCCGAGCAACCCGACGACATGATGTTCGGGAACAAGATAGCTCTGCTCAGCGGCGACTACCTGCTCGCCAACTCGTGCTCAGAGCTCGCTAACTTGAGGTGAGACAGACCTTCTTGAGCCTTATGCCTCGGACACACGGGTCATGAACGATGACGAATGGTGAGGAGCAATATAGCGCTGCTCAGCGGCGACTACCTGCTCGCCAACTCGTGCTCGGAGCTCGCTAACTTGAGGTGAGACAGACCTTCTTGAGCCTTGTGCCTCGGACACACGGGTCATGAGCGATGACGAATGGTGAGGAACAAGATAGCGCTGTTCAGCGGCGACTACCTGCTCGCCAACTCGTGCTCCGAGCTCGCTAACGAGGTGGGACAGACCATCTTAAACCTTATGCTTCGGAGACACGGGTCATGAACGATGACGAATGGTGAGGAGCAAGATAGCGCTGCTCAGCGGCGACTACCTGCTCGCCAACTCGTGCTCAGAGCTCGCTAACTTGAGGTGAGACAGACCATCTTGAGCCTTATGCCTCGGAGACACGGGTCATGAACGATGACGAATGGTGAGGAGCAATATAGCGCTGCTCAGCAGCGACTACTTGCTCGCCAACTCGTGCACAGAACTCGCTAACTTGAGGTGAGACAGACCATCTTAAACCTTATGCCTCGGTGACACGGGTCATGAACGAATACGTCATGATGGTGAGGAACAAGATAGCGCTGCTCAGCGGCGACTACCTGCTCGCCAACTCGTGCACAGAACTCGCTAACTTGAGGTGAGACAGACCATCTTAAACCTTATGCCTCGGACACACGGGTCATGAACGACCACATGATGGTAAGGAACAAGATAGCGCTGCTCAGCGGCGACTACCTGCTCGCCAACTCGTGCTCGGAGCTCGCTAACTTGAGGTGAGACAGACCATCTTGAGCCTTATGCCTCGGAGACACGGGTCATGAACGAATACGTCATGATGTTCGGGAACAAGATAGCGCTGCTCAGCGGCGAATACCTGCTCGCCAACTCGTGCTCAGAGCTCGCTAACTTGAGGTGAGACAGACCATCTTAAACCTTATGCCTCGGACACACGGGTCATGAACGAATACGTCATGATGGTGAGGAACAAGATAGCTCTGCTCAGCGGCGACTACCTGCTCGCCAACTCGTGCTCAGAGCTCGCTAACTTGAGGTGAGACAGACCTTCTTGAGCCTTATGCCTCGGACACACGGGTCATGAACGACCACATGATGGTAAGGAACAAGATAGCGCTGCTCAGCGGCGACTACCTGCTCGCCAACTCGTGCTCGGAGCTCGCTAACTTGAGGTGAGACAGACCTTCTTGAGCCTTATGCCTCGGACACACGGGTCATGAACGACCACATGATGGTAAGGAACAAGATAGCACTGCTCAGAACTCGCTAACTTGAGGTGAGAGCTTTAAGACTACACTGCTAGAGATAAATAAACGGTCTACAAGAACAGCAGTCAGCGTGATATTTGGCAATATTATCTTGTTGGAAGGCTGACAGTATACATAATCGCTGACAGGCAGTGATTCCCGCCGACATTCTGGACGTTCTTCGTTACGATCTTTTTGTGTCACAACTCTGCTTCACTACTGCTATTTTAATGACGTGTATTGTAATAATAACCTGATGTAGGTTGGTCTGCGGTGCCTATAAACATTCTTCTGAATGTTTGGTTAAACCTACTATCGTCTCCTCAAGAGGAGTAGTGTTTTGAAGTAACTGCGGAATAAAGAAAGATAGAAATTCGTGCGCCTTTTTACACTTATCTTAATTGCCAAACAGGCCGTATGAAATGTAAATTTTTAATGCACACTTTTATAATGCAATGCTGTTGTCGTAATGCTGTAAGACCCAGAAAATCAAAATCAAGCCTAGTTTTACTTCCATTCTCTCAAATTATCACCACGGAATAAAGTTTCATTGCAAGTGAACTGTTCCGTTCGTCCGATCGCCAAGATCGAATGACAGTCAGTAATTGACAGTCATTTATGAATGCAATAAAGTAGTACTTAGGAAAACGAAAGTTTTCAACGAAACATTTCGTACAAAGTATTGTCTGTCCCAGTTTTTTTGTGTCAAACCTTGGGTTCCTGGTTCTTATTAGGAAATATTTCTGGTCCTGGTTCAAAAATTGGGACAAAACGCCAACTGCAATCAACGTTGATCATTACCATCATTGACCACGAGTGACGATTGCGTTGACACCTCGTCCACAAATGCTATTATTTTGTAATTCTCTGATGCAATCGGACGCTACCATTTGCGTAGTGAAAGTTCCCTGGTCATCCTTCAAAGTCGCTGTGTGAGAAATCTAAAATGTGAACACACTAGGTGTACTAACGATTGTAGCTCTTAGGTGATTACCACTAATATGCACCATTAGGTAATGTTTTGCGCTTAAAAGATCAGAGCGAAGTAGGTACTGCTTATATTTCAATCGTCTTGATAAAAGCAGTTATAAACACACACAATATCTTTTAAATATTACACTATTCACTTTATAAAGCTTCTGTATTTTATTGTCTTTACGAACGACGTTATAACTATTTGCAGTATGAATTTCAACCGTGAATTTAAGTTAATCATACTGAATAAGACGTACCTACTATTGTCGATGAAAGTGGCTCGACTATGTGTGTCTGTGATACCTGCGACCTACTTGCGGCCCAGCCTTTTGGTTGGTAAAAGAGAAATTGAGATAAACATCTTAGTTGACCTAAGGCGCTAGACAGACGTGGAAAATATTATTCAAGCTACGACTATGAAGCTTAGTTTGTTCCCCTAGAAATCTACATGTATTTTCTTCTAGCGATCAAAGTTTAGTTTACCAACAAAAAAAAAATCTTGTTCCATTGCAAGATGTCAATATTGTATTTTTTTCTATAACTACAAATGAGTCAATCAGTCACATTTATTAAATAAGATGCAACCACTACCGAGCCGAGTTGTGCCGATTTATTTTGTTGAATAACATAAACAAAATATACGATTTACCATAAGTACTATCACTTACGATACAGTGTGTGGAGGACATAGAAATAATTATGGACAGCACATGCTTGTTAGAAAGTTAGAATAAGCGTTATAGTGAATGTAGTTCATTGATATCTTGACCACAAACAACCGGTGCCCGTATCGCTGCTACGTCACCGGCATAGTTCAAACAGGTTTTGGTGCCCAAGACCTAGTGACGTCACGGTACTAGTACGCGGTTTCTCCCTACTTTGTGTACTGAAGGACACTATAATACTCATTACCATTCCAATTGTGTGCTAATATTTAATGATACCCCAGCTAATGATGGTGCTGACTCAAACACCTCGATATTGCACCTAGAATGAAATCGAAATACCAAAGTAAGCACCTTATGTAAAAGGCTAAAAACAAACACTATACGTAATGACTGTTGAGTACTAAAGTACAGTGGGAGTCAGTGATGGCAATTCTGCTGAGAATATTTCGTCAAGAAACAAGGTTAATATATTTAACGGTACACTCAATTAAGTTATACAGACTGTTATAACTAGCCGAAACGTACTTACGTACTACAATTATGGGAGTAAACTGAATGATGTATTAGGTATAGAGTTTTGATAAATAATACTTACAATCTTATTATAGTGGTATGAAATGAAAATCTTAATGTGTTACGTGGGATCGTTAACGGATAGAGGCATTGCGGTATCGTTGATTTTATCTTTGTATATGCGTATCTATTTCTATATGCATATTATGTGGTACTTTATATTAACACCAAGCAAGGTAAATGATAAAACTCGTTAGATTCATAAAATTCATCATTATTAAGGTATGGCAATGATTGGTCCATTAATATCGCTCCAATATGCTGTCTTTTTGTGGTATCATAATTATTATTATTGCTAATCAGTTCAATAAAAGTTGTATCATAAAGGAGGAATAAGGTCTGAAGAAGCAGGTAGGCCGTATTTCACAAGATTTTTTTAACCACTTTGCATATTCGCTGCGTTAGCACATACACCCATAGTCACGATATTTGATGATATTGTTTGTATAAGGATTTTACCAAATACCAAGGTCATAGCTTACACCACCATGATGTCGTTTGGTTAGCGTTTGCTATAAAGTGATGGGTAAAGTAGCACATTTTGTGAAATGCTGGTCCGCAGGCACTTTTATTCTCACTACGTATCTATGATCTTTCGCACTTACTGTTTGTAAAGAAGTTAAGTGGATACTGGCGACTAAGATCTTGTAGTAGAAAAATATTAATTAGATATTATACTATAGTCATAGGGTTTGATCACTTTATCAGAAGATAATACGTGCTGAGCTCAATGTCTCTTGTCTCAATATCTGTGCTTTCCCCGTAGGTATTCATCAATCTTAATTAAAACCTTTCCAGGTTGTGGTCTTGACATAGTAAGTGATCGAACAAGGCAGGACACTGCGGTGAATATTTATGACTTCCACCTACTCACCAGTAGGGAAAGTCTTTTTACCGTGCCTCTAACCCCGGACGTAACGTATTGACCAGGGTAGTCCAGTCAAATTAGGTAAAAATCTCGGAATTCGAGATACCCAGCTGTAAGTTTGTAAATACTTAGATATTGACACCTAAAGGTGGTCTCAAAACCTACATATTGTAGGGTGTACGCAACTATTAAATTTTCAAGGTCAAATGTCACAAATATCAGTTTTATGAACTTTTGAGCGAAACGGGAAGTTTTATCATAAAAGTGTGTAGGAGAAAATTACTTATCTTCTATTTATCTCAAAAAATTGTCTGTGCGTTTTATTCCTAAGATTCACCATTTCAGAGATACAGCGATGCAAATAGTTGAAAAAGTTGTATTTTCAAAAGCTTCCAGACCCCGTGCGATTGTGCTAGACAGTTAAAATTTTCACGAATGATGTATTTTAGTAGCCTCTATAACATCAAATACTAGAAAAAGCTTAAAACCAATGTTTTAGTGGGTTCTCATACAAAAACTATGGTTTTTTTTTCTCTCACTTGGCCGGTTTTTAACGTGGTTACCCCAGTAAACCTATTCCAGACGACACCTTTTATACATGAAGAACACGTTGTTTACAAGGAAGCCTAGTTAAATAATTGTTTTGTGTTGTTTTTAGTACTATACAATATACGTTTCAGTACATTTAAACTGCTTATTATGGGTCAAAACGCAGAAACCTAGAATCATCTGAAAACTTAAAACAACACAAAACAATTATTTAACTAGGCTTCCTTATAAACAACGTGTTCTTCATGTATAAAGGTGTCGTCTGGAATAGGTTTACTGGGGTAACCACGTTAAAAACCGGCCAAGTGTGAGAAAAAAACCATAGTTTTGTATGAGAACCCACTTAAACATAGGTTTTAAGCTTTTTCTAGTATTAGAAGTTATAGAGGCTACTAAAATACATCATTCGTGAAAATTTTGACTGTCTAGCGCAATCGCACGGGGTCTGGAAGCTTTTGAAAATACTACTTTTTCAGCTATTTGCATCGCTGTATCTCTGAAATGGTGAATCTTAGGAATAAAACGTAGAGACAATTTTGTAGATAATTAGATGATAAGCAATTTTCTCCTACACACTTTTATGATAAAACTTCCGTTTCGCTCAAAGTTCATAAAACTGATATTTGTGACATTTGACCATGAAAATTTAATAGTTGCGTACACCCTACCATATGTAGGTTTTGAGACCACCTTTAGTGTCAATATCTAAGTATTTACAAACTTACAGCTGGGTATCTCGAATTCCGAGATTCTTACCTAATTTAAGCTTAAATGACTGGACTAAGGGTTTAAGTTGCAAATCCTAGGTATACCTCATTGGATGGTGTTTGGTGGTGAAAATTTTACCTAATCCTTGTTAAGGCCTTAAGTGAGGAGTTAGATTTAAACGATTCTAAGACAAATAAAAAATAATATAATAAACGATATTTAAGAATAGCACAAGTTCATTACACGCTCGTGACCTACGAACATGTGAGGCATGAGTTTAGTTAGTAAAAATATTTGTGTGCCATTGTTGTATTCGGTTGTATCATACTAGTCTTATATTATGTTAGCATACATTTCATACAACTAAGGTGCGTGTTACAATTTTTAAAGAATGAATGCAGCTATACAAATTATATGACGTCAACTAGTAAACAATGGAATTGGAAAGTTCTGTCTTTTAGAACATACAAAGTCAAGTTACCTTACTGTCGGTTACTCAAAGTAACTTATTTATAAAACTGCTATTTTAATAATTTTAACTACCTACAACTTTGACTTTTTTAATCTCTTACTCAAACAAAACTCCTTTATACCATTGGGCCCATTTCCAAAGGTAATGGATCGGTGCCATGCATACGATCATCATATCTATTCTGTTTGTTCTGTGTTATACGTGCATCCACACTATACTCAACCTGTAATATACAATATACGTAAAATACGGGTCTAAACGCGATAAAAAGGGTGGCAAATACTACTGCATGACGTTCCGTCTGGATTGCACCAATCACGGTCGCACGCTTACTGACAGTCCCCTCTACGATAGCGTCCACTTCCGAACTACACTACCTCCCTTCCTCCTTATCGTATGGTTGATGAACAACCTGGTGTCAGAGTTTTTAAACCGCCCGTAGGCCTCTGACATGGCTTCACACACCGTCGAAAATTTCTCAGGTGTGCTGGTTTCCTCACGATGTTTTCCTTCACCGTTAAAGCGTCGAATAATGGTACATATGAATTTCAGATTTGAAAAACACATTGGTACAACCACTCGGCCATCGACGCTTTTTACTCGGCCATCGACGTTTTTACTTTTACTTACACTACTATAATATACCATTCTTCCTCAGGAATCAAGAGCTGGTGGAGCTGATGTCATCGGCGGTGCGGGACCTGGCGGAGGCGGAGTTCCTGGGCGAGCGCGACGAGCAGAACAACCCGCTGCCCTCGCGGCCGCGCCCGGAGGCCGAGTGGGGGCCCGCCTCAGGTGAGATATACAGGAATATTTAGGGTAGGGCTCGTATTAGTTTAGAGTAGGCCCGTGCCCCAGCAGTGGGGACGTATATGATGATGATGATTTAGGGTGGCTGAGTTGACTTATAACAAGAGCACTGGTATTCTAACAGGGCCTTACAGTTTGCCTCCTTGTAGTTTTAAAACACGCGTCTCATTTGGTGCGTATGCGCATACCGAATAAGTCAACAAGCGAAATGTCTCAAACTGCGTACATTATGCGTTGTATGAGGACAAGTCTTAAGGTCCAAAATTGCCCAGGGGGATTTATATAGGTTATAGCTTCGGTCAAAAGGGGCTGTGGACATAATGCTATCAAGAACTGGACACCAGGTTTAGATGAGTAGATGAAATATGAACACGGCGAAACAACTTACCAAAAAGTCATTATTTGAAAAGTGCGTGTTGCGTTTTAAGACTACTTAACGATAATTAATATGGCTATAATTTCTCCAGCGTTTAGTACACAATTTGGCATAAAAGTAGCATGTATAAGCTGCAGGGAGTCATCATCAGCCCATATACGTCCCCACTGCTAGGGCACGGACCTACCCTAAACTAGTGCGATCGCAGGGAGTAAAGGTCACAAATTCTTCTCCCAGGCCGCCGTGGTGGTGGCTCAAAACGAAACTGGGCACATAAAACGACTCATTTATCTGTATCCATCGTGTTCATTTCTTCATGTTTTATTTTAATACATTCTCGAAACGAGTTACTTAAGTTCTCGTATGTTTTTTGCAACCGTATTTCTGTACTTTCCAGTGACACGGAACTGAGTAGGTATGTCGGAATACTGGCATTTAAGTTTTAGTCCTTGAAGTTTTACCACGGAAGAATTGTGGGAGCTAATTGGATTGGCCCTTCGGAATATTTTTGAAACTGACATAGCGAGCAAGTTCCTTTTAAGGTCTTTTTACTAGCTCGACAATGTCATCAATATATCATCTGCCCATATACGTCCCCACTGCTGGGGCACGGGCCTACCCTAAACTAGGGCTCGACAATATTATGTTTCTTATAACTGTAAGTCCTATTCAATAATAAAATATTTGCGACACAATAGATGCTTGTTGTTGGAATGGATAACATGCTTTAAACTTTTAAGTAAGCGTATTAGAGACTCAAAATATACTTAATAACTATTACTACTCTATCTAAGACATCGTGGAACACTTGTTTATCTTTTGAGGCACACATGCTTTGCAGGTCATCGTAGTCGGTGGGTTAACCGGCGAGCTAGCATATGTCCGCCATTCACTCTCGAAAACTTTGCTTTTGGATATGGGCAAGCTGGTATTTACTGTTAGCATCTAACTCAAATTTTATTTTGAACTCTATTCTCTAAGAGTAAGGTTAGATATCGTTTGCAGCAATTTTACTGTTTTGGATAGTTTTACGGGTCGACTGTCCTTGTTATGCCGTGAGTGTTTATCGAGTGTCGATTTCTTAAGGCGTGACTTTTGCTTTTAAAGTATGGGTTTATGTGCAGTAAGTTCTAAACCATGATTAAACCCAGATGTGATGTGAAATATAAATATCTTAAAAACCCAGTAAAGTTGGTGTATTGACAACCACGTCACGCATGTAATTCCCTACTGTATTCCACTTCTGCCCACGTATGAAGGTACAATTCTTGTTGCAATAATCTCCTTGAATCAAAATGACAACACTGAGCTACAGGTTCTCTTAAACAAGTTTCTATCAGGTCAGATTTTTGATATATCCTAATTTTTTTCGACCAGTTACAATTGACATAGATTGGAACTTAGTTCGATATAAGGATATTTCTTAAACCAAAATTACCTTATGTGAAAAAATAAGCTATTTACATACTTTATGTACCATGATAGCCTTAATACAAATAAAATACTAAATGGTAGTTTTTAAAAGTAGGATGTAAAAAGATGTGGGTATACAGCGGCAGATTGATTTTAACCGCCAAAATCAATTACTTTAAATCTCTCAGGTGTCCTGAAGTCAGTATATCAAAAACTTTCTTTTCGTATGGAGTGCGAGAGTTGTTTTTGAAGTCGGTTAAACCAGTGCGGTAAAAACCACATTCCGCCGGTGGCCGGCCACAACACAGTGCGAACATTTGTATGCTAAAAGGCGCGCGTACGATCGCTCGTCCTGAATGCTACTCAGACGTGACATTGTGCGGTTGGCGAGCGAACAAATATTGGTATACTACCCATACATAAAACCGGATTGCCTTAGTTAACTATAAATATGAGATTACCATAGATCTGCTTGTATATTACTTACTTCTTCCTATGATCATTGTCTCAACATTGTATTCGTCGGGCCACGCTACGGTGTCGCTAGTAAATCGGTGTAGAAAATTAAGCAATAAATTTATAAACTTTGATGTGTATATGATAAAGTATGATTAATATTTTTCATATAGACTGTTATTATAGCTGGAAGGACTCAAGTAAACTATATAGGTGTAATTATTTAACTATTTACTGATTATAAAGCTCTGCGTTGCAGAAACAACATCGTGAGGAAACCTGCATATTCAATAGATTTGCGTGTGCGGTCACGATCCAATCGGTCTGAAATCATTACGTTGCAATTACCTGAATTGCTTCAAGATTGAACAAGTGTAACAATCATTCGATTCATCAACATCAAACAGTTAAATTCGACCATTACCAGAACACGATGATATAAGCTTCTACATTAACTTACCATTAAGCGAAAGGCCGACAGTTCATATCTCTAAAATTAATTTACAATAGATTTAAGTCCCTTGTAATAAATTAATTAATTTCTAAAATGGACAGCCCTAACTGCATGTCCTGCTCACACGAATGGTCTCGTATCAATAAGGAACAATGCGAATCACCCAGCTTCGCTCATTCTGTTGTACCTATTTATACCGACTACCTGTTTTATGCACATTTAAATAACCCATTTACATATCTTGTACGGAAGCAAAAATAGGTAATAAGCGTTGATGAAATCGAGCGATCCATATATAAAATAAAAACAATATAATAACGGTATAAAGTATCAGTGACAGGTGAATTATGATACATGTTCTTTATTGCACTAAAGATTTCGCGTGACAACAATAGAACAATTTACATGACATTCTGTAAAATAACTCAGTAGAAATTTCGTAATGTGTTTGTTAAATTGAGATCAGAGTCTTTTGGGCGCATAACGGTAACGAAATCGGCAAAAGTATGCGTGTGCGCATTGCGTGACTTTTTGCGTCTGTGACGTAGATTTAAAAACTATGATATTCGTAACTATGAATGAGCTGAATTTGAAGCATTCACTACCTAAAAATGCTGTTAGATTTCGGCTATAGCTGCCAATTCCAACGTAGTATAGTCAAATTCGAAGACATTAATGTGCACTCTATTTTTCTTCATTCTCATACCTAGTTCGGGAAGATGATAATTTTAAATAGATTAGATTTTATATAGATTAGAAATAGACGAGGTTAATAGATAATGGCTATGCGATAAGCCATTTCTGTAAACGTGACCAATACGGATCTACAACATTTTTGAAGAGTTACTACAGCACATCTGTGAAGTGGGTACACTGCCACTAGCCTACCACGCAGTTCCACTGCAATACTTTCAGTGGAACTACATGGTAGAACCGTGCCGATCGTAAAATGATCGACTAGAAATCTTCAACCTGTTAGTATTTAAGTGTTAAAC
Source organism: Maruca vitrata (assembly GCA_039566165.1). Classification (NCBI taxonomy): domain Eukaryota; kingdom Metazoa; phylum Arthropoda; class Insecta; order Lepidoptera; family Crambidae; genus Maruca; species Maruca vitrata. The sequence continues at coordinate 2,831,675 of CM076917.1, forward strand.
TAAAATCTGCTTGTCCATTCCAGAATGGGACTGCATCGTGGACCCGCTGCCTTTGACCGGCGTGGAGGGCTGCCTGCAGCGCGAGTGGGTGGCGCGCCACGTGCTGGCGGCCGGCGCGCTGCTCGGCAAGAGCTGCTCCGCCGCGCTGAAGCTGGCCGGACACAAGCCCGCGCTGCAGACACAGGTACACACGGGCGGATCACTGCACAGGGGACCGATGCTGCTGAGCGGGTTAGAACACACAGGACTTTACACACAATGTGGGCTATCGTGTTTGAATTTGCTACTTGCGATTGCGTCTCCGAATGTCAAATGTTACTGTTACACATTAGCGAGGCTACGTTATTACCCCCACAAGCTGTTGTGCTGTGCTGACTAGACACATAATCTCACATCACAGAAATGGACGGTTTTGATATTACAGCAAATCAAAAATAATTTAGATATGGTCCTCAGATAAATTCCTACAGATAATCAAGTAATTGATTATGTTTATGATGCACTACTGCGCTATGATGAACCAATAAGCTGACCACACGTTATGATGCCACAAACTAACTCTATGCTGTAATTGTGTGGTTAGATAAAATGCCTCAGTATCAAGTCTTTGAAAGCCATTTGGTTCCTCTTTTACTTTACTAACATGTTTGTAATGTGGATCGTAAAACAAATAGGTACACGTTCAAAACTGGTTACGGCCGACTGACCAAATAATTCCTTACTAGGTGTAAGGTCAATAGCCGAGTATTAGTTCTTCGTTGCATCTAATCGGATATCCTCAACAATTTTAATGTTACGCTTGCTCTAAAAACACGCTGTAGGTACCTGTTACCTGCTGAGCCCTCATTATAACGGTCATTTCATTAAACAGGTTTTTCTACAATAAAACGTGATTTTGTTTATTGTTTTAAAGAAATGATAGTAGATAACCTAGTTGAAAGTTAAGTGAAAGTAAAATTTAGATATATACCTACTGTATATTTAAGGTGAATACAATAATGTGAATTTGTAATTTTCTATCGTTGATCATGTTGGTAATGTTATTTCACACTTCTTCACATTACAAACTCATTGTTTTTATTGTAAATTGAACAATAAAAAAATCACAAAGAAAGGTGACACTAGCACTTCGTGTACGTTCTCTTAAATAATTACTGACGCAGGTACTGTGCCCTTGGAGTTTTCACTCAAAGGGCTTGACCTTCACAGAACAAACTTTCTATAAGTCGTTACTTTATGAGAACATAAATTGGTCTTTTAATGCGGCGAAGATCGGGAATTCCAATTAACGATCGTCTCAGTGTAACCTACCTAAAACCTTTTGGTGTTGAAAATAGTTTCCTGTCTTATTTACAAATAATCGTCATCTTATATGATACCACCATAAATGATGCCATGTATTGTTAGGGGGATTTAGCTACCAACAGGGTGTACAAATTCTACCCTGTATTTTAATTGTAATATTATGTAAATAAAGTGAATCATTTTGATAGTTCAACAATATTATCTGATTTCTCATCTATCATCACCCTTTGTTACTAATTCGATTATGCTAATGACGTAAGCCGTGTCAAACATTTAAATATTCATCACACTGCCGCGTTAAATAAACTGGTAACTAGTTAAGGATAAAATATATATGATCAATAGATGTTCATATCATCATAAAACCAAGAGTTCAATAGATAACAACATGTGCATCTGCACTGAGTGTTCTTTTTTCAACTTTTAGTAAAAGAAGAGAGATTTATAGGATATTTAGTAAAAAATAGTAAAATTTTATAGCATGAGGTCACAAATTTCTAAAACTTGATTTAAATTAGTTATGACCAAAAAAGAAACTGGAACACTCAATCCAGACGTTTCAGTAAATGTGCATATTCTCAATCTCAGAAAGTACTAACTCGAGTTATTGTTTTGCTCATGTTAGAATTTAGTAAAGAATTTCACCAAAACTTTTAAGAAATTACCTATTCGCTAGAGTGTCAGATTTCAGATTAGTGGCGGTCTAAAGGATCACTCCAATTCAGCACTTGTCTGAACTGAGTGATCTTCAAAATGTGCGCATATGATTGGAGAATTACTTAAATGTAACAATTTTATCTCGTAGTTTCACTCTTTCGCGAATTCGTAAAATAGAAATAACGGCTCAAAAAGCTTTTACCTTGAAAAATAAACAAAGGCGTTTTTTGGGAACGTCTGAACTGAGTGTTCCTTATATGCAGCTCTACAGTCTGATATAACTCTCTTCCATTCAAGCAGTTTAGATCAATGGTTTTACTATTTTTTACTAAAACATGTAATATCGTCCGTCGCTATAAACTATATACCTTATGAGAAAATCAATTTTTTGTTTTGTAAAGGAGGTTATGTTGTAGGAGTGACCACAATTTATAATGTTTAATAAAATACCGTTAGTTAAATTAGAAATTGCTTAAATTCTAACATAAAAAACAATATCTCAGAGTTAGTACTTTCTGAGATTGAGAATATGCACATTTACTGAAACGTCTGGATTACCAGATGTTCCAGTTTTTGGTCATAACTAATTTAAATCGAAATTTTAGAAATTTGTGACCTCATGCTATAAATTTTACTATTTTTTACTAAATATCCTATAAATCTCTCTTCTTTTACTAAAAGTTGAAAAAAAGAACACTCAGTGCAGATGCACATGAAACAACACCACCCGAATGCCTGTTGGCATTAACTTTTCGATACAATTGAAATAAAACTTATTTTACGGATTAAACTCGCGTGTATTGTTATTCTAAACATATTATTAAGAGACAACACTATTTTCGATACAAGTCAATTTCGACCTAAAGTATTTTTAGACTATTTATCTGTGTTCATTGTCAATAGCTTAAGTTGGGAAAGTGACATAGCATAATTTTCAAGTTCGAATCTGATTACAACGCACTAAAAAGCGGACCGCTAAGAAGAGACCTGCTCTTCGTTTGCACATATCGATTGACCAAATGTTACATTTAATAAAAAACTTTTCGTTACTTTCCAGGGTTACCTCTTCGGCTGCCATCTAGCCCTAGCCTGGCAGGCGTTCCTCGACTTAGAAGCGTTCACAGGTCCTGAGCCAGAAAGCTTCTCTCTGGTGGGAGCGCCTCTCGCCTTCACGTTGCAGGCGCGCCCCGAGCTGTACGAGCACATCGAGGCCGGCCGCCGCAGCGTGCACGACGTCGACTACCACGCGGTGAGCGAGAGTGGACCTTAAGCAGGGAGGATAGAGTACAGTTTATAGCGCCCCTGGTCAGTAGAAGCGTTCACAGGCCCTGAGCCAGAGAGCTTCTCTCTGGTGGGCGCGCCTCTCGCCTTCACGCTGCAGGCGCGCCCCGAGCTGTACGAGCACATCGAGGCCGGCCGCCGCAGCGTGCACGACGTCGACTACCACGCGGTGAGCGAGAGTGGACCTTGAGGGGAGGGGATATAGTGTAGTTTACAGCGCCGCTGGTAGCTGCCACTATAAGCTTTCACAGGTCGGAGCCAAAAGACTTTAGGGTGCAGTTTACAGCGCCGATGGCAGGTGTCACTAGAAGCGTTCACAGGCCGAAGCCAGAAAGCTTCTCGCTGGTGGGGGCGCCTCTCGCCTTCACGCTGCAGGCGCGCCCCGAGCTGTACGAGCACATCGAGGCCGGCCGCCGCAGCGTGCACGACGTCGACTACCACGCGGTAAGCGAGAGTGGACCTTGAGGGGAGGGGATATAGTGCAGTTTACAGCGCTGCTGGCAGGTGTCACTAGAAGCGTTCACAGGCCCTGAGCCAGAGAGCTTCTCTCTGGTGGGGGCGCCTCTCGCCTTCACGCTGCAGGCGCGCCCCGAGCTGTACGAGCACATCGAGGCCGGCCGCCGCAGCGTGCACGACGTCGACTACCACGCGGTGAGCGAGAGTGGACCTTGAGGGGAGGGGATAGAGTGCAGTTTACAGCGCCGCTGGCAGGTGTCACTAGAAGCGTTCACAGGCCGGAGACGAGAGCTTCTCGCTGTAGGATAGACCTTGCGTGAAGGGGATAGAGTTCAGTTTACAGCGCCGCTGGTAGCAGTCACTAGAAGCTTTCATAGACCAGAGCCAGAGAGCTTCTCGTTGGGGCCGCCGCTCGCTTTCACGCTGTGGGGTAGACCTTGTGGGGAGGGAGTCCAGTTTACAGTGCCGCTCGTCCTCATTCTATTCAGTCCTCATTCCACGTCATTCTCACAGGCGTTCTTCAAGGGGCGAACTTTAAAGATGATTTTAGCACTCGAATGTGAATCTTTTCCGATAGAGGATATTTTACAGTACCTAGAAGCATTTTCAGGACCGGGCCCTAAATTTGAAGGGATACGCCGCAAAAGCATGCAAAAAGTGCGGGATACAGTACAGCTGTCTTATGAGTCTTAATTCTATAAAAAACGTTCAACGCCTATATTTTCTTAGAATTGTTTCCTGTAGAGAGTCAACACTCAATACGATGCGCTTTCCTCTTTTTATTATTAGACATACCGCAAAACTTGATATTGACGTTGCCTGGATAAGGGAGTGTCGCCCATCTACTACATTCACACAGTTTTCCTTACTTAGGTGAATGGATGCGAAAGCTGTGTAAAAAAAATAGTGTGTAAACGCTATGATTCCCACTCGGGACAAATGTTTGTGTTATTCTGTGTTTGAGTGTGTTATTTATCGTTCTTTTTTGATATCCGCTACAAAAGTTTTTAATTTCTTATTTGTTTTTTTTATGATTTGTAAAGTACTAATGTAAATTTTGAATTTGAATAAAATCGCATTAAAAAAACCCCGCCTGACGGGGTCGCCGTTTAGGCGGGGTCATGAATTTTAAATAAGTGCTTATGCTATTTATTATTATGTGATGTTGTAAAATATTCATTTATTAAACCCTGCTTTAGAAATTCTTACGTTGTGTAGTCAACCAACCCGCACTAAGCCAGTGTGGTTGACTAAGACCTGATCGCCTCAGTTTAGGGTAGGCCCGTGCCCCAGCAGCGTATACGACTGTCTCGGTGGAACAGTGGTTAGTGACCCAGATTCACTACCTACGGTTCCAAGAGTTGTGGGTTAGATTCCCACTTGGGACAAATATTTGTGTGACGAACATCAGTGTTTGTTCCGTGTCGGGTGTGTTATTAAATATATTTAAGTATATTCGTGTGTGTTGATTCTGATATCTGTAACACAAGTGCTTAAGCTATTTACCACGGGATCAGATCAATGTATGCGATGTTGTGCAATAGTTATTTATAGGCTGATGATGTTGAACCCTGCTCTAAGCCGACCTGTTTCCCTTTCCCCCAGCTGTACCAAGCAGTGCTGGAGGGCGACGGCATCGAGCAGACGAAGCGTCTGCAGCGCTCGCACGTGGCGCGCGCGTGCGCCGTGCTGCAGAGCTTCCCGCCCGGCGACGCCACCACCGCGCTCGCCAACATCATCGTCGCCATGCACCACGACCAGATATGACCCGGAGGTATGGTGCTGCTAGGGACTGATGTGTCCCGGAGGTATGGTGCTGCTAGGGATTGATGTGTCCCGGAGGTATGGTGCTGCTAGGGACTGATGTGACCCGTAGGTACTGTACTCGCAGATGGCACAGATGAAACCCGTAGGTACAGTGCTCAGTACAAGGTGCCTGCACAAGTACCAAGGGACATATGTGACCCGGAGGTATGACGCTGCTAGGAACTGATATGATCCGCGGGTACTGTACTTAGTGATGGCAGAATGGGATCCGCAGGTACGGTACTCAGTACAAGGGACAGATGTGACCCGGAGGTACGATGCTGCATGCTAGGGACTGAAATGATCCGCAGATACTACCAGTACAGTAGTACTTAGTGATGGCAGAATGGGACCCGCAGAGTACGGTGTGCCATTCAGTACAAAGGGACAGATGTGACCTGGTGGTATGATGCTGCATGCTAGGGACTGATATGACTCGCAGGTACTGTAATTGGTAGATTTGCACAAATAGGACCCGCAGGTACGGTGTTGAAATTACAAGGGACAGATGTGACCCGGAGGTTTGATGCTGCACGCTAGGGACCGATATGACCCGCATGTACTTACTTAGTGATGGCAGAATGGGACCCGCAGGTACAGTGCTCAGTACAAGGGACAGATATGACCCGGAGGTATGATGCTGCTAGGGACTGATGTGACCCGCGGGTACGGCACTCAGAAATGGGATAGATAAGGGTACGGTACTCAGCGATGGGACAGGTATGACCTGCAAGTTACTCGACTATTGGAACATAATTTAACCCGCAGATATGATACTCATTACTAGGGACAGATGTGACCCACAGGTATGATCCTCCACGCTAGGCGCAGGTATGACCTTCAGGAGCAACAATGATGGATATCTAACCCGAAGCTACGCACCACAACCACGATGGCGTTGGTCGTATCCTCACGGTTATATGACTTGAAGATACGCTACTCAACAAATAGGTAGGTGTAGGACCTACACCTACACCTACACTGTAGGTGCATGCTCAATAATGGGGACATATGTGACTCAAAACCACGGCACTTCACCCTAGGAACTAGTAATTTGACTTTCCAGTAGTCGTTGGATTGATTCCCACCTGGGACAAATATTTGTGTAAGCATCAATAGGGTATTTGACTATTTTTTTATTTTGATATAGTTGGATGGACCACTCGAAAACAAAGACACTGTTGAAAGTATCACTTTGATATCTCGATAGCTCAACGAGATATTACAATTTTAAGTGCACATTATTTGGGCGAGCTCAAAAACGCTCCATACAAACGGCCCCTGGCGTGTGACGTCACACGCAAGTTCTTTGTATGCAGCGCCTAGGAAGTTTGTTCGGCAGGTTCATCAAAAGTTGCGTTTATGGATATGTTTTCATAATAAAAGATGTTACTAATTCTATTATTTATAAGATGACAACGAAATTTTAAATGATTTTCGCAATTTGGAAATGGACTTGCCCACCCAACTTTAAATGTCTTCTGCTGTCTCATTTCGCCAAAAATTTAAGTTTCGATTTCATTAATAATATTGTTTTACTTAAATCTTACTGATTATCATAAAAATGGCAAACATAACAGCCACAGTCAAATACCCTATTCGTGTCGGTCCTGTGTCTGGACGTGTAAATTATATATTTAAGTATATACAGGGTGTAACAGGAGGGGTAAGTCAATCGATGGGGGACTTCAATACCTATCGATATAACCCCCATGTATGTTCAGCGATTTTCAATAGTTCCAAAGTTATTGAGATTTTTGTGCAATTTTTGTAAGAAGCCGGAATTCAGTATAAAAGTCTTCACTGTAGCTTAACTACTGGACCTGCTTGTATGATTTTTTTTCTAGAAGTAGTTCAATAGTGGGTCTTTATAATTACGATACCGATTTGAGTCATAACCCTATCATATTGGAGTAAAAAAATAATTCTTCACAAAAGTTTTACGAATCGAATTGTGTCTACTAACTTTCAAAGCCTCCAGTGAAAAAAAAGTGCCTGTGTTTTTTTTCTAGAACTTATTTTAAAAACTACCTACATTCGTGGATAGTATACCCTGAAAATTTCATACCGCTACTGCCAGAGCATCAAAACGAAAAATGAACGCGAATGGCACAGGTGCCATAAATCAGTGTTTTTATTTTGCATGTAAAACTTTTATTTAAAAAGAAATCGATATGTTTCAGCAAATTTATGCTATGTTAGTAACATTAGTAGCGGTAATTTACAAATTGCAAATTGAAGGGTGAAAATCAAACAAAGAAAATTTACATAATTTTTGTTACTAATTTTTTTATAGTAAGTGTTCATAATAGGCATTATTATTGACTATGCATATTTTAGACCTTCTTAAAATCTTCTTTTGGAGGTAGCGGAATGCTTCTTTTTTGTACAATTTTTCAGGGGCCCAAATTGTGACAAGTCAAAATGTAGTAGTAGCATTTTTCAACATCCGAAAAACCTTTGTAAAAAAGGTGTCGTACTCGTTTATGCATAGCCAATAATGGAGCCCATTATCAACACTAACTGTAAAAATAATTAACAAAAATTATGTAAATTTTCTTTGTTTGATTTTCACCCCTTAATTTGCAATTCTGTAAAATTACTGCTACTGATGTTACTAACATAGCATAAATTTGCTAAACATATCATTTATTTTTTAAATTAAAGTTTTACATGAAAAATAAAAACGCTGATTTATGGCACCTGTGCCATTCGCGTTCATTTTTCGTTTTGATGCACTGGTAGTAGCGTATGAAATTTTCGAGATATACTATCCATGAATGTAGGTAGTTTTTAAAATAAGTTCTAGAAAAAAACACAGGCACTTTTTTCACTGGAGGCTTTGAAAGTTGGTAGGCACAATTCGATTCGTAAAACTTTGTGAAGAATTATTTTTTTACTCCAATATGATAGTTATGACAAATCGGTATCGTAATTATAAGACCCGCTATTGAACTACTTTTAGAAAAAATCATGCAAGCAACTCAGTAGTTAAGCTACAGTGAAGACTTTATACTGAATTCCGGCTTCTTACAAAATTTCACAAAATCTCAATAACTTTGGAACTATTGAAAATCGCTGAACATGACATGGGGTTATATCGATAGGTATTGAAGTCCCCCATCGATTGACTTACGATGATCCACCCCCTTACCCTGTAATACAGAGATGTCCCAAAAAGTAGTGTCAAGCGGAAGTCCTGAGATAGAACACCCCGTAGGGCATCCGAAACACCCCCATGTATGTTCCGCGATTTTTTATAGTTTTCGAGTTATGATTATTTTTCTAAAATTTTGAGAACAACTGACCTAACCGACTAAAAATATTGTAGAGAAAAAAGTATTTGACTTTTTTGAGTAATTCTTTTTGCAAATAAATTTTCATGAGTTTTATTTCAATGCCTAAAATATTTGTCTCCATAACTTATATGGAAAATATCAAAACTATGGTACAAACCGAAAAGCTACGCTCTGCAAACAATGTCTCACAATTTCAACGTGAAACTTAAAATATATGGAGGCAGCTGCATGGCTCCCAAACAACTCTAAAAACTGAGCCAGACTCCCAGCCTTCACAATCATCAACAAAAACCGGCACCCAATGGGCCACTTTTGCCGAAATTGGACCACAAAGATAGAGAGATGGAAAAACCACAAAATTAGCCATTTGAATATGAAGTATTATTTGGACATTTTATTATTCCGAAAGTTAGTTAGTTTGCTAACAAACCTAAATGAAATACAGGAGCACTCAGATGCAAACATTTGGATGATTTTTTTTGTTTAATTTAAGTTTCATTGCGCTAACACTGTTTTCACATGCAATATCCTTGTTACGACGAACTTGGCGAACTTTGCTTTCTTTACGGACTTTAATAAATAAAATAAATAACTTTTACTTATAAACTTTTTACAATAAATAATCAAAAACGATAACTTTTTTTTTAAAACGTTTCCATTTTTATACTTAATTAATTTTTGAAGTATCACAAATTAAACTTTCAAGTGGTTATTTCTAAGCATTTCTGGTATAATTTTGATTGTTAACAATCTTATTAACTTTAGAAATAATAAAATGTCCAAATAATTCTTCGTATTCAAATGGCAAATTTTATGATTTTTCCACCTCTCTGTCTTTGAACTCCGATTTACGCAAAAGTAGCCCATTAAGTACCAGTTGTTATTAATGATTATGAAAGCTGAGAGTCTAGCTCACTTTTTAAAGTTACTTAGGCCATGCAGCTACCTCCCTAATATTGTAAATTTAACGTTGAAATTGTAATAGACATTATTTACAGAACGTAACTTTTCAGTTTGTACCATAATTTTGATATTTTCCACATAAGTTATGGAGACAAATATTTTAGGCATTAAAGAAAACTCATGAAATTGATTTTGGTAAAAATAATTACTCTAAAAAGTCAAATACTTTTTTCTCTACAATATTTTTTAGTCGGTTAGGTCAGTTGTTCTCAAAATTTTAGTAAAATAATCATTACTAAAAACTATAAAAAATCGCGGAACATACATGGGGGTGATTCGGATGCCCGCACGGGTGTTCTATCTCAGGACTTCCGCTTGACACTACTTTTTGGGACACCCTGTATACGCTGTTGTTTCTGAGTCAGTACGTGCCAAGGAAACACTTATAGTTTCGTCAAGGTCTAACGGTTATTTTTTTTTGGTTTTAGGTGTGGCGTCGTTTTAGACTCCTGTCATCGTTCAACATTGACGGAGTAAGTACACATTGAAGTACACATATTTGAATACCAAATAGAACCTGAGTAGTGTGTGACCGTGTGTTCTTCCAAGGATAAGTCTCAAATAGAATAATGTCTATAAAATTCAACGATCTTCTCGGTATCTACCTAACCGTATTGTCTATTCCTGAATTAAATCGTAGAACCGAGCTTTATGACAAATTTGGGCTATTATTAATATTATTACTTTGAATGCAATGCCCCTTCTTTAAATTGTGTATAGTTCATTCTACATGATGTACCAGATACTATACGTAATGTCGTTATAAAAGGTGCGTTTGACTGGTGTCATCAAATAAAGATACAAAATGACAGTTACCATTTAGATTATAAATCCACTGTTATTTCTGTCTACTTGAACACACATGACGCTAATGTAATATTATGTATGTAAGTACAATTATTAATTAGTAGATTTAAGACTGAACATGATCTGTAACAAATGCTCAATTTTACAAGAGCTCTTTTTGAATGCCGTCCCTCAATTATAAAACATTCCAAAATTACTTGTATGTTTAAGTTGTGTATATGTATTTTAATATTTTTGGAAGTTTTAATGCGTAATGTTAGCAATATAATGTTATTTATATGTTTAAATCATGTACTTAATGGGCTGTAGTTAGAAGATGATTGTTATTTTATGTAAAAGATCTGCTATCATATATTTTTACTTTGTAATAAACCAAAATAATCAAATAACTGCATTTTCATTTGTGTTAGTGGGGTTCCACTAAGTGGCGGCAATTACGGTTTTTCCAAATCAATTAAAACCTATGATTTATACTATAGGTATATAATTAAGGTAAGGTAGGTAGGATGTAAAATAAAACATGAGATATCTTTTTAAATTATTGTATTAATAAATAATGGTAGTTCTATTTACATGACACATTCGATTACTCTTTTGTTTTGGCAGAAGACAATAAAAATATCGTTACAAAGTAGCTCGTTAGAAGCGGGTTCGCCCGCAAACAACACTCATTGGTAAGACCCTTCTCTAGCAAACAACAAAACTTCGATTTTTGGTTACAATGTTTTGACAATACTGGTCGTTTTTGGTTTCAATGGTATACTCTAACTCAACTCCCTCCGCATGAACACACTGAAGACAGACATTCATACAAGCAGCCATGCACACGTGAGCTATGGTTATATCACAGGCTTCTAGTGTGACCTAAATGATACATTCGCTTACAAAACCAATGTTACTCTAAGGAATATCAGTAACTACATTTGGTGTCGACAATCTTGCATGGAAGTTCAGTTTCGGTGTGAATCGATCAATACAATCTATTTTACTTTAAAAATACTGCAATTGCTTTTGATATGTCTTGTCACACAATGCATTAAATGAAGAGTCAATACGAACGTTGGCAACTAGTAAAATGGCAAGAACGTTGGGCATTTTACCAATGCTGTATATAAAACAATATTCGAATACAATTTAGGCATTTCGTTTAATCCAAAGTTCAAGCACTCCATAAGACCGACGACATATCGCACCATTCGTTATATATTTCACTCCTACGTATTACAATGTACATAGACCCCGATGTCTGTTATTGCTTAGTTTTTAAGTTTTGTTCTCAAAACTTTTACTTATAAATAATTTTCACGTTCGTCCCAATAAATTTACCATTCAATAAATACGTACACGTAAAAAATATAAACTATATCAATAGTTTAATCTTTAAAACAAACTTTTTCTTACTCTAATTATATATTAATAACTATTTATCAGTATGTTTTCATTCATTTTCAATAATATGCCTACTTTATATCTTTCCAAGCGCCTGAAAATTTTTCCTTGCTCATATCCTATATCTTATACATATAAATGTATGTTTTATTATTCATCTTTTATTGTTATGTTTACTAATTTATAAAATTTATCGTTCGCTAAATTAGAAAGATGATTTTATTACATGATTCTAAACAATAAGGTCACATTTGAGTTGAGACAGATTCGCTCACATAATATCAACGGTTATAGCCAAAGCACAGGCACTCGAGAGTAAAGAAGGCTCCTTGAACATGCACAAAACAACTGCAATAATTTAATGTCGAGTCATAAAGCAAATATATTAAATATTAATGTCTACCGTAATACTAAATTATTACAAAGAAAATGATTCGATAATGGTTCACGTAATACAATAATATAAATAAGTTAAATATTCTAAAAAGTTAAAAATACACACATCTTAACCTAATAGAAAAGCACTCATGTCTTTGTGATGTAAAATACAATGTAGCGACAACACAGGTTGAGTAACTAATGAACATGCCGAAAACAATGCAGACGAGGGCACAGGAATGGTAATTATTACAAAATACACAAAATAAAACAACTAATACGCAGACAAAGGTACAAAAATATCAATAAAATGATCTCAGAGAGCGAGCGCTCGCGCCGGCGCTTCGCGTGACGTTTTGTACTTTTGTGCTGAGCATACACGTACTCGTAGGTTAGTAGTTATGAGATCATTGCATCGCATAAAGCGGTCATTATGCGCTTAATTAGAAAACTTCGACAAAATATGCAGACAAAACATACTAACGTCACTATTTTTACAGCACAGAACGTAAACATAATTAAACTAACACCAGAACAGTCGAGTCGATACCGGCAAACTAAAATTACGACAAGAATATACAAAGAAACTCACTCGGACGATACACGATCGTTACTAACGTAGCGATAACGTAAGACTAGCTGAAATGCGATAAACACTACTAAACTTAAACTTACATCTTTGATTGAAAACTCACTCGGTTACTAAATACGATAAAACGGTACTCAATTCCAACGCGGATAAGGAATGGAGAGCTACGGCGCACCGGACCGGTGTCGGTGCTTATTAAAAATCCAGGAACTACGGAACGTTCGGAACGTAGAGCTCGCGTCCGCCGCCGGCGCCGTCGCTCGGAAGGCGACGCTAGACGCGGGCGGGCGGGGCGAGCGGGGGCTTGCGTCAGGTGGCGGACTCCTGGTAGGGCCCGGTGACGGTGCAGGGCTGCATCGGGAACAGCGTGGTCCACGACATGGTGGTGTGCGTGTCGGTGCGCAGCAGCAGCTGGCCGCGGCGCCGCGCCGCCTGCGTCGCCTCCACCAGCGCCGCCAGCGACGCGTAGCCCGGGACGCCCTCGCGCTTGTACTTGTCGCGCGCGTCCGGCGTCGGCGTCGTGGCCGGCGACGCGGAGGCCGGCCCGGGCGTGCTCGGCGTCGACGGATTCAACCCGAGCTTCTTCAACCTCATCTTCTCCTCCCACTCCTCCAATCCGTGCTTCGGCCGATTGAGATTCCTGTGCTGGTAGAACACGAGAGATATCCTCGTCGGATTGACCCGGTTCGGCGTTTTGACCGCGGTCGTCGAGTGCATCTCGTGCTTGGCGCATTCGAAGAGCACGCTCCCGTGGCCGAGAGCGATGGCCACGCCGCCCATCTGACTGTCCTTGAAGCATTCTAAATTATCGGTGAAGTCGGTCACTTCCCCTATCGGCTCCGCCTTGGGCGGCTCCGGCGGATATGGAATTGAAAACGGTGGAGGATACAGACACCAGTTCGGTGACGACTGGCACCAGTTTGGACTCGGATTCTGATAGAAGTTCGGAGCGAAGTTCGGATTGCACTGGTATCCGTACGAGTTGTAGTAATGAGGATTTCTCAAAAGTTCTTCGCGTTTGTATTTCTCGGCGTTGTAGTAGGCTAAACTATTGTAATCGTTGTAACTATTTTCGTATGGATTAAAATGTCCATAAGGATTAGGCGGGAATGGATATGTGTTAGCCACTTGAGGGTAATTGCCGTATCCTTGAATAGGGGTTTGATTTCCATAAGAATTTGGAGTGACCGCATGAAAGTTATTTCCGCTAAACTCCGGCCCGGGCTTATTGGCTATGGTCATATTTTGGTCATCATGACTGATTGTGAAATTCGTTTGAGGGGCCGATGTGGTTTGCGGTGTAACATTATTCTGTAATCTATTATCGTATGGGCTTCTGTGCTCGTATCCTTGACTTAGATGAGGTCTCTCGGACGGTGGATATGGTTTTAAAAAGGTGGAGTTCTCCATAGCTTCAGGCGGGTTGCTGTGCTGAGAGCGAGATGGCGGTCTTGCCTTGGGTACTCTAAACAAACTATTTTCGTTTTCTTGCACCAATTGTTCCTTTGGTTTTGTTGAGTCCCAATTTTTGGAATCTGGCGATTTCCACACGCTCTTTCGCACATCAGGTGAATTATGTGTATCATTGTTTGGAGATTTTAGTTCCGGAATCTGTGATGGAGCTGGTGATTCTGGATCTTTACCCTGAGGATTTTGAGAGATCTCTGTAAGTCTTGGTGAGCTAGGCATTTCAAATTCAGGAATTTTGTTTACTATATCTCCGACGATCATGCTCTGTTTATCGGGCTCTGAGGGAGTAGTTTTCGGTGTCATATGATCAGAATTGGGTTCACTTCTATTCGAGTCAGGGCTGTAATTAGGCGGGACGTTTAAATTTGCTGTTGTAGAATCTGGATCCTCTTTTACCACGTTGTTAAAAATTTCCGCGTTAGCAAAGTCTGGCCACTGATTCTGAGTCATCGCGGTAATCTGAGCTGGATTTTGAGGGTGAAACTGTTGTTCTCTCTTTTGCAAACCAGAAGCAAAACTCGGTAATTGGTTTGGGTTCGGGTTTTGGCAAGGGTTTCCCTCGAGCAGTGAAGGCACATTGTTTGGATTGTACAGCGCGTTTTGATGGTGTAGATTGTAGCTCTGGTCATAAGGGTTGTAGGGCGAGTCGAGCACAGTGCTCGATATCTGATTGCTTTGAAGCTGCGCGTCAGTGAAGTTGTCTATCATGGTGGCCATGTCTAGTAGCGCCGGGTTGCTGAGGTTAGAGTTGATGAGGCCGGAGTTTTGGCCGTGCATGTTAGGGTTGACAAATGCAGAGTTGTAGTGAGGGTTGTTGGTGAAGGCCGAAGGGTTGGACTGGTTGAGGGCCGGCGTGTGGGCCCTGGGCGACGCGCTGCTCTGGCTTCTGGGACTGGCGTTATTTCTGTTGTCTTGGGGCTGAGGCGTCCGGGGCGCCGGGGTGGAGCACTGCTGCGGCTTCTTCTGGTTGCCTCCAGGGCTTTGCTGGGAGCTGTTTGACGTGTTGGCGGAGTCTGTTGTCTCCTCCTCCTTCCGCTTTTTGCCGTGACGCCTACATGGTTGCAGTGGTACTGACCGCACTCGCACCTCCATCGGGAATCTATAATGATAAAAATATATCAATTAGTTGTGTTTTCAAAGTCATGTAAAGTGTTTATCAAAGTTGTTTATATCAGTATTGGAGGCAAATTCCGCGTATCGACAACGAATTTGAGAGAAAATCTACTTAAAAGCATTAAAAAGAAAGACAGTATAAACAAAAGTGTACATCACCACTCACTTGTCCAGTATCTCAAGCGCGCCGCTGCGCAGCTTCTCCTCCTGCGCATCTTTAGATCCGAACTCATCAGTCGAGTCGAGCACGTACAGCGGGAGCACGTGTAGTTGTTCGTCGGGCGGGCGCGAGAGGGCGCGGTGCCGCGCGAGCGTCACGACGGCGGTGCAGCCGTTGTTCATGTTGTGGAGGTCGCGGTGTGCGTGCGCGCAGAAGTCGATGCATGCGGTCACGCCTGGAGAGGGGGAGGGTTGATTAGAATTTAAGATTTTTATGTCTATGTTGCGAGTTTAAACGAATAGGATGTTGAAAGGAGTTTTATTTTTCGTAACAAATTATGTAAAAAAAGTTATTCTGTCTGTCAGCGTGTTACAAATTCACGCTCTAGGTACCGAACCCAATATAATGAAAATTGGCACTGATATATAGAACACGGCTAATTTTTAACCAACTACTAATGATTTACACGATAAACTATTTCTCGCGATGAAGTACAAAAGGGCAAATATATACGTAACATCATGTGCTGTAGGCAACTTACCCGAAAATGGCCTCCCCGGCTTGAACCCGAGCCGGCAGTCAGACGCTTCCTTCTCGAATTGGCACTGGTTCTCGAAGGACCTCGGCGCCAAGTTCATGTACAGCGGACTGAGCAGCGTAGCCAACACGTGCATCCTCTCCTCTATCTCGCTCTCCTCTGTCTTCACGGAGAGACGGAACTTGCGAACGGTTTTGGAGCGGGCGTACTTGCAGCCGTTGTAGTACATCGACCAAGAGCAGCCGAAGCTGTAGGACGCGCCGCAGGTTTCCGGGTCGAGGCCTGGAAGGAAAGAATAAGGAGGTTAGTGGTGAATGAGATATACATGAGACAAAGAATAGGATAGGATAGAATTATTTTTATCGTGTACCGATTAGTGTATGTAGGTGTACCTGGAGCATACGGTGATAGTAAGAAATTAATTACTTAACGTTGTATTTTTGCAATAAAATTGTCGTGACATTATTACTATATTACAATCATAGATAGGTTTGTGGCTTGTTTGCTATTTTCAAATGTTTTGGTTATTAAAAAAATTGGGGTTACAACAAAAAAAAATCTTTAGGTGTATAACATCAAGAATTAAAAGTATTGCATTGATACCATCCAATATCTATACAGGTGTGTCCCAATTTTCCCAAGACGCAAGTTTCTTCCAAACTCACCTTGACACGCGCAAGTCCTGTTCTCATTGGTGGCACACCGCCTGGTGGTGGGCAGGCCGTATCGGTTCAGCTTGTGCGCGAGCAGCGTGTAGTCCAGGTCGGCCTCGGAGGCGGGGATGCCCTCCCACGCCACGAGGCACACCACGATCCACGCGGTGGCACACTTGTGGCCTGCACGGCATTTCACCACAACTAGCACCTTTTCCGTGTAGCTGGACCGGCGGATCACCTAGAATACAATTGGTGATGATGTTAGAAATGTATGATCGGATGCTATTGTTGGAAGAAGTGGTGTGCCAGGATCGTAGCACATGGCAGGAAGTGATCTTTGCCTACCCCTCTGGGAAAAAGGCGTGATTTTGTGTATGTTTGTATTGTTGGAAGAAAGTGAGTATATATCACACTGCGTCACATAAATTAGTCTGATTTCGAAGTAGCTTTTAAGCAGTATGTTACAGTTGTCATGAACAATAACTATTTTCAGACATCACACAACTATTTGTAATAAGCGGGAATCGAACCCAAGGCTCGTGACGCAAGATAAATAGGGGCACTATTAAGTGCACCATCGAGTCCGTTTAGTTAAATACCTATTCATAATGCTTGCAGTGTACCTTTTATATTGTTAATCTTATTATCAAAGTAGGCACTCATATAATATTTAGTTTTTTGGTAATATAATGATTGAAATTTGCGATCCATACACTCACCCACTTGGCTATTGGACAGCCCTGAGCCGACTTCCCTTCCTTGCCCGTATAGCATATCTTTTCTATCCTGAGCTCCTTGCCCGACAGGCCGGTGCGCGCTTCGAGATCTTTCCTCAGCTCTGCGAGAGATGGCGCTGCCCCTGAAAATGTTTGTTGCCTTTAGCAATTTCTTTTTCATAACTTTTAAATAAAATAACATTATGAATTATAATTTTTGAATATCTTTAAAGTGCATGATTTATTTTAGTCTTTGATGTAATTCTTAGTGGATATCATTTCAAGGAAATTTAATTACGAAAAACAAGTTTTTAATTTGCAATTATAAGTGCTCATTTGAAATGCAAATAATGTTATCGCTTTGCTTACTGAGAGTTCAAAATACGAAAATACTTACCTAAATGAGTGTAATAGCTTCCAGGTTCTGGGGGATTTTTGTCAGCTGGAAAACAATTGCAGTCAGGCACTTCTGTTCTAGAGTTATTTCTTAGCCTCTCTAGATTATCTAGATATTCTTTTGAGTAATTAAAATGATTTTCTTTAGGAACTTTACCCGGATCGGGACCTGGTGTATTGGGTTTCGATGGATTCTTAGGATCAGTTTTATCAGTACTGTCTGGATCGTCTTCTAGGATTTCATCTTTGGTTTGAAGACCTGGACAAGCGCCGTCCCTCAAATGTTCAGGTGGCGGCTTCTTTGTCGAGCCTTGCCGACAACATGAATAACCCACCTCATTCTTAATAGACATAGGACCCCCATCTCCAGGGAATATGTAAGGCTCATTTCTCGGCGGCGGATAATTCATATTCTTATAAATTTTATGTCCCGGTGGGGAATGTTCAGATTTAATCTGTTCAATATAAAATGGCGGCTTTGGTTCCGATGATGTATTCTTATTAGGATGCATCCTATTATCAGAATCATTATTAGATTTAGACTCGTTAAAATTTCGGTTATATTTTTGGAAACCTATATTTTCCGGTAACCGCGAAATTGGCGGGTATGCTTCAGGAAGCTCTTGTTTCCGCTCGAAAGGATAATTTTGAAAATTCTGAAAATTTGCTGTTTTCTGTCCAAAGTTTTCTTGTTTTATCGAAGATATCGGCGGTAATACAGTATTTTGTTGTGACCTTGCAACAAAACCATTTGGGTAATCTCTGTAAACGCTATTTTGGGGTATTTGATTTTGCCCCATTGGAATTTGCTGATTATTTTTAACTAATCTTTCGTCTTTAAGATATTGGTACGTATTATCTGGTATTTCCAACTTAGGTATCAAAGGCGCTGAAGGATGTCTAAACTTTGCATCATATGCTTCCCTATCGAACGCCTTTCTTTGTGCGTTAGTGTCCCGCGCAGGGGCACATATTTGTTGGTTCATTTCCGACACTGGTCCAATGAGCATCTTTGATTGAAAATCTTTATTATCTGGTTGATTATAACTTAAACTATCACTACCGTAAACATCTGCATATTTTTGCGCTCCATACGGATCATTCGAGTAGGCACCGAATTGACCTCTCATGTCTGCGTAAGACGGTAACTTTTGAGGCGTTTTAGACACGTTTTTTGACGTAGCGTGTTTATCATAACCTCTCGGGACTTCCGTCCCCCCCTCCCATACTTGGTGGCCACCACCTCCGAATTCACCCGCGCCATAGGCTTGGGCGTTTTGTGCATAATTACCAGCGAGCGGGTACGCCTGCTCGCCTATTCGGTAATTATCTCGGAGATGGTGGCTATACGATAAAAAATGACCGGTGGTATTTCTATCGTCACCAACAGAGACCACTCCGCCTTTCCGTTCGTCTATCACTCGGGGCGGCCCTTCTCCTGGGTCTCCTTTGTCTGGAGGCGTGTTGGTGCCGTCCCGACTGTGGTTTTGTTTATTTAATATCATCGTTTTCAGTCTCGAGTTCAAGTTAACCCTGTCTGATTGCGAGAACATCTGCTGCTCAGCGTTCTCCTGATTTTGCTGCTGCATTTGTTGGTTTTGCATTTGTTGTTGTTGCTGGTTCTGATGATTCTGCATTTGGTTTTGTATTTGTTGCTGCTGATTTTGCATTTGTTGCTGTTGATTCTGCATTTGTTGTTGCTGGTGTTGCAGTTGCTGCTGCTGTTGTTGTTGATTCTGAATCTGTTGCTGCTGTTGATTTTGGATTTGTTGTTGCTGATTTTGCATCTGCTGCTGATTCTGCATCTGTTGTTGGTTTTGCATCTGTTGGTTCTGTAATCTTTGGTTGTGTTGCCACTGTCGCTGCTGCCAGTCGTTCTGGTTTTGTTGTTGCTGGCCGTTCTCCCTGTACTGTCCGCCGTTATAGCCGCCCGGATACCCGCTACAATCTAGTGAAGCTCGCGGACCGTTGCTCCCCTGCAGGTACCCAGGCTCGGCGTTTCCCGAATGCTGTCCATTGGGCGTGGTTTGTTCCTGTCTCTCCGCCTCGTTGTTGGTATCGCTGCTGCCGTTTTCGGTGTTTTGGTATTCCTCGGCGTGTTCGGCGGTGTATTCTGTGCGTTCGTAGTTTTGTTGGTTGACGGTGTAGGCTGATGCGGCGGAAGTGGGGACCGGGGTTTGGTAGGAGGCGGCTGAGGCCGGGCGGGAGTCGTTGCCCGCGGCGGAGCCGGGCGTGGGCGCGGGCTGCGCGTACTGTTGCTGGTACTCGGCGGGGTAGTGCGGCGCGCGCGGCGAAGGCACGGGCGTGTAGGCGCCGCGGGTGGAGGGCGGGCGCTGCGCCGGCACCGACTGCACGCCCGTCTGGTAGTACGTGTTGTTGGTGACGTCGAAGGTGGTGGCTACGTTCTGCACGGTGTACGTGGCGTTGGCCTGGTAGTGCGGCGACGTGGCGTACGCGGTGTGGTTGCCCTGGTAATCCAGGGTCGTTTGCCCGGTCTGCGTCGGCAGCTGCTGGATGAACTGGTTCTGCCAACCTGGAACGACCACAAGGGTGTTTAGCCCTGATTACCAAGAGTAACTAAACGGTTCCATAAAAATAAAAAAATAAAAATATGTAAATATCGAAACTTATTTAGTACCTTGTGACGGGTCTGTCTGCCATGTGGTGGGGAACCTGTTGGGATCTCCCGCATAGAACGGCATCGGCGCCTGGGAACAAAAATAACTGTATGAATATACTGCCAGAGAATTAACCTAATCTATGCTAAAGTGATGCTACGTTGTTACAAGCATGTTTCAAAGCGGCTTAACCAATTGGATAAAGGTTTTGTCCTATTTGCGTGGAGAGGACTAAATGGTTTGTTATTCAAATGTTATTTTTGAAGAGCAATATATTTTGCACTCTTTTGGTTTCTTGAGGCCGTAGCCTCATATCCACACTGAATAGTTGATATAGAGGTACATTTATACGTGCCAACAAAGTAAAACCTTAAGCTAAAACGAAATAGGTAGTTTCATAATAACACCTGTCATAATATTCACATAACAGAATCCGGGCCGAGGCCGCTGCCTTGGTCATTGTTTGCGATCGTCTGTGAAACGCCCTAATGCTTGTACGCGTTGACCGGTCTCCACAAACTACTTAGAATACGAAACATTAGGAACTACTGTTCTGCCACACTAGTTGTTAGTTATGTAATTTCGTTGAGAGAACAATTTGTTAATCAAAGATAAGAATGGGTACGTATTCGTATATGTACAGGGTGTCCCAAAAAGTAGTGTCAAGCGGAAGTCCTGAGATAGAACACCCCGTGGGGCATCCGAAACACCCCCATGTATGTTCCGCGATTTTTAATAGTTTTCGAGTTATGATTATTTTTCTAAAATTTTGAGAACAACTGACCTAACCGACTAAAAATATTGTAGAGAAAAAAGTATTTGACTATTTTGAGTAATTCTTTTTGAAAATAAATTTTCATGAGTTTTTCTTTAATGCCTAAAATATTTGTCTCCATAACTTATATGGAAAATATCAAAATTATGGTACAAACTGAAAAGTTACGTTCTGTAAATAATGTCTTACAATTTCAACGTTAAATTTAAAATATAAGGAGGTAGTTGCATGGCTCCTAAATAACTTTAAAAACTGCGCTAGACTCTCAGCTTTCATAATCATTAATAAAAACTGGTACTTAATGGGCTACTTTTGCTGAAATCGGACTTCAAAGACAGAGAGGTGGAAAAATCATAAAATTAGCCATTTGAATACGAAGTATTTTTGGCACATTTTATTATTTCTAAAGTTAAGTTAACAAACCTAAATTTTATACAGGAGCACTCAGATGCAAACATTTGGATGATTTTTTTTGTTTAATTTAAGTTTCATTGCGCTAACACTGTTTTCACATGCAATACCTTTTAGTCCAGTCAAATACTAAGGTAAAAATCTCGGAATTCGAGATACCCAGCTGTAAGTCTGTAAATACTTGTATATTGACGTCCTAAAAGTTGTCTCAAAACCTACATATTGTAAGGTGTACGCAACTATTAAATTTTCAAGGTCAAATGTCACAAATATCAGTTTTATGAACTTTTGAGCGAAACGGAATGTTTTATCATAAAAGTGTGTAGGAGAAAATTACTTATCTTCTATTTATCTATAAAAATTGTCTGTACGTTTTATTCCTAAGATTCACCATTTCAGAGATACAGCGATGCAAATAGTTGAAAAAGTTGTATTTTCAAAAGCTTCCAGGTCCACGTGCAATTGTGCTAGACTGTTAAAATTTTCACCATTGATGTATTTCAGTAGCCTCTATGACATCTAATACTAGAAAAAGCTTAAAACCAATGTTTAAGTGGGTTCAAATACAAAAACTATGTTTTTTTTCTTTCTCACACTTGGCCGGTTTTTAACGTGGTTACCCCAGTAAACCTATTCCAGGCGACACCTTGTATAAGTGAAGAACACGTTGTTTATATGAAAGCCTAGTTAAATAATTGTTTTGTGTTGTTTTCAGTATTCAGAAGATTTAAGAATTCTGCGTTTCATTAAATTAAATTTGGTTAATGGATAATAATAAATGGATCTTCACGTTCATAATAGAGTTAGATGGACAGTTAACATTTTTAAAATGTTTTTTTGCAGTTACACTTCAAACAGAAATTCTAATAATTGTTATTTCGTACTTTTTGACCCATAATAAGCAGTTTGAATGTACTGAAAAACAACATAAAACAATTATTGAACTAGGCTTTTATATAAACAACGTGCCTGGAATAGTTTTACTGGGGTAACCACGTTAAAAACCGGCCAAGTGTGAGAAAAAAAAAACATAGTTTTTGTATGAGAACCCACTTAAACATTGGTTTTAAGCTTTTTTTAGTATCAGATGTTATAGAGGCTACTGAAATACATTAGTCGTGAAAATTTTAACTGTCTAGCACAATCGCACGGGGTCTGGAAGCTTTTGAAAATACAACTTTTTCAACTATTTGCATCGCTGTATCTCTGAAATGGTGAATCTTAGGAATAAAACGTACAGACAATTTTTATAGATAAATAGAAGATAAGTAATTTTCTCCTACACACTTTTATGATAAAACTTCCCGTTTCGCTCAAAAGTTCATAAAACTGATATTTGTGACATTTGACCGTGAAAATTTTATAGTTGCGTACACCCTACCATATGTAGGTTTTGAGACCACTTTTAGGGTGTCAATATCCAAGTATTTACAAAGTTACAGCTGGGTATCTCGAATTGAGATTCTTACCTAATTTAAGCTTAAATGACTGGACTATTTGTTATGAAGAACTTGACGAACTTTGCTTTGTTTATGGACTTTAATAAACTTTTACTTAAAACTTTTACAATAAATAATCAAAAACGATAATTTTTTTTTTCATAATAAACTTCCCATTTTTAAACTTAATTTTTTTTTAAGTATTACAAATTAATCTTTCAAGTGGTTATTTCTTAGCATATCTTGTATAATTTTGATTGTTAACAATCTTATTAACTTTCGGAATAATAAAATGTCCAAATAATACTTCGTATTCAAATGGCTAATTTTAAGATTTTTCCACCTCTCTGTCTTTGAAGTCCGATTTCAGCAAAAGTAGCCCATTAAGTACCAGTTTTTATTAATGATTATGAAAGCTGAGAGTCTAGCGCAGTTTTTAAAGTTATTTAGGAGCCATGCAACTACCTTCTTATGTTTTAAATTTAACGTTGAAATTGTAAGACATTATTTACAGAACGTAACTTTTCAGTTTGTACCATAATTTTGATATTTTCCATATAAGTTATGAAGACAAATATTTTAGGCATTAAAGAAAAACTCATGAAAATTTATTTTCAAAAAGAATTACTCAAAAAAATCAAATACTTTTTTCTCTACAATATTTTTAGTCGGTTAGGTCAGTTGTTCTCAAAATTTTAGAAAAATAATCATAACTCGAAAACTATTAAAAATCGCGGAACATACATGGGGGTGTTTCGGATGCCCCACGGGGTGTTCTATCTCAGGACTTCCGCTTGACACTACTTTTTGGGACACCCTGTATAGTATACACTAGATAGAGTCGATCTTCTATCTAAAAGTCGGGTGTGCCATTATATGAAAATAAGGAATCGGCTTTGTGTTATCGGAATATGTTAAGTAGCATACTACGAAATTCGTTACGCTTAAGATAATTTCAAAGCCCCTGTGTAAAAAAGCCCTTGAAAGTAGATATTTTTTTCCTATTCGGCTCATTTACCAATGTCACGCATTTTCAACGGTCAGTGTGGAAACTTTTAGGCAAACATTACGGTCATCGACAGTTCCAACGAGTAGGTATATATGTATAACCATACAGCCTCAATGACCCATTCTTGGTGCTACTGTTACCTAATTTATAACACAAAAAAATTTTACAAATTAAGGACACGTTCGAAGAATTCGAAACAGGCACGTTAGCTTCTTATCTACAGGTGTAGAGGTCACGGTTTCTATCAGACAAACTATCTAATTTTTAAGGTTTTGTCCTTATAACAGAATATCATTATTTTATTACAAATGTAAATCACAGTTCAGTACTACGTATTACGGTAGGTAACCCCCGAAAAAACAAGCTAACTGTATTTAAAATTATTGAATTCATGTTATAAATGGGCGGAACTTTATAATAATCATCATTTATGATTCCGCGTTTTCGATTTAATACGCCCAGATAGACAAAAGTTCTTAATTACAACGTTCAACTATCTTTTGGCATACTGCCAGGGAGTTCCTTGCGCCATAACTACTAATTTAAGTAAGTCGGTTACATAAAATGATTGGTTTTGTTGACAAAGTTTTTGCATGACAATCTTAAGTCAATTAGGTCAGCGCCGAATGGGTGGATTCAAATGTTTATTTGTGATTGTTTGTTACAAAGTTGTTTTATATTACTTAGTTTACCCTTAACTTTAGTTTTTAAGAAATCATGTTTTTATAAATTAAGTTATCATTAAGTAAATATTCATATCAGATCGTTCTGGGCTCACGCCTGGTTATACTTACTTATATACTTAAACTGCGTAGTAACAAATAGCCCTTTTAATTAAAATAAAATATATTTTGAAGTGTAATTAAAATCAACAGATTATTTAGTTACTCTAAGGATACCTTCTATTTAAGCTATTCTTAAGTAGTGTAATTGTAAATTACTTAATAACTTGTCTACCTGATATCATCAAGTAGACCAAAATTTTGAAAAACTTAATTTAAATGGCGTTTTGTAAGTATTATACAACATGAATCTAATTATCACCACAAAACATCTTCCTGTATTACAAAAACATTACACTTACATTTATTAAACACGACATTTAATCGTAACGTTCCTAACCTAAACCACACCTAAACGTACCACGGGCCGGGCATTGCGGCCGATTGTTATAAATAATTACTATTGACTTCGTGCCATAACGGATGAGTTACGGCATTCCGGAACAATTCCGGTATTCCGGAAACTGTGCTCGTAGAATTGGGACTCGAGTTTGGGAACAACACTGGGCACAGAATTCGACTGTTTAGCAGTGCATTCGGTATGATTAAGTGTTCCGGTTTGGTAAGTAAATGTTTGTTGACCTAACAGGATAAGTATAATGGGCCATTTATTTGGAGAAAAAATAGACTAAAAGAATTTTAGTGCTTAGTTTTTTAAGCCCGATCAAGAGCAAACGTCCATATTTTCCATTAAATACGTATACATAATTTAATTTACCTATCTACTTACAAGTCCTAATCAACTGAATTCCCATACAGACAATATATTAGTCCATTATATTAAAGTAATATACTTATATAATGCCTTTTACTATGTACGTACATATATTATAGTCGTCATATTTCATTACTAACGACATCCGTCAACAGGTAGCCCAGCAACAACTCACCAGTTGCCAGAAATCGTAATTACACCCGTAATTGTGTAATAAACTTGTAATCTCTTTGCAGGATCTCATTAAAGCGACAAAGCAAACTTTTAATTACGAAGCACACACCATGTTAATATTACATGGCGAACTTGAGAGTTGTCTGCAAATTAAAATCTACGGAACTTCAGCTGAGGTAGAGAAGGACGTAATAATGTGTTGTTATAATATGTTTAAATAAATAGAATTAATAACAGCTAGAAAAAGTTGATAAGGCTATTGAAAGTAAGAAAAATGTTTTATTTAGCGCCACGTGACATGAAGAAAAATTTAAAATCACGGCGTGGGCTTGGTCTGATTATACGAGTAGGTACATTACAAAATAGGTTAATACTATTCATTTCACCACCGCAATGATATTCTATTTATGGTCCAAATTAATAAGACTAAACGCTTGAAAAAGAAAAAAAAACTTTACAATTGCATATTTGGTATTCATACGTTTTGTTGGAAATAATGTTAAATCCGTCGCAGTCTAGAAATAGCATTGTCCTTCTGGGATGCACTTGTGTTATCTATCTTAAAATGTTATTGTAGGTATTTGTAAATAATAAATATGTATGTAGTTATTGACTTGATACTAACCTTACCTATATAACTAACCTACGCAATAGTTTAAGTGTCAGTTCTTAACATCCCTTAGGTAGATTTGCGTTAGATTTAATTGGCGGTGGTAGATTGGATTAGTTTCGACAATTTGCGTACATATATGAGTGGGATAAACTATTATCACAGCTTAGTTCAACCCGAAAGAGCATCTTTAAGGTACGCATTACTTTAAGATTTCGCGTTCCATTACACTACATATTAGCCTTTATGGATCTACACGCGATATTAGGAGTAGCAAATACTTAGCTACTTACTCCCAGTCGAAACGTCGGGCAGTAAGCTTGTAGACCCATAAAGACTAGCATCTTTAAGGTAATTTAAACCACTCACGAAACACAGCGTTCACAAAAATCCAAACAAAGTCAATTAAAATGTTGAAAAGTGCGTCTCCGCCCTCGTAACATAATAACGGCTAAACAAATTATCCAACTCCTTACAAGCCGCTTTACGCGCAAACAGAACGGAATTGAATTTGCGACGACGTACAATGATATTAAGTACTTGTCTCATTTTTGTAATCGTCTACTCGGCCTGAAGGATTGTTTTAAGGAGATAAGAAAATGTTCTTGTCGTACTTTCAATTGTGCTGGTATTCATTTTGTTAAGTAAATTAATTTTGAGCGTGGATGTCGCATTTTGCTAAAATACTTATGTAAATCTAAGTAAGGACACATTGTACCTACGCAAATGTAAGTCAAAAAACCCTATCTATAAAGAATGTGTAGTAAGGTTTTAGTAGATCTAGATAACCTAATACAAACAAAATGGAGATTCACTATTTTTCTACATTACCTACAATCATCAAAAGCTTAAACACAGCTATTATTTGACATAATTGTGTTGCTACCTCAAAAATTACTTTTAATAATAAACTGCTGTCAACTTAAATAACGTTGTACACAGCAATAGCCGTTAATAACATGTCGTTACCGTTACAAGTTGCGTTAATTCGCGAAGTTGCTAACAAAGCTTGTTATTTGGCGCCGTTGGCTATTACTCATATCGGCCTTAATTAACGCTTGATATGTTTTTAACTAGTCTGTAAAGATGTTATTACCGCTTTTAAAATTTACTATTATGTACTTCATACTCATGTAATAATAGGTAACGTTTTGGAATATACAGAACAGTGATGAATTTTCATCGGTGAGACTGTTGTTCCATAGAGCCACTATTGTGTTTACCATTGTGCATCATCCACACTAGCTTTTACTTGCTAAAGAAAAAACGGTAGTGTTGGTACTCACCATCGGCTGGCTAGGATTAGGAACCCGGGACGGTGCGTAATGCATTTCACCGCGACAATAAGAAAAAGGATGATACTAACAGCTGAGGTGACTATACAGCACTCTTGCCGTGTCGCAACCGTGAAGCTAGGAGTTAAATACTTCTAGTAGTGTTGGATCCTAAGAGCTGAGTTAATGCCGTGTCTTATACGTCGGCTCCTTGAAGCTAGCAGTAGCAGTGTTGGTACTCACCATCGGCTGGCTAGGATGGTCCTGCTTCATGGCGGGCGTGGTGGCGGGGGCGGGGGAGGGCGCGGCGGGCGCGGGCGAGGACGCGGCGGCGGGCCCCGCGGGACTCAGGCCGGGCACGCCGGGACTCAGGCCGGCGCCGGGGACTCCGGCGGTGCCTCCTAGAGGCTTGCGGCCGCGGTAGCTCTGCGGAGAGATGGTGACGTTAGAAAAAATAGAGTTGTGTGCTAACTACGAGTAAGTATATACTAAATAAGAGTGTATATAGTACGCTCTGGAGATGGACTTTACTTAGAAAAAAGAGGTTATTCTAAGTAATAAATTTATAATTTTCGAAGGGCATCTAAAATGCTTAAGACTAATTTATAATTTTAAACTGTCATGGTTACATTAGAAAACTGAAAATGTCCGATTGACCCGTGATCATGGCGCTTTCAACAGTGCCAAAATGTCGGGAGCCCATTAAAACAAAACAACATGGTAAATATCCCGGATATTTTCAGTTTTCTTATGCTTAAGACTAAGCCCTGATCGACATGTATTGTAGGTTCAAGCGCCTCGATCTGGTCGGCGTGTCAAACTCTTGATGCTTGATCGACTTAGAGGCTTGAACCCCTTAGGGCTCTTTCTGAGGACATTTCTCCTCTTAGATCAATTAAACAATACTAGGCTATACTATACAAAGATTTCATGAGACAAGAAATACGTAGTCGAATTTGCCCCTATTATATGAGTTGGAGAGACTAAACAGCCCAATACTCAAAAGACGAAGATAAATATTTGACAGTTTGAGCGGCGTTAAGCTTCAATTTGTATGAGAGTTTTGAGTTTGAAACCTGCTTAATCGTAAAATCAACGTTCCAATATCATTTAGGTAGTCGTTTCAGACTTCAAACCTAACTACTCGCATCAGAACGTCCATAAATAAATATATGATGAGTTACATCAACGTCTATAATATAAAATAAATATAGGTATGATATGGCTGTTTTAGATAATAAGCTCAATTCCGCATTTAATTTCTACGAAAACTCTATCTCATGTAACCACGGGTCTAATGAACCAACAATATAGAGGCTATAATAATCGCAGTCTAGCCAGTATCACATTAATGGTAATACCCTTCATCTATTTCAATGGCCTCTTCCTTTTTCAAATCCCAGCTCGCGATTGGCCGGACGAGACCAGCGAGGAACGTACACGATAGCAATTTGAAATTGGAAATAGAAAATTTTAAATTATAGGTTGCCAGTGTTGTTATTAGTTATTATGGAATAATAGGGCCTTATTTGCAGTGATTGGTGTTTTGTGTGTAATTCGAATGGTGATTTACGGTGCCTGTATTGCATTTTAAATTCTTAGATTCCTAGATGAGATTTATAAGATTAAGTAGCATATTAAACTTATTGCCTAAAGGAGGTTATTTAATCCTTTTCAGGTAATAAATTTATAAGAAACGTAATCATCATGCAAGACGATATTTTGATGATTAAAAAAATAAGTACTATACTCCAATTGCTCCTGCGTATATATTACCTATAACTTTTTTACATTATTAAGAGTTTATAATGTAAATCATGGCGCGAATTGAAATAATTTTCAATAACAGCGTATTGGATGATTATAAAAAAAGTATGAACATATGTTATTCAAATGAATAATATAGATATTCGCTTTTGTGTGCAGTGTACCGTGAGATCAGTAGCGCTCCACGGTTCGATGCGACCAGTACATTCGCCGACGAAAGCGCTCGATTAAACTAATGTGAATGTCACTGTTCCAATTTGGTGTGTGCGAACAATTTATTATTGTACGATATGACATTGTAACACATTTTGTGATATGACACTTCATAATATGTTGATATAGAGTTTAAAAGAAGACATTTAAAAAGTTTTAAAAACCTATCAATCAACCCTCATCAAATAGTGAAGTAAAATTTTCTATGGATTCTTAAAATTGATCATTCTTGGTCGATTAAATTCTTCCACCAAATAAGTAAATGCCCTGTAGTCTTTTCGGAGACGCTCGTTAAGTTGACAAATGATCATAATATTTTTCGTAAAACAAAACACACATTAAAGTAATTATGGCAGGTGTTTTTCAAAATAACAAAAACTTCGTTATCGTTACTTTAAAATAACCCAAGAAAACTTTCCATTAAGCCACGGAGCTTAATAAATCTCAAAACTTTAAAAAATGTTTCGGTATTTCAGTTGTTTGAGGTTTTTAAACTTTGGTTGCTAAGCTACCCGCGTTGAAGAAGTGTACGGCACTGTTATTATTTCAGCTGTTTTTGGAGAGCTTGCTTAGACAAGCTTTGTATAGATAGATAATAACAAACATTAGGTAGATACAATTTGTTTAGTTTTCTTTTTCATATTTCGGTTGATTTTATATAACCAAGTTACCTATATAAGTTTTGCACACACCCTTATAGGGTCATGTATTTGTATCTAGTCTAAGATCATGTTGCATATAAGTATATTAAAGCGTTAATATTTTTTTAATCAACGCAATAACGTAGACTTTCAAGGCCAATTATGATATTCGATTGTATCTTGTTTCGGCTGAGCATGAATAAACGACTATTACATTTCTCAGATACCTTGCCTTTCAAGTGAACAGTAAAAGCAGTATTTTTTTCCTATAGGGATCATCCTAGTTCCCTCAAGCGTGCGTTATGGAGGCGGACTGATCCGGTCTCAAGTCAGCAAGGAGCATTTAGTCTAATGAAGCGTCATTAGACCACAATACTCAGTGGAGGTTATAATATCAAATTTCAACTAGACGGCAGCTGAGCTTGGTTCACGCGAGAACGAGCGCTTTGTTGAATTACCGGCGTTTGCACAATAAATGGGATTAAAAATTAAAGCAAATCATAATTTTAGAGATGTTGAATAGCGTCGTGAAATGGGTATGCATATTTCGGGTTTATAAAAACTTGAAGTATTTTTTTGCTTTTTTAAAATGGTTCTTAACGGAGGTATAAACTTACATGGAGGTATTTTTTATAAAAAATCGAGATTTTCGACAAGTATGTTTTATGCATATTGCGTAAGGAAGGTAAAAAGAGAAGAAAATAAGTATTAAAAAATACGCAATCTCGGCGTTGGAAAATTTGCCTGATCCTTTTCATCACGACTGTATCAACCCAAAACTAAAACGCGCTGCTCCTAAAACATGTGCATTATATTTTTTTCATGCTTATTTTAAGATGCATGCACACTCGCGTTGCGGCACAATAAGTCAAAATTTGGCCGACGACAAAGCCGGCCATGCATTAGCCGCAAACAAAGGGCCTTTGTGCCGCAACTTGGCCGGCCCTATAACTCGCCTTTGTCCAACTTTGTGCACCGGCTTTATTTGATTGTCTTGCTTCATTTTGTTAGGTAAACTTATTACTAATGTAGACGATGCCGCTGGCAGTTGTATTCATCTTAAGGTGGTCTGTGCGTTACGAAGGTGGGGACATAATTTTATAGTCCTTGCGAGTGAGATCAAAGGGAATTTCTTCGCCCTCTCCTCTTATTCATAACAACGACGTAAGACAGAGATAGTCCTGCTTAACAGTATTTTTTACGTTTAGTATTTGACTACGACCTTGTTTGGAAATGTATGTTTGGCCTAAAAGTTTCAGACATTTTTTTTTCCTTGAACTGAGGCCATGTCGTCTCGGTCTCACTTCGCAGCAGTAGACTAACGAGTAGCCGTCGATAATGATATGCACACGTGCTAGTGAACTCATGGAATCTACTCCAAGGCCCATCTATGATCTCCTTGGCACGCGATCAAAACGCGTAAATCCCCGATCTGTGTGCCTTACGAATTAATTCAGGGCAAAGTTTACGTTTTGTACACGTATTGTTTGTTTTCACTGATGATTTACGGCGTGTTATTTCATTATGATCCTATTGTAGCGCTTCTGGGAAACCTGAGTCAGGCGGTCTGGGGAGGAAGTATTGGTATTTGCAGTATTTAGTTCGGTCTGACTCATGAAAGGCACTTTAGTGAATGAAAGTAGACAGAGAGTCTTAACCAGACTTGAACTTGGTCTTCTAGGAGGGATACAATAAGGTATGGAGAGATTTTTCGATTAGCTTCAAGAACTCTGCATTTTCTAGGACAATCATAAAGCCTTATAAGGTCATACTTTCATTTCAGATACATATTTTAATTCTTACAAATATCAGATATATAAAGACAACATCATGCTACAGTTTAGGTACGATTCCTTAACTTTATTGAAAGTCGTAACTTCTATTTGCGTCCGCAAATCCATGTCATTGAAACTCCAAGGCCGCGACCGGCGAATGGAATCGGCCGCAATTAACAATAAGTATACAATTAATTTACTGTGCGAACCGAGAACTGCTAATGCAGATTGTGAAGTTAAAATTATTGTACATTTTATCAGATAAAATGTTCTGTATTTTTTGATGTTCACTGCATTTTTATGGTTAATCGATTTTTAGATACACATCTAACCATAAAGGTAACTTTCGGAATAATGAAGTGTTAATGCAGAATTACGATATTCTACAAGAATTAAATCTAGTAGGTATTTTAGGCTGAACACTATAAAATAGCCTAGACCTTAGACCTTAGCATGCTAAATGGCCGAATAAAGATTTAACGCGCATAGAATAGCGAGCGGAAGGAAGCTTCCTATCAAAAAAAAAAAAATACTCTACTCTCCTACTACTTTAAACCACAGATATCTATTAAAATGAACATCAACACGAGTTGCCAGGCGATCTGTGTCGTAACGTAGTGTTGGTTCAGTGCTCATTTCCTTGAGGTGTTATCGCGCACGGCGTCCCATTTCCATGGGGCCCGCCATGATTAATAGTTTAATAGCGAAACCGATAACACTATCTAACGGGGTCGCGGCTACATACCGTCTTACACGAAAATCGCTAAAGTGATTAGCTGAAATTAGGGGGAATTATTCTGTGCAATATATGGCTATGATATTACTTTGAAAGTGGATTATTTTTTGTGTATAGTACAGATTTAGATACTTACTTTAAGCGTGTTGCAAATAAATATAAATATACACTTCATGTACAAAAAAGGCTACTTGATGGTGATCTCTGCAATATGTTTACTTGGACCTAGTAACAATTCTATGAAAGCCAAAAGTCTGAAAGCTCATTAACCTCCAGAGCTTTCGGACGCTAACAATCATAATCGCCGGACAGCTTCAGATAATAACTAGCCTTCTTAAAATACACAAGTATTATTTTAATAAATCCATGCGTAAAAATAGAAAATATTTTGTCGTCAAGTGCATTGATTACGCAAAGTGAAACATTACATTACAACGTATTTCAGGTTACATTACGCAACCGTTGTTTGTAGGTAACAATGGTACGTATTCAGGTGACGGATTTAGATTCTTTATTTTCTTGTCGAAAACGTGCCAAAAGAAACACGTGAGATTGCGCGCGTCATACTGCAGATTTATCGGTTTCTGCACGAAAGATAGGTATAAAGTTAGATTGACAATATCACCTTCCTTTATTTCAATAGGAACAAATGATTTTATTAGTTCTCTAGTTAGGCTTACATTTATCCATTTTCAAGTCTAGTAATTACAGTAGAGCTACATTAGATACTAAACTAGCTGAAACCCAAAATACTACCTAAAACCAAGTATATTTAACAAATAAGAAGAATACTTAAGACGAAAAAATTGCTACTGAAAAAAGTGAATTTATATTTACGATAAATACTACGTGATCATATTTATTTTTGCAATATTTTTGTTAAAATAATAAAATTTAATAAGTAAAAAAAGAAAAATAAATGTATGCCATCCTAGTTCCAAAAACTCAATACAAATACAAATATAGCTTAAGCTTACAACTCTATGCAAAACTTATTAAATCAATGACCACACTTTAAAACTTTCTCGATAAAAACAATGGAAATTATTATACTTTCCCACGTTAAAGACAGATAATTCGCCGCATAAAGCCCGCGGGCCACAACGATAAATCGCTGTTGTAAATCAGCGTTTCCTTTTTAAAAACGTCCTCATGAATAGTTGAATATTATTTGTGTAATGAGCCCGTTTCCCTGATATATCGTCGGCTGAGTACTTGTGGTTTACATACATTTAGCAATCTCGTTGTGGGTAATCGGCTAGCTATTTTCGTAAGTGAATCGCACGGAGAAATTACATAATTGCAAGGACAAGTGCGAGTTTTTTGTAGTGCATGGTATAACACACACAATCGACTGCACTACGCGACACATGACAAAAAGACTGAGGCTCTACCAAATACGCTATCGAGCCAGTCAAATTGTATTTTATTTTATTTCGAAAATAAAGATCAAGGAATTAATTAGAATGTTTTTAAAGCTTACTGGTTTTCGCAAACAAATGGTAGGTAGAAACAATTGTATCGTTTTTGTTGTGCCGTTGTTTATTGGTTTCGAACCGCCCTCGCTTCGCTTCGGCTAACAAAGTGTAAGTCACGTTAGTAAAGTATTAGTGTTTCTTCATATTTATAAATATAAACCTTCAAAAAGAATCCCTCTACCTATTAAAAAAAAAACAAATAATAACCGTTGCGTAGATTAAAAAGACTTAAGCTGACATGTAGATAGACGGAGCGGGAACGACATTGTTGATACTACATACTGATATTGCATGTTGTAAGCTCTCCGAAAGCTCACTATGCTATCTCGTAGCACGTGGTCTGTAGCAGGCGCGGACACGTGCAGTTGTTTCTGTTAGATAGTATTACCGTGCCTCCGCGTTGGCCGGGCTATTCCTGGACGGGTGAATGGTCCCTCGGGCTGAGGGCCGGGATGCAGCGTAATGCGGTTATGGGAGACACCTGATTAGGTTAGGTTAGGTTTGCATGTATGGTCTGGTTGGGCGAGTGTCGTAGCGTAAGAAGCTAGCGGATTTGACTAAATTTTAATCACTTGTCACAGATGGCAAGGTAAAAAAATCTTTATTAATCGAAAAGTCTATCTGTGCCGCATAATTCACTTTGGATGTTGGTGAGGATAACAACTACGTGCTGCTATACAGAGGTGATGGCACGGGTATGACGCTTACATTCTTACATACAACATATACTTGTACTATCAACATAGACTTGTTAAAGTTACTTTATGTTGTCTTGTGTGTTTAGTCTTTTGGATTAACAAAGATTTTTATTTTATCGTTTTTAAACCTTGCCAGCCTACCTTCCTACTCTTATTAAATTGCATCAGCTTTTTACTTGCACCAAAACTTAGAAAGTACGATATATTTATTTCATAGCGTCTATTACTGAATGATGCACAGATATGGCTGTACCGTACTACACATCGTACTACTACTTTATCGGTCAATTCAGTTTGTATTTATGCTGTAAGTATGTTTGAACAGGTGGCCATTACCTAATCGCTCGATATATATGTATTTTTTTGAGGTCACCTATATTTTATTTTGTTTAAAACGAGATACTACCTATTGTCTTTTCAAAACTTTATTTTAGGCACTTAACAACAATCTTATTAAAAATTTCTGTCTCATTCTAAACTACATTCAATTGTTTGAATACATCGTGAATTTCCTTTCATTTGCCCTTCAGATAAATTGCTTGCTATTGCTACAGTAGTTGCATTCGGGCAATTGTGACGGAGCAAGATCGATGCTCCATCCATTTTCCGACAAAGCTTTTCGCCGTGTCATCCTTGGCCGTCACCCAACGACGATACATGAAAAATTATGAGTCATGCATTGCCGATAATGTATTTTGACGTCAGATCATAATCTTGCTTACGCGGCAACTGTGCTGAAAGTATGTTAATCTAAGAGCTAACAAAGTGTAACCTAAATGCTATTTATGTGCCTTCTTTGCAAAATGTAGAGCATGCATCATTGATCATATAATTATAACAGCCGGTCTCGTGGGTACAATCAGGATCAGCGATCTAGGACATATAATGTTATTTTACTTACTACATATGTAAATTTTTATTTACATTTATTTTGCCTGCTATTCAGTTTACTTTTTATAATATTAATCATCGTACCAGCATCTTCTGTGACGCTGTAGCTAACATTGGGGTTAAGTCTTTTTTCAAACGATTTACATTTCTTTAGAACCTATTTACGGAAAATGTGAAGATTTATGTTATTAAATAAACGTAGTTTAACGCTTTGTTCTCATAATACATGCGCTAATTGTTATAACTGGAGGTAGTTTGCTTCCATCCAGTTGGTGAGCAAATAAAATTAAACGGTTAAATTGCGGTGACATAATGTTATCTTCTTTGTGCGATGATGAATCGAGATGTCAAGTTCAAATTCCGTGAGAACAAAGAACGCTATATTTATATCTTGACTTTGTTCGATATTTTTGATACTATGTTATTATTTGAGCCGTGGGGTTTCTATCTAGCTATCTATAATTACGTCCTCTAGTTATCATGTCACAAAAAAGAAAAGTAATAGCTGCATATCAAAATTGTATACAAGGTTTGTGTGATGACTGAAATCAAACCACACTGATATAATATAGAAAAATGCTATGATCGGATTTCAGTACATTATACGTATTAACTTTTCATCTGACTGGGTTTCGCCAGAAAAAGCTTCTAAAGTTCAAAACTCTTACTAGGAGCTTTAATAATCGTGTTTTAAATTGACAGAACCGTGCAAAGCACTATGATACCTATCCTTCACAGGTTCTCATCTAAGTTGAGATTGTTTACTTTCAAAATTCAGCGAACAGATATTGAACATCTCAAAATTCCACGATCAAGAACGTTCCACATTCGAAAGGTCCATTTCCGCGTCTTGAGAACTAACAACGGCCCAATCGTTGGCCGTAACAGCCAATAAAGAGGCGCATTGTGTCCCGATTGGCCCAAGCCTTTGTGGCACGGATTGATTGCTTCCTGACGCTGACTCGCGCTGAATCTTCGAACAGGTTCCTTGCTGACCTTGGCCGGCGTGGTCGACTCTTACGTCGTGAGAAAAAAAGGCGAGACGTGGTCTGGTTTGCATTCTGTACTATAAATAGCTCCCATGGATATTTCCATAAGCCTCATGTGGTTACATAAACCAAGCTCACTAATAATGATTGATTTTAAAATGTTTGATTGGTCAAACGTAGGTAAACGATTTAGCTACTTGTTCATTATAAATAAGAAAATGCACATTGTATAAAAAATAATCAGCATGACACATACGTAACTAATTACATGGAATACAGATACCATTACTAAACATAATAGCGTAATTCAATGACAAAGTTAAACATGACCTCTAGACTGTAATCATTACAGCGAATAGACAAAACTACTAAATTGGCAGTTTCCACAGTTCTATTGTTATGCTACGGTTGGATAACAATACCGGTTAATGTTTATCAAATAACAATTGATTACAGCAACAAGTGGCAATAATTTGCGGCGTGTTTTCAAAACATTCGCTCATCGTGTCCAAACATCGAGCGAGCAGTCGCTGACATAATCGTATCGTTTTCCAGACTCCAGGGTCAATCGGGTTTAAATGCAAGGAAGCTCAATACACTCTTCGGTGGCTGGCAGCTTCGACCTCTGTGACCTATGCTATTTCTACTGATACAGAGTTGCTCTAGAAACTTTTTGGAAGTGTTTAAGCGTCTTGCATATTAAAACATTATTTGCGAGCAAGCTAACAGAAATACGTTTCGTAATTTCCGTAGCTTTAAGTAGCAGTAGGTCTGATTTGAAATGAAAATGCTGAATTGGTAAGTTCGCTTTTTGCTCTTTGCAGCGGCTCTACATCACATATTTATACTTCGTTTGCGTACATCTTGACAATACTGAGCAAAGGGCTTCGGGACTTCTCGATATGGAAAAGCTGCTATGTTTAGAAAGAGTCTGACTTTTAGACGAGGACGGCCTGTGTCCCATGACGTCACCCGTGCGCAGGCGGCGGAGTGGCAACGCCGTACCAAATGTTTTGTAAATAGAATCTTCGACGCCGATTGTTGCATGAGCAAGACGGGCTACCTCCACTTGAGACGGAACATACGCTAGGATCAGGGAAATGTGAACCTTATCATAAGGGGTTAACGATTTATCGGCACATGTAGAATGATGCACTGTTCTTGCAGTGTTGCATAATGTTGAAAAATAATTTACAAGGATATTTGAAGAGTAAAAAACAAGTAGCAATTTGTTACTGGAAATGGATAGTCAGTATTTAATCTGTAATGGTAACTAAACTATAAAGCTTCGCTTGAAGAAAACTTCAACGTAGAACATCTGCATTTCATTATGCTTGTTCACAATTTTTGTATTTACCACCTACTTACTTAATTGTAAAGGGGAAAGAATTATAACTACATTGTCAGTTATATCAGCTATTTTCTAAAAATATAATTCCTGTCTACCTAACTTTTGCCACTTGCCTGAATTAAGAACACCAATTTCGCAGAACCTACATTTAATATTGAAAAGTAGTCGTACTTCCTCTACTATACTCTATTCCATTTATGAAGTCCTTTTTGACATTTCGAAGAACGTAACTCTGCACGTTTCAAATAAATCCAATTTAATATCACTTTTTGTATTTAGTAGTAAATCGTTATTTCAAAAATATACAATTATGCAAAAACACCCTACAATTAATTTACAAGCAAAATTAACCTATTGTTTTTGATCTAACTATTGGTTCCATATCTGAACTTCAAAAATAAAATAATATTTTATTGCGCGTATGCAGTTACGTACTATGGTTTATGTTTTACTTTTAAACGTAGTGACGTGCCTCAACTATTCGGTTAGTTAAAACGATCATTCACGAATGAAAATTAATCTAGCGGCAATGGGACTGCTTATACTGTACGTACTTATTTTACAATAAAACTTTATAAAAAGTGCAGTCATTTGCAGGTAATATGTAAACTGATTAAATAACAAAATAAATTAATAAATCAAGCAGTGATGATTAATAACTATAAAATCAAATATTAAAACTTAAATGAATTGTTTGTTTTGCTTTAATCTGATGCTCATAGTAACTGCAGTTCCGTAACTAGGGCGGTGCCAGCGGTGCCCAGGCACAGGGCGCAGACCCTGGAGGGGCGCGGAAATGACCAGACCAGGATTTATTCTTATTGCTCAAGGGCGTAATTTTTTAAAGCTCGCACCGGGCGCATAGAAGTCTAGTTCCGACACTGAGTAACTGTTGAGTTACTCCATTACGCGATACGATTCGTATAATTAATTTAGTGTTGCAACTGTATAGTTGCAAAACACTAAATCGGTGCAAACACTCCTGGCAGCAAACGGTGTCAAACATTCGGTGCCATTAAATGACGAGTCTTTGACACGAGCCTTTAACTGTTATGATCCTTTAAACTCAGTGTAAATTTTAAATAACTTAACTATCATTATTCATTATTATTATACTAAACATCCAATCGTGTATTTCTTTTTTCGACAAAAAACAAGTTTGGAAGTTTTGCATGTCTAAAATTGTTCTTTCGATAATTTTTATTAACCTTAGTTTTTGAAAGTTAGTTCGATTTAAATTTGTTACAAATCGAGAATCGTTGCCGCTGAATATCGATTTCTAAGGGTACTTCCCTAGTACTGAACTATTGACATCTGTCAAAAAGGACTTCATAATTGGAATAGAGTATAAATGTAGGAGACATCTCGAACTTCTATCTCCGACGTCAATCTCCGCCACTAATGTTTAATTAAAATACTTAGGTGAATGGCTCTGGAACTTTATGGACACAATAAGGACAGTTGAAAATTTTAATAAATAAATAAGTAGAAGGCGGCACGGGGTGGCATCGAAATCCTCCGGGGTCATTGACCCATCGACCGCGCCGCCCGCCCAAGTACGTATCGAACCTTCGCGGATGCAATGTGTCTTACGTACACAAATTACAAGGAATTAATTTGGGAAAGAGGAAAAATCTACGGAAGAATCCCTGGAAGCCGCTTTTTGTTGACTGAACCTAACGAGCCTTCCGAATATGAAAATGTACTCTCGCTTGTTTAAAAAGAGGACGCCATGCAAATAAATTGATGAAAAATAGTGCAGGGTAAGTTGAGAGATTGAGACAGCTTTTATGTAGCATAGAGCAGGCTATACAAAAAACCATACAGATTCGTTGTTCATGAATCCGTATGGTTTTCAAAAACATTTTCATGTTAATTATGTAAAGTCTTTAAATAAATTGTCAAAAAAGAAAACGAAAATCCATCCCGTTCAAGAAATTTGGTATTAGTAAATTCACTGCATTTTTAAAGCCGGGATTACAAGGAATTCTATGACGTGGAAATGTAAGGCCTATTAAACGTCTAACGCTATTAGTGTTATCAATGATATTAATAAATCAATATACTTTTTAACTCCGATAAGGTATTTCATCATAAGGTATTTATGGGGACGCAATGTCGATTTGCTGTATCACATGATAATTTATTACTTTAGCTAATGAAAATTATGCTTACATATATTTTTTAAAATTTAAACAATCTACTCTTAACTACAATGCATGCTCTAGGCCTAGGATATGTGTAGAATTAAATAGGGTTCATATTTACCTTGATGTCTTGTAAGACCTGTGAACAAGGAACAATGTTTTAGTATTTTGTTAAAATAAACTAATTTTACAAACTAGGCTAGAATTACGACAGTTCATCATCCAAAACCAGTTACGCTCTTGAATCATTATTTATCTCCTATTTAATGAGAACTGTGTTGTTAAGTCCAATAATACATAATTAAAATGAATTATCAGAATCATAGTAATGTTACTAAACCATTGATAAGAGAGCCACCCTTCCACAGATAGTTAGGGACTGTATCGACAAAGGGGATGTCTAGACTAGCATCTGCTTACTATATGTTCTGTAGATATACGTAAACTTTAAATTGGCATGATTTTGGGGTCCTGCATTCTCATCTAAATGGGTAAAAATTCCCCTTATTGACATTTTCTAAAGGTTTGCGTTAACAAGCATTATACACACACTTAAATATTAAAGTAAGTAATCATCGATGTGAATGGATAATACTTAGACTACGTTTAAAAACTTCAACGCAGTTTCAACAAAGTCTCATTTATTGTTCGATGAATAGACTTCCGAACAAATAATTAAAAAATTGTTACACTCTGCGGTTTGCTATAGTACTCCTGGTTGACGACGACCCTAGCGGGTTTTTAGAGCGTCCCCGAGTATCCAATTTTAAAGTTTTATAACTGAAGTCGAAAATTTCGGAATGAAAAAGTGTCAAACTAAAGCGGGCGAAATGCATTTGTTTGTTAACTTTCGATAGACGGCGAAAAACAACCGCCAAGGCTCGGGTCGCGCTCCAGAAAACATCGACAACACTTGCAGCCGACTCGTATATTATCGGGAACTCGGAATGGACTTGTTTCTTTAATTATTATTTTTTAAACATACCCTTATCGATTTGTAACTGAAATTTTGGTAATTGGTTTTGGAGTAATACTGAAACCTTTTGCATATTGTAAAACGAAATCAAATTAGTCCAAACAGGTAGATTGTTATTTTTCTTAAAGCTTGTTTGTTATAGATATACAACTTGGGCTGAACGAAAAAAAATTGACAAGAACTTTGAATAAAATAAAGTAACACTGTTAAAAACTAAGAAAAATAAACTGCTTATCGCGATAAAAACATTTATTTTCCTGGAATCGATAAGAGTTCGATAAGCGTCGAAAGATTTTTCCCGGATTCATGGAAAAACCAGTTAATAAACTTGAAGTACACTGAAATAGCTTTAGAAATTGACTTTGAAAGCTCTCCGCTGACAGGGTGATTGCACAAATGCTTTTTAACTGTCAGAGCGGAGCAATAGCTAGTGAAATTTAAATGAAGTCCACCGTCTGACGCAATGCCATAAATCAAGGGGCACATGCGATGGCTCTACCTCCTGACAATCAATCGGAGCAGCGAGTAGACTGCGTGACTCAGTAAACTAGTCAAAACACGGTCTAGACGGCCTCATTTGTAATTCATTTAGCGGTTTTTCAGCGGCGGAATAAATCAAACGGGCTAAGTGAAGCCGGTTATCCGGTTTTTTTATCTCCGGCGGGCGGTCCGGTCGATAGCCGCGTGTCTGACGGTTATCGCCGTCTGTGAGGCAGACGTTGTATTTTGTTTTCTGGCGTGTCGTGTTTGGCTTTCGGACATTCATTTATCTCGTGCCAGTATTTTGATTCGCAAAAATAATAAATTAATATGTTGATATGAGTATCGATCCGGTCAACACTGGTTCATAATCTTGGACGGTAAATCGCTGTAACTGAATCCAGGAAAGTTATAAAGTATTTCGGCAAATATTCTGTATTAATTACAAATTTTAATGTGTACCCTAATTAAGAGCATCCGCACCTAGACATTATTATTAGTACCAATTAATGCTTTATAAGTTTATAAACGTTCATATCTATGTTTGAAGTGAAAAACAGGAAGGAAATGTCACCGACACCAATGAATGAACCATCAACTATTACACTTTTACGTATTCATTTGTTTTAACTGTGTTTAAAAAGGTAAAAGAACCCGTCTGCGAATCGGTTATTGACCGCGACCCGCTCCCAAGTGGCTGCAATTCCACATTACGTTGGGGCAGGTCAGGGATACGTGGTGTGAAAGTAGCCTCCGGTCGAAACACTTACGCAAGGGATGGGTTGATCCCAAAAGGATTGTGTTGAGATCGACGGGATTGGTTAACCTTTCCGGTTGGAGTTCTTCAATTTACATTTTCACCGGAGATCGATGAACTTCTCGGAATTTGGTTATTCACAATTTAGAATGTAAAGTTTTGAAATGTTGCATGGAATGCTTTTTTGTCGTCAAAATCTGTGGATTGCGGTTTGTAAATTTATTTTTTAGATTGTTTCATGATTGAAATGGAATGACAGAGTGAAGAAAGCTCTCTCTGCTCTATTTGATAAAACTTTTCTTCTAATACCAATATCAAATGGAGCCAGACGGAATACTAGATAATGTCTATTACACTTCCGCCGACTCTTTAAACCAGTTCGAATAAATCTCACCCATTCAAAAGTCTCAAAAGAGACAGCTAGTCTCGCGGGCATTCAAAGGCGTGAATGTATAAAATCCAAGTCGCATTATTTCCGGAAGTATCTGGCTGTAAAGAGATGTGGGTCTGTCCACGGCCCGTTGTGTGACGTGCGGACAAATCGCCAGCCATACATTTTCTCGTCGGCTTCACGCATACTTTCACGCATCGCTCCGACACTTTGCCCCTAGCTGTCTGGCGAGTGTAGGGTTACCTCTGGCTACGTCACTTTTTTTTTGAGTAGATGGCGAATTCAAATGTGTTCGGCCAGTACTCGGCCACACGAATCGCATTACCTGAAGCACTCAGTCTGCCGGACATGCAGAAGAGGACTCCACAATTATGGTGATTAAAACCGCATTGGCAGGATACATCCATGTCAACGACCATAATCCCTGTCTAAGTTCGGCAATTTTTCTGTTCGAGTTCGCGTCCAGAAAGTGTCAGTACGTACGTCCTTATAATGAATAGTTGTAGTATGGATTTGTAGTGTTTCGTATCGACAAAGTTGAATAAATGAATAAATGGGGCTTTGGAATTCAAATTCGTTCAAAAACGTAGACTTATCTGAACGAGTCTTTCAAACTTATGATATCGCATGGCTTGCTTCCAGCTCCTAGCTAGCTTACATCACATGTTCCATTCGCATCTACATCCTCACGCGTTCGCTAACCCTATCCGACCCACCCGTAACTTCTGACCGTCTGCCGTCCGTCTGGCAGCCGCTGGAGGCAGCAGCTATGTTTATATCGCTGCATTTACACTACACCTTGCGCGCAACTTCTGTATCTAGCCGGACTCGGAACGACACTTAAAGTACTGGTGCTTGACTTAGTCAGGTTTAGATGCGTTACACTTGGAGCTATGAGTGTGGAGGTATTTTTTTTTCAGGAGTAACAGTGTATGTTGTGCATTGGACTTGGCGTGTTCAATTTCAATCGAAGGGCGGCACCAACCTCAACTTTTCGTCACTTGACCGAGGTCATGGTTTTCTCAGCCCGTTTAGGTTTGTATTCAGGAGTTGAGATTATGTATAGCAATATTGCATTTTTAATAGAGTTGTATGCAGTGGTGTGACACAAATTGACATGATACTGACTCAGATCACCAATAGAATACAAGGAATACATTTTGAAATCAGAACAAGCTAGTTACTCCGATTCTGTATACGATAAAGTTACCACAGAATATTTGGATCCGGTCCCAAAAATTATAATGGGATTTCCTCGTTGTAGTGACGGGGGCGTCCCAAGGCGCGGGCCGGGTTCAAGGGCGACGGGAAGGGACGTCTTGCTGTCTGCAGAGACATGGGACACCGTGAATGGGCTCATTTGTGTTTGTAAACAC
Source organism: Maruca vitrata (assembly GCA_039566165.1). Classification (NCBI taxonomy): domain Eukaryota; kingdom Metazoa; phylum Arthropoda; class Insecta; order Lepidoptera; family Crambidae; genus Maruca; species Maruca vitrata. The sequence goes on from CM076917.1 coordinate 2,876,127, forward strand.
GCCCGGTTTGATTTGTGGACCGGTTGCGGCTCCCGGCGTAAATATACGTCTATTTACGTCGAGCCGAATTCACTGGAACGGGAAAGTGTTTCGGTTAAAATGAAGTTCAAGGGCGGGGACGTTCCCAAATCCCCTACGATCGACGCCCCCTTAAATTTTTTTTCTTGTATTTCGCCCGTTATGTTCAATAGAAAGAATCGAAGCGATTTTCCCAACAACCTGGTTTTTGAAGGATTGAGCTGTAGGAACGATGTAATATAGATTTTTTTTTGTTATAACAATACAGTTGCACACTTTTAACCAAAACATTTAATTTTCAACTCTACAACATTACATCGTATTGCATTTCATACGATTAGTAAATATTGAAAAACTTAAAAACAGAATTTACTACATGCAATGTAAAACATGACGTGTTTAAAAATGACTACTTATCCCTTCAAACATTGTTCTGACTACTAAGTTGACCAGCTTAACAGATCCAATGAACACGTGATTCACATTCGTTGATTTCCGTGGTTGATACAGGCAGTGTGTGTGGCATATCCAATTGGTTTGTGTGTGTTTACTCGATTGAGTATTTTGATCGCGAGGCTGTGAATATGAATGGAGGGATTAACCTGCACGGTGGGCGCGTGGCGGCGGTCGGTCTGAAACGACTAAATATATCCAAATACTACGGGACTCACGCCTGTGGGCTGAAACGGTAGTAAAATATTCGAAAGTTTATGCAACGCTTTACATTCCATATTTGTTATGAAGTTCGGAAAAATAGCGCTCCGATATCATATTATTCAGGCCGGATGGCCAAATATTGAAACAATTAATGTCAATGATCTCTTAATCGTCCGAATTAATTAAATTTATTTGTTAACTTTTCAATGTTCTAAATACGTTTGCTTTAAAGTCAAAGTTTTTGTTGCAAACTAAGGGTTATTACAGGTGTTATTGCTAAAACTGGACCTTGAATACCCTTGTTGTAAACTATTCATGATCATGTTGGTTTATTCTTATGCATATTTTTGTATCTAGCCTAAGACATAGAGCCACAAGTTCTACTTTTGGGTCTGTGCTATACTTGTAACTACCCCTTGCAATTTAATACAAATTGTTTCATACACGGGTAATCTCAATGAAACTGCAATCAAGGCAGCGCAAACACAGTGGGCATATTTAATATAATTTGCCATAAATCTTCCTGACACAGTTCAGAGCGAGTAGGCGTACGTATGTGCTAGCCATAAAACGGGACCATTTGCTGCAAATTATTGTGTTTACTTGTACACTGACTGTACCTGCTACGAACTATATGAATGATGATATACACTTCCAATTGTAGCATGTAGCAAAAAGATAGCTACTTTGCGTGCACAAGTGTAACATTATTTTATTTACTTTGTTGATTAAAAGCTATCAAGACTTGCGCTCATATTGTTGTTATCTAGCTAAGTATTCCACAGAAAATCATACATTTTAAGGGCACAAGGTCTGGACGTCAAGGTCTTTTTTCTACGCATATGCAAATGGACCTGATTCTCTACTTTTGAAATTGCAGTATTATAAAGAAATGCAGATATGTACAAACAATATTTTCAGCAGCAACACAACTGCACATTTAAAATTGGAAACAGACATATTTCTGTTGCATTATGAAAACATCCAATGGATATGAAGGTTATTGTGCGCATTTCTGAGTAGAAAGCGGAGGTATTCTTCAATTTAGCCGGAGAGAGTACAACAATGTAGTAACGGTGTGCCCTTAAATATGTCACTGTGTATTTATAACCAGCATTCAAAAATATTCTAGGTATTAAAAAATTGTGAAAAATTTAAACTGTTAAAATAAGAATGGTTATTTTAACAATTTGTATCTATTCTAGTCAGTTTTGATCAGTATAAGCCTATGCTCTACTAGCTATACCACTGTAGTATCTATCACGATTGAGTCATTGTTTTGTTCATTCTGTATGCTAAGTTTACGACCAAGAAAGCCATAATTTACTTTGCATAACACAGAGATAACGAAACCATCACGCATATAATTTATAGTTACCAGATAATGAACTCAATGAAGTTGGTGTTTCAAAAAAGGGCTTTTTGCAAACATTCCGTTTTAATTTTGAGGGAAATAAACACATTAAAGGTAGCAGTAGCTGCGAGACTGGCTAATTGCAGTTGATATGACTCGTAAAGTCAATTATGGCCCTCATGAAAATGTTCGGAATTAAAATTTACGCCGGAGCATAAAAGCTATGTAAATTTTTTTGCAATTTAAAAAATCATTTCAGAGATTTCTCAATCGTTTTTTTTTTCACGCAGTTCGTATCATGATCTAGCCCAAATAATAATATCTTACTGTGTTTTGATTCGATTTAAGAAGCAATTTATCGTGGACTGCACAAAAAGCCCGTCGATATTTCAATACCGCGTAGCGTAAAAAATGTTTTGAAAGTAAGCATCCGAATGGGGCCATTAGATAACGATATCTATGTCCTATCTTAGTTTACCGAGTTGTGTATCGAAACCATCACGCATATAATTTATAGTTACCAGATAATGAACTCAATGAAGTTGATGTTTCAAAAAAGGGCTTTTTGCGAACATGCCATTTTAATTTTGAGGGAAATAAACACATTAAAGGTAGCAGTAGCTGCGAGACTGGCTAATTGCAGTTGATATGACTCGTAAAGTCAATTATGGCCCTCATGAAAATGTTCGGAATTAAAATTTACGCCGGAGCATAAAAGCTATGTAGACAGAATGGTCCGGACTTTAGTTTTACCGTTTATAGTTTCATTAATATTTACGGTGCGAGCTTGTACATGTGCTTTAAGTTTAATAACACTTATCTAATGTAGAGACACTGTATGTTATGTTTTGTATTTTTTTAACTTTAGAAACTTACTGAAAGCCAACTCCATTTTCGTTTTGTTCGTTTCCGATTGTTTTGATAATGTTTGAACCACGTAAGTATGTTATTAATTGACTTTTGATGATTCTGATAGACTGGATTGATAATTCGTGTAGATCATTTGTATTATTTCCATTGTTTATATCAATGAAGACATTCGATAGGTGATCTTATCAATGAATTGTTAAAATACTAAGTTTTAATGAAAGTGCTAATGAAGGTGCTCTGAAGTGTTCGATGAAGCTTAATGTATCCTTATTTGGTCCAAACTGTGCGCCTATATTTGTATTGCTAAAAGGCACTCATGAATCTGAACCGCAGGCTACCCAGAAAAATGTCATCAATAACCTAATACGGCGAATTCCGGTACCATCATAAATCTCCAAAAAATTTATCAAAAAACTATATCTCCGAAGCGAACTATGACACTATAAATTACCACAAATTCGGCGAAGCCAGCGTTCACTTTTAATTTATCGGCGTTAATGCAACACGGAAAAGGTGTAAGCGTGGTCAAAAGTGAAAATTTATAGCTTTCAACGTACAGCGAATTTTCCAATTACCCAGACTCCGACGTGCTGAGGACAATATTGATTTTCACTTTTTGCGCCGGCCGCCAGACGCTTTTAGCGCGGTGTCGTTTTCAAAATGTTGTGCTTTATTAAAATCGCCGCTTGCACTTTTGCCGGTGTGAACGATCAAATGGTAAGCGTTGCGTCGCGTCATCGCTTCGGAAAGTAAATAAACAATTAGCGACCGCTATTTGTTTTTAATTGTCGGCTGCCGACAGACTGAGAGTTCGTTAATTGTTTGCCAAATTTGATGATTTGTCTTACATTTTGTTGATTTCTTTATTAGATCTTTTAGTTGATTGGGTGCCTTTTCAATATTTTTTCTTGTTATACAATCGTACTATGAAATGTTTGAGTTTGACATATGAATATACGAGAATATACGACGCCAAATGTTAATATGTATTCATAACAAATTAACTAATTATATCAAATCAGTCTAACGACGTTCATAAACCCGCTTTTGGTGTAGTTAACCTTGAGACTACTTTGTGTATTAAAAGAACATACAAAGTACTCGCTATATTAAAAGCTTAAGTTTTAGATTAAGTTTTAGTGAGAGGTCGCATGGTTGATGCAATTGGGGCTTCTAGCTAGGGCGTCATCTTTGTAAACCTTGTTGGATTATTAGGCACGATTTCAGATAAATATTTTCTCACGAATTGGAACTTGGACCAGCAGACTAAACAGATGTTTTACTGGTAACTGCAATATAAAATTATCTGGCGTAGGCGTGGGTAGCAACAGGCGCCGGCGGCCGTAGGCGTTGCAAGCCACGTGTTTTTATTTACAACAGTATCAAACATCGACCCGGCATAACGCACGATCGGCTCAATGAATCGAGGCCAGAACGAGAGTGACCTGAATTTTTATTCGCCATGCATACGCCATGCCGCGCCACGGCAGATCAAGGCGAAACTACGCACATGGGTGCCCCACGCATCGATTCCAAATTTCGAATCGTCGACCGACTTCATGTTTTATTTCTCTTTTGTTTTAACGTTTTATTTTTTAATCTGTCTAGACTTTTAATGGTGTACGTGCCTGTACCTACTTTATTAAAAAAACGCGGACAAATTAAAATTTTGTTCAGTTTTTTTTAAAATATTGTTTGCTAGTAGGTATCAACGTCGCCCATTTGCAGAAGGAAAATTTTTTGCAACTTCAAAACATCATTTCTGAGATTTCTCAATGGTTTTTTTTTCACGCAGTTCGTATCATGATCTAGCCCAAATAATAATATCTTACAGTGTTTTGATTCGATTTGAGAAGCAATTTATCGTGGACTGCACAAAAAGTCCGTCGATATTTCAATATCGCGTAGCGTAAAAAATGTTTTGAAAGTAAGCATCCGAATGGGGCCATTAGATAACGATATCTATGTCCTATCTTAGTTTACCGAGTTGTGTACACATCGCGATAACGCCTGCAGCCAGTATGAATCAGGATGGAATTTATTTTTTTAATGTCACCACAAAGGATGAACTTTGAAATTTGTTGTTCATGGTTCTTATCGCAGAGAGGAAGTTTGAAATGTAGCGAATAGTATTTATTTACTAAATAGGGATGATAACTGAATAACCAGCTTAGCTTTAAAAATGTACCTACTACAATAGTTTTGAATTAAACTAGGAAAATTATCTCAAGGTAGATGTGATTTTATATTAGGAAATAATGTTCCTACGGGCGTGGCTGCCCTGAGTTAGATGGAATAGGTACGGGTGCTGTATACCGGGGTACCGTTTTATCTTATGCAGCTGCATGAAGTGTCTTATTACCAAAACATATTACTTAGACATAACATATACATACATATACACAACGTGGCTCATCATTTCATAAAACGTAGCCGCCGTTTTAATAGGCGCCTTATTAACCAAATTATCATAGGAAGTTAAGAATCATTTTGTTTTCAATTCTTTATTTTCATTCATCAGAAACCTTTTCTTCGAATTGTTATGAAACAAACAAAACTACAATTATATAATATTCGAGACGACCTTTGATTTCCCTTTTTCGGCATAATTTGAAGTATTAAAAAAATCTTCAATAATTCTTGGTCACGATACCATTTTAATTATATCTTAATTGATGACTTACTGACCTCCAAAGCCCAAAAAGTTCATAAACATTTTAAAAATCTTTGGTGTAATATTTAAGATCGGAAAATATTTTCTTACATAATACTATCAAAAGCTATCTTTTGCACGACATTTTTCTAATCTCACAATTCATAATAAATAAATAAATAATAATAATATTCATCATGTTTCCGAAATTAGGATGATACATAATGACACATTCTGTTACATTTTGATTCTAGCATCTGTATCAACTTATTCCTCGATTAGTCAGTTTTTGTGATAACGTTTTCCTTATTCGCTATGAAAACATATTTGACTAAATTTGATAATAGGCAACTAAATTAACTTAGGTAAATTAACTCTAGTTATTTTAGCCATAGAATGTAGTTACCAAATACAATGTGTATAATACAATTTGTGTAGTAAATTATATTTTGTGCTCTACTTACCCATTTTCTTCGTACCAAAAAGCATTGGCATAGGCATTGTTATTTGATTTTTTGAAAATGATTAAGTAATATTGATAGTTTAGCTTGTCACCCTGTGAGAAATATGGGAAAACATGTGGTCAATTTGGTCTACATACAAAATTGTGGTCGGTTGGGCCAACTCTGTCGGCTTAAGAGCAATGGTGCTAATTAGACATGGTGGTTCCTCAAGTGGATCACATGATCAGTCCAGCACGCTCCAGATCCGCTCGCGTGCCGCCGGGAGTATTGACCTTTACACTAAAGCGATTTAGCGCTCCACAACCGGTCTCATTTTCCCACCGTACATTTACTCATCCGTCAAATAAACTAACCTGCTTCGCGCGGAACTCCACACGAAAAATCCAAGGTCGCCACAGCAAAATTAAAAAGTCAATCGAAAAAAAAAAATGAAAAGTCACAACACACGCGTTCGGAATTCGAAAAGTCAAAATTGCGCGGGAAACGCGATAGTGATGTGCACCGCCGATCGGTCGATAGTTGCAGCGAGAATCGATATGTTACGTGGTTCTACGTGAGGCACGTTGTGACCCGCACGTGACTGGGGCCCGTGTGCCGGAGCGATCGTGCCGCCCCCCCTCCCATACCCGCGCCGCGCACACACACACCGACCAGACGTTTGATAAACAAATTACAAATTTTACGTATACACACGTCGGAGAGCGAGGAGCTTTTTAATAGGCTGTTTAACAAGTCTTTTCAAGGATACCATTTTGATTAAACGACCGGAGGCATATTTTGCGTAATTTTTATAGAGTATAAAGTCGCGAACAAGTTAAAATGAACTTGCCAACATATTAATAGTCGCGATCATATCAATACTGGGATAAGTATCTGCGAAAAAATAAACCTTATGTTACTTATTTATATTATGGTCCTTGTATAAATCAACTTTTAATATTTTAAAATAAATTTGTAAACATATAATTAAGGTTGCGACACGTGAGGCAGTAGTTTTTTGAGTAGTTATTTTTTTAATACTATGTAATAATGTCTTTAGTTTTGTTATACACATTGACGCGGCGACCATCAGTTTGTAAATACTACGTCCATATAAACCTTGTATGACGTATACTTCAATGTCAAACATTATCTTGCATACATTTCTAAAAATAAGTTACCAAGGAAGGTTGTTAACAAATTATTATTTCCTTATGTATTATTGGATCAAAGTCATACGCGGTTCATTTAGATTTTCCCATTTTGGAATCGGTTAAAATTTAAAACAACAAAAATATTGAGCATTTATTGTATGAAATAAAATAAGTTCAGATTATCGCACCGATTTGCCTTACAAAGACTTCGTAAATAAATTTCGTCAACCACCAATAAAAATTACCGGCCATAAATGAAATACATTTTCGCGTAACGCAATTACGGCTGCAATTTCGCAACGAGTCACCTAGAAAATTAAAACCTGAACGTTGGTATTAAAATGAGAAATACTAGTCGTGCTAGTAATTCCGCCAAATAAGTATGAATTTGCATAATAGTTTCCGAAGTGGTAATTGACGTGACAAATTTGTTTTCATTAGCGTTTCCGTTAATGAGCAATTAGGTCGCTACGAGTTCCGGCGTAGCGCTACGGCGCTACGACGCAGTGCTTAGGCGAGGCTGCACTGGAACGCCGGCTTTATCTACGTCGTAGTCGGTTACTTAGAAGTGTTATTATTATTATTTTATTTTATAAATGTAGTATCGACTTACTCAAAGGATTGAAAGTTTAGTTAAGTTAGTTTATACGGAATTAGTATGTATGAATTTTTCAATAACTTTGAATTGCACCTATAAGGAGTAAGATCAAAATTGAGATGTCAATATAGAGAACATTATAGATCACTGAAGAAACCTATTTACAATACTGAACCCATTACTTTGACGATAAGAAGATGATTTGTCTGCTCTCCATCGCTAAGCACTTATAATCCTACGATTATAGTAAACAAAAAGTTTCAAGCTACGATACCGAAGGTGTCTAAGTGAAGTAGAGCCTTATGGCTCGGTACTTATGCAAAAGAGGCCAATATTTCATCGCTCTACCGTCTATTGCAGTCCGTATTATCATAACAATCGCTTGTTCCATGTACTAAGCGTTTTGCACATAACAGTAATGTACAAACTCATCCCCACTCCATTCCCGGAACGACGGTTTAGACGACCCATTTTTCTTCTTTACATATTTTGAGAACAATTTTGTAAAAAGGTTTTGCAGTTTTCACCAAAAAGTACATATACAACGTGAAATTTTAGTGGTTGTTTTCCCGCAGTAAAATGATTCTATCTTAGTAGTACAAAAGATGTGTGCAGTTCTTTATTGTTAAAATCAATAAATGCCGGTTTTACGAAAGGTTTAACCGAAACTCGAAAGCACGTTCGAACCGCTTTATGACTTAGGGTGTAGAGCTTCTTTAGCTTTAAGCATCGATTTCATGCGGCAAGCAGTACTTGATTACGTCATATCTTATAAAAGAACGATATCTTCTCTCATTTCCGAGATAGAAAATTATTATTTTGAAAATTAAAAAAAAAATTTTTTTTTTCGCTGAATAATTTTCATGTTTCGATAGTATTACTAAAGGCAAATCGTTCTGCCACGGGAAAACAACCACTAAAATTTCACGGTGTATATGTAAGTAGGTACAACAGCAGTCCAATATCCATATTTGTATTATTTATCCATTCTTTTAAGATATGGAAACTTTCCAACTATTTATTTTATTCTATTTTATGTAAAAACTTCAATTTCATTTCTAAAAGTGTGACAAAATACAACAATACATTTTGTCACACTTTTAGATAGAGCACCCCATAAAGCCATACAACAAAATTTGGTTATACGAAAACCTTAATGCCTATGACTAAAATGACCAAGGGCTATCCACTTGTATTTCACAAAACACGACCAAAACATTCCAATCTCCATTCTCAGATCGGCTGAATCGTAATTGGGTTCCGCTAGTTACCAAAGAACGGCTAAGAAGATGACATCTGGTCGGCAACAGCAGTACCCTGAATGCAATTAACGAGTAGTTTGGGAGGCGAGTGCGAGGGAGACGGCAGGCGCACCACTCGATATTATATTGAACAAGTTTATAACTACGTGTATTAGACGAACGAGTCCGTACAACGTTTTCTCATTTCCCGAGACCAAACTTTTCTAATATTATAGTTTCATTCATATTGTCGGTAGTTTCGCGGAGTTTTCTTTCGTGGAAAATGAAAGACTATTTCCATAACTATTATTTCGCTTTTATAGCTTTGTTAGTTTCTTTGCTTCAAATAGATTTGTTAAAGTTGGAACTTTTCTACTTTATCGTTTGGAAATAATGTTACTTCTTGGAAAGTGTTGAAGGCGCAATTTGCCGATTGCGGAAATGTTATTTATTAAATAGAGTATTGAGATCTACCTGTCGAGGATCTATCACTCAAATAAGATTTTAAATTATTAGTAAACAAGAATTTAGTTTACTAAGAAGAGATTTTTGACACATTGGTTACAGTGTGACAAAGATTTAAATTAAGTCAAGATTGTATGCATCAGTTCAATAATTCTGGCCTTTTTTTCATCTTATCTTGTCAGTCCAATCTGTGGTGCTTGCGAAAAATAAAACCTTTTTTTCTTAGAGATATCGATAAAAATTAAAGACATCGGTGTAGGAAGAGTCATGTCATCGTCATGGAATATATGAGAACGGACTCGATGAAGTAGTAGAAGTGAGGAAAAAAGAAGAAGACACTTTTCTTTTCTTAACTGACCTATGATGATGGCTTGGAGTAGCCTCGTCATCATCACCGGACTTGCGGGGGAGCAGTTGGCTCTCACCCCTAAAATGCAGTACACTCTACTAGTAACTCCTGAGGAAAAATACCAATAATTTTTCACTCTTGTAATTTTGCTCTACCAATAAACCAACGAGGTTCCAAGATTTTCCATTGTCATATGACGTCATTCAAAAGCTACCCAGATGCCAGGTGTGAAGTCAATAGACTGCATAGGCCGAAACAGTCGTTGCATAATGCAGCGCGTTCTCTATTCGTTTTTAATATGTATTAGCAGACCCAAGGGCCCGGCTGCGGAATAACTCCAAGTCTGAAAACAAACTTTCAAAATAATATTGATTCAGACGCTGGCACTTCGAGAATATATCCAATTCGTACATGCTTTCGAGAGAGATCGTTGAATAAGTTATATTGGAAGCAGAGTCCAAGTCTGCTAATGCAATTATATCGGGAAACGCGTTGGCAGTTTATATCTCTTCAATTAATCTGTGCTGTTTCGTATGGGTTATTGTTTTGCTTGCTAATAGAGATTCATTTTACAATATACGGCTCTTTTTAATAAAACTATTAAATCAAAGGTTCCTTCAAGCTGTAATCAGACAAACTGCATTACGGATACTTATAAGAATCTTGTTACCGTAACAAGCTTGCAAATACGTAATCTATACTTTGTTAACAAAGGGAGCTTTTCGAATTACAGGTAACCGGCGTATTACGTGCATGAATCAGTACGAGATTACGGCTGTTAGCGGGGCGGCGTTGTCTTGTTAACAAACCGTCTGTGGGCTCACGACTATGTGCCGGGGCTATTACACCAACATACAATTACCAGTACATTTATGGGCTAAAAAACAAGATGTTTGAATCTAATCGCTTAGAGAGACTTTGTAGTTTATTTGATTTAATAGATTAACCACAATATATGAATCATGATATAATCTAGGTGAGTCAGTATTACATCCTATTTAAAGCGAATCGAGAACCTACATATATTATAATAACTTATGAAAATTATACTAAAACAGTATTTTCTTCAACGAAACATGTTACCACAGAGCGATTCATGGAAACTCATTTTAATTTCCACCGGTTGCCTCACACACCCGTTACCTAACTTAATTAAAACGTAATAATAACTGTCTTCAAACGATTTATAATTTCGTCTTGTTTATGAAGCGAAAACACGGCGAGAAAATAGGAGACGCCAGAGAGGAGATCGAATTGAATGTAAATGTTGATTTTTAATTATGTACCGTGGCTGGGGATGTCTGCAATTTATGCACGATGGCGACTCAGTTTTCTGTGTAAACGGTTGATCAGCCATTACCTCTGGGATGCACGAGCACGCTTAGGTAATGTTTGAAGAGATGGCGGTAATTAAATATCACTTTTCACAATTAAGCGAGTAACGAGTTCGAAGAGAGCGTAACAAGTTGAAACGATTGATTCATTTAGCGAGTTTGGAACATTGAACATTAATAATTTTTATTAAACTTTAGCCCTTGTGTTATTTATTTCCGTAATGATTGAGATTTATAAAGTTGTAATGATCGCATTTGTCAAATTCAAAGCTTTACGAGACAAAAACATGCTATATTCTGGAAAACTGACATTCTCGAAACAAAAGTAATTATGTGCGCGCTCAAATTAGAATCTAAAGAACACAGAAAAACTTTTGTATATTGCTACCGCTATACACAGCATTTCTCTTCATAACCCTAAAATAGACCGACCTATAACACCTAGGTACAGGCAGCGGAGGCCAAGTTTCATTAGAAAAAGTTCTTTTGTCGTCGAGTTAAAGTTCGTTCACAATGATCGTAATTAAAAGTTGGTGGCGTGGCGTCGCCATAATCTGCCGCCGAGGGCACAAAAAGGGCGCCAAACTTGCGGCTGAAAAACAGCTTCCCGCCTTTTTGTGCAGCTACTTTCGCTCTATATTAACTGCAGCTGCCTCAAATGGTGCCGGGAGAAATATAGGCTTCGTAGTTTTAAGGGACAATCAGAGAAACAACAGAGTTTAAAACTCTAGTCATCTGCGATGAACAACCTTAAACCGTGGAAGTTGTGACGATGTCCATTGACAAAAAAACACACACAACACAATAAGTTGAACTTATAAGATTTTTTTTCTACAGTCTTGTATTAATCTAGATCGGACATTTTGAGATTTTACAATACTACTCAACCAATGATGTAGAGACGAGTGTTTTAAAAAGGATGGATTTCATTCAGCACACAGTTCAAGGAAAATATACTTCTGTTGCACAATAATAATTATCATTATTGCACAAATGCACACCAATATTATTCCATGAGAATCACATTCATGAACCACTTAACAGATCTCAAAATACATATCCGATACGCGCTCAATATTAATTAGTAACATTAAACTATCGGCGCAGATATCACTTTGCGAATTAATGACCATACGATGCGGAAATTAAGAGGGGTGTAGACGGGCGGGCAGTGGGAGGAAGGGGGTAGAATAGCAATCTAGGGATCCTGAATAGTCTGGGCGGTTGAATGAAATATCTAGCGTGGCGACTGGGCACCGGGCTTGCGAAACGCATTAGCTCCGAGATGAGGCCTACCCCGTATATGCAAGCCTGCGGTATTTGAGGCTGTTTCGACATCGCTTGCATATTAAACTGTTAGATTGAGATTGTAGTGACGTGTGACGGTTTGGTAAAGGATTGTACATTGAGGGTACGTTGGTAGGTATATGAGTTTGAAACTGGTTGGGATAATTAATACTCTGCCTCACTTTATTTTCTCTAACTAACTTTTACACTTTACAGAAGTAAAAACAAATATGATCTTAACAAATATAGTATTAAATAAAAACGTATATCAAATAGTTGATATCACAGTATGTGGTAAACTTTGGACTCTCAAAGTTCAACACAAACATAAACAAAATGTCCTATGTGAATAAAAAAAACCGAAACCGAATTTCACCGTATCCTGACATCGAACGCTAATGGATCTAATAAGAATGCAAATGGATTCTGGAAGTACAAACATAATTCCATTATTAGCGAGACGTCTACGTGATATATTATCAAGTTAAAATTAAATTAATTTTGTCGCCACCCCGCCCCGCCAGGGCTGCACGGACACAGGATATCAAATTGCTATTGATTGTGCTCACTGGGGAATCGTGTGCATTGGGCTTAGGAAGATATGGAATGAGAGGTATCTATAGTTTGGTGAAATCACTATCTGGAAATCGAATGGTACCAATGCTAATTTCGAAATCAAGATCGCATAGTTTCTTTATTATTTTTTATTTAGGGGTGCGCCCTGTAAGTAATTATATTTGGACCCAGAACAACTCATTCAAGAAGTTACTCTAGCATTTTTTTTATATACAAACACCTACACATAATATTTATCTGCCTACACTTAATTCACGATATAATAAAGTTCATTATTGAATCATCAAGGCATCTGATTGCAAACGTACTTCACAATACATTTGAAAGGAACTTCATCGAATTGGTTCAATGCAAGTTGGCTTTATATACAAGGTGTCGTTGCCAGCCCTAACCACGACTGCCATCCTTGATACATAGAGGATGTTTAATTAAAATATCTTTAAGTGATTTACGGCACTGCCGATAATGTTAGGTTCAAGGCTTATTTATCGGTCCGTTAGTTTATTTATGTCGTGATAACGACATGATTCATTTGAGTTCTCAGATAGTATTATCGGGAAATACTAATTGTGAGAGATGTTTTGGTGACAACGCTTGAGTAATATTTCAATTCATTACGCTAAGTTATTGCAAGAAAACAACTTACGATTACACTTGTTGCTTAACAACTGAGAATTGTGATATGATGTACGTACGTAGAGTACGTGGGTACCTAAGGAAATCAACTTAGTTCAACACCTGTCATATTTTCGTAAAACTCTTAATCGTGTTAAGACCCTGCTGCCGTATCGTCAGTCATCAAAGTCAGTAATATAATCAAAATCCTACGCCGGGCAACTAAAAGTAATAAAGCTTAAATCTAGAGCTTAGAAGCATTAGGGCGGATGTCGATTTTGCCAACTTTACAGGAGAGAGTAAAATATAAATTCAATTTTATCGTCAAATATTTTATTAAGTACAAACAACACGTAAATTATTTCTTCGCATTTATTTAGCTAACCAAGAAGATTTCCTAACTGTAAAATTAAAATTTAAAAACAATGTTTCTAAACAGTGAAAAATTAACTTTTTTTCAATAAATGATCACATCCGCCTTTATGCCATTAAAATAACTGAAATTATTTGTTCAACTGATAAGTATGTGCCCATACGGCTTTATGCCTCCAATTTTTGTAAATTAATGTTAAGGTGTTTGTCCGAATGCAACGTAATGCCTTCAAAAATAATAATCAATATCTAGTAAAACTTAATAAGACGAAATTGCAAATGCGACTTTATCGTGTTCATTTATTAACTTTGGTTGTATTGGCAAAAAGTCGGACATCACTTAAAAAATACTACACACATTAAAAGTGACTAGGGATCGAGTATGTTTAGGAGTATTGCTGCAATCAGGGTTAAATAATAACTTTTTTGTATCGCTATTGTCACATTTTAGTGAGTTTTAAACATTTAAATATTAATTAAATATTGTTTAAAATTCGATAATAAGAAGAAAATTGACTGTCAATGTGGATTTGTATAAAACTGAGTACTAGTTTATAAAAGTACCGTTTTGAGAAAATCATTAAAATGTCTGCATCGGAACTGAAACAATTGAACTGAAAAAACCCGAGAAGAGATGATGCGAGCCGTCGGAATGTTGGAAGCTGGTTTCAGGCAAAGTGCTGTAGCTTTGGCTCTTAACACTACACAGAACGTCATGAGTCTTCTTTGGACGCGCAATCGCATGACGGGCAGCGTGGCCGAGCGACATGGGGGACGATCTCGCATCACGACACGCAGCAGGACCGGTCTATCCAAAATACTGCTCGAAGGAATCGTACCATGACCGCCATGATGTTTGTTACGAGGCTCCACATCTCCCAAGAGTTGCTAATAAGCGATCAAACAACCGGAATAGTTTACATGAAGTGGATCTGCGATCTCGAAGGCCGCTGACAGTTTCACCTATTGCACCCTGCAATCGCAGGACCCGTTTACGATGGGCTCGCGAACACAGAAACTGGGAGGAAGAAGACCGGCGCTTTGTGTGCTTTTCGAAGGATTCCCGCTTCGCTATGAGACCGAATACAAGACGTACTCGAGTTTAGAGAACATCTGGAAGTCAAGAACGTTTGAGATATTGTCAGGAAGTTCATCCGTAAGGTGGAGGAACAATAATGATTTGGGCCGGTATTTGGATCGGCGGAAGAACCGATCTAATTTTTTGTATCAGAGGTAACCTCAATACTCAAGTTTACGCAGAAAGAATTGTTTCAGATATAATCATCCCTTTGCGAGGCCAGTTAGGTGAATTATTTCAACTAATGCATGACACCGCACGTCCACACACGGCTAGAATCGTAACACGCATTCTTGCCGAAGCTCGTATCAACGTTCTGCCGTGGCCAGCTCAATCGCCAGAACTCAATCCAATTGAGCACGCATGGGTTATGCTTAAAAAAGAGCTCCGCTGAGTATGCATACCATACATACTGCACAACAACATTTTGACTTGTTACAAAACACATAGGCGGCCATTTTTCAAAGTGATTTTGATGAACTCATCTTAAGCATGCCTTGCCCAAGCGTGTTTATGGTGGAAGTAATATTTTTATCGATTTTTGTAGCTACTAAAATCATTATTTTTGCCATTTTGTGTCACTTAATTGACTTATCTCTATTCTAATTTAATTGACTCCGTTAATTTGAGATTTTCCCATAATTTTCAAAAACATAAAATTGAGTTTATTATTATTTAATATAGGGGTAAGCGGTTTAATAAAAACATAGGCTTTAAAGTAAGAAGTCGCCCGAAAGACTATAGTAAAAGCCAAGGCACTCTCTTAAGAATAGGAGCGCCACACGAATTAACTCCATTGACATTCATTGTTTGCACCCTATTTTTGAGATATGAGTTTAATACATCAATCGCTTTATCTGCATAATGATGCAATTTTAATAGCAATATCTCATGATTTACACAATCAAAGGCTATTGAAGATTCGAAGAAGATACCTATTGCATCCTGCTTATTTATCAAGCGTCAAAGATATGCTTGCCAAGTGCCACACTTGCGTCAGTGGTGGATCTTATTTCGGTGAAGTCAAATTGCTTATAACAGCTTATTTTCACTAAAATGAGACATTAATTGAGATAATAATTTTTTTCAAAAATTATACTAAGTGCAGGTAGTATTGAAACAAAGCGGAAATTAGATGATTCACTTATATAACGGAATTTCTTGAATAAAGAAATTATTTTACTAAACTTCATTAAATTTGGGAAATGACATACCTTTATACACATGTTAAATATGATAGCCAAATGTCGTCAGTCTTTTTAAAATTTAACTCTTTAAAGGATTGCAAAACTACATTTTGGTTTACTTGGTTAAATTTAAAAGATACTAGACATTTTCTACAGTCCTAACAATAGAAAAACTAACTTTAAGGATTCCATGTATATTAGTATTGGTCTATTGGTCGCGGCCGACGGCGTGTATAATGCCCTATGTCGCTAATTTTTTGACGCCATATTTGAATAGTTCACATCCATAACGACTTATTTTCAAATTGGCCCACCATTGCGTTCACAAAGTTAGTAAAACAAAATGCATAAAGCCGTATATCTGCAACCGTTTAAATGTTTCTAAAGGAAACTTAGAAGCATAATGTCGGAAGTTTAGTTATGATGAATATTTTAAATCACTGTTCAGACCATAAAGGCGTGACTCCTTTTACGTAGCCTTTGTGAGAATATTTTTTTTAGGCATAAGGGCCAAACTTATAATCCACCAAAATAAATAATCAGCATTGTAGACGCAGAGAGATGGAAGTGAAAATAAAACCTTAAAGGTTCTAATGATTTTGGAAAACCTGTCAGAACCGACATTATGCACGAAATTATCTCAGCCCAGAAAAGGGATAGAAATATAGCTGTCAGTGGTATAGATAGAGAAAGAAGTGTATTTCTTTGCTACCCAATAAAAACATAATGCCCTATCTGCACATCCGCCCATATGCTTCTGAGCTCTAGAACTACATCTGATATATTCTCACTTCACGTAAGACGCAGAAAATAACAATCCTATTCCCACTTTATTCGATCTTCAACAGCGCGAAATATGAGAGATGTAGAATATTGAAACGTTTACGTAGGACAAACAACAAATTCCGTTTTATGGGTCAATTCCGTCTACGGGCAGAATAGGTATTTATAGGAGTTTTATCGGCTAAATTCGATTCATTGCAGCACCGCCGTACCCGGGATACCAATTTCCAGGGAGAATTAAATTTGCCGTTCACCCGGAAAAAGTTAAAGCTCTCAAAACGAAGACGTACACATTTTATGTCTCAGCTGATTTGATATCATATTGATGTAAGCTTTCCTGTATTGTATTATTGTAGAAGTAAAATTGTTGTAGGAAATTTTAATAAGTCCTTTTTCTCTTAACTATGATGTAGTACGTAAGAGCATAGTAATTTTCAATCATTAGGAGAATATTATGATTGTAAAGATAAAGATCCTGTGTTAAAAGTGGGAATCGTATTGTGTGTAAGCAACGGTATCTAGAGGTGAGGTGACTGACACAACGTTATCTCGAAGTTTTACTTTAGCTACTTATCAATACGATATCATCACGTTCCTCTTCTAAAATTGGGAACATGCATGAATAATAAGTCCGGGGATGATGACAAGGCTCCAGCAAGCTACAATCAGTCAAGAAAAAAAAAGCAAATGGTTTTACCATAAACACGTTCATTTGATTTGAACAAATGAATCCTCGTGCAAAAGATATGATAGAAATAACACAACGTAAAAATCAGCTAAACGTTTTCCTGTCGCCCAACGTGTAATTTCTTCTTTCAATATTGAATTTTAAATTGCTAATGGCGGCTCTTTATGAAAATTACACGCTTGCCTGGAGTAGGCTGGTTTATTTACGGTGTTCCGTGTTCCATAGCTTGACGTTTCATAGAACCTCACCATCCTTTCCTTACCATTTACGATGACAGGCGTTGAAGTGCCATTTTGTATGCAGACAGTTCTTACAGGGTAATGACCTGATGTCAGACAAGATAGGTTTTCTTTATTGCATAAAATAAAAGAAAATTACTATGGTAGAGTGAGAGCATATTATATCTATCGTTCGATTTGATCTACAGTATCGCATAAACCCGTAGGTAAAAATTAATGAAAGTTATTTCTTTTTGAATTTTGGTGAATCCTTTCAAGTTATTCTTTACTAGGAAATGTTAGGTTATTGAGAGCGTAATAAAGGCCAGAATTTATATCCTATATTTATATGTATCTATTGATAAAATATTTTTTCTCTAGATATAAGTATGGCATAATTTTGGCCTCCTTACTATCCAGAATAAATAGGGCTGCCAATAACTTTTACATTTTAGATGATTTACCTATGCTATAAATATCGTTTTATGGATTGATATGCCAAAATATTTGCTTAGCATCGGGATGCAAGGGGATTAGTTCCGGCAATGATCGCGACGATTTGATAGCGCAAATAAAGACAATAAAACATGGCGGTATTTCACGCGTTTAATCCTGCAGTAAAACAGATTTGTGCAAAGCTGCGATATATTAAAAGTCGCCGGTTAATCCTCTTACAGAACAATGCTTTGTTGGATATGCAATAAGGTAATTTTAGAAGAAAGTATTGTTTAATGTGATTAATTGGTTTTTCTAGGCTTTGCATACAATAAACCATAGCCACAGCACGCTATAATATAAATTAAATAAGCTATGTATTTATACATATGTATACCTATATTAAGATTCAATACTATCCTTAAATGTTCATAATGACTGCAATAAAATATACATATTGTGCAATATTGGAGATGAATAAGGCTCCCTAGTCTATAACCATTATCATTTTAGGATCATGAATGTATACGACAATATTCCTTATATAGACGAAAATAAACAGAAGCCATAGACACATCTTATAAATATACAAGGATATGGTACCTTGTATTTAAATTGAAACAAGTTTTTTCGTGGACTAGATAATATGTAAATGCTTCGGAACTTTCTGGGAATCGACATCTTACATGAATAATTCACGAAATACTAATGCATAATGTATATTTTATTACGGGAAACAATGAGACGCTGCAGTCTGTATGAACACACCGACGTTAGTACTAATCAATTTATTGTTTTTACTGCAACCTTTTGTATGGCGATCAATAAAATTCATAGGTTATAGCGGAGGTTTTATTGGGCACATTGTCTCCGTTTAGTGGGGAGTAGACTATTATATTTAGGTAGAGTTTCCTATTTGCTTTCCTTTTGGGAAAGAAAGTCTATCAATTTGGTAATATTAAGCGTTCCCTCTAAGGTAAACCACAATATTATAGCCTAGTTTTCAATTCAATAAGCTATTTTATAGTTTGTGGAGGTCAAATGGCAATCACTTCAAAATAATTACGAGGCTACCTACCCTACATAGTTTATAGTATCCCCTCTTTAACCGATAGAGGAAATGATAGGGGAAAATATATGAAACTGGGCTATTCCGCTTTGCGACTGGCCGATTTATCTTGTTCTGGCTGATAATGTGCAATGAAAAATAAAACCATGTTCACATACGGTGTGGGCTCGCAACAAGTGTGCTTATGATGTGGCTACACGGGTGGGCACCGGCGAATATTCGTGCAGCTATCCTTCTCTACAAGACGTAGACTGACAGAGACACAAATAGAAAACTTCGCCGCTTATATGGACGCAGCATTATAAATCGGCGCGTCGTCACTTCTGGGAACAGTGCCACGGATCACGTTCAAGCGAGATCCCAGAGGATTGTAGGGGAGGAGACAAAGTATTATCGTGTCTTCTTAAAAGATTTTTTCGGTAACCGCGACTTATTGGCAGATAGGGGTGCGTTCGTTATGAAATCTACGAGTTGAGATGGCTACTTGGCTTGGTTTAGATAATGTCCACCATTCTAGAGGCGCTCTCCTTTCACGGAATCCCCGTCTATCTGAGGACACTATTGAAGGATTACCTTGAGGGTCGTCAAGTCATCTTCGTCGACAAGGGTGGCAATGTTAGGCGTCACACCGTGGAGTCTGGTGTTCCGCAGGGGTCGGTTCTTGGTCCCCTCCTGTGGAACATTGGATTTGACTGGTTGCTGCGGACAGCACTCCTCCCGGGCATGAGCGTAATCTGTTACGCTGACGATACGTTGGTGACTGCCCGGGGGAAGACGTACGGAGAGACGGCCTCTCTGGCCTCAGTTGGGGGCTCTTTAATAGCCCGTCGCATCGGAATGCTAGGGTTGAGGGTGGCGCTAGAAAAAACCGAGGCCGTTCTTTTTCATGGCTCTCGGCAGCGCCGCCCTCCCGACGCGAGCATAATGGTAGGCGGAGTCCGAGTTCCAGTGGGGTCCACGATAAAGTATCTGGGCCTCACACTGGACAGTCGATGGACCTTTGGCCCGCATTTTGAGAAGCTGGCGCCGCGGCTACTAAAGGCTGCGGACTCGTTTGGGTGGCTCTTGCCCAATTTGGGAGGCCCCAGGACCAGATGCCGGCGACTTTATGCCGGCGTCCTGAAATCCATGGCCCTCTACGGGGCTCCGATCTGGGCTGAGTCGCTCAGACACAGACAGAACGCGGCTTTCCTACGGCGGCCGCAACGGGCGATCGCCCAAAGGGTAGCGCGGTGCTATCGCACTGTAAGCTACGAGGTGGCTTGCGCACTTGCCGGGACCCCTCCTTGGGACCTAGAGGCTCATGCGCAAGCCAAAGTTTACGAGTGGAGAGCCGAACAACGGGCTCAAGGACTGCACCTCGCCCCAGAAGATCTCGGGGCGATGCGGAGAGAAGTGCACTTAAACATGCTGGATGCTTGGCAAATAAGGCTCGCAGTAGTCCCGTCGGGTAGGCGGACCTTGGACGCCCTAGGTCCGCTTTTAAAACAATGGTTGGAGAGGCCAGGCGGCTTTCTATCCTATCGCCTGGTGCAGGTATTGACCGGACACGGCTGTTTTGGTCGATTCCTGCACCGCATACAGAAGGAAGAGTCGCCAATATGTCAGTCGTGCGGTTTGGCCGAGGACACGGTGGAGCACACGTTAACATCTTGCCCATCGTGGACTGCGGCTAGAGCGATCTTAGCCGGAGTAGTTGGTGCGGACCTCTCGCTGCCTTGTATCCTAAAGGGCATGCTTGAGAGGGAAACCGCTTGGAAAGCCGTCGCCTCCTTTTGCGAAGACGTCATGTCACAGAAGGAGGCGGCCGAGCGGGAGCGGGAAAACCATCCCTCCGCTCCCCCTCAAAGAAGAAGAAGGAGGACCGGGCGTGCGCGGCGAGCCTTTGCCCGCGCTATAGCGCCAGAGTCCAGCGGTGGCCAGCCGACGACGGGTGTGGGGACACTCCCGTCGGCATTGCACCACCGGCCGCCGCTGAGGGACGGAGGATCCCGTGTACCGGGTCCCCCGTCAGCCACCCACTAAGGGGGGTGGGGTCTGCAGGGCCTGTTATGGGCAACGCCGGCAGCGTCGTGGCAGTACAAGACTGGCTTTAGAGTCCCATGGCGCCGCCTTTCGGCTAGGAGGTACACCCCGGTGTTTTAGTCCCCCTGGGCATTGCACACCGCCCAGGAGCCGCAGCTGGCATTTACCACCTTTTCGCCAGCCGTTGGGGAGTCCGACACACCACCTGGAGAGAACCCCCTCTCCGGGTGACGGTGCATAACGCATTTCACCGGGATAAGAAAAAAAAAAAAAAAAAAGTACTAACTCTCTTGTCTTGTCCGTAATCACGATCGCTGTAATGTGCTCGAAACATTCGGTTCTCTAAATAATATGTTTAAAATCCTATTACAGGCTAGTTTAATCCATAAAGTTATTTTTACTTTAAATGTTTAGTTCTCGTGCATAATAGACGATATTATGAAGTACTAACTATTTAATCCATAACTACTACGATGGGAAAATCCAGAACTAAATCTACCTCCTATCTATCTAAATCCTTAAATTTGCGATAGGATCGTTTACACTGTGCAACTGTCTGTGTCAGTTGAAGTACTCGTAAATCATGAACTGAAGATGTAACCTCAGATTTTTCCGCGTCCAACCGTTTACCGAGATCACAGTGATAGATTACGGTGCGTAACCCCTGACAGCCATCGCCATCTCAGGGCTGCCAACGTCTTAACGTTTCTTAGTGGCGCCACCTGTTGCCCCAAGACTACTCTAGCAATAAGAGAATGTGATGTCTATAGGGTAACAATGCAGATAAAAATTCACAATTTAGCTACAAAATATGTTTGATTTATAAGAGTAAGTAGTTAATTGCGTATTTGTAGCAAGCACATAACTTTTGCGTGTCTCTTTAAACTGACATTAAACAGACGTGTCTTTCCAACTTTTCTTGTGAAAACGTAATTATATGCTTCACATAATATTTTTCTGACGATTTGCAAATCATTATTCTTAAGAACCGTGTGCTTTTGATTTCATTATAATTATTGACACACAAGAGGAATAAACAAGCAGGATATTTGAACAAATATTTCAAATTATCTTCTAACTATGAAGGTGTCTTTGAAATTTAGAGCCAAACATACGAAAATACTGCCAAACAATCATCCTTGCAATCCGTAATCGGAAAAAGCTCGCAAGAATTGTCATCCTTAACTGTCAGGGATGTCGCCAACCTAATAGTCACTTGTTGCTCCTGGAGACCGAGGGATGGTACACGAATAAAACATCGCCCCGGAGACCTCTTACCCGTGATCCGACCACCCGGGCACCCGAGGGTACTCTCCGACGCGATTCCACGCAATAAATTCCTTATCCGACAGATCGGGTCGGTTAAGAGTGTTTGTTACAAGTGTTGGTTTGACTTTTGATATCGTTTCAAAGGTTTGATAGAGTAATTTTTTTCTTTTGCTCGGTATTTTCATGCGTAGACAGTTTTGATGTGTTTGATTGCTAATTATATTTGGTAGAGAGCTTTTTCGGTACATTTGCGTTCACATGTAACTTACTGCTACGGACGATGCACCGAACGATATGGAACAGTACATTTAAATGGTTTTGATTTGATTCATATTATAATTAGCCTTTATGTCACCATCATACATTATGTTGTTATTATCAAATAACAAACAATATTCTGTAGTTAAAAAATAAAATAATGTCAAAGAAAATAAAATAATGTTGCACAACATATCCTTTTATATTCTCTTGTCTCGTGTCAATTTTGTGTCATTTAAGCTATTATAAACATGTGTAGTTAGATACATTTTATTGAAGTTTGAAAGTTACGAGTTTACACCAAGACAAATATTGGTCACAAGAAACTTTTTCTTATTAACTAATAAGATCACAATAATTACATCCCTACCACCACTTGTTGAGCTTCAACTGATCTCATCTTAAGGGATTAGCGGCTGAGGCGCAGGGCCCTAGAGACCTATTAGTCTCAGGCTATCTGTTTGGAGTTATTTCTCAAGGTAAGATGGAAAGTAGCACCGAGTACCTTGAGCCAGGTTTAGTATACGAAAGTCCTTTAGAGTATTATTTGGTATTTATTAATATCTAAGTAAACATGTAGAGTTAAAATTTACCCAATTTGAACACTACATATTTTGTTGGGTCTTACGCCTTATGAAGATGACAGGAGCTCGAGTAAGAAATACTTCTAAACCAGGTCGAATATTCTATCATCAAGATTCATAACTCTATAAGCGGAATAACAAATCGTGTACGAAACGTGATAGTATTAGAATGAATTTATTGTAAATTGGAGCAAATCATTCCTACAGCAAATAAAACGAGAAATTTCGATCCCAGTTCCTTTGCGTCTTTTGCGTTCAAAAATCTAGCATAGCCAACATCCCCGAACTATCCAAATAGCCTGCTAGCCGAAGCCTTCATCTTTCAAAGTAAACAGCCCAAACGTCGGTTATCAATAGAAACGTTCCCTTTGAGCAGAGGGCATCAGCATATTGGTTCGTTAGCCATAGATGCAGGCGATATGCATCTGTATATCCTCGTTATTCCAATGCTACAAGGTTCAATATTGATTAAACTGGCCTGGACAGACAGTGCTGATGTGTGGGTGCCGCCGTAGGGGCTATAATGGGTATTGTTCGCGGTAGTTTTTAGACTTCTGGTGCCGGCTATGGGCTAATTGAGCCATGAACTTCCCAGACGGTAGGGGGTGTTCTTTTCCATTTTTAAATACATATTTTTCTTACTCCTATCGTGCAGGGCATGCTAAGACAACGATCACGATCGCATGTTCAGTAAATACAAATAAACCATAAGTGGTTTACATTTTCAAACCAAAAGTAACTCGGAAGGTTTTTAGATTCAAAGTTATAAAACGGTGCATATTGCAACTGATTAAAAATGGAACAGAAATCTGTCCCATGACAACGAGCCCTGTAAATAATTCAAAAAGTTGAGATTTTAAATAATTACGTCTAACATCATACTATACGCGAGTTTCATCCGATATATTAGTTTGAAAAATTCCTTATTATTTGTACTTATATGTGCGAGCGAACTCAACTCCTTTTAATATAACGCCTTCGACTTTCCTTCGCGAAATATGAAAAAGAAAACTCTTCTTACGTAACGAGGCGGCATTACACATTTACGAAATCAATTGAACGTTATTACGTTTTGTTTCGAGTAATCAGAGGCGAGCGCCGCTTGCGCGCCGAATAAAACGTTTAACGACGGCTTTACGGCTCTAAAGTTATGAAATTTTCAAATGTGGAGCGGATATTGCGAGTTACGAACCCTTAATAAGTAATGGATCACATGTATCCGCGAGGATTGTTCAGAAAATGCTGCCGAAAAATGATAACAGGGATCCTCTGAACACAATATGAAATTCTATCCTGTTTTATTTCAATAAGAAACACGAATATCGTATGTCGTGATGAATGTAAGTTAAAAAATTACTTCAGTCACTTAGTTTCATTGATGGATGGCCAGAAATGTGAAAAAGCTGTCATGCCTCTTAATTCACGCTGATAGATGAGCTACGAATAAAGGTGAAGAGATTAAAAAAAATTGTACATGTAACATATTTCCTTAACATCGCGATTGCTTTTAAACTCAAAACTTAGCAAAGTGTAATAACTGTTAAAAACAATTTCTACATTAAATAGATAGTAAGCACTTTATACCTCCGATATCTTCACTTGTAACTCATGCCTTTCTTAAGAAAACTTCCCCAACGTTTAATAAGTTTTTTAATCAAGAGCTAAGAAACGTAGAGGATGATCTAATTTTAATTTTAGTCTGAAAATTATCCGGCTTGGCAAAGGGAACGCTTAAACTGCACATAAGAGGCAATAGAATGCATTAATGAAAGTTTCAGGCAATAGTTTTAGAGTAACTATCCAATAGAAGCGGGCGCTCCCCCACCCGCCTCGCCACCCCGTCTTACACCCGCCAAATTAAATTTTAAATGTCGCCATTTTACCGCGACATGTGATCAATTACGCCTATTCACCAGTTCAAGATTCACGCGGGAAGAAACATAACCTAACTTTTCATGTTTTGCCGCGCAAACGGTATTGTATTAAGAAAAAACAATAATAAAGTCTTGGGGTATTGATCGTAGCGGGGCGCATGCGCGGCGCGACCAAATTTGCAATTACAACGTGCTCTGTGCAAATTTCGTCCGAGTTTATAATTCGAAGGTAGCGTCTAGCGTCTAGTTTTCCGCTCAAGGCACGCAGGGGGAAAGAGACGGTGATACCCGGAAATAAATCCAACTTAGTTGCAACGGTTTTGAAAATTTGCGCGTTTTTTTCCTCACTCGGCCTGGCGAGTTTAGTATGTGTTGCCGAGTATAAATATCAATTAGAGAAGTTCTTCTGATATATGGACCGGGAATTGTTTATTTATGAGCTCCACGACTCAGATGTAATAAATGACGCGATAAAAGTACGTGTGAAGGGTTTATATTTGAGTTATTGTTTACATAAACGTTGCTACTGTTTCGTTTGTATATTATTTACCTGATATACTCATCGAATGAATGCCTTCCTACATAAATTTACGAGACAAAAGTTCATGTTATAATAACATGGAGATTTTAATATTAGATAGGTAAATAATTGCGTTCGTTATCATTGTTCAATCATTTTGTATTCCATAATTATGATCTATGGAATTATGGTCTATTTATTTGACTGGATGGCTTAAATTTTTATGTCAATTTTGTGACTTTTAAAATTTTTGGTACCTATTGATTTGCCCAATTGGGGTTGGGCAATCTGTTGCGAACCTTACTGGCAAGTTCAATTATCACGCTTGCTTGAAATGCAGTCCTACTATCAATGAACTCCTAACTTATGTGAATAAAATATATATATATGCCATATGTGTTTGATTATAATAAAAAAGGGAAACATATAACAGGTCAACATTTTATCGCTTGTTTCTGAGGGTCAGCGGTTGTACCCTGAATGTTCCTCTGTAAATCTTTTTATGTTACAAGAGTATTGTTGGCTCTCATCCAAGCCGTAAGATTCCTACATTTATTCATATTCCGCAGTTTGATTCTTTACCCTTACCCTGTCAGCATGTGACGTACCTTCGTCAAGCGATATGGGAATAATTTTACAGAATAACATTAATACCGCTTTGTTTTTCGGAAGTGAGTTTTTTTAAATAAAAATTTTAAACATAATAATTAGTAATCTTTACATTAAATTATGATTAACTTCTAGATTTATACAGATTCATGATACATCATTGGAAAATGCTTAGCTGTAAAATGGAAAATAACGAAATGTTTGCACTTTTGAATGCATTATTTTATGTTTTCTTTTCCCCATAAACGTCAAAAGAGTCGATTCTTCGATAACATTACACCCTAGCGCAACCCACAGAAAAAGGCATCCGAATATCGTAGCGAAACGGCCAAAATTACTAATCACCAAATCGCTAGAACCTCATACCTACCTAGACGCATTCATAGCTCAGTCTAGCCCCTGCAAGTGCAGCGGTGCAGGGGGCGGGCCAGTCTGGTCGCCATGGCAACCGCAAGATGGCGCTGGCGGAATTAGCCGTCTGCCGCCTTAGGCTGGGAGCCCACTGTGGACATGCCACTGAGACTTGACTACTGTGACTAGGCTTGACAACCATAAGTGTGTCACATTGGGCTAATGCTCTTCAGTCTCAAAAGAGAGAATCAAAAGACAATTAATTTAGATTTTAAGAGAATTCCTCAGGCATAAACCATTTGACTAATGGCAGCATCTTTCCCATAGTTAATTTGAATATATTGATTACTAGCGACCCGCCCTCGCTTCGTTTCGGGTATATCTCTATCTCTATATAATATATTTCAACCCCATACAACGCTAATACAACCCCAATACGATTTTACATACATAAGTTGTTTCCCAATAACTCCCGTTCCCATGGGAATTTTGTAATACCGCGTTGGAAGTAAGCTTTACGTTCATTAGGGTACCTGCATGCCAAATTCAATCGTCTATCTTACGTGGTTTAGATTTTTACATACAAAAGTTTTTTCCCTATTACTCCCGTTCCCGTGGGAATTTTACAATATCATGTTGCAATTATGCTTTAAATTTATTAAGGTACCTGCATGGCAAATTTCAAGCGTCTAACTTATGCGGTTAATATTTTTCATACAAAAGGATTTTCCCTTTAATTCCCGTTCCCGTGGGAATTTCGGGAAATTCTTTCTTAACGGATGCCTACGTCATAACATCTATCTGCATGCTAAATTTCATCTCGATCCGTCCAGTGGTTGTGACGACTTCGTCCGCGTAGAGCTGTTTAACGGCTAATTCATTACTTCTTTATAGCGCAGTCGGTTAAAAAGTAGCCTATATCCTTTCCTAGGCTCTGGACTATATTTGTACCAAATTTCGTTTAAATCGTTTCAGTACTTTATGCGTGAAAGCGTAACAGACAGACAGATAGACAGACAGACAGACAGAGTTACTTTCGCATTTACGGATTTCACAGTAAGGATTTATAATCTAGGTTATAGGATCAAGTAGGCTAATGTTGATACGTTTCTTGGATTAATCACCTCGTAAAATTGGTATATTTTGAAATTCATTATATTGTTTTTACGAAACAAATACAAGGTCAGAAAAACACTTTTAATAAGTCAAATAAATACTAAAAATAGCGAAGATAAGTTATTTTCAAAAACATTCGTATAATACCACACCCGCGCGCCGATGTAAACCTAGCCCTACACGGCCGTCTTCATTATGTCGGATTTCAATTTATTTCCGAATCGACCGAGATCGGTACTTCTAGCTTTTTAATATAAAGCGGAGCTAGAACTAGTTTTAATGAATCTATTTTAACTTTAGTATTCGTTATGTAATAAAAATGTATGATCAAAATTAGATAGCAAGGCGCCTTGCTATCGCAATCGATTTTTGTGTAATGTCAGTAACTTCATATGAAAGAAAATTAAAAGTCCTAGTGGCTTTCTTCTTTGGTCTCCCACTTTTATGGCGTTCTAACATTTTTATGTCATACTGCCAATTAAAATAAACATCCATTAAAGTAATTACTTGTCTTTAAGTAATACAATGCAAATAGTGAATTTGCAGATATATTTTGTGATTCTCTGGCCAAGTTTAAACGTAATTTATCTGACTCATTGCCTAACTGAAAACAGTTGAATTATGTTTCTATATTTGTAAGATATTGTACCTGTTATTTTGTTTTTATTGTGTCACTTTTTTTATTTCCAATTTTGTAATTATGTGTTTAAATAATATGTTGTTTCTGTTAAGGTTGTGTACGCCTATAATAGGCATATATATAAGAACTATACTTCTATACCTTACTTGTCACGTTTGTTTTATGTATATGCTGTTGGTGTACCTTTTGTAATAAATAAATAATAAAATTCATTTGAAATGTCTTTCAATTTGGTGAATGCATAATATGTATTTATGTAGTGTTGTTATTTAGTCATTTGTTCATACATTCTATGAATGTGAAAATTTTATTAAGTTTTGGGATTGAAACTAATAAAAATAATGAAATTAACCCTTTAATTTGTAAGATCTCTTTTCTATTATTTTTACAAAAATAAATCCATTGGCCTGTTCGAATAGGCGTTATCAGACTCGTATCTACAATAATTTGATTGGAATATTGTTTCTTCAGCGAACGGAACTACATCTTAAGATTACATTCAATATTTATTTACTGAAATTTTCCGTGCCTCCCCTTATATTGCTTTTTTATTACTTCTCTTTTTATAGCTCTTATAAATAAGGTAATGTTTTAAACCCGTTCTATTATGAGACGTAGCAGGAGAGAATAAGATTCAAGTTTGAATAGCTTTGTAAATATATTAAGTAGGAATTGGTAATCGAGAGCGGGGAAATATTGACCTACAGTGTTACAGGGAATTAAAAAGCAATTGTGCTACTTAATGATCACAAGTTTGGGCTTAGAAATAGGTTCTCAATTATGTTATATGTATGCATTTTGATTGATTATCAATAAATATCTATTAATTGCTTGATTTAATCACAGTTTTCTCTGCTGATTTCTCTGGCAATTTTCAAATCGGAAGGAAAACTAGAAGTATGAAAGGTATCAATTTAATCTAAAACTAAATAAATAAATTAATATTACACAACATCACATACATTGATCTGATCCCGTGGTAAGTAGCTTAAGCACTTGTGTTACGGAAATCAGTATCAACAGTGGATACACAAAAGCAAATAAACTTAAATATATTTAATAATACACCCAGACACGGAACAAACACCGATGTTCGTCACACAAATATCTGTCCCGAGTGGGAATCGAACCCACGACTCTTGGAACCGTTGGTTTTGAACTTAAGTCACTAACCACTGTTCCACCGAGCCAATCTAAAACTAGCAATCTAAAACTAGCGAACCAATTTCAATGTCTACTTGTAAAACATCACTTCTGAATGATTATTTCGCATTCTTTTCTCGACAGGAGGGATGTTGAGAGCCGCCGTTGCTCTCTGGGAGACAGGAGTGACGTAGGCATGTGATTTTTGCTAGATGACGCAGGGGAACGGTCTCTCTGCATACATATTTTGAAGAAAACATCGCGAATACGCATAATGGAGACTCCTCTTTCTATGGAGGAAGGGTGATTGTGAAACTAACATTACACACTACAAGCTAGATCTTGGTATATAAGGTATCGTGGTTTGTTTAAAAGCGTAAGATTATGCAGATTTTTGTAATGAACAACCCCCACTACATATGTCAGTTATTAATGTAAACAATATGTGCACAGTTAACGTTGATAGTTCATATCAGTTTGTTTTTTTAAACAATATTAACCATGTACCGAGTTGAAGTACTGAAACTTAATTAAAACAGTTGCTGCAACTGTGAGTGGAATAATGTTATAACATCTGCTCTCCTCCCTGTCTTATTAACAAAACGTTACAAGTCATAATGCTAACTATGTTCTTTAAGTTTATAATCTCATTGTATTTTTAGGTTAATAAGGTTAAAATTAGTAAATCCCATAAGATCAAGGTATAATCAAACATTTATGCAAAAAATATATGCACTGAGCTTATTTATTCCAATATTAAGTTATATTTTATTTTTAATCAAAGTTATAAATCCGGTATTCCATATTTATTATAAAATTATATCTTAAGTGATTTCAATACTTGAAAGATGGTAGCATGGTGTTCATTAAAGCGTGTTGATGTAGTGTGTTGTGTGTAGGCTATGTGTATTCATTATAATCGAACCAAACTGTGAACGGAAGATTCTAGAATAAAATGTTGTATAAGATTATTCTTAAATTGACATTATTGACAGACACAAATAAGCGGCGTCTGCCAACACTTCGCAGCTCGACAGCGGAGATAGACCAATAAAATCGCTTTATCACATCAAATGTGTATGAAGTTCCGTGTCTGGGTGTTTTTTTATTTATCTATTTAAGTAGTTACCTCTACATTCGTTACACAAGTGCTTCAGTTACTCAAGACAACATATTTTTAAAAACTTAATACCGCCAATACTTATTTATTAACATTTTGCGCGATTTTCATACTTTTCTATCCTAAAAAAATCATCTTATGACAACAACGAACTCATTAAATAACAATCAGCGATATTGGTTCAGCCTTTGAAAAATGCAATTAGAAACATATTCAGTGATCCATTTTTATAATGTAAACGTAGTTTCTTCAAAATGCCACCTCCAAGTAGACCCCTTTCGCCCATCCGGCACCAAACGAGCGCCTTTGAAAAACTTTTGACAACACTGGCGTGCAATCTTTCTCAAAGCTTCCTTTGTGTCCGGAAGCTCTGGTGCTATGCTAATCACTATAACAATACGATAGTTTGTAGCCCAGCGCTGTTTGGCAGTAGGTAAGTCGCTCACATCTGGTATAAGTACCTTGACCTACGTAAGAATGATTGGTAGGCATATGAGGTCTACATTTGGTACAATCATCGAAACTGTCTTTAATAAAATATATATAGAATTACCAACACGGGAAGAAAGTAGGTTATTATTACAATAGGTACTTTGAACGTATAATAGAGTAGGTCCATTATTTTCCTCAGGCCTACCCAACTTAGACATAATACTACATTTAAATATTCATCATTCTAGGTACCGCAGGCTGTGAAATGGCGCTCCATTATATCAATACGTTAAGTGCACCTAATTGAATACCCCGTGCACTAATGTAATGGAACCGGCCAATATTGCAGCAACAAATTGATGCACTCAACATTCGGTATGCATTTCGTTGCTATTTTTGTTTACGTAATCAGCAAATGGGTTTTACATGGAAGTTGTTGATATTATGTAGATTAAATGCGTTATTCTACATATTGCTGATTACTTTAATAAAACAGGGAGGTATGACAGTTAATCCAATATCGCTATTTACTTATTAAAATTCAAGTTGTTTCTTTATTTACCAGGAGATGAACATCTATGAATAGTTATTTAGAAAAAAACATGTCCATGACTAGGCACAAGGATCATCTGCTAGAAATTATTATGGCTGGAGTTTGGAAGTTGTTGGTATTAAACATAGTAAAAGGTGTTCGGATAATGAGGAATATAGTTCAGAACAATCATGGTCAAGTTTCAAACGAAACCTTGACATAATGCACAATTAAAAGGCTGTAGTACCCCGACCCTTCGCAAATCGATCGCGGCCGTGCATTGAATCACAGCAGCCGTGACATTGCGTTGACCGTTTGTTGGTAAATAGCACTCTTGTTTTCAGTTCCACGAATAAGCCGATCCATTCAGTAATTACAATTTACAATCCAAACGCACCCTGAATGAACACAGGTGCTACGCCGGCGGGCGTACGCGGAAAAATCCCGACCCTTACCAGAGCGGTGAGTTGTCGCCACAAATGAGGTTCCATTGCGGGTTTGGCGTTGACAAAAGCTCGTTAAAGCTTCTGCGGAGCGTCAATGGGTAGCGTGTCTGCCCGGGGGGTCGGCCGATAGGTCACCCTGCATATTATGCTCGGTGAATGGGGTCTGCGTTTGGCGTACCGCCGGCCGTGAACTGCCAGGTTACTTTATTCCTATATTCGGCTATTTTCGTGCGAAAGCGAGAGTGACCCGTTTTTGTGCGTCCTCGTTTGATTTGCTGTGACGTAATGGACGGTTCCGCGTATGACATTGTGTTTTGAGGTCAAAGCGGCTTCCGCTCTGGAAAATGCCCTGGGGCCTTTTTACACCAAAGTCTCTTTATATCGCGCCCTCTGCATGCAGCCATATATGATGTCCACACTTATTTTAATCAGGCTCAATACCACGATATGTTTTTGCGATGCTGCGCGATTTTAATATTGCCGCCTCTGGCTCAATAGCTAGAGGTACCCTACATCATCATCATCTTAGTTTACATTGCGTAAAGTGAGTAATAATATTATTCAAAATAATGTATTTCATTATTTTCATTTCATTATAGGTACCATAAATCTCTTGCAGATTTGTAAAGGATAAAGACGCGTTGTAGCGTAGCGTAATATTTTCGTAGAACCGTAGCATTTACTACGAAATAGGTTTTCTTGTTTTCAATAAACTCTTAATATTACAGTTAAATCTTTTAATATATACGTAGGTAGTTGTCCTTACTAGCTTATGTGCTGAATATGCACAAAAGACTTCATCTCATAATATTATACAAGTTAAGCTTATTACAGCTTTCGCAATTTCGTAGTTCCGTAACACGTAGTAATAGAGGAAGATCCCAGAGCCGCCAGACATCACTTATTTTCTAATGGACAAAATATATACGATTGAGTAGTGGTGGGGTGTACTATCATCATATGACTAGTTGCTACCTTGACCAGACGGCCATTTTTCAGATATCAACCAATCAAGGTACATAGAAACACTGCTCACCTCACTTAAATTCTGATGGCTGATTTTAACATATATTGCACACAATATCATTAAAAATCAGGTTTTATTACTCCCAGACACATGCGGTCGGCGGTTTTACCTTACAGACGCTTTAAAGCTATGTAACCTACTTATTTTGTGATGCTTGATTTTTATATATGTTATTCAAACAACTATTTTAAAACGTTTTGCAAACGGACAGACCGATCCAAGGGGCCAAACATTCACCAGACCCAACTGTTTTAGATTTATTATAAAAATTGAATTTAGTTAAGTTTTTCTAATAAAATAGTTTGTAAGGTACAATTCTATAATTATTGCGGTCAGATGAGCACTTTTTAGTTGTTTGAATAACATATATAAAAATCAAGCATCAGAAAATAAGTAAAAGTAAAACTTTTTTCATAGCTTTAAAGCGTCTGTAAGGTAAAACCCACGACCGCATGTGTCTGGGAGTAATGAATCCTAATTTTTAACGATATTGTGTGAAATATATGTTAAAATCAGCCATCAGAATTTAAGTGAAGTAAGCAGTGTCTGTATGTACCTTGATTGGTTGATATCTGAAAAATGGCCGTTTGGTCAAGGTAGCAACTAGTCATATGATGATAGTACACCCCAACACTACTCAATCGTATATATTTTGTCCATTAGAAAATAAGTGATGTCTGGCAGCTCTGGGATCTTGGACCATAATGAAAGGTAATCCTACGAGTTTTGTAGCAACAAAGTATGGCTCGTTTTATTTTAATATCCTCTTTTATACTTAAAGTCCAAAATTGTGCATTTTATTTTCAACTCGATCTTGGCATTGTTTTCATAAATTTAGGTTTAAATATAGATCGTACAATAGATATTAAATTCACTTTCGTATTATCTATATGAAGATGAACACCTAAAGATGTTATTTGCAAAGAAACCGCGGGTGAAAATTTTATTGGTCTTGGTTAAATATTAATTTGAACCTGGTAAGTAATCCGTAGATTTTACCAAAATAATTATATGTGAACAATTATAACATGCCCGAATGTATCAGTTTGTTAATGAAATATTAGTCATGATTAGTCACCGCAAACATGAAACAGCGTACATGAATGGAACAAAAGAAAAAAAAACGAAAGAAAGAAAAGAAAAGTAGTGATGTACTCACGGCGGTGGTGGTAGAGCGCCCTCTGCCGCGACCACGGCGAGACTCGCTCTTGACCGTCTGCAGGGTCCCGTCCGGCGCCAAAATAAGCTAAAACAACACAGACACACCACGGACTTAACATAAAGCAAAATAAATTAAGTAAAACAAAGGAACGTTAACACAAAAAGGGAAAAATGAATAGAAAACAAACATGCAATGGAATAGGTTAGATGGCGACAGATTAGTGATTTAGTAAGATTTGAAGTTATTTTGTGTGAGATGTTTTGTTGTAACGTTTTAGCTTTCGACGCTCTAAAGTTCTCAAAATTTACCCTAAATAAAAATAATACTACCGTCTAAAACCGTTTTCGCGTTTAGCGCCATCTGCCGCGTACTATTGTATCTAAAATAGCGCAGAGCTAGACAGAGAACCTTGTACATCCAAAGCGAGTACACATTAATGCCACTACTGCCCGCTAGGTGGCGCTCTAGCAAAATATCATGAAAAATGCTAATGCTGTCACATACAATAAAATTTACTTTACTATCATGTATTTTTCGATATGATAAGGTCGAGGACAAATAAATATGGATACAGATTTCTTTGGGGCGATTTTAACATCGTTTTTGAATCAGCGGTATTTTTTTTTAAAATATTCTTATAGAATTTTCTCAATCTAAAGCTATTGATTTTATTATTACTTCTGCATGATTGCAATAATTTGTGTTAGACAGATGTTTTAAATAGTATTTCTTTCCACATCCTAGTGGTACTAATTAAATTGGAGACTGTACCGACCCGACGAATAAATAAATGCTCGGTTGCTGTTAGCCGGCACATGGCATCCCCGCACACCTGGCGTTTTAGTTCGTTACTCCTGTTTTTGTGTTAGAATGCGCACGACATTTGTTCTATTCCTGTCCTACTCTTTCATCGTTACACTCTTTCTAGCGTTGTCTATTCAAATTCAAATCGCAGGTTTTGTAATTATCTCACTAAGAGTTCTCACTTTTCTGGATATTATAATTTTGTTGATATTACTTCTTCGGACGACCGTTTATTTCACGGCAGCTGTTCGGTCTGGGTACTTAAAATGCGTAGAATTGAATATACAAATATCAAAGCTTAACTAAATAGATACGGTAAGTAGATTAATGGTCATCGTGAATCAGAAGTACACTACTCGCTACATAATTATTATTGTTCACGCTTGATATTACTTTAAATAAGAATTGAAAAGCTTTACTTCGGCCACTAAATAGTTGAATATAGTAAATTTGTAAAAATATCATTACTGCAATGACATTATTTTTATATATTTGATATACCTAACTAATGCTAGATGATAAAAGTTACAAAATAAATCATCATCAAAATGCTAGTATAAACGGAACCTAAAAAAATTACGTTAAATTTCGAACTTCCATGTAACGGATCTTGGCTAAATGACCGCACTCGCAGACATCACGCAAGTGAGATGTTTACTAACTTGTTTTGACTGAGACGACCGTATCATGACATGTGCGTGGGCTGTTGGGGTAGGTCGGCACGCGACCGTCCTCTCATTGACGAGACACGACACTTATTCCGGGCACCAACTGGCTGGAGACATTTGGCGACGTAATCTGGTGGACTGTATCTTGTCAGGTGAAATTGGGCTGTTAGTCGCAATTTTTAGTGAAAAAGTTTGGAAATTCCTCGCAAAATTAATGATGGCAAAGTTTGTCAGAGTTTTAGATGTTTATAGTTTGGTTTTACAAAACTTAACACCCGTTTTAAGCTGACTGGTTGTTATAACGTTTGTAAAAGAACTAACTCCTGATTGTATCAATGCTATTATTAAAAAACAAACACTCAAAGTACCTACACAACTTATTCGTGATAAAATAATGATTTCAGATAAATTGTATTCCAAAATTTAAAAAAAGTCGATAAGTTAAGAAAACAATCGAAATTATTATAAATCACCATTAAAATACGCTTTGGATTCTCCACAGCACGTAGGTATTGTGTGTTGTCTTGTCATGATGGATGGGAATGGCTGTTATTTAAAATCGGTTAAAAGGCAGGTGCGTTGTATCGACGAAGATAATAAAGGCACAAGATAATCTCGAACGTTAATCTGTACAGTAAAAATAACGAGGTTAATTGGATATGTTTTGTTTCGTCCAAAGTCGGCCGTTTCGCGAACCGTTACTAAATTACAATGGAAAGTGTTTAGTGCCGCTACAAGGCGACAGATGGCATGCGATAAAATTTGCGGAACCACGCTTACCTAGATACGAATTAGTTCTGGAAATTACACCGTAGATATATTTTACGACATTGTTATTGTTATAATGTAATAATAAAATGTGAAATTTTATTCGCGCAACTGTAAATATTTACGAGAAAAATATTCCGCAGACGAACATATTATCATGTTTTTCGTTTGGGTAGCTTGAAATGTGATTTACGTTGTTGCATATTTGAGAAATCAGAATATTCGGCGACAAAGTGCTGACGTTTGGTGTCTGCTGCGAGTCAGCGGTTCTGAGGAGGCACAAAATGCGATTTGTCGCGCGGTTGCGAACACACTCCAGCCGACCAAGAAATTGCCGAAACATTACCACCGAGAGTTTCACAAAAATGTTTGCTAAGAATACATGTGATTTTTTTAAGGCAGCTTTGGTTGGATGGTAAATTACTGTGCAAACGAGGCGTTTTATCAAATAATACTTTTCTTTGTAATTTTTTTAAAGCTATCTTTACAAAAAAATATATGTTTATCAAAACTCAGTCCTTTTACTCACAGTGTTAATTGAACCAGATTGAATAACTCGAAGGTCAAGGCTTGATAACGGGGAAGCATCACCCTAAAAACTGTTTTCATTTTTTATGCGTCCAATATTGTTTAGTTACGTGTCGTCACCTCTCACCCTATTCGATACTGATGTTTAAACAAAGGGAGGGGAAGAGCTCTATCATTAATTCGTATATTACATTCTGGGATGTGTTTGCTAATTAACATGACGTGTATCTACTGAATTCTTAATGTGTCATTAATTAACATGGTTCTTTTAATTTTCTGTATTATCCATGTGATAACTATCAAAGACAAAAAAAGACTACTACAAAAATGGTAAATGGTAAAAGGCTGCAAGTTTATTTTAGTGCCCTCAAGTGTGAAATGTTTATTCGTTCTGTTCGATATGAAACCTATTTTTACTGCTTTCGTAATGTGTATTGATTAAATGTGTTCAAGTGTAAAATTAGTTGTAGAGTTCGCGCTTGCACGTTATTTATACGCTAACTTTACGGAGCCTTGTTTGTGAAACGAAACCTGTACACACGTGCCATTAAATGAACTTGGTCCATTAATAATGTTTTCAATCGACTACAAAAAGTAAAGCTACCGTTGGTAGGTATTATATAAAATAACTGTTACAATTTACATATTATGTGGACAAGTTAATCTTCTACCGTTCATAGCGAAGCTTGCAAAAGAAATTCATGAGCATAATGTAATAGAGATTGAGTGCCGGTCGGCTGAGGCCGTCAAACCTGATTATCCTTAAACTGTTATCGATTTGGAGTTCCCCAAGGTTGCACTACAGGTGTCACCGAGGGGAATGCTTATCCACTGATGGGGCGCAAATTGGCTAGAAAAGCCTTTTACCGACGATTGCTTATTTGCACATATTTTTGGGCTTAGTGCAAATTTCAGATATGAAAATGAAATTGGAATTGATGGTCGGACGATCGGTGGGACATATATCGAATTTACGTGATATTCGATGTAATTCAAATAGTTTGTGGATCGAAAATGCGATGTTATTCGTGATATGGACTTTTAACTTGTAATTTCTAAAAATGTCTAGGATGGATCGTTACGCTCAACAAATTATGTCGTTTATTTGGTAAATAGTATTGTAAATACTAAAATACTGAATCAGGAACGAATGAAAACATGAGTTACAAAAATAGTCAAACAAGTTTTGTCAATAGTCATACAGACGCAAACGTTTACGTTCGTATACACGATATAAATAGGTGAATAGGTATTTAAAGTTGTCAAGTCAACCAGCCTGTATCCGTCGAGTTAGCACCGAGCACCAAGTACCGAGCAATAAAAGTCGGAACTAAATTGAGTCGTTTTGCCGAGCGCCGATTGGCTCGCCGGCCGCGGTAGTGTTTTATCAGCCGCCGACGGAAGATCAATTCAGTGCAATAAAGCGTTGCGTTGTAGCCGGAATTGGTAAAAAGCATTAATCTTAATCGGCCATTTCAATTGGACGTTGTTTTCGTTTCAGATTGATTTTCAAACAGTAAAATGGATTGATTTAGTTTCATTATTTTACTACAAAAACTAGTAATAATTGTAAATACATGTACATATTGTGTTGTAAACTCCGTGTATTTTTTAATGCTTAAGCATTAAAATTTTTCAACGGTTTCAAATTGACGCTCAAACTAAACTTCGAACCACAAAATGTACTTTAAGCTACGAATTAGTGACATAGACGCTAGCGCCACTAGCGGTGAGTAGCAAAACTAGTTTTCCTAAGTTACGAAAAATTTCGCTAGGTGGCGGTACAGACGACGAAGTTAAAAGTTGTACAATAATTTGTTTGTGTTTACAAAACTTTGAAAGAGACGTGTTGTCGAGTCAAGTAGCTACAATAATATTCACAAACACAAAGTATCTCATAAAACCAGGACCAAACTGTAATCTGTTAGAGATAGAATGGTAAAAATGGATATCTAGATATTTTTACCCTCTCTCTGCACTTTCCAAGTCTTTTACGCCATTTTACATATGAGAGGAACTCTTTCCACGTGCCATAAAAAGAACAAAACATACGAGTATCACATACAAATACAAAACACATCGATCTATATACATATTCCACGTCACAGAATCACATATATCCCGTGGCTGGTAAATCTGTGCGCTCAACTAGCATGCCGCTTAATTCAGCAAATTGTACCGCCTTCCGTCGGCAAAGTGGCGGATACGTTACGAGCCGTTTGTGACGCACGGCCCGGCGAAAAACAATGCAGCGTCTATGACGTGAGAAAGTTTCATAAAAATAATTATGTTACAAAATAAAAAAGAAGTTTAAATCTATGCCGATTTCTCGAACAAGCTTTAAGAAAATTATGCGCTTTCCAAACGGATACCAAAAATCATATTGTAACCTCTTATCTATTGCAAGTAAAACTTTACGTATGTTTGACTAATTTTGTTACATGATTTCATATTAGCACTTTGTTATCGTAGTAAATTCACATTCATGCATCTTTCTAGCACAAACCATTGATGACATGTAGGTTCAGACGGACGGACATGATGAAACTCGAAAGGACACGTTCGTCCTAACTTCTACTACCCTAATGGTAACAAAAGAAAAATTGTCAGCAAATCGAATGTGTCCTATTCCTCCTATTCGTTTGACAGATTTTCCAATTTTTATTTAAAAAAAAATACAGAGTTGACAGTCGCTAAAACATTCAGCGCGGAAGCACGAAAAGAAGAAAAAAAAAACAAAATCCTACGCACAAAGAAACGTCAATAACACGCGTGGCGTTCGAATAATTTAAATTTGGAATTCGTTCGAAAAGCTCGCTCTGATTGGCGGCTGAGTCAGACATTGTCCCATCGCTCCTATGAGTCACTCGCATCCGATACAACGTAGTATTTTGTATGATTCCTCGCTCGGAGTGAAACAATAAAATTATCGCCATTATGCAAAGTCGGCGAACAATGCGCGAATTTGGGCGTACCGTTTTTTATTGACTCAAAAAGTGGGCTTTGTTTATGTTACATCCAACTTTGAGCTTTGCTTTTTATTTATGAATACCTATGTAGGTAGGTGGCAAATAAAAAACACACGCGCAAACATTCAACTTTAAAAAGAATCAAACGATCTGTGTAGGTAACGTAAAAAAATACCAATGTTTATTTTTAACATGTTTAAAGCCTTAGAAGCATCGGCGTATACGTAACATTTCACAACAAATCGCGTAAATAAACCGATAAGGCTATAAACATCGGGCTGGCCAAAGTTCAAGGGTCGCGCTGACCTCGGCCACCGTCTGAGGCTTCCTCCCGACCTCTTTACGGTCCTCACTCACGTGGGATCCCGTAGACGTGACCCTCCGAATGACGTTCGGACGTAAAACTGCGAGGGCGTAATGTTTGGATCGTACTACGGGAAGGACGGTGGCTGAATGTGTTGCCTTCGGCCAAATTAAAAAAAAAATAAAGTCAAAGGATATCAATGAGAACGACTGCAAATTGTTTAGTTTAATACATTGTAATTATGTTAAAACCATATAACACTTTAAAAATATAATATAAGGTCATACAGAGTGCTCTTTGACTGTACCTGGGATTTGAACCCAGTCGCCCTAAGTATTAATATTGCCTCCGCCACCAAAATGACTAGGATAGTATAATTGCTGGACTGACAGTTAAAGGTCTTCTGACCTATATACGTATAATAATAATAATAATAATATAAGCCTTTTATTTCAGACAGAATTTTTACAATAGTTATTGATTAACCTAATGACTCTTCCGAGTCAGTGCCACCGACAACCTGGTCTGTTTGCCCTGTTTTGGCAAAGGCCTCCTCCATTTCCCTCCATTCCGTACTGTTCAGCGCCGTTCTTGTCCAGGTTACCCCAGCCGTTCTTTTAATTTCATCTTCCCACCTATATACGTATAAGTACTCGTGTGTTCGGGTGGAATTTTATAACTAAATTTTTTTAACCTCAGATCTGCACGTAATTTCAATATAAACAGACGAAACATAGGCCTCATTCCTGTACATAACTCGCTATCTTGGCCAAAGTTACAATTTAATATCAGAGTCGGCGTCTTCACAATGGATATAGCATTACATAACTTAGACAATAGGTAAACTTGACTCGCTTACTCAGATTTGTGGCCCGAATTATAAATTTAACAACTTTGAGTTAATTGTTCAAGTTTATGAATTTTTTCAGACGTTGGTTTAAGGATCCGGTGATTTAATGTTGAATTTTAAGTAGAATGGAGTTTCTATTGTTAATTTATTTAGGTTGAGTCAGTTGCCATAATCTTACCAAATGTTAAAACGAAAAATATAATGCATACAAGCCCGATTTCCGTCAAAAAAGTAAAGCTACTTCATCATCGCCGTTTCGTAACAAATTACCATTTTCTTATTTATTCCATTAAGCGCTACATATCAACAATCAGTAATTAGAGGAAATACGCTTTTGTTTCGATATGTAGTTTAAATAATTATCAACGAGGCCGCCAACTCAGAAACCACTTATAAGCTAGTAGGAAAATTGATAGCGGAGCCTTGAGTAATAAACCATGTGCTAATAGAAAACTAGTAACTAGATAAGAAAGTACATATTTACTTTAGATAAAGTACTCTTCGTCTGTTTGACGATTACGATACTCCATTATTTAAGTTTGTTCCCACTGTAATAGTATAAGGATTTCCAATTAACGATCGTTGGTAACAAATGACTAAAGCTTTGCCGTAAATTAAATCACAACGAGAGGGTATCTATTTCGGTTCTAGTTGCCATTTCCTTAGATTAGGCCGATTTAACATAGTGTTTTCAGACTTGGTAGATATTTCAAACTTGTGTAATTTTTTAAAAAGCTTATTTTAATTTAAAATAAAATCCTTACGCTTGCTTTGGTTAAACATGTTGATTTCCGTATAAAACCTAATCTGTAAATACGTACTATATACAAGTAATTATATTCTATTACAAAAACAACTAACTCCATCTAATTTATTAAAAAAATATAATTTAGGAAAAGTTGTATATATTTTAAATCGGGTTAGTTTAAAAAGCCTTTTAAGTGGTTGTAGGTTCGTTTCCCATATAAAATGCCGTCCAAATAATCCCATAACGCAGCCTCCCCACGTCTAGACCGGCGATGGGCGATAAAAGATGGCCGACCGCTGTCCCTCAAGGTCGTGATGTCACCAGGGCTAGGGAGGAACCCGGAAGGGCCTCTCGCCCCATTAGCATGTGGGGCAGTTAGCTACGGGACGCCGGATCAAGTTCTACAGGTTAGTCATCTATGTTTCATGGTGTAGATGTGACACTTTCATTTCGTAGATATGACACGTATAAACTATGTGAATTGTAGCCCTAGCACATTATAGTAATTATTTTATTTAAAAAGCATATTTTGAATCTTATCACATATAAAAATGGCATCGCTTTTTAACTTATATATCCCACATCAGTTTTAGTTGGGCCCCGCGGCTTAAAACGCATTATAACTGCCTCGATAAATGTATAATAAATTCAAAACCATGCTATTTTCCAATTTAACTCACACTTTATATTTCTTATAATATAGATTTGGAGGTACCTTTTTAAATATTGTAGAATTTAATATTCCCTGATTGGACTCTGGAATGGTGGAGAAGA
Source organism: Maruca vitrata (assembly GCA_039566165.1). Taxonomy (NCBI): domain Eukaryota; kingdom Metazoa; phylum Arthropoda; class Insecta; order Lepidoptera; family Crambidae; genus Maruca; species Maruca vitrata. The sequence continues at coordinate 2,919,092 of CM076917.1, forward strand.
ATTTCACCCTTGCTTTACTTAAACGCTTTCGTAATGAATTTTCAGACAATACAATGAGGGTCAAGCGATAGTATGTGCTATACCTACACTCTCCCCTTTCTGTCCCCCACAGGAGCTTAATATATAAAGTACCCTGGTTAAGTATAGATATAAGTATGACGTATACACTGACCGCACAATATGCTGACTCGATGGGTATGTTAGAGTGGAACGTGTAAGTTTATTATATGGTGCCCATAGCGTTTGTTGAACTTTCTGTAACTTTTATTTCCTGTATTAAAACACGGATAATGTCCTTCAGTTAAATATAAGAATATAAATATGAAAGTAGATGAAGCGATTTACAATACGATTTGCGAATACAATAACATTTAAAACAAACATACAGAACGTAATAGGTCAAATGAATTAGTCGTTTAATCGTTATACAATTAATATTTACACACACAGCCATTCAAAGATTATCTCTTCGCACTTCGAAAACAGTAAACCTGCTTTCATCAGGTTTCGTAATCACGAATCCCCATTTTAAAAAAACGGACGCATATCGGCAAGTGTTCTCCAAACGCACGCCTGAAAACCTTCCCCTGATTAAAACTCTCGCATTCAAACACCGAATATCTGTCGAAATGAACCGCTGTTTTAAGTTTTCTCTTGTGCTAAAACGTACTCAACTCAGAACTAGAGAGAAAGAATATCGCACTGTGAGTAATAGTTAAAAGCACTCTGTAGAAATGGAAATAAGAGGGATGCGATGTGTTGGTGTTGGGAGTTTGCGGCGGGATGGATACGCATCATAATAGAACGTCGGTGTAGGTAGGATTTTTTGACTATTTACCATTAAGAGGCGAAGATACCATGGGTGGACTTTGGCTGCTAATACAAATGTTTCTCAACCAATTATTTTGGTGCTTTTTTTTTAAAATGTTCCATGTGTTTAAACGAGTATTGGGATATGCAAAAAAGGAAATAAAATAGACAGGGAAATTGTAACATGTTTTGCGCGCGAAGGCGGAGACCGAATCGCGGAAAAGAATAATATAAGAGACAATAATACGATAATTCAGAAAGCCCGTTTCATTTCCTACATTGTCTATCTCGTAAAGTGAGTTTGATACGGAGAGCTCGCGATATTGGGCCCTCAGTGTTGCCGCAAGCTTGGTGTGACATTCGCAAAAAATGGGAAAGTGAAATTTCTATTTCGCGGAGACTAGTGATTCCGCGGGCGGGCGGATTGACAGGGGCGCCCCGGCGTTATGTCGCCCTGTCGCCTTGACGCCCTGTCGCCTTGTCGCCGGTCGCCTCTTCGTCGCCCCGCCGCGACCATTTGCGTCCTCACCGCGCCCCACCAATTGGACGGTTTGACTTTTATGGTTGGCAGTTTGTTTATGTCTTTGCTTATTTTGTGTGGAAAAGGAAAACCGCGAAAGGATTGCAAAGGAGTGTGTAGGCTTGAGGTTTAGCTGGCGGAGTTTTCATTTGGTTTTGAGTAGTGAACAAATCAATCCAATGACGACTAACCATATAGTCCAGTCAAAATAGACAAAAATAAGTGCTAACTTAGACAAAATTCGCATAGAGCTGAAAATTGCCAGAGACGTTAAATACATCATAATAAAAGAGATATCAAAAATCCCCATCAATCCTACTTCTGCAAAAAATTTTATTCAAGGTCAAAAGTATAAAATTAAGGATTTTTCCATTTTTCTCGAAAACAGTAAGTATTATCGTAAAAATAGGTCAAACAAAAGTTGTAGATCATACAATTTTCTACAAAATTGGTCCAGTCACTTTTTCTTTTCCGACTCACCATTCGCGAGATATCGTGGTTTTAATCATTAGAAAATTCATATTTTACATAATATGCATTCATCTGTTGATATCGTTTTTGATCGATATATGACCTGGAATAGGTTCACTAGGGTAACCACGTTAAAAACCGCCCAAGTGTGAGAAAAAAAAAACATAGGTTTTGTATGAGAGCCCACTTTACACGTTGGTTTCATGTTCTTTCTAGTATTAGATATTATAAAGGCAACTGAGATACATCATTCGTTAAAATTTTAACTGTCTAGCACAATCGCATGGGGGCCTGGAAGCGTTTGAAAATACAACTTTTTCAACTTTGTGCATCGCTATATCTCTGAAATGGTGAATCTTAGGAACAAAGTGTTTAGACATTTTTTATAGATAATTACGTGATAAGTAATTTTGTCATACATACTTTTATGATTAAACTTACCGTTTCGCTCAAAAGTGCATAAAACTGATATTTGTGACATTTGACCTTGATTATTTTTTTTTTTGCAGACGTGGGATCGATGGGGACTTTTGACAGATTATTTGTAATAGTGTTCCCTACATTCATGCCAATTTTCAGCTCTATGCGAATTTTTCCTAGGTTAAATGTCTATTTTGACTGGACTAATAACTATCATTTTAAATAAAATCTAAACGAAAGGTACTTTAAAAGATGCATTCTTATAACATACGTGTCTAACAGATACAGAAGTCTAAATCCTCAAACCACTCCACAAAATGACTTGCTCTGAACCCGGTAAATCTCGGTGGCGACCTTAACCCTGGCGCGAGCGGTCACCGCCGGGATGATCCCAGCGGGGCTAATCCGACCACTTCAAGCCAAATCGACTTTAAGCGCTCGCGTATCACTTTACTTGAGCTTTTGATGTAGCTTGGATTTACCCTGACTGGTTGGAAAATGGTTATTTTGAAGTGATTTCAAGAGTTTACGATCACATTAAAACATATTGAATCATCGCATTACAAATGAGTTATTTGTTTAGTTTATCATCTAAGACTATGAACGATTTCATCTCAGGAAATAGTATTGTTAAATTGGTTGTTAATATATTTATTGGCCGTGGAAATGTGATCTACATATTATTTTATCTGCCACATCTAAATTGACTTTGTGTACCTATTGATTCTGCTTAACCTGATAGTAACTTAAAAAGAAGCCCAAGATGCTAACTATTCTAACGATTCCGTAAGATGGACCATCGAGTATCGAACATTTTAATTTATTGCGTTTCATTGGTGCTGCTAAAGCCAAATCAAAACAAAAACACAACAGCCAATGATCTCTATGAAACATAACTATGGTCTCACACGATTCGGGTCCGTGCAGTTTACGGCCGGTCCCGGATGGTCTGGCGGCCGTCTCGCCGCCCTTATCGGGACTAATGTTATCTCCAAGGTCGCTTTCACGCACATGACCCCAACCGTGTTTACGGGTTGTGTTCCCTATTTGAATATGCGAAGTTCTTTTTTGTTTTTGAAGGGAATACGAGTTGACAGTACTGTCTAGTTTTTATTTTTTAAGGGGTAACAAGTTGACAGTGTCGGTTGATTGTTCGATAAATTAAATTGAAAGGTTTAAAACCATTCCTTGTTCAAATTATGAACTGATGATTATAAGATCACTGCATACGCGGTTTGGCATTCTAAATAGCAGAATACCGAGTTTAAACAACTAACAACATTCTGCGTTCCCTATATTTAAATGGGAATGGTAGGGTAATTACACTAACAATCAGATGTCTTGTAAATTGCTAGCTTTTGCTTGAAAATTCTCATTGTATATGATCGTTACTTGAAGTGATTAATCGCACTTTAGGTCTTATTTAAAAAGGTGCATTGATTGTAACTACTCGTATGAAGATTTCACACCTTCCTTCAAATTTAAATTGACATCCCGGCTGGAAATCGTGATTTACTTTTTAAAAGTCGTGCATTATTTTTTTCAAACAAAGAAAAAGGTTCCTAATACCAAATTCTTAGGGATGTGCAGTATGACCGTGAAACCTTGGCGGTGGAATTATCCGGGCATGGTGGGGTCGCGCAGACGGCTGCCAGACGGTCCGGGCGTAAAGTCCGGGATACGACCGGGTTTGTTTTGTTTTGTTTGGGTCCTATTCGCATTCTAAATTGAACCGTCTTACGAGGCTTAGCCTTTGAGGGTCACTTGAATTATGCTTTACATATTGTGGTTATGTTTACACGGAATATGTTTGGTGTTTTTTTTGTTACCATGTCTCAACAACATGCATTCCGCATATTTTTATAGCGTATGCCTTTCAATCAATTGTCAAAGTAATTTTTCTCTATACTTACATATTAATACTTTGGAATACGACATTCAGAGAAGGCAAGAGAAGCTCAGGTGATGTTTAGGTAATTTAAGATAAAGACATTCTTGTTTGCATACTTTTGTAACTTACAAGACCCGTGACTTGTTCATTTTAATAAATACAAGAAATACTTGCTTTCAATTTCAACACAAATAAGATAATATGAATATGTGAAATTATCTTTACTTTATTCAAAGGAGCTGTCGAAAGCTACCAGTTAAGAACTACCAGGACCTATCTAACCTTTCAGAAAAAAGCTTAAACACATTGAAATTTTAGCGGTTGTTTTCCCGTGGCAGAACGATTTGCCTTTAGTAATACTAATTAACATTTCCTAAAGTACATTGTAAACGTAATAGCTTCCGTAATTTTAAATATAAATAAAAACGAACTTCATGCTTGTTGGCGTATGTCACCATATTTTTACAAGACTCTCATAGTTTAATAGGCCCTGCCGAGACAAATTAAATACAATTTTCGAATACCTAAATGCTTATAATTCAGACGTCTCTACGCGGCGCGACTTCCTTGGAAGGAAGAGATTTAATAGGAGGCTTCGTAGCCGGCGGCTACGGCGCTGCTACGAGCTTGTCGTAGACGCTAAACTCGTCTACTTAATAGGCATTTGCTACGAACGTTATATTTCATACATAGAGTGCTACATACAGAGAGTGAACTTTACCACCCAAGCTTATTGTTCAGATTTAACAAGTTCTGTTTCTTTATGACTTATCTTATCAAAAGCTACATATTTTAATTTGCTTAGAAAATTAAGATTGCCTGTATGTTACACTTATAGGACGCCATTTATAATACGAGTATGTCTTTCGTTATCAAATTGAAGTCATTATTCATGCGCAATTATGGTGTAGCTTGAGTTTTTGTTGAGTAAATAATACGTTTTGCGTTATTTGATTCACATTAATTAACGTACAACCTATTCTAAATACAAACATGCAATTATAATTTCAAACAATCCACACTCGGCACCAAATTGCAAAGTTCAAATGAGCTAAAATATTCCCATTCCAATCTTTGTTCCCCGTTCGTCGGAGGAGGTATTAAAACCTCCAAATAGATCGCGGAAGGCTGGGGGGCGGCAGGGGCGTCACTTTCGCCCTCGCGCCAAGGTCACGCGGACACTGCAGCGCATGTACGATAGGTGTAGGTACAGCACGCCGGCTTTCGGCTTCAACCGTTCCAAATAACGATGCGTAGTTCGCGCGTTCCTATTTCGAATTGGTTTGAAGTGCGTTCGTATTCAATTTAGGGAACGTAGCTATTCGTTTATTGTTTTATTTGGCGACGAGTTTGGTGGTAAATCGGCCAGTATTTTTGGCAATCAACATCTTTTTTTAAAGCACTACAAGCTTGTAACATGTAAGATTTAACTATAAATAAATTGAATACCCTTTACAGCAATTTTTACACCTGAAAACAGCGACTCTCAAATTACTCACTAATAAAATTTGTAATTGTACAATACTATTGTAATAATTTTAATCTGGGCATTATTAGGCAAGCAGTGAAATTGTCACTGCGGCCTTTAAACCTTTTCCACTTTTCCTTTCATCATTCAATAATTTCACAGACTGTAAAATATTTATTACCACGATACAACTAGTGGTTACAACTGGTGGTGGAACTTTTATGTCTTGTAAATGGCGCGAAGAGGCATAATGAATTCGGTCGTGCATTTTATGGCTTTTATATGACTTTATGATAGCGAATATAATGTTGATGCGATCATCTAATATGTAATTCAGTTTTGGTCACACAAATATCGTGAACATTATTCTCTACAATTTGAATAATGTTATTCAGTGTTTGTACTTGGCTACCATTGAAAGAAGCAATATCACAAAACACATTTTCTGTACTAAATATTTGTCTTTATGGGTCTACACGCATTACTAGGGTAGCAAATCGAAACGAACCCAGTCGAAACGTCGGGCAGTAAGTAGCTGTGTAATTTGCTACTCCTAGTAACGCGTGTAGACCCATAAAGACAAATATTTAGTGTAATGAAAGCGAACGTCTAAAATATCACATTTTCTGAAGACTTCTTTTTTTAAAGAAAACTTACGAAATCAAAACTATAAGTAATGTTAAAATCTCATTCCTCGTTTCCACCTCTGTAAGCGTCGACTTCAAATTACGTCACAATTTCCCCCGCAGTTTTTCCTTTCGCCGAAAACGTTACTTCCAATTCGCGTGGAGCAGAGTTGCCGAAACAACATTTATTTACGTGGCTAAAACAAATGAATGTAATAATGGCTTTCCGAACGCGAACCTATGCAAACCTTAGTTTTTTCCAAGTAGAATGTTAAAGTGAAAAACACTCGATTATAGACTAGACGCTCTCGCAATTTGTCGACTCGGCGTAATTTAGGCGGGAAATTGATTTTTTATGCCATTAAAGGGCGGGGGCGCGGGGGCACGAAACTTATCGGTTTTTCGCGCCTCGGGCGGGCTCGCGCCATCCTGAAGGTCAATGGCTTTATTCGATGCCGAGCCGTGGAACCGTGTATCGGGTAATGCAAGCGCGCTAAACTTGTGATCGGAATAAAAACAAATGAGAAATCGTGCATTTGTTTATTTCTTTTTTCAAGTTATGGTTAAAAATTTATGGTCTGTTAAACAGGTCCATGTAGATAAAACACGTCAGATCAGAAATAAGAAACACAGAATGTTATGAAACAACTTTATACATGTTTTAAGAACTTTTTATTAAGCATTAACTACTTTTATTTAATAAAACGTCACTCCCTTAGTACGTCAATAGAATATAAATATCGTAAAAATTAATTTGCTCAGACAAATCTCTGAAAGCAATTTCTAGAAGGCACAAATAATTAAGAAGTTCCAGCGTCCATAAGTCTGAAATTGCAATTTATAACTCGCTTAAAAGAAACCGTCCGTTCCTCTAATAACTTTAATTGTTCAGAATCACGACGCAACTCGGCGTCTACGAAGTCGATCGAACGCGGAAGCGTAGGTATATTGCAGCTCTTACAATTCGTCTGACGCACACAGACACGCGCCGCGTACAATATTCATCAAAACAAACCCACACAGGGTCGTCCCGTCTGCCGAATTACACCCACACTCCCGAAGTTACGAGGAGTGAAGTGAACTATCCTGTGCGTGTGCTGGTGTGAGTGAATGAGAGGGAGAGTGTGACGAAATTTCACTTTCCGTTTTGGCAACGTCGCGCGGCGCCCTCCGTTCGTCGACATTTGTGGGGGTGCACGACTAGTTCGCTCTGAAATCGAAATTTTTAAATGCTACCCCGATGTTGCTACCACGGAACGAGTCGCGTTTCAATTGTTTATGTTCCGATTTTACTTAAAATATAAGGTTGATTGTTAATTCAAAATGCCTATGACGTCATTGTACCTATGAACTTTTACGCTCCGATGAACACCGATCGAGCTCGCTTAATTTGTAGTCCGCATATTATTATACCCATTATATAGAGTTTTTTATTTAATCCAAACATAATGCTAATAAGAACAACATTACACGGAACACTTCAAAGAGCTTTACGGAAATAATACCTTGTTAACTATTCAAATTCTAAGACGCAAATTCTTATTAGACGCGCCAGCAAAATATTTTGTTTTTTTCTTCAGAAAATTCGCATTGGTAATCAGAGGGGAGGCCGAATAAAAGATAGGAGAGACGGAGCAAAAAAAAAATTAAAAGTGAGTCGTAGTAAACTAACGGTACTGTGTGTGGGGCATTTCAAATACTTCAAAAGCACTGACGATTCTCGGAAGTGTCATCCTCGGGTGGGTGAGCGGTAGAGCGAGATATTGCGGTCTCTCTTTCACGACTATCGACTCACAAAGGGACGCGGGTTGAATACTTTTCGTGCAATTTACAGTTTTATAATTCCGCGCGCGTCGCGTTAAAATTGAAACTTATTTTCTGCGCGATGACAAATGTAGCATCATTTGCTTATCGTGGATGCAAAACGACCGACTTTCGGCCGAGGAAAATTGAAACTTCGGTTTTGTAAAATGTCTTGTTTTGGCTGTGGACTGTAATGAATAAAAACTCACCGGTAATTTGGTGCTTATTTGGCTCGTATTTGCATCATAATAAAGTTGCGTGTGCGTTAAATTTACGAACATGTGTTAGCGGTAGACGTACAAAACGATGGTCACGAATTATAACGTCATTGAAAAAAAATTATGAAGTTCCGGAAAGAACAAGTTTCCTAATTGCCTTTCAAATAGGATCTACATACAACAAACTAAAAGTCAAAAACAACAAATAATGGGCATTGGAAATTCTACAAAGAACAAAAACATCATATTACTTGCAAGTGATTCAGAGTAAAACGACGGCTGCCAAATCCGGTGCCTCTACTGAATCCATTAAGATAATGCCAAGGCCCCTGCGTAGAAAACTATATCTTACCTGAAGTTACGGATAGCTATATACTTAGGTGAAGAATTGGATAATAATTCAAATGAACTGGATGTTTTTTTTCTTGGAATGTTTTTTTTTTGTTAATTGCAGCAGAACTTTGTCACAATCAGATTTTACACCTAGTGAAACCCTTAAGCTTGATACTAGTATATTTGGTTAACTCTAATCCGACAATACATACATAATATAATGATCTATTAAGATCTTGCTTACAGATGTTTTGAAGCGCGATTTAATATACATAGAAAAAGGTTTAATTAAATCAACTTCCGTTTTGTGGGGAAATAACCTATGTTTTGCTCAGCCTAAATACTTATCAAAAATAAAATACTGAGCTAACCGGTTACTTCACACCTGACGCCTCTCGAACGTGATAAATCGTATTCCTTACAAATTTTAGCCTGGAGTCGTAAAGCTTACGTTCACGCTTGTCAAATCGATTGGCCAAGGCTCTGCAGGCTGCGCAGGAGTCGGGTTACGCCGGATGCGGCGGCCGCGGAAGTGGCATGGCCGCCGGACGCGCGCCATCTTGCCTTTGCTCTGCGCGTGCGCTGGCAAGGATGTGCTTTTGTTTTTTCGAGTGCACCAGTTTACGTCAAAAAAGAATTAAAACCAGCCAGCATTTGCGAGTCGTAAAAGTAACAGAACAAAAAAGTTTTAAATCGAGCCAATTTTATATGCAGAATTCAACATGTAGTTCAATTACGACAGTTGTTCCTAAGTATAGGGTAAGCGAATTATTTGATGGCTAGACATTTCGAATCGCCTGTTTATCAAGGTGGTTGTTATAATGAGAGGTCAATGTGCTTTAGAGCATAACGTCTAGACTCTTTGTGTTCCATAACTGCATTAAGAGATGCCTTAGTGCCTAACTACGACCAACGTCTAACTTTTAAAGGAATGAAGATACCAAATTGTTGTAGTATTAAATTTTGAGGAAATGGTTATTTTTTACAATTAAGCATTTATTTTTTAAAAACGGGTTGTACTTATCCATACAAAACATTTGGTTTATAGTACTTTACTCTAAGGATAAGAGGTAAGCTGTTAAAGAATTATATTTGATCCTGTCTTCGAAAATAAAAGTAAGAAAACTCTCTTTTCTAAAGCAACAATAAATCGTCGTCTGCACCGCTGGTTAATGCGACACACATCTGCACTTCGCCATTTTGATTCGTTCCAAAATGAACTTTATCGGACAAAATACACAGTTTATTATCTCGGGGTTATCATCTAAGGTATTCCTGTTGACATTTGACAGCTCGGATAACTGAATAAAGTCGTATTGTTGTCGAGTTTTGGCAAAAAACGTTGTATAGAGTCCAGGTAAGGAATCTTTTGTGCGCAGAATGGTTGCGTATGGGCATTGTGCAAGGAAAGCTGCGATTTGGATGCGCACCACACAATGTCTGATAAATTATTTGCTAATTTAGTGTAAGATTGCACCTGGCGATAGTGCAGTTGTGGTTGGGTTTGCCTTTGTTTTCTGGGAATCGTTGTGTTTGATCATTGATTAACAGACTATTGGTTACTTCGGTACGAGTTTGTTGGTTTGATGACGATCAGTTTCTTTGTTTATTGGAATATGTATATAAATGCTTAAAGCTTTTTATAAGGTTTCTGAGAAATAATTTAATTTCTGCACATTTCATGCAAGTATCATTTAAGTGTTACAAATTCAAGTCCATAAACTTAAGGTACAACGCCTGGTCAGTTAAAAAAAATATTCCATCTGTAATAAATTAATTGCTAGCAACGTTCCGCGAGTAAACAAAGTAAGATTAAAGACGTAGACCTACCTACAGTTATAAAGTAACTTTCAACATCTAAGCCACAAATCGGACTAATTATACAGAGCGGGAGAAGAAAAATCCAAGCGGTGCCGTAATTAAAGAAACGGCAACAGAGCGTTTTGCGTGGAAACGGGACCGGGAAAAATGCAACGTCGCATTTTCGCCCCCGATCGTTTCCCGCCCCACGCGGTGACTCATTCAACCTTTCAACTTGAGCCAGTGATGACGAGCTACCACGTGAGGGGAACTCGAACGGAACTCGCTTTTACATCGATCGGGCGAGAAATCAGGATGTTGCTTCGAGTTTTCATACTTAAATACCGTTTTTCACAAGGTTTGAACTTTTAACTAGCTGTATGTTATGTTTGAACACCTATTACAAAATGGATTTATTTAAGTTTGACAACTACATTGTGGAAGATTTTTTATTTTAATTTGACGTAACTATTTAAGTATTCTCCTAATTCCTCATGAGCCGTTTATTTGCAATTTAATTTGTATTATTTATTTATTTTCGTATTTTGTTTTTATTTGGGTACAAAATAAACGTACGAAAATCAAAGAACAAAATTAAGGTGGTCACTAACTACGGGGTTACCTTTGAGATGGTCGCCATCCTGCATGTCTGTTGCTTCTGAAATTGACTGGGAGACTTACCTGAAACAAAGAAGTAAACATATTAGATACATTATTTTATTACAATAAGAAGGTACATACGTATTCTTGACCCTATTCTTAGTCTATCATAATACTCCCAGTTTCTTTTACACCAGACTCTGAACTCATTATAAGATTGTAAAAGTAGCTTTATTAGACACAAATTTTGAAAAGAAATAGCCACAAAGCAATCAGCCCTATGCTACTGAAAGTTCACATGAGATTGTGAATTGAATAGAGTCAACCCGACTTGTAATTATGATAATATAAACAAATGAATAGCTAGCCTGAGTCTGCATGTGTTAAACACATGTAAATACCAGAACATGGCAGTACCTGACATGTGTAGTTAATAAGGGTTGGTGGAGACCTGTTTCACCCTCGGTTGAAGCACGGTGTATAAGACGGTACACTATGATTTTAAACGTGCAAAGGGGAAATTTCAAATGTAACACAAACGTCACCCCAATATTTATCAGGTTCAACTTGTTAGCAAGTTAACTTGTTGGCGTAGGGTTTATCAACATGGGAAATTTCTTTTTTCTGTTTGTTTCTCACTGAAAATGAGCTTTGAAATGATCCAAAGACCATAAATGTATGATACTCTACATAGCAACTGAAAGTTTATGTAACTCTAAATGTATTTATCTGTAATACAAACTCCTATTGTTTTTTATATAGTATCTAGAATGGGAAAGAAAAGTTGCTTGAAACTAGATTTTTATCTACTAAACAAAAGTACGTACATTATGCAAATAACGGACGTTACATTCAAAATATACCGACAATATCATTGCACTTCCCAAATACACACAAACTTGCCGTAGCCATCTGACCAGACCCCTACCGCGGCTAAAAGCCTGACGACACGTCGAGATCTTGCGATTAATCGCAGATAATGGTACAATGTGATAAATCCGTCGGCACGCAGCTGACGGCGCATATGGCGCGACTTCCTACCTGAGCAGCTGCGCGGCGCGTGCGCACACACGTGTGAGCGCGGACTTTGAGGTTCGGGATAGGTTTAAGATGTATGTACACATATACTTGTAGTTATAGACATTGACTAGCTCGGTAGAAAGGTGGTAAGTGACCTATTTTCACTTTCTAAGTTCCAAGAGTCGTGGGTTCGATTCCCATCCGGGACAAATATTTATGTGACGAACATCGGTGTTTGTTCCGTGTCTGGGTGTGTTATTTAAAATATTTATGTATATTTATGTGTCCACTGTTGATTCTGATATCCGTAACACAAGCTTAAGCTACTTACAACGGGACCAGATTAATGTACGTGATGTTGTGTAATATTTCATCATCATCAGCCATACTTGTCTTACCCATACTTGTCCACGTGTAATATTTATTATTTATTTATTTATAGAGCTTTTAATATGCTTGGAAGACGTCATGTCTGACGTCATGGGAGCTGTGGAAAGACCACAATGCCGTCACGACGATACGCCAACTGTAAAGTGGAGTCTAATATACTTGAGGTTACAGTTATACGTAGTAAGCATTTCAAACTTTCCGCATGTACACAGCAAAAGAATGATGTCGTATAAATGATTAATTACTGATTCGTATAAGATTGTTATTATCATTAGCATTGATATTTTATGAAAATGTACTGACAACCAACAAAATACGACTGCCATTTGTTTAAAAATGTAACACTATTTGAACATGTAATGTTTCAGTTTAAAATCCTTAAAATAATGACTATCTATTGTTTTTGTTGACATTAAGGTGATATTTTTAATAATGGCTGGTATCACATTGACACGATTTCGATTTTACTGATAGGATTTCCATAAAGGAAACTACAGAAAAGTTTTCCAGCGATTACGTCATTATAAAAGGTCATTCATGACGTATTAATCCAGGTAATGGTGGCTGATAGATTGCCTGACTCATTCTCTTTAATGTGCAAGTTGACATAGACATTAGAGCTCTGAAAAATAATCTGAATTAATAAGTAGATAATGATGTTGCTAGTAGGCTGGTGTAATTTTAAAGTTTTCTTTGAGAAACAGTGAAAATACGGAGAAAAATGTTTATGAATTCTGTTTTCTAGGATGCAAATAGGGTTCAACTTATGATTGGTGATTCAGTATTCAACCGCCTTTATTCTAGATTGCATGTTTAAGACCGTAATAGTAACTCGCTTAACTTAAATTTTATTAGAAATTACTGCCCATGTTAAAAAAAATAAGGATATGTAACCAAGATTTTTATTTCGTATCATCATAATATGAATGCTAAACTTCATGATCGTTAACACGGATATAACTCAAAGATTAACACGTAATATCTATTGAACATGATCTTATTTTTATGGAGGTAAAATACTGGTTACGTCGTATTCGTACTTACTCTATAACAACCAATTAACTAAGACAGGGTAATTATTCCGACACTATAGAGCTTCTGATAGGTATTTTGCCGAGCGTGACCTTTCTCTATCAAATTACTATAGAGGCATGCGATAATTCTAAACAATGCCACAAAATGCCAATAGTGTATGAACTCAAGTTTCATCCGAAGTGTTAAACGGCTCTTATTAAAGGTAGATTAATTAGGGTTTGCTACACGTAGCATTAATTAAAAGCTTCTTTCAATTGCGGCTAAAAGTTCAACACGCACCATCCTATGTTTAGTAATAATGTACAAACAATTTATTAAACACTTTAGCGGATGATGTAAGGAGACTTCAAACTCGATAATTAAAATACAGTTATCAGGAAAACCAATAACTACATAACTACAAAATATCTAAATATTTTTATGGGCTAAAGCTAGAACTATAATTCAAAGATTAATTATTTTTAAAACTAATATTTTTAAATTGAATTTTATTCATATAAAACTTGAAACACTATTGCTGTTGTATATTGCGCCACAAACAATTTCCTGCATTATATAAAACATGTATGCATCCTATGACAGGACTCAAAGCTCCTATGACCGATGCATAGAATGGAGTCTTCTACCTGGGTGTACCATAAAAAACAGGTCAACGACCGCGACAGCTGCTCCAATTCAACATGGCGGACATTTATGTCAAAAATTAATAAATGCAAGCCAGTTTTCGTTTGATGGATCGTGTACGGACCGATTTACTTGGCAAACCATTCTTTATGCGTTGACGTAAAGAAATGATTTTTTTAGTTCGCATTAAAAACATGTTGTGAAGATCCTTTTTAAAGAGATTAATGGACTGAATGAAAGTATTGATGTTAATAACTTTTATACCGTTAAATAAGCATTGTATACTTAACCCAAACCATAGAAGGTATTCGTAATGTTGGATTAGATATTTTTTATTTAAATGTAGTTAATAATACAGAATTTATTATGCATATACTTATACTTTTTTATGTAATTAAAAAAAACAGTAGACTAAAAATAAAACGTTGACATGATGCTTCTGAGAATTTTACTCTCACTTTCAATGAATACACCTTCAACAATTATTGTTGATACAGATACAATTCGTGAATAAAAATAGCGAAGTTTCAATTAATAGGTTGACTAGCTCGCTTTAGCTGTCACCTATCACGCTATGGTTAGTGCTGTTTAAACAGTTTATTTAACTAAGGTAATAAGTAGAAATCGCCAACATCCTGACATTCAATTATTTTAATGAATTGAAGACATAAAAAGTCGCGTTTGAATGAAAGCTTTTTCAGTCAGATAATAAGATGCTTGTTATTTCAATGTGCATTGCATGTTTTTTATTGAGTAATTTATTCTGAATAAAAGAAACAAAAACGCGTTTTAGACTTTTTTGCGTACGTTGCGTTATGTATATGAAAATATTAATACATTTAATTCAGAAAAACAAAATATGAAGATATTCGAGATTTACCTATTATTTATGTTTAGAACTTAGAAGGCAATAAAGTATTCAGTCTAGTTTGAGATCGATTTCTATTCCTACATTATAAATTGAAACACTACTAGCTTGAATACTTAATCTTTTCTCGAGATCGGAACTCGATATAAGATGTTCTCGTAAGGCGGCGAGAGCTCACGTAAAATCGATTAAACTCGTCACCTCCGATTGACGATAATCGTAATTACGTGACAACTGCACGTAACTCGATCCCGGCGGGAACAGTAAAGTATAATTTATGATTGGGCTCCGGTTTTCGAACGCTTCCGCTCTAGTTTATGGAACGGCAGTGAGACTTTTTTCTTCCTGCATATGTTAGTGCTGTTCTTTCAAAAACAGGTAAATGTTGTTTTTTTGGTATCAGCGGAGTAATTTTTAAATAATACTGAACAATTTGCGTCTTTAAAAAAAAATAGGTGCATAAATTTTGGCAAATACCTTAAGTTAAAAAAACAATTTATGCTAATTATCTTCTAAAAGCACAGTCAAAAGAATATTTAATTTATCTTTAATTTAATATTTAATTTATCTCTTGCCAACTACAGCATTGCGCATACGACGAAAAAGTTCCATATACAGTCAAAATGTCCCACTGTTAATTCTCCCATTACGCTTCCGTCGCATTCAAACTCAAACCCTGTAATGCTACCCGATGGCACCTTTATTTGATTTACGTCGTGTTTTTTTTTCTTTTCCGACCCAGGCCTGGGAAATGCCCGGCAAGTCTTCGACAGTCGCAACCGGAGTTACTTATCGCTTCATTGAGGTTGTCATGTGGTAATTTATCGGCAATGGAGACACTTGTCATAAACTCGGAGGAAGTGCCACTGTCTTGCGTACGAAGCGGCCATGATTAAGTTGTTTAGAGCGAACAAAAGACGGTGTTGCGTTGAAATTGATAACATTACATTTTAATACTGTATGTTGTATCAGTACAATTTTTGAACATAGAGATAAAAGGTGAAGAAGGTCAAAATCTGAATTGATCACAAAGAGCTTTTCAATTACTGACTTTTTGAGTCTTAGGTCGAAAATGGATTCACTTGTAAAGGATATCTCGTAAAAAAAATTAATAAGCGACTGGATAGCGAATATTCTCATGTCACACGAATGATTATTTTAAAACAGCTGTCCCTAATTGAGCTTTTCTTTAAAATCATTAGAGCGTGACTTATGGCGACGCTCTAACTGATTATTTAGTAATAATAATACCATATTTGAATACATCTGCGGTGTTTGTTTGTATTCCGTACAAATGTAATTCGATACGCATCTGCTACATATCGATGTAATTTTTTATTTTTTTTATTCGTGCCTCTGTCATATAAATTGTTTTCTGTTCACATACAGATTGAGCAAGTTTCTCTTTAAAAACCTAATTTACAGGTTGACTTAACGTCAAACTTTGAGCAGTATTTTTTCCTCTCATTAATCTTCCTCGATAATTGCGATGAACTGCAGCAGTCAATAGAGTTAAAAAAAAACATCACGATGACATGTACGAGTATTAAATACTAAACATCAGTTTCCACTTCTTCGCCTTAACAAGCAAAATGGAAAACAATACAATTACAATTCCTTTGGACAACTAGTTTTAATATTAAACATTAGCCAGTCGCAAAGAAGTGCAGACTTTGTTAAAGTTAATAACTTACGCAATTAAAATGCTACCACCTGGTTGCTTAATAGCAAATTGTTTCCTCAGAAGCAAATACTAAACGAACTATTTGCCCGGTAAGATGTTACATCGCTTTTATGATTCGTAATTGCTGCGTAAGCACCCCATCATCCCTTAATCGGCGGCCATCTTTGAAAGAGTTCTATTTACCTCAATTACAGGTATACACCCCGTATCTCTTACCCTAGTGCATAAAAAACTGCAATTTGCCTATCAGTGCTTGGGTCACACAATAAACTTGGCTTGTACCCTCCCCAGTGTATCTGGATCCCCCTCCCGCGTCTTCCGGTCTACGAATCAGGTCTTAGCACGGTTTGTGTATGAAAGCGAATGGGTCAGGGTAGGTTGGTGAGTGCTGAAAGGGTATGGAAGGCTTGAAGCTGCGAGGTCGTTAGCCTGCAGTTGATTGTTCGATGAGTGCCGCAATGACTCACTTGTGAATGTAAATAAACGGGAAAAATATGTGGGGAAACAGGATACGGCGTATGAAGAATAGATCTAGATTTCATAATCCGCGCTTGGCTGGACTTGGGGCTAATCGGCTTTTCCGTTTTATAGTCGACTTAAGCTCCACACTTAAGCTTGGTGTTTATTGATGCATGTTAAAGTAAACAGCAAGTTAATGCCTAGTCGCATAAGTGGAATGCTGTTGGAATATTAAACGGAAATTCAAATGTGTTGTTAAACCACGTCAATTTAACGAATGCAGCCAATTAATAAAGATAAATTAAAAGACGCCGCAAATTAAAAAAAAGTTATTAAATCGGTAAACAAACGAATAAATATCAAGATTAACATAGCAGTATTAATCTTCATACAACGCACGACAGAAATATTTGAGAAAGATAGTACCCACAATAAACTTGACTTGTACCACACAAATCTTCTTTTATCAATTCAGCAATTGTCGGAATAAAAAATGCTTCACACGTGGAATGTTCCATCATCATATCTCACGTCATTTAATTAACTGTACACCCTTCACATGATAATTGCACTCTTTTTCCATAAACTCATTTGTCGTTTACAAAAAAAATAAAATATTTATGTCAAGTCCGTGCGTGCGTGAGCTAGCCCTCTGCAACCCTCGCCCAAGTAGGCAGTGCGTTCAGTAGGTTACCTGTCCCCTAGGCAACGCCTTTAGCACTTAGTACATAATGTACTACCTAAACCCGTACCTAGCGGGGGTGCAGGCGACGCCCGTCTTTCTGCCTAGTTAATAATTGGGTCATTTGAATAACAAAATAAATCAGCTTTTTTAGTATTTTTTTTAATTGCAAGCTCACGGTTTAAATATGCATATTTGCTAATTATGCTTATTGTTTACGTCGTAAACGTTAACGAAGTTGCGATTATAAATATTTTAGAAATCTCTAATCGAATGCCGTTCTGGTTTCACATATAAAATAAGTAATTTATATTGGCACATATATTGTGCAATTTATTTTATTCAGAATAAAATACGTACAGATATGTATTCCAGAGGGTTCAATATTATGTAATTTAATTAACAGCCGTTATGCTAAGCTTGTTTTGTTTTGTGCAATAAAGAAGATTTATCTGAGAAGGTTGTAATAATATCGAAACGAAGCCGTTTGTTGACTTGCTAGAGGAAACAGGAAAAACGTTTGGATATTTTTACAAACGTTAGTGAAATTTATGTTATCTGCTACCTCAATTTATCTATTTTTGCTGTTCTCTTTTCAGAACATTTCAGTGTTTTATTATCTTAAGCTTTTACTTCTCCCATGTGTACTTATATGTATTTGTATAATAATAGTAAATGGTTTCTTCCTATTTGGGATATTTAATTGCATTAACAATGCACTTTCGAGTAAACAAGCATGAAAATAATGTACACAAGGTTAATTGGACTTCGTTAACTCCCTATTACCAATAAACATAAAGATAGTTACGTGCAGTTACACATTATCTTAATGCGAATCTAACTAATAAAACAAAAAAAAAATTAAAAATAGAAGAAATTCAAATTTAGAATTTAATTGTTCCGCAAAGAAAGGTTGTATGCAACAGCAAAGAGATAACGAGTGCAGATTTGTAGGTTACGGTAACTTACGCGTGCAGCCCATCGCCCGCGGGGCGGGGCGTCCACACATAGCGCTATGTACACGCACACATGGCCGACGAGGAAAACTGCGTAATTCAAACTCCTTTCATGTTTCGCGGTGTGTATAACCTATTTTTTAATTAGTTTATTTTTTTTTTGCTTTGACGCTGGCCAGTTGTTGGTTAAACTTTTTTTTAATGTCGTTTGAATTCCGAGCCATAGCTTCACAGTTTAGTGAACAATAATATTTTGTACTTTACAAAGCAAATTAAAGCTTCTTACGTATTATGCGAGAGAGCAAAATATCCATCGACTTTGAGGGGGTTATATAAGGTTTTGGTATAGTTTTATTTCAAGCTTGTATTTCTTACTTTTCGTATTTTAAAGAAATCTACTAAGTACCCTCGTGAAATCTTCATTGATAAGATGAAATTTGAATGATTATTTAATATTTATTGCTGTTTGATACAAAATTATAAACAATTGAGTGCGAACATAACAACTTTATGTAACATGCAATATCACTACATACTCGCATTTAAAAATGTTGTTACAACGCTGATTAAAGGCATATCGACACTGGCCATAACGCCATCATTCTAAAGAAGAAGAAAAAAAAACAATCTCTTCCATTCCAATCGTCTATTCCAAAGCGTGCAGAATTAGATCTCTCTGACGTAGAGGGCGGGAAAGTGGGGGGTGTTGACCCCCAAGACCCCCGGGGGTGGGGGCGTTCGTTCACGCTGCACGGCGCGTGTCAGTGGGGAACTCTAATGAACTGAACCGAACTAGTGCCGGTGTTGCGTGCGGAGAACTGTACTCTTAATATAGATGAGTGCGGCGAGGTGGGCGGAAGATAATTTGTTAGAGATTTAGGTAAGAGATGATGCATCTTAGAGATGGATAATAGACGTGTGCTATCCGAAATCGAAATGACCTGGAATTTAATACAATCGCATTGCATGAAATTAGAAATTTAAGAAAAAAAATTGTTTCATTCAAAAAAGTTCGGAGACGTTCATCACGTGCATTATACGTTTTTTGAATAGGTACAGTTTACGAATTACAGCTCGAGATAATTAGTAATTACAGTATTACTATCTAAATCAATCTAGACTAGGTAAAAGTGGACTATGGTATCCGTTATAATAACTGGAAAAGTGTTAGTGAAATAGGTATATAACACATAATAAGGCTGTAATTTAAAATGTTCTACAGTAATTACCAATAAAACGTCTAATTAATCAGCCACCGTTAGTGCGATTTGTTTTTAATCGGCTTAGTTGTACTTTTTTTAATCTGTGCCCTAGGCCAGGCCCGGGGCGCGGAACTGCGCGGGCACGGTTGAACGCGGCGCCGCCCTACGCACCGTCATTAGAACTTCTAAAGGTTTAGTTTTCGCGCCAGTTGTCATTTGAATAAGGAACGCATTAGCGCTTTGAAAAAAAAAGTTTAGTGTAAACGAGTTTTACATCGTAGTTTTGGTTTGAAATTTTTAAAATGTGTGAATTGAGTCAAATAAAGAAACAATTGAATGTAGACATCTCGAATGTATTTCTAAACGAAGATAAGTTTGAATGCAGAATTAAACAAATAATTTAAACAAATATACATTATTGCTCGAGGGAGCAAAACTTCACTTGTAAAATTACGAAGTTTATGAGCAGTAAACTTACATGTATTTTCGAGCAACATAGAGACACAAATAAAATACGCAAACGAACGCATCCAATAAAATTATCCGCCGCAATCTAATAACCGAATTGGATCCATCCATTCCATTCACAAAACCATCGATAAATTCCATTATTGATGTTAGAAAACCGTGCATTTTTCATAATGTTTATTGCGCTGGAGGCTAGAGGATCGTAAAGTGTGATAAATTGGTAGATTTGGGCGTACGGGATCCGATTTTAATAGTAATAATAAAATGCAGCGAGTCGTTTCGTGCTTGGTGCATTGTGGGGTGCGTGCGGACGGCACCCTTACGCACTCGCGCACACACGAGCGGACATAGGGCTGCCAGTTGCACCACTGTGTTGTATGGAATACTTGCGACAACTGGTCAAGCGCTTAATTTTTTTTTAATGAGATTCAACAGTCAAAAGAATTGACAGGCCTTAGAGTAGAATTAGGTCCTGGCAAATTTGAAGGATACCTTTACTCAGCAGTAGTTAAAAAAACTGTTTACCCTCATAGTCACTGTTTCTTGCGTATGGTAAGGATTCAATTGAAATGTCTATTGAAATAAATGGCTATAATTTCGAAGCCAACTGTTTGGCTAGATTTTCTTTTGTGTTCTGATTATTATAACATTTTGTAGTTCATAAAAAGCTTATCAGGGTTTGCCGTATCAGCAAAAATGCTGCAAATATTCTATAGTTTATTCAAAAACTTTATGAAAATGTAAAAATATTTTGCTTTTCAAGAGACATTAAATGCATTTCGCGATACATGTATAGGTTGGTTAGCTAGGCAGCCCTACGGGAACTGTGCCGCGATTGGCCGCCCGTCCGCATGTGTGCGTACCTGCTCGTTCGTAGAAAGAGGTCGTATAGATAGAGTTATTTATAACGCTTTCTAGGTTGTATGAATTAGTTGCGTGCATTGGGGTAGTCTCCGCTAGGAAAAGTATTGATTTGTTGCATACGGCAGCGCGAGCTTTCGCGATGTTTGTGGGTGGCATCTCGGAAAACAATTATATTACGTAAATATACTTTTTTTTTAATTTTATGTGCGGTAACTGTAAAAATAATGTCATGTTATTATGGTATTTTCTATTAGTTCCTTTTTTTTCTATTCGAAAATTGTGCATTAAATTATATTTTTGGGCCTTGTAAAAAATGTAATGACACAAAAAAACGGATTAAAAAATATATAAGGTATTGTAATTGCGTTTGAGCTTTTGTAATGTTGTAATAATAAAATAAAATGTTTGCAATTTCATTGTTGCTTGCTGCGATCTTCGAGGACTATGTTTAAATTTCAAAAGACATCATTACTTGCATCATTAGGTACTCCTTGATGTCCGAATTAATATATAAATCAGTGTAAATGAAGCGAGTGCACCGGTCTGAACCGGTTTGCGGTAACCGTCTTTTGAATCACATGAACGGGTTCCAGCTTTAATTCTCTATTTAAATTTTATTACCAACCGACAATAGTCCTTTTAATCTTTATGCCTGTTGATGTGGCATATTCATGTGCGGCCATATTGGAATCTGTTTTGTATGAGTTAAAGAAGCTTAACATTACAATGTCTATCAACGAGTCTTCGTCTTTCACTTTGCGTATTAAATGCTACAAAAAATTGTCATTATTTAAATAATACGGTAGCATTAGTCTGAACAAAATTAGGTACATAATTATACAGATGATAAATTACACAACTCCTAATGTTATTTTTCAAATACATATATAAGAATTTATAACCTAGCGAACAATATCTATGCTATATAACGCTAGCACATTTAAATATTGAGAGTATTTTTAAAATAAAAACTTTTTCTAAATTATGTGTCCCATCACAACTCAAAACTAATCCTGGCGCAGCATCAAAAGCTCGCACAGTGGTTTGAAACTCCGCTATGTTACAGAAAAAGGTCTAATTTCTAATTTCAGCCGCCGACAAAGCTCGCTTTAGAAAATTACACACAATTCACAATGCATTATATGAGCGCGTTGCGCCGCACGGCAGATGTTTTATTTAGAAATTAAAATGTATTTTTCATTCTACAATGAGGCTTTGTAAAAATAAAGTTAATTTGCTCATAAAACATTGAAATGCTACAAAAATATTTAAATTGAAAGTAAATATTTTTATTTACAAAAAAAAACATATTTTGTTTAGCATACTCTTAATTTTCACTGAAATGTAAATGCGATGTATCTGACTAAATTATAAATAAAAAAGTCTGTCCGCATGCCGTTTTAGCTGTGTTTAGTGAGACCAATTTTGACATAAACAACTGTCTGAGCCGCTTCCTGTTTGTTTTTGAACGCACGCTTTACTGTTACTCAAATCTATAGAATATTGAACTTTAATGCACCTCACAAACAGGTGAAAAATCCACAAAACACATCATTCTACATTATATTGAATAAGTGCGTGGTGTATATAGCATTACCATATAAACAGATTACAGAAACAAAAATATCAGGTTCATTTGAATAAAACATTCATATGAGACAACAAAAAAGTTTTCTCTGAACAATGACGGATAAATGAATGTAAAAACAACCACTCCGAAAGGAGAAATAAAAAAATCAATTACGCAACGTCGATCCCTGTTACATGTAATAGCTGAGAGGCGTGTATGCAAGATGCATCATTAATAAGTCGATTCGTCGAGCCCGTTACATCAGCTGATATCACAAAAAGCACGACTCAACATCTGCCGGTGGCCGAGAGGCCGTGAATCATCGGCCCTTGGCGCGTGCCGCTTCGGAGAAAAAAAAAACGAAAAAAAAATCAAAAGTGTAAACTCCCGCTGTCCGTTATAATCGCTCGCCCCACTGTGCGCCGTGGGCGGACCCACGTGCTGGCCTCGAGTTAAGTTAGAATAGCAAGTTTTACGTGAAACTTGGCGCGAAAAAAGCTTACAAAGTATACAATAGTAGGTACAGATTTTATTTTTTAATTTGGAACGCAAAGGAATTTTTACAATTCCATGTATTAGGCCTTATTTCGTCTCGTCCATAAAAAAATAAAATTGTCATTCAAATTCTCACAACGCAGCTACATATATTCATATCTCTATGACCGCTGTTTAACATTTAATATCATGGTACCTTGTTAACAAAATAATAGAAAACATCGAATATAAGTTGTTCGAATAAACAATTCCAATTTACGGCAAGGTCGTTCTTTTGCTATAAATTTACATTCTTATACGTTCAGTCAAATAATATCGGCTCTTATTCGGGCACAAATTACAATAAATGCTGAAAAAAGACTAATATCGGAGGTCACCGACTTCTTTATAGGGATTTATAAATCTATATGAGATTTCGTTCGTAATAAATTGGTTTTAATTTTCAGATGGAGATGTTTCTACGCTAAGAAATGTCTTCGATTAAAAAATATATATGGATGAATATTGCAGAAAACAAAACACGATTGCCATTAAAATGTACGATAACGGCTTTGTATTGTTCTAAAAGTTCAGTATTCCTTCAGTCATTGTAGCAAGGTTCATTTTGCCTTGTACACAGATATACAAATGAACTTATAGAACCGAGAGACTTGGTAATTTTCTTTGCTCGATTGTTTGTGGCGAGTCAAAGAAAAACACTATTCCTTTTGTGATATATTTTTTGGCATAGGCTTTTATCGTTTTTTGTTTTTATTCCCTCCGTAAGCAATTCCAATAGTTAAGGTAATTTATATTCCAATAACTCAGTAGTTTTTCAACCCATATATACGAAGGTATATATTTGCAAACTTATTTGGTCTAAGAAGTTGGATGTTTAATTATTTAAAAAATTGATAGTCGCAATGAAAACTACACTAAAGTTGAATTGAAATTACATATGCAATGAAAATGGGTTTATTATTATGTGGCTATCTTAGTGAAAAGTTAATATTGTGCTTGCTTGTATAATAAAATGCAAAGACATATATAATGAAATACATTAGTGTATCGTTTGTAAATCAGCTTAGTTAATCGTAGGATTGCATATCCAATACGCAACTTTTTATTCGCAACTTGATCAGTAAAGCATTCGGCATTCACGCCCTCTGAAACTATACACCCTATTCAATGTATTGCTCGATTGAAATATAACCCGGCCAGGTAAAGAGGAGCCTTCTGAACTCGGCAGCCGATTCATATGCGTACACTAACACAGATGTAGGTCAATAGTATCGGAATAGGGAATCTTGTTTTATGGAACACTGCGTTAGCGAAGTGTTTTTTGCATGTTTACTTTTTCTGCGATGTTATTGTGTTTAGCGACGGTTCAGTGGGAATCTGAATGTACTAT
The DNA here is from genome assembly GCA_039566165.1 of Maruca vitrata. Lineage (NCBI taxonomy): Eukaryota > Metazoa > Arthropoda > Insecta > Lepidoptera > Crambidae > Maruca > Maruca vitrata. Next base: position 2,943,759 of record CM076917.1, read on the forward strand.
TTTATTATTCAAATCAGTAGGTTTGCTCTCTTTACCAGTAATATTAGCTTTATGCTTGTATGGCCTTTTGGATCAATTAACCATTTGTACATAGATAAAATGAAAAAGCTTGAATGATCACCGCTCTTACTTCAGAATTAATACCTCTTAAAACACTTATTTCTAAATCTGTTAAATTGGAAAAACGTAATCCCACTAAATAAAAGCTTTCGATAACGCTTTGCTTTGTTCCTTTGAGTTTATTCTCTCTAGCTTCTTTTGTACATATGTACTTATAAATAACACACTGCTTTATAATATCACCAATTCAGTGAAGACTGCGTGATCTCATCTTTATTAAAATTCCACTCGTATTTCAGCAGGCCCGAGGAAAAATGTGTGCAAAGCATGCGAGCAATAAACATCTCAGTATAAACTACAAGGTAAATGCCTTTTTTGTGTAATAAGGTACACTTAAGGTAATACTTAACGGGACTTAATATTAATGTGTAATTATGCCGGCGTTGTCTGTAGTAGATCATACTTTGAATGTTTATTTAGTGGATTCAAAATAATTAGCAAGAACTCGTAGCACTGCTATCGTTAATTTATCGCTTAGTATGGAGAGTTTTTTACACTAATAATGATGATAAATTAAGGAATATTTTAACGTAACGTAATAATATTACTTTTATTCACGTAATTTAGCAATTCAACAACAGCGTGTTAGCACACGCTGTTGATAACCGTCAGTCAATCTAAAAACTCTACTCAACTAGATCCATATCTAGAACGTTGCTCAAGAGTTTGAGATTTATTATTACGATTTAATAGTCTTCCTTTGGTATGTTTATAATATCAATTAGTTTTAGGACTGACGTTCGTTTTCAGAAACATCTCATAATCAAAGTTCAGTTAAAGTTACAAGCAAGGAACTTATAACTTTGTACACCGTTGTTAAAATATTGTCTCAATATTTGTATAAGTATACTTAAACTCCAAAACTATACTCTTATATCCCAACGAACTCATAACACCTTCCCACCAGTAGCAGCAACACAGCCGAACATTATTTAAGTAAACCGATAACACATCGATCATAAGCTCGCACCTTCCCATAGCGATACGATTGAGGCGGCACGTGGTACGCTGATTGGAGCGCTGGGCAGCTGCGCCCGCGCAATAATGTGGGCGACATGTGCTATACACCGCCCAGGGACCGGTCATAACGAAAAATCTAGTTTTTTTTTATTATTTGTTGTTACAAAGAGGTAGAGTCTATTATTAACGAAACTACAGATTTGAAAATAAAAAAAATACGGATGCAACTTGCATATAATTGCTGTTAGGTTTGACATCTAATATTGTTTGACCGATTTCAAATGTTGTTTTATTGTTTTCAGTACTATTAGGAATTCTTATGTGCATGTGAAATGTAATTTGTTAGAAAGTTTTCCTTTTTCTATTCTCTCTTCTTAATTATGATAAAATACATTTATTTTTAGGGTTTCTTTTCCTCCTATTACATAATATACATAGTGTGCGTTATCCAGACATATGGGTGATTGCGTCACTGGTCGCCCAGATAAAATTTCAATAGGTCCTTGGTCCGTGTCTAAAATTGGTACGACCTAGAGTTAGGAAGTTAGGGATGTTACAACTCCATTTATCGGAAAGGAGTGCTTTTCTTTCTATATATATTATTTATAAAAGAAAAACAGAAAAAAGCAATACACCCTACATGGACAGGACACTGCTATTTAGATGGATTTATAACATTTGTGGATGTATACGTATGTTTGTCACCAGGTATCGTGAATATCCTCGTGTTCATAGAAGTAATTTCACTTCAAAGATCACCAAAAATAAAGAGAAAACGTATCAAAAAGGTGATCATAGTAAAACATTGTAAAGTAAGGCAGATGCGACCGTATCAAGACATTAGGCATGTGGTGACCCGGCCATTCTGCCTCGTGCCCGATAGCGACATGTGTTGCTAGCACAATAGTAAAAAAGGCTCCGACGGGTGTTAGGATAATGGAAGTCTTTGCTGCGCAAACGCAGCTGAGCGTTTGTCGTCACAGTTTTGAAAGGTGCGATTAGGAGCACGATTTAAGAACGGAACGATAAGGCGATGCCTATCGATTGTATTTTGTTTTCTTATTTTTATAAAAAAAAAAGTAACACTGACATAATCAAATGAAGGGAACAATGTACTTTGTTCTCTTACTTTTATAAAAAATATATTTATAAACAAGTTGTATCGACATAATCAAATAATCAGACGGAATACGATTTGTAAGGATTTACTCAGCTTGTGGTTTGTTTTGTTTTTAATTGTAAAAGCTCATCTAATGGCAGCATCACAAAGCTGCTGCTTCATTAGATCTCAATTTTTCAGCAATACGTTTTCTATAACCAAATTATAGCATCCGAATACCGAATACGTCACTTAACTCCTGTTGACAGACTCGTGATTGTCAACTGTTTAACGGTGTCATCACGATCCGAAATTCGAAAAGTGGATCGAAATTTGGATCCCTCTGTCGCTAAATACCATATTCTCAAAAGATCACACTCGTAAAATACCACATTCGCAAAAGACGACATTCGCAAAACATCACATTCTCATAATATCATATTCTGAAAATATCATATTCTTAAAATACCCCATTCGCAAAATACAACATTCTTGTGATACCACATCCAAAGTACAGTCTCAAATATTTTTTTTTTTTATAAAACCGAAATTATATTATATTATATTATAAAATTATAAGTTTTTAAACAAGATAAATCTTGACCTGTAGCGCTACCATGGTATTGCTACTGATAAATAAATCATTAATATTATAAATGATATTTCTAATTCTGCCTGTCGACCTCATAATATGTGGGTCTCACTACCGCTTACCATCAGGTGGAGTGAGGTAAAATAATTGTTAGCCTTTTTTTAAAAAAACCTAGGTATTAATAATTCAGTACAAACACGAAAACCTATTTAATAAAATCTACTTTTTATTTAGTGCATAGTACCTAATTTTGTTTTGGAGCATTTTTGTTTGGAGGAGAGTTTATTTTTTATTACCAGGGAATCTGATAAGTATACAATCATCCAAATCCGATTACCGAATCGATATTATGAGGTAACAATCACAAGAAATAATGGACTTGAGAACTTGCTCCCTTTTTTTAATTCGGTCAAAATAATTTTATTTTACCTTAATTAATATTTATATTTCATACAAATTACATTTTCAAATTCGGTCGCATATTAGCATTTAAATAATAGTTCTGACCATTATTAGAAAAATTGGCAGAAACAAGGGCAACTTAATTCCAAGAAGAAATACAATATGAGCATAAAACAGCAAAGTTTTGAAGCCCGGTGTACTTTTCTGCCATTTTGAAAATATGGTGTTTAGAGAATGTTGTGTTATACGAATGGGGTATTTTAAAAATATGATATTTTCAGAATATGATATTATGAGAATGTGATGTTTTGCGAATGTCGTCTTTTGCAGAATGTGGTATTTTACGAGTCTGATCTTCTGAGAATATGGTATTTAGCGACAGAGTCCTTAGGATCCCTCTGTCGCTAAATACCATATTCTCAAAAGATCACACTCGTAAAATACCACATTCGCAAAAGACGACATTCGCAAAACATCACATTCTCATAATATCATATTCTGAAAATATCATATTCTTAAAATACCCCATTCGCAAAATACAACATTCTTGTGATACCACATCCAAAGTACAGTCTCAAATATTTTTTTTTTTTATAAAACCGAAATTATATTATATTATATTATAAAATTATAAGTTTTTAAACAAGATAAATCTTGACCTGTAGCGCTACCATGGTATTGCTACTGATAAATAAATCATTAATATTATAAATGATATTTCTAATTCTGCCTGTCGACCTCATAATATGTGGGTCTCACAACCGCTTACCATCAGGTGGAGTGAGGTAAAATAATTGTTAGCCTTTTTTTTAAAAACCTAGGGATTAATAATTCAGTACAAACACGAATACCTATTTAATAAAATCTACTTTTTATTTAGTGCATGTTACATAGTATGTACCTAATTTTGTTTTGGAGCATTTTTGTTTGAAGGAGAGATTATTTTTTATTAACAGGGAATCTGATAAGTATACAATCATCTAAATCCGTTTACCGAATCGATATTTACATGAGGTAACAATCACAAAAGAAATAATGGACTTGAGAACTTGCTCCTTTTTTTTAATTCGGTCAAAATCATTTAATTTTACCTTAATTAATATTTATATTTCATACAAATTACATTTTCAAATTCGGTCGCATATTAGCATTTAAATAATAGTTCTGACCATTATTAGAAAAATTGGCAGAAACAAGGGCAACTTAATTCCAAGAAAAAAATACAATATGAGCATAAAACGGCAAAGTTTTTGAAGCCCGGTGTACTTTTCTGCCATTTTTGAAAATATGGTGTTTAGAGAATGTTGTGTTATACGAATGGGGTATTTTAAGAATATGATATTTTCAGAATATGATATTATGAGAATGTGATGTTTTGCGAATGTCGTCTTTTGCGAATGTGGTATTTTACGAGTCTGATCTTTTGAGAATATGGTATTTAGCGACAGAGTCCTTAGGATCCCTCACCAAATCATAATCACAGGTGGTTCAGCACTCGGCGAGTAGACCCTAAATAACGGTAATTCCTGAAGCCGCCCCAAGCCAGCTTTACGGTGCTTGTTTTAAAACTAATTTGCCCAAGTAACTTCGCAGCCGGTAACTTGTAATCGTAAATTAACTCCAGCTACCTTTCGCCCGCACTTTCGCTAGGAAACTTCGGAACGAGCCGACACGAAAAAAATATATTCAGATAATTCCTTAGTTCTTTCGGGCAATTTTCGAGTGTAGCGTTTAATGTGTTCCTTTGCCTTCGGGCTTTGGAATTTGAATACGGTTTTAAGTTTTAATGCAAATTAAGTTGGTATATATTGTACTTGAAAACTTAGATCGGATGATGTTGAAAGGTTTTTTTGTTGCTCAGATTTCCGGTTTTTCATGAAGTACCTACGATCACAGTACATGCCAGGACATTCAATCAGAAACTGGAAAACTCATTCTGTAAGTAGCACATACAATATTTTTCTTACTAGACCATATCTACTAATTAATCTTTTGTTGGTGTCTTGTTCCCAGTAATGATCTAAAAAAATAATCCCTTTTTCTGTATGACGAAACAAAACACATTAATGATAATATTATGAGTATGTAAGATATGATTTATTACTTAACGTAGAATTTTCCTTAATCGTAGACTTTTCTGGAATCCGAATAATATTGTTTTTTCACGACCCGTTTATTCGATCATTACGTATTAAGTTTATCATTGAATTAATTTGTATCATAATTTATGAAGCTTCCTTTTTGATATTAATAGTTTGCTAAATTTTGTATTCAGATAACTTTTCGGTATTATTAGACAATGGAAAGGTCGTGTTTAATTCAAGATTGTTCACAGATGGAAGGCCAGACATAGAAATAAAATAAGGACAGTGTTATATATCTACTAACGACCCTTTTACGCGCTATTAATTTCACCGCTATATTTTTTATTGCTATTTTATGATAATGACTCGTATTGTCTTTTGTTTGTCCTTTGAATTTGTGTGGTAAGTGTAAATGTTTCGATGTGGATGTGATTTATGCGTAAAAGTTGTGTTAGCTTTTACAATGCGGTAGCTGGGTAAGTATTTCCTCGAAATCTTAAGACTTGCGTATATTTTGTGATCTGTTGTTGCGTTGTTATTAATGTATGTTTTGCTTTTACTAAATACGTAACAATAATTTTAAATGTTGTATTGGTTGTACAGAACAAAATTGTTCTGTACAAATGTATGTTAATTCATAATACCGTTGTTCGATTAATCCAATTTACCGTTAAATTAGTATTTTAATTTAAAATATCAATATTCAATTATTATGTAATAAAGTAGTTTTACGGGCTAAAACTGTTATAAGAATTATTTATGTAACTACATACATTTACAATTTTATAATTCGTTAATAATGTGGATCCTTTAAAGCTTTGAGTTAATATTTGCAAGTACCGAACAGCTTTTATCTGTTAAATGACACAATCTGTCTATTAATCTAACACAACTTCAAATCTTTCGTCATGAGATTAGTTGCATCTAAGCGCAATCGTATCTTGAGTGGTTCGCCCTGCGACCTCAATGTCAATCTCACTTGGTCAACCAATAGCCAGCCAACCGATATGAAACCAACTCAACAGTTTATTCGTATCTTACACGATTATACACGTTAACTCCTTTCAGCGTGACATGACGATTAATGAATGATTCATTGGTTTTTTTTTGGTGTTGATAAGTATATTTCCGTATGAAATATGTAACAGACACATTTTTTTCTAAAAGGATTTGAAACCTTTCAGGCTATTTATATCTAAATTTTCAGTCCCATATGAATAGAGAATGATGATTTTTACAAACATTATGTTTTATATCTTATGGACAACTACATCGCAGTAAAATATTTTCTAATTACTCTGTAACGGAATTAAAATAATAGTAAAATATTTTCAATTTAAAAAGTAAGAATATCATAAAAGCGTATACAATTCTGATCGGAATCGTTGAAAGTAGCTCATAAGGAAATATAGGCCAATCGATGCAGACGCATCTCGCCGGGAAAGCCTACGGTATCACGACACTCGTCTTGGAAAACTATTGGTGACAATTGAATAAATATTATGAATTATCCATACACATTATGTAAATGATTAGTAGTAGTATCCAAGTACTGTCCTCCCGCACTCTTTTTAACCGACTTCAAAAAAGGAGGAGGTTCTCAATTCGTCTGTATGTATAATATTTTTTTTTTTTTTTTTTTTTTTTTTTTTTTTTTTATGTATCTACACCGATATTTTCGTCAATTATAATCGGATTTCAAAAATTTTTTTTTGGTTGGATACAGTTCACTTCCGAGGTGGTCCCATTTTCACCAGTCCCGGATCTGATGATGGGATCCAGGAGAAATCGAGGGCAACCCTCAAATTTTATAAGGACATGTACCGCGTTTTGCATATTATCTGAAGTTACATTGGCATTTGCTTCTGGAAATCATAATCTTATGATGCTGAGCTGATGATGGAAGGTCAACTCCTTAATACTTAGGAGTAAAAGGATAATTCTTTCAATACTGTATACATATTAAGACTACTAGTTATAATATCAGTAGCATTATAGGTGAGCTGAACTAATAGGGTGACCAGTCTAGGATCTGATGATGGGATCCAGGAGAAATCGAGGGCAACCCTCAAATTTTATAGGCACATGTACCGCGTTTTATATATTTTCTGAAGTGATATTGGCATTGCTTTTTTGCAATCATAATGTTATGATGCTGAGCTGATGATGGAAGGTCAACTCCTTAATTGTTTGGAGTAAAAGGATAATTCTTTCAATACTGTATACATATTAAGACTACTAGTTATAATATCAGTAGCATTATAGGTGAGCTGAACTAATAGGGTGACCAGTCTAGGATCTGATGATGGGATCCAGGAGAAATCGAGGGCAACCCTCAAATTTTATAGGCACATGTACCGCGTTTTATATATTTTCTGAAGTGATATTGGCATTGCTTCTTGCAATCATAATGTTATGATGCTGAGCTGATGATGGAAGGTCAACTCCTTAATTGTTTGGAGTAAAAGGATAATTCTTTCAATACTGTATACATATTAAGACTACTAGTTATAATATCAGTAGCATTATAGGTGAGCTAATCTAATAGGGTCACCAGTCTAGGATCTGATGATGGGATCCAGGAGAAATCGAGGGCAACCCTCAAATTTTATAGGCACATGTACCGCGTTTTATATATTTTCTGAAGTGATAATGGCATTGCTTTTTGCGATCATAATGTTATGATGCTGAGCTGATGATGGAAGGTCAACTCCTTAATTGTTTGGAGTAAAAGGATAATTCTTTCAATACTGTATACATATTAAGACTACTAGTTATAATAGCAGTAGTATTACAGGTGAGCTGAACTAATAGGGTAACAAAAAATTTAACACTAAAAAGTATGAAAAAAATTGTAAACAAAAAAAAACCGCCTTCAAAAACCCGACTCACTAAAAATTACAAAATAATATAATACGAACATTTATAATCATCTGGGTATGAATTTTATATGTTTTTGAAGGCGGTGCCAATCAAAATTTTGAGGAAAAAGAAGCACTCTGTGCTTGTCTGTTTGAAATATAAACGGCACCGCCTTCAACAACATATAAAATTCATACCCAGATGATTATAAATGTTCGTATTATATTATTTTGTAATTTTTAGTGAGTCGGGTTTTTGAAGGCGGTTTTTTTTTTTGTTTACAATTTTTCCAATTATACTCGTAGAATACAATTCTTCGTGTCGTGTTTTGTTTTCAGTTTTAGCTATAAAGATGTGATTAAAAAAGGTGCAATCATTTCTTGGGGTTTCGGTGATTCAAAGAGCTTAAAGCTCAATTAGTTCTGCACGGTTTTTACCGGTGGCACTAAGTGAGTTGGTACAGCACTTTTATAATTAAAAACGTGTGAAGTACTTAAATATACCCTAATGTAGAAATTGTTCTAACCAATCTTGGTATTTTAGAATGAAATTTTAACAATCACAGAATATACAAATTCAAATGTTTTGATGCCTTCATAAAGAAAATTTAAATACATAACATATTACACCAAGAAAAGTATTACCTCAATACCAACCCTAAGCCAGCAAAACATCACGACTCTACAAAATGGCGGTAGGCAATATATGCGATTGAATAAATTAATGCAAATGACACATACATAAAAGGAATACGGGGTATTTGCGTCATTCACAAATCGATTCCAGATTTTTTCACAGGCATAAACCAATTCGAATGTATGTATTAAACATTATCTGTATGAAAATGAAAGGTGTTTTTGTTGACACGTGATTCTCGTATTGTTTCTACGTACTATTTTATATCTTAGGATGATGTAATTTAGGCAAAAAGTAATTAAAGCATTAACTTTTTTTCGTATTGCGGACGCGTTCAGTCAAATAAACCATTAATACTTTACAAATTCGTCTCAGGTAAGTCATATAACTAACTAACTCTAATAACTTTCTTCATAAGTTACACCAACTGTGACAGACGTCACAGTAACCATAGCTTGGTGAATAAGAATAAAAATAGTTTGACATTCAGAAGATGGCCTAGTCACAGAATATTATATCCGAATACTACCTAATTAGTGTTAGTAGTACCTACCCGATGATGCTACCGCCGTTCAGATAACCCTAGATGTGTGACAGAGTTGCAATCAATCTCTTATATCGGGAGTGGAGGTCACATGGTAATCATTGTCATAATAACCAGCTTACTGAATCTAGAATCATGGCTAACGCACGTTGAGCCGAAAATTTAAAGTTTTAGAAATGTGTCTATCAAGGTGTTATGTGAGTTCGCATAAGAGTATTTTGACTGTGTTATACCACGTATTCTTTCATGTATAGCAATGTATATTATGTATCCCTTACCCATAAGAGATCTGTTATAAATATACTGTACTAATATTTGATAGAAAAAGAATACTTTTCAAAAGTTTGTCAATAACAATCAAAGTATTTTATTGATGAAAGTTTTGATGGATTCATCAATAAAAATAATTGTTTTCAGTTCAAAATTTTCAATGTTTATTACCGCTAATTCGTAGTCGCTATTCGATCTTAAAAATACACTTTTTGGTTTCGAAAAACAATGTAATGTTTATTTTTGGTAATGCTTAGGTACAATGAAACGGAACCCGAGCTTTGTTTTCTTCTCCAATTTATGTTTATTTTTTAAATACGTGCCTGTCGAAATACGGTGATGTTGCGAAAAAATCACGACTTCCCATAATGCCTAACTTTCCTGTATTAGTTGCTATGTGTGGCTTATTATTCGAAGTAATCTATTTTGCATTAATTGGCCCAATGCCATATATTTTGTGTCCTTCTTTTTGTCGTTTACTCGATGCATAATCTTTATATGTGTGTTATTACATATTTTAAAGTGATCAATGAATGATTGTCCCATCATTAAATCATTAACTTCCACCTACCTTCTTCTCGGTGAGCTTTTCACACCGGCGTTGCTTGCAGATCTGGTGCGACTTGTCGTTGCGGCAAGGCGCGCAGTCGCCACAGTTGTCCTTACGCTGGCACCCTATGCACTCGCCGCATCGTTTCCTTTTCTTCTTCGTCTGAGAATCACCAATACACCATTAGGATAAGGCCAAATAAATAACAGATGAACCACGAATGCGCAGTACAGGAGCAACTAAGAAACAAAAGACGCGCGCACTACATGTCAAATCAACTAAGATTTTTTCGGCGCATAAGCAACGAATATACAAAACACTCGCGCTATCGCAGCTATCACTTATTTGGACACGTCTGTGTTGCTTTAAAAAATGAACTATGAGCACCTTAGCTTGAGAACAATTGAGAAACAAAAGACGAGCTTTCGGGGAAAAAGCTAAGGCGCGTTAACACTACATTCGAATATTTCTATGTTTCCACAGAACACACTGGGGAAAGACCCCAACAGAGGAAGTTTAACTAAGTTATAGTAAAGAATTATCGCAGTAAATAATCATATTATGCTTTAAATAGTGTCAGCATTAGGAGAACCTCGTAAAACACTATCGCAAAATTTTGACGTCTGATACAATTTTATTTTATTCTAACATCACTTTTGCCAGTATACTTAAAGATAAATGTTAATATGAGATGTGATACACGTTCGACTTCGCTGATTCGGTTTAACCATCAATAAACATAATTCCAATTACTGTTACCCAATATAACTACTTCCTGGAAAATTGCAATTATTAGTAGCAAATGTTACAATGTTGACGATTTTGTTTTTAGACCATGGAACCGCAATTAAATTAAAAAACTTGAACGGCTAACAGTTACAATTGGTATATCGGACAATCTCTTACATCGCGTGTCCTGCGTATTAGTTAGGTTATTGTTAAACGATTCCGAAAAATTAACCTTATTGTTAAAGGAATAAGGGTCAGGATGTTAAGCGGTACGGTCGGCAGAGCGAAAAGGGTCGCAATTATTCGCCAGACAACAATTTGGGTGCATTCTGCACTCGTTTTAATGTCTCGTCTCGGTTCGATTGCAACAGCGGCGCATTTCGTCCAATCGTTTGACCCATTTATATTTTGGAAAGCAAAAATTGCGAACTAACACTTGCGGCTTGATACTATCGATACTTTATTGGATGTTATTACTGACAGTACATAATGTTTTTGCAAACGTTACACGTGTGGTAATAAAATGTACTGTAGGGTACTTTTTTGTTTAAATGACATGTTACAATAATTAACAAGTTTAATAAATTTGAAATTTAACATTTATTTTGAATTTTACGTGGACTGATGACGAGATAAACTTTTTTCAATTAATATGAAGATGTTATTTTTATTATGATGGGCACACCAACAGTCAAGTGCATATAATGGCAGTTTATTGTTTCTGTAAACGTGGTAATTGCATTTCATTTGCCAAGTTAGGATAATAAAAGGCTTTAAATAATCAAAGTAAGTACATATTACCTATTTTCGTCATTATTTTAACTCTAGCTTTAACTCTAGCAGTTGTATAAATTTAAAAAATAACAATTTGCACACTTGTTTACTATCGCTAACTTAATAAACTGTATATTAATAAACCCCGTTCAAGTCCCAGGAAAACAATTAAATGCAGAAAACTAAATCAATTTTTCATTTTGAAAACGCAACAGCTGTGAAACGACGCGAACTCGGCCGCCATTTTGTGTTGCGCTCGCGAAAGCTCGCCTATCTCCGGACAAGATCGGCCGGGAGAGCCAATTGTTCATCGGCCAGCTGACGGATTCTGTTTTCTAAACCTTTTATTCCATTTTTATTAATCCGTTTTTGATGGGATCATTTTGTGAAGTGACGTAAAAAATAAGTAGGTAGGTAGAGCGATGTGCTTAGACATATTTACGGTTTGTTATGTTTTGTTGCACCATGTGCGTAAGATGCATCATCTGCCATGCAAACAGATTTCTTTTCTTTCGTTTTAAACTTCGAATAAGGTTTTAAGCTTTTTCAGTTCGTTCTTTAAGAATATTAGCGACTTGGACTGATAACTGACAGAGATAGAGCTCCAAATATAAAATTAAGTAAATCATTAAATTTCTATAGGACTCCAATATTTTTTAAATCAGGGAGATTGTGTAAATATAATTGGCGTTTACATTTTATTAATATATTTAATTAAATACGGCTTAATTATGAAGTAGGTATATTTTATTTTCGATTTTCGTTTATATATTAGTTTACTTTAACTTTTATAAGTTCAGACCAATTAAAAGGCAGAAGTGCAAATGGTAGGTGCTATTTGCTGTAATCGATTCGAGCTAATATGGTTACTTATGAAACGTACATATTAATTAAATACAAAAATGCCGGCACAAGTGGGACTAATCGCATAGATATCCGGTAGGGCAGATGCTAGTTTTTTGCTTCTAATGAAATATCATGAAATGCCATTAAACTTAGATGGATACAAATGTAGCTTAGATGTTGAATGTTGATAAAGAGTTGGCTAAGTAAACTCATTTTTGAATGTTTTGCCTCTTATCTGCTAAAATATATTTAACTTGTCCATTAATACCAGTAACGGTACCATGAGTTGGCTATCGAAAACTTACGTACGTTAAAAACCTATCGAGTGGATTTTTCATACGACCGATTTTAGTTCTTAGCGTAACCACCAGGGGCGCTGTACCAGTTTTTTATAGGCATATTTACGTAGGCGATATCGAGTCCGTCACTTTTAAACTCATGGTAGCGCTACTAGTGTGTAACTTCTATTCGATTCAGTAAAAATCAGTTGAAAAACCATAAAAGCTCTCTTTTCCAAGTATAAGTACATTGGAATTGTACAACAAAGTAGTTTTCATATTAAATACAAAATTCATGAGTAAATCTTGCCAAATATGCAAATACTTGTCCTCTACCTTCCTGCGTATTTCAGTATGTTTTCTAGGAAAGCACAATGGATTTCCCGCCTTTGACTCACCGTAATGAGTAACTATCAAGAGACCGCTAACTTGGCGAAATATTGTCTATTGCTAAGGACACAAAGGCGATATTTGCTTATGATAGAGAGCCTGAAAAGAACGAACGTACTATTTGGCTAGAAGTGATCTATGATTATTTTGCCTCTCACGTGAAAAGTTACTTTTTTATCGTATTTTAGATAGGAACAAAAGTATATACGCAATTTTTTTTCTCTGTACTACAAACGTAATGCGTTACAAGTAATCGACGTGGATATGATACTGTATCTATCTACTATTTCTTATTTCTTGTGGTATTTTCAACCTTTAGGAATATGATATGAACAGGCTTCAGATACAAAAGTTAAATTTTTTAAACATCAAATATAGATAAATGTTTGTGAAATAAACTACACAACATTAATAATATTTTTTAGATCAATTGAAAAGAATGTGTTTTTCACAATAATACAAAATATATATTGCCAACTTTAATAACAATTCATACATTATGCTATTGACATTAAAACTGCTCTGGCTAAGTGCCGTGAAGAATATTTGCTACAGTGAAATATTTTCAATCACTAATCAATCTATTAAAAAGGAAACCATCATTACTAAAACACCAATTGTTTCTTTCGCTAACAGGCGATTCACTTAAGTTACTGCCAAATAATTTTCAGCATACAAAGTCACACTAATTATTAATTTTGTTTTTCTTAGAAGCACATTGCATGACCACCCCAATTTAGCGCACCTCCTGTTTTGCCGGCAATGCAATGTATTTACATTCGCGTGTATGTAATGAGTCCATCGATGCAATCTGTCCGTGCGTCTCAGACCAACGGGAACAGCCATTAAAATTATTGCATATTTAAAACGCTAAATTGTTATTAATATTTCATGGCAATTGAATTAAATGAGGCTCGGAACTTGTATATTCAAACGTTTTACATGAATGAATATACCAGTCAATTTTGTCCGATAATTATCGTCAAAATATGCATATTGCAATGTCAAACCCAATAAGTGTTTTAAACTTAGACATTCCGTGTTATTTTCCATAGAAATTGTAAAACTTCTTTAAGTTCACCGATAAAAAAAATGCTTGGTGTCATATAGTATACGTTACTAAATTTTATAAGCACCCCGAGTTGATTGATATTTTTGTTACATCCCTGAAAAATTCATAGCGCAACGTATGCGGGAACTATTCGATCCTAATCCATCAATAAATCGACATTTACTATGACCCTTTGAATCTGTGGTGAACCTCGCTTACATAATTCTACGAACTTAAAAGGTATATATATGTACCATACCTAGTTTCTTGGTATTATAAATAGCGTGGTTCTCGAAATCTGACTAAAGCCGTTAACACGAAGGTGAATATTTTAAATGATCGGAACTTTAAAGTAAAGGAGGATTTCGTTCAATTGCGACGTGGAATCCCTACCTAAAATTACCTATAGTTTAATCTATGAAATAATATGTATGTATTAAAAACACATCATATTGGTCCACCCGTTTAAGAGCTTTACACACAGTGGTCTAACCTTACAATTGTAATACAGAGGTCTCATACGCTAAAAACGTAATAAGAGAGCTTTTAGCATCAGGAGTTTTAACTATAGGCGATTACTCGCCACAATTTTAACAATGATAATCTTGATTTCGCATCCTCATGATATCATTAAGCAATTTACGTCGATCTGATATGCGCGTGCGGTTCAGGAGTCGTTTTTACCGGCTAGTTCGCACTGATCCATCACAGATACATATCGCTAGTCATCGCACCTGCCGCCGAAGGCCAAGGGAATAAAACATTAGACAGGTAGATTCGAAAGGTGATCAAAATATTACGGCGTAAGAATATTGGTTTGATTGTATTAATCTATTTATCAGCTATAGCAGCTCATGTTAAATCTGCGATTAATATGGTTCTTAAATAACTAGTCATCGTGGCATATTTAGGTAATTTAGAAGAAATAAAAAAATAAAGTGGACAATTTGACTTGTTATTAAGCTCAATTTTTATAGTTCTACGAGTAAAGTCAACTTAAGTTGGTGAAGTAACGTCATCAATTTGCAATAATCGTACATATTTCTTCAGTTTTTTAGGGTTTCATGATAAATTAAACTAACGGATGGTCTATTAAAAGTAAATGACACGTGTCGTCGTGCCACGAGCTCGCATGCCTTGCAAGGACTGGTAATGTGGCAATTACCCGGTACCTTGCACTAGGCAACGTGCCCTCCAATGAACTATGGCACGGTTTGACGATAAAAAACATGTTACTTCATAGAAGAGTTTGTTATGTCATATGATAGGTATGAAAATGCTTCGACGCTTGGGAGCTTTTAGGGGTAGGAAACTCCTTTTTATTTGCCACTCTTAGTGGAAAGTGATTTTAGTTTAATCGAAATTTATGAATCATCACTCTATTTGCGTGAGTTATATTTTACTATGAATTGAACTTTTATTTTAATTAAATGACTTATACTGTTATGGAATTTCTGTTTATTCTATATCTTCCAATATAATAGCAATAGAAGTTATCTGATTTATAAATGCGTGCCAAACAAACGGTTTTTCTATTATATTCTTAAAACATAGTAACTAAATGAACCCGGCCAACATTGTAAGATACCTTGTGTAGCCAATTTGCCTAAATAAGTTATAAACTGTTTATTTAACACTACTGCTTAGCACCACGCAATATCCTATAACTAGTCATAATTGCTAGCAGCGGCTCAGTAAAAAACCTATCTAACTCGTAGGAAAGGTCCGCCGGACTAGCTCTGGCGACATTCTTGTGCAATAAATGTCAACGTCTTCTCTAATGAAAGAACACCTTTCTAGCAGCTGCCAGCATTATCTATTCGAACCGTAATTATCATTGCTGAACATTAATTTGCCAATTGTTTAGATGTTAGTCGAAATGCTGTAGTGGTTTTGACGTGAGCATGTGCGGACATGCCGGTATCTCGTTCTCTGTTAGAACTTTATATGGGTTACTACATGGTCGCCGCTATTTATATTAGTTGGATTGGAATACTTACTAATATGATATGGACTAACGTTATGTTTTTTTACTGTAATTTCTTATTATTTTTATTTATTCAAGTAACTCCTTAGTTAAAAAAATAATACATACTTCTATTATACTAATTCTTAATAATAAGACTAGTCTTTATCTTTACATGTTATATTAATTAAGTATCCTTTTCACATTGGTTGCTTTTTTAGTTGAAAATTCGCTCACCAACATGTCCTTATCGTGAAATTAAAATATAAAAACGCCTTTAATTAATTGTAGATAGTCAAGTATCCTACCATTATATGCAATACGTTAACCATTTGTGTGCTAGTTTAATAGTTATAATTATCATAATTGGATGTCATAAAACATATACTATTATCTAGCTCCAAATGCGTAAAGCGCAATTCTGTCTTCCTTATATAGATAACACTATCTATCACATCCTGAATAAAGGTATAAAAAGCTACTTAATGTCGCAGCATTAGGTACAATTAAATCATCAAAGTTCGTAATACTGGCTCGGAACAGCCCCTAATTGCATTCGCTCTCAAATTTGAATGAAACTCATAAAATTTTCTAAGCAGGACACGCGTAAATCGCCCGACTTTAATTTGTGTTTTAAACGGGAGGAGAAGTTAATTTATTGGTGGAGCAGAGAATCGGCTAACTATTAAATTTATAGCCGCGAAGACACAGACTTGGGCCATTCCGAAACTCGGGCCCGGGAATAAAAACTCCCCGAATAATAAAAGGTGGAATTACGGCGAAAGTTTCTCTTTTTCGGGATGGCTCTCGAATATCCACTTTCTACGGCGTGTAGTCGGATGAAATTCAGAGAATTCTCATATCTTTCGTCGAATATTCAGTCGGCTTTTCGCAATTCCCGTGAGCCTTGTTTACGCAATTCGCCGATTCGCAGAGCGAGATTAGTTGTCGTTCCCGATTTTATTGTTGCGTTCTATCCGAGGCGGCGTTAGCGTACCTAACTAAGTTTCTTTGGCTACATATCACTAAGCTGTCACAACATACGATTGACCTGCCTAACACAATATTACTCATGAACCCTTTTCTTTAGAAATAACTATAAATAATGGCTGGAAAACAATTTCGCAGAAAAATATATTTACATTTCTCGGTGTTCCTCTTCAGTGTTTATTTACCCAATTAGATTACTCTACAACGTAATATTATCGGACTGAAGACAATCAAGAGTAGGTCCTTTCAGCGAAGTCGAGACGAATTAATAAAAAGTTAAGGCATCGTCGTTCGGATCTTATCAACTCAATTTATCTACTCGCAAAATTACATTTTCATGCGATAAAATCCGCGACGTTTGTCTTCAAAATAAAGCCGTTCTCACACGATATCTCCCATCAGGAAATGAGTGGGTACATTACGAAATTCGGTAAAAAGTTTCCTTCGAAAAATGTTGATCGTGTGAAAAGGGCTTGAATTCATGAGCAGTTACAGGCTTACCTGTTTTTCGCTGGAGATGTCGTCCAGGTCCATCGGGCCGGTGTTCATTGGCGGCGCGCCGTGCATGGGCGACTTGAACCCGGCAGTGGAGGACACGGCCGCCACCTGCCCGCTGCTCTCCGAGCCCACCTCCATGTTCGACCCATCCGACTCCGAACTGTTCGCACGCATTTTCCGCCTCTCCTTCTTCCGGAAATCCGACCTTGTCGGCGACGAACCGCTGCCGAAACCATTCGTCTTCTTCTCATAACCGTTGTCGAGCAACATCGGATTCTGGAAATTGCTGTGGTGCAACCCATTTGGCGTGTATTTGTCTTGAAGCGATTTAACGTCAAACGGCTCGTTCTTCAACACGTGAACGACCGTCGGACTCTGAATGTTCTGTATTAAACTCCCGTTCTGGTGGAGTATCGTTCCGTTTTGGTGTAGGATTCCATTTTGCGCTGGGAAAGCGTTTATCGTTGCGATATTTGGTTGGTATAACTGTATGTGCCGGTCGTCGATGTAGGTCTGGCCGGCGGGGGCCAGCTCCCTCGCTTGCAGCGGGGCCGGCACGATGGGGTAGCTGCGCGCGTTCACCGCCGTCAGCGTGTGGAACGTGGTCGCGTTGACGGGCGACAGCGTGGTCAGCGTGGTCGACAGCGGCGTGACCTGCGCCAGCGTGGTGAGGTGGGCCGGGGACGACGGCGTCGTTAGCTGCGTGAGTTGTGTTAACTGACTAGGACTCGCGCTGGGCGTTGGACTGGTCGTGACCGGGACTGGGGTGACGCTCGGCAGTCCCGTTTCGGGGATGACGGTCGTCTCCGGGAACGTTTGGAACTGGCTCTGGAAGGACGGCAGCTTGTTGGCGATGGGCTGCAGCGTGACCGACTGGTAGTCGAGCGGGGTGGAGAATCCCGCGCGGAGGATGGCGTCCTTGGAGTTGACGGTGATGGGCATGGACTCCCAGGGGCGGTACTGGGCCTGGCTGGCGATGACGGAGACGGTGTCGCCGTGCCGCTCGTAGTACTCCCAGGCGGGGTCCAGCAGGCGCGCGTCGGCGGCCAGCAGGCGCTGGTCGTCCGCCATGTCGAAGGCGAAGGGCGGCAGGTGCGCGCCGTCGCCCGCCTCGCTCCGGACCGCTTCGCTCATCACGCACCTCCGCCTCTCTCTTCCATCTCTTCCTTTCCACGCACACACTTACAAAAATATCCTCTACTAAGTCTAAGTCTATCTGAACACCTGCACTGGAACTTATTAATTTGTACTCTGAGACTTGAGTGAATTTGTTACTGTACGGTATACTAAGTAGCACTTAATTTATGATTATACGGCACACTGGTTTACACTACACTAATCACAATATCTTCGTTTGCCCACTAAGAAATAAATATTATAAAAAGTCCTTAACAACAGGCAGTTTAACTTACGAGTCTTAAAATCTAAAGGTTTATAAAAATCTTTGGCTGACTTTTAGAAAATGCTCGAGGAATAGGTTCGTCATTAACTTTTAACGATCGATAAATTATTTTGTGCACTCGTTTAACGATTTCTATTATTTTGGAACGTTTAAATACTGGTCGTTGATAGATTCTCTTTCGCTCGTTCGAAGGCTTCTTTTATTGTAAATACCGATCAATTCAGACTTAAATTAATTTGTACTGTTTGGGAGTAGCGTATACTATGTACGATTTTGTTTTATCGTTAAAAGGTTAAAAAAATAGTGCTTATATATTTAGTTTTTCGAAACGAAAGATATGACTGGAGGCTTTGGTTTGATGGTTTGTGGTTTTGGTTGTCGGCCGGTGCTATCCGTGCGGCCCGCACCGATCTGAAACAGAGAGAACAAAAGTTATTTTTGTGGAGACGTTACGTAAAGAAAATTAAACAAAGGCTGTAATGCGGGGCCGGAGTGATGTAAATTGAAGAAGGAAGGTGGAAGGGAAACGGGGATGGTGAAGTTATGGTGTTGGCTGGGAGCATGCGCGCGTGCTTTGCGAATCAATGGCGTGAATGGGCTCGGAGCGGATTCGATTGTTGTTTTAGAGCATTTGTTGTTATTACGGCTCCTTCGCTAATGGTAAAATAACTCGGCGATGTTATGGCAACTCATTGATTCTCAAGACTATAACAATCTCATCATTATACAATTAATAGGTGGGTACATAAAGTAGGTCATTGGAAGGCGCAACTACAACATTGTAATATTTTTACTAATTTGTTTTTTTTCCAGAACAGATCAAAAACTAAATGGATATTCTTGTTGACAAGGGATGTCTAGTTCTACCACTGATCCTGTGACGTCACGGGCCCACGGGCGGATAATCGCTCGAGTTTATCTGCCGGGTAATGGTGGGAACGATTTACGCCTTGTTACGTTAACATGACCTACAGTTTTCTTTTTTTAAATTTCATACGCTCTTTGTGTAATCCAGGTAAAAATATGTGGCTGTGGTTGGTGTCCGAAGTTTGCAACATTTAAAAATATAAGATTGGTTACTGTGTTAATACTTATAAAATAATATAGAATTATAGGTACTAAGTTTAACGTTGAATTTGATTTTGCTCAATGTTGTGAAAAATATTTTTGAAACAACTTTGCTAGTGCGGTACATCAAGTCGAGGCAAGATTGAAACAACTTTTCCATAAAATAGTAGTTTTACTTTAACTGAATTAAAAAAAAGAGTTAAAAATACACAAAACATAAATAGTTTCTTATCAAACACGGATCGAACTTGAACGGCACAGTTTTGAATAGAATCGTCTAAAATAGTTCCCTCAAAATAGTGTAACTGAAATAGAGCGTGGCTTTACTATTAGCGGCACGTCTAATAATAGATTGTTTATTCTCATATTGAACCCAAACCAGGCATGCTTTACATACTCATTAAATTAGGCGAAGTTTCCATATCTTGGCGGGTAGTTCCATTTATATAGGTACAATGAAGGGAAATCAAGTATTTTACAGTGTTACTAGATTAGATATATACGTAATTCCGTGCGTTATTTTATATTTACGAGTTATGGTTGATGTTTAAAGCCACTCATATATCGTACAACGAAACGAAATCTGTACCTGTATTTCAATATGGTGAAATTTGACCATGGTTAACAACACATCTGGCTTCGTTATTGCAAACTTACTCTAAAGCGACGAAGTCACAAAAAGCTCTCAGTTTATATTACCGATATTGAACTCTGAATCCCGCTTTTACCAAGAACACCACGTTTGTTTATGTACAAATAGACAAGAACTTCATAACGCATCCCACGTCCATCGATACAGAAAGGTATTTTAAAAATAAATTGGAATTCTTATTTTAAATTTCATTATAATATCAATCGCATGCGTGTTCTAAATATAAAATTACGATATCATTCATTCTGAATGTGATATTGTTCCGTATCGATCACGGGGCTCGTCACGTTTCGTTCTAAAATTAAAAAGAAAAGATGCTATATTGATGGCATTGGGTATCTGCTTGTCGACACATTTCATCTGCAGAGATTGTGACGTAATTTTTTGTCGATGGGATTCTGTTCTTTTGTTAAGATCCGTAATATTTCCTAATTGTGCGTAGTCAATTATTTATATTTTGTCAAGAGTCATGATTGTTCACTAATTAATCATGGCGCACATATAAATTTACTATTGACTTTTTATTATGTTTTTAATATTCTCTCAGTATTTAAGGACAATACAAAACATTTTTTTTCCTAAAAAAAAATGAAAACCCCGTAATTTGAACACCAGAATGTCGATGTAACAAAAGTAGGTTCTAATTCTCAGAGCTAAACCGTTCCAAATGGACTTGATTGATATCTGGAGCCTACCAAAGGCTGAACATCAAAGCAACTCTTTTGTTTGGTCTATAAAGCGGGACTAAATTGCAACACGCCCGTTTCGACTTTTCGCTTCCCCTCGAGTACCTTCGCGGATTTTCCTGAGGGAGAAAATAAAAAAGTTTTCATCTACACTCTATTCAGAACGGCAACTGGGAGCGCTTCAGATGTCTAACAAAACCTAAGTCGTTTAATCAAAACAAAACGTTGCTTCTGTACTTAGTTTCCTTAACAATTTATTTACGGAAACATCTTATGCGACATAGATAAATTTATAAAGCTTCTTATTTCGTTTCTGCTCGATCTCTTTTCTAGATTTCTTTGCCGTAGTGTAACAATGAAAGGTTTTTGGGCTTAATATCTTTTACAGCGCATTCACGCAGCATCTACTTTTGATTGGGAGCTATAAATCGAATTACGTCATCTCTAAATGGCGATCAAAAAGTCTAGCAATCACAACGCAAAATTCTTTGTACGCCGCACAAAGCACGTTCTTGAAAAAAGCTAAAAAAGCTTTTAAACGGAACGCCGACGTTCGTGTGAGTTCGCTCCTTGCCTGCGTAGTGCAAGGATTCGGGTGCATGTGTGGGAGTGTGAGTGTGTGTGCGCGATAGTATCTGGGTCTCGGTTGTCAAGGGCAACCGTACAACCAACGGCTTGCAGCGAAAGCATTGCGCTTCCAGCTTTGGGCTGTAATTACACGGCTTATTTTTAGCATCGGATGTTGTCGCTTTTTTGTGCACAAACGCGCGGCGGCGTGCTTGTTTAGATGACGCTCAGAAATCCTTGAATCGAGTAAACTTTGATTCAACTTGTTCCCGTCTTGGAATAACTTGTAATTCACCGAATTCGAGATCGTGGTGTATGTTTCTCGCGCATTCTGAACGCAGCGCACCATCTAAGGCAGATGTAGAATGGAACAAAAGCTTTTGTAGTATTTGACGGACTTTTTTAGCTGCTGTTCTAATTGATAATAATTTCACATATCGGTATTGTGTAGAATGTTAAGCATAGTTTTAGCTCAACAATTTTGCGCTTAAATTAATAAATTAATTTATTTGATTACTCGACAGTATACATTATATTATTTAACTTCTATCTATTGTATCTCCTACTCTACATTACGTAACCTGTGAGAACTTTACATTGTTAGATCCATCAGATCCGCATCTATCAATCTTCAATGACAGGACCAAATGCAGTATTTTATAAAGGATTTTTTCCGTTTTCGAATCCTCAAAGTCTTCTCAAATATCAACTTGATGTACCTATTTTTTGTAACAGCTGGCGGGCTTCCGGTCGCCTATACCTGCCGGATACGATAGCTGTGATCATCGGCTGATAACCATCTGATAAGCGATACTCGCCAATCACGAAATTGCTAGGCAATATAAGAGACTGAATATACATGTTTATATGACTACATGAAGCTGAATATACGATATACTTACAAAGTGGAATTTAAAATGGAATTCAAACAATTTAATTTTGTTGTGATCCTACAATGCAATTTTAATGGCGAAGTCCGAAAGAATCTTGAAATGCTTGCAAGTTGTTTTTTCTTTTTTATGTGATTTTTTCGTAAGTCCTATCTGTTATTTTTAGTCACATACTTGTAAAAATAAACTTATATAGCTATTGTGTATTTAATCAAAGTTATTAACTAAAACTACTCTTCCTAAACACTCAATGCCATCTCACATTTCTCACTCGAATTCTGTCGATTTTCAAACGCTTTGTGCTAGCTTAACCGCTGTGAACATGTCCGCTGTTAGATGGAGTATGCAGCTGCATCCATCGCATACGATTCTCACGACGCCACGCTAAACGACTATGATATGCCAATGATTGGAGCCTTAGCAGGATGCGTGCATCAGCGTGATTGCCGGTAACGCGCGGATCCGATCCTGCCTATTATTTTATATCTAGCTGTATATATACTGGGTATATGTAGTTCAACATTCCAGAATATTCGGTGCATAGTAAAACTTGCAAGTAGTTGAAACACGCGTTAGAATCTCATGTGAAATAATCATATTTAAAAGGTCTATGTAAGATTTTTCGATGTTAATGGTCTTTTTTTAAAAACAGTCTATTTTAAACAAACTATTTAAACCTCATTATATTTCAATTAACTCTTTGTTACTTCTTTTTGTTTAATTACTCTTATTATTTTGGTACTTATTTCACTACTATAAGGCACCGACAATAAAGTATAGAAACATCATTCGACAACACTCCCTACAATACGCCTAACCATGTTTAATCTGTATTAAACGAGACTATTTTGCTACCTATTCAAACCAAGTCGATCATTCAAATAATACAAAAACTGAGCTTTGCCTCTCGGGTATGTATTTCAAGGTCTTTGAAACAATTTTTCGCACCACGAGCGTTCCGATTGAGCTGTTTTAGTCCTGCCCACCTCCATACAAATAGCCGTACGCGATACTAAAAGCTTCGCTACACCTCCATACTTTGCTAACAATGTTGTATGTTTTTGTACCGTGTACTAAATAATGTTACGTTTGGTAAAAACTTTGAAAGTTCTTACCAAGTACTAGTAAATAAGTTGGCATTCAAAGCGTTAATATTTAACGGTGATGTTACAAAAATGCTCGCCGCTTTTGAGTTTGTAAATTTAAGCTTTTGTTTAGATATGCGAAAACTTTGATTCAGAATTAGAAAATTCATATTTTATTTTAGAAAAGTAAAGATTGACTGAATAATTCTAAAACAATTTTGGAATAGTACTATTATAAAACTACATACATGCATAATATGAATTTAAGTACCAAAAATTTTATCATCTACCTACTCATATTTAGAACCATCGAACACCATGATAAAAACAAAAACGAATCCATCGCAATGAAACCAAAACAAAAGAAATATCCGTTTCAATTACATCACTTCGATAATATCCCAATACTTAGAGAACAGAAAATCGAGATTTCATCTCGATTACGCCACATTAGAATGATAAGGCCTCGCTCCTATATAGAGTTACGTCCCATCCCATTGAACCACTCCGGGTTGAATAGCAGCGCAGATGTGGACTTTTTTATAACAATCTTTCCCACACTACCACTTTTTCTGATGCCTTAATACCCCGACCAACTTAACCGCTACTCCCCTCACAATGCCCCACACTACAATCTAAACCTTACCACGCAAGAAATAAGGAACTCCAAACAAAAGCTCTACCTTCCCAAAATGTAAATCATCTTGGTCGATACAGTTTTGTAAAGATTTTTTGTGCGCGCGTCTGTCTTTGCTATCGGATGCGACATCGGAAATTGAATGGTTTTTATACTTACACCTATGAGATGAAATTGTTTGAAGGAAGTCACATGTGTATTACAATGACTGTATGATTTAGTATTGTTTCCATTTTTGAAATTTAAGTATCCTGATTTTTTCATAACAAGTTTTTCATGCTACGAATTCAAAACCATTAAAGTTGAGTTGAATTTATTAAACTGCATCTGATAATAATTAACTTAGTATAAGGCAGCCAACAAGAAAATAAATATCAAGAGGTAGCAAATTTTTATATGAAACCTTTGCCAACTTAAAACTTAGCCGTAGACATTGGAACTGCGAGCATTCACCGTCGAGACGCTCTCTCTAAATAAAATATTCTCCACAATTACATTTCCCTCAAAACTTTAGCTATTCAGTGTACACTGGTGTTTAAACTTTAGCATAGACCAAACCGAGATATCTGAACGCAGCCATGTACCTTATGAGAACTGTAATCTCCTTGCGTTTGCTTTGAAGCAATAAGAAGAGGATTATCCTTCAGAGAAAGTATGAATCAACTTAAGATATTACTTGTGGCAATAATCGGGATATTGAGGAGTACATGGAGATGGGGCTTTGATCTTTCGTTTAGACTTTGGGGAAACATTTGCTATTCTAAAGAAAATACGTAAGCTTCCCAATGCGTTGCAACCGAGGGATCAATGTCTCCATCCTTCGTATGTACCATATTATTTATGAGCGGGCTGCTATGAAGGATTTGTCTTTTGCAATTTGCTTTGGGACTTTTCTAGACTGTGCATTTTATAAAACTAAAAGAGTCAATGTTTTAGTATACAATTTAAACATTTTCGCGAAGACTAACAGAGACAAAGGATTTGACGTTTTCGTTGTTTCCTATTTGATAATTTGTTAAAATTGAAATACCAATAATTTTATTACTTAGATTGCTGATAACGTGTGAAGTTTAAGTATAAGAGTTTTAAGAGTATATACCAAACGCCTACCCAACTTAACACGTACAAAAATGACAATTGCGTTCATTTTTCTCAGCGCTCGAAGCACAACAAAACCCACCGGAAGCGCTGTCAATTGTCAACAATCACTGGCTCCGAAAAGCACCGAAACTAGAGGCAGCTAGAGGAAACATAACTCGTTCGTCCAACTAAAAAGGAAGCATGTAGCATTGCACAATCCGTAGCGATGCTCCCGTTATGTGCCAACAGTTAGCTCCGGCGAAATTGGCCAATTTGTTTATTTGTTTTCATTGGCCTCGGTGAACTTGACTCCCCATTATCGCATTCACGGGAGGAAGACGTATTATTTATTCGATTAATCCGTGGGACCGTCCCAGATCGCCTCCACTACGGACCCGGCAAGTATCCGCCTGCGAACGGTTGGTATTAGCCAAAATCAACACGAAAGTTACGATGTTTCGAACAACTTCATTTGCTAGATTACAAATCGTAAATTTTTGCTTGATTAAGAAGTGGAATCGGATTTATCTTTGAACGGTGTAAAGGTTAATTAAAGACAGAACAAGAATTTAATCACGGAGATTAAACATAATGAATTTGGATAAATTCTGCTTTACAAATTGTTTTGTACTTAAACTTTATTGCATGATTGTGATTATTAGTATGATTATCGTGATAAAATAAACTTTTATATATGTCTCTAACTCCTGGCTATTTCAGTATAATTATGAGTTATTATTATTAATTTGAGGTCCATAAAATTGTAACCAGACAGCGTTTATGTAAGTATTCGCCAAAGAATCCAATAATCGTGTTTTAGATAGCCGTTGTCTGGACGGAAAACTAATATTCCCAAGTTCTTAAAATACTTCTAATGCATGCAATTTTTGAGTTAGTTCCATATTACATTCTTTCTAGACTGGAAGTCTTAAAATAAGAAGACGCGCGTCGATCTAAAATATTTAATACATCTACAGAATGCTCATCAACATTGCAAACATAAGATTGAAAGCAATTTGCTTTGAAAATTCTGTTTCGGAATGTATAAGACGGACCACGGTCCGTGGAAATACAAAAATGGCGCAACTATTAATTTCTTATGTCTCCTTTGACGTCTTATCTCATTCCTGTTGTCTCCTGCTTCGGTAAGCAGGGAACTTCCGAAGTAATTTATAACTGTATTATGCTTCCAATTAAATTCAATGCAGTATTCAGATTCGGTTGCCTTCCCAAGTTAACTAAATTATATGCATATTTTGTCCATTGTATATGTTCCTAATTTAAAAATTGCATGACGGGCAAGGACCAAAAAAGTACGAATTAATGACGGTTTGAACAATGAATACAGTATTACTATTAGAAGAAAAAAAGGTGGAGTATCTACATTACAGTACATTTACAATGCGTAAAAACGTACATTTTGTAATATTTTTATTTTACCCTTGTAATTTTATCTCTTTTAATTCTCGTAATTGATATGCAAGTTGAAACTTAATTGACTTGTCTCTACGCATTGTCTATTAAGTTCTATCTAACATGCAATTCTAAGTAGTGCTAATTTGGTTACTTGGTAAAATTGGTACCTAGTACTTGAGTGCCTATAAGATTCTAGTTATGGTATAAGGAAAATGTTACTGTCCGCTACAAAGGAATCTGTATAAGTATAATAGTATAGAAACGAACTACAGAGGGTAGTATTTAACAAGTTAAGACCTTTTAATATCAAATCGAAAAGCCACGGTTAAGAAGGGAAATTGGTAAATCATGGGAAGGATTTTGGATAGTACTGGCGGTTTACACGTACAAATGACAATAACATTGTTAAAAAGATTCATGCAGGAAAAAGTGACACACAACAGTTCGTATCCACATTCCTGCCAATTTAATATTGGCTGTTGCAATTAAGGGTTAAACTACGTGACATCAGCGTCAGCGCACCGATGCGTCACGACATGCCATTTCTCTGATGGCTGCCTTTCATTATCCTTGTTCACCAACACTACTAAAAGCTCATTGTAGAAAATACATCTACAAAACACTTAACGGAAGTTCAAAATTTTGCTATAATTTATGATTTTACTCCCACCAAATGTTTACAAGTAGACTCAGTGAAATATACTTTAAAATCAAGTTTATCTAATACAAAAGTCATCTGCAATGATCGGCGACTGTTTCTGCCACCCCTCTTAGACACCTATACTCCTCGCATGCAAGAGCAAGTTGCAACCACCGGGCCCAAAACTTTTGCTTCCCGCGCCTCCGCGCAGAGCTTTCGTCAACAACTCCGAAACGGGTCGAAAGAAAATGCGAATCGATTCGCAAAAGCACACAACTAAAGCTCCGGCGGAAGCACGCGACGCACCGGACCTCCACGCTCTGCTGCTCCTACAAAATCTAACCAAACAAATCCACGAAAGCTTCCACTCGTGATGAACACTTGCACAAAACTTTTAAACGCGAACTACCTTCTCCGGCCGCTTGATCCATCCGCGCCTCCTTTTTTTCTTCGTCTCGCCGCCTCGGAAACACAAAACGGTCCGAAGGACGCAAGCGAAAAATAAACAAAAAGGGGATTTGGAGTTCGCGATCGCGCTTTGGTTGCGCGCGGCGTGTGTACGTGTGCGCGCGGCGGCGGTCGGGGGTCGACTGGCGCGCGCGTCGCCGCGCAGGCCGCAGCTGCCGCGGCGGCCAATGGCGGCGGGTCACGTGACGCGGCCCGCACGCTTGTTTACAAATAATAATAATAGTGCCGTGCCTTGCCGCTGGCGCCGCCTCTACGGCTACGACTACGTGCTACGCACAGCTGTCGTTGCATTTGGCGGGATTCGATTCGGCATTCGGGCCGAGCTTCGATCTGTTTTCGGGCTTTCGCTTCGTATCGATCGGACACTTTGCACCCGTTATGCTTGCAACTTTTTCCTTGAACGGTTTTCTTTGCGTGCGGATATTTGAACCACTATTTCTATGTTGTTTTTGTTACATTAGAAATATTAATATTGTTAAACAGTGGAATAGAATTTGACCGTTACAAGAGTTTCAAGCTTAAATGATAAAAGCTTAGATATTGCAAGGAAATTAAGTCTTACCGATTTGATGAAGACATTTCACGATTGGAAGGTTAATATGTCATCATTAATTACAATTACACGGAGCTTACCGTTGGTTTATATTGATAAATCTAACAATAATCGAAACCTACATATTTGCCGCTGATTCAACAGGAGGCTGATACATTTAAATCGAAATCTGAATCAATTCAATACCCTTTTAACGAATTACTAAATGATATAAATTATTTTATTAAGGTAGCGATTTACATCATAAATTGATACAATACATTCGACATGTGCATATAAGTTTCATTAATAATACTTAGGGCTTAGTGCACAATAGTACACTAAGTATTGTATATTTAAATGAATTGTACCAAGCAGTGTATAGCTATAATTTATTATGCAATTAGCTTTTGTAGTATGTTAGACTTTTAACTATAGAAGTATAAGAATTGTAACAATTGCTGGTGTACCTTTATAAAGAAATAATATTAACTGTACCTATTTACCCTACATGGCCTATTCGCTAAATACGAGTAGTCGAGTACATTATGATTCACGACTACGTAATTGTAATCTAATTTTATTATTTTTTATGTAGATAAAATTTTAACTGCTTAACTATGCTAAGCCAACGCAAAAATATGCAATTGATAAAGTTTATTTTTAAATTATGTAGATCTATTAACTACTGAATTGTAGTATTATAAACAAAAAGGGGTAATGGTCGTGAATTCTGCAAAATTTATGTTAACTATCAAATTCAGAATCAAATATATTGCAGAGTAAAGTGCAAAGCTTATTGCATCAGAAATTAAAGCTCATACACATAGACAATCGGTACAACGAATTGCAAATTGTCACTAATTGCTAATCCGGCCTATGTCCTAACCCTTCCATGTACTGCCCTTAAAGCGAATCACTATCAACAAGTAAGCGTTCACAGTTCAATCCGCCCGTTTAACCTCTCACCGCCCGTTCCCCAAACTTGGCCTTGAAAAAACGGGTGACAAAACGGCACAAGCGCTTAATGGAAACAGAAAGACCTACCGGCGAGCTAAATTTGCTAATCTGCGAAGGGGTGACGTCATAATGAAATTATTACGCAATTTCAGCGGAGAGGGTGCCACGTTCGCGACAGGTCTCCGATTGTTTTGCTGTAAGGTGCAAGAGGGACGGACCCCATGCCACCTATGGTCCTGGCACACTTTTTCCCCTCAGTGTATCTGGATGAGGTGGACTGTACGGGATGGATGTATGATTGAATCGGCTTAATTGTCTATCTTTTGACAAGTGACGTAAGTCTTTTTCGCTACCGAAAGACGAACTTGAGACACCACGTGGTTTGTTTGAATCTGATTTGGTAAGTAGATTAAACTTGTATTACAAGTAGCGGTTTATTGTGCAAGAATGCGACCCATTTCATACCCAGATTTGTATTCAGTACCATTATCATTTAGATACAAAAACATGGAGTGATCAACATAATTTACATCAATTACTAGCGAAAAAAAGACAATATTATGAAAATCGATCAATATGTCCTACGTATAAATTCAAAACATTTACTATGTAATAATATGTAGCAGTCAACGTCACTTTTCGATTATTTCTGCTAAACCATATTAATGCTCATTGATTAACTAAAACACACCAATCGTTCGATCGATTGAAAACCAGCCGTTCATATCGACCAGTATCATCGATCCATAGCCGGCATCCATCAAAGATCAATCGATTAGGGTGCTACCCTTCCTTAAGGAATCGAGAGGGGTTAGCATTTCGCGACAGGTTACAGTTAGGGAGTCGTGCCGTCTACTTCAAAGCACAAGGGTCCGATAGCCACGTTCCTTCCCCTCCCAAATCTGGGCTAAGGTGGACACTTGACGCAGCTCATTATTATGAGCCCTTCTTATTGACACGGTATCGGTGTTTAAGGTTCACCCTTTATGAGATCATTAAGGATAATGTTGGAGGAAACAGGGACAAAAACAAGCGAATTAAGGCAGAGTAATAAAAAGCGCTTATAATTAGGTATTGAAGGTAGTTCTTTTTGGGGAGAAAAATACTTAAACCATAACTGTCTTTGGCTCAACTCTTGTTGACAGTATTTTGTTGGTAGAGGCATGTTCAATGAATTTAGAATAATAAGTTATCAATATTTCGGATAGCTTAATTATTGGTAATTTGGATTAAAATGTAAATGGTGATGTAGTGAATTTTTTTCTGAGAACGAAATGGGACGACACAGCTGGATTTTTTTATTGGTATATTTTTCTAAATCTATAATATAAAAATGAATCGCAAAATGTGTTGGTAAGCGCATAACTCAACGCCTGAACCAATTCGGCCAATTCTTTTTTTTAATTGTTCGTTGAAGTCCAAGGTTGGTTCTTACGGCGAGAAAAATCGAATATTTGCCGAGAAACCCCTAAAAACGGCCCTTTTCTTTTTCACATTTTTTTGACAGGACGAAGTCTGTAGGGTCAGCTAGTTTTTTATAATAATCCAGCGATATTGATAATACCTTTGGTAAACTCAAGCTCCATGTTTTACACAGATCATTAAAAGCTAGATTCCCAAGTCCAAACTCACATACACTCCTCGAGGAGTAAAACCTCATTATGTGTAAGGTGTATCGAACCCCATACCCACATTTATGAGGCAGCACGCCCGGCACCATTCCCCTCGACTCCATCCACTGTGGACGATGTATGGGACACTTGACGGAGTCGTTTTAATTGATCCCCTCAACGACACCTTGCCTCTGAAACTCCGAAACGTGGGGTTACAGCACTATAATAGTATGCTTAAATAACTAAAGGTATACGCGAATCAAAGAAACTATTTCTTTTATTGATAAAAATGATTCCTAACCTATGATGCATCATACTTATAAATCTTGTCTTTGATTGAGAAAATAATAATAAAATTAGTCTTTATGGTCACGAGCGAACCACGATTGGTGTAACCCAGTCGAAACGTCGGGCAGTAAGTAGCTATGTATGTAATTTGCTACTCCTAATTTCGCATGTAGACCCATAAAGACTAATTTTAGTGTACTGGAAAGCTAAAGTCTAAAATCTTAAATAATAATAAAAAAAGACATTTTTAATTTTTCAGTTCTTTGGTGTTATACCAAAGGAACCATACAAAAGGGAAGGATAAAAATACCAATAAAATTAATGAAAATATAACGATATTATCCGTTACAGTTTATACATCTTCCATACGCTTTCCTGAAAAATAAACACCCATTTTTACCTAAAAGCTTGTAAAAAAGTCAGTGTATTTACGTACTCTACCTTAAAAAATGCGAATTAAAGCAAATATAGAACTTTAACTTACAGCATACAAACATAATAGCATGTATCTTTGTACATAGTAATATAAACAGTTTATTTTAAAAAACACGCCTTTTAAATACCAATAACGAAAACACAAAATTTTCTATAATAAAACTAAATTTCGCTGATTGAAATCTTCTAGAGCTTTAGCTTTCTCTAAAGAAGTTTACAAGTTGGTTTTGGACCAACTTGGTGAATGGAGTGCTTAGAAAAATGACCAAGTTTATATAACGGGGTGTCCAGTAAGCAAATTAGTAGATACTCACGGTATTCCTGGAACAATCCAGTAAGTAAGAACGAACTTACTCTTCTTAGTCAAAGCCTCATGAAGCAAGTTAGGTTTATGTTAAGCAGGTCTTAAAAATAAAATGCTGGTCAATATTATATTATACATATACATATGTTATTTCAAAAACACTTATGTACGATTTAAATAAAACTACTTTTGCAACGTACGAGATAGCTCTATTTTACCCTAAAAAAATAATAACATAGAACCTAGTATTTTGAACAAGCAAATCTGGCTTCTAATCTAACTTATTTACGAAATTTAAATGCATGTGATCGTAACTTAACTCCAACTTTGTTATGTGATAAATATTTCTTAGCGAAACATACCTACTATCGATTAAATAAATAGCGAAAGACAACAGAAAGAGTTCATAAATACGAAAACTTGGGAAAGATGTATTTCCCGAAATGACGAACGAAGGGATGTGATGATAAACAGTTCTTGGAAATAGGAAGGCTCCTGTTCTCAGAAAAACGTGTATTTTCGCGGGCAACCCGCCACCCCCTACCGCTGTGACTCATCAGAAATTCACCACCCACACAAACAAATTACTCATTTCACGATCAAAAGTCATCATTATTTATCATATTTTCATCAAACGCAACATCTGGCAGTTGGCGTATCATTAATTACATTTTAAAATCATTAAAAATAATTTCATAATTTGTATTCAAATCTTTTACTGCAGAATGTAATTAGTTATCTTCAGGAGATACCATAACTTTCCCAAAATATCGTCTAACGAAGTAAACTCAGTAAAAATCGAAAGATTGCAACGCGTGCAAAATTGTTCTTGCATCGTGGCCGCGCCAATTTCATTGCTACAAAAGTGCGTAATATCGATTACTGGCTCCCTTACCCTATCTTCCGTCTCGTTCACGCAACGCACAGGAACGTCCGGGAACAAAAAAGGCGCATAAAGGAACGCGGCGACTTTGCGCGGGAAGCTTAGACGCCATTTTGTAATTTCCTACTTTGACATAGGCCCTTTCGTAATGCCGCGGTGGTCCCCCGCCGTGGTCGCTATGGCAACCGATCTGTCACACGCATAGAACATAAAACGCAAGCATTGATTTTTTCCCCGCTTCCTCTTTTACTTTTACGCGTGTTGAGCGACTTTTTGCTTGAATTTTTATTTTTAAAAGCGCGAGTTTTGGCGCTGGCTATGTTTGCGTTGAATGCGAGTTTTGCGGTGGCAATTTTTAGCCCGTTGTGTTGGTAAGCAAAGTTGCGAAATATATAAATGCCAATTTGTTATTTACATTTCATTAAATCTGCAATTTTATGGTTTGTTATGGGTTTTCTGTGAAAATAAAGAATGTTTACAGTAAAGTTGAATATAAACTATGGGATGGTAGTTTTAACATCAAATCTTTACTTACTTACCTAATTGATAGTACCTAACTATATTTTACTTTTGTTCTATTTTATGTATGTTTAAGAGAAATACTGATTCATAAACTAAAAAAACATTGCTCGTTCTAATTAAAATTATTTACCTACATTTTATAAACCAATTCTAAAATTTAAAAAAAATATAATAAAAATTCTAATTCACGGCCATAACTCATGAAAACAAACGGTATTGATAAATAAGCATCAAGTTTACAGGATAAGGGAAAATTTGTTAAGGTAGGCCCTGTAACCCCAAGGGGCGTCCAAGGGTCGGTCCCTAGCATCTATCCCTTCCAGATGGGCCGATTTTCCGCCCTCGAATCCCCGTTAACTCGATTGGAGGAAAATATGCTACCTTGAATTTGGGCAACAAATGAACCATGAGGTATGGGGTGACGCGTAGGTATGTGTTACTCTATGTTGTGGTAGAGATGTTTGTAATTAACAATAAGATGATTTGTAGTAATGCAGCCGTAATATCACTTACCTACCTTATATTAAATTTGTATAGGGCCAAAAATATTTGCGCACAAAACCACTATCTTTTTTAATAAACAACATACTTATTTGAAATAAAACTAATTATACAGATTTAACTCGCTTATCCCGTGACCACGAGCGCTGTAAAGAGCTTGAAACGTCGGGCCTCTATATAATATGTTTAGAATAACAATACACGCAAGTTTAATCTGAAAATAAGTTTTATTCTAGATGTGTAGTGTTCACGCAAATAATACTTAGACAATACTATGAATTCACTAATTATAACGGCTAAAGATCGTTGAATTTTTAGTACTTCGAATACACAAGGCAAATATTCATGTTTGAACTTGTTACATATACCATGTTTTAGTGTTGTTATAACTTTAGAACAGGTTGCTAAATTTAGCGAAATAAAAGTACACATTTTATAAATTAACAATGCATTTACTATAGTCAAAAGCCTCTTAGACATCAATCATATCTACAACGCAATTTAATTTTATTAAAGTAAATTAAATAACTAGAACATAACCACATTGTACACACTTATTCCTATATGTACAATTATTTAAACTAAATTATTAATACTTGGTTATAGAAGCTTACAATAAAAAAATAAAATTATAATACTCTGCCTTTAGGATAACAGTATTAATTTTTTAATTATTATTAGGTAGCAAATTTTGAAAGAAAAAAGGAACTATGAAACACTACGTATTTTTTAAACCGACTCTATACAAACAGAGCTTAATACAAGCTTTAATAAAATTAATTTTGTAAGTTGAAATTAATTAAAGATTCAAAATCTGGTACAGTTACATTTATATTTAAACAGATGACTTTGGTTCAAGCAAGCACACTATTAGGTATTAAAATTAATTTAGTAGTTATTTTAAGTCGGTCAAACGTTAAGTAGCTAACTTATCTCCTTAAAGAAATTTGGATAGCAATATGATCTACAAATAAAATAATAATAATTCTGTCATGATATCGGGTTTATACCATCACTAACTTAAAGTATTTATAAAATGTCGTATATTTAAAAAGGCAGTGAGTGGTTTTAAGGATACTTAACGCAGGCAATTTCAGTTGTGCTTTTTTGCCGGCGTTGACTGCCATCTAGCGTGGAGTAGAGTAACTAAACTTGTAAAACGTTAAAATGAATAAATCACAAAGAAATCTAGGTGCTACCATTAGAAATCACTGGCTAGTTGGGCACGATTGTGCATTGACAACAACTGGGTATCCAGAATAAGTCTGTATAAAGTGTCTGCGCACTGGGTTGAAGCGCCACTAATCGTTTCTGTATGTACTTTTGCTCGCATCGCGATGTATATCCAGCTGGAACAGTGCATAAGCCACTGCAGGTAGTTGATCTGTATAAAAAAACATAAAAATCATATTTTGAGAAAACCATTCTTATTAGGATAATGATCTTTAATAAATCTTAAATAGTTGTATATTTAAGGAAATCAGCTATTTAATTGTATTAGCGCCATCTTTCGATGAATAGCTGAAATGTATGCTTTACGCCCAAAAGCAAGTAATCTAAGCAACAAAACACAGATGGCGCTGTAACAACTTTTAATTAAACCATGCAGAACTAAGCTTTTGAAAGCTTTTAATTTGCTATCGTCATCATAAATGAAAGGGGTTCTCAGAATGGAGATATTCTTACGTGCAGATCTCCGCGCGCACCAGCTGGGTCATGTTGTCGGGCATGTTGACGACGTAGCGCCACGAGCCGCGGTTGTTGAGAGCGGCGCGCGGAGTCACGAAGTCCGTGCGCACCTGGCAGAGTTCTTGTGCGTTCGGGTTGGTCTGACGCCGCGACCGCTCCGCTGTGGTTTCGGCGCTGTGAATTGATACATAGGATAGTAGATAGTAGTTACGGATTTCTTCTATAAAATATGGTTCGCAAAGCTCATGAAATTATAATCTCGAATCAAATTACAAACATACATACACAAAATCACGCCTTTTCCCATGAGGGGTAGGCAGAGATCACTTCCTGCCATGTGCTACAGTCCTGGCACCAAAGGTGACTTTCGCTTCTTCCACATCCATCGACCTCTTCATGCATGCTCGTCGTACATGGGTACTTTTAATTTGACCTCTCTTTAAGATTTGACCTATTTGGTCATGGAAGGTCTTTCCCTGTCGACATTTCCATTTATACACTCTATATACCCTTCCTCTATCTATCTATCTATACCCTTCGTTAACCGTTCCCAGCGCGCTAAAGCATGCAAGTCGTGCTGGCTGGCAATTTAATATTAATTGTGACGTCAGTTTGTGACAGACCCTAATAATAAATTTGACTGGATCGGTGGAACAGTGGTTAGTGACCCTGGCTGGCGGTTCCAAGAGTCGTGGGTTCGATTCCCACTCGGGACAAATATTTGTGTGATGAACATCGGTGTTTGTTCCGTGTCTGGGTGTGATTATGTATTTAAGTATATTTTTATATGTATGCCTATCAGTCTCTGAGGCCCATAGTACAAGCTCTGCTTAGTTTGGGGTTAGATGACCGTGTGTGGTAATGTCCCAGATATGTATCCCAGATATTTAATTCCTCCGGTCTATCCGTCATACCTGGCGAGCCCCAGAGCTATCCTGAGTGCCTCTGCGCCGCTAAGCGTCCGCTGTGCAGCCGCGTTGACAAGCTCCGCGTTGCGGCGGCGGCGAGTACGCTGCGGGACCGTACGAGGCGGGAACGACACGGAGCGCTCCACCGTCACGTCTGACCGGGATGGGGACACGTATCTGGAGTGATTGAGATCAAATTAATATGAGTCTAAAGAGTAAATATCGGAATCGGAACAATGTTATGTTATATTGTGTTCTGAAGTTGCACTATATAACATAACATTGTTCAGATTCTGGAGTCAATAGATTAAACACTATGATTGTAAATATCACACAAATATCTCATAACATTGCAAACAGTGGTCCGTTTCCTTTCAGTCTGTAGGTTTGTAAAAATAACACTTCCTTTTATAGTCCTCTGGTTAGAATGTGTCACACGTATAATGAGATGGTCTTTGCAATTACAAAAAAGCTGTAAGTGATGCCATAAAGGCAGAATCACTCTTACATAGCTTTGCCTCCTCTTGTCTCTGTTGGCGGAACTAAGTTGACACTGTATTCCATCACGATGTATTAAGACTGCGAACAAAGTCAACTTGTTCACAGTCTAAGTAGGTAGAAAATGTCGATCATGTTGTCGATTGTGTTCACTCTTTTTGATTATTGTTTTGCCCAGAATTGTTTAGAACTTATATAATTTGTGACATGTTATGAACCAACCAATGAATAAATAATCTCCGAAGTAAGTAGCTTAAACACTACGAGTGTAAAATATAACACAACAATATATTGAGACATTGGACATCATAGCGACATCGCGATTGGAAAGGTATGACAACTATAATAATGGTGGGTTTTATTTTGAAAACTTTCTTACTTAGACTTGGTTAATCTTATTAATATTATAAATTTAATAGCTTCTTAATGATTGTTTACTCAATTACTTACACCATAATAATTTCCATCAACAGTCCGCTGTCTATGTGTGCCTATTTGGTCTCACTTACTGAATTTAGAGTCAACAAGAATTAATGTTTTTCTTCACATAGAAATGATCAAAAAAAAAATTTATAGGAAGGTATACTCACTTCCACCATTCATTCGGGTTATACTGAGTTACCCCACTAGCCGCTTGTCGGAACCAATCAGGTGTCTCATAGTTGTATCCCGCGCTCCCTCCATTATAGAAGTTGGTATTAGCGTTGTACCCTCCAAGGGGGTTCAAACTGTTCTGCCTATAGATCTTCTTGTAGTTCTCATCATACTGGTTGATGGAAGGATTCCAGTATGCTGGACCAGATTGTTGGAACCCTTGGAAGCCGAATTTGGAGAAGTTGGATGACTGATAAGTGTTGATGTTGTATGGTGAAGGGTCTACGGGCGATGGTGGCTGGAGTGGCGTCTTTTGTGTGAAGATATCTGAAAGTTAACCAACACTTATATAAGAATTAGACAAAGTCAGTCAAACTGGATTGGACGGATATTCAGACACCAGTCAAAGTGTGTACAAATAGAGTGCACTATATCTTTGTAGGATTTTGATGGCGAAAGAAAAAGACTAAACTAAAAGTTCTTACCATAGTTGTAATTAGAGTGGAACTGAGTGTTAAAATTCATGGGGAACAAGTCGTCGACTTTCTTTGGTTAACTATCTCGGTTGTTATTGTAGGTTCTTACATGGTTATACCCCGAGTTAAACTTAGTGTAAGTAGTAAGTCTAAACGTTTGAAGAAGCTAAGAGTATACCATATCTTCGTAGGATTTTGATGCCAATAATGGATTAACTAGCCTTACCGTGTTTGTGACTCGAATGGAACTAAGTGTCAAAATCCTAGCGGTATAAATAGGTTTTAATTTGCCGTTGAAAGCTTATAATTTATAGCAGTTCTTCTTCTTACCAGGGTTGTACCTCGAGTGGAACTTAGTGTTGTAGTCCTTGGGGAAGAGCGGGTCGTTGACGAGCGAGATCTGGTCGACGTGTCGAAGCGAGTTGGGCCCGTATCCGTACGGGTAGTCGGGCTTCCGGTGCGCTGCGAAGTCGTCGCGGCTCTCGTCCGACAGCAGAGTGCGAATGTCGTACTGGCCCGTCTCGATCAGCTGACGGATTATATGCCTGGGAATGATTTATGCTTTTTTTATGATACAACAACAGTACAAGGCATTTCATACATCTTTGACAGCCGGCTTTCCAGCAGCGACTATGTTAGCGTAACGTCGTTTAACTGTTAAAAAGTAGCCTACGTCTTTTCTCAGGCTAGACTATCGTGTACGAAATAAAATTTAAATTGGTTGAGTAATGTTGGAGTGAAAGCACGACAGACAAACTTCGTTAGGTGATTTACAAGGAATATTGACAATTGATATTTTTATTTCACATACTTTAAATACAGGTTTGCTTAAAATATGTACGGGTACTGGTTCAAGTGCCATGCTTGCCATTTATTCTATACTGGTGAAGAATACTACTCATTCCATTCCAAAACGTAGCGTATTAGTAGCGTTAGAAGAAACTAGCGTGCATGCGAGTACCAGAACATTTTGATACTTTATAATTTTACCCTTTAAGATTATTTTAGTAGAGCTTTGACCTCACTAAAATATAACTTAACTTAACTCTTGATATCATCTAAACTAAAAATTATCAACAAAACACATTAAATATCCTCTACATCTCAGTGTAACAGTCAAGTAGGCGAACAATATATCCCGTCCAGGTACGTACTCAGGGTAAGGGTCGGGGTGTATGCAGTAGGTGAGGCCGGGCTGCGCGCAGGTCGGGGCGCGTCCCGGGGGCGCAGGCTCCAGGGTGCAACTCTGTCCGTAAGGGCAGCTGTAGCCGTCGCCTTCGAGGGCCGTGCTCCAGATCAGCTGGGGATGAGGAGAGAGATATGATGTATTGTGAGATAGATAAAAGAGTAACAGTCATCCACATACAACGCAGGCGCTGGTGGCTCGGACTAAGAGGTTTAGTTCCTCTTTTCTGCCACGTGTCATTAAGGCATGGAATGCCCTTCCAGCTAATGTTTTCCCTCCCTCCCATGATCCCGGGCTCTTCAGGCGGGGCGAGAAACGGCATTTAAGCAGGCCTTCAGGTTGAGTGCGACAGGCTCAATATGGTCTATTGTGCCTGTCGACCTCATATTTGGATCTCACTACCGCTTAATATCAGGTAGAGTGAGGTGATCTTCTTAGCCAATTCAAAAAAAAACAAGACAATATAAACGTGGTTAATTACGTTAAGTACTTAGGTTAATCTTGCATTGAGAGATTAATAAAAGAGTAGCAAGATAATATGTGGTATGTTAGGTTGCTAAGGTACAATCAGCGTCGGATATATTTTAACATCATAAGCAGTTTAAATTATTTGAAGAATTTAAGTTGAATTTAAGGTAATCAGACAAGATATTCATACTGGTGTTAGAATCCAGAGTGTTCAAAACACACTACCAAAACGCCTCCAAACCACAATAATCTCATTTTTGTAAGCCACCAAATTGAATGTTTAATGAAACATCTTCTTGGTAACGATATTGTTACTATTTTAGTAGATATTGACATTTACCGGTATCGACGCAATTTTATCTGTGTCTAAAACGTTTTAACTGCATGATACATGAAGACCTACAATGCTGCAATACCAAACCATCTAATACCAAATGGAATAACGAGATCACAACACTTTGGGATAAGTTTCTTTCGACGTCTATTCTTAAACATTTGGGCTACTGAGAGATTTGTGTCTGCTTACATTTAAATATAGATAGATTTTTAATTCGATTTCAGAAACACTTTGGGTTCCTAAGCAATTCCTAGTTGTTACACATTTAGGCAGGTAAGAATAATATGTATTTGCAAATAAACAATAAGAACTATGAATATATTAATGTCACGAATGATTGAGCTTACTGTGCATTTTACAGAGTCTGACTGACAGGTTCTGCTTTCATTCAGAAGTTGCACAACAATTAGTATAACGCCTCATACAAAATGAATGTTTGTATGACTAACCCATCTTGTTGCCTGTCTAGCTGTCACTGTAACAGCTGATGACATTGACATTTGGGTTGGCACAGCTGCAAAACATTTCCGGCAGCCTCCATCCGGCGGTAACTATGTGCTATTACCTTGGAGAGTCTAGAATTTGGATCACGAATATAACTTTAAAACCACCTGATGGTTTAATGTAGTATGAGCATCGATCACACATTTTATTGAGAAGCCGAATCACAAAGTGCTAATAGTTTAAATAAAATAAACAAGTAATGCAAAGTTTCAACGGCCGCCCGTTGTACAACCGGCCATGTACAAAAATGTCGATCAAAGCATTTTTTAAATCTTCTGTGAGGATGTTCATTCATCATGTTATTAATTTGTATTCCATTAAAGTTAAAAAATGCTTCAGTTGTAATCTTTGTAAGCATTGTAAGCTATACAAGGAATGTTGATAATATTCAAAGAGTTTGATATCAAACCAGAAATCAAAAGCTGAATCTCTTTATTTCCAAGGTTTGAATGAGTCGAACGGAGAATCGTTTGCAATAAATAAGTTTATAGGCCATTTCAAATCACACGGATGTTCATTGTTTTTCTTAACGCAGTGCACATCAATTCTCACAGCTTTTACAAAAATGTGTGCGTAAGTACTGCCAAGAAGCGTCGTCTAAATCACCCAGTGTTTTGCATAATTGTGTAACGAGGAAGACGCTGACTTTTAATACTTAGGGTACCGCGAGAAATTCGCGATTCAATTATGTTACTTAGACAGACAGAACAAATGTGATAAAGCGTATTATAATAAATTGTAACATCGCAAGCATGGCATACGAAATATGGTACCTATAAGAATATAATATAGAAGTAAGAATGTATAAATGAAGGAGAGTTAGGCACATTTTGTTTGAAGTGTCATTTATTTTTTCCATTTGTAAATACGGTCCAATCTTATTGTCAACTTTGATTATCAAAAATCACGTAATAAAAAATAAGAAAAGCTGATCAGATGCTTTATTTTAACTCAAGTCAGGGAGACGATACCATATCAGGTCAATTTGTATCGTACCAATATGAGCATTATCTTACTCGAAAGTAAAAGTAAAAATGCTGACAATTAATTTCCAGAATTTCCTCAAGGTTTGTGAGCAAATGTCAGCAGTATTTACAAGCAATTCTAGATGACCTGTTGTTCGAAATGTTGTAACCTATAGTTTTGTTGGTTGGGTGTTGAAAATCGAATGGCAGCCCTGACACTTGAATGAAGCCTTTAAACCCTTTAAAGAAGCTGTCAAAGAGTAGGATAATATGTTTGCCTGCAGTAAGAGGAAAATTGGCCTATAATATAAATTACTATTTGTTACTTGTACATTTAACAAATTATTTTCTTTAGCCGTAAATTAAATGATTTCATTCAAAACTCAACCAACATTTTAAAAACATCGTACTGGAAAATATTATATATTAAAGCCAAATGTGTTCATAAACACTAAATCTATACTAATATTATAAAGAGGAAAGATTTGTATTTTTGTATTTTTGTATTTTTGTATTTTTGTATGTTTGTAATGAATAAACTCAAAAACTACTGGACCGATTGCAATAATTTTTTCACCATTAGAAAGCTGCATTATTCAGAAGTAA
Organism: Maruca vitrata; assembly: GCA_039566165.1. NCBI lineage: Eukaryota > Metazoa > Arthropoda > Insecta > Lepidoptera > Crambidae > Maruca > Maruca vitrata. The sequence goes on from CM076917.1 coordinate 2,986,260, forward strand.
CATAGGCTACATAATATTTTAAAAAAATTAGGGATCCTTACTAAAACTCCAATAATGTAACCCAAGGTGTAAAAAATTACCTGAAAAATTCCTTACGTCGCGTACGCTGCGAAAACTATTGATGATAGAACAAAATCATTTACTACGACTTTGTAGAACATATCATTATCTATAAAAAGTGTCGCGACAGTATATGTCTAAATATTATAGTTATGTCACAGTAAGCGGTTTTTTATTCGAAAAATTTAATTTATATGCCGCCACATGAAAAGGCTCTTTATTTGTACCTTGGTATTAATCCTTATCAAAATAAATTACTTTATATGCAAGACGGCTTCAATACCTATTTATGACTTTTTGAATTATTCAATTCGGACATTTCATTCGGAAGATATCACGAGTTTAAAAATGCAAGTATTAGAAAAAGTCGCGTGGTTGCCGCCACCGCGCTCAGCTAGCCAGCATGCGATGTAGGCTCCATGTAAGCATCACTGGGGTACGGGGAGTCAATGTAATATGTAATATAATATATATATATATAAATATTATAAAGAGGAAAGTTTTGATTTTTTATTTGTTTGTTTGTTTCGAATAAGGCTCCGAAACTACTGCACCGATTTGAAAAATCTTTCACTGTTGGAAAGCTACACTATCCCTGAGTGTCATAGGCTTTTTAGATAAAAATAGATTTCTCTTACGGGGTTAAAATATATTACATAGAGATAGAGATATCCCCGAAGCGAAGCGAGGGCGGGTCGCTAGTAGTAAATAAAATTAAATTATGATATTTTACGATATAGTCTTTCAGCCTATAACATAATAATTATCATCAATAATCATCATATTTATAAATATTAAGAATATTATCACTTTAAAAGCATGATTGTGTTATCGTGATATTATGTAAGGTTGCTACCGAGCGTATGCACGTGTTAGAAGCTAGAACACTTATTTGATTATTTCAAGCCAGGCCTATCGAACCGGGCTGTATCCGTCGCACGCCGCGCGGCGCGGGCGCAGGACTATTCCATTCAAGCGGCGCAGATTACGCTTTCCATTACGTGAGCGCACTGCCAACGGCTCTGATTCATCTTTGTTTCACACGCGTTTCGATCGTTTTTCATTCGATGCATTGGGTGAACGGTTTTCTGTGTGCCTTGCGTGAGCTTGACTCTATCAAACTCATCGTAATGTCCTTTTAAGAATGGCTCTTGATTTCAATCACATTCAATCAAATTTTAGCACAATTTAGTCATCAAAAGCCAATTATTTTAGTTAAATGTAATTACAAAATAAAAATCGCTTTATGTAGAAAATTAAATATGTTACATTTTATAGAACTCTCTTGATCGATCGATCTTGGTCAATTAACAATAGATCAAACTATCTCCCTGATCCCAAAATTTCTAAGACATACTACTAAACTTTGCCCTAGTTTCGAACAAGTGATAATAATAAACACTGTCACCTTAATTCAAAACAAGGTTGGATAATTAAGTTAATAGACGATGTACTTTGTGATCTGACATAGAGTCTAAGTTTATTATCCAGATGATTACAGAACAAAGCCTGCTAATGATTTTCATTATGCGATTTCATGTCAAGACCATGGCAGGAGGCTGGGAAGTCAGTTAATGTGCGCAGATTAAGCGATGAAAGGCATTTAAACTGTATGAGTGTTTAATTTGCAAGTACAAGGTGGCTTAATTATTTTAATCTAAGTGTTAATGATGATTAGTAACTCAATTTATCACCGTTTCGCAACTAAAGTTCTGTATATGTTATCAAGAAAACGTAGTGTTTGCTTTTTGATGCATCATAGGCCATGAATAACGGGAATTAGTAATTATTCAGTGTCATTTAGGTGATAGTACCTCGAGATTTTATAAGGCACAACCTCATCAAATGTGAGGAGCTGAATTATTATTTTCAGTGTTTGATAGACATTCGGTAGAAAAAAAACACTTTATTGCGACCGAGAGGACCGCATACTCGTTCATACGTATGACATAAAATTGGGGCGTTACGCAAAAGACAAAAGCAGTTTTCAAGACAAGCACATGTTGGAAAGTAGTCTGTTCTAGAAACTAGATTTACTGGAAAGTTGTAAATAATAAAGTGACTCTTGTATTTAATATAAAAATAACTGTAACATGAATTTATTGTTCATCTATTTATAAAAACTATAAAAAACCATATTCCTACAGACAACAACAAAAATGGTTTGATTGTAAACTTGTCAGATTTTATGTCACTAATAGAATTGTAAGCCCCAGAAAACAATAAAAGAATCACATATTATAATAATTTCAAACTACGGTACTGTATAAATTCATAGGATAGGAACACACAATATAACTTTACACTTATTTTGGTTATCTAGTACTACAAGTATTACTAAGCGTAGCGACGCTATCGCGTTGATGTCTTTAACTCGACTCTATCGTATTGATCGTTTGAATGAACTCATTTCATTATTAAACTATACATTTAACTTACTTAAAAAGTATCTACGTCTGTTAAAATGGTTTGATACAATATTCAATTAACTTCAAATAGAACAATTCATACAGTCTTTTGATTTTTCATTTTTTTATACTTTTTAGTATTCCACTACTGTAACAGACACCAATAACACCTGATTAGAACAATGTAGATATGTGGTGTTACGAAATATTTTTTTAATTTATAATTAAGTTCTCAAGAAGCCTGATAGTATATTATTAGCCTTAAACACGAGGGGCTACACTTGTTTTATGTTATCAGCAGGTTGTGGTTTATCGCTCATTACAATGTGAGCATCTTCCACTTCATGCAACATGCCTTTATTATGCAACCTGAGGTCACCGATGCTCGTTCTTAAGAAAAGCTCCAGTTTTTACAGTTCTTCCATACTTACGAAGTATGGTCTATGGTAAGTTATTATCTTTTGTAAACCAAGATAAGATTTTTGGACTGATCAGCTATTAAAGTTAAATGGTATATGATAATTATATGTCCCGATAATTGTTGGCTATACTTAGGTGGTGAAAGGAATCACCGAATTGACATGCTCGTTTGTATGATATGAATGTTTTACTGTGAGTTTCTGTCATTTTGTCCCAAATTGGTTCATGTTATGTCTTGCAAGATGGCAAATGAACCACTGTTATAGGCTTGTTAATTATGTATGGTCTACAATCCGCGTAAAGACAGTACCTCCACCATATTTTAACGTTGTTATATACATTTGTGTCGTATTGTTTTGCTGAGAACACGTCTATTTTTTTGACATTACATTCCTTTTTTAAGTTTGAACGAATTAACTTTTTTATCCTTTATAATTTTTGTGATATGTAACACCAATGCATATACAAACGCTACTCGGTATCAAAACAATGTGTACAACGTTTCGTTTGTACTTAATATAATACAGTTATTATGAAAGTGGAATTTCGCCCAAGTTAGGTAACGTCCGAAACACAAGCCCATCTGCCGAATGAGGCGTGTCTTCCGCCAGACAATGTCTAACAATGACCGTCTAAACTGGAGCGGAGGATGTTGCGCAATCGACCTTGAACTGGTATTACACAATGGTGGCTGAAACCGAAAGTTTTCGATGAGCTTTACGGTTCAGAGACAATACATGTCATAAGAAGAGCGGATTCTCCTAGCGTAATAACGCTTGGAAGAGAAATTCATACTCATTATTGTTACTATTCTATCTTTCGCTATTAAACTTCTTTGTTTTATCTTTCTTCGCTTGCGTTAGGGTTACGAAAGTTATTTAAAATTAAAAAAAAAGCTTAGATAGCATTAAAAACAAAAAATAAAAAATACAAAGGTTATGTTAAATAATTTACAGTGCAGAAAAACAACGCACAGTGTTCGTTAAGACTCCGATTTGAAATAGACGTGTAGATATTTTCTCTTTCGTTAACAATATTTTATTATAACATTCTTTATAATGACATTAATGACAACAATAATTACTACTATTAAATTCTATTAAAACTTGTTAAACGCGAGTTTCATCCAGTAAATAAGGTTTATTTCAAACAAATAACTTGACTTGAGTGACCCTTGTTACTAAGAACAATTGAATATTTAAACCGTGAAATGTTTAAGCAAAATTGAGCAGGAAAATACAAACATTCGCAAACGTGTTGCACAACTACAAAGTAACTATTGGTTCTTAGAATTACCTACAAACTTTGTACGGTATGCGAAATATGAAGTCGGCGAATGTCGCACATTGTCCGTAGGCAGTTGACAATTACTGTTCAGACTTCCATTGTGGACTTAATGATATGCAACTGGAGCAAGGCTGGGAGTCGCGCACGAAAGTGTTGAGTAAATACGAAGAGACAACCAGTTGTCGAAAAAAAGAAAATACTGATTGAGGTTTATATTTCCTGAAACTGACGATAGTATGTAAGTATCATTGGAGAATATGTATATGTGATGAAGTATCGACATTTTTGTAAATTTGTAAAAAACATACATGTACAATTTTATACGTTTATGCAAATTACAGCGTACTATATAATTTTTCTACTATCTTAGGTGTTTCGAAATAACCCAACTTAAGTAAGTGTAGGAAAGTTGTACGTAATAAACCGGAACTAAAGTTTCTGGAAGATGATAAAGATGACTAAAATATGTCTTTATTATGTGTAATGGAACGCGAAAGTCTAAAATCATAGATAAAGATGACTCTACATTAATTACAAAATAAAGGAAGGCCAAGGTAAAAAATCATTTTGATCAGCTTTACAAAGCAATATTGTGTAAATAACTATGTACAAATACATCGTGACTGTATTGCTTAAAAAGAAATCTTACATGGACCACAATTAGAATTGAGGATAAAGCAGAAGAATATTGAAGCAACAGATAACTACAGAGTTATATCATGAGGTCTTAGGTTACAACAGATAATCATGGGCTATCTCAAATCGAATACATTTCAATTGACAAAATAATTTGTTTCGTAATTTCTTAAAGTATACAAAAACGTTTTCAAGCAAATGTCATGAAATGCATATTATGTGTACAATCTCAAGGAAAAACAGTTACTATAATTAATGATGCTTGTAAAAATCTCAAAAATTCACCTAAAGCACATTTATCAACTGTCCAGGTGACCTACTTAAGAGAACTTAAGAAAAATCTATAAAATAAAAAAAAACAAAGTATTGAATTTTAAGTTATGTCTAAGCACTTTTCTACGCGCTTGTCCATAATAACTTTATTACTAACTAACTGTTCGATAATGCATCGCCAGTTTGGGTGCATTCGTGACGCATACCTTTATTTAATAGATATTGTAATTAATTTGTTATGAGACATAAATTCTGCGTGAGTTAGCAAGGACTATGTTGCGTAATAAATTAGTGATCTACATAAATATGTACTGCATTTCCATATGATTTAATACTTGGTAGCGGAATATGCGGTTAATAAATGAGGAAGGTTACATAAAACAGGCGTGTAGCCTGTTTGTGGCATATCCTTATTAATAGTTGTGGCAAGTAATTTCTACTTTTTCTATAGTAATTACAGATAGGTAATATGATAGATAGAACTGGTCACCTAATCTCTAGTTTATGTCTAATAATTTTATTTTGTAATCATTTTCATGTTATCTTAATAATTTGGAGATAATAGCATATTGGTAAATGTGTCATTATTGCACATAGTAGGTACACACAACGACTCATTGAATACTAAGCTTTCCCAAAGCCCTGACTGAAAGTCCTACATAGATCAGAATACAATATTTTATTTCTAATAAACCAACGCCGGATTTGTCGCAAGATAAATTTTCGGTAAATGTAACTTTGATTTTTTTATGGTAAAGTGTTATTCTCAGGTGGGAGACATTTTGTCGACCGGTTGCTGTTACCACCATACAGTTGTGTAAAACCCGCCAAGTGACTCTGACCTCTCTTGGTCAGGTCGCGTTCCGGGATCAGCACTGTACGAACCGGAGCCAGGGGGACCATTGTTGCGGCAAACGCCGGACCAGTGGAGTCTTAGCGGCGGTATTGTGCGGCGGAGCGGGTCAGCCCGCCGGACTGGCCAACTCCGACCCGCACAGCTCAACACCAATGCGAGACTCCACGCCTTGTCTCGTTGTTGCCGCGGCTGTGGTCTCCTTTTTCACGGCTTTCAGGGTGAGTGCGACAGGCTCTCAATATGGTCTATTGTGCCTGTCGACCTCATATTTGGATCTCACTACCGCTTACCATCAGGTGGAGTGAGGTCATCTTGTTAGCCTCTTTATAAAAAAAAAAAAAAAAAATTTCTCCGTAACATGTTAAGTTGAAATGAAATGAAATATATTTTGAAAAAAGTTACGGAGAAACCATAACATTTCTTAATACTGTATTAATAAAAAACACTATCTTTAATTCATTATTTAATTAGCAAAAAAGGAAATATTATACTCTATTTACGTTCTATCTTAGAACAGAATTTGTTCACCAAGATAAGATCGTGAAACGTCGTTGATCTTGAATGGAGTAGGAAGTATTCGCCAAATCCTTGATAGCAATCTAATTAGACCTCGCTTTTCTTTTCCAATTGTAATGGAAGTGACAATGATAAACACACACTTGTACTTTGTGGTCAGTGGTACTTAACACATACGTATAGTATTATTTAGTATTTTTAAAGCTAATTTGGTCGCAGTCATCGTAAGTGTAAAGCCATAGTAGGGTTAGCCTTATGCATAGAATACAAAACGTATGTACCTTTATAGGAAAATAGGTATTATAGAAGATAGGTATCAACTAAATACCAGAGTAAGGCATTAAATCATACAATGAAAATCAAAATACTATTACGTACTCTACGTTATAAAACCTAGAGGGATCGTTAAGACGTGAATACTCTACCACCTAATTGAAGAAGCTACGTATTTTTGTAGCTTTCCATTTTTTTTCTAACGTATCAGATGTTTCCGGTCCAACAAGTACAGCAAAAAGTTTCAACATAATAAACATAACTCACCATTACACTTTTCTAAACAATAAAAACTCTTAACAATCCTGTTCTAATCTGGGTTCCTACTATTAGTACTACAGTATACGGTTATGTGTCATCCGCGATAAGGAACATACATTACCTCACCGGTTTTTATCGGCGCTTCCGATTTTTTCCGATAACAATCGAGTTCCACGTAACCGGTATTGTCGTGAATAGACCACTTTGTGTAAGGCTCATTACACACGTGTCGCGATCAGATTTGTTGAAGACTAAGTTTATTAAATATCTATGAAAATTATAGCGTTTTCAGTTTTTTAATTCCAACTCTATTTTTACCCGACTGAGCCAAAAGGAAGGCATAAACGATACAACTTGAATAGTAAAACCATTTTTTATTGCCATGCCAATTTTCATCTAAATCGGTTCAATGATCAAATCTGTAAAAGATCATATCATCAATAAATATAATGAATGGAAACAAATATCTCAATACACCATTATATCTAAGACTCAAAGTGTATAGACACTGATATGAGATTTCTGAGTTTGAGCCTTGAGCAAAATGATTACTAAATATTAGTCATTATGGGTCTACACGCGATAATAGGAGTAAGCTACTTACTGCCCGACGTTATACGTCGTAAAGACTAATATTTAGTGTAGTGGAACGCGAAAGTCTAAAATCTTAAGCAAAATGATTATTGTAAAAAAGATATAATGTCTCATAGTTAAAAAAAAAAAAAATATTTCACAACATCACATACATTGATCTGATCCCGTGGTAAGTAGCTTAAGCACTTGTGTTACGGGTATCAGAATCAACAGTGGATATACAAATATACTTAAATATGTATATTTAATAATACACCCAGACACGGAACAAACACCGATGTTCGTCACACAAATATTTGTCCCGAGTGGGAATCGAACTCACGACTCTTGGAACCGTTGGTAGTAAACCTGGGTCACTAACCACTGTTCCACCGAGCCAGTCAAATATCACAATGTGTTCAGAGCCTTAAGACAGGAGCTAAGCACTGTGTGAGAGCGCTTGTGTAACCGATCATCATTCAAGTTGAAATTGTTCCACGTCGCGGTTTGTTTTTGCCACAATTATAACGTTGTTGTAACAGATGCATAACATCAGCGATGATGTGGTAGGTACTATTTGTAATCTCACACACAAGATTAACGGGGTAATACTAAATTAATCGTTTAAAAATTACTACTATTTATAAAAAATAAGGCGTCCGACCGATTTCGGCCATGGCGGCCGATCTCAATTGAGATCAGCCAAGTGCGCAGGACATATTATAGTGCACAAGTGTACGCGCAAACACAAGTGCACTCTCTATTCCCTTACTCTCATAGTTCGGTGAGACGAGATCGGGCGCAGCACTAGGTATCAAATAGACCAACGAGGCAGTACTATTTATACACCGTGAAATTTTAGTGGTTGTTTTCCCGTGGCAGAACGATTTGCCTTTAGTAATACTATCGAATTATGCAAATTATTCCGCGAAAAAAAAATTTTTTTTTTTGAAATTTTCAAAATAATAATTTTCTATCTCGAAAACGAGAGAAGATATCGTTCTTTTATAAGATGTGACGTAATCAGGTACTGCTTGCCGCATGAAATCGATGCTTAAAGCTAAAGAAGCTCTACACCCTAAGTCATAAAGCGGTTCGAACGTGCTTTCGAGTTAAGGTTAAACCTTTCGTAAAACCGGCATTTATTGATTTTAACTAAAAAGAACTGCACACATCTATTGTACTACTAAGATAGAATCATTTTACTGCGGGAAAACAACCACTAAAATTTCACGGTGTATATGTAATGACAAAGGTCCTACATCAAAACTCGCGAAATACTTTGCATTTAGAGCTTTCTTCAGTCCAATATTTTATTATGCCCTAGTAGTTGTAGTATTCAACCGACAATGTCCTGTTTTATTGAGGAGAACTAAAAGTACGCGATTTTCTCAAAAAAGATGATTAAAGTATCATACTTCATGATCTTGAGTTAGATTTGTTGTGATTAAGACATTTGGGCGGAATCTTTTTCTCTCAATAGAAGACGTTGGTTGATACCAAGAGTAGTCTCGTTAAAGTAAAATTAATTAAGTCAAAGTGACCGTACCTGACACACATTGAAACTTTTTGTCAGTATATACACGTGCCTAATCAAAAACAAAGCCGCCCAATCAATCGATCAGATCGCCTCGCAAAAACTGATCGATAAAATCGATGTTATGGCACTCAGCCTCCTGTTAACTTAGTATATCCGGATATCTCAACATCGTGTGCAAAAACTCGCTATCAGATTTTCGTCAGACTAACAATTTGTATTACTTACATTTTAAATTTCACATACATTGATTCGATCCCATGGTAAGTGGTGTGACAAGTGTTGCGGATATCAGAAATAATTGTGGTATAAGTACGTATACGTTAGTACATAAATAAACGGTTTTATATATAAATACCCAGACACGGAACAAGCATCTATATTCTTTATACTAATACTTATTTGTCCCGAGTGGGAACCAAATAAAAAAAAAATCGGCTTTATCGCATGACACAGGCGCACTACCCATGCGTTACCTAGGCAGTAAATTTTATCATTATTGAATTTGCCACGTAGATATTTTGACTTTCGAGTCAAAACTAGGGCTTCCTATCGAAACTCAATGTTCCTGACCTTTAGTACGAAGGTACAAGAGTCCGGGTCAACGACATCTGATTATCGGAGCTTTCAAACCGGTTATGCATGCGATATAATTAATCGAAATGTTTACGACGATTTTAAATGTTCATATAAATCACCTTCACTCATTAAATGATTTCATCTCAATCTAGTTCTGATATTGTGAACCAAATTCATTGACTGGCAGATGGCATTAGCGAAAGTGAAATATCATTCTAAGTTCTGTAATGTATTAGTTTATGTAATGGAAAATCCGTTTATTTACAGGAGTTTAGTTATTATTTTTAAAACACGCTTCTATTGCGGATGCATCATGATCAAATGAGTCACGGTCACACTCAAAACTATCGACATGAATATGTCAACATGTCTATCAAATCAACAAAATGTGTACTTACAGAACGTAATTAATAATGTAAATAACAATTAATATAATCATAATAACTACATCGTTGACACAAGCGGATTTCCTAGTGGTCACCGAGCTAAAAATACTATATTCAAATGATATGATCTGATAAATGGATCAAGTAAGGCGTGTCATGTCTGATTTGATATGCGAATTTAATTGTCACGGCGATAATGCGAATCGAGTGTTTGTTTTTATATAACTTTAGGTACCTGAGTACCTAATTCGTATGCCAAATATAATAAGATAAAAGCTAAACAGCTAGAAAATAACACGAATAATAATTAATAAATAATAAAAAAGAACAAAAATCTAGTCACCACACTCAATTATATACGATGCAAATGAAATATACTGGCAACCTAAAATTTTATTACATCGAATAGTTTCTTGTCTCTTGTTAGATCTACTAGTTTCACTTAACCATTTCCTAGAAATACAGTAGTACTACTACTAAAAAGAGCTAACTACTAGTTCTAAAACTAGAAAGAACTTTTTACTTCCAGATTGATGACGTTAAAACCTGTTCTATTGTAAACAAAAATTAGGCTCAAGGAAAAGTTTTGCCGCCAAACCAACGGGTAAAGTTGTAAAAGTTGTATAATTAGATGTGCGAGCGCTGATTGATTGAGTTATTCGTTGCTAATCGCGCCGAGAGCCGCGCATACTAATGCGAGCTTGATTCCGTTGGCAGCTGCGCTTTCAACGTATCTTGTAAAAGAGCGGCTACTCTTTGCGGTTTTTTACGTATAGATATTTTGATACATCTCTACTCCGTGTTAGGATTATCCGTGTCGTTTCCGAGTTGGAAAATTAATATTTTGATTTAAAAAAAAAAATTTTTTTTCAAGGAATAATTTGCATACTTCGATAGTATTTATAAAAGCAAATCGATCTGCCACGGGAAAACAACCACTAAAATTTCACGGTGTATTTATCTACGCGTAGAAATACTTGTCACACCTTCACCCTCGGGGCAACCCCCGGAGTAAACCCTTCTTTTAATGGGTGGTCTTAGATCGGTCTTAGACCACCCATTAAAAGAGGGGTTTTTCTATTAAGCTGCCTGAGGTGACTAATATGTCCCATAAAGCTTGGTAAGATGTTATAGAGGTTTGTGAAGTCTTAATAGTGGTGTATATGGCGGTTTCCTAGTTCTAGGAAAGGTTGAGATAGGACTGGATACATTGCCATGATGCATAGATGTGAGCATGTCGGAAAGCATGAGAAATAAAGTGGCCTTGCTATTTTCCATGCGAGTGTGGCTCGACATAAAATGCAAAACGAGTACGATGATTGTATCTACCACTTTCTATGGTACTCTTATATCGTGGTGTTATCGCAACTTTCTCTAGCGTTTCCAGAATTGCGGATTAGACATTTCGATGTCTATCCATCAGGTAACCCACAATTGGAGCAATTGTAATACAACATCCGTAACCCAATAGAAGACTTGGTACAACAACTTGGTTAAATATTCACTGAATATTTACATTTATCTTTAGAGTTAAATCAGTCAGCAGATGATTGTAACATTATGTCAATTACGACTACCGGATTATTAGGTTAGTTAGGTAGAGAATACAAATAAAAACTTACTTCTCAACTCAAGAGATCGCGACAGCTTTCAATAAGCCTTTGCCATAGTAAATGTAGAATTATGTTTAAGCATTGAAAAATTACCACGGCTGGTGCAATCCGGCCACGCTTAGTATTTACTCTATCGAATGACGCGATAAGTCCCGTATTTATGTTAATCCTTTAAACGTGTGCTCTACGACGCAGCTATTAATGGAATTTGACAGCCATGCCCGTGACCTTGTGAGCTAGCTTTCTTTTTAGCAGGTGCCGTGCACGACAGTCAAATGTTTCTGTGTAGAGTTCTCATCTCTACACCGAGAAACAGCTGACTGTCTCAGTTATGCAATGACGCACGATTTGCATTCATATCCGAATTCCTGGTAGAAGATGTACGTCATTTGTTATTATTGATGGGGTTTGTGTACTGGTGACCTCCGTCTCGCCGGAATAGTCTAGGATTGGAGACGCCATGGCTGACCCACATATTTGTGTTGGTATTTACGTTTCAAAACTGCCAACAAATGGGTAATTTATGATTATTAGTACGTTGTGTTTTGTACACGAACTAAATGTCATTGTAGTGTCGTTGTACGTTTTTTTTTTACTTTTTTGTCTTGTTATTGGGTAGTAACTAGAAGTTGCTCTATTTCTGAAACTCAATAGAAGCAATTCACAAGTAACGGATTTCCCACTAGACATTTTTCCTTTCCTCAAATATTTTATCAGTGTTTACTATACAGATACGCAACTAGTTCCTATTTGCATTCACTACAAAATATATTAGAATTAACCATAGTTGGTGTGCGATATGTCTAGGGTAAAACTTAGACTCAGTGATTGGATTTGCTAAATAGCCACTCGAGGTCATAGACCCAATTCCCATCTCTACCCATATTCTGTACGTTTGAATTCAATGAATGACATTTACGCGCTGGCCGGGAGATTGCAAAACGGCTGCCACTGTCCACATTACAGGTCCAAGCTTAATATAATAGGGTTTTGAAATATTCGAATTGCTTCGTACTTTCATAAATTGGATTAAATTACTTGTGAGGTCGAGACTGGGTGTCGTGACCCCGGATTTTAGAGAGTATAGGTTATAGGCTGTGACTAATACTAGGTAGCATTCAAACAGGATAAAATACGAGAGGTTGACTTGAGAACTTACTTATTTATCGTCTTTGTATGTAACAAAGTACTTACGTTATAGTTATAAACAAACGAATTTCCTTGTCCTGGTAAAAAACAATGATAACGATTAATTACATATTAATGTAATTACACTTTCATGGTAATTTAATAACACACATTAGTAAACGGAATTAGTCGGGAATATTTGCCATGTTTTCTTATTTAGATGAGTTCCCGATATTTTCTCATGCGCCATGAGGACCACTGGTCAACTCAATAACCCTTATTCTGTACTACTCGATTATTCTAGCCAATTAAAAAGTAAGCAACTTTCACGTAAGCGTGCTCAAGTACCCTACCGTATTTGATTTTAGCGTTCCTTGAGTGGCTTCATTATTTGACTGAAGCACACCTACGAAGAAATTATTAGGCTGTGTAGTCAAACAACCCGCACGGGGCAAGCGTGGTCGACTACGGCCCTATCACCCTAGTTTAGGGTAGTCCCGTTCCCCAGCAATGGGGACGTATATGGGCTGGTGATGATGTACCAAGTGGCTACGCTGTTTGACTGAAGCGTACCAAGTAGCTACTTTATATAACTTCAGCATACCCGAGTGGGTAATGTTTCAGTCTAACATAGGACCTGACTGAAAAAGTACGAAGGCCTCGCCTCGTGATTCAGGGTTTGCGCAAGCGCTGCACATCCGTACGCTTTCGATATTTTGTCTCAAGGCCCGGCGCGAGCGATCTAAACAAATGACAATTTAAAAAAGGTTATTTGTGTAATAAAGCAAACATTATTGCGGCTCATCGCACTTTGCACGAGAGTGAATCTTGCGCAAGTAATAGGGTTGATACGTCTTACATCAAAATAAATAGATAAATACACAATGTTTTATATCATATCAACAATATCTTATTCTTATTGAGGCACTGCGTTGGCGTAACATGTAAAGAACTATTAAAATGTAACAATTTAGACGGTCGTCATTATTGATGTATTTAAAAGGAATATAAAAGTTTAAGAGGGTAGAGCTATTATTAATGTTTACTTTACTAACTTTAAAATTATCTTCGCCTTAGTGTATTTTCCAATAATAGTTCAAAGTTCCAAGTCTCTACCAATTAATTCGAGTTTCACATTTCTCTACATAACATCTAGGAGTATGTTTTTTATACCAATATATGATGTTGCATAGGAGCAAAAATTACTAGCTAGAAAATAAGATCTTCAACAAAATTTGCCACACAACCTTAGTAAGTAGATTTCAATGAGCCCGCATACAGTCAAATGAACTCTTTGGTTTTGTAACAAGTGTGTACAAATTAGATACTTAAGCCAAACTATTTTATAAATGGGGCCATAAGATAAATGTTATTATTATTGTATTAGCTTACTTAAAGCTATACGACTGTCATACTAAATAAGGTTTGGCACGCAGAGGATATGCGTTAAACGTTATGTAAATACATTAGAAGATTAGCCGACTTTTTATTATTTCGTCTGAATCGGGGGAAACTGGCAATAGAATACACATTTTAAAATTTTTTATTTACAGTAGATTACAATAATTACATTAAATAAGTCATATTATTACAGCAAGTTATCTTGCATTAATGATCTGAAAATCTATTTTTTCAAACAAAACAAAAATCGAAGTTGAATAGTATTTTAAGAATAAATAAATAAATAATAAATCAATATTGCACAACATCACATACATTCATATGATCCCGTGGTAAGTAGCTTAAGCACTTGTGTTACAGGTATCAGAATCAACAGTGGATATGTTACCGGAAATGTATGAAATCAAGGAATTGTATACAATTCCTAGGAAATGTGTACAATTCCTAAACAGTTTAGGAAATGTATAAAATATTGTTTGAAAAACTATTCAATGCATAGATATCCTAGGAAATGTGTACATTTCCTCGGAATTGTATAAAATTCCTATATCGTATTAGGAAATGTGTAAAGTAAATGCTTTCTATAGTAAAACACGTTATTAATTTTTAAAAAATCCCGCTTTCATTTGGTTGACCTGTATGTATGTATGTATGTAAGAAAATAAATTTAAACATCTTCTTATGGTAGAAGGGTTATGAAAATTTAAAGTCGTATGTGATTTTGATGACAATACAATAATATGGTACTGTCGAGCTGATCTGATAATGGAGCCGAAAGATATGAACTGGAACTTTATTGGACAGGTTGGAAAGGTATTTTAATACTGTGAGCAAATACTAAAAATTGTAAATAAACACTATTAAACTCTATATTAAATAGTGCCTGTAAAGTCAAAAATAAATTACGAGTCGTTCAAGTTGTTTCTATTCTGGGCTGGGGTGTGAACTATGTGCTTTTAATTATATTTTTTGATTGTAAAAGCAGGAAAGACTTTCTTGTAAACAAATAAACAAATAAGAACTCTATATTTTTCCACTGTTGACTGGTATTTTGAACAGATTGTTTAATGTAGAGCCTCCTACTAGTCGTGCTGCAACTCTAATTAAAGCACCGATCTCTGTAACCTGCTTCCTGAAACATCGCTCAACTTGATTTCTCAGCAAGGTATACTAAAAATCCTACCTGTTCCAGCGCCCCGCGCTTTTGCAATCAAATATTATAATTAAAAGCACATAGTTTACACCTCAGCTCAGAAATAGAGACAACTTTAACGACCCCTTATTTATTTTTTACTTTTACGTGCACCAATAGAAGCGTGTTTAAGTGTCTTATTTTAAAAACACAGATATCATGCTGTAGCACAGCTTGTATTGCAAAGGCAAAACAAAAAAAATCTTAATTCCTGGCCGGTTCCAGTGTATTACAAGTTGGCAACTGACCGTAGTGCAATCTCGGTACTCGGTACATCGTTTGCATCAAAAAGAACTTTGGACACTCATTATTCTGAGATCGACAATATAATTGTTTTAAGATACCGTTCTTGGTAACGATACCATAGAGTTCATCATCGGTTTTAGTCCAAACTACACCAATAAGAGGAAATTTACAAGGAACTTCGCGATCCTCCGATCAGGCAAAGCAATACCTTCCGTCTCGCTGTCGCGTACTCACTAATATCTTAATTTTTTTACATTTCCGATTGCTATTTAGGAAATGTATAGATTTCCTAGGAAATGTGTAATGTGTTATTTATTTCACACATTTTGGTGCGATTTCAGGAATTACATACATTTCCTAGGAATTGTATACAATGACGGATTACATACATTTCCGGTAACATATACACAAATAAACTTAATTATATTTAATATTTAATAATACACCCAGACACGGAACAAACACCGATGTTCGTACACAAATATTTGTCCCGAGTGGGAATCGAACCCACGACTCTTGGAACCGTAGGTAGTAAACCTGAGTCACTAACCACTGTTCCACCGAGCCAGTGAAGAATTGAGCTTAATATACCACAGCCGCTCTAAGTTGGCCGATTTGCTACATGTCAGACTGACTGCACTAGTGAGGGACAACGGTAAAATTGCCGAAGTATATAAGTAACAGTTATTTCCACTTTATAACCAAGCAAGGTCTAATTATAACAAATTTTATATTAAAACATTAATTCACATCCAAAAGATTGAATTTAAGTTCCTTATTTATAAATATATTTATTTTTAAAATACAATACTTATTAAATCCTTCATCCTATTTTTAAAAAATACCTGTTGAGTATTACCCACTACATCACTATGAAAACGTGTCAAACGGTGAATCTTGTAAAAGCGTAATACAGAGTGGAAATTTTACGTTTTCTTTTATAATTTTAACTAATAAAAGACAAATAATTAGATAATTAGGTGCATTTCACATTTTGAATAACGTCTTACTTTTAAAAGTTGTTATTTATGATTCGCTAAATATGTTCCTCTTAACAAGGATATATGCAAAATATAAAATAAAAAGTGTCAAATCAGTCATCTAAAAGCGGCTCCGGTATAGCAACAAACCAAAAGACAATCAAATCGCGCGCTAAAAGTAAAGCCTTCGGCACACACCACGGGCAAAATAGGAAAATGCGGCATAAATTTACACACACGGGCAAACGCAGGATACAACAAGGGTACATTTCCGCCCAATGTCGGAGCGAGCACGCTGCACCGTGACGCAACGAGCGGGTCACGTCGGCAAGGGCGGTGGTTGTCACCGTTTCCGTGACGCGCCGGTCAAGGTCACGCGGGGTTAAAGGTCACGCGCCGGGTCAAAGGTCGCGGGGGTTTACAACATGGATGGATATTCATTTGTCTTTTGTCAGATTTCGGCGGGATTCGCGTCTGTTGGCGCGTGGAAGATTAAAAGGTAAACGAATAGGACAGAGGAAAAGTAAGGTAAGGAAGATTCTTCAGGAATCTATGGAGATTATAACGATTCTGAGAACTTGGATCAGTAGTAAAGGAGGTATTGTTTCGAATGTAAATAGGAGTTAATAATTACATTTGTAAATTACATTTTGTTTAAAAACGATAACAGTGATCGAAGTATCCTGTAATAGATAAACTGGCTAGAAATAATATTTTCGCAACCATATCATGTTTGTATATTGCCTGAAGTATACTTGTATGATTTAGAGGGCATTACAGACGTAACAGATTCTTTTCCTGTAATCAATTTAAAAGCACTCTAAAATGACATTTGACATAATAAAATTACCTATTAAAAAACATCTTTATGCAGATAGGACGTTGGTACGATAAACAAAATTCAGTAAGTCAGCTTACTTAACAAACTCATATTTGGAGTAAAGTTATGATTTAAGCAACAGAGACATTTCGTGTATGAGAATATTTAAGTACCATTTTTTTTTATTACAATTTAATCTTTTTATGAAAACTGGTTTGATCTCTAATCACACGAAATCAAAATGTGTTTGTCCGTCTAAAGAGTAGGTAAAAGTGTTACTTTTTACACGAATACACTCATGGTCGCCACGAGTGTTTGTAAGAACTTTAGCACTTAGATTCTTTTTAGAATTCCTCACTAGTAAATAAAAGTTTATTCGAAAAAAAGTTCGTGTGAAAATAAGTCGATTAGAAATTTAATTCTAGTACAAATATTAAAGTTAGTTATATATTTACACGCACATCGAAGACTCTTGGAACGAACTTAAGACTGAGTTAATTTTTTTAAAGTCTAAAGCCCAATACACACTGAGCCCGCCGGGCCGCCGACACAGCCCGTCGACACAACCCGGCGGCATATTATGAAAAGAATTATGGTATACTAGTACTACTTACTACTAGTGGTACTTTCGGAGGTATGGGGGAGACGTACTATTTCACTATTCATATCATATTATATTTTCAAATAATATCTCGTAATCACAAACCATAATAGCTTTAGACATAAGTCTTAAAAAGTTACTGAATAGTTTCATGTTACCTAAACAATAATTTACTTGACATTCGATGCCTAATCGATCTTCTTCAAAGCTTTCGAAGTGAAAAAGTGATTTATATATTTTTCCCCACTGTTATATTGAAGATAAGCTATCAGCAACATCGATCAACGGGCCGCCCCAGTTCGGAACCAGATAAACTCCGAAGGAATGTCCACCGATTAACATATTTACGCAAAATAAAACACGAATGCGTGCCTTAACTGAGATCCGGTTAAAGAAGAGACACGCCGATTAATAACCGATGCACATAACAGTATCGTCTAAACCGTGCAGGCTTACATAACGGCGCCTACGCACTGCCATGCAATCGGTTACCACTTCCATAGTGCATATTTTTATATTGGCAACTTGATTCGTATCGATACAGCGTGACAAAAGGTTGTTGTTTTTTGTTTTAAGTTTGCTTTTACGATGAGGGAATGATTGTTAGGGATTAGGTAGGTACGGTTTACGTCACTGCTAACAAGTAAAGGTACAAAGACTGCACCTGTTTTTAATTTCTACAGTTGAATGTTTACTGAATTTCACAGTTTCTACAGTCTTATTTTCATCATAATTGGCATCGGAGAACAATTCAGTTAGGACTTGATTAGTATTAGATAACAACTGTGGCTCGTGATTTCATCTGTCTGAAACCTTTCACCCCATCCCATTTTGCCCCTTTAGGTTATGAATTTTGGCAAATACTAACAAATCTACAGTGGCGTAACTATATGGTGGCAGAACTGGCAAAATGCCATGAGCTCTCGACCATTAATAGCAACTCCTTAGGAGATCCCAATGCTGCTATTTCTTAAAGCCCCATCAAAATAATTTGCCACGGGTTCCAGATGGTATAATTAGCAATTTTTGGCTTTTCGTTGGTATAAATCAAGCGAACCCAATGACCCAATCAGTCGATTCTCATTTTTATAAATATAGATCAAAGATTACAAAACCTAGATCTAGGTTTTGAAATCTAACGCTCCAAATATATGTATTATCTAAGTGGCGCCAGTTCGCCCGCGCTCGAGTGTGTGAGCTGTGAGGTCACTATGGAAGTGAAATTAAACAATACGCCTATAATATGGTAGAGCGGTTCATTAGCGACGCTGAAATATGGCGACGCATTCCGACCGGTGACTAATCTTGTGATATTTAGCATTGTTGCATTCCATTCCACTGAGAATCTGTGTACAATGTTATCTTATTTTTTGAACGACCAAAATATACGCACGGAGTGATGAGGCAATGAGGAAAATTATTTGTAAAGTTCAATTACTTTTGCTATTCCTTAAACTCTAAGAATCTAAAGAGTAAAATCGGAACCTTATAATACCAAGACTCCAATTTATCTGTATACATATATACATCATGAACATACCAAGAGATAAAAAAATTAAGAATTAGATCAAAATAATGTCTTAGTGGTGCACTTATTCAGCCAACGTAGAATTAAAAGTTTTGAAAAAATATATTCACTTCGGGTTTATGTGAAGAATTTGAAGAACTACAAAACAGGCTTTTATGTAAACAACACTAGAAATCAATAAAATTGCACAATTTGCGCATAAGTCAAGAGTCGGGTAGAAATATGTATTTGATTAGTACTCCAACAGACGACTTACACCATTTTTGAAGAGTTGTATGCGCGACAAACACTACATTTCAGTTACGAGTGCACAAAACTAAGGTTGCATGCATACATCACAAACATAATCGAGTGTCTGCATACCACAATACGCAGAATCCAATTGTTGTTGGAAATAGTACGTTTTGTATCAATACGGGGGGCCTAGACAAAGTAACAATTGTTACTTTGCCTACGGGGCCTGTACAAGTGTAAACTTCACATACTTATTAGGTCTCTCCTCCATAGTACCCAAATCTTAATATTGGGTTGGTCCTAGGAAAATTAATTAAAGAAAAATTAAAAGAAATTGATCAATATTCAAAGAACTTGTGCGTACAAAGGCACTTTTATTTTTTATTTTTACACGCCATATTGATGCCAGTAAAAAGAGTCCAAATCTTTATGTGTGCGTAAATTTGACGTTCGTTTTCATGCTAACCGCTGCCACCAAAAACCTGGGCATATTATACCACAGTATTGTGCGTACCCCAATCAATTACATAACCCTAGAACTAGAGGAAACACAAGTGCAAGCAATGAGAGTATCTAATCATCGAGTCTGCACTGAGCCTAAGTTGATGCGTTTAGAGAAATGATTCAACGGACGGCCTTCAAGCGGTGCGCCGAACATTCGTTGCGTCACGCTCGCACTTGACACGACGTACTATTGACACATATTACTCCGCAAACACCGATACCAAGTAGTCTGGTGTGGAGAGTCTGCTGAGAGTTGTAGAAGTAGAAGATAGGTAGAAGATATGTTATGATAACCAAAGAGAGGTGGTTCTCTAAGCTCCTTATTTCAGGATTATTTTTTAAATGAACAGTGCCCGTTGCGATAATTACCGTTTAAAATGAAAATCGTTCTCAAATAATTTATTTCTTCATTTCTTAAATTTGAAATCACTCAGACCAAGCTTTAAAGATTGGTTTTGCAGGTGACATTCAGAAATTACAAGTACATAGTTCGCCTTTCATTGACATTCTATTGACCACTGACCAGAGAAATATATCTAGACTTTACTTTATAAGGTCAACTACCCCGCGCAGGTATATCAAATATCAATTTAATGTCCATGACCAATAAGTACAGATGATCATTTAGTTATGGGTTAGAAATCAATCAGCATCAAACATGCGGAGTAAAATATGATTTTAATTTAATGTAATTTTTCAAACGCCATTTAGTGATTCTGCTTGCGGGATTATTTTAAACTCATGTAATGACCGAATAAGAGTTTAACATATCGTCGGATGGTAATTATGTAGGAGAACTAAAAGCACATTAATATTATAAAACTTGTATGTATGTCCAATACTCTTACGTTATTATATATTTAATAGTTTACCTGTCATTTGACGTGATCGTGTTACGACATGCTTTGCTTATTAAAATTTAATTGAAGTTCCTACATAAAAACCTTATGGTTCATTTTTTTAAATTTTATAATCATTAATTTGTTCAAAAACTCACCAACAGAAACGTCCGCAGATGCAAACCGATTCGTTTCATTTTCGCCGCCATCTTGCCTGGTTACCTTACACCTGTAACAAAATTACAATTGTTGATGAGGCCATTAGCTGATTGAGCAACAAATAAATCATTCATAAGCCGACGAGACTTGCATTTCCAGTATTAAAAAGTTGGTTATGTTAAGGCGAGTGTGAGAAGATTATCCTTAACCATTTCTCTTGTTAAATCAACGTAATTAATGTAAGCAAATGATGTAACCTTTTTACATTAATTACTTCTGGTCTCGTTGTAGTTGTTAGATATATACATACATACAGTGTAATCTGTGATTGTTTTCGTAATTTTGTGATCCGTCAACGAAAATGCACAGCCTATAAGTACAAGTTGATTAGTCTTGATGAGTTAGATTAAAAATATATTTTCTAATTGCTCCCTAGGGGTAGGTGTGGCATTTTACTACGAATAAAACGATGTGTTAACTGCGTCAGCTTTGAACCCATAAAGGTTTTTGTAATTTGTTTCTTGTCAATTATTATAACAGCGCCTGCTGCTCACTGTATCACTGAAATCAGCGTCATGGCATTTGACGTCGTGGCATAAGCTGAGTAGCGTGCATTTAGGTGACATTATATTCTGCTTATTGTGTATCTTTGATGTGCTGTGTCTGACTTTAATGCTTTAATGAATAAGTTTATTTTCTGTTCTTTTCTTCCTAATCTAATTCTTCCACCGTCTACATCAAATACTACGTCGCTTGAAAAGCTTTACAGCAAGGCTGACGTCAAAACTTTGAAATACGGAAAAAGCACAAAGTACAACCTCAGCAGAGGACTAATCCGATAGCGATCGCCACGAGCGGCCCTGACCTGCCGGGATTTCGAGCTCCAAGATTCCCACAACCATTGATGCACACGGAACTGTGAATATTTGACTCGTGACCAACTTCCCGACTTACTTCAAGTTAGATGCTAGGTCTTATTTGGTAAACACTAGGTCTAAACTTGAACTTCCTGTGTGTGTGCTGTGTACTTTCTTGGCAGGAGAATCCAGAAAGAAATTTTACCTTCAACATGAATATAATCATTGTTCCAACATATAGATATCAAAGTAAACAATTATGTTACATTTAGGATGCACGTAGATAGATAACTCAAGAATTTGATACCATGGACGGATTACTTTTTTTTCCCTATAACATCCAACCAACCAAAGAAATCTCCATCCATGTTCTTCAACATTTTAGATATTTTTATTTCCAGTGTCATCATTTGCGCCTGTTATACGCATAAATAATTTCAATAACAACCACCCCTTTACTTTAAAATATTGCAATTAATATTTTAAAAAACGGAAACTGGTCATAGTCTAACGGAAACTCGTAATCGTCAAAGAATGTTGAAACTAACACTTTCTTCTATTGTGTCTGATCCAAGGCTGGAAAAACCAAAACTATTGACTATTCAATGACCTTTTTAATCTTTTGATTTCTGGCGCAGTTTTTATTTGCAACTACATATTAATGTTTGACGTCATGCAACAAAAACAGATGTTCCCACGGTGCTTATAATAAACATTCCTATTTTATTTTAGTTTACGTGAACATGTTAAACTCTATTGTTTATGACATAAGAGTTTTTTCGAGGTTTTCTCAAGCCACTGCGTTTTTAAGGTATTCCCCGAAATCATCACATACAGGACATAGGTTTGATAAGTTATGGTCAGTTTACACAATGTAAAATGTAAGTACTAAATACATAGAGATATTATCGAATAAAACAATACAAAATTATTATGAGTTCAATATAATTATTACATAATAATTCAGTTGCATTGCATTAACTAGATATAAAAAAGAACATTTTTTACAACTTATAACTACTTTACCTAAGATTCTACAGTTCTAACATTACGTTACAATAAAACTTTCGAGATAAGAGTATTATTTAAAATTAGGTATCTATTAACAGTTGCAAACTATATGTTCTCGTTGCAATAAAATTTATTCAGGCAACAAACCAACACAATGTGATGATTTCTTAACATAAAAGTGTCACACTGTGTTCAATAATATCGATATCGATAGAGCGAAAGAAGGCAATTCATAAAACAGCACAATATTTCATTGTTGACATTAAGAATCTTTATTTATTATGTATTTATAAATATATGTATGTGTATCAGTCTCTGACGCCCATAATACGAGCTCTGCTTAGTTTGGAGTCAGATGACCGTGTGTGGAAATGTGCCAGATATTTATTATTTATTTATAAACTAGTGACCCGCCCTCGCTTCGCTTCGGGTAAATTTTACATACAAACCTTCCTTAATAATCACTCTATCTATTAAAAAAAACACATCAAAATCCGATGCTTAGTTTTAAAGATCTAAGCATACATACGGACATACAGCGAAAGCGACTTTGTTTTATACTATGTATTGATTTAAACCAACTACACTAGAAGAGGGTCATGTTTTTTGATTTTTTTATTGTCATTTTTTTTTCATATCACATATATATTAATGCTTATATGATAGCCTCTGCCTATTTGTGTAACAGTGGAAGAAATATCATCATTAGTCTTCCCGTGACCACCTCAAAATGTCGAGTCACTGATACTCACGTTTAGAATATAAATATATATGCGAGTTTAATCTATAAAATTCGTTCATTTCAAATGCTACACATTTGTTAGTTCGCGCAAATACTACAGTAGCCATGTTAAATTCGCTATCGATAGTCATGTGCTAGAGACTGCTCTAGACTTTGAATACGATCTGATACAATGCTTCATTTCCCAGCCGCGGCGTCAGATTGATGATTTATCGCGCATTATGTAACGAGTTAGAATTTATGTGACATAACTGTTTATTTGGGTGGCTCTCTTTACCTCAACGGTGACTTAATATGCTGGGTATTTGATATCACTACATAGTATAAAGCGAAGTCGCTTCCCATGTCTCTATGTTTGTATGTATGATTAAATCTTTAAAACTACGCAACGGTTTTTATGTTTTTTTTTAACAAATGGAGGGATTCAAGAGGAAGGTTTTATTAAAAATATATACAAATCAAAGCGAGGGCGGGTGTACTTATAATTTAAACATTAATGACAATACGTACATAGTAAGTATATGAATTACCAAATCACTGAGACTAAGCAGGTAATTTAATTATTATGTTCTTTATTTTTAGGAATACTTTTGTTTAAAATATTATTCAGAGAAAAGAAACATTTATTTATTTTACATTACTTTTTCATGAATTTACATGAAGTCCTAGATAAAAAATCAACTAATAATAGGTTTATATTTAAGTTTGTAAACCATTATTTATAAATTATTGCTTTTTTATCTTCTTATCCTGTCTCTGAGTGCTATTTATAAATTTTCAAAAATTTAAATACATTTTTATATTTTGCCTTGTCAGTTCTGGTATCCTAACACAAGAATTTAAGCTACTTGCAAGAGGCTGAAATCTATGATACCATTAGATGTCTATTTATTGACAATAGTAAACAGGTGGTATATGACGTCACAACAATCGCCCGGGAGCCGAACCCGCGGTAACGAGCTAACGAGCCACGAACCCCACCTTTCACGCGCGGAGCGACCCCGTGAACTATCACCATTATACTACTATACTATATACATACATACAAATGTATACATTACATTATAAGTGCCAATAGCTATGGATAGATACGATTTAAGATGTTCGCCTACCATTATATTAAAAAGCAAGAAAGAAAGAAAACGTTTGTTTACTGAAAAAACAAAAAGGACTTATTAGGAAATGTTTCAACCGAATTGCACCAGTCCTGTTCATGTAGACCCATATTAAGTAGTATTTAGGGACTAATCCAAATTAATTAGTTACTTGAAACATATACATACACCGTGAAATTTTAGTGGTTGTTTTCCCGCAGTAAAATGATTCTATCTTAGTAGTACAATAGATTTGTGCAGTTCTTTTTTGTTAAAATCAATGAATGCCGGTTTTACGTAAGGTTTAACCAAAACTCGAAAGCATGTTCGAACCGCTTTATGACTTAGGGTGTCGAGCTTTTTCAGCTTTAAGCATCGATTTCATGCGGCAAGCAGAACCTGATTACGGCACATCTTATAAAAAAACGATAGCTTCTCTCGTTTTCGTGTTGGAAAACTAATATTTTGAAAATTAAAAAAAAAAATTCTAGGAATAATTTGCATGATTCAATAGTATTACTAAAGGCAAATCGTTCTGCCACGGGAAAACAACCACTCAAATTTCACTGTGTATGTATAACATAATTTATACAATTAAATTGAAAAAAATCACATATCAAACTAATTAAAGCAGCTAAAGCAACATGTTTAACTACTTATGCTGGAATGAAAATTAAAACTATTACTCCGTAGATCAAATTTGACGATTATAATAACATTTTGGATTTCCTAGCCGTATTATTAGTGATGTAATCAGGAGCGCGTTGGTGTCTTTTGTATGGGCAACTGATAAATGTCCTATAGATGCGTCGACAGCATATCTCTCAATAAATACATAACAATCAATAATTATTTCCTTCTTTTATAATGCAGATTTTATCGAAATTCAAAACTGGAGGTTTTTTATTGAAGTAAAATTAGAACACTTTACAAGAATCCTGTCACAGGAAGACTCAATTCATATTAATACATTTCATCGACAATTACGTAGCTAAATAAAATTTTGCCCATCTAAAAAAATAAAAAAACAGCAAAACGATTAACATGCTAATTAGATTTCATGGGATCCGCGTAAAACCGGTAGCAGAGGTTGTGCTCGTATTTCCAAGATTAAACAAAATTAACGGCGTGTGAAGAGCAGTGGGCCAATTAGGTTAGGTTTATGGCACATCGATGATGATTTAGGTACATCCATGGTACAGTGGAGGTGGAATATTAATTATTCTATATGTGGCAAAATATATTTTTTTTGGCGATAATAGTTAAATTTTTTTACACATCTTGAAAAGTAAAACATATAAGTTAGTTTTAATGATATGATGATAATAATATATATCTCTCCAGGAAGGATTTGAGCTAGGTAACTTGTAACGACCATTCACGTGTGTGAAACTTGTCAATTGATATAGGTAGATTAATATACGCTAGTTATAATACAGTAGAAGACATGAAGGAGTACATATACTGTGCCAATACTGACACATTGCTGAATAGGATCCGTCGGATCCGGTCAGATCGGTATCAGTGAGAACAGACTCGGGAACAATGAGAAGCCTTTGAACTCGTACTCGATTACAATAATTTGGTAGTTTTCTTGGTATTGATGCCTTTTTTGCTCGTATGGTAGATACCAGGTAGCAATGGAAAATATTCTTTATTTTAATATTATTATGTTTACTCGAAAAATAATAATCTTAAGACACTTGCTTGGGTACAAATAAACCTAATGTAAAGATCTTAATTGAGATCCTAATTTATATATTGTAAACTGTTTGATTTGTATAATTAATACTCTAGTATTATCTACTATTTGAACTTGCATGGTCTACAATGCAAGTTCAAATAGTAGATGCCATAGACAAAAACCCGTAACGATCTCTGCTTGCACGTATTTCTTTACATTTACCATTATTTTACGACTAAGTAGGTCTGGTTACCACAATTAACAGAGTACCCACGAGGGTTATAACTTGGCAATGCGGGTGAATATAATAACAATGAATATAAAATTTTCGAGTGTGCATTTTCAGACACCGGCATAACCTCGAAGTTGAGTAATTACACGACTAGTTAACATAACAATGTGTTACTGACGCTCGTTGTCTCGAGATACGAGACTTAACCACCGTTTCAATTACATTAAGAACATAATGTGTTGGGAACTGGCCGTAAACTCTGCTCAGTATATGCTTTTTATTTTTAAATCAGTCGATTGTTTTGTCTATAACTTAAGAAATAGATTTACTTCTCTTATTTTGAAAGGATTTATGTAATATCACAAATATGTCTGGAAGTCTTTTTAAGAAATGTTATAGTTCTCATTATGAATTATTTTACAGGAATTAGCAAACTTGCAGCGGGGCTATATTGTTCAGATATACCTATGCATTTAAAAATTTAAACCACGCATAAGGCAATTAACTGAAAAATAACGTGGTTGTCCGTTACTTCTTTCAAGGGTAGTTATAAGTAAAAGTTCTCTTTATAATAAAATAATTAACAAATTAATCATTTTTTTTGGCGCGAATGTATTTCCTTATGTAAGTTTTCCGGCTATGTGAGTGATTTAAATTCTTTTACTTAATAACATTTTTTCCGGTAAGTTATAGCTTAGTTTACCGGAAAAATAGTAGTAAGGTAGCATTCGTATTGAATGTATATGTCCGCAATACGATCTTGAATAGTAACCAACAAAGCCTTAAATTTGTTAGGACTTTAGGTATCGTAAAAATCTAGTATGTATTACAGCTGAAAAGTAGGTACTTTAAATTTTTTAGAGAGTAACTAACCTTATTTTTCCCAAAAAAATGTTTCTATTTAAAATCTACTAATGTCAATGAAAATCAAACCTTGTTCCAAAATTAAAAACAAAAACAAAAACCCAACCCACCAAAGAGTCCACGCACAATCACGGCTGGTTGTAATAAAAAAAAAACTCAAAATCAAATTCAGAACACAGTCACGTATTCTCGTTCCTCGCGCGTCTCTGACACTGCGGGCGTCGTTCGCAGCGGTCGCATCGTGGACCGGCGGGCCTGCGCGCGCTCGCGACACTGCCGCGGCCCGGCGAGTGTCCTAATCGCGACAGGTTGGCCGTGGGGATGGATGTAAAGCTGATAGTACCGCTGTTGAAGAAAGTGTTTTTTTTTAATGGATCTTGCAGTCTGCTACAGTCGTTTGGCGAGCTTCATCGAGCCAAGCGATGGAACTAGGGAAAGTTTTGACTTTTATGTGAGCTTTTAAGGCAAATTTTGTAACTACAAGATACTAGATTACATCTTCATCAAAGAGTACAATATCTAGTATTTTGCATGCGCTATACATCACCTGGGCACACAGGAGTGAGAGTTCTAGGATTTATGATTGAAGTAACACATTGGTGTGGACAGACTTTTAAGGCGACCTTCGAGATGAATGGAAAAAAAGCAATCGTATGGCTTTAAAAGCAGAGCACTAAATCTACTTTTAAAAAAATTGGTTTGGTGTAACCAAAACTCTGCTACAGATACTATGTAAATCCAATTTGCATTTTCAGAATTAATGAAAATAAAGGTTAATCATAATTTTGAGGAAACTGTCTAGCATACCAATTTTTCTACTATCATACACCATCAGCTCTATATCAGTCTCCCAACTGACATAACCCAACCCACCTACTTACAAGGCAAAGAAAGCAATAGTTAGCAGACGTATTGTCTTGTTATCCTCGCAAGGATTATCTTTCTCCTTGTCATTCGCACTTGCACTTTATTAGACGTTAGAGTAAGACAGATATATGTATCACTGTACTAATTTAATAACAGATGACAAGCTTTGTGATTGAACCGATAATCGAAAATCGTGTGATTAGCGAAAGTGGGCAATTACCTTATTTGACCTAAAACTGTCTCGCTGGTCTTATTGTGGCATTTTATTATCAGTTTATACGTATAGATTCAGGTGATCTGATTACTAGTTTCCATTACGATTTTTAGGTGACGCATTCGTTTTCAACTTTAACATGTCTAGACCGTTTAAGGAATATTGTTTGGTACATTTCCAGGTTTTAGAAATCTAGGTACTTAGTCAAGAACAATATTACCTACTTATCTAAGCTAGGTTTATGTCTTTGAAAACTAGTGAACACATCCTAATGGCAGGAAATAGCTTAATTAAGCAACAAGTTAGGACGCCACAATGGACCATGAAACAAGTTAATGTACGTGTTACTTTAAGTGGATGTCAAGCACTAAATAAGTTAGATCACCATTTTGAAGTCATGCTTATACTGCTGCAATTTATAAAGCGTTTTGAATAAATAATAAAAAATATGGAAAATTTTTAGGAGTTAATGCAAGTCTACCTTTATATGAGACATATTGACTGAACAATGTAGTGCATTATGTGGTTGATTGTTTGCATTTGTTACAGGAATAGTTTGTGTCTGGAGAGGAAATCTTATTAGTTCACTATAAAATTGCTTAATACGCGCTCACCTCTTCACACATGGGTAAGTAAAATATCTATCACTTCGATAAAAAAAAAGTTAATTTTTTTATTTGCATTGACCATTTTTTTATAATTGACGTTCAGGGTGGCCTCACTCCATATGATGGTAAGCGTCACCTGACTGCTTAAAAAAGAGCAATATCATGCGCATTCCACAACTTAACACGCACAAAGTCGCAGGCTGAAACAAATGAATTAGTGTACGTTCAACGTCAAATGACAAGTGTCATATCAGTATTATTATCCATCTGGTAATGTTGTTGGGTTGTGCAACACGTTAGTCGATCATTTGTTTTGCGCCGGTGCGACGGAAAGCAGTGAAAGCGAGCCAAAGGTCCTCGCGCGTTGCACAGATTATGTTAATCGCTCGGGCAAACGTCCTCAAGTCTTGCCTACAGAGCTAGATACTATGGAGAATGTTCATTATCTAAGAAGAAAGCCGAATTTGAGGACTACAAATACCAAAACTCCAACATAATATCAATAAGCCAACACTGGTATGTAGAACACTAATTTATTGAGGTCTGGGCGTTAGTCAAAGGTCATTGCAGTTCCCGATAGATTAAATTTTAATAGTGTAAATAGGTACTTATAACGTAAAAATTTTCACCAACATTTTATAATTAAATATGAAAAAATGAAGGTAATAATAATTTATACTATAGATTAGACCTTCATTAGTAGGCACTAACGACGGGAAAATTAATTTATTATTTTTATAGTCTTTATTTTAAACATCATTAAAAAAACTCGCATTTATATTATAAATAATTATCAGGAAACGCTAAAATCTGTATATTTATAATAATCATTACCATTTAAAATAATTACTAGCTTACCGTCCGCGGCTTCGTTGGCGTAGAGTGGCTACATCACGCAAACATAAAGAGACTTGTCCTTAGAGCAAAGTTCCCAAACGTAATATCATCCCCATATTCAATTTTGAGTTTAGTAGAAGTGTAATTTCTTTGCTAAGTTTGAGCCATCCGCTCTCCCACAAGTTCATCACCGAACTTGTGGGTGAGCGGATGGCTCTCCTCTCCTGACAAGGAGTCCATCTATGACATCATAGTCAGTTAGAAAAAAAGAAGCCTCGGTCCCCTAATTGCGTCACACCCGTACAGATAGAAAGCGTCCCGTACATGAGTCAGAAGATCTATTTCAGCCTCGGATTAGAATTCAACCGGTGCACAGCCGTATTAGCATACATCAAGTTGGTTTCCCTTTATCTCTAATAAAAGTCTTTGTGCGGTATCATATGCTTTCCCTTTTAATTCAGATCGCGGTGTGGATGCGTCGTGAATTATAAACATCATCTTTGCGACTGTGGTGCGTGTGCGCGGCTCCACTGCGTCCAAAATGTTACTGTACAAATCTAATTTGTAATAGGACGTGGATGTTTATCTATAACCTTTATTAAAACTACCTATTTGTGGAGGAGCGATGAAAATAACTTGGCCGGTACTTGGATGCCGAACTTGCAGTTATCCTGACCTGTTTTTTTTTAAATTGAAAATTAAAAAAAAACAGGTACCTAATACAAAAATTCGCTCGTTGAAATGTTGCTTGAAGGCCTTTCTCATTTTTTTGTTAACCTGTATCATCCTACTGCTGGGCAAAGGTCTTCTCCAAACCTATCCACTGCTCTCTAATTAAGGCTAGGACTTGCCAATTTCTTTATGTATGGACCAGATGGTCTAACCACCTCTTCTAATAGTTCCTAAAGCATAGACCTTTTATTGCCTAGTTCTATAAAATAAGTAAATTTTTTCTTAATCGATATAAAACCACGAGCTTGTACTGTAGATCGCCAATATCGCTATCTAGGACATACCCTAGTATATAGCAATGGAGAGAATGCTCGCTTGATAACTTAATTGGGTCAACTAACAAGAATGTTCGTATGTACGTACACGTTTTCAATGTAATTGCAAATGTTTATTAACAGTTCGCGTAACTCTTGTCTAAAGTTATTCGTTCAACTGCATTTCTGTTAAATAATTTATAGCATTATACGTAGGTAGGCGATACAACTTCCCTACGT
Organism: Maruca vitrata; assembly: GCA_039566165.1. Classification (NCBI taxonomy): domain Eukaryota; kingdom Metazoa; phylum Arthropoda; class Insecta; order Lepidoptera; family Crambidae; genus Maruca; species Maruca vitrata. The sequence continues at coordinate 3,017,806 of CM076917.1, forward strand.
TTTTTTCTGATTGGATAATATGTTCTAATAAACCACATGGGATTTATTTAACGGCAAACAATAGCATACATAAACATGGGGTGGCGTATATTGGTATTTATTATACCGTGTACGTCATTCAAACTTCTACCTACTTGTTAATTATCTAACCGCCATCTCATCACAAGTAAAACTACCATTATGCTATTACTCAGCTCTAAAACATAGGTAACAGAAGGCCTTGTACTTAAGTGGCATGATGATTTTCAGTTCCAAACACTAAGTCATGTCATTGTTATTTTTTCAGTTAAAACTTATTTGGCTACGGCACCAGGAGTCGTGGCTTTGATTCCCGGCTGGAACAAATATTTGTGTGACGAACATCTGCATCTGGATGGGTAATTTAATATCATCATCATCATCATCAGCCTATATACGTCCCCACTGCTGGGGCACGGGCCTACCCTAAACTAGGGTAGGCCCGTGCCCCAGCAGGCGCTATAAGCGATAAGGCCTTAGTCGACCACGCTGGCCAACTAATTTAATATACTTATTAGTTTCTTTGTGTATACCATTGTTAACTACTACTATAGTTATTTTATCTGTGACCACTACTAACATCCGTTACCTGAATACCTACTTGAGCACCTTATTTTGAAATCAGAACAATGTATATGATGTTGTGTAATATTTATATTATATTAATGTTTTCACAAAGTAAAAGTAAGTAAAATAAATAGCCTGATCAATCAAATGCCGTGAACTGAAATCTAATTTATAATAAATATTTAAAACACTTACTCACTTGTCTCGTCTCGCGCGACAGCGGGCCCACGCGCCTACCCGCTGCGAGATCATCTTGCGCAAGAGTTGTGTGGGAACGCGCGTACTCTGTCTCTGTATGCGAGAGCCGTGCGGAACTTGCTTCCGACATGTAACAGACATTACGCTGTTGTCAAATGTAGAGTAAGTTCTGTCTTTTGTTCAGTTCTAAAGTATAATGGTTAAAGGGTAGTTCACGAAGAGCACCCACACAAATAGGTACGTGTCATTAAGGCATGGAATGCCCTTCCAGTTCTTGTTTTCCCTCCCTCTTATGATCCCGAGCTCTTCAGGCGGCGCCTGAGACGGCATTTAAGCAGGCCTTCAGGGTGAGTGCGACAGGCTCAAAATAGTCTATTGTGCCTGTGGACCTCATATGTGGACCTGACTACCGCTTACCATCAGGTGGAGTGAGGTCATCTTGTTAGCATATTATAAATTAACAAATAAAAGAATCGCCTTCAAAAAATCCGAAATACTAAAAATTACAAAACGGTGAATTACGGCGGTGCCGTTTGTATTTCGTGCGGATAAGCACATTCGTTGTTCTAAAAATGGTGCTAGGCTCCAACTCAAATGTGAAAAAGTGTTTCCTCATTGTTTACTACTCTATAATTCAAGGATCTGACCACACACAAGGAAACGTCCTTCTGTAGAGAATAGTAGTGGACCTCACCTTGGCGTAATTTAATCGAATTATCTGAGGAAAGCCGCCGATTGTTCTCAGGCCTTTCGTTTCAATCCTTAGTTCCTCGTCCTCTAACGATTATGCGAGATGCCAAGGTTAGATAAGATAATACTATTATAATAAATTCTTATAATTTTACCTACTACTTAATTACAATTTTAGTCACTTCTCTTGCTATTGACTTTTTAAGTATTGGGAGCGTGCACGACGGTGCTGCCCTCATAATGGTGGCGTTTCTTTCGTTAAATCTTATGGAGTGAAATTAGTACCAACGGCCGCCGCTAGCAATAACAACGGACATTTCATAAGATTACATGCATTTTTGAAAATCAGCGCCATTTCTCCCTCCACCCACTTCGCACGGAACCAATAGGGAGCGCTAACTCACTCGAACACTAACGATAGGTATTTTTTTACACCAAAACACGCGTTATTTACTATATTACTTAATATTCTTAAAATGTAAATACCCCTAATACCCCTTGTCATAAAATCTTCATGTTCCCGGTAGTAGAAAGCTAGTCCCTCCCTCCCCTTTCCACTCCCGAATGACACGTGCTGGACAGCGCTGCCATCCACATACAATGCAGGCGCTGGTGGCTCGGACTAAGAGGTTTAGCTCCTCATTTCCGCCCCGTGCCATTAAGGCATGGAATGAAACGGCATTAAACGGCATTTAAGCAGGCCTTCAGGGTGAGTGCGACTGGCTCAATACGATGTATTGTGCCTGTCGACCTCATATTTGGATCTCACTACCGCTTACCATCAGGTGGAGTGAGGTCATCTTGTTAGCCTTTTATAAAAAAAAACACCGGAAGTAAATGCATCAAGTCCTATTAGATGAAAATTGTAATTAAATGCCAGTCATTTACTATAAATACAGGATTTGCTAAATGAAAAACTGAGCTAATTACACAAGGATTCCATTTATTTACCTCAATACAAGTCACATAACCAATAAATAAATTTAACACATACATCTATAGTACGTACACATATATTTTTATTAGGTACACCGATTAATACCTACTATACCAACAAGGAGTAATTCTTCGCCAAACGTCAGTGCTAGCCCATTTTGAATTTTACTGCAACGACGTAAGGATCATATTATGAAGCAAGATTTGAGTTGAGATTGTTATTAAGCTCTTAAAGTGCACCCGTAAAATTTACTTAAATTATAGAAATCTAAAATTATATATTAAATTTTCAAAGTCATATAATAGAAATACAGGTGGCAATATGTTTACATATATATGCCAACCGCAGATACATTTGGAATCACGATGAAATGCAAATAAATAACATAGTGAATCAAATTATATCTAATCATCTAACGATGGCATTCAATATCGGACACCCTCTAAACACACCATCAAACAACATGACACTCCATAACATTGACAATTATCTAAAAGATCTTTGAATATTTGCCTTTTGGTAGCAAAAAATCCAGTCATAATTATTTTCACATAATATTTTATATCAATATAGAATACAAGAAATAAAAGCACTAAATATCTAAGAAAAATTACGTTAAGAAAATGCCTGTGACTCGATTTTTTCGCTCGCAATTGCAACTTTCATTTGTGACTGAATGGTGGTGAAGTTATTAATTATTTAGGATCGACTTGTAATAACATTATGTCCTTAATGACTCGGAACATCACATCACTGGAAATAATTTATTTGTCTAATTCATTTCGGTTATAACATTAGTAAATATGGCTGGTCTCCATTGAGACAGGCCACCAGCGAACAGAAATAAGTTGGACAACATTATTATAGTAAATGTGGTCGGAAGTGCAATATCTGGTTCTAAGAATCACTGATCTGTACCTATACAATTCTAATAAAGTTTACAGGCTGAAAACACATTATCATAATGCAAATTCTGAAAACGTACAGTGTTTTATTTCCCGATTTTGCATTTCCGTTTTAATATTAATTTGTTTTACAAGAGCAGTTGTAAATAAATATCTTTAACACTTTAATGCATGTCAGATATTATATAATTTTATCTTATAAAACATTTACGTAAATTATTTAGCTTTGTCCTATGGCAAATAAACTTTAATATAGGATAATTTAATAACAGCTGTGACCATAACCATTGGTCTCATATCGTTTATACAATTAATAGACCTGGGTGCAGTTCTAAAAAAGACACAAGAATGTTTCAATTTCATTCGCACATTCCTACCTACATTCATTGGTTGTAGACATTTTAGCAAAACATGTTACGTTATATATTTGGGGCATAACTTAAGCCAATATACTGATATTTAGTATTTCTCACAGACCATTTCATACTTATCTTAAACACGAGTGCCTAATAATTCTACTAAATACTCGCATGCATTAGCAAAATATTACCAACTCCACAATTACTTCTACAGAAACATGGTTGAAGGTAAAAAGGTATTTACGTTAACGAATATTTTATTATACTTTCTCGTAGATCAAATCTGATGAACATTGGACGAGCTAACCATGCTAACGTTTACATAAATGATACATTTCTCAAATATCAGTAGTCAATTGGAAAGCGTTGCTTACTAACTTTAAAACCGTACAAGCATTTTATTACCTACAAGGCTACTCATGACAAAACGACACCACATACCTATACAATCTATAAGGTACTTAAATGAAATTGGTAACTTAAATAATAATAACGTTAAACATATTACTAACCTATAATTGCAATCAGTACTGCAATTCATCTCAATGTTGAGACCAAAGTCATAATATTTAATTGCTTTACAAACTATGCAATAGCAAACATGAGTACTGATTACCTTTACAAATAATACATGCGGTGCACTCAAAAAATAAATGATAGAACCCGTTTTAAAAAAAATAATGCAAAGACAGAGACCCGCAAAGGAAAATTAAAACTATATGTCTTACCATTGGAAAGTAAAACAACTCATCTTTTTATATACCTACTCCGAAGAGCATTAAGCATTTTCATTGTTTAACTATCTGCGTATTAAGTCATATGAAATAAAAAATACCTAATGTAATCTACTTAAAATTAATATAAACTAAACAGCTAGCGATGAAAGAATAAGCGAAATATGTCGTGAGATACAACGTAATTTAAAATCACAAAAAATCATCACCAAACTTAACAATTCCTAAGTAAAGGCGAAAAGCTTCTATAATAAATCTATGATATTATAATAATAACAAATAATTTTAGTAACTTATATAACTATATTTTTTTTACAATAGTATAATAATTCTTTGAGATACCGGTCCGTGTTCAAATGCGAATCTATTTTTGAGATTTACATTATGTAGACAATCGTCAACTTTAAGAGAAAACATTTTCTCAAAAATTATACCTGAATGATTTTCAGAGTATGCAATTCCCTAAAATACACCAAGCGCAATGCACTGTGTTTGGTTGATTTTAACAATTACTTGTCCAAAAAATTGTCAGTTAGTTATCTAGTGATTTTTTTCTATACTTATTAGTATACTAAAACATCCAAGAATGGTTAGACTTTCATTTTCACATGAATAAAATTTAAAGTGGCATCTCAAAATTAGGAATATGTGGACCACTGAAAATATTACCACAAGTGAACATTACTACAATACATAATGATTACCCCAATAGGATCGAATTAAAAATTCCAACCAGATAAATAGTAAACTTCCAAAAAAATTTAGCACATTAACAGTCGTTTAGTTATTCAGTCTAAAGCATTGAAATTAAAATGCAACACTTCAAAGTCTATATGGATATTTTAAATTAATCTGATTTTTTTTTGGGTAGGTAATAAGGTTTATATCCCCGTGTCACCGTCAAATCAATCAAAATATTACGAAACATATATAAAATGGGTGTCAAATCAAGGTATTCATAGAAATTTGTCCTTCCTTCCATTAACCTCATTTAGTCACTAAGGTCAAAGGATCACTACTATCCTCAATATTCAAGTATATACTTGACTGCAGTTAAATGCTTTTGATAACCATGACTGGAATATGTATATAATATCGAATTCAATATCACAGAATAAATATAAATTTTACTCTCGAAGAAATGTCGGAAAATTATTTAGACATGGACAAATTATAAATCTACAAGAATCGGGAATGATTTATGATTGTCCGGTCAATTTAGAGTATTACGTTTTTTTTACTCTTACTCAGCACCAGCTTTTACCCCCAAATGAAATAGTTCAAAGAAGATAATAGAATATTGCACAATTTCGATTTTTATAGCATTTAACTATGGATATAGGTCCCCGATAAATCGTCTATTATAGGTATAGTTTTGTATATTTAATAATTGTAAGGATTCGTATCCTTTCACATTCGAGAATTCCAGAAAATAAATATATTATTACTATTTTTATACCGTAACCTCAATATGACCATAATTATTTTAATATTATAATAATTCGAGAAATATTCGGGCGCCAAAGGAGCACACAAAATTTTAATACGATTTATCATTTAACCTACGTTAACTTATCCTTTCGTATTTAATTATTATAATTGTTTTATATTTATATTATGTCACCTAATCGAAAGACGATATACACATACCGAAACATATAGGCGTCATTAGTATAATAATTATATGCCCAATAGATTATGTTGTCCTATTGTGTTGAGGGCACAACTATAAGATCTAATATTTTTAGTAAATATCGACTATACTTTATTAGATAATATGAATGGTCAATTTCAATAGTCAATAAAAGGTAAATTTCATCAGTCTGAGTAATCGTCTATCGATTAGATTGGTATTTCACTATTATGATCTATTTATCCATATATTATTAAGTTAATCATCATCCAAACAGATTTTTTTGTTTCATTATATTATGGGAGATAAATAAATTATATTTTTTTAATAAAATTGTTCTCGTCATTCACTTTGACGTATGTTTGGAGAGTATTATAAACGGATTCACAATCACAGTTTAATGATGTAAATCCTTGAGAAAAAATCTTATTACTAACAACAAATCATCTTAAAAATATAATTGGATTGTAATTATTTCGTCTATTTCGTTTAGAAATATTAACCACCCCGGTACGATTCAACAATAACAATAACTATTGAGTGACAACATCAAAGTGAATGACTTCATACAATAGCGGACTAGAATATTCTTTCTCATGTCAAGGTACATACAGATATGTTTGACCTCAAAGCACCGTCACACTTGGCCCGCAAAACGTTTGAGTTGGGAACTATCACCCTTATTCTGTAAGGGGGAAGGTTCATAATGTGTCGTCTTCTGAATGACTAACTTTATTTTTATTAAGCCAAAACTGGTACAAATAATATCCATCATAATACACTATTACTTTTGACCGCTTTTAGATTCAAACAGAAGCTCTCAAGAGATGGTCAACTGTCAGACGATTGACATTTCCAAACATATCTTCAAATCATCATCATTGTTATATCATCAGTGCGAGCGTTTCGCGCACCAAGTGTAGAGTCCCACTAACAATTTCAGTAGTGAATACACATTAATTTATAATAATAAATAGATGAGATACCTCCAGTGGCCTATCGCTTAGGGTACCAAGTTGAGTATATTCCTGTTTTCCAGCGATTCCTTCAGGGCGTAGAACATTTGCAGCTGTTGCTCCGGTTTCAAGTTATATACCTAGAAACGAAAAATAATCTACTTAGTATTTGATTGCATTAATTATGCATACGTGTAGTTCTCCTGGCCGCATCGTAGAATTGCCCATATCATGAAATGATCGGCCATTTAATAAAATGGTTGCATTTCATGAGATATTTCACTGTCCATTGGCCATATCTTATCATATCATGATGTTCCCAGGCCAGGGCAATGATAAGAAATCGTTTGACGACAGTGCCAGCTGGACGCACGCTGCTGCTATTTCATGAAATAATCAATCATTATCGATCTACTTCTCCAAATAGGTAAATCATGATTTTCATGCACTGTTCCAAGCGCCATGATTATGGCATGGTTGATATACCGGACAATTACAGTTTTCTAATGTGTGTAACCATGACAGTTTCAAATTATAATATTTTAAGAACCATTTTTCGGTTATACGTATAGAAAGACCAAGTAGAACGTTAGTTAGGGCCCAGTTTTCACGTTTTGGATACCCAAAAAGGTCGGTCAACTAGTCATACCTGCTGCAGCAGTTTCTGCGGAGTGGCGGTGCGAATGAAGCTGGTGATGTAGACGTTCACGAACGTGGCCATGAGGAACTGGCAGTCGAAGCGGTCCATGATGCCGCCGTGCCCGGGGATCACGTCGCCGAAGTCCTGCGGGCGAAGAAATGAGGTAAATATGACTGGCGATTAAACAAGCAGGTAGGGATAAAAGGGATAAAATTCCCAGAATTTTTTCCCAGAGGGGTATCTAGGCAGAGATCACTTCCAGCGATCCACTTTTCACCTCTGTGGGAAACGTGACGTGACGGGTTGTGGACCACGTCGCCGCGATTCTGCCTTGTGCATTGTTTTAACAAGGTCATTGCGTTCCCAAGAGTAGCAAGGATATTTGACGGGGGAAGGAAAAGGGGAGGAAGGATACTATCGCCTCGGATGATTTGGACTGAGTCGTTAGTAGCTCGAGGAGCCGGGGTCGCTTACCCGTATACCGTTCACTAACCACCGGACAGATAGTTGTGACTGGTATCCCCTGACTGAGCTACGGTGTACGGTGAGTAACCGCTTAGGGGTGAGAGACATCCGCTCCCCCGCAAGTCCGGTGATAATAAAGAGGCTACTCCAAGCCATCATCGTTTGTCAGTTAGGGAAAAAAAGGTGTGTAATCGCGTAAAACTTTTCTCTCTTTTTTGACTTTGACTGGCTCGGTGGAACAGCGGTTAGTGACCCTGGCTGACGGTTCCAAGAGTCGTGGGTTCGATTTCAACTCGGGACAAATATTTTTGGTGATGAACATTGGTGTTTGTTCCGTGTCTGGGTGTGATTATTTATTTAAGTATGTATTTATAAATATCTTCGTATGTATATCAGTCTCTGAGGCACATAGTACAAGCTCTGCTTAGTTTGGGGTCAGATGACCGTGTGTGGAAATGTCCCAAATATTTATCAATTTTTGTTTGTTGATAATTTGCCATATTCTTTTTCAGGCGCCAGACTGTAGGCGTACCAAATTTCAATTAAATCTATTCAGTAGTAACTTTCGAACCAAATATAAACATATAAATATATCATACCATTCTTAGTTCATACAAAAATAAGGATGGTACTTATTATTTATACGGAATGGGCACGTAAGCCGCTAGAAGCCGATTCGATCATAAAATTCGCATTTATGCGCTCGGTAAATAATGTTAACAAAAAAGGAGTCTCATATATTACCTTGATCTTAAACGCCCGCTTAAAACCAGAAGCGAAGAACCCGCCGAAGGGACCGATAACCGAACTGAAAATGCTGAGCGCCAGCGAGTGGATCATGAACGGGTAGATGTTTATCTTCTCCATGCCCACCTGAAAATGACAAAGTTACATTAACTTTTAGAAAGCCTTCCCACAGACCTACATCTACCTACCTATGGGTATATATGGGTTCTACAGACACAACAGATAGGTAACTTTTACTACTACTGATCTACAGTGTAGGTATTGGTGGCGTAAGCCGTGTAAAGGCCAAGATGTGCTGGCTTCAAGACGCGAGTTGGACCAAGATTTTTCTGCTGTGGAATTAGTCAGCTCATAGCGAAGAAGTGGGCTTCGGAAAAGACTTTAAGCACATGGTGCTGCGCGCCTGATCTATTACTTGCCACGTCTGATTGCCGTCGCACCAAAATTATGAAACGAGAGAACAGGGCACCTGTATTTACGTACACGCTTTTATTATAGAATGTCCTGCCCAGTTATGAAGATCACCATAGAGATTGGCCGCCATGGCCCAAATCAGTCGGACACCATATTGTTTTCCACTTTGCACCTACTCCTTGGTACCTTACACTCCATCAGTACTTTCTTCTTGCTCTACCACACCGATGAAATTTGAACCTTAAATCTACAGTCTCAAAGCATATATCCGCTCACCACTTTGACGATCGGCTGCAGGAACTGCGGCGGCGTGTACTGCTGCAGCCGGAACAGCTGCGAGGGCTCGCAGTCCATCGTCATGCGCCCCAGCGACTCCGAGTACTCGATCGGACACACCAGGTACGGGTATTGGGACATCATGTAGGCGATCTGGAATGGAAGGAAAATATATATCACTTAACATCACATGTTTCACACATAACATGTATCACATGTGGTGTTTCTCTGCGGGATCGATCAGAAATGAGGCGATCCGTCAGAGAACAAAAGTCATCGACATAGCTCAGCTGAAGTGGCAGTGGGCTGGCCACATCAGCCGTAGAACCGACGACCGATGGGGTAGACGAGTTCTGGAGTGGATACCGCGTCTCGGCAAACGTAGTGTAGGACGCCCGCAGGCCAGGTGGTGTGACGATCTGCGCAGGACGGCTGGTAGGAGCTGGATGCGAGTGGCCGCGGAGAGAGAGAAGTGGCGTGCATTTGGGGAGGCCTATGTCCAGCAGTGGACTGTAATGGGCTGATGATGATGATGATGATGATGAACATCACATACTCGTACATAGTGCCTTAAGCACACTAGTTACGGATATTAGAAACATCCTAAGGACAAATGCCCTGTGAGAACCGACTCACGGTCAGAACTCAAGGCGCGGTTTTTTTCCGTTCCCGCGGCGGTAGCGAGCCCGCAGCCTCCGTAGAATGCAGGTTTGTGTTAAAATACTCACATTTTTTTATACAAACAAATTCAAGTTTTCGTCCGAAGCGCGGGAGAAAACCGCGCCGTGAGTTCTGATCGATAGGGCACTTTCAAATGTTGCATCGAAAACGTCACTTCATTTTATCTTAACGAATGGTACTTTTCACTTTTTAGCAGTTGTTTATATTACAGTAAAAAAAGTTTAAACAAATGGGCTCAATAGAACATAGTCAAATATATATTCCACGGCCATTCCTCGATTCAAAGTTTTTAGCCAGCCATTTTCTCTGCGAGTAACTAATACGAGTAAAACCGAATATATTACGTGTTATTTATTGAACGACCACACTATTGTATACTCACCACAAGGCCAAATATGACAGTGGAGAAGCCTCCCCCGATGAATCCTTCCCAGGTCTTCTTCGGGCTCAGCTTGATGAGGGGCGTCTTTCCGAAGAAGAAGCCGAAGACGTATGCCATCACGTCGTTGCAGATGATCATAGAGACCGGGACTATGAACCAGATTAGCCCTGGAATAAGATAATACAAAATAAAATAAAATCTTTATTATTATTTCACAACATCACAAAGGTACATCGATGTGATCCCGTGGTAAGTAGCTTAAAGTTCGTACCAGACACAAAATAAAAATGTTCATCACACAAAAAATTGTCCCAAATAGGAATAGAACCCACGACTCATAGCCCTAGTCACTAGGACACTAACCATTGTTCCACCGAGCTAGTCAAAGTCAAATTTATTGGTTATATGAGAGAAATATTGTGATCGGTTAATGTTACGGTACATTAAATTTCACATAATTACTCTCTAGTATATTCGGTCAAAAGTCCTACTGAGTTAACATTTTGATACTTTTGTATATGTACTGAAAATTACTTCGGTATTCTGTTCAAAATTAGTATGGGATAACTTTTACGTTTATAGATTTTTATAAAACGTGGTATGTATTTTAATACATCATTGCTATCTAAAACCCATTAATACGCGGACAAAGTATGCATTTAATCAAACATAACACTGCATTCAATAACACAAATAATGTCATCGAATAAGTAATCACGGTATCATATGCGTACATTACCAATCTCATTGGCTACACAAGTGCCATTGTCTACACTAAGCAGTTAGGCCGTGAGTGAACATTACGGGACAATGACAATTGCCTTAACTGATATAATAAATCACAGTTCACTACAAGCACATTTACATATATAGGTAACAGTGATAAATATCCTTCTTTGCCTTGGCACAAATTCACGAATGTTGGGAGGAAATATTCGGTGCCAAATACAATAATTTGGGAAAGTTTAAGAACCAAGTCTCAATATAGAGTTGTGGATTAAAGATATCTTGGACGCATTGTATCACTGCATGTCTTGGTTGTAGTATGTAATAATATTATAGTAAGCATGAATGCATCTATAGTTTACAACATTGAAAATGAAAATAATACTTATTTGCAGGGGCTTCTTTATGGGTCACATTGATTAACAAATAAACACGGTGACGATATAACATAACTATACAATTTATGTAATAATTATGACTAATGTACATATGTACAGTTTATGAATAAAGACAAACATTTGTCACCTTATGACATAGAATGCTGATTCATTCATTCGTAATTCATTAAAAAATAAAAATAATAAAAACTTTTGTTTTCACAGCAACAAGTTATAAATTCGGAGTTTAGCATAATATATAACAGTAGAATATTTTTTTGTGTTGATACCCCTGTTAAATATTTTTTTGTCAACGATACTACATGATTGTTACCAGATTTCTATTATATTCATGAAAGCACGCTGTCCAAATGAAGCAGCCGTGTGACGAAGGTGAGCTCCGATAATACCCTTTCATGATGTCACTGTTGAATATTACTTGTCTATGGATTTGATGTGATATATTATGTTTTTTGATATGCAAAATAATGTAAATTTTGTTTGGTAGGTATATATTAAAAGCAGCAAGCAATAAATAATATTGTTCACGAAAATAAGAAAACAAAAGCCTATATAAAAAATACAAATCTGAAGTATATAATAGATTACTAATAATACCTTTAATATTCACTTCCGAACCGGGTGAATATTATTATTGTATTTAGGTAATGCAGAACGAACGAGATAACTGGCAATCCAATGACTGTATTTACTTTGATAAAAAATAACAAATGCATGGACAGCTAAACCCGATTCAGCGCAAAAATAATAAGATAGAGTTTTTTACTTTCTGAGCAGCAGCGAAAACTAAGTCGGTACATTTTCTTCATATGGGTAAACTACCTTCCCTTCTATAAAAAAGTATGATCGCAAAAAACATTTAAACTCTTTTGTTGAATGGTTTCAACTAAATAAATCAATACTTTACATACAATACACCATTCACAGTTCAAATAGTGTCGTCTACGCAAGCAAGTGATTAAATCAAGTTGTTATCGTACAATAGTAATTTAAACCAAGGCATTGTTCAGAAATAGAACTTCGTTTTTATGCTCTAGCGCACACATTCATTCACGTTTTTTGATTCATTGTAAGGATCATAAATGGTGTCTAAAAATAAATTTGTTTACATTCCACTGAAACCTGGCATCTGCGAAATGTGTAGCCAGAACAAACAATATTACAAAAAATATGAGCAGATACAAATATATTTATACTGTAACGACCTCGCTACAATATAAACTATCTCTAACCGCAATTTCAATTACCGGACATTAAACTATGGATTGATTTAAGATTTACGCCGATTTACTTCGATTTTAGGACCACTAATCATTAGAGGATCGAATTTAGGAGCATACGAGTACACAGAAATCAACTACGGCAAGGAAAAGCTCACAAAAGTGACCAAAAAAACAACGTCAAAGAAAATCCGCAAACGCATGAAAATTGTGCAGTCTAAATACAGCGTTATCGATCCATTCTATTTCCAGACTCGACAACTATGTACCTTGGACGCCTCTCCGGAGAATGGCGTAGGTGAGTGCCGGCTCACTTAATGCGAAATGGAATGATAAACGTTTCTGACTGCAAACGAACGTGTTTATACGGAACAACAGATCGATGTGTTTGTTAGAAACTTTATGGGATATGGAAATCTCAAAGTAAATATAAATAGTGTTTTAGGACGATTCAATAACTAAACGATATGGATGAGACAATTTCGGAGTAAAACGTTTTAATTGAATTTCTGAAACGGATTACTGTCCATCAATCTTGGGCGTATTTTTGAAGACAGATGCAGATGCAGAAGACAGATGGGCAGATTTTGTGTCTGTATGTTTGTTAATGAAAGTAAATTACTATGAATGACGTCCATATGATTAATGAAAGTAGTAGTATAGAACATATCCTTATTGGTTTCAAGCCATCTCTTACCCAACTAAACCCCTAATTACTGACCGTTACATTTTTTTTCTATCCTGTCAAAGTAGTTTAACTTGGTTATGTAGTGAAACAGAATGTATATTGTTAGAATCAACATAGTATGTGATAACCAGTGGTGGAAATTGTTTAAGGAAAAATGTTACATACTTAACTTATTCTATTGTAATACAATGACGCTGTTTTGTTCCTGAATCAATACATAGTATAAAACAAAGTCGCTTTCGCTGTATGTCCGTATGTATGCTTAGATCTTTAAAACTACGCAACGGATTTTTTAATAGATAAGAGTGATTCTTAAGGAAGGTTTTTATGTAAAATTTACTCGAAGCGAAGCGAGGGCAGGGTCACTAGTAAATAAATAAACTCGAAACTCCTATGTGATCTTCATGTCGCAACATTTCTTCCAAATAAACAATAATATTACTTACTTATGGTTCCAGATTTCTTAAGAGCCTTTACTTCCTACCGTAGATTCTAATCATAGTACACTGGAACCGTCAGCCATGAAGTGAAAAAGAACTCATTGAAACCTCGTGTCCCTTCCGTCCCTATTGCCCAACCACTCGTGAACATTTCGGAAGAGCTGGGGAAACTCCAAACGCGCCCTTCCACCGTTACAATGTAATATACACTCTAACTTGAACTGGTAAGGTTTATATTAGACTATAGTTTCACACATGTTGGCACACGTGTTATCGACAATGAAACATCGGGTGAGGGTTATACATACAATGTTTTCTTTCTGTTACAAAGCGAACGGTTTTCAACTACTATATGATTCTAATCTTACACGCTTCTGAATAAAGATAACGATACTCAACACAGTTACAACAATAGTAAACATGCATACTTTGACAGACAAGGTTTGGTCCTACATATAAACACCCTTTAAAACCTTTACCAGGTCCGCAGTCCACTCTTCAATGTATTAGGCATCACTCACTATTTTAGACCCATGTACCCCCTGTAACACCCATTATATAAGTGTCGAAGGGATATAAAGATATAACAGACCCCAAAACGAATAGAGCCCTGATCCGGAATCGGCCTAAATGTATCTAAATTTGATTAAATGGTGACAATTACGAAGTCATTGCTCCTTACGACACAAATATTTTACATCCCGAACCATGAGCTTACTTTATAAATGTCACTGTAAAATTGTAAATAACGCTAGATTGCAATCTATCTCGCGTGATTGTGAACTGTCGCAAAATTGTGAACCATAACATGCTGCTTACAATTTAACGTATTATTATTCGTCAGATTGCAATCTATCGAAGTGAAACTGTTAAATTGCAATCTTACAATTGTCATTTGTGAACTATACCTATTGCCGACCAATCAGGGACAGCCTTCGGACGGCTATCCCTGATTGGTCGACCTTACAGAGACCGTTCTGCATTCATAGAGTTAGGAATAAAACACAAGTGTCGGTCAAATAAAATAAATGAACTTCAAGAATTGTCACATCAAGTAATAACTTATTTATTATTCAGTTGGTAATCAATAAATTGACATCACATGGTAAGAAATAATTTATCTTTATAATAATTTTTTTTTTTAGGTAAAACAGATCACAATAAAAAATAAAAATTTAAAAAACAATTTTAATACATTATTTACGTTTTGATAATGTAACCAAATCGTCTATTAGAAAAAAAGGAAATTGCACCTATAAAAATGTTCACTTATTGTTGCGCATCAACAAACTGTGACACTTGGAGTTACAAAGAACATTGGCTGTTTTGCAATTACACTTATTTAAAATGTATTCTGTCTATTTTGTCACAAATCTTGAAGTGCATTTAATTTATTTCACTGACACCTATGTTTTATTACAACTCTATGGACACAGAACGGTCAACTGTAATCCCGACCAATCAGGGACTGCCTACGGACAGTTGACAATTTGACAGTTTCTCTTCGATAGATTGTAATCTAACGAATAACAACACGTTCCATTGTAAGCAGTTTGTTATGGTTCACAACGGTATTACGGTACGGGTTTTACGGTGACATAAACATTAAATATTTTTGTCTAATACCGCCCTACTCAAAAATCACGAAAATCTTTAATTTAAAACATTATGGCAAGAGCGAATGCTTTAAAAAAAATTGTCAGCCTAATCTTTCAATCGTATCATAAACAAACATGCGTGCCACACATCACTAAGTTTCCAAAGCCTCCATTACGATTCACTATCTGCGTACATTGGACGATTTGTCCACTTCAAAACTAACTTAAAATAATGAAACGTCCATTAAAACTGAAACCAACGATCGGGTACGACAACATATTAAGTGTAATTTGCCCCAGTGAACTGCAAATTATACGGCTTGAACTAATCATAGGTACACTATATTCCCCACCTAGACTGCTTGATTGTATAGTCTGTTAACGATGTAAACACTACATATTTAGACTTAGGAAGTCAGAGTGAATATGATTAGGAGTTTATGGTGTTCTACTTTATAGCGGCATTTTTTTTTCTTGTTTTTTTTACATCGACACCGTCGTTGTGTAATGGAGTAAACACTAAATCAAACCTGTACTTAGGTATGAAATATTTGTATTAATTATTAACAATTGAAATGTAATATTGTTTACATAACGTTTTAATAATAAAAAAAAGTAATCGCAAGGCTATTAAAATAAATAATTGCGGTTTGAATACAGGAACTCATTACTACCACCTATGTTTAGTTAAGTACCGTGAAATATTAACTAATTTAATTTTACACGTATATGTAACACGGATATTTAATATGAGCCGCTTCAAAATTGCGTGTACCCTATCTTTTCTGTTAGAACATTTGTTTGATGAAAAAAAAACAAATATAAGGTTAATTTAGAATGAACAGGTACTGTTATTATGCGAGGAAGTTTAACAAGCATTAAATACCAGCTTAGCGATTGATCACCGTCGACTTAGTACTTATAACTCGGTCTAGTATTATCTAGTATGTGTTTATGATGCAGCCGTTTCCAGCTGATTCTCGGCACGCGGCAAACACGTAATCTATTTCTGACGGCTTCCCCACGTAAGACAGTAGGCGACTCTGTCATGTGTGTGATAAGCGAGAAGCGTTTGTGATTAATTCAGTTTGGTCGATCGTCATACACTCAAAATGAATAGATAATAAACAGATGGTTCTAAATGATTTATAGTATAATGATCAGTAGTCCTTCCAGACACATTGCAACAATCTAACGTCAGAATCTCACGTATGATATTTCAGGTTTAGGAGGCATTATACGGCTAAACCTGAATTATGGTAAGTCTCCACTTAAGCTTAGGATACAACGAAATATAAAGTTCTGACGTTTACGGAATCAAATGAAGCCTTGAATCTTAATCAAAAAATCTAACTAACTAGATTGGCGCAGTGGCAACACGTGTTTTGGCCTCTGATACTAAAATCAATTAAAAAAAAGAAATAATCCAATAACCGAACATTTAAAATAAAACTCGTCAGTCAAAAAGTCTTGACCGTGACCACGTGAAACGTCGGATCTCTAAAAATGTTTAGAATAACAATACACGCGAGTTTAATTCAATTGTTTCCCCATCTAGACACGCGGTAGCGTGTCAAGCCAAGGTTCAAGAAACAGAACTGGCGAGCCGCACCGTGTGTAATATTACACGAACCATTTGGAACCACTTTTGAACACCTCATAAATCAAAAACTATTTCACATAAACGTATCAAATTTGGCTCATATATTGTGACTTGCGAGATAAATATGTGTTCTAAATTTCATAAGCTTATCTCAAACAGTTATTTAGATATTAATGTCCAAAAATCCTCATTTTTATCATTGACTGACTGACAGATCAAAATTATAACCCAGTTCCAAATGACCTAGAGAGTTAAAATTTGGTATGCAGATAGGTAATTACATGAATACAAAGGAAAAAATAAAAAACTGGAATTTTTTTAATAATTAGGTTAGGTTCTATTATGAACGCTTAACATAAATACCTAGTTAGTGCCTAATAACGCCTATATACCGGGGAAGGCAGAGCACTAAGTATATATTTAGGTATACTTACTTATTTACAATTAAGAGTAGGTACCTTTAGTCGGTTTTCATATTTATTACTTAGGGTAGGTACCTGCATAAAGTCTAGTTTTAGTTTTGAATTTGTCCTTTTCAAAGGACCCACGTCGTTACGATGATATATACTTTTCTACAAAAAGTAATGATATCCAATCAAAAACATAAATGTGAAATGAGAGCCAAGTTCAATATTGCCTTGGTTGTTGACTTCAGCAACAAAAGAAGTGAGATCTAAATGGGTGCCAAGTTCAATGGTCAACCCAGAAATTTATTTATAAGTAACACTATAACATACCTATCATATCTTCTTATAACATAAGATAATGTATGGTGGTAGCCTATGAAGGTCTGTCTTGGCTAGTTTTCATAAATGAATTATAGCCGTCGCAAGTTCTAAGCCTACAAGTATTTGTCGGTTTTTATTTTATAATTCCGAAAATTTGGATTGTTGGTAGAAACTAGCAAG
The DNA here is from genome assembly GCA_039566165.1 of Maruca vitrata. Classification (NCBI taxonomy): domain Eukaryota; kingdom Metazoa; phylum Arthropoda; class Insecta; order Lepidoptera; family Crambidae; genus Maruca; species Maruca vitrata. Next base: position 3,035,989 of record CM076917.1, read on the forward strand.
CGAACATAATAATACGTTGGTAGGTTTATAGAAACTAGCCAAGACAGACCTTCATAGGCTACCACCATACATTATCTTATGTTATAAGAAGATATGATAGGTATGTTATAGTGTTACTTATAAATAAATTTCTGGGTTGACCATTGAACTTGGCACCCATTTAGATCTCACTTCTTTTGTTGCTGAAGTCAACAACCAAGGCAATATTGAACTTGGCTCTCATTTCACATTTATGTTTTTGATTGGATAATTTCTTTAAAGCATTTCCAGGATTATATTAAAATAAAAACATTTCAATTAAGCCACCATCATCCCCGCAATACATTCCATTCCTACCCTAACATACACCGTATCCATACACAAAAGAAGACAGCTGTGTCCCACACACTTTGCCGCCCGCCCGCCCCGCCCGCCTAACGACCACCCGCCCTAGATACCCAGGCCCGCTTGTCAGGCTTCCCTGGCCATGACAATGCTGACACAAATGCGGCGGTAACGTCCTTATCGACTGTCACTTGTTGCCGTGTCGTATCGCACCAACTATCTATGTGTAAACATTGTGTGTTGTATGTACTATAAAGATAGTTATCTCTGAATCTGTGTAAAGTCTACGTTTGTGAGCAGACGCGATTGGCGACGCGTTTGATAGTAGTACATTGGGAACGCAATAAAAAATGTGAATGATATTAACAACATTAATATTTCAAAACGAAAACGAATAAACCATTTTCTATTCTGACGAGTTCTACATTATGCTCTCTCCCACACTGGTCTGTAGAAAATGAAAAATGCAATTGCCGGGTGCAATTTCTGTAGAACGTTTTTGTAGTGTGTTCAAATGTGTGCAGACTGATGATAGTATTGATAAGATATGGTCACCACTATTGTCTTATGGGAAAAAATTATTTGCTTACTAAGCATGCCAACTTTTAAATGGTTTAAAGCCCTGAGGTCCCGATAGCAATAAGCTTCGGGACCTCGATCACACACAATAATTCTCCAATTTTCAAATATGAAAGGATGTAGGCCTGTAGGATCTTAAACAAGTCAATCACTCACCTTCAAATATATTCTGTATGATGAGGTAGCTCTGCGTGACGACGATCAGTAGCGCGACATGGGTCCAGGCGAAGAGGCTGAACTGGCGCATGTAGTAGCGCTTCACCAGCGACAGCACGAACCACACGAAGCCCACGCAGTACAGGCTGAACGAGATGAACCGGTGGTACGTCACTAGGAACTTGAGGTAGTCCTGGGGACAAGGCGAAGTGTGACAGTTCCGAAATACATCAACAATCGATCCTCCACCGCATCTGTATCAAATTTACTTTGGCCTTTGATATCGTCTTAAACTATAATCATCATCATCAGCCCATATATGTCTCCACTGCTGGGGCACTGGCCGACCCTAAACTAGGGCTATGAGGCCTTAGTCGAACACGTTGGCCAAGTGCCGGTTGGTCGACTACACTTACTTTACTACCTTAGATTTTTTTCGTATGTGTGTGTGTGCAGGTTTTCTCGCGGTGTTTTCTTTCACCGTTAAAGCATCGAAAGATCGTACATATGACTAAGCAATTTTAAAAACATATTGGTACGTAGCGGGGTTTGAACTGGCGACCTCTCGCATGGCAAGCAACGACCTTAACCACTCGGCCATGGACGCTTTTAAACTATATTTATTTACAACTATGCCTATAGTATCATCATCAGCTTATATACATCCCCACTGCTGGGGCACGGACCTACCCTAAGCACGAGTGATTAGGCACGTACTAAGTTGATGACTTTTTTGTAATGTGCTTACTATAAAGTATAAATACATTTATTTAAGCTAAAGCGATTCCTGATATTAGGAATGTCGCTAACAATAAACAGACGAAACAATCTAGTCACTACAACAGTCTAATCGAGATATTGTACTACAGTGCTTGCACCTGATACCCTCGATACGATAACTTTATATAGGCCATGCGTTCGCTTAGGAACACGTTTCAATCGTTGAGATTAGATTCGCAGATAAGTAGCTGCACTCAGAATCAATCATGCATTGAGCAAAAACAGTTGAAATCAACAATATTATTGACTGTTTAGATATTTATTCATTTTAATGTAATGTTTTAACAACAACTCATGTGACTCGCAGCTCATGCCTTGCTGATATCATCGATTCGGCAATATATGGTGAACGATTAATCCGATCTGAATTACATTGCATAGGCTTCTTCAGTCGTACCGATCAGATAGCCATTTGCCCGCAGAACACATTAATAAATTATACTGTTGCCTGGTTTAGCTTGGTTAGGCTTTATCTCTGTCATGTATTGAGATAAATTCTATTTACTCACAGGAGTCAGGATTGACCTTAGTACCTACATAGACTCATTCTCCAAATCGACTATACCAATGGTTTAAAAACTAAGAACTTCAAAATTTCTTACTTTTTTTCGAATTTAAATAAATAGAAAGAACCATACAAAATCAATGTGTAATCAACAAATGTAATCAACGGAGTTTATTTACATCGAACAATAGTTCATACAAAACAATGTCGCATAATTATTTCGCTGACCCGTAGAACGACTTCACGGAAGTCTTAAAAATACGCATATTAAACTCTATGCGAACGGCATAAGCACGAATTTCCTTTACCAAGTGACGTAACATTACCCAAATGGAATGATAATGTCGCATACAATTACGTAAAATCATTTTTTACGAGGAAAATTTGACAATTCCCTTGGCAATTTTATATTACTTCATTCACGTCGCGTCTCTTGAGATTGCTTGATGATAAAACAAATATTATTAAAGCTAGCTTTTAAATTAAGCTACATAATTGAAGTAGGTACATAATGTAATGGAAACAACTTTTCCCACACGCAGTAGAAATTTCTGTTTAGTAATTGAATGAAAAGTTTGGACAACTACTGATCAATTAATATGCCGCAACAGAGCTAAATCTATTCATACCTTCACTTTGGTACTTAAAATACCATTGTGAATACTTGATTGGCCTCCTAAGCATCTTAGATTTCCAGTGTAGGTAAGCCAATTAGATATCTCCTAAAAAATACCTTAACAGGTCACCGACTCTATTCCGGTACAATTCTTATCTATACCTACGTCACATACCAGGCACAACATTGATCGGCTTAATCGGGTTAGGCAAATAGGAAATAATTAGAGCGACCTCGTTCCGTCTAGACGAGGCATTAAGTACGGACCTGGATTTTATAAATAATGAGGATACCCCAGTATTTTTTAAAGTTATTTTCGACGCTCAACTGATTGTTACGAGTATTTATTGCCTTATACTTAAATAAAGTAAAATTTTAATTGTTCGATGTGATTGACTGCCAATCAAGTGTATTTTTGTAAAAAGGTATTTCAACCTATGAGATAATAGTTATTTAACGCAATATTTATTAGATGAATATTTTATGAAAGATGTATGTATATGTAGTAAATTTTAAGCTTCCGCACATAAACAACTATAAGTTTATTATAGGAAAACGTTTAGAATGTTTATATGCAATGTGTTATAGCACGACACTAAGACGTCACAATCATAATGATATTTCTGATTTATTGCAATAGGCCACTCATTTAAATAGCAATTACTTGCATAATTCTTGTAGATTACGATAGCTCAGATTTGTGAGATATCGGTGACGTAGTATCGTATGATGTTATGTGTAATGCGTACGACTGACTGATAATGATACCTTGAAAATGTATATTAATTATAAAGGTTAGTTTATTAAGAATCTAGCAGAAATGATTGAAAGGTTGTAAAATTGTAATGGCACCTGAAGAATAACGCTTCTCTGGTTATTGTAAACGCCCACTTTGAACCCAGCTTGCAATATTATACGTTAACATTTCCCTAAAAAGACTTCAAAAGCAGGACTCAACTTAATCTCATACAGTGTTAGGCCTTCCATACTTTTTAATGTCCAGTCAGTCAGCACATTAACCTACAAAACGTCATTGACAAATTGCAGACATTCTCTAATCAATCGTCCAAATCAGAAATACCACGCGTTACCGATAACATCGACGATTAAGTCTGAGGTGTTTGAACTTTATCAAGTCCAAAGTAGGTCTGAATTATTGCCGAGGAAACATGTTTTCCATACAGCAACTTACGAAACCTTGAAATCCGTTTAGTTTCTCTCAGAAATATGACGGCAGGATATTTTCTCGTGTCTGGGTGTGATGTGTGAGAAAAATATCTATGTATGTATATCAGTCTCTGACGCCCTTACTACAAGCACTGCTTAGTTTAGGCTCAGATGGCCGTGTGTGGAAATGTCCCAGATATTTAATTTATACCCCATATCCAAGTCAAGTCGAGTCTGGTAGTCTATAGTTGATATTTCAGAGCTCGAAGTAGGGGTAATAGAAGCAAGACTTTTCGGCTCGACATAAAGGGAATATACCGATGGCAGATGATGAATATATAACTCATACTCAAAGTAAGTATAGTAACTATTACGGGTTGGTAAGTTTGAAGGCATAGCTCATCGCATTAGCAAGTTGAAGTGGCAGTGGGCTGGCCACATTAGCCGTAGAACCGACAACCATTGGGGTAGACGAGTTCTGGAGTGGATACCGCGTCTCGGCAAACGAAGTGTAGGACGCCCGCAGGCCAGGTGGAGTGACGATCTGCGCAGGACGGCTGGTAGGAGCTGGATGCGAGTGGCCCAGGATAGAGAGAAGTGGCGTACATTTGGAGAGGCCTATGTCCAGCAGTGGACAGATATGGGCTGATGATGATGATGATGAAGTTTGAAGGCTTGTGGATTATACAAAATCGACAAAGAATAAACCCTCGTACAGGTACCTATATCAGCACCTAAGCCCATTTAATTCATTTACTAACCAGATCATAAAAAAATAATTTCTACAATGCACCTTGCATTTATCGCCCCTACTATTTACGACCAATCGCGTTATCAAAGCTAATTAAATCTCTATTTATTCAGTAGAACTCTAAAACATGCAATCAATAGTGTAATTAATATCTCAGTGAACTGTAAACAGAAGTTTCTGATACCAGTTATAAACATGTTCACAGCTTCTTTGCAACTCCATTCAATAATAAATTTTATCTCTCTGTGTACATTGTATACATATAGCTTCGTTTGCTTCATACTACAACATGAATAAGTAGAAACACGGTTGAACGCCCGTGCCTCGGAAAGCACGTAAAGCCGGTAGTCTTGCGCCCGATCTCTCATCGGTCTTGACGGATTGACGAGTAAGGGAATAGAGAGTGCAGTTGTGTTCGCGCGCACACTTGTGCTTTATAATATGTCCTGCGCACTTGGCTCATCTCAATAGCGATCGGTCGCCATGGCTGAAATCAGTCGGACGTCTCATTTTTCTCATGTAGAAACAATAGTACCTACGCTCCTGGATTACGTTTCTAAAGCATCGTAGCACATTACCAAAGCATCAACATTGTTAGTTAGTAAAGCAATAAATCAACTGTAATTTAACTAAATAAACTTTCGTGTTATTCGTGAGCAACGTATACAACGCCATAACTAAAAATCTGTTAGACAACATTAAAGTTAGGGGTGAGAGCCACCCGCTCCCCCGCAAGCCCGGTGATGATGACAAGGCTCCTCCAAGCCATCATCGTTAGTCAGTTAGGAAAAAAAAAAAAGACAACATTAAAGTCCAACTACAGTCAAAAAACTCACCGTTCTATTAATAACGACGCCGAAGTAGTCAATCAAGTTCTCTCCATAGAAGAAGTAGTTAGACGTGAGTAGGAAGTACCAAGACAGGGATCGGAACCAGGGCAGCCCGTGGATTCGGTACACCGCGTAGCCAATATTGATGATCTCTTCGAAACACTTCACTTGTACACAGAGGACCTGAAAGAAGGGATCTTGTTATAGTGGTGTTGAAGAAATACTTCTTTCAACAGAGAAAAAAAAAGTTTAGATCAAACTTGTTCCTGTGTTTTAAATTTGAACTTCAGAGAATCATTGATCATAAATATATGGGGAGCCTTTTGCCCTAGGTCAAGAATGGTGATAATGACAGGCTACTTTGAGTATGATTCTTGGTCAGTGAAATAAAAACAAATTGAAATTGTATTTGTATCATATAAGACAGGACCTAAATACACAATTGAGCAGTGCAGATTGTAGAAACAATTGATTTAGGAGAAAAAAAAAATCCAATATACCTACATGTACATAGAATCTGAAAAGAATTTCAGGGAAGACACCATTGGAGCAAATTCTTGTGTACCTTATTATATATGTCAGAATATGCGAACAGAATATTTACCGTAATCATCAGGGCCAATGGGCCTCCATAGATCAGCAGACAGAAGGCTCCGATCATCAGCCAGGTGAAAATGCCTCGAATGACCCAGTTCCGCCATCTGTTTAATTTTACAACCATTGTAATTGATATTTTTGCATCTTTTTATTTGTTTTACCATATCACTGTTAGTTATTTGGAATAGGAAAAAGGACTTCATTTTAACTAAATTCAATTGAATCAAATTCGAAAAAAGCGTTGATGGCCGAATGGTTAAGGTCGTTGCTTGTCATGCGAGAGGTCGCCAGTTCAAACCCCGCCAGGTACCAATGTGATTTTCTAATTTTAAATTCATATGTACCATAATTCGACGCTTTAACGGTGAAGGAAAACCTGCACACACACCTAAGAAGAAATTCTAAGGTTGTGTAGTCGACCAACCCGCACTTGGCCAGCGTGGTCGACTAAGACCTTATCGCCCTAGTTTAGGGTAGGCCCGTGCCCCAGCAGTGGGGACGTATATGGGCTGATGATGATGATGATGATGATGAAATTCAATCATAAGCTCATATAAAATTAGGTTGCATCAGGTTATCTTTGCACTTATCACCCTTATCAATGCAACTGTGCCATATCATTCATGTGATATTCAATAATTCAACAATTCCAATCATATTAAATTGTGATATTATTTAGCTCATTCATTCTTTTTTACCTTAATCATGTTATGACAATAACCTGGCCTAGCATTAGTTACCACATGCCAACAGAATTTACTACTCATTATGTAAATTATTGCCTTGAGGCGAAAAACTTGTTTTGGAATATTTATTGCATAACAATGTAATATGTGAGTTTGATACCTTGTTAAGTTGATCTTTGCTTATGTTATAATAATATACATATTGACTCAAATTCAATGAAAATGTTAGCATTTTTTGTTCAACTAATAAAATAAAGATACTTTACAATCAAATTTGAATTTAATATATTTTACCATCCAATATCCAACTCTACTTTAAACTATTTCATACAATTATTTACATAATGTAGAATTCTACATGAATATGGTAATCGTACAGGTCAGAAGTCTCCGTAGGGCTAAATTTAAACAATTCCTTGGTAAAGTACATTTGTACTAGTATGAAGTAGACCACAAATCAACCTCCAACAATAACTAAGTAAATAATATAGTATATAATAATTAAGTATATAATAAGTGTTTAATAATAATAACATAGCAAAAAAAAGGTATTGAAGTGCAAAGACATGCAAGGTATCATAAATTTATATTGCTTCATAATCTGAAGAATGGAACCCGTTTAGAAAGTTGAAATACCAAATTGAATCAAATTTATTTGAATTTATGGAAGTTACTATCAACAAAATTTATTTTGATAACATAAAAATGTAAACATGACAATGCAAACAAACATTTTAGGTGCAGAATAAACAAGAGCAGCAAAGTTTGACAATATTATTTTTGAATACCTTGATGATAGACCAGAAAGGGCTGAATCCAAGATCTCAGGTGTCTTATCAGTCCCTTGGGGAAGAGACTTAGCCATTTCATCCACATACTTCTCTTCTAACACCTTCTCTTCCTCAGAGTCGACCTAACAAAACAAACATCAGTGATAACAACACATAAACTCAAAATGCTATTCCAAACTAGTTTTAGAAGAACAATAAAAAAATATAGCTACATGATCAGACTCTCCAGCGGTTTCCACCTTATCGTTACCGTCTCCTTCTCCCCGACGGTGCCTAATTTCACTCATTTTTAATCACAATCACTAAGCGACCACCGCAATAATCAAATAGCTGCACTATACGATTATTTTAATCCATTTACGATAGAAAAATACGAAAGAATTAGACGATGTTTTCCAATCTGTCAAACGAAAAATCAATAACTATTTTTTTTAATTACGGTTGCCAGTACAATGTCAAGTCACAAGTTTCGTAGAATGTTTGTAAAAACTAAGACCTTCATGTATATTTTTACAGGAATATTTATCGCAAGTCCGGTGATGATGACGACGATATGCCAAGCCATCATGTAAATCAATTGAAAAAAAAACAGTCAGTAAAAAAAAAGTCGTCAAAAAATATATTACAAATTTTAAAAACTGAAAAAACTATATTATATTGCTTTTTTTTGCTAGGTATTTGTATTGTTAACACGTAAAAATACATTTAAATTATTTAAGGAACTTCTGTACCTCATCATTTGGGATTTGATTCCAAATATAAAAAAGAACATACTGATAGTCGGTACGTTGATAGTCGCGTAAAGAGATAAATTACATCAATAAGTAATTACGTTATGTACCTACATTAAAATCTCATTCAATTTTATAGAACATTTTGACTTAGGAACAGTGTTCGCAGACTCACTCAATAGGATTTTTCTTAAAAAAAGAAGAAATAAGTATTTTCGTTTACCTCGCTTTTAAAGCACCTATATTAATTTATTCAACACATTTCTGCAACATGAATAGACGGTGCGGCACAGTCTAATGTATTCTAAGTAAGGTGAAAATTGTACAAATGATGTACAGATTGATTTCAGTTGCATGACCACTACGCAGAACGCAATTTCCGGTTCCCTCGGAGATGCAGGGTGAGCCACATGCGTTATGCTTCAAGGCTGGAGCGATGTGCTATTGATAGGTATCACAATATGACTAAGATTTGCGCAGAGATCCAAAATAATTATCTGATAATAAACTCTTTCATCTAGGCCGGTTAAAAACAAGGTACCTAGTATTTTATTTCACGAGTGTACGTATATACGCGGCCAGTCGCCCTTTGTCATTCGTGAACCGATCTTTTAATAAACAGAAAATACCAAATTATGTAACCAATGACATATAACCTGGTACTTACATAGTAAAGGTTTAAGTTTTATTCTTTGAGGACGGTATCGTAAAAAAAAATAATGTGATCGATTGCAACGCCACCATGTGTGTAAAAGGAAAACATAGCTCCTTAATAGTAGTTTTTTGATTATGTGGTGGTAACTGGAATTTTATCTGTCAAAAAACGTAAACATGGCGAGTGATTCAGACGATTTTGACCATAATATTGAAAAAGTTTGTATTTTTCAATGAAAACTAATGATTACTTAATTGTACAAGGCATGTTATTAACCTTTAGTATCATTTCAGCTAAAAGCAACGGTGAGGCAATCGTTTGCAAGGGTGTATGCCAGTCTAAAAGCGAGGGAATTGAAAACTTTGAGACAACTGGACGCTCTACGTAAACAATGCCAAAACGACAAAGACTTAGAAAGAAATTGTGTTCAGAACATACAAATTCGTTATGAAAACGAACTCGAACTATTAGATAATGTAAGTAACTACGGGGTGATCGATTTCGAAAAATTGAATTTTGATAGTAGTACTTTTTTATTAGAAGATTATGTGAGCCCTGAAGATGACCACATGTATTCGCACAAAACAATTGAAGAGGTGACACAGAATGACGATAACAAGGAACTAGAGGCTATAGAGGAGGCTGCTCTGAAAGAGATTACTAAAACGGATCACTGTGTATGTTATGTCAACATTCAGAGAGAAGATATCGCAAAGAAGTTTAGAGACTTAGATACAAATGTAACTCCAATTAAAACCTGTGATGTTAGTTTAAATTCGTCGGAGAGCGTTGACGCCGACTGTGTTGAGACAGATGAGAAGAGTGACAGTTCCGATGGTGATCAGAAAAAAATAAATCCAACAGATGATTGGTTAAACTCAATAAAGAACCAAACGGAAACCGAGCCAACCCTAGCAGATGCCATGGAACACAGTACTATAACCTGTTCTTAGCAGCTACTATTAGTTATTTTAGGCTTTATTCAAATTTTGTTACTTAATTAGGTGTAATAAAGTTTTATATTTTATATAAATTGGCATTTAAAATTTTTATGTAGTAAAATGGTGCTGTTGTAATTCACTACCTCAATTTCCTGTGACATTGTTGGGTTTTGAAAGGGTTTTGGCATCAGTATTGTTGTATACCCTTATATCCTTCAATATGAAACTCCTAGTTAATAGATTTCTTATTATGTGTATCTCAGTTTCTTAAAAATTTTGTTACCCTAGATATGCCATTTTATTTTAAATGTCCTTTACTTATTTTCATTTGGTCTGACTTATAAATTTGTACTTTTAACTGATTTTTACTATATTTCATATTCTACATTGTCACATTTGAGTTAGCTACTGTTTACAATTAACATTATACAATCAAATACAAATGTATGGCCAGCCAGACATGAAATTTACCTTTATAAAAAAATATGTGATACATAGGTATTTTATTCTGTCTTAAAAATGTTATGTGAACAGTACCTACTTATAAGCATGATATTGTCAGTATTCTATACAACCTTTCGCTTCACTGTATGTAAGTATTTCTTTTTCTTAACAATATATAGCTATGTACCTATTCATTTTTGCTTCTATTCTGCTGTATTAAGTAATATACATTATTTAATTATTATTATATCATTTACTATGCTTGTAGGTTACCTATAGTTTAAAAAAATTTAGAGCTATTATGTTGTAATTGTGTCATGTAAATATTTCATCTAGATTGGCATTTGTAAATAACTGAAGCAGACCATTTAGTTAGGGTAATAAATACAAGGAACTAAGAAGTGTGAATAAATAAATGTCCTTTAGTATTTTGTACTTGAGTAATTTTTTTAAGCTATGAGGCTTTTGTGTAGTAAAAATAATTTAAAATTTTGTATGTGTGTGTGGTATTAAATTTATGCGGAATGCGAATTTACATTAGGAGGGTAAATAAAACGACAATATAAAGCATCAACTTATATTGTTAATACATTTTTACATAAATGGCGGTACTAAACCCTTAATCTAGTATGCATTGATGACTTCCGATTACATTCCCTAATGAATAAATATTACCCTTTCTGTATTTGTATACAGGACACTAACGGATACCAATTTTCCAATACCAATTCCAATAGCCAGAGGGATATTCCAACAAACATTGTGACATTATGAAGTTAATTTGGCGCCCAACGTGTGAATTCAATGTTGCAAATTTTAATGTGTCATTCAAGGGATGAATAGTGAATTTGTGTAGCATCAAAGCACTAATGAAGATTTATGTAGGGATCAAACGGGTTTGGTAATGAAATTTTGGTTTTAATTTTTTTAGTGGACTTCTAGCTCTAGCGCATTTAGTAACGGCTCTGTGTCCAATTGCTTTTTACTTTATTAGTCTGTTGATTTTCAACGGGTACGGGTTACTTTATGGGTGAAAAGTTAATGCCACTCAATGATTGATCATTTCCTGGTTATAGTCAGGATGTTCTCCGATGTCTATTGTTAACCTCTATTCATCATTCTCACGTTAATCAAACTGAGAGCGCATTGTTCATTGATAGATAATAATTATTTGTTTCTTGTAAACCGGACTGTGACCTTTGATTTCCCCGTTTATAGGTAATTTTCCTCAAAATGTATTGTTATTTCAGTCAAAATGTTTCTTGGTGCATCCATCCGGGTCGACCACATCAAGCGTAATACTATGGTTTTATTTATGGCACTTAAACATGACATACATTTTACAAAGACATTCCTATAAATTCCCATTATTGGATGGAATCTGTTTTGTATGGAGTTAGGTATTCTAGTTTGTACTCGACTTTTTTCACTGGAAATGTGATGGCACGAGAAGGAGTGCAGATGAGTGTAAAACGTTTTAATTAACTACATTAATTAGGGGTGTGATATATCTAAAGGCTAGTGAAGTTGAAGATTACAGGTATGACTACAAAAATTGGAAAATATATCTTATTACATTCGAATTAGGCACTAAATTTCCATGTAGTTTTTAACATTTTTAGGCCACTTGTTCACGGATGGGACGAACCTTATTGTCGTTACATTCAAAGTGATGTACAAACTAAGAATTCTTCGTGATAATTAATATTACATCGTATACGATTATGCACTGTTACACAATTTCTACCTTGATATTTTTGATGTTAAGTTAGTAAGACAAACAAAATGTAATTAGAAGGATACAATGGTATTAGAGATAAATTCAATAAGTTTGGAGTACAAAATCTTAAACGAGTACAAGGTTTGAACTAAATATGTTTGTATCTAAAGGTTGTTAAACACGAAATAGTAGTTACGAATAAGTTATACAACTATCTTAGATTGTACATGTTAATACTACTATTGTACATTTTAACAGCGAAATTAAGTTTAAGTACTATACAAGGCCAAAGTCCGTGCAGACGGCGGCGACGTCGCGGTTGTTCGGCTTCTCCGGGTTGGCGGCCATATTCAACTCCACCAGAGTGTCTACACTATTTATACTGACCCCTTTCAAAATCTTCTGAGCGGCTAAACTAGTGAAATTAAAGCTCAAATCGCTTAAGCTCGGAAAATTGTAAAAATCCTGATTCTCCTTTTTACTGTCCTGGCTGAGGCTGTACCTCTTCTGCTTGTTCTCCAGGCAATTCAACTTCTCCACAGACGTGTTGATGTCCTTGATTTGTTCCTGATTCTTGAGCGCCAAGTTCGGTTCAGATCCCAACACCACAGGTTTTTGGTCGATCGCTTTCGTTAACAGGTTCGCTATGGAGTCAGAACTCATTCGATTATTTACATTTGGAAGCCCGTTCAACATTTGCAAAGCTGCTGCCTTCTTCAGTAAGTCTACGCTCTTTAGTTCGCTGTTCGAGTTTATATTCGGCTGCATTCCGCTATTGGCCGACGATAGAGAGTTCTTTTGGTATCTCAGACTACCTAAAGAACCGATAACATTGTCGTAGCTTTTTGTAGGCGTTGATGGATTGCTGTTTGTGGTTGTCTCAATGTTGTGTATATTGTTATGTATGGCCGGCGAGGCAGGATTCGAAGCAACTTCGTTAGTGTTGTTAAGTTGATTCTTGTAAATGAAGCTGTTGTTATTTGTAGCTCCACCTATTTGTAGAGAAAGTTTTCGATTATTATTCATACCCGTATCGTTAATAGAGTTCTTGTTGAACTTATTCTCTTGTACTTTGATTGGCTCCGGCTCCTGATACATTTGTTTATTTTTTTCAACGCAAACGTCGAAAGACGTTTCAGTTGGGTTTTTTGCCGTCTGATTGGTTACACCATTTTGGGATACAGACACGACTTGTCTGTCGTCGTTAATTATGTAAATGTTACTTCCGTTGCTCGTTTCCGTGACTTTACCGTTTTCGAAAGTAATAACTGACCTGACGGGAGAATTTTGTACGTAAACTTTGGTGTTTGTGCCGCCACCGTTTTGGGTTATCGTGTTCGTGGTAACTTTAAGCGTGATCGAGTTGTTAGAGTTGGAACTGGCCAGCATTGTAGTCGAAGGGTTCTCTACTTTCGATCCTAACGTTTTATGAAGCGGGGTTGCGGTTTTTTTGGGGGTATTTGGGCAGTTTTTTGGCGAACTTCTAGGGGATGTTTTACCGTTTTTTACCGTTTCACCGCCAACAATGGGCGGTTTCGTGCGATACTTGTGAAGGCTTTTAGGTGAGCTTTGCAAGCTTTGAACTTTGACCAGCGATTGCGCTCGGCTCAGACCTGGCGCGCTGTGCGAATTTGTGTGACTAGGCGAAGGTCTTAGCGTGCGATCTGATATGTGCGACTCTAAACTGGAATGGCCGCTACTACCGCTCGTGTGATAACCTCGTTTTATGGACGAATTGGGGTCTGAGTGTCCGTTTTTTAGGTCTTTCCTCGGCGTTCGGTGTGTGCTCGTGCTTTCTAGACTGGAAGGGCCGCTGGTGGACATGATGTGGTCTGAGTTCGAGCAGTCGACTCTTCTGAGGCTGCCACTGGGGCTGTCTCTAAGTTTGGGGTCACTGCTTCTTTGTGGGGATCCGAAGTGGTCTAGGATCGTTTTGTGGGTGGAGCTTCGGCTGAGCGTGGACCTCGGCAAGCTGCCTGAGCTAGGGCTGGAGTGCCTGACCGGCGAGTGGTCGTAGTGGACGGAGCCCGCTAGCCCTGATTCGGTGGATAAATGCCTCTTGTGCCTCCGAGGCAGCGTCGACGACCGATTACTGATCTCCGATCCGTCGTAGTACGATGAGACGAAAGATGTTTGACTCTGCAATGACTCCTGAAACAAACAATTACATTATAGACACAGTTCGTTGGACTCAATGCATTTCAGTATTTTGTTGCCATCATTTTCTGCTCAATCAGCAGTAGAGTTTGCATTAGTTTCAAGATATATTTAAGTAGTAAACAAGGTACATTTTGGAACTTTAATTTTATATGACCGTAGAAAATGATTGATAATAATGATTTTTTAGCTTTTTCAGCGAGCCAAGTCTGATCTGCAACATCCGTGGCCTAATTTGTATCAATCGACTCGTGTGAAAAACGGCGACAGTTGACACTGTTTTTACTTCTACTAGCTTACCTTTGAGTTGGTCTGCGTGGCGACGCAATGCAAGTGCACCGCCTTGGAGTTGAACCACTCGGTGGGCGGGAACTGCGCAGAGAATGTGCTCATCGCGCGCGTCTGCTTGCTGCGGCCGCTTCGTCTGAATAAGCGGGAGAGCAGGGACACTTTCTCTGGAATCGCAGAAGGAACACATTATAGAATACCTAGCTTCCACTAATACGAGTATGGTTATTTGTTCGATGTTACAGATGGTGGTGGAAGCAGGTGTAACTGCACTGAGTGTCCTTGAACCCTGTACCTAATGGGCAGAGCATCCAAATTTAAATGGTTCGAATATATTAAAAGCAGTGGCTTTAAGTAACTAGTGCACCTGAGTCAAGTAGTGTACCGAGGTATTAACCTTATTCCGAGCGTTAAAGAAGGCAGCCAACATAATTCGACCGTCCTTGTTACGGAATTAGCAGAATCAGCAGAATCCGATTGAAGATAGCACCACTTCTGCTATAATATCTGTACATGTGAATTGCCTTGATGATCAGTGTTAGGACTGAGCATGTAAACGGCAATTATTGTTATCTTTTCACACAGTTATTAAACTACATATACACCTATATTACTGTGTGAACACTGTTCAGTGACCAAGTAGCAGATTAAGCGTTTAACACAAAAATGACCAATAATTCCTTAACAACTTCGCGAATTGGATTATGGTGTTCATCAGTGTGAGATCAGATGAAATAAATGTTGTCTGTAATAAAGGAGAAAATGACGGAAAGTGAAATTGATGCAAATGAAGTAATGCATCGACCTACATAGCAAAAAGTCACGTGTAGATCGTGATATTGGTGGAGAGATCGACAATGTGACAAGATCATTAGAAAATGGGTTTTCACCGATTATCTCGAATTCACGACTAGGGTTTTTCGCTTAATCTAATGTGATAATCATATAATTGCGTAGTGTTGTTGTAGTAATACTTTGGAAGAAGGAGCATCATTTTATAGAAATACATGTTATTGCAAAAATGGCAAAGTTCCCATGAACAAACGTTCTATAAGGTTAGACTATATCGTTACTCTCAAGTCTAGTCAGTATGCTACCAGGAAACTGAATCAATGGATTTGTACCTTAGATGGACGGCAATGTGTTTATG
Organism: Maruca vitrata; assembly: GCA_039566165.1. Classification (NCBI taxonomy): domain Eukaryota; kingdom Metazoa; phylum Arthropoda; class Insecta; order Lepidoptera; family Crambidae; genus Maruca; species Maruca vitrata. Next base: position 3,051,857 of record CM076917.1, read on the forward strand.
TCCCCCGAAGTAAAAAAAAAGTTTGATAAGTACCTAAAAGTATAGTAAAAGCTATGTGTATCAGTGTTTGGTAGCTCTTAAACAGGTGACCCCAGTTAAATTTGGTTTTGTTGTTTGAAAGTTGTCTTTCAAGCGGTGGTTATTTACCTACACTTATAAAATCTCTTTTGTCAGGTTCCGTAGCATGCATCGTCGCAAAATTTGTAGTTTAAGGATGAGCCACCGGTCCTCCGCATTTCCGGTGATGATGACAAGGCTAACCCAAGCCATCATCGTAGTTAGTTAAGTAAACTTACTCGGCGACGCGGATTCGACGCTCGGCGGGTAGTCGGTCGAGGAGCTGCTGTCCGTCGTGTTGGCATTCTTGTGGTGGAGGCTCCTGGTGGACGCACAGCGCTGGAGGTATTTGCTGGAGGAGCCGAAGATCCGGAGCGAGTGGCGGCGGTCGAGCGAGCGAGGGGCGGGGAACGACGCGCTACGTCGCTTGTTGGGCCGGCCGTACAGGATCTTATCGTTGGGATTGCCTGGAATTAATGGGGCAATGTTCAGCATGAGTAGCAACAAAGTTGTACGAAAAGGTATGCCTATTGCAGCTGGTGGTTCAAAACATGGTCTATTTAAAAGTAAAAGTTTTCCTAATTGCTTTTTGCAAAGATTATACGTTTTATGCCTGCCTACTAATTATTTCAGTTGTAGCGAAGAACTATCGCCAAGATAGCAAGTTTAAGGGCAACATAGTCTATACAACAACATAGGCAATATAGTACTGTGATTAGACAAGGTAAGTCGATATGTTCGTGATGGCGGAATTTAAATTGTTATTGGTTACTTATTCAGTGTGTCTATCTAGCTGTGTTCCAGTTCTTGTTTTCCAGTATTTACAGCAATTGAATACATTCATAGATGTATGAAGGATCTTGCTATTAATCAATTGGTAGATATAAACAAAAGGTTGAATGAACACAATTCCTCAGTAAGCAACCCCCAGAATACAGACGCATAAATCTCCAGTGTTTATTGTATACCGTAACTGCTCAGCACACACCTGCTTCCATTCATTAAGTTATTCACAATACTGCTGCCTGCGATTCTGATTCACTTTTCACCCATTAACATCACGTTTTAATGTGCGAGCCCCCGCCAGCTGGTGCGAATACATTCGCTCTCAGACATTTGCAGCCAATAATTCGCGTTTGAAGAGTAACATTGATCTTGGATGAACGTCTGAGGCCAATTGAGAATGTACTTTATGGCTTGGCTCGACTATTAAGATTAGGAATGCAAGTGTTTATTACAAAGAGGACTTTGTCGTTTTGTGACTACATAATATACAGACGTCTCCAAACTTAAGATAATGTCCGGAAGATTAAAAGCTATAACTTCTAAGGGTATTAAGTTGTACACAATCTATTTCTGTATCTAGGTTCTTACTCTTCCGAGAAAGAGCACAACTTTAGTCGACATTATATAGTTAGGGATCAAAGAAATTTCCTGATTGACCACCGAAGAAAATGGTTCCGAACCACACTTCCCCGTGAGTCGTTACAGAATTTTTGTTTAGTACCTACAAAAAGGTATTGGCATGGATCTTGTAAACAAGTTGCAAAACTTTAATACATTTCCCCGCTCGGAATGGCACGACAGACCTGCGATGGGCTGTCTCCATAATTCATTGCTCCACGTGCTCACGCGCATGTGACGCACAAAGAAGATGGCGCGCAGTTGCCCGCGTAAATCAGCTGTGAACTTGACAGCTAGCGTTCTCCTTTTGTAAACACTGCGCTGTCATTGGCCGGGGGAAATTGACTGAGTGGCAGACTTAATCCAGTGTATGGATAATGCGGATGTTTTAAACAAGTTCATTAATGCATTCTATGATTGGGTGGAATCATATTTCGTAAATATTAAATATCTAATTTAACGTAATAATGTCTTAACTCTGCTTTGTAATGTCTCGTGCGTTTCAAACTATCTATACTTTAGTTAATAAGTTGATAAGTATTTAATAATACTTACCTACCTACAGCTTCATTTTTTGATGACATTTGATCTCCGTTTTATTAATCAATCAATAGAGAGGCTGAGTATAGCTACATAGATATAATCAATCAATAGGACAATGAGTGAAAAGAACGTTGTAATTATTTATTGACCTATTGTGTCTATGCCAAGAAAAAGACAATAAGGAAAGGCATAAATTCAGCAACTTACCATCCCGTCGCTTTCCTCTTACAATAACGTAATTAAGTTCTACTAATTCCACAAATAGAAGTAATTCATCAGAGCCAACAGTTGAATAGTTTTACACCTTAAGATGCGAAGTTCTTCTCCCGAAGAACCGCTAGGAATTATAAGAGAATATGAATAAGGAAGCGTGTTAGGCTATAGATCACTTCAACTTGTTTACGCGCAAGTTTCTAGTGGGCTCGCGTATTCCCGCACTGTGGCACTGGTCTGGAAAGGCTTTGCCGTCATAACGGACGAATTCATTGCTTGCACAAGGAAGAGCCGGAACGCTGTCTAAATATTTAACCATCCGCGAACACGAGTGGAATCCCACGCTATTAAGATGCCTGAGCGTGCCTTAGGGTTTTCGATGTTATGCAAATGACATACTTTCGACTATACCAACAAACTAGACATGATTCTCGCTGAACTGTTATTCTAATAATCTGAACCGTCGCAGTCCTTGATATTTGTTCTAAAATTAATAAGTTTAGTTTATGTATGGCACTTCCTGAATTTCAGAGGGAATTGGTTTAAAAGATGACTCCTGCAGTCTTCAAATGGTTTATGTAATACAAATCATATGAGTAATAATTAATTATACCTATTCATTTGATAGTTAGTTCTACAACTGGTAGCACTATTAAAGATCCGTTACTGCGTTATTCAAATTCAAATCAGTTCATCCCAAACCTTGCTCAGTCTTAACGAGACACGATCGAGGAACATTTATTCCGCCAACAAACCGATCCGCCCTGAAGGAAGAAACTTTAATTGTACCTGTCTCTTCGTACCCAATCGGTAACCCTGCCTGTCTTGCCGTTACTCCACATCACAGAAATAACCGGGAATGTCGCGCGCATAATTTTAGCGTACCTTTACGATGCGTTTGCGCATTTCTCGGTATTGAAAATCATAAACAGATGAGTGGCGGCGGCTTTGCGCGGCCGTAAACTGAACTCAGTGTTCCATCTTAACAGGCTGTTCTGTTTTTACGAGCCCTGCTTTTGCGTGTGTTAAACGGTTTACCGCACAGGGTGATTACGTTTTGTTGTTCTCTTTCAAGTGCATTTGCAGTAAACGAGCCATAAAAGTTTTGGCATGCGCGCTTATGCAAATCGCGATGGAGATCAACGGAATCAGCACACGGTGTAAACAACAATCATTGTAATGATTTCCCCCAAGATTAAATTTACAAACATGGATTTTTTGTTTTGCACTTCCTAAATTCCCTATTTGCTATATTTTATAACTTTGACCACTAACTGGAAAGAGGATTACCAGAAGACTTATGGGACTGCCATACTCAAGTTTTAAAAAGTTTTAAAAACAGGTGGTTTAAAACAATCGCGCGATGTTTTTAAGTTATCGTCGTCAGTAATTACTATTACTTAATTGACACCAGAAACATAAAAGCTTTGTATGGACAACGTTAAAAACTGGTGAACAAGAACTCGTTCAAAAAGATCCAAATTAAGTAAGACAGAAGCAATGGCCATTAACGAAGAGCCGAAGGCCTTTACCAAAAAGGTCTAAGATGATTATTGCATGTTAATTTTGGCTACAGTAATGCAGATTAATAATAATCGTCCGTTTTTCACTGAGAGATGTTTGTCGCTGCCTTCTTGGTAAACGAAGATTAATAAAACATTAACGTGTAAGGCGAACCTGCATTCTCCCACGCGTTTTGTCTTGTTTTTTGACTTTTTGCTCATCTCGATGTACCAGGGGCATCTAACATGCATCTGCTAAGTGCATCGGCTATCTCGATTAAAATACCAAGACTTGCCAAAGAAAGCGAGTCACGATGCCGCCTTGATGCAAGAATGCAGCCGCATTTGCATGCGAGTACATATTTTCTGGATATAACCTTAGTTATTGCACTTACTGAAATCAATTAGCGGCCGAGTATAATTCTTGATGTTATCATTTTAAGGTTCCATTTGCATTGGTTGCTTTGATCTGGTGATTTCATGATGGGCTGTTGAGATAGCTCTAGTAGCAACGTGATGGGGCGAGTTGTTTGGGTCAAATTCTTGGTCTTGTTTCGCAATGATTATTCTATCTTTATTGCTCTTTACTATTAGCACTTCAGTTAACTTTATAGCATTCCTGAGCACGAAACAACAAGGATACTAACTATATACGACTCTGCGGCATAATTTCATGTGTTGCATTCATAGAGTTTTTATTTAGTTAATTAAATATTTGTTACCACTTAAATATCTAAGTTCTTTTCATCATGCCGCAAGATTAATCTACCTAATGAATTTTATGTGTGTCTAATGAGCTGGTAAAATTGCAAGTCGTTAAAATCAGGTTAAGTCTATTTTCGCTTTTTGTCATCATCATCACCGGACTTTCTGTCTCTCGAAAAATTACCTTTACATGTAGAGACACTCGATATTCCATCACTAAGAAAACTATCACTATTATTTTCGGCTAACATCAGAATTCATATAAGATTATTTGTAAACAGATTTTTAAATTCTTCTTCGTGGAGTACTACATTTGTTATCGTGGTTTAAATATCAAAATATATCTAAAGAATTCGTTACATAACGTAGGTAACATCAAATAACCTAATTACATTAAAAAGGCGAGGAAAGTTCTCTCTCCGCTCCTTAAATGAATCAGAAAGCAGAATCGATTAGTTTCGACATCCAACTTTTTCAATGATCGATGAACATTGCGATCAGCATAATCTGTTCAATCTGCAGTCCCATAAAAAGCCGCCGGTCCGGGTGCATGCATAGGGGAGGCGGGGGGAATGGGAGTCACTTAAGAAAAACTGTTTGCATTTTTCAGAAATAATCAGTCTTTAATTTTTCTTTGTTTAATCTTAAACCTATAACTAATGAGGAACATAGTACCACTAGTAATTTTTAGCTGAAGTAATAAAAATAATTATAAAAAATAAAAAACAAAAAACAAAGATTGACTCTCATTTCCCACCCATATGGGTAATGGGAGTCAGTCTCAGGGTCATCATATCCGAGACAAGCCTCATGGGCCCACCCGCCACAGAGACGACAGAGATACCAAAGTTCTCTTGCCTTTCCTTCTTCAAGGCATATCATACACCGAGACTGATCTCCACGTGCGTTCTCTGTGCTGGTGGGTGGCATTATGTTTTCTATGTCGCTATCACTACTTTCATTATAGGGAACTTCTTCGTCTTCTGATACTCCAGGTGAACTTGACTCAAATAAGTATTTTTTAGTTTTCATTCTTCTTTTCCTTCTTCCCTTTAGTTCGTTTTTCTCACCCCAACTTGCAATAGTCGTCTTCCTTTTCCAGTATCTTGGCATCTGTAATGACCCTGATTACCCCAAATGACGGTTTTCGATTAAAATTAAAAAATTCATTACAAATTCAAATCAAACTAAATACTATCTCTAAATTCAATTATGACACAGCAACATAAAATAGTTAAAAAGATAAAAAAGCTACAGTTAATACTTACATTATCGATTAAATTGTTGTAAATATTAGATCGCCGCCTCCCGCGTGACAAACACCTTGCTCCCGATGACGCGAGCGCAACTGGGGGTCGCCCGTGTTTACAGGCGGGCTAGGGGTGCGGAGGGGGTTACTATGCGACATAACGTTAAACTGTGCAGCGTTTTATTTCGTTTATTTTAGATTGACTCCCGTTACCCACTGACTCTGGTTACCCCCGTCTCCCCTATATCAGTTTCCGTTACAAAAACAAGCCGACGCGTTTCATAGGCGTAGCGAGACTTGAATGAGGGAAGAAACTCTGCAAATTATCTCAGGGCTGTGGCCAGCAAGGGAGCGGAGAGCATGCCCACTTATTTTTTGCACGCGATTCTAAAAGTTCGTAGATATATAGGTACCGTTTAAAATGGTGACCAAAATCTCTCTGAGATGGCAGCCAAGTCCAGTGGAGTAGGACATAATTTTTTGATTATAGAGCCAAACTCGCAACTGAGTGCGCAACCACTATTAGACATTTTTGTTTTACGTATGTACTTTCCTAGGCACGGTCTGAACCATCACCTACTTCCTGATTCCTAAGTATTATTCCCATTTTTTTTATTTATTACTAGACATAAATTTTTAGTATAGTTAAGAGACAGATAATATTATTTATTTCCTGTACCTATCTTCCAAGACATGTCGCCCGCTGTCTCAAAGACCGCGTTTCGTAAAAGTGGCCTGCATGGTACAGGCACCATCATTACCTACTAATGACATTATTAATGCCATTACTAGAAATGCGAGTCGGTAGCATCGTTAGTGTTATTTATTTATTTTGTACGGCTGCGGGACACCAGGTTTTGGTACTTCTTACCTGCCTACTTAGAAATAATGAGGCTGATCCTTATACGATTATGCAGGTAAAAGATTTTTATTTTTATTGTTTTTTTCTTAATTGTGTGTGTATTCAGCTTCAAGAAAAACTTTATCTGTTTTAAGCCCCGTTGTTTGTACCGACGTTGCTTGAAGACAAAAACATTTCAGTTTCAGCTCACAATCTCAAAACCAAAACTATATTTTATCAGTCGGACTCCAAAGTACTTACTCATTCAGGGTCCCACAAACCCACGTTCCACCCTAACCTACCTACTTGTCCATCACTTACATTTAAATGTCGCCAACATTCCCTTTCCCTTATAGGGCCTGAATGTGGACAGCATTAGATCCGTATTAGCCGTACAAATTGTTACGAAGCTAAGCTCTCATTCGAACCAGGGCGGGTTAACGTAACGCGTACCTAAATACTAAGCTTTTTTAAATCCGGTGTCCCGCAGAATCGCTTTTAGGAACCATTAGCATAAGGTATAGGATATAGCGTAGGGATTAACAGCAAGGCGGCAAGTGCTAGAAATAATTGTGATGCCTGCTACACGGAAGTGACTGAAAATGGTATTAAACGTTTAGGTAACACTCTAACAAAAGAATGCGTTTATGAAGAGGTTGAACAGAAAAGCTTCCCTAGAAAATTATACTATTAGCCCTATGGTTGATATACGATTTAACTTGATTGATCCAATTTGGCGTGCTTATTAAATCAGATAGCTCCTTGATTTGTTTCTGCCATAATTCGTGTTATCTGTAACCAACCCCGAACGAAACCGTAAGGAAAATTATTGTAATAGAAGAAAAACTAATTGTTTTTAAAATTTTGACGGATCTTTTCTTAAGGAAGTACTCGGTTCTGAAGCAATTATTTCCATATTTCCTTCCAGCTAAACTTCCCATAGAATACCCACGTATTAGAATCACCAATCCCATCGATATTCAAAGTGGGTTTCTCCAAGAGTAAAGCATCTTTCTATCATCATAAAGTCTACTTCAGCTCTTCGTGTTATACCCTCGTTATCTTCCACTAATAGCCGCTAAATTCTCAGGTACAAATCTGATCGTAATTAACATAATCCAGTTTTCATGCTAAACGCGTGGCAAACGGGTAATGGCAGCTCTGTAACGAAGGCGCGGAATTCAGCTAAATGAATATGTAAATAGGTATAGATTCCTTTGTTCTTAGGTACTGGATCTGGACAGACGGTATTGTGTAAGTGATCGAAATTATTTCGATGACTTTTCAGTTCCCGGTTAGGTAAATCTAAAAAAAGCTTTCATAAACTTCATTAGGTATGAAAATTATTTTTGCAGAATTAAGTAGCGCAAATCAGTCTGAAATACCTTCTGACACTCTTCATACTGTCCGTTATATACACAGTATTATATCGATACTTTAAATCTCAAATGGCGTAACCACCAAAACACTACTTTTCAGGAGAGCAGAAAAACAAAAAAAAAATGTTTTTTTAATTCATAACTTTATCAATTTTAATACAATGAAAATGTTTTATACATCAAATATCTTAGAATTTTGAGATAAAGGCTTCAGTAGGAACTCTTTGTACCTAAATCTTATATTTAAGAAACTAGAAGTCGGTTACGACTTGTGAAAATATTACAAAAAGGCGTTTACGCCCCATAAAAATCACGATTTTTAAGAGGTGAAGGTCGTATCTCCAATAAAAAAATGTTTTTTGTGCTTTAAACTCATTTAATAATATAAGAAAACGTAAAATATTCACACTGTATTACGCTTTTACAAAGTTACGCCGTTTGACACTTTTTCATAGTGACTCAACGCGTAATTTTTAGAATTGGATGAAAAATTTTGAAATATGGGAAACTTCACTAAGATTTTTACGTATTTAAATCGATTAATTTTGTCATTTGAAACCCCCGCTGATGTGTATTCACCATACATTTATCTATGTATTCAGCCATTTGCGTACTTGGGCGCATAGATTACGTTCCTCTGTGTATTTATTGTTTTTTGTGACCGTTACGTTGACTTTGGCGCGTTATTGGTCTTTGATTCTGATTTGTGTTTGGACATTGATTTAAAATGCCGAAACAAGGAAAAGCAACAAATAGCCAATGTCTCCGCAATCTTAATCCCCCCGCGCATCAATACTAACAATAATAATGACAATCATGTGTTCAGCGATGTTGGGTGTAAACGCCTTTCTTTTGTATTGCAATTTCGAAAAATAGCGTGTCTTACGAGTTACGCCAGAAAATTATGTCACTTACACCCTTTTTTTGACATTTTTTCACGTTACAATAATTTCTAGGGCGTAAACACCAAGTAAATTAGACTAAGCCTTTTACGACCTGTTTACCTTATGAAAAGTGTTCAAATCTATAAAAAACATTGGGTCGTAATAACCTTTTTTGCGAATTTGAGGATTTTAAATATACAGATCGATAGAGAAAAAAAACTGTATAAAACTGCATTAAAAAGTCATTTTGACCAAATTGGCGGTTACGCCATTTGAGATTTAAGGTAGCGATATGAAAGAAAGCTTTTGTTACCAACCTAATTACGCTTAAGATCTGCACTATATTTGAGGAGTTAATTTTTTTCTCATATATACTTTTACCTACTACTTTGTACTTTGCATTACTTTCGAGCTGCGTTTTTAATCCGGACCGCCTTTCGTGAATTTGAACTGTTTTTAATTTTTAACATAACATGAAATCTCTCAAAAACAGTTTCATCAAGAATGCCGTATTTACAAAATATCTCTGTTCATCGCATGACTCGATGCACTTTTAACCAAACGCACTAAATCATAACACCCTTCAATTCCGATTGCAACTAAGCGACCAACGTAAATACTACAGAGTGCACATTTGATCATGATAAATCACACCTCGGATGCACAAATAGAATGAGTGCAGTTGCATTCCAGAGGCTGACCCACATAAAGCTCTCCAGTCGATTCGGATTCATTGAAAATAGCATTTCATTAGTGGATGCTTTAATTGTGACTTACCTACTGTGGTCAGGGTTGCCTATCAGAAATAAATTGTTAATAAAGTTTTAGCTATTTATGACAATAAAGCTTAAAGCAATATACACTGAGTCTATCGCCGATACAGCCCACCGAAATGCGGCATATAAGAATAAAATCATGAGTCAAATCAAAATTTTAAGGTATAGCTCAGCGGCCCGGCCGACGCACTTTGTATCAGTGGCGTAGCGTGCCTCGTCGGGGCCCCGTATAAAAAAATTGTTTGGAGGCCCTTATATGGAGGTAAAGATTGCTTTATAAAATTCTGTCGTTTGTTAAATAAAATAACTATTTTTTTCTATCACACTTTGGGGCCCCCGTGGCCCCGGGGCCCCATATAATTGATACGGCAGATACGGCGGTAGCTACGCCCCTGCTTTGTATTGACTTTTTTAATAGCGCTTTGTTACATAAATTTTAGAAAAACAAAAACTAAAAAAATATGTAAGCTCATTATTTGCATTTTTTGGTACTTTTCATATACACCTGCTTTGTCTAGAGTTACAAAGACCTGCATATCATCGCCTGTATCTTGTGTACTAAAAAGGACTTAATTGAGCCTGAGAAAAATTCACAATAATATCAACCTGGTGAGTCATCCTGGTTCATCGTCCTTCGAACAAGTTCGGCGAATGTGAAACGAAATGCATGCTAAGGAACGACCGGTAAAACGTACGTCTATAAATAAATCGACAACTTTTATTTAGGCTCTTTATTCGGTGATCTCATTGCGATGGAATCGAACGAATAAAAGAGAACTGTCAAGTTTATGAGTTCGTTCAAAATAGCCAACAGAATCTACCACTTCAGACTAAGCTTATGAAATATCTTAGAATAACATCACTAAGTTATATATTAAGGTATCTTAACGAAGAGTATCAAAATACACTTATTATATGAACTTTTACCTATAATATGACGGAAAGTATGTAAAAATCTTAATGTCTACACGTAAACGACTGAGTATCACAAAAGTCATTCATTTAAATGCTCAATATAATAAAAAACGTAGCCCCAAAAGCGACATTATTAAAACAATAATTAATATCAATTAGTGTCAACGTCAAATGCAGGAATGCCAACCAAAATAAAATAGATAAATTCAAACCAATTTGACACTTACACAAGGGGATACGGTTCAAAAGAGGTACCTACATCCCAATTTGTATCGTCGCATTCTAATATTTTTAGTTACACAGCGTATGTGAGAACAGAATGTAAAGATTTGATTGGACGTTCGTGGTACTCCTTTTAGATATTGCAACTACTTAAAAAATATTTGACTCCATCAGATTAGAAATTTTATATTAATTTTATCAGCTTTAATGTCACTTTTGACCGTGTCTTCTATTAAAACTGCATCGAATTTGAAGTTTTATCTGCATACTGATTTTTGATGTACTGTGAAGTGGATGTTAGATGCAGGAAATTGAATAGAGACTTCCTGCACTTTGATCCCTGACCATCTCATCCGCAATGGATTAAATAAATTTTAACAAGGCATCAAACAAAAAAGTTATTTATACAACATGTACATACTAAGTATAAAACAAACAAAAAAAACACACATATCACTATTACTATTGGAGAAATTAGGTAGGTACATCTTTTGTTAAGTCATCAACATGTAACAGGTGCTTGACAAGTGATGGTTTTTATTTTTAATAAATCATAACTGCGAATAGCTCTATAATATTGCTCCATTGCTTTTCAAATATACCACTACATCATTCTCTATTAATCGTCAATATAAAGCTCTGCTTCTACGGTCTCCGTTTATAAGAGTACGCCAATCATATTAAACACATACATCTACAATCATATTAAATACATGACATTGACAGACACTGGTACCCATCGGCCTCCGACAGAAATCATCTACGAAAATGACTGTCCGTTTGTAGTAACCTTCAAACTGTCTTCCTGGATAAACAGATTTTGCGGTTTTCAAAAAACACCATCATAATAACCACGGAAAAGAAGACCGGATCTCAGATAGGTAATGAAGTTATTACGGTTAGAACAATGGGAAACATTGTCGCCAGCGTAAACTCACGCTATAATGTTTCCTGAGACATTAAACTGTTAATTTTGAAGTCACGATTTCATTGCCGCGACTCGGAAGAATTTCGCAATTATCAAGCAGGCCACCTCCGGTGGGGTTTTGACGGGGAAAGAAGTCACACATAGAATATGCCAATTTATAATAGATTATATAAAATTCACGTAAAGATACAACGCTTTGCTTTTCTTGATTAGATAGCATGGCTATCATTCTTAAACTAACTATAACTGGAAACCAATTCACTTCTTTCAATCAATTTGTCTCAAATTAACTTCTATCTCTACAAATATTTCCGCAATCAGTTACCTAATATCCTTATCAGTTCTCAGACCTGAAATTGAAAAAGAAATCTGTTGGATAATGCGGTAATAAGTGTGTTTTAATGTCAATGCCATCTAATTACGGGGTCTTATAAAAACAAACAGCATTTAGTAGTCGCCAACACTGATCATCGAGTCATTCACGACTCAAACACGCCAGTCATCTTTAAAACCGTCCTACCATTGTTTCAATCGCAATGCTTACAATTTCATAACGAATTACACCCAAGGACGGTAGTCTAATTTCACAGCCCACCGAGCTACTAATCCGAAGGAAATACGCTAGTATACAATATGATTGCTCACTTTTTACAGCCGTTTTTGTATAACATTAAAATAATGTTGATTGATGAACTAGCGACGTGGATTATTAGTGCTGCGGATTCTTGCAACGAAAAACAGACAAGTAATTGATTATGATGACATCGGAATTGTGAAGCTCTGCTAAAAATGTGCGCAAAATAACTGTGAACATTAGCAGATGTGTAAATATGTAAACAAAAAAGCCTGACTGTATTTTTATACCATTAAAATAACAATGTCTTTACGAAATGCTTTCGATGCACGTTATTTGCAAGCTACTGCAATTATAAGCAAGAGCATAAAATCAATTTGCATGACCGGCGCCACGGTAAGGCGTCCGACCGATTTCAGTCATGGCGGCCGATCTCAATTGAGATCAGCCAAGTGCGCAGGACATATTATAGTGCACAAGTGTACGCGCAAACACAAGTGCACTCTCTATTCCCTTACTCTCATAATTCGGTGAGACGGCAATCCGACATGACCGATGAGAGATCGGGCGCAGGACCACCGGCTTAACGTGCTTTCCGAGGCACGGGCGTTCAACCGCCAACTTCCTAACTCCGGGCTGAGTAATTTCATTACAGAAAAACTCACACAAATTTTGCCCGACCCCGGACTCGAACCGGGGAACTCTCGATCCTAACGCAGCACTTGCTACTATGCTAATAGACCAACGAGGCAGTTACCACGCCACGGTAGTCTGTCTCTGAATATGAAGAGTAAATAACAATATTTAGTTAGCTTAGTGGCTAACTTTATCATGTTCGACCACTTCTTTAAAGCACAAAAAGATTCACCAAGCGATATCGCTCTTCATGTGTGTCATTTATCATCTATTCTCGCGTGGTCGATTTAACACCACCAGTGACTTCAAAATGCAATCCATCTTATACCGTAATATCCTACGTATTCAGTACAAAATTGCTTACAGGTCAAAACTAAAGATGTGCATTGCCCGACTTTACCAAGAAACACAAAGTCATCGCAACAAATTACAAATAAATCTATTGCACACTTTCGATTTTCATCTACTTTCCTATTTTGGCACAATTTGGATAAATCTGATTTACTATCCAGAAATCAACGAATTATAAACAGGGAAGTGAAATTAAGTGTATCTATTAAATGACCATTATATAGGCAATAAATAATTACTAGATACAGGAAATGTATAAACTCAAACGTATGTGTCTATCTTTGAACTTCGACGAATCATAAGGTGATTGTCAATAATTATATTTAACTCAGGCTATTTATTTTATTGATACCGCGATGCTATAACCAAATGGCTGTTAAGTAACAAAAGAAGGAAGCTCTGCAAAAGAGATACTCGTCTTAGACGACGACGGGTTGTTTTATAATACTATAGTTGTGAGTAAACGATATGCCATAAAAATAACAGTTGTAGTAAGGAGGAAACGCTACACTCACGCGACCGACGGCTTTACGTAATCTTGCACCAAAACTTGCATGGTATTACCCCACTTAGAACGGTCAATAAAGTAAGACCTAACGACCTACTAAGCTCTGCTTTGACAAGGTTCTAAGCTCCCCCTGTCCCTTGATTGGCGATAGTAATATTGAATAACGGTTCTAAATTAACTACGAATGGATTCAATAGTGGAGTGCAATAATTTCTGATGTTATGTGAATCGAAGAGAAATCGTTAAGAGATCGATTACAAATAAATAGCTGGTGATAATTACCGGACCTTTACCTAACTAGTCCTACCTAGCAATAAAAGGAAATCATATTTAGATTAGATCGATCTCTAGATCAGTTAAAAGGTCTATAATCTCCAAAATAAAAAAGGGAATTTTCATGGGAGTTATTATCACGTGTGACTCGTGCACTTATTACAATTTATTTATTATTATTAAGATACATTAAATCAATGGTTCTGCAAATTCGAACTAAACATATTGATATGTCGAATAAAATTTATAATAGACAAAAATAATTCTGTAAACAAAACTTCACTAATATGAATACCTACTTCTTCTCTACGAACATTAAAAACAATAAAAGAATTATGATTTTATACCGGAGCCGTTCTTAGAAGACTGATTTGACACTTTTTATTTTATATTTTGCATTTATCCTTGTTAAGAGGAACATATTTAGCGAATCATAAAGAACAACTTTTAAAAATAAGACGTTATTTCAAAATGTCAAATGCACCTAATTATCTAATTATTTGTCTTTTGTTACCTAAAATAATTTAATTATAAAAAGAAAACGTAAAATTTCCACTCTGTATTATGCTTTTACAAGGTTACGCCGTTTGACACGTTTTCGTGGAGACATAGTGGGTAATATTCACCAGGTATTTTTCAAAAATAGGATGAAGGATTTAATAAGTATTGTATATTAAAAATAAATATATTTATAAATAAGTAACTTAAATTCAATCTTTTGGATGTGAATTAATGTTTATAATAAAAATTTGTTATAATTAGACCTTGCTTGGTTATAAAGTGGAAATAACTGTTACTTATATACTTCGGCAATTTTACCGTTGTCCCTCACTAGTGCAGTCAGTCTGACATGTAGCAAATCGGCCAACTTAGAGCGGCTCTGGTATAATAAGAATACGAAAAGATGGACGCAGTATCATGATAGATCTCTTTGGAGGAGACCCACCTTCCACGACTAAGAGTTATGACCAAACAGCATCTAAGTTCAGAATAGGAATTTCACCGTACCGATTAGAGGTTGAACCGATTTTAATCTTTAATCGAACCCGGCACCGATGCGAGTAATCGATTTACTGGGGGCCTCGTACCTATCCCGGCGGTTATGTGATACGCCATAAAACGCCAAGATCGCGGTAAGCCACAGATCTTTTCCTGATTTGCACACATTGTATCGATTTACATACAACTTCCTAATTGAGGAGAGAAACATTTAAACATTTCTATTTGCCATTTGCATCGATTGCTGTTGCGACACCAATGGTTTGTTTGTTTTATCTTTTGTATATCTTGATTGTGGGGTCGTTTAAGAAGAATTATCTTTTCACATTACTAAGCTAGGTAAAACTAAATTAACTGAGCTAAGTCTTTTTTACTCGGATGTTAGGGCCTCTACTAGTGCGTACGCAAAATATTGTTTTTGTGGTCTGAATTCTGAGTTAGTAATATGTAATTAGGAATTCGAACGAAATTAAATAGTAATGAAATTGCCATCTATTTAGTTACTTTCCGGAAATTCTTTTAAAGTTAATGTTGATGCTTTATTATCCAACTAGCTGTGCCCGCAACTTCGTCTGCGTGGAATAGTAACTTTCGCCAGCATTTTGATTTTAGGAAGCATTTTTTAAAGTAATTACAGGTAAAATAAATAAAGCCACATAAATTATAAGAACTATAAGAAAAGAAAATATAATTAAACTTAGTCATTTATTAGATTAATATCCAGGAAAGAACCTAAAATTGTTTACTGATTAATAGGTGCAAACAACATACTAAATTTTTCATTACAAATCGGCCAACTAAAAGAGGATTCACTCGCTCAATATTTTTTTTTCTCCAAGCAATGCTCTAGCCAGATGAGGAGAGTGGTAGCTAGGACTCACTAAATATTTTTCGCATTTTAGAACTATAAAACCACGTTAAAGATTTATTTTATTTGACAGAAACAGAGGGCCTACCATGAGTTGGCTATAGTAAACTTACGTACGTTAAAAACCTATTGAGTTGTTTTTTCATATGGCCTATTGTAGTTCTTCGCGTAACCACCAGTCGGCGCTGTACATGTTTTTCATAGACATATTTACGTAGTCGATATCGAGCGCGTAAGTTTTAAACTCATGGTAGGCCCACAGGTTTCAATGGTTGCGAACAACATACTGTACCTATGTAGTTAGTAAACAAAACTGATGTTTGATATCAGGACGACTTCAATCGGTAAAAAATACACCGATACCGATCCACTGCCTTAAAGTATCTATAAAGGATGTGTGTCGCCATGTGACGAATTATATTAGTATTTGCTTTGCTTCTTTATTTCTCGTAGATTGTATTGTACTCGTAATGAAACAATGAGATAATAACATTAAAACGCAAGTTTAATAAAATGGAACTTATTAATTACTTTAAGTATTTGAAGCAATATTGCGAAGTAATAAAGCACAGTGACATCTCTTGAACTAACCAAAAACTAAACACTCATATCAAATCTGACAATATTTGACATGACTTGCCAGCTAAAAACGTGATAGTTGGGGAGCCCAACGGGGGTTTTGCAGTCTTGATCAGACATAGACTCTGTCTTGTAAGATTTTTAAATGGAATTTATAATATCCAACATTTTTGCGTGAATGTTTAAAAATTCCCCCTTATATGCTTAGAATAGCGATATCCCTCTATATGAACATTCAGATAATACCGAACAGCCTATCAATTGGAAAAACACAAACCAGCAATGCAAGCCAGCAAGCAAAATAGGACAACTGACCACCTCCATACCGAAAACCAAATAAAAGAGAAGTTTAGCGAATTTAATAAACTTTGGTACCTGGTCTTCGTGGATATTTCAAAAGTCTTTGACGGTATCACCCACATAAATCCAATTAGCTTTCCCTTCTTCAGCAAAACGTCGAACCAAGCACAGCCGATATCTTCTGGTCACTATGATGTTCTTAGGCAACAAAAGGAATTGGTGTAGAGGATAGGCGACTGATAAACTTTCGCTTTGCAGATGACTTTTCCTAGTCGAAATACGTTTACATCGACAGAACTTGAGTCGATGCTCGAACAACTGAGCGCAGAAAGCGTCGACGTTAGACTGACGATGAATAGATCCAAAACCAAGGTCATGACCAACAGCACCACTGATTTGCAGTCAACAGGCAGGTAAAGCAATATATAGAGGAGTATATACTTGGGCTAGGCAGTCTCCTTCGAAAACAGGCAGGACAAAGAAATAATCCGTAGAGCAGGCAACGCCTGGAAAAGCTTCTGGTCCATGAATCGGTATATGAACAGTGATCTTTTCATATCACTGAACCGCCAACTCATCGACGTTTTCATACTGCCTTTCCTAACACATGCCTATCTTGGTCCTCCACCGAAAATCAGAAGTCCAAACTCAAGGTTTTTCAAAAACCTATGAAGCGGAGTATCGTAGGTATTAAGTTAAAAGAAAAAATAAAATATCCACTCCCGCGCTGGTATTGTTGTTGGTCAAAACTGATGTAGCAATGGGCGGGGAATGTGATGTGAAATGTGCGAGGATAAAGAACAATAGATGGACCAGAATTGTTACCGACACGTGCCTGAAGACGATTTTCGCCGAAGGAGACTCAAGAAATGGTGGTATGTCGATCTGGTCCATGTATCAAAGAACTGGCAAGTCCAAGCATTGGACAGAGAGCAGTAGATGAGTTTGGAGGATACTTTGCCCAGCAGTGAGGTGATATAGGTTAAGAAAAAAAATTACAGATTATTATACAGCAGGACTTCGATATCAACTTGAACCTCCTGCATAAAAATGTAACACGCTGAAGTATCTCAAGATTACGTGTTTTTCAACAGACACAAAGATTAATTATAACTTTGTGGTCCAAATCGTTACAATGACACTTTTTAGGGGTTATTTAACATGCACTTTGAATTACTTTTTCCTTTAACAACTTGTCACCAGGTAGTCCTCTTGTATTAATCGCTGTCCCCCCACTTATAAAGAAAGTGTAATAAACTTTTTTCTTATTTAGCGTAATCTTTCTATTCCGATTCCATGTCGTTTGAGTAACTGCAAATCGAGCTATTTACCTCCCCTACTATGACGTTTTGCTCTATAAAGTAATCCGTATATTCCTAGTCAGAAGGTTCATTTTTGTCGATATACTTTTACCATTTTTGTACGTGATCTAATAAAGTTAGATTTTTAACTATCCTACAGGAATTTCTGTGACTAAAAGTATTTCAGATCTTGACCGGGGATGTATGGTACCACCCGATGTATGGTGCAAAATTTCATTCAAATCGGTGTAATAGTTTCAGAGATCAGTCATTAAATTTAGGTTTTTTGAATATCCCACGGGAACCAGTTAACTGTCAGTGATTTAAAGTATCCTATGCATTTTTCCGGAATTTAAAATACCTTCGTGAAAACTTTCATTTTAATTGGTTCAGCCGATTAGGAGGTCAGTCGAAACAAACAAACAAACAGACAGAGATGCAAATTTTTTTAAGTATGGGGATGTGTTCTACTACTCTCAAAACATATCCCTGACTTGTTTTTTGGGGTTTTCAAAAAAATACAAGAATTTTTACCTCTACGTTTTTATTATAGTATAGATATAGATTTGTAAATTCATTTGGGTCTGCCCGAGCAAACTTAAGATTTAAAAGAGGAATATGTAGATGGAAACCACGATAGAAGAGAAAAAATCTGCACGCAAGTAAACCATAGAACATACCATCAGTTAAGAGTAATATTACACTTCTTAATTCAATTTGCAAAGCAACCACTGGTTAAAACGCGGGTTAAAAGCTGCTTTTAGGAATGGCTGAGAGTCAGCAATCTCGTCTAATTCAGTACGAAGGCTCTCACGGCTCGATTCGCGTAATTATGACGCGGAATCACAGACCAGTCGTTCCTATTATTACACGGTGCTTACTGACGTACATTTATGCCTTGATTGAGTACGCAGGGAGAAAGGTCATGCCTTCCTAGGAGTTTTGTGATACCCTGTATTTTTCTGTGCTATGCTCTATCCCGTTTCAAATCGGGCATCAGCTTCGGTGTTTTCTGTTCTTCTTTAAACGTACAATTTAATAGTGTTGGTCATCGGTCTTTACACGATAAAAACAGTACGCACTCTAGGAAGAACACTGCAGTTTTTATAATAAAGCTCCTTGACCCTGGCGGGTTTTTTGATGGAATCTTATGGGTATCTTTGCCTCCCCAGTTCCAAAGTTTAGGGTAATTCTGCATACTTAACATTTTTTTTTTAATTTTGCGGTTGTGCCCTTGATATACCGATGGTGCGAGTAGCAAATATAGGTATACTTCCTGTCTGACGTTTTGCACTAATCATGATCGGAGCGGCCCCTTTAGGTAGGTATACCATTATTAAATCTAATAGAACGCGAAAGTCTGAATCAACGTAAATTGGTCATGACTTTTACTTATCTCATTAAGTATTAATTATGTAAACCTGTTAAACAATAATTTGATAAAAATAAAAAACTACTGGTATTTTATTACACCTGACACTTTTCCACTATTACGTGTCAATCAAGCTTATAGTCGTGAGAGAGATGGTATAATGAAGTTTTCCCTTTTATTACGCCTTTGAGCTGTGGATTGTTTAGATTAAATTATACTTTTTCTAGTGCGTGAGAATTTGGTTTCATTTACATATTATTATCTTAATTATTATATTTAGCTTTTGCATTATACGCTGTTATGTATAGGCATTTTCGTTGTTTCCAAAAGAACTAGGTCAGAGTTTATTGTTGTTGATGTTTAACAAGCCTAATATACATATTTCAATAAGATAATGGCACACAGATAATCGTTAATTTTACATAACAGTTTATCATTTCTTACTACATATATCTACAAAACAAAATGTCCACTTTTTCTGTTATAGTTATTTATTACCTACACTCGTCTCTCTGACTATGTTGCGCATTTCTTCTACGAGAAAATACATTAATCAGTACTTATCTTGTTTCTAAGTAAGTTTTCCAAGGTCCATGACCAACATTGATATCAGCTTGATGACAAACGACTATCAGAACAAGTACTCAAGAAAGCGACAAAACACGATCGTTTAGTGCATAAGAGCACTAAGAAATTGTAAAAACATACCCTGTTTAATATCTTCTTTCAAGAACGCTAATTACACAAAGTGTAGCTTAGTTTAAGCTAGTTTTTTTTAGGTTTCGATTTGAAAATGAAGCTGGCTTTTTATATAGGAGTTGTAAAAAGTAGACAATCTAAATATATAAAAGGAGAAACTGACTGACTGATTCACTGTCTGAAATATCATCGCACAGCCTAAACGGCTAAACGTAGGCACTTGAAAAAGTGATGTAGCTTAGGCATCGTAGAGGTACACTAAGAAAGGAATTCCCGAAATTCTCACGAAAACGGGAATAATCGGGAAAATCCTTTTGAAGGTAAAATCCTGCAGTCCACGCGAACGAAGGGGGCACAGCTAGTTGTATCTATTATTAAATGGATGACTTCTGTCAAAGTAAACCATTGATACAAAGTTTATGAAAATCTTAAGTAGGGGTAAGGCTTATTAGGTCCCCGCAACGCCGGTGATGATGATGATGATAAGGCAAATGTGGAAATATTTTAACTAATGTTGTTTTGCTGTTTAATGGTACTGATGACAAATATTATTAAATTTCCGACATAAATAATATGAAAGTTTAAAGAATTTTAAATTAAACTAAGTTTACGGGTTGAACTCGTGTGTTCTAAACATATTTTTTAGATACCCGACGTTTCGAGCTCTCTACAACGCTCGTGGTCACAGGCAAGACTAAATAATACTATTATAATTTACGCGAGTTTAATCCCGTAAACTTATATTCAAATGTAAAATGTATGCGCAAATAATAGATAACTATGTTATAAGAATTCTTCTTTTTTACGATGTTCTATGCCTTGGTGTTAAACGTTTGAAACTCTTAACTTAGTGACCTAATCATCCGCGTGGCACACATCTTAGATCGTTTCCACAGGAGATGCCCATCGAAAATTCACGGTGCACATTAGAAAATGTTTTCATTGAGATATCAATCAAGCCTTAAGCAGCCACTTATACAAACAAGCCACTTGTCAATGTAAATGTAAGCGTAAATCAAAAGTAAATGGGAAAGTAAACGGGGACACACAAGACTTCCATATTCAGTGGTGCAGAATGATTGGGATAATTTTAGGCTCATTCAAGAGTAGTAAAGGGTAGTAAGTAGCTATGTAGGTAATTTGCTACTCCTAATAATGCGTGTAGATCCATAAAGACTAATATTTAGTGTAATGGAACGCGAAAGTCTATAATCTTTCATTCAAGAGAGTTTGCAAAAAGTCTGGAAGTGCAAAAAGTCGATTGGCTATTTTAGGACACATGATTAATAAATCTTACAATTAGTTAAGTCTGACACAACACTGACCCTTAGGTAAAATTGTGCACTAACATAAAAGGTATTGGAACAATATTAATGAGTTAATTAATGATGTTGGTAAAAATATTCTCCTATCTAAGTAATTACTTAACGATTTCAATTATAAAAATTCGTTAGTTCACCCCAGGATATTAAGAATATAATAATAAAATTGTCACAAAAAATGCAAACAAGCAGTCAGGTATTGTATGTAATTCTCCAATGTTCTAAGAACATAAACATCCAAATGTCCACACATCTTACCATAATACTTTGACATGTCAACAAATAAGTACTTTGACCTAGTCAGAATAACGTATTATCACATCTTCTACGCGTTTAGTGTCAGTAGGATATTGTAGAGAATACTAACTGCTTATTTAACTTTGAATAGCTTGAAAATACACGCGCCTATTTTACATAGAGAGCTTAAGAGGTCCGCCTTAATCCGTTAGTGTGTTTGTGAGTATGTCTGATTGAAAGCTAGTGGTGA
This sequence comes from Maruca vitrata, assembly GCA_039566165.1. Lineage (NCBI taxonomy): Eukaryota > Metazoa > Arthropoda > Insecta > Lepidoptera > Crambidae > Maruca > Maruca vitrata. The sequence continues at coordinate 3,073,744 of CM076917.1, forward strand.
CTGAAACGGGATTTGGTTAAACAAAGATCCAGGAACTGTTGTTTGGCCACTTTGTCTTTAATTTGTGACAATGTCTGCTTTTTTTATAAGTCGCGCAATGGATCTCGGAATACAAGTTTGTCCTTTATTTAGTCTCCATCATACGCATATTAAGTATAAGAATAAGAAGAAAAAGATAGACTACATAAGTGCTCGTGTTTAACAATGCATGCACATGCATAAGCAAATCCTTACTAAGCTGTCTGCAAAGTGCTCAGTCGTCATGAACCATAACCTTATAGAGTGAGATCCCAAAGCTCCCAGACCTACGTCATTTTAGCAAATCTGAAATATTGAGGAGGTTAAAGTCCTCTAATTTTTACGTAGAAATGACTTTGGGTCTTCGGAATCTCCGACTATTACAATAATTACGTGGACGAATGTTCACTTTCCTCCGTTTGCATCTTCGACAAATCAAACTATTGGGCTCATCGGCAGCTCCCCAGTTTTCTCGTGGAAAGTGCTACCGGCGACCGATGGCACTTTCCTCGACTCCACGCACGACACCTTTAATTCGCCGGTAATGGCCGCCATTAGCGACACTGCACTGGGCCGATTCGCTGAGCTCTATCAGCGTTGGGTGCGAACGTTTGGATTTCCCTTTTGTTGAGTTATTCGTATACAGACTAACTAACCAGATTGGCGCAGCGACCCAAAACGAGTCGGCCGATCCTGCACCACTTGGTATATAGAAGGTCTGTTATTTTTTTTAAGAAGACCAGGATTTACATTTTTAACATAGGATAATAAATAGTAACAATAAAGAAATTACTTATAGGTCCTCACATAGGACTTTTTGCTGGTAAAGATAACCCTTTAGTCTAATGCTTAAAGAGAAGGCCAAGTCGAAATGGTAAATGACAAAGATTTCAGTGTCAATAGTCAATAATGTAATATTTGCCATAAAAATTGGCCTCCGGAAATTTCAGTCTGGCTCAATATTGTTAAACATTATATTCAGATTATCGAAATAAGAAAATATTTCAACTAGCACTATTGTATTTTATGTTTCCGTTATGTGTATTATATTATTACATTCTTATCGGACTACTTCCTCCCCGCCCGTCCAAAATATATTTTATGACCAAATCATTCATATTTTGTTTTTCCTTTCCCTATATTTATGTAAGACTCACGAAGGAAGCAAAACCCTAAGGATTTCATAGTTTAATAGGATTTTTTGTTTATTACAACTTTGAATTGATTGACACCTGTCAATGTTTGACGTCTAAACGGTTCCACTGGAACACACGTGGAGATTTATTTGCCGGGAACGTAGCGCATTCTGAGCATGCGCACAGTACCGTAAACAAGTTAATTAAACCAAAGCACACACATGCCTCATAAAATACTGGATCGACTTACCCTTATAAAGATTTCTAGCGTCAATATCATACTTTTTGTTCCCATCACCATTCAACTAACATCTGATACCTTAGTCTTTGCTACTAAAGCTATAATCACCCTTATAGCCTTGAACGTAAAGCTCAAAGTTGATGGACGGAGCTCATACGAGCGTACACTAAGATTGATCGAGACAGTTTCCTGTGCCTATACGGACTTTCCACTGTTCTCTTTACTTACATACAAGTTTTATTTCCAACATTAATCCTGCTCTTCATTTAGCCTCTAACTATTTGGATTAGAGTTGATTTTGAGACGGGAATAAGGCGAGGAGCTTGGTGAATCACATGTGGCCTTCAGTCGTCTGATTGAAGGGCAAGTAAATTTATTATAGTCCGATATAGATCTTGGAGGCTTATGTGTCAAGTGGATTGAACTACATTAGCCTAGTTCAAGCAAATAAATTGAGGAGGCCATAGATTGTCGAGATAAGTCAACGATACTACGTTTGTGGTACGTCCTATTGCATACAATGTTATATGACATCGGCACAGTTCAAGTGCAGCATATAAAATCCTTTTGATGGTTGGTTCCGTCTGTGATAGCGTCCGGAACCTTAACACGGAATAAAAACATTTCCGAGAATCTTTCGTTACCTCATTACCCTTTCAGACTTGTCCGAAATAAAAGTAATACTTTTGGTCCTTTTCAGCCATAACTATCAGCATTCTCATTCCCTCACCATCTCTTGATAGTCCCCAAGCGTTGACATTGGCCCGTTTCGGAAGCCATAAGCCCGGAAAGGTCGCGGCGTTCGCACGAGAGTTCGTGACTCCGACAATTTGTTTTAGGAAACACAACGGTACTAGGAAATTGTGAAATATGAACACGTCTGCCCCGGTTGACCACCGCCCCAAATTTTATCACAATACAAGACGATCAATTGTCTGATATTCTCTAGAGACAGGTACAAAATTGACCGATTTGCTATGACCGTTCGGCTGCGAATGGCCGTGAAAACGTGCCGTGCCAATTAAATTGTTTCTTGTTTGAGTATCTTAGGATGATCGAACACAGAACACGGCCATATGAGTGCTCAGAATTCGTTCTGAGAACTATCAAATCTGTTTGATGGTGGAAATTAAACAAATACTGACTGTTATGCTATTTCGCAAATTGAACCAAAAAAAATGCTAATTCGTGTCACAGAAACCTCTTTTCGGACAATATTTTTTCATAATTTTGATATTACTCCTGTACTATGATTTTGATAGCTAATCGATGAAAATACATGCGATTGCATGACCTGGTATGTAGAGATATGCAGCTTCTTTATAGCTATACTTAAATTTTTGCTACTTCGAAAATTGTGCGTGTTCCATTCATAAACGCGAAAGTTAATGTAATTTAAGTACTTAATGACAACCACCTACATTGAGGGTCTTGTGGGCTAAAAAGGGCCATTATTCTACTTTTTTTTTGCATACTCAAAAGACCGGTGTGCTAAAAATGTTATAACGGAACGGTCTTGGTTTCCGTTATTGATATTACGATTCAGAAATGAAATAATTGTACCGGTCGCAAAAAACGAAGTTCACGGACGTTTGGCCAAGAATAAAAGGCGGCCTAGTTTGTCGTTACAAAAATCTATATATCGTGACGAGAAGATTTATTTGGATTTGAATTATTTGAACGTCACGCTGAGCTTTTGTGTAGATGAACCTCAGTTTATTCATTATTATTGGAGATTATTTATACGGTTGTTAAGAAATTGACAAGGAGGTTAGGTTAACAGTTAGGTTAGCAGTTGGTTGTTAACCTTTGCTCTGATTGACAATGATAATTTAATTTAAAACAAACAGTTTGATGTATTGATTCGTTCATTTTTATATGAATACGTATTCGTAAGTCATATCGATAAAGCAAACTTATCGGTGTTACTTCATGTCATTAAAATTGATCTCATTCTGTATTCAATACTGATAATATCGTAACTTCGCAATAGCTATGAATGGGTACCCATATTATCCACGGATCTGTTATCTCTAAGACAGACAATGTCAAAACCTATTGACTAATGTGGTTCGTAGAAGATTTGTTATGAAATTTTAATATCGATATCGTTCAAAATGTCACTCGATTACAATTTGCATTTGGCGTCGTGATGGCGCCATCGTAAATATCGAGCAAAATATTTGGAGCAAGTACACGCTAATCTTCAACAACTGCATAGCCCAATTGGATTCAGCTGCATGATTCCCGAGGAAAATTCGAATGCATTTCAACGAATTTGTCCAACTCACGCAATGATATTGTATTTAGGTTATATCGCGGTGAAGCTTGGTTTCCGCTGAAAAAAGTATTCAAAGGGGTGGAATCAAAAGCGGTCGTATTCATAGTGAGGTAATGCTGAAAGTCCGGTAGTGGGGGGATGGGGGGTGCTAAAAAACAAAGAGAAATGTGGGCCAGGCCTGCAGTGGCCTAGTTAGACGCCGCAATGTAGTTTAGGGATGTGAACTTTTAACTAGATTTTTACTAGTTAATATAATTTGGATTCATTAAATCGTTCAGAAAACATAAGAAATTTTTAGACGCGGCAAGAATTCGCAACTAATTAAATACAAGACAAGTTCTTATAATTTATTAAACCTGATTCACATGTTTAGAATCGAGAAATATTTTGTTAAAGAAAAAAAATTGAGGTTTGAGAAGATATATTATTTTATTTTCGACAGACTAGCAAGATTTGATCACCAAATTATTAAAATCACAATATAACCTAGGCTTTTGACAGATTCGCTAATCAGGCTCCTAAATCACATTATGATTAACATCTTGGAACTTTATAAGGAGTAACCAATTTATCCTGTTCCATTCAAATTTAATGATGTAACAGTTGTAAAATGCAGTTTGAAATACCGCATATGACATCACCTCCACTCTACCTGACTGGCGCGTGCGTCACGATTTACGAACCTTCTCCTGTCTTTATATTTCACGGTATTCAGGATTGAAATTAACCTCAGCTATTTGACAAAACATATGTTAGTATGAGTGTGATTAATATGCACTGAGACGCGTACTCAAATCATACGGTAATGTGTCACTATAATCTTAATTAATTGTATTGGTGATGAAGGGTATTTTATCAAGAATTCCAGCTAATATTATTATGATGTTTATTAGCATGATGTTTTGAAATATCTTATCCAATCAAAAACATAAATGTGAAATGAGAGCCAAGTTCAATATTGTGATAATTGCCTTGGTTGTTGACTTCAACGACAAAAGAAGTGAGATCTAAATGGGTGCCAAGTTCAATGGTCAACCCTGAAATTTATTTATAAGTAACACTATAACATACCTATCATATCTTCTTATAACATAAGATAATGTAAGGTGGTAGCCTATGAAGGTCTGTCTTGGCTAGTTTCTATAAACCTACCAACGTATTATTATGTTCGCTCGCTAGTTTCTACCAACAATCCAAATTTTCGACCGACAAATACCAAACTAACCAAGACAACTAACTAGACTACTAACTAACTAACTAAAGAAAACTAGCCAAGACAGACCTTCATAGGCTACCACCATACATTATCTTATGTTATAAGAAGATATGATAGGTATGTTATAGTGTTACTTATAAATAAATTTCAGGGTTGACCATTGAACTTGGCACCCATTTAGATCTCACTTCTTTTGTCGTTGAAGTCAACAACCAAGGCAATTATCACAATATTGAACTTGGCTCTCATTTCACATTTATGTTTTTGATTGGATATCATTACTTTTTGTAGAAAAGTATATATCATCGTAACGCCGTAGGTCCTTTGAAAAGGACAAATTCAAAACTAAAACTAGACTTTATAAATATAAAACAATTGAATCAGTTACTGTATTTTCCTACGTTTACGGGGTATAACCCTAAGTAATAAATATGAAAACCGACTATAAGTACCTACTCTTAATTGTAAATAAGTAAGTATGTATACCTAAATATATACTTAGTGCTCTGCCTTCCCGGTATATAGGCGTGATTAGGCACTAATTAGGTATTTATGTTAAGCGTTCATAATATAACCTAACGACAGCACTGGTCTCCTTTTTCACGGCCTTCAGGGTGCGTGCGCCCGGCTCAACATGGTCTATTGTGCCTGTCGACCTCATATGTGGATCTCACTACCGCTTACCATCAGGTGGAGTGAGGTCATCTTGTTAGCCTCTTATAAAAATAAAAACAAAAAAAACCTAATTATTAAAAAATTGCCAGTTTTTTATTTTTTCCTTTGTATTCATGTAATTACCTATCTGCATACCAAATTTTAACTCTCTAGGTAATTTGGAACTGGGTTAGAATTTTGATCTGTCAGTCAGTCAATGATAAAAATGAGGATTTTTGTACATTAATATCTAAATAACTGTTTGAGATAAGCTTATGAAATTTAGAACACATATTTATCTCGCAAGTCACAATATATGAGCCAAATTTGATACGTTTATGTGAAATAGTTTTTGATTTATGAGGGGTTCAAAAGTGGTTCCAAATGGTTCGTGTAATATTACACACGGTGCGGCTCGCCAGTTCTGTTTCTTGAACTTGGCTTGACACGCTACCGCGTGTCTAGATTCAGATTATGCACACGCATAGATGTTTTCAATTGGGAGGTTAACCTACGATAAACTAGGGACAATTGGACTGATCTGAAATTACATCCTATGTTTGTGTCCGAATTACCCTATATCCGTCCGTTATTCCGACCCCGCCGGCGGGGTCCTAGAACGTCGCGTGTCCGCCCCGCAGCTTCCGCGTCTCTTTTAACCACTCGATACCGGCACGTGCCGGGTCGTTTCTCCACTCAAACCTACGTCCGCATTAGGGACCGACCTAGCAACGCCCTGAGCCGTTAGGGGTGTCCTCAGGCAAACGTTGCCTAAATGTCTAGGGGTGAGAGCCATCCGCTCCCCGCCAGCCCGGTTAAGCTGAGAAAGCCTATCAGCAGGCTATCAGCGAGAGTCCCAAAAAAAAAAAAGTCCGAATTACCCTTAGATATAGTCTTGAAGAGAAATATTTGTTACGTTAAATGCCTCAATAGATATTGATTATAATATGGTACTATTAATTGAAGCGTTTTAAAAGCTGAAATTATTGGCAAAATAAATTATAAGACTAAATCACGTAAATAACAATAAATAGGATGATGGAATGAGATATGCTGTGATTTTAATATCTCTAGAGTGTTAACTTGGTCACTCGTAGTAAGTTACAACAAGGTGTAATGAAACGTTTCGGAAAGGTGATCAAGTCTGTCACTTGTAAACTCATGGTAGCGCTACAGTATTCGACTAACGAATCGCGTCATCTAAAGCACCCATGTGGACGGTTCACTTCGATCCACAGGGATCTTATGTGTTACCCCTACTTCTACGCACTTACTTCCTAAAGTTAATATCAGTGGTACTTACCACCACATATGACATCGGCCAGGTTGGTCTGCACGCATTGATGTGTGACGGCTCCGTCTCTCACGGTCGTGATCTCCCCGTAGAGCTGGTGCAGGGCTTCCTGGTCTGACATGAGGATGGTCCTGGGGGAAGGGCAGTCCTCGTCCATGCCATTCTGGTGACGGGAAGACGAGCGGGACCTGGAGCGGCGGCGTCTGAAAGGGGAGTGCTCTTTGAGTATGCTTGAGGATATGTGGATATTTGAAATAAAACTAATCTATTAATATGTGGATCTGGATGTATTTATTTATGTATACTATAGTCGTGGCACGGCCAGAGTACCAGCGCTGCAGCGGCTCAAGGGCTGATGTGGCATTTGCTGAGGCCTGTACCTCGTTGACCACCCCTCATAGTCCTAGTGTTATATTTCTTTGTTTGAATTGAGTTTTTGTGTCTTGTGTATTTATGTATCATTGTAACTTTTCGTGTCTATGTCGTGGGCAATAAATGTTTTTCTTTCTTTCTCTCATATACGGATACTGAAAGATATTCTGATGAAGTATTCTTGTATTATATAGCTTGGCTGAGATACTTGGTAAGTTTTAACACGAAAAATATGGTTCGCATTTAAAGGAAGATATTGGAATTGGTGAAATCTAGTTGGGGTAGTTAAGGTGTTCGATATATTTATATCGAATGTCAATTGAAATTTTTCTTTATACGTTAACAAGTTATTACTTTTTTACACAATTATAAAAAGCAAATTATCTTTTATTAGAAGAGTTTTTATATGAACCGATATATTACACATAATCCCACTGAAACCGGGCACAAATAATCACTCTCATTAAATTGAGTATCATTGTTTTTCTTCAGTTTTTTTCAATTAGTTCTGATGACTTTTAAAAAAATCTAGTTACATTCTTCCCACAGTAGGTAGTGCCGCAAACATTTGATCAATCAATTTGTTATCGATAACGAAATTCCTTGCTCTATTGTGGAATTTAAAAGATCGATGACTGTGATTCAAAAATTTAAGATATCATCATTATTGTTTATCTACTAACAATTTAAAACCGCAGTTTTACTTCTATTTCACAATGTAATATCTCCAAAGATCACTTTTTACATACTTTTTAAGAATTACTGATAAAAAAAACCTTTTGTGTCGTTTGTTTATTTTTAGTGTTAGTAATTTATAGCTGGAATCAAAAAAACACACATCCACAATTCCATAAAGGTATATCATTAGATATATTATTTCTGTTTATACTTTAATCATGGATAAATCGATTAGATTACATCAGCATCAATAATATTCGCCATGATGGAAATGGAATTCGACGCAAAACGACGAAGCGGATCCCATGATTTTTTGCTCATTAACATCATTATTACAATCAGTTACAACCATAGAATTTAAGATAGTTTTTTGTTAAATTATATAGCTTGGTATCTCATTACCTACTTTGAATTTGATAAAATATTTCGTAGCAAACAATAATAATAAAATAAACATATAAAAAGTAGGTGGCACTAACGCGGAACTGAAAATAGGCTAAGGGTGAGAGCAATTCGCTCCCCCATAAGTCCATTGACAATGACAAGGCTACTCCAAAGTCCAAAAAATTACCCTATTTAGTCAGGAGAGAAAAAAAGGGGCGTTTAATCACAGCTTCACCATAAATCGCATACCTATGACATTCTAAGATAAAGACCCAAGTCAAGCTAAATAGGCATACATACATACATACATACATACATAAAATCACGCCTTTTTCCCAGAGGGGTAGGCAGATCACTTCCAGCGATCCACTTTTCACCTCCGTGGGAAACGAGACGTGACGGGTTGTGGACCACGTCGCCGCCATTCTGCCTTGTGCATTGTTTTAACAAGGTCATTGCGTTCCCACGAGTAGCAAGGATATATGACGGGGCAAGGAAAAGGGGAGGAAGGATACTATCGCCTCGGATGATTTGGACTGAGTCGATAGTAGCTCGAAGAGCCGGGGTCGCTTACTCGTATACCGTTCACCAACCACCGGACAGATAGTTGTGACTGGTATCCCCTGACTTAAAATAAAAACTGGCTAAATAGGCAGACTAATTATTGACTTTTACGTGTTAAAACTGTAAGGAGTACATATAAAGCTTGGAAGGACTTCCAGATCATGCTTCGAAATCGAATATTATTGACCTTGCGAACTTGCAAACTCAAACCATTCCTATCGAATAGTTGGCTCAAATGTTCGCACAATCTTTACCTAATCATCCATTAACACTACAAATAACGAATGAATCCCAGCATTATAAACAACGTGAGGTAATTATAAATTGATTCGACCTCACACATTTTGAAACGCGCCCACGAATTTGACATAGTGAATGGAAGAAAAATTACTTTTTGAGATGGAGGAAGGACGAAGGTAATCATGTCAAGTTAAGTGCACGCTAAATTTGACGCCTACAAAATGCAGTTAACGGATTTATTGAACAAATAAATTAAACAGGCCAAGTGCATTTATGATTATAATCATATACCACCGACCATAATAATAACCAATAATAACTAGTGTTATTGAGATTTGCAATACACCAATAGTGTACTTATATCACACTATAACATTTACATATTTTTAATGTTCAGTATTTATTTATACTAATGCCATCAGTGTCTATCTATCTGTATGCTGCATTCACATTCAGATTTTTACAATCGTAGTCATATCAAAGTTCCGCTAAGTGATTAGAAAATAAAAATTAAACTATAAACAAATATAACATATACATATTGAATTCCATATTGTTATACTGCCTTACAAGAGGCACATAATTCAAGGGGTACTAAGTTAAATACATTGCTAGACTCAAATAACTACACTAACTAAAATACTGTAAATGTAAAAGCGGTGGAAATTTAAAGAAGATTTAGTCCGTCTGCAATGTGGCCGATCTAAACCGCAGTAAACTTTGTTACGTTCCAACTAATGGAGCTTGAAACCCCAATGTTCTAGGAGTTTAACTAGTAGGTAGCGCCACTTTATTTACTTGCTTGTGTTTTAGTAGGAACTATAAAACGACAATGTAAACTTTGTACGTAATAACAAAAATTTAATAAAAAAATCCTACAGGTCATTTTATGAAAATAAATAATATAAAAAAATAAGTATACAAATTCGAGTACTAAAAATGAAATAGTGTAAGTTTTATTCCGGTGAATATTTGGGAAACAAAAAAAGAGTTTCTGGATCTGTTATCTAGGACCTGCATAGGCCTTGTTGGAGTATTAGAGGTATAATCTTTATCCAGCCATTCAATATACTAAGACCAACGTAAAATCAACATTAAAAATTTGAGGAATGCAAAATGTTATACATACATCCTTTTGCCTGAAACACAGGAAAATCCTAGTTCAGGCACACATATTGTTAACCCTGAACTTTAATTGTAATGTAGAATAAAGATTTATTTATTTTATTTTCTCCAAATGCATAATAATTGACTATTGTATTCCAAAATATCTTACGTTGGGACGCAAACGTTACCGACACAACTCTAAATAAGTCCATCGGCCATTTTGTGTAAACGCTTGCAATGTCAAGTTTGGCGCCAAAATTGGTGTCTTTACTCATCAAGACGTCGCGTCCGCACTTGGCGACAACTCAAAATGGCTACATGAATCACCGACTGGAGATAAAACTAAGTTAAAATGGTGTCAGAATAATGAACAACAGATTAAAATGAATATTTTAGCTAAGCTTCACTCCAACAAGAAATTCGGTCAGTTCTGGAAAACTACAAATAGAGTGAATCATATACCGGGTCTCCCCCGTCAGCGTCGCTGGTGTGCACGAGCCTGGCGAGATTGCCTCTGTGTTCGCAAGCTGCTTTAGGGTGGAGTCACCTCTGGGGCCTTCGCGGCGGGTGCACGGTACTGAGGCGGGTCGTGAGCGTAGTGTCTTTTTTAGTGCGAGGGAAGTGCGTGAGGTGATTAGAGGTATGGTAAGGGGTAAATCCCCGGGCCACGACAGCCTTAGTATCGAGCACTTGCAGCATGCAGGTGTACACCTACCTAGAGTGCTGTCTATGTTATTTACTCTTTGCTTAGGACACTCCCATCTGCCAGATAATTTGATGCGTACTGTAGTCGTACCCATCATCAAAAACAGAACTGGTGATGCTTCTGATGTAAATAACTATAGACCTATCTCCCTGTCTACAGTGGTCGCCAAGGTGTTGGACAGTCTGCTTGGTCAGCACCTGGATAGGCACGTCTCACTAAATGATGCACAGTTTGGTTTTAGGTCAGGTCTCTCCACAGAGAGTGCTATCCTGTGTCTCAAGCGGACTGTCCAGTACTACACGAGTAGGAAAACCCCAGTGTATGCCTGTTACCTTGATCTGTCGAAAGCTTTCGATCTGGTATCGTACGATATTCTTTGGGGTAAATTGAGGGATGAAACCTGTCTGCCTAAGGAACTGGTTCTGTTGTTTAGGCATTGGTATAACAACCAAAAGAACTGTGTAAGATGGGCAGGCGCTTTCTCGGAGGACTATAGGCTGGATTGTGGGGTAAGGCAGGGTGGGTTGACTTCACCCACCTTTTTTAACCCTGTATGTCAACCGACTGATCGATGAGCTCAGCACCACCAGAATCGGGTGTCACATAGACGGTGTGTGCGTAAATAACATCAGCTACGCGGACGATATGGTCTTGCTGAGCCCATCGATTGGTGCCTTGAGGAAGCTCATTAAGATTTGTGAGGCGTATGCGGTGGCTCATGGGCTCAAATACAACCCAAAGAAAAAGTGAAATAATGATTTTTCAGACCTGACAACAAGCGATACTCATTTGTTCCAAGTTTCACTTTGGGTGGTACCGCTCTAAAGAAAGTTGAGCAATTTAAGTATTTGGGTCACTGGGTCACCGAGCATCTTAATGACAATGTAGATAGTCAAAGGAGCGCAGGGCGCTGTCTGTCAGATGCAATATGTTGGCTCGCAGGTTCTCACGGTGTACAGGGACTGTCAGAGTTGCGCTTTAAAGCATTTTGTCAGTCCTTTTACACTTGTAGCCTGTGGGTTGACTATACGCAGCGGGCATACAGTGATCTGCGCGTTCAATACAACAACGCGTTCCGGGTGCTGATGGGACTGCCGCGCTACTGCAGCGCCTCCGCAATGTTCGCGGCGGCCGACACAGACGGCTTCGCGGCCATCATGCGCAAGCGGTGCGCTTCTATCATGCGCCGCACGCGCGACAGTCCCAACACCATCCTGCGCGCGCTGGCGGACCGGTGGGACTCTCCGATGCTGGCTCGCTGGATACGGCTGCACGCTGTCGTATAGCATGCGGCCTCCAGCATCGGTGAGGTCACCCGATACTGTCGCATTATTTTATTTATGCATCGTTTTTATTTTTTCTTTGTAACAACCAAAACGATCATTACTAACTGTAGTTTGTAAGCAATTGTACCTACTAACAAATATGGATGTAAGAGAAATCTGAAATCAATGATTATTATTATTTCCGGGTCTATCTTATTTTCTCAGTTTTACAACCGGTATTTTAGAAGTTAGGAACGGGCTATGCGCCAAGTACCTAGACTTCTTTATATTTATTGGCTAGTTGGGTAGTTGAAAAACGGCGTACTATGTTGCATGTGTCCAGTATTACAGATTTTTGTAGTTGTATGTATAGAGAGCTATTGAGTTCTATTGCTTGTATTGCTGTGTGTAATGACTTAGGTATGAGACCAGTGGATGATATGATGATTGGGATTATTTTTTACGGTGTGTTGGTGCCACATTTGTTTGATTTCGTCGGAGAGAGCTATATATTTTTTGAATTTTTTCGTTGTGTTTTTTCGTGAGGTTTTCTGTGTTTGGTATGGATATATCGATGAGGTATGTTGTTTTTAATGATTTTATTGTAAGTGTGATGTCAGGGTCTGTTACAGTTAATTGTTCTGTCTGTTATGATATCGCGGTCCCAGTATACTTTAAATTCTTGGTTTTCAAGTACATCTTTGGTTCATATATGTAGTAAGGGGTGTATTTATTAATTTATATTTTAACGCTATTTGTTGATGTACCTGTTTCGCTACATTGTTGTACCTATGTGTGTACTCTTTATTAGCTAGTGTCTTGCATCCTCCTGTTATATGGTCTATTGTTTCCCTACTCTGATTACATAATCTGCAAGTGTCGTTTACTATAGTACTATCTTTTATTATATATTTGGCGTAGTTACGGGTCCTGATAATCTGGTCCTGGATGGCGAGCATAAATCCTTCTGATTCAGCAAATATGTTTCCTTTACTTAGCCAGCAATTAGATGCATCCTTGTCTATGAATTCTTGATCAAGATTATGTGCGTGCTTACCATGTAGTGACTTTAATTGTTTCCATTGTTGAATTTGGGTTTCCTGTTTTGTAAGTTTTAAATTTGGGTCAAATTGTGGGTTGTTTAATTGTAGAGAGGTGTACCTGATGTAGTTATTGTAGTGAGTGCTTTATGTATTGGGCTGTGTATGGATTTGTCTAAAAAGTATGCACGTAGGTTATTAATTTGGGAATAATTAAGGTTCTTAATATCTATAGCACCTCTTCCACCTAATTTCCGAGGTAGAGTGAAGCGTTCCTTTGCTGAATGTATGTGGTGTATATTATGTTTGTAAGCTGCAGTTCTAGTCATTATGTTCAGTGAATCTAAATCTGTATCAGTCCAGTTAATAATTCCGAATGAGTACGTGAGGATTGGGACGGCATATGTATTGAGGGCTTTAATCATGTTTCTGGCAGACAGGTGAGTTTTAAATATCTTGTGTATTCTATCCTTGTACTTTTCTTCTTCAGTTCTTCTTTAATTTCACTATGGTTTTTCTGGTATTCTGTAAATATCCTAAATATTTGTATGTATCGTTTATATCCATATTTTCTATTATATTTTCTTCTCTTTCTAGTGTATATGAATCTGTTTCTTTGTGTTTTCCCTTTAGTATGCAGTTTATCTTACATTTCTCGATGCCGAATTTCATTCTGATATCATCACTAAATGATTCTGTTAACTTTAGCAGTGTATCTAATTCTTTTCTGGATGCCGCGTATAGCTTGATATCGTCCATGTATAGAAGGTGGGTGATTTTAGTACTATTGCTTTTGTCATTGTATAGCCGTAGCCTGTTTTATTCAAGATTCTTGATAAAGGGTTTATTGTTAACCAAGCAAAACCATAAAGGGCTTAGAGAGTCACCCTGAAAGATTCCTCTTGAGATATTTATGGTTTCAGATATAAGATTGTCTTTTTTAGTTTTAATATTTAATTTTGTGCTCCATTTGGTCATTATGTGTGTAAGGAATGTTATTATTATTATTATTATTATTATAAATACATATGGAACGATCTACGTGTGAAGTGTACTGGCTTAGATCTTAAGTATATCCGTGAAGACTAGGCTTGTATAGAAAGTGTCATCGTCAGTCTCGAAAAGATTTATGACATGTGTTTTGATGTCGGCAAACATATTTCTTACTTTTAAGGCCTAATCATCTAGTGTGGTTTAATTTTCTAATAATAAAGGATATAGGATTATTTTTTGTCAGAGTCTTTTTCAACGTCCGAGACTATTATGGAAAGACCGTTTTCTTGATATCTAAAGGCTAATTAGACAATGATATCATGAATTTCATAAAAGTTTTGGGAAGAAGTACTCTCTGTACTTATTCAATTTCTACATTAGAATGAGACAACAAATCCTTGTAATTCCCAATAACTAAATAGTTCTATCCTCTGCTTCGAAACTCAATTCTAACAAAGATGATAGAACATTTCAGATGTAAAACGGATCTTCCAATTAAACTCGGTATTGGCTATCAATAGTGTGAACAAGTTTCGAAAACTCGCCGAGTTACTCTCGCTCAGCAAAAAACTGATTGATCTATTTTTAAGCGTTACTAAGTATTTTAAAATTAGCTTTTTGTGACTTTGGCGCCGTTATTTTTAACACTCCATGACAGGGCAATTAATAAACCAGCTTCTTTATATGTAATTGCCAAGGTTAATTAGGTTTTAAGCACACGTTAAAGTTTCTTTAAGAATGTAAATTGAAAGATCGGATAAAATGATACGGCTTAGTACCAAAATGCTTATACGGAATACGAATAAATTTTCAATTAAAAAGTATCCAAATTAAGAAGAAACGTGCAGTCATATTAAATTTTATTTGTTGTAATGACAAAATTTTAAGGAATATGCTTTCACTTCATATTACATACTTACAATATTGTATTACAAAATCATAAGCAACTGATGAAGTAAAATGATTTTTAATCTTAAATTATTTAAAAATAATTTAAGATTATTATTTCGTGTATGTTGTATTCGCCTGTAATAGACATATCTTTTATCTTTAACTAGTATATATAATTTAAATGTATAAAGATAGTGTTGTTGGCGAGTCTTTAAAATAAATAAATAAATAAAAATAAATAAATTACTGTAAAATTCATATTTTATGATTTTTTTCTCCAATGATCACTGATGATCGATCTATATAAAGAAAAACCTTTATTCGTACAATTATTAGTCTGTTGGGATGATAGTATGTATTTTCATAATCGACAATGGATTTTTATTTGTTCCATGAAAAAAAATTCTATTCCAATCCATTTGGCTAGCCTAGGACTACCGCTGGCAAGACTCACCAACGGTAGTCCCAGGCAACACTTACTCGGGAGTGACTATGAAGAATCCTCTGGAGGTCTGGTAGATTTTCCTCTCTTGCATCAGCTGTGCCAGGGTGTCGTACACCATCTCCTGAGACGGGGTTTGCATCGACGGGAACTTGGATGAGAGTGACGTTCGTATGCTCTCAAGGGTTGCTGCTTGACCCTGGAAAGATGAAAGATCGTCAGTTTGATGGAAAATGCCTGCTGTGCTGAGACAATTTTAGGTCGTTAAACAATGGTTTATGGTATATATATACTGGTTATAGAAAACAAATAAGGAAAACTAGTAGAACAGGTAAAGTGTATGATGATTTCAGGATTATGAAATATAACTATTGAATTGAGTAAATTAAAAAAAATTGGTTAAATTTCCGTTTGAAAAAAATCATCATTAATGTCATCAAAATCATTTAAAAATCCACTAGTAACTAGTGACCTTAACGAATCATAATAAAAATAATAAATTTAATAAGTGAATGTTGACCTAGCTGTAGACATTGTTGATAAAAGTACTCAAAATATAATGGAAACAGACAAAACCAAAAATAATATTTGATTGCGTCTAGATACACCAAACTTCGCAAACTATTGCTCCACCTGTTGTAATGTTAGATCAATAAACATAATTTATTGTGTATTCTGAGCGAATAAACATTGGTCAATAAGAAGTAAGGTGCAGCCACGAAATCTATTGTAAACAAGATTCTTATCGCGAATATACGATCGCTCAAGCTGAATGGTAAATGTCACAGCCAGCCTATCTGAAGGTCGGCATAACTTATATACGAATGGAGATATTTTGATCCGTATTGATTGATTGATGGTTGTCATTTTTGCATGTCTACATTGTGTCTCTATTAGGCACTATTAGGTACATCTCCTGTGACACAGGACACGCTGATCACTAAATAGGATAACTGATGTGTTAGTTTTTAAGTTTTATTATGTAATGTTACTTAGTGTCTAGTTTTCAGCAATAAAGGCTTATTATTATTATAAGGTACATCTAGTGTGAATAATAAGTTCTCTAATAAGTAAAATAATTAATCGAAATTGGACAACCGAATCGTGATTCGAGCTTTTTTGTTGTTTCATCATTCCAACATACAAATTGGTACTTGTGTGTTAACAAAATGTTGATCTTGCAAGAATATAATCTTAATATTTTACTTTTTTTGGAAGAATATTGTACGATTTCACTTGGTATCATTAGCAACGAAATAAAAATTATGCATTTAAAAGTAAGCAAGTTAAGCTTAATTTAAGACTGATAAAATTACGCTGCACTATAAATCCGATAAATAAGATAAATACTTATGCAAAATTAGGTACAAATACAAGAGACTTACTGTTTAGAATCGTCTATCAATTTGATTGTAATAATCTTATCCGCTGACTCAATTTATATCGTATCGACCTCCAGGGTTACAAATTCTGGCAGTTATTAATGAATCCGCTGTCTCAAGTCCTTGTTTTATTGGTATAGTTTCATTCGATCGGTGTGCAGTTAAATGCAGTAAAAAAGAAGTAAAATATATATAGTTAGGCTATCCCTAATAGAAAGGATAAAAAAAAAGTGCAAAAGCTTACCGAGTTATTTTTTAGGTTCGGTAGACTTAGGTAGATCAGTATTTCTTGTGACCTTTCCGAATACTTCGAATTTATATCCTCTAGGATTATTAACAACAAGTGCTGTACACCTAAGAAGATATTCTAAGGTCGTGTAGTCGACCAACCCGCACTTGGCCAGCGTGGTAATAATAATAATAAGAATAAGAAATATAAGAATAAGGCCTTATAGCCCTAGTTTAGAGTAGGCCCGTGCCCCAGCAGTGGGGACGTATATGGGCTGATGATGATGATGAAGTGCTACACCATGAGAAGGAAATATAACAATTTTGTCTCTATCAGTTATCATACTAGTAGATATATTTTAACTATACATAGGACTGTAACATTGGACTAGAATTAATTGAATGACCAATCTACTGAATGGCTAATCTTACCTGAATCAGGTGTGCGAACGTGAAGCTGTAAATAGTTCAATATTTATTGGTGCAATGCTTCTCACGAAAATCGTTTTGAAATCGATACTGCGGTAAACTTAATCAATTTCATTAGCATAGCAATACAAATAGCAGAAATGTGGGTACATTTAGGGCGGTGTTGAATTTTACTAGCCTCTGAAATACTACTATTGTGAGAGACAGGATAAGAATATAACTAGTAAAGTTTAATTAGATTTAGAGCTGATTTCAATTTTGTAGAAAATCCTTACAAGTTTGAGACTTTGTTAATATAAAATCTGTTTTATTATTGAAAGACTACAAAAAAGCTTGTCAATATGCAAATTCGCTATAAAATTAAGCGTTCGAACCTTCCGTGGATATTTTAAATTAAGTATACAAAGTTGTTTAAAATGCAAATTAGAATGTACCGTTTGCTCATGATCATAAAATTTAAGTCATATTTCCATATATTACTATCACCACTTAGCTTAAAAATTTTGTAAATTTTGTTTCATTAAAAAAATTGCATGTGTGCGGTCAACAGCCATCTACAGCTTTTTTCAATTATCTATATTACTTGTACAAGGTGCTTACTAAGCCAGTATTCGACGAGATTAAATCCCTTAAAAAAGCGTCGATGGCCGAGTGGTTAAGGTCGTTGCTTGCCATGCGAGAGGTCGCCAGTTCAAACCCCGGCAGGTACCAATGTGTTTTTCAAATTTGAAATTCATATGTACCATCATTCGACGCTTTAACGGTGAAGGAAAACATCGTGAGGAAACCAGCACACCTGAGAGATTTTTCAACGGTGTGTGAAGCCATGTCAGAGGCCTACGGGCGGTTTAAACTCTGACACCAGGTTGTTCATCAACCATACGATAAGAAGAAGAAGAAGAATCCCTTAAAGAGGTTAAACACGTAGTTTTGTATGAAATGTTCAGTTATGTTGTGCATTATAATGCATATGCAGCTTCCCCAGTCTGGCGGGGGTGCGGAAGGCTCACACCCCTAGTACATTTAAGCAACGTTTGTGCATTATGTGTGATAATGAATTTAGTTACTTTTTCGATAAAAATAGCTTTAGTTGCTGT
Organism: Maruca vitrata; assembly: GCA_039566165.1. NCBI lineage: Eukaryota > Metazoa > Arthropoda > Insecta > Lepidoptera > Crambidae > Maruca > Maruca vitrata. Next base: position 3,092,402 of record CM076917.1, read on the forward strand.
CAGACACCTGGCTCTAGCTAGTGATTTAAAATGGTTCTCGAGACTTCGCCCACTTGGACAGATTGCGATTCTAGTTTACCTAGTTTTAATTTATTTCTACTATGAAGCCGCGGAGCAGATAGATTAACAAGTGTTTTATGATGTTTAATAGCCGATTGAGCAGGCTGAAATTCTTGGATAATCAAGATAAAGAATTAACTGATTTGATTGTATTTAGGTCTGTATTTAATGGATGTTGATGTTGAACGCTGATATTTAATTCTCAGCCTTTTATTCTGGACACAATATTTGGTATCTCTGAAATTTTTAAAAGACCAAAACTATGATGCACGGCCTGACGGTATAAAAAAATGTATATTTATTGTTAATGATGCGTGTTAATGTCGATTCTCGAATTATAAATTTATACCGTACCTACTTAGTATGTACGATTGTGGAATAAAGGTTATTTACACGTGAATTATAATGTTTATGAAACAACGTGAAGCCGGCAAGCCCGATTCTTTATCTAACAATTTATTGAGTTGTATGGCTCGATGCACAGATTGAGTCATAGCATTGCAAGTAGATATTATCATTGCAAGTGCGGATAGAATAAACAAAACCCTATGCTAATACTAGTCAGTGTGAAATAAATTAATTTACTGCGACAATTTGAATTTCCAGATTTAATGGTACATTTACTTGTCGAGATCAGAATTTGAATCAGGTACCTATAATCAAATTCATTGTAAAATAATATTTCCGGGAAAAGCAGTTCACAAATAGTAGAGCTACTATTGGAAAATATAATATGAGTATGTATAAGTATACTCAGATCCAGAAACGTTATAGGAGAATATACTACATAAATTAGAAAAAAAAAACAACAACAATCTTGAACTTGATGACTGAAGTTTAATTATCTTAACTAAGCAAGGATGGAAACTGAAAACCAATGCGCAAGTACCAGGGCGCCATCAAATACCAAAAGCCTTTCAAAGCCACCTTACAGTAATGTTAAGCACTAATCTCGTACTCCGTCTCGTTCCCAAAATAGAATAACAAGTGCCGTATAATTACACTTCGGGACAATGCAATAACCTGCGCTTTAATTTGCATTTGTCACTGCGGCCTGATTCCGTCGCCTGGCCAATAATAACTGCACGCACTATGCAAATTTCTTTCTGACACATTCCAGCCCACGACCACATGGTATTTAGGCAGACCTGTCTCGGCCGGCCCGTCACGGTTGCGAGATTGCAGGGCAGTGTTACCAGTAGCGCTACCATGAGTTAGCTATCGAAAACTTACGTACGTTAAAAACCTATCGGGTTGTTTTTTTCATACTACCGATTTTTGTTTTTAGCGTCACCGCTAGGGGCGCTGTACAAGTTTATCATAGACATATTTACATAAACGATATCGAGTCTGTCACTTTTAAAGTGATGGTAGCGCTACAGAGCGTTTAAAGGTTCGCGTAGTCATGAAAAATCTATTATTCGAAAGATGACGCTTATCAACCAGTGAAGTACCAATGTATTTAGTATATTCCGTTTCTTTTTGTCCATTATTGTTTTTATAGGTAATTTTTAAACGACTTTGTCGTGTTATTGTTTAACAATAATTGAAAACTGGTAAATATCGATTGTTTTGTTACATAAATTACAGTACATTCAGCAACGCTGGCGGTCGACCACCTATAAGGTGAAAATCGCTTGGCAATTTCGCGTCTGTCAGAGCAAGCCCCGCCCAATTGTGGTCAAGGAGCTGGCAATAATTTTTTGGTAGATATTTGAGGCATGCTGAAAACTTGTCCTGTACCTCTCCTATTATATCCCAACACAAATCCGCAGACTTGGCTGAGTACCGGGGCTAAACCAAACCCCCAATTTTTTTTATTTAAAAATATATTTTATAATCCAAAAAATATAATTTGTCAGTCACCTGACAGGTAGAAGTTCCATCGTAATAATTTGTCTTAGTGAGTCTTATTTTTAGTTATAAATAAAAAGATGAAAAATATTTTTGGGGGTTTGCTTTAGCCCCGCTACTCACCAGCCAGGTCTGCAGTTTCGTGCTGGGATATAATAGGAGAGGTACAGGATAAGTTTTCAGCTTGCCTCAAATACCTACCAAAAAATTCTTGCTAGCTCTCCTACTATTGGAACGTTTTTGCTTGGATTTTGACAGATTTTCTTCAAGTGCTCTTCTATTGGCCAGTGGGCGGGGCTAATGGCGTTTAAAGAAATCTGTTTGAAAAGTGTACTACCGCCAAAATTTCCGGTTGTACATATTACTTCCTATCTATCTATCCAGAATACAAGTATGAAGTCTATAATGTTCTAGTTTATTAATTAAAATTCCTTGAGATAAAGAAGTATCTATCCTATTTACTCCCTACAGCTACATTTACTTACAACCTACATTATGAAAACCCAATCACACATCTAATGATAAAAGCATGAGTGAGTATGTAATACCGAATTTGGTCTTGCCCAACACTAGTTTGACATCGATCCTACGCAAACTCGATTGTTTTTATTCGATTACAATATTCGTGTGACATTGATTTGTGATTGTCTCATCGAGAGCGCGAGATGTGTAAGCCTACTGGTCTAGTTTTCTATAATGCGTTTCAATACGTTGACAGGTATGATAAATTGAATTATTCCGTGCACCAAATTTAATTAGCTGATTGCAACAGCCAAATGAGCGTACATTATGCTGGGAACACGATATTGCTGTAATTTTAGACGCGTATTATTTCAGAGCCAAACATTCATTTAGTAACTCAACACATACACGTATTTTACAGCTGTCAACGTCTGCACAATGATTCTCTTGTCCTTGTATAATGTCAATATAGTTTTTTAGGTTCCATTAAAGGTAGTTGTTGATTTTGTTCATTGTATCAAGTTTCTAATATGTTAACATTCCGGCCAGTTTACAATTATTAAAATAAAAGATAATGACGGCCGAATAATGAAACCATAGGTAATTGATATTCACTTGAATCACTGCTTCATAATATGTAACAAATAACAATAATTATATGAAGAAAGTTCTAAATCCAATTTTTTTTGCGAGCTTAACTTTCGTTTCAGTATTTTTTCCGAAAGTCCTAGTATATACCGTAATAAGCAAATTAATAGGTATCTTATCAGACAGACTCTCCAAAGACTTCACTTTAACGTAGAAGGAAATCATAGTGAGGAAACCGGCATAGTTATTAGTGCTGACAAGCGTGTGAAATAGAAAAGGCAAAATAACTCTATTAACTGCAAGTTGCCTACATAGTTGAGTTTTCATTTCACTTAATTATCCACTTCAACACAGGGTAATTTACTGAAGAAACGTCTCGTTATTATGAAGGAAAAATTTTAATAATTTCAAGATTAATGACGCTTTGTATAAAGAAAAGTATTTGATTTAACTTGTTTTTCCTAAGGTTTTATGAATAAAATATTAACAATTAACTGTCATAATGATATAAGTTTCATTGTTCTCTACCTTTTATTACTAGAAATGATATTTCCTTATTAGACGAATAATCATATTATTTCAGGAATAGAACCAATGTAAAGCTCGAGTATAGCGCTAGGCCATTAATAAATATATATTACTTTATTGGCCAATGAAAATGTCAATGCCACCTATTATACTTAACTTACAAAACGCTACTTAGTAAGATCTCGTTGATAAATAAACTCGTAATTCGCTTTAACTAATCCAGACGTTGATGGATACAGTGGGCACTGATTTATTACTTGCTCCAATGGCCGATGTGGCGAAATTAATTCAGCTAACCAAAGTCAGGTCATTAAGGACGGATCTCACACTAGTCACACGGCGTTCGAGCGAGAAGGCACACCTCATTGGAGTTATTTGGCGAGACAAAACGAAAAGGAAGTTAGGTATTCAAGACGCCAGCGTGTGAGCTGCAGGCGTTAGCGATTTAGGTACTTCATACATCACGTATTTATATTGATGGATCAAATGCAAATATAACAAATGACCATGATGAATTAAATTTCCGATTTAACCATCATTTGCGTATAGGCAAATTTTGGCAGCAATACCATCCAAAATTATCTATGAATAGATAATTTCAAAAAGTATTATTAAATAAGGCTGTATTCTAAGTCATCTGAAACCTTTGCTTCAGATTACTTATAAACAAGGATGTAGGTATACAGGACTAAAACATGTACTAGTTTATTATTGTATAAATAATAATCTATATCACTTAGACTTATTATGAACAGTAGTAGTAGTATTTTTGGCTCAGACAAGACTTCGCTTTTAGTGCCTCTTCCTTCTTTAAATGTTTTATTACCAATAAATGTCTATAAATACCATTAAACAGCTGACTCGGATGTCGCATACAGTTACAATATTTTAGTTATTCAGGGCAATTTACAAAGACATTTGGACCACGGGTCAAACATTCGCGAAACAGGTTCGCACGAGTTGCTTTTATTTTGCACCTTTCACGGCCAAGAGTCATCATTCCGGTTCGCCATATTGCTGGTTAATAACCAGGTTTTGTAATATTATTAAAAACCGGCCAAGTGCGAGTCGGGCTCGCGCACAAAGGGTTCCGTAGCAGCAAATATAATAAAAATCAACCTATCTCAAAAACTATAAGAGATACTTTGATCAAACCAAAAATCGTTGAAAGAATTAATTAGCATGCATCACCTCTATTTTTTTTAGAATTTTATACCCCGTAGTTATAAAAATAGAGGGGGGGGACATACTTTTACGACTTTGAGAGCTGATATCTCAAAAACCGTTCACTTTAAGAAAAATGTTTTTTAGAAAACTTTATATCATTTTAAAAGACCTTTCCATTGATACCCCACACGGGTATGTACATCGAAAAAAAAATTTCATCCCTCAGTTACATGTATGGGGGGCCCACCCCCCAATTCTTTTTTTTACTATTTAGTGTCATATTTTTGTAGCGGTTCATACAACACATATTCCCATCAAATTTCATCACTGTAGTACTTATAGTTTCCGAGTAAATCGGCTGTGACAGACGGACAGACGGACAGACGGACAGACGGACAGACGGACATGACGAAACTATAAGGGTTCCGTTTTTGCCATTTTGGCTACGGAACCCTAAAAAGATGCTCCTAATGTAAGCCGAAATGTTTTAGTCTAGCATATGTTAAATAACATATAATATAATATGCAGAACTTAATTTTAATATTTAGACTTTATTTTGATGATTTGTTACACCGGGTTTTTATCAGATGAGCATATTATCCTCGTAGTCTTATGCTAGATATTAAATAAGACTAGACTGTATATTTCGCATAAAAATCGTTGTTGTTATGATAAAAAGTACGATCTGTTCTGTAATCATAAGAAGGTAACATCTATTGGTATTGCATAAATATTGTTAATAATGGTTTCTTGGTGGTATCGAAAAAACATTTATTTTCCAAAAATGCCAAAGTAGATAAGATCATTAATTTAAATTATTTTGCTTCAGCTCTTTAGCGACTCTACCATTTTTACATAAGGACAAAAAGCTCAGTGTCAAACAACTATTTACTTTACATGCATAAAAATCACGCCTTTTTCCCAGAGGGGTAGGCAGAGATCACTTCCTGCCATGTGCTACGGTCTGCCACACCACTTTCGCTTCATCCACATCCAGGAACCTCTTCATGCATGCTCGTCTATTACGGGTACTTTTGATTTGACTTCTCTCAGATTTGACCTATTTGGTCAAACTATTAACTATTTACTTTGACTGCTATAAATAATAAATACCTATCAGAATTACATGCTCACCTATCTTGTGATAAAACAATAAGATTGTTCTCACATTCGTTATGATAAGTTACCACATTCGTTGATCCGGTCTTAAAAACTGCACGATCCATTTTTCGCGGTCACTAGATCATGTACCTCAAATATTTGCGCTCGATATCTCGTCATACACCCGACATTTCCATGTCGAAATTAAAACAACGAGTTTAAGAGTATGGCTTCGAAAGAAATATTCTGACTTACTTCCATTCCTGTAAAATATACCTAGGTATACCTACACCAACAATGAAAGTTTTCTGTAACAACTTCTTCACGTGCACAGGTTTCAAAAGGCAAACGCAAACTGCTATATTCTGAATATTTTGTTTCATGAAAAGATAGATGATGCAGTGATTTTTCATGAGTTAACTCAATGACTCAATAAATACGGGCGAATCATGATGCATATTTGAGCTCTTTACAGACATCTTAGACCCGAATCCTCTTAAATAGGGTCCTAGGGGTAAGAGCTATCCGCTCCCCCGCAAGTCCGGTGATGATGAAGCGGCTACTCCAAGCCAGCATCGTATGAGAAGAAAGAATCTAAAATGCTATCTACTTGTTAGCTTGCCACCTACCTTTATATTCGTTTATGTATAAAAGATCTTCAAGATTATTTCGAGGCAATTGAAAATCAGTGCTCATACTGCTCTCTACATTCAATAAGCCGAATCGAAAAAATGACAAGCAATTTTTCGCAGCAAATTCCGCAGCCCCAGATATGTGTTTCAAGTATTTTCTGAATCGGGTGAAAGTAAGCGAATGTGGTGGTGAGATCAATTGTGTACTGGACGAAATCAATTGTCGATCTGACCCCGTTCACAGGTGTATTGTTTTTATTCAAGACTCTAGATTGTTTGATAAAATTTTTTGGTAATTAGGGTAATGACGCTCGTGCTCATTCCGACTTAATTCGTCTGTGTTGTGGCCCTTTGTGTATCAAGTCCGTTTTGGGCAAGCGAAGAAAGTTTGATTGTAGCAAGTTGGTTTATTAGAAAACAAATGATCGCCGAACCATTTGTGTGATATGAAAAATCCGAAACGACTTATCTTATTCGATAGTATCTTACAACTTTCATCTGTTTCTTTTTGCGTAACTTTTACCTCAGTTATGTAGTGAATTAGGAGTAAAAAAATTGTTGTTTTCGATTGAAATAAACAATGTCTGGTATTTAAGTACCTATCTAGTATTTTTGCAAACACTACACATTTGAAATAAAAAGTTTACGGATTAAACACGCATCTATTGCTATTGTAAACACCTATACCTACCTACCTTATGTCTATTGTACTGTTTTACCGATGTGGAACATCATGGTGCTTAAGCTAGTAAGCTACTTATTACCTAATCGGAATAATGTATGTACGTTTAGAGATATTTATTTACTCTTACAACTGAATCAAATAATATTTTCAATCTTGTTACCTGTGACGTAAGGTCCATAATGCAATCACATAGTGCCTCTGGCAGCGGGGTGAACTGCCCCTGGTAGGCGGGTGTCACTATGCAGTCTTCTATATCACCTGAAACAACGAAATATCCAAAATTAACAAATTAACACTTGAAAAAACTACACTATAATTAAAACAAGTTGTACGTTTTATTTGTGGTTTGAAAAACATACATGACGGGCTGTAAAAGTTCTTGTTTTATTATTTATCAATTATAAAGGCCAGCTTAAATTATCAAGAGCTAGTTTTCGATGAACGCTGAGCCGGGATATTAGTAGATTATAATATAATTGAATGTACTAAATTGTTCATTCGGTACTGTAATGATATTTAATAAATTTATGTATACTGTCTACGTAAATCATGGGACCAGAAAAAAAGCGCTGCATTTTAACAAGCTACTAATTTTATGCATTACTCTATCACCTTGTAAAATGATGTGTAATCATTTTATACACGGGCGTTACCAAAAATATTACAAAGAGTGTCCCCAATATGTCAATCATTGAAAATTAATTATTTATTTTCATAAACAAACGTGACTTTATATCATAAGATCAGATAAGTAGCCGTCAGGCTAACAATAGCCGTGAAATTGATTTTCGCGATGCGAATTTCTGTCGGCAGTTTTGAAGTTCATTTTTATATGTGAGCACATGATATTAGTAGTACCAAATGATGATAGATGTTGATTCTTTACGTTTTAAATGTTCAAAGCGTTTTAAATCCCAATTTATGATAATGGATTAACTTAACTAAAGATAACTAAGATCGATAGCTATTAGTGCCAAAAAAAACTGTGTGATTTCCCCCGATTTACTGTTTCTCAGTACCTCATATAAACATAGTACTATAGACGGCATACTGTGTCATCGTCCAACCGCTAGACAGTGATTAAGCCCTCAGCGTTCATTAGCTTGCCAAAACGCGGCCGTAAAGTAAAACACCGTAACTTCTAAACAAATTGCTGGGCGTGTTTAAAATTTCAACCCGATAGGTGCTCGAAAGGTATGTAGATTCCAACGGGAACCTCGGCTAGGGAGCTAGCGGCGCGGCCATAAATTGCAGGCATAATGCAGTCGGGACGTTCCCGAGGGAGCGTTGGACGACATCCAACACTGCTGCTGGTCTAAGTTAAAAGCTGATAAAACAGATGGTATGGTTGGGTTTTTGACGGTGTGGGTGTACAATCGAGAATACTATGACTGCATTGTTGGTCCATATTTGTCCCCGTGGTGGGTGGGACTCGAGTCTACCAGAAACTAGAGCGGTCAACCACAGGTCAACCACGCTTGCCACGTGCGGAATCGCGCTCGACTGCACACAAGATAAGAATATTTTTACAGGTAATACAGGTATGCAGTTTTCCTCACGATGGTTTCCTTAACCATAAGAGCATAGAGTATAGAATAAACGTACGTATCAATTTTAAAGAAGAAAGAAAGAAAGAAATGTATTTATTCAGTTACACCTAAAAACACACATACATTTGCAGAAAATAAAATTTAAAAAACAAAGTAGGTAACTGAAAAGGGATCTGCTCAGCATGTGTCGAGGAGTCGGGGACACCGCGACGCTGGTCTTCCGCAGATACCTTATCAGGGAGAGCACGCAGTGCACAGCAGTACATTAATATATTAAGCGTTACTTAAAGTAGAAACTCATAGTGGTGAGACATGAAAAGATGAATATAAATCTAAAAATGAATAAGTTAAATAAATAAATAAGGTATATTACGATTTTTGGTCGAAGGTGAAAGACGGTACGGGCTAGTGGGTTTGCTGGCTATAAACTTAAAAGCAAATCCATACGTGGCCCAGCTATATCGTGGCTCGCATGGAAAGAAACCGTCTTAATCAATAGGCCATCGCCGTTCTTACGCCCCAGTTAGCCTCATGATTATGATCTGATTGTGCATTGCTAGAATAAGATTTACCCTCTTTTTCATTCTCTGGCCCGATGTCTATAAAACGTTTCATATGTGTCGATTGGTCGGCAACGCATGCAAAACATTAAACGGTTAATAAGGTTTAGATAGAGTCATACTAAGTGGTTCATCAATGGCCCAAGATAGACGAGAATGGAAAAGGTTGGAGGAGGCCTTTGCCGATTGGCATACAGACCTACAAAAAGTAAAGAAATACTAGAAAACAGTTTAAGATTAGTTTAACAAAAAATATTTATATGTATAACTATACATATAAATATTTTTTGTTCTTAAAACATTGTAAATAGATATTAAGTTGGTCTGAATAAATGGCTTATTATTATTTATTAAATATTATTATTATATTATTATAAGTGGTTCATCAATTTGCACCGGACACCGGAAATTGTACTACTCAGATACGTACTTATTATATTCTAAAGGCTGTGTGATAAAACTTGTGGCCAGTATTCACGTTGACCAAAAGTATGCCAATTTGTAGCGAAAGTATGCCTATTCAAACTTACCATTATACTTGTAATCCCTTAGGCTGACCATCCAAAGCCTGGACTGGTAGTTTTGGCTCAGATATTTGTGATCTTATATCTACCAATTTAAGTGTCACGTTTTATATATCAACAATAATTGCCCAATCAAGTTTTATATTTATGTAGTTTACAGAAATTCTCATGTAAGTGATTGTTTAATTATATTGATAAAATAAAGTTCCTTAACTGGAGAAATTGGTTAATCGCTACAGTTCCTCACTTCGCTCCACCCAAACGGGGATGAATGCGGACAGTTCCGAGCGCATTCCCGTATTGCCGTAATGTCGCGATGATTCCGGGGCGCTGATCCGACGCCACTTATGAGCTCACGTCAGGATCGGACCGAATTAGTTATTTATTTATTTATTTATTCATTTATTGCATACATAAAAGTACATTTTACAGCACAGTTTATGAACCCTGTAAGGGTGTAGCAATTGTCTTCTAAGGTTATACATACATATTAAAATAGCTTAGCATATGGCTCACTTCTTTACTTAAACAATAGTGGTATTGTTTGGTGTTATTATTACATTATTACATATATTATTCTTCTTATAATCTGTTAACAGATTGCATGTAAACAAAGCGCGTACTTCCGTATGATCAAGTATGGAGGGGCGTTTCAATTCTGATCAATAGATCAGAGTGAATCAGTGTAAGTTGCACAGCTTTGCTGAATTAATTGCTAGGGATTTTAACTTAAAGGCGGCTCAAGGAAAAGTAGAAGAACTTATCAGACACATCTTTCATAGCTACTTCTATACAGCTATCACTTTATGAACTCGTCGAATCAAGTGGAAGAAAAACTTAAACTTTACTTACTCAACTAACAGATTTCGACACATTGAATTTTTAGATTTCACAAAATTTGTTATAAGAAGTATTTTATCATCCAGGAAAACTCTTTTCTCATACATTTCAATATGACACTGATGAAGTCCGAATTGAACATAAAGTACATTTACGTAAAAAGTTGGACATTCGCCAAATTGTCCGGCTAGAATTTCGCACAAATGAAAACCCGTGGTCACAGAAATTCATAGCCCAGTTATGAAGCTAGATTAAAACTATCTAGGGCATAGCTTATTCGGCTGGCGGCTATTGTTCTGGGACCGGTGAGCTGTCTGCACTCCGCGATAAGCCTGTTGCAACAGCTCTGACAATTCTATTGAAAAACCCTGTTTCAACATTTGAGTCATCAAATCGGGCATGCTCAAATACAGATAGCGGTTTAAGGGGATCGAGGAGTCTGTAGTAATTTTAAAGAAATGATCAAGGTGTGCAGCTTTTTGTTCTAAATTTTGAAGTCTAGTAAGTAAGTTATAAGAGACATTAACTAGTCTTTTAATTACTAAGCGTGGTGTTATTCATACTCAACAGCTTTTAATACAGATATTAAATAAACTTTCAAGACAATTGAATACGCTTTTTTAATTTGAAAAAAACCAATTGAGTGACACGGCCATAGGCTTAATACGTTTTTAGTTTTTTTCCCAAATGATCAAGACCAAATTTTAATGATCACTTCATTTATTCTTCTAACCGATCTCAAAACAAGGAAGCATTTATAATATTTATGTTCCAACTGTGTTATATATTTTTTTATTTGAAAACATGCGTACCGAAAACAAACTTCGGCAGAGCAATTACCGTTTTAAAACTTACTAATGCTAATGGATGGTATACAAAGTCTATTCGAGAACACAGGAAACTCACGTAGAATCTAATGGGCGAAGCGGCTACCGTGTTGAGTTACTGAATACCGACCCTTGACGTTATGCAAACTAACAATCAATGTGTTTTAGTATGATCGAGCGGACGTTAGACTGTGTATTGACTAATTACTACGTTTGGATGGAGATACGTGTCTGTCGAATGAATGGGAGCTAACGTGGCGAATATGTGATATTTTTCTTATTTGAAATCATTAGCCGGCGGTTTGTTTATGGAGGACATTTTTTTTTTCAGTTCCTAGTTGAAGCTTTACATTTTGATTATACTTAGTAGGAGTATATGATTGCCTAGTTATTGTTAAGGGAATAGAGAGTGCACTTGTGTTTGCGCGTACACTTGTGCACTATAATATGTACTGCTACTGCGCACTTGGCTGATCTCAATTGAGATCGGCCGCCATAGCTGAAATCGGTCGGACGCCTTATTGTTAAGTAGACAATAAAAACCTTTAAGATTTTGGCATGTCTGAATTGTTATTCAGGAAATCAAGAGTTTGGAAGCATTTTCAATTGTTTGCAAATTAGTGTATGTACATTACATGAAATATCATCTATAAGTTAGTACGAGACATTATCGTTATGAAACAAGCATAATTATTACATTATTTGCTCTTTGCTCTAATTCCTCATATAAATTCACAATATCTTGACGTACTACGTTTAACGTTAATACCGAACTCAAAATTACTTCCTACACTACGCAACGAATTCTATGTAAGGACAAATTAGACATAGGTACAATATTTAATGTCCCTTTCGGTTGGTTGACAAGCCACGAATAATGAGTTGAGCTTTTATATACCTTTTGTTTATGACACAGCCCGCGTCTCTCCGTCCGATATAATGTTACTTTATTACCCTGTAATGTCACAGTGTAATAATGCTTTTTAACTTGGAGCCAGTTAGATAATGCATAAACTAAGCAATTGATGGAATTATACGTTTCCTTATTGGATGAGTATTCTATGTTGTGTCAAAGCAGGTTCGATGGAAACGGATTTATATCTGTTACTTAGTTTCTGTAATGATATAGCAGTGCATGCGGTAAGCGATATAGATTTGATTACGAAATATATTGTTGATGTCAGGTATTCGCTTTGAATTAAAATTAACGAGAAAGTAGAGAGATACATTTTGAAAATCTTCAGAGCTATACATTTTTGGATGAGACTGGCGCTGGACCGAAGTGCATGGCGTTCTACGGAGGAGGCATATACCCTGCAGTGGGATATTATAAAATGCTAATGATGATGATACATTTGGCAAATCTTCTTATAACAGATAAAGCTCTAAATAATTATGTTTAGACAAAAAAACAAACGCAAGTTTCATTTGTAAAATTTGCCTATGTTTTGTGCTATTAGGACATTACTTTTTTCATGGAAATGGGAAATAGCGGATGTGTAATAGGAACGTGAATTAGCTATCGTTTGTGATATTTCAAATGTTTTTTCTAAATGGGCAGCATTTTTTCTTAATAATAATAATAATATCTGGGATATTTCCACACACGGTCATCTGACCCCAAACTAAGCAGAGCTTGTACTATGGGCGTCGGAGACTGATAAACATACATATATATATTTTTAAATACATACTTAAATACATAATCACACCCAGATACGGAACAAACACCGATGTTCGTCACACAAATATTTGTCCCGAGAGGGAATCGAACCCACGACTCTTGGAACCGCAAGCCAGAGTCACTAACCACAGTTCCACCGAGCCAGTTAAGGAATATATGAATAAAGAAATAACTCTTACTTATTCTAGAAGTAGACCACCCAACAAACGACCATCCTATACCAAACTACCAATCTATTACCACGATGAGCTCTGTTCTCAAGGCTTACTGTACTATATTGCTTTTTCCAACAATGGCCTTTCGTAGGCTCTCAGGCGCTAGTAACCGCAATTAGGTCGCTCGTACACTCCTCGTCGTGGGTCAACAAACGCCCACAGGCGATTGGCTTTGTTTCCCTTGCCATTGTAACTAATACAGACTCCATGAGGATTTCTTAGGTCAGTTTATTTAAAAAAAAAAGTTCTGGAGGACGCCGTTCCTTTTCAAAATTCAAATATCTACGTAAGGTAACGCTTACCCTTACTATCTTTTCAATAAAAAGGTTGTGCATAGTCCTCCTGTTTCTGGTAGTCGGGTAACAAAAGAAAGGATAGGTCAATCGTGTATGAAAAGATATAAAAGTTTCAATTACCTAAGGAAAAGGTTTGGCATTTAGTGTTATGAATAGATAGATAGTAATATGGATGGCAGAAGTGAAGAACTATTTCATTTAGCTATTCGTTTGATAGGACATAACCAAAAAGGACAGATAATGACAATGATCTTGAGAAATCAAGCAGATGTGTACTTACATGGCTTGTTTATGAAACGAATACAAGAAGTATCTAACAATGCGTGGTCCAAATACGAACTTTTACGCATGAAAACAATTGTTATGGAAATGCCAAAGACCCATACAATCTGTAATGTACCACAAAACGCATTTGTATGTCCATAATATATAGTAATCCTTGGTGTCGTTTAAACCCACAAAGTGCTAAGTAAATGGCCTTTGGTTGGAAAATAATCTTTAGGTCAGTGGCACAAGGTGTAATGATGATAATGTTTTACTAGGGTTGCCAAACGATAAATATCAACCCTGGATTTAATGTTTTATTATTAATGAAAATAGGTTCCAAATTCAGAACTCGCTTATTTTTTTAAAATTTAAGCTTCATCGCTTGAGTCTTCAAGTATTTATTTGTCTTTTTATGACGACCGTTAGACAATTTGGTTTTGTTTGTCGATCTATATTCTCGTGTAAAATAAGATCAGAGTAGAAAATATTAAGTCTAAATGGGACAGTAAGTAAACTCAACAACTAGTTGAAGTAACTAATATAATCGAACAAAAGAAAAAGAAAAAATTATACTAGACTTACAATAGGACGTAGGACGGAGTAACGTCTATATAGGTACGTGTTTAACATTCCGCTTAGTCTCATTAACCAAAAAAATAACCTAATAAAGGTTGAGACAAAACAACTGCACCGGTCGTTTGTAACCATTTAGCGCGAATCGATTTTTTACACTTACGGCCAATGAAACGGTATCCAATTTGCGCGAATGCAACTCAGTGCAGGTGGGTGTGGGATGCCATTGGGCTGCATTGAGTGCACCGCAGTGTGTGGGTCTGACCAAGGCTGCGTAACGCGAAATATTCTGCATTCCGTGCCATCGGGGAATCAAAGGCTATGGTTGCCGGATGTTTATGTATTCTAATATGTCGAATAGAGTCGCGTTTTTATTTAGTTTTTACATTAAAAGAAACGCAAAGCACAGTATTCAAAATAGTGTAGGTTAAAGTGATACCGTTTATAGACTCCATTTGTATTCAATTTATATAATATTGATGATTGTTATAAGTTGACAAATTTCTTAGTATCTAACTAGATATAGGTGCATGTGTCTTGCTCAAATTCTAAGGCAAGCAAGCATGATCTTGATATTGTCTGTCTAAACTTTGATAACATTTTAGTACGATAGTATTTTCTTAAGTGCCTTTACCGATATATAGTCTTAGTTGCATAAACACGGCCTTACATCTCACATGTAGCCGACTGGTAATGTCATGTCATTGTCTCTTTTATTGAACGACACTTTACGTGGGAAGTGCGAGTACGTCGTAAACAACTCGCTTTAATGCCGAGTGGATGATAAAAAAAAATCTGTGTTCAATTTCAGCCAACCCTTTAGCGGTGATGATCTCGGAGTCTGTAAGCTGCGTATTTTTGTATGGTTAGGGAAATATATGTCTGTAGATGAATACAAAAGGTCAACAAAACAGTTCAACATTCCGTGTAAGACAAAAGCTTAATAAACTTTTTGAAATGTTCTCAAGTAGTTACGCCGTTTTTTTTATTTCTGATGTTTCAAGTATCATGTTTGTTTCTGAATAAGCAATAGGTAAGTATGTTTTACAAACAATACCTACTTGCAGGAATCACATGCCTAATTACGTATCTTATTTAAAAAATACTTTCCTCCTTTTATGACTTATTTCTTTACAAAAAAGATCGTCATGGATCTAACCACCTATCAATTACAGGCGTACATATTTGTCGACTTTTATCAGCTATGGTTTAGGTACAACAATCCACTGTCTCTAAAATTGTTCTTAATCTAAAAACAATGTTTTTTTTAAACCATGAAAAGCAATTATCTTGTAAAGAACTCAAAATTACTGAGTTCAAGTACACACAGTACTTACAGATTAAAAATCACAAGACATAATATATTGTGTAACACTAACCCAGCCCAATGTGCCAAGGCCTACAAGGCGAATTTAACGATATGCCGATATTAATGATGCCAGATGAATAATTGTGATTATTAATGCAATAATTGCATTAACAAATAAGCTGGTAAATTGCAACTTATGCGCCAGTAATGACACTGTAGGCACCGTCATATGATTGATATTAGCACTCATCATGCCGATAATGATAATTGAAAAAATTACAATTATCATTAACTTCGCTTGTTAATGTTAACATTAACTATTAATATATTTATATCTAATTTAGAATCTGATGTCCTTAACTTACTGAAGCTTAAATGTTTGATCGGGCAAATAAATCATAACTTCTTGATCATTAAAATTGCTCAAATCTCATTTTGATAGCCATCTATGAATTTTAATGTAACGTACCAGTTCAATTTATAATTTCCTTTGACGAAGAAATGTTACTAAATATGTACAAGGTTACAATAACCGTATTGCATTGAAAGAGCCAGTTATGAGAACACGAATTTTAGGCATAATTTATAATAGGTCATTTTGTAATTGCAAAAACCATAAATTAAATTACTATATTTGAACTCGATATCAACGAGATCTGGCAACGGCAACAAAAATTTTAACTGACTTCAAAAAAGGAGGAGATTCTCAATTCGTCTGTATGTATAATATTTTAAAAAAATGTGTTCAATTGCCAACATTTTACTAGTCTAAACTTTAGCATTGCTGAGGCAAAACCTATTGATCTTTTAATGTATTTGTGTGTATTTGCTTAAATTATTTGTGTATTTTTATGATCAATAAAATAATGTTTTCTCTCTTTCTTACTTTTTTTTTCCTTTTCAAACCAGGACAGTCAGTAAGTTAGCTATATTCTGCTACTTTACCAACTTAAGTGGACGTTAATTTCCAGTCTATGTCATCTTAATGAAACAGTTGTTTCTTTGTATAATCCAAAACTTTTACATAGATTCACATAGATATTCAAAATGGTGTGGTAGGTACCTTTAAAATCATGTTTAAGTGTTCAGTCTTATACATGCATATAGGTACTGTACGATTTTAGACTTTCGCGTTCCATTACACTAAATATTTGTCGTTATGGGTCTACACGAGTAATTAGGAATAGCCAATACATAGCTACTTACTGCCCCTGACGTTTCGACTGGGTTACACCAATCGTGGTCGCGAGCGTATAGGTACTGTCATATAATGGGTTCTCCCTCATGCCGCGTCGTTTTACGTTTGTTATTCTAAATAACTATTCGCGGCGTAGGATTGGTAGTAGGCAGCCTGATTTATGTGAGAACACCGGCGCTCACGTTGTACGCAGATTATCGTTGCATGTTTTGGGATTGTTTGAATTATGTAAATTAATCATAGAAATTGATATCAAGATTTCGCAGAAATATCAAGTTGAAGCAACTCCTATTTCGGTATCTATTGGTTATCACCATTGTAACTATGTATTTTGATTAGCTTTCAAAAGCTGCCTTACACGATGACGGGTTGTGGACTTATACAAATTGTCTCATAATATTAATCGTCATTGTCAGCCTATAACTCTGTCCACTCTTGGACACAGGTGTCACCATCCCCAATTGCAGTGTCGGAGTTTTGTTTGAACCCGCGCCTGTGATGGCTAATATGGTGTATTTAAACGACTTGTCTGAACTTTTTGTAGATACGGGATAACTTAATGAAATGTAACAGTTTAGAAGATGAAACTAGCACATAATGTTCATGTAATCACTTTAAGCTCAACCTACATATTGACTGAATCTAAGAAAGTGATCATATTTTGCTTAGTCAGTACTAAATTCACATTTTGAACTGCGTCTAAAAACTTTATTGCGCCACAGTATATTCTTTTAATTGCTCGAAGCCTCGAGCTAAACATTTGAAATGTAATGAATATTGCATAAAAACGGATTAAACTCGAGCGCTTTATTGTTCTAAATCTTATTTAGGGACTCGTGATCAGGAAAACACTAATAATGATAACAGTTGTATTTAATAAAAGTTCAGGAATTAAAGCCATAAGTGAATTATTTTGTTCGTTCCAGTTAACGCACACAGAACTCACGGTATCCTTTGCGCTTTGCAATATATTGTGTTTTTTATCTAAATTAATTGCTCCATTTTCACACCCAATGATTTGTAATGCACTTTAAAATAAATGTGTAATACACATGCATGCATTGAGGTCCTTAACATTTTCACCCTGATAATTTACCATTTCATTATCAACGATATTTACAACACGATCTCAACTTAAGCTTTAAATTAATGCCCCCATAAAGTGTTTAAGCAGAATGTATCGCAGTTTTAATCGTACACACTTAATTAAACTTTTAAGTTTGACGAAGTACTAAATAAGGTACGGATTTATTACATAAATGCATAATTTGCTTCGGCTAGTGCCACCGTGAACGGAGAGTAGGGTTGTTACCAGATTGTCGATAAAGTAATGTTGTTATTTCTAAATTTTGCATTGCCTCATTGGATAATTTTCCAGCCAGTGTGTTTGATACACGGATAGTAATAGATAAACTTTTATATTCATCTTTACTACAGTAACACTTCAATATTTACCTATCTTCATTGTCGCCAACATAACTGCGAAATAATTCCACAAGTTTCGTTTAAAGTTATGTTATGTTAGTCTGTTTATGTATAAAAATCTACAAAACAAATACCTTCCGTGAACACGAGCTCAAAAAGCTCTTAACGTCGGTTTTCAGAATAATAATGTTAAACATTTTACAATAAGTTTGATTCTTAAAATTAGTTTCATCAAAAATAAAAAATACAAAAATCTTTATTCATAACAAAAGTATCATTTTACAAAAGGGTATGGATCTCATCCTGGTAAGTTTCTAGAACCTGTAGTAGGATGAGAACGCTCCTCCAGATGATAGTTTCTAAGAGTCTTAAATTTAGCTAGTATTATGTCTAAAAGTTAAAGATTTGGGTACTACTTTATGAATATTTATATTTATTATCTATACTAATATTATAAAGCTGAAGAGTTTGTTTGTTTATTTGTTTATTTGTTTGTTTGAACGCGATAATCTCAGGAACTACTGGTTCGATTTGAAAAAATCTTTTTGCGTTGTATAGACCATTTATCAATAGGAGCAAAGATACAATGGAAAACGTGTAAAAACGGGGAAAACGCGAACGAAGTCGCTAGCACAGCTAGTATTTAATAAATACATTTAATACATATATACCATTATTAGATATAATATAATAAAAAAATCGTTCGTCGAATTATTTAAACGTCTTTATCGATAAGGAGCTGCCGCGTCGTTAACAGATGCTAACTGCGATAAATCCACGTCAGTCTTCATTGTACGCGCATGCAAGGCAGTAAACTTGCAACTTAAAACTATTAATTTTACAACAAGGCAGTCCCCGAAGCGACGAGGATTCAAGCTAACTCACTAAGTTGGAAATGCAAGTACAATGCAGTCGTAAATTGCACAAGTGCGATGCAACTTTATGGCTGGAAAAGTGGAAACTTAAGGATTTTCACAAAGGCCTATCAAAGTTGTTTTGAACATTCACTGTACACATATTCTTTGCTTACGTTAGGAACACGTCTACCCACTACTGTGGATAAATAAAAAAATATGCCTTAGAATGTGTAAAGACTTTATAAAAGTAAAAAAAAAACTAGACAAAAAAACCTTTAACCATTAAGTTTACTAAAGATTTAACGAACAAAAACGATCAACTGCTGTTAATTTCTCCTTATTTTATTAGTTTAATTAGGTCTGCAATACTTTAATTAAATAAAAACTTTTTAATCATGACTAAAAGCTTAACGAATTTATATTAGTCAAAGAAATAAATTATACACCGTCCAGGTGTTCAAAGAAAAAATGTTACAAGCAAAAGAAATGTTAAAGTTTTATTGCAAAACTTGCTAATGCCTAATGCTTAAGGTTCTACCAATGCGGTTAATAAGCCGGCATGATATAAATGCATTTCTAAGTCGCGCGATCACGATAAAACTTTATGACAGGAAAAGTGGGAATACCTAATTGCTAGACAAATTTTTAGTATTGTAATAACTATTTTTTGCGGCGCCATTTCTGTGTATTACTACCGACCCCTGTAATATAAAGTGGATTTTGCGTATTTGGTTTTTTCTAGACGCTATCAACCCTTGATCGCAACATTTGCCTAACAGACGGAAAACGTTTTATTACGATTTCAGGAAAGTATGATGGGAATCCCTAATTGCTAGCGTAAATTCTGGGTACAAGAATATCAAACTAAATATTCAACAAAAAACAAACTGTTTGTAGCATTAGAAATATGTCAGAAACTTTGAATGTAATGTTAGTCATACATATCATTATGTCTTTACCTATTTCTTTTTAAAAAGAAATAGGTCATTTCACTAATCGTATTGAGAGAACATTAAAACTACCCGTTTTCGATCATTCAGCAATTCCATTATTGAATTACAAACAATTTTCAACGGCCGTCAAAGAAAAAACCACTCAATGGGCCACTGTGAAAATGGAGACCAAAACGTGGAAATTAGTATACTCTAATCGGGATGATCTTAAGGTTTAAAATCGATTGGCTCTTCGGCTCAGCATGTGGTCTCAGGCAATGGGTCTCTTAGATTATTCGGCTTAGTAGTCACGTAAAGCGTTTATCATTTTTGACAATTTCGTTCGACTGAAGGCATAGAGAATTTGGGAAATGGGAGATTCTCTCGTAAAGTAGGTTTAATGAGAAAACGTTTATGTTACAGTTATACTTTTTCTACTGTATCGTACTTGGGATCCCGGTATTTTTAGATTATTTTGAACTCACGTATTTTCCTGCGGGAAACCGTAAATGACGAAACATTTACATTCTTAAAAAGTTCTGTCTGTACAGTAAGAAAACCTTTTGTAAAATAAATATCGAGTGAAAAATGTTCTTGTGTTTTAATTTTACAACGGTCTACATAACATAAAGTGATTTACCGCGACGTAATGCTAATGAAGACTTCCTAAAGCACACCATAAAGAACCGAGGAAATAATAACATTACGTAACAAAATCATAATCAAGTTATAACCCGACATTACCCCATATAAATTTGTGCAACGTCTTTACTAGTACCCCTACTAGTAGTACATTTTAATTTGTAACCATTATATCCTCGTTACTTCATTAAACCTATGTGGTCTATTAATGTTATGTGTATGAATACTGAAGTTTTTTTTTTCAAATCATAGTAGTTTTCGTGGACGTAATATTAGCCAAACAAGGAGCAACAACTCACAATACTATGTTGAATTAAGTAGAGAAAGAAAACAGTTCACTCGCGGCCATGATTGGTGTAACCCAGTCTGCACGTCGGGCAGTAAGTAGCTAAGTATTTGCTACTCCTCATATCGCGTGTAGACCCATAAAGACTAATATATAAATAAGAAGAAAGTTTACATACACAGTTCTATGTGGTTCTATGTGGTTAAGTTAGTAAATTAAAATAAAAAATATATTCTGTCTTCGCTCGGCTAGAGGATCCCTCTATCTATCAAATACCCGATCAAAATCCGTTGCATAGTTTTATAGATTTAAATGCTAATTATGTATGCAGATAGGGACAGACAGACGCGGCAAGCGACATTGCTTTATACTATGTAGTGATAAAATTTGTTTTCAGTGCGAGTTCTGGTAGTAACACTGAAATGCCCCACGGCTATTTGCTTAGCGGCTGTCAAAGAAAAACTGGCTCGGTGCAAATTGCACACGCCAACTTTATGGCCCATGCAGTTTAGGGTCGAGTCGGTAATCTAGTTAATCCTAGTTTAAATGGAGGAAAGAAAAAATGGAGAGACAGTATTAACTGGTTTTTATATAACGTAAAGTCAGACAATTTTATCATTGTATATTTCATATTTTTCAAATTATATACCCCTATATTCAGAGCTGAGATTTAGTAAACTATTTTCCTCTTTAGTTACAAGTGCAAACGGCTTTCAATTGAGAGATTGATCTCAATTATGTACAAAAACTTTGGATTTCAACCTGTTTGACTAATATTTTTCTTAAAGTTCATCATTCAAAAGGATTTTAAATGAGGTAACAGCATGTTATTCTATGATGCCACTTCTCATTGAAACATCACCACTATCAGTCAAAATTCATTAACGAGTGAGCCCCAGGCTTATAAGGTATTATGTGTTTTACTGGCATTTAAATGCAACTGTTCATCGTCTCTATAATGACAGGTGAGATTAGAAATTATCAACACGGGTAAAAGTATTCGATCTCACTTCAGCCCACAATTATTAGTTCAGAAGTTCAAGATTTCTTAACTACTCACTTGGTGTACTAATATCCAATCATTTGTAAAGTTAGGGATCGTTAGATCACCATGTTAAACATATTGCGACTTAAATGACAGTAACATTTAAGAATATTTTTTCTTTGATTAAAATTGCTAGTATCCTAAACTTCAGCCTTAACCTAAAATACTTCAATTATCCTTACTTATATTATAAATCCGAAAGTAACTCTGTCTGTCTGTCTGTCTGTTACCCTTTCACGCATAGAGTACTGGACCGATTTAAATGAAATTTGGAACAGATATAGTCCAGAGCCTAGGAAAGGTTATAGGCTACTTTTTAACCGACTGCGCTATAAAGAAGTAATGTTTTCTCCTTAAACGTCTCTACGCGGACGAAGTCGTGGGCGGAATGCTAGTTTTAAATAAAACTAAAAATAATTGTTTTCTAAGATTTTAAGATACAAAATCAATAACCACTAATATTTATCAAAGTGAACATTTCAATAGACCAGTTCTCTCCAAATTAATATCATCCCGCCAATTAGTGATCAAGCAAAAGTCAAAACCTCATTTTGTGCATTATGGAAGCAACGAGTGTTTGAAGCCAAATGCCAGTGAAATTCATAATATTCATAACAGCTCGTAACACGCCTGAGGCAAAGTTACGGTAATGAAAACGTACGAACAGCAACAAAAGTATTTGCCAACTAATGACACCTGCTGACCCTTATGGCTTTAGAAATAAGACCCAATCTGACAGTTGTAGCCAAGACTAATGGTGTTGTATGGTTGAAAGAAGCGGACATCACTCTCACATCACTGAAATCGAAACTGCGGACTTACTTGTAAGTGCTGAGCTTTTGATTGCAGCATATGACGACATTCCGATTAGATCAAGCCTCTCTGAATAGGATATATTGAATGAAATACTTTGTTTCTCATTCGTTTTCTCCTTTTGAGTTAGTAAATTAGTGACAAAAAGTGAAGTGCCACTCAATATAAACACAAGAACAAAGTGTCCTCCCCTTAAAAGAGACAATAAGAAAAGTGCTAATGGACACATTCTTACACAAACAATTATTTTAGCAGTTTAAGTTAAAAATAAATTACTCATTAGTTATTCAATTGTAATCAGATTGCGTACATTATGCATAAGGACATACGTCATAAGGAAAAAAAAACCATTCGTTTTCTGTACCAAACAAATTGTTTGGTAACGAATTCATAATCCTTTAATACACATATTAATTATCATAATCATTTTAACGTATTAGAGATATTTTAGATCAAAGTTTTACACAACAATATAAAATTTTAATTTTACCTCTTCCTACACAGCTGTAAGGTAATTTCCTACTGTCGTAAGCTTTTCACAGGTCTGGTCAGCTAGTCCAAGGCATATTACCTTGTTTTTCATTGTTCTTATTCATAGAAAATCGTCAAAGTCATCTTGAAGACTAATATAGGGGCAATTGCGGTATTAGCGTCATTCACATTAATACTAACATCCTGCAATTTCAGCTGTATCCATTATAATGCTCATTGCTCAGTGTACAACTAAGTAACTATAATTTGTATGGTTATGTCCTGTTTATTTATACTTTAAGAAATTATATAAAATAATGGACAACCTTCATAAGGTACTTGAACTCTTAGTTTACTATTATATTATTGTAACAAATAACCAATCTAATGTAAAAACTTTATGTTTACCAATTTAATCTAGTGTTGTGGTACACGCAACTTTTGCGATTTATTAATAAACTGCTTTCAGAGGATAACCCAATAATAACAACGCAATCACAGAAACACGCTGCCAGATACATAATTGCATGGTGTATTTTTAATTAAATTAACTCGTGCCATTAATGTTAAACGACTTGAGTGCACTCTTGAACGATCGCAGCTAACAAGCCAATCGATGTAAACTCAATGTGGGCACGCCCAAAAATGGAAGCCAACATAAACCACAGCTTACGCCTCCAGCTGCTTTTATTTATTTGAACTTTGATCACACACGGACACAAGAAAGTGTCAATGACCACTTCCGAAATAAACCACTTTCACGGCCGGGAAAAAACGCCCGGGGGACCCGCAGTGAAAACCAATCACAAAAGATTCAAGAGGAAAGTCAAAAGAGACGTCTACTGACAAATCAAGTGACACAAAGCACACCGCCTAGCCCGAGGTAGAGAAATTGATTCGGATTTATCTTGTTAACTACCGAGCTCATTAGACCAACCTCCCTGACCTTTGGGCACTTAACGGCGCCAAGCTCAACATTGTTTTCAACAAAAGTGAAATTGTATAGGCCTTTACATAACCGGTCGTGATCGCACATCCCTAATTCAATAGGTCCTTGCATCTCGATAACCTTTACATTGTTCAGCAAAACAGCTGAATTTATAATTCATTGCAATTTGAATGCGATTCCCGCGAGAGTATCTCAGATCTAGTACGTGACGGTAACTTCGTGAAATGATATCGTGATTTGGATTCGTGACGTCTCCGGCGAACCTTATTAAAGCATGTAGATGGCCGGTCCGCGACAGACGGATGCGAGGTCGGGAACCACAATAGCCTTACTTTCGTTTCGGCCTTTATCAACAAGGTCAACGCTCTTCGCCAAACTGGGCCGTTGTATTCCGCTGAACCCGGCGGAAGATTCTTCGTGCATATCAATATGCATATCGGAACAAAGCTGCGCTTAGATGGACCACTGGTCTATGAAATGAGATCGCTGGCGTAACATTGGATTTTGCTATGAAAGCTCAAATTCTCATAGCTCGGCATAGGAAGCGTTTTTTGTTGTCTAATGAGCACTGAGTGTGTGAATATGGCTTGCTCATTATGGTTTAGGATTAGAAACTATCGTCGCTGAGAACTAGAACACGTGGTCGGGCCATTGTGGATGCCTTTCGTTATCATCATTTTCTTTCAGGTTTGTAGAAACTTCCTATTTTTTATTGGCACTCTTACTTTCTATACAAAGCAATCATCGTATTTAGCGAACATAATAAACTTCGCTTGAAATCGGTTGCATCTGTATTCAAATTAAAGTAAGTAATTTAAATGGAAATAACATACGAATCGGAACACGGTTCTAATGTAAAAGCGTCAGTAAATTTATTTAAAAGCGTTGATTATCATGATTCTGGTTTGATTAAAAACTGCTTATTTTGTTAATTTTTTTATTATTTATAACAACATGCCGGTGAGAAACTTCAACAAAAACTAGTAGCCAGAACCATTAAAGGCGACACTTGCGTTTCGAAACGTCTCATAAACGGCTATATCCGATGAAAGGACTAATTACGACGGCAATCAAAGAAAGGAAGGACACAACGGGTTTGCGCTAATCACGCGCCAGTCAACAAATTACTTGAGAACTGGGTATCGGTGGCAATATAATTCATTGCCAAGGTTCATAACCGAAAATTGTCGGCATTGTGTAAGACCGGTATCTTGGCAACGGTACCTGATACAGAAACCCGAATCCATTGTGATGGATAACAAAGGAATGACAGGTCTTGGGTGGTTGGGCAGAATAGGTCTTGTCAGCTCGTCATGTGAGAAGTGAAGAAATTGAAATGCTAACCATCGCAACCGCATGGTCTTGTTACAATTTCGAAACGGATTTTTTTATTCTCGACGTCGAGTAGCCCAGTTGCGTGCTGCGTAGTCTTATTAGAATGAGTGAGCTGGTGTTCGGTGATTCACTTAACAGATTTACGGTTTAGGCATGCATTAAAAGCGTTTTAGCTAAAATAAACGCGTCGGTCGCACCTTGTTTCTAAATAAACCGATGATTCAGTTACATTACCCATTTTGGTAACATCAAACGCTGCCTTAATTTATCCGATCAATCACGAGAAAATCTTTCAATTAATCTTGCATTGGGATAAATCGTTAACCTTGGAAGATATTTACACACTAATATATTGATAAAGCGAATTTTGGCCCATTATTAGAACAGCTCAGTTTATTTCATAAAATAGACAGAATTCACGGATTCCTCCCGTTAATCGACTATAATGTAACTTATACCAAATTTGGTAGGTTTTATTAACATATGCAAATAAACATAAAAAACTGAAGTCATCGCACCTAATTATGCAAACTTTATTCAACACAGGTTCTGATTAGCATTCATGAATATTCAAACGTTACTGTTAAAATTTGAGCTATCTGTTAGATAGACAAACATATTTATATGTTTAGATTACTAACACGGATTACATTACTAACGAAATTATTTATATCACATGATTTAATTTTGTCAAATTTTAATTTTATTCATTTTAGTAAAAGCATTTTAGTAAACATTTCACAATATAATTAATCATTAAATACGTTCATAACAGACCTTTATAATAATTGATTACTAAGACACTAACAAGCTCTATAGTCCATTCATATTAGAAGGGCCAGTGAGCATACTTGAACATTAACTCATTATAACATTAAAGGCTTGTATACACCTACGATGTTGCGCCTTTAAATTTCAAACTGACACAGGAATTTGCTTATTAATTGATCGATAGAAGTAAGATCTTAATTTAGCACACATTACACGACTTGAAAACCAGTATCCAGATACATTCTAGTGAAAATGGTGTTGTACTAATAAGAAAAGAAACAAATTATTAACTAACAAGTTTTTATTGGTATATTCAAGACAAAACATTTTATAACGCTTTGCCGACTGTGAATTCTGTAATGCAAATATCTGACTTTCCTTACCACTTCCTTTTAATGGAACTATGAACCCGAGAGCAAAAAAAAGAAACGAGACCGCTAATATGAAAGATAGAAACTCAGATACAATTGTTCACAGTTAATTGCGTTACACGTATGCTAGACAAAGACTGCGGGTCAACGGGACCGTTAGTCCGATGTCAACGTAAGGAACCCGTTTTGAAACCGCCGCCATAATCAGATGACAAATGCAGATAATGAGGCCTTGTGGATGGACAAAAATGCTACCATGCAGCCTAGGCTAGGTGGCGGATGTAGAATGCCAAACATTCCCATTACTCTCATTAACTAAGATATATGACTGTCATTGAAAATGCCTGCTGATTGAGAAGAGACCTAGTAGTATGTGATTCAAAGCTTTTGCGCTCTATTAGAAGCAATATTGTTCACTTGGACTTAGCGCGATAAGAAGTACGTAATTATTTACTGCTTGACATTTCGACTGGGTTACACCAATCATGGTAGTGAACGGACTGCAATCTTATACTGACACCAACAGACATGGAATAAGAATAAAAATAGTTCATTTTGTGACACTTAAAAAATTTGATCATAAAAAATACATTAAACGAAACCGATAATAATAACAAATTCCGAAAAAAAAAGACAAAATTAAACACAAACACCTATGTTGATACTGTACATTATCCCAAAAAACCGTAAGCTATGTATAAGAGAGTTGTTTGGATTTGGCAGATTAAAGATGCACGAAAATCGTGCACCAACGGGACAAAAGATCCAGATGATCGGTCAAGATTGAGAACAGGAAAGAAGATTCCAGGCTTTGGAAACACAGAACCTTGATAATGGTACATACGAGATGTTGGCGATTGATAGATGTACATGTAAATGTCAAAGGCGTAGTATACACCGTGAAATTTTAGTGGTTGTTTTCCCGTGGCAGAACGATTTGCCTTTGGTAATACTATCGAATCATGCAAATAATTCCTCAAAAAAAAAAAATTTTTTTTTTTTTCGAAATAATAATTTTCCAACTCGAAAACGAGAGAAGCTATCGTTCTTTTATAAGATGTGACGTAATCAGGTACTGCTTGCCGCATGAAATCGATGCTTAAAGCTGAAGGAGCTCGACACCCTAAGTCATAAAGCGGTTCGAACGTGCTTTCGAGTTTCGGTAGACCTTTCGTAAGACCGGCATTTATTGATTTTAACAAAAAGAACTGCACAAATCTATTGTACTACTAAGATAGAATCATTTTACTGCGGGAAAACAACCACTAAAATGTCACGGTGTATTCTTTTATTCCAAACATGCAATTTAATTTATACGGGGTTTCTACAAAATCTCGTTACAATACTATTGTGCAGGCAAGAAGAAGGTAGAGCTCTTAACTCGAAAACGCGCGAATTCTCAAATATACATTTAAAATAAAACTAAATAATAGGATAAAGTGAAATTTCGCCAACTTGAAATCTAGTGTATTCAATATAGAATATCATTTAGTACCTACCTAGAGGTTTCAACATGGAACTCTTAAGTGAAAAACGTTAGTTATTTAACAAATTTCACATTTTCTTCTCATGAGTGTTCATAGTTCCATCTCACGGGACTTATGATACTTTTCCGGGATAAAAAACTTATAATATCACGTCTGGTGCTTGCAATAAGTCATCTTGGTACAATTTGTGGTATGATGTTGTACCAAAATCATTGTTCCACGGTTCTCAGAGGTTGTACAATAAATAATTATAAGTGAGACATCGTTATGTATATCCTATATTTTAGTTTTTGTGTTATCCGTTCACTATTTCATCAATTTATATTTATTTGTTCCCAGAGTGATACAATTCGATGCAAAAATATTTTATAGGGCGACACGTTGTGATTGCATTTATGATTTTTAATGATGACCTGACTTGCATTTATATTTCCTTAAGTGAAAGCAGCTTATCAACAAAAAATAAGATATCAGGCAACCATATCATTATAAAGTTAAGATCCTTGGTCTTGGTTGATCAAATTATACCTAGTTGACTGTAATTACGAAGCTATCAGTAAAGATTATCTTGCAAAGTAGGATGGACAAAATTTTAATGTGATATCCTCATTCTTGGATATTATTTAATTATTGTTAATAAAAACATTAAGGTTGAAGTTAAAGATATTGATTATATTTAAAGGTATTAATGATGTTAGTGGAGATTACTTATTTGGGTCGCGGTGTCACCTCGTCAAGCCCTTGGCATTTAAAATATCTTAATGAAGACATCTGAACGCGGAAAATCGCTCTCGCAAATTTAATACTGGATGTAGTTATAAAACTGGTCTCTGTTATGAGTAGCCGAGACGTGCCTTATTGTAACTGAGTGAAAAGTGTTTTGAATGTCGATAAATAGACTATCGATAAGTTTCTAGTCGTCAGAATGAAATTGGTTTTATGAACATTAGGCCATGGTGAGCTTTGTAATATTTGTCGAAAGTTAACAACACTGAAGGTAAGGGTAATGTCATCGGTATCATAAGTATTAGCTAGATTTATACTCGGCTACTCTTCACGTCTTTCATCGACATTCGGATTCGGAAATCTATGTTCCTTCTCTGTTAGTGGCTTAGGTTTATATTGAGGTCGAGCGTGGTTAGGGTCTGCAGTAAATACTTAAAAATCATGTAGTTTTCACATGACTCTCTCTTGTTAGAGAACATTAAAAACATTGATATGGTTCCATGAGAGTGAAAGAACAAGAGTCTCTATCGAATACACCATACGTCTCTACGAACAATATTAGTTTAGTAGGTACTAAATAGACTATCGATATTGTACCGGCAAGCGCGACACTAAAAGTAGGTTTTGCGTAATGTTTACATGCTCTACCTTCCGTCTTGCCTGCACAATAGTATTGTAACGAGATTTTGTAGAAACCCCGTATAAATTAAATTGCATGTTTGTTAGGTAGTTAGTCGTTTCCTTTAAAGATATTGTGCTTTACTCTACAAATGTGTATTAAGTTAAAGTGATTTACTAATTTATGTAGAGTCAATTTATATAAAAGTTTACTGCACTTGCTATTTTTATGATAGAACAAACCATTGCCATTAATAAACCACTCTCCCAATGCCAAATATTAATATTCTCGTTTATAATTAAATTTTCTATCAAGAGGATACAACCATGGCTTGGCTGTACGATCACAATATTAATAATACTTAAAACTTCCGTTTCATAAAACTTATTTCTAAACGGAACTCACGAAACGCTATTAAATATACAACATATTCTAGTATTAAATACCTTGTCTGTCATAGTTGTAAGGAAACTTACTTTCTTTGTTGTTATTTTCTTTGAACCGTTCCCGGAAAAGCATGGGATAATGTTACACCATAAAATTAGATAGGTGCCCATAAAGAAGGTTTGCCTGTATTGTAATCGGCTGATTTGATAAATAAACTTACAGTTATGTCTGAACGTCAAATAATTCACATTATACAATTCAACTTTCTTGGAGATGTAATCAACGTTTCATAATTTTGTATTTCCAACGGCCTTAGCGAGTTTGTGCTAAATTTATGATAAAACAATTAATGTGTTTTGCATAAATATGCACCATAATTACTATCATAAATCAGCAAATTGGGTTTGAATTATGATATCGGTATTTTAAAAGATGTAGGTATCTCATATATATGTAATAGATCTAAAATAGGTATATCTTTTTGATTTGTTACGTATTTATAAATACGAACCCAATCGTCAGTGATATATCATCGAGTATATGAGAGATTGCAGTGTATAACAGAATAATTTGTTTGTTTGCCCTATAATAAAAGTACAGGCTTTTAATTTCATAAATATTTTAATATCGGATGCAGGGATTGCTGAATAACTTCAGAATTTTTCAGATGTGATGAAGTCAACATAATCAACCTTACGTGAAAGATACCTTTTGACTTGTTTCATGAAAATACCTACATATATGACTATACCAAACTTTATACACCAAAAACCGTCTAGACGACCCATCTCAATCACGTCAGCCCCTGCATCCCGTATTTCACGTTCGCTTTCATTAACATTGATAACTTCACCTCGATAGCGATCGAGATCATTCATACGCCCGTCATCCGTCCGACCAATACCATTCATCAACGGGACATTACCGGCCTTACCATCTATATCAATAAGGCTTAAAATAGATTCAGTTAATGGAGTATCTTTGTTTATATACACACGTGCGTCCACATGGTCTGTCTGTCACAACAAGCGAGACGTCGTGACGACTGCTGACTGGTGAAAATCTATGGGAACATGTTTACTTGATTTGCGTCCACTACATTTAAATACTGGCTGTAGGGAAAGCGCTCGCGAAGATAATCGGAGCAAGCGTTATGCTCTGAGCTTCGACTTGTTCGTTGGATAGACTGGATTGGCACTTCGATTGAAGGTAGCCATTCATTGATTCCTTTGATTATGATAATTGTGTTAGTTATTTTTTCAATTTAGTGATTATTTTCTTTTTACCTTCTGTTTACTTAATCTACAGTTATCGTATTTATACAAAGTGGTGAAGAAACTTTAAACAAAGTGTTGTTTATATAAATTGCCTGCCAAAAATTGGTACATTCAAATAAATGATTATATAGTTCCATAGTATCATCACGTCGCAGACAGTGCACGTGCAACACAAGAAAACTCTCCGAGACAAGTTCATCCTACACGCTCAATCACAAAAACTCTAGTATCATTGTTTGTATTAATTCAAACAAGTAAATGAAGATATACGTATGTTCATCTTTATTTACTACCCATTCTTTGACTGGCGGTTATGTTATCATAAAAAAAACTGAACGGTAAATAAACTTAGATCTGAGCTATTAACAAAGCGGAGAAAGTATAATAAAAGTTAATAAATTGTTAATTAGCAATATTTCCTATTTTATAAAACTATGTTGTACTCGTAGGTGTTTTCATGGCGTAATTCATACATTTTCAAAATTTCGTACATCTTCACTATTTGTAAAGTTAAAATTTGTGTGTAGGTAGCCTATTGTGATGTTATGTAAATAAACTATAATATACTCATTATACATCATAAACATAACAACTTGAACAGCTGTCTATGAAAACTCTTGCCAACGTAAACGAATGTTATTATTCGTATATATTCGTTAGCCCTGTATTAAGGTGCACATCGATTGCCTTCCGCCGTCAATCTTTCATTATAATCGAAATATTTTTAAGATCTAATAAGTGGAAAGTGGAACCACGGTGTTAAGTTACTTCAGAATCGCTCAAAAATTGTTCTAAAGTTAGATATTTTATCGGCTTCTCTGCGACTATACCGTATATATGATTCAGCAATACATTATCCTACTAAGGCCAACTTAAACTCTAAAATTAAAAAAACTTGATCCTCTCGCTGAAGAGAAAAAAAAAGTGATTTACAGAGTAGGTACCTAATGAATACTTAATAGGATCCCAAATGGAATTTTGCATAAAGTCCTGAAACATATAACTAGTTATAACAAGTGACTTTAGTAGTGCTAAGAATAATTTTAAATCCTAATTAAGATCATGCATGAATGAACAATAAATTTCAACCGCAAACATTGTGGGTCGGCAATTTCTCACAATTATCAGATTCTACGTATCTTAATACAGGCATAAGTGAATTCCATACAATTACTGCGCTTTCTCGTGAACATCGCTTTCAATAGTTGTGTTGAGTAAAAGCTAGGGTCATATGTGTTGTCGTGATGTTTCCTGCCTTTATAGTCTAGCTATATTAGATAATACTTATATGGTCTTGAGGATAAACTTTAAGAATGGACAATAAAATGTAAAAGGATAGCTTTGAACTGAAAAGTATAAAGGGAAGTGTGTTTCCGCCTGTCTTGCCACAATGTGCCTCTATTCTTATAGCTGTTTCAACTTATTTTAATACAATTAGTAACAATAATAATAGATGCATAGATATTTGTAGATACTTATCACACTCAGACCCGAAACGACAATCGAACCCACGACTCTTTGAACGGTACTGTTGGAGCCAGGGTTACTAACCACTGTTCCATTGAGCAAATACAGTCAACCAGTGATATATAGTTTTGGTGAATATATAACATTAAATGTCATGATTCCGTACATTATAAAACTGAACATGTCCTGGATATTTACTATGTCGTTGCATTTTAATGAGGTCCTGATATTTCGGTAAGTACTGTTGCAAGTGCCTTGATCACGGGTCAACTGATGAAATTTTCAGTTTCCTTATATTTCTGGTAAAGTATTATTATCACTACTGTGGTTAGTTCCTGGACAGTTTCTTAGTATAATTAGTATGGTATCATTTGATAGCGATAGTTGCCTAATTATTTCTAACCTGTGAAAGTACTTGTCGGAGACACAATACGCGGTCAATTAATGAAAGTTTCATTAGTTCAAATTGAGTAACGAGGAGGCCATAACCGCTGTGTTATTTAGGGTTGTTGATTCTGAGCTAATTAGGCGTCCGTGTTTGCCGTGGTCATGAATATAGACTCGGATCGTGGGGATCAGAGTGGACACAGAGTGGTAAGGGTAATGAAAAATATTTACCATATTTAAGGCTTAACGCTGATGTTTGACAAGTAGCAATATACATAAGTACTTTAAGTTGTAGGTACCGGTTTTTTCGGCGATGGCAGTAAAAAGCAAAAATATTCGTCGCCCTATAATTTTAATACAAAATCGGCAGTAAAAAGGAAAAGTATTCAAAATATTCGACTACTTTTAATACACTTCCAGGTCCGAAAAATAAACAAGCAGCTCTATTTCTTTATATCGTCTATTTTACACGAACATAACACATTTGAAATAAAAACTTATTTTACTCAACTCTCTTCCATTTGAGTCAATTATGCATATCCGTCTATTATTCAACATTACCAACTAACTACTACATACTAACGTGCTCTATCGACCAGAGGCCAGCCCTGAGTAGTAACTCCATTCATACGAGATCAAATGAAACGCATAATTGCACACCACGTCCAGCTTCCTTATCTGAACTCTTTCAAACGCTATCTCAACTAATACATCCGAACTAGACAAAGGAATAGTCTAATTTGCTTGTCAGTACAAAATAATCAAATGGGATCTAGCACCGTTTACGTTTACAATAGCCTGAGATAAACAATCAAAAATCAACTGTAACACCTCCGCATAAAGTTCATCTACGAGCTTTTGATTACTAGACGGTGTCTGCAGCTTCAGAAATATGCGTTAACCCATTCAGAACCTTATGCCTTACAAGATAAAGTCTTGTTTCTAATGTATTGCGTTGGGTGTGCGAGTAGTTTGTCAAAATGAGTGCCAATTTGATGTTTGAGGTTGTATGGTGATCGCCCGAGGTGCAACTCATTATGTGTACTTTCGCTACTATCGTGACGTGCGTTACTTGTTCTTTTATCAAGTCGGTTAAATCTAAGGACCGGTGCAGACGTTAGGGCCTTAGAAAAATGCTTTTGTAACAAACAATATTTTGCCTCTCCTTGGTATTGGTAAAATGTAGGTATATCTCTACTGAGTCGTTTAGGGGTGAGAGCCATCCGCTCCCCCGCAAGGAGTATGAGTTTTCCAGCATTCTTGAAGGTACATCCAATATAGAATCAACATTCGTCGAATTATGAAGAAATGAGTGCTTGTACAAAGCAGTATGAATGTTTTTGCCAACGTTTATCTTCTTAAAGCTGGTTGACGTATCTTGTGTAATACCTAAATAACTGCCTCGTTGGTCTATTGGTAGCAAGTGGTCAAAGAGGTCCCCGGTTCGAGTCCGGGGTCGGGCAAAATTTGTGTGAGTTTTTCTGTAATGAAATTACTCAGCCCGGAGTTAGGAAGTTGGCGGTTGAACGCCCGTGCCTCGGAAAGCACGTTAAGCCGGTGGTCCTGCGCCCGATTTCTCATCGGTCATGTCGGATTGCCGTCTCACCGAACTATGAGAGTAAGGGAATAGAGAGTGCACTTGTGTTTGCGCGCACACTTGTGCGTTATAATATGTCCTGCGCACTTGACTAATCTCAATTGTGATCGGCCGCCATGGCTGCAATCGGTCGGACGCCTCACTCACTAACCCAATACCTGATATTAAGATATCATTAAGTTTAAAATGCTGACTTATTGAATTGAAAAGATATGTACATGAAAATAATGACGCTCGCGCTCGCAAAGAATAACAAATACTCAAAAAAAAAAAAAATAGACCGATGGAGAACATTGGCGAAGCAACATTACCCTCCTCTCTTCTACAATTGAATAAAAATCGCACGTTTGTAGCCCGCCTTACCGTAATGGCGACAAGTTCACACACGGCCGACCGCCGAACCGTGATTTCCTGTCGGTAAATTAATATATTGTAACTGAAGAAAGCCATCGGCGAGCGGTTGACAGCGGTTGATTTCTCCAAGCGATCGTGTTTCTTCCATTTCATTGTCCCTACGTATTAGATGCGATGTGTGGTTGTTTCATGTACTGATACAGATAATGAGATAAACAAAATGTATTTTTGACTTTACATGTCGATGTTAGTTATGTTGTCTATTGCAACACTTCCTGATTATGTAAGCATTGTACACGCAAATTCACATCGAAGCTTTTACCCCTAGGAAGCACAAAACAAACTTAGCTGAAAATAATACTAGGCCTACTTTTGGGTATATTTGTAACCATTCAATAACAAAAAAACAATCATTTGATAAAAAAAATAAAAAATATCTGGGACATTTCCACACACGGTCATCTGACCCCAGACTAAGCAGAGCTTGTACTATGGGCGTTAGATACTGTACTATACATACATGTATATTTTTTTAAAACACATACTTAAATACAAAATCACACCCAGACACAATACTTTAAGGCTAAACTAGCTAACAATACTTTAAAGTGTCATCCGAATTCCAAAATTTCTTAGATTCGGTACTATTTTCGTCGCTAAACAACATTTACAACGAACATCGTTTGAGCTTTTTATAGTTCGCATTCTCTAATGAAATCCATTCTATCTTCCAAATATGCACTAAGATATGCAGCTTTATGTTCAAAACGGGCGTTTGTCTAATCAAAATCGTCTTTGATGTACAATCGCCGGTCAAGACAGAAACGTTTAGACGGAGGTTCAAAAAACTTCTTTGATACAAATTGCCGTTTTTTCTTCGCTAATAACTCCGATACGTATAATGCCCAAACAGAGATCGCTTTGATGTAGCGACTATCACTTGGCAGTCACGACTTGTATACAGGATGTCACACACAGGCGTAATAAAGATAATAGAAAGTGGAAATGCACATTTTCTGAAGCTTTAAGCTTAAGGAATTTCAGTTTTGATTTTTCCTTTTGCTAATCAGTTAAAACGTATCTGTGATTAGTAGTACAAAGCAATAGTGACATTTTTAGTTAATATTATTGTG
Source organism: Maruca vitrata (assembly GCA_039566165.1). NCBI lineage: Eukaryota > Metazoa > Arthropoda > Insecta > Lepidoptera > Crambidae > Maruca > Maruca vitrata. The sequence goes on from CM076917.1 coordinate 3,128,654, forward strand.
TGCTTTGAATGCTATTTGATGAGCTTATTATATTAAATTAATATTATTTATGTGTATTTCTCATGGTTTGTATATTTTAAAAGGTTAACATACTAATCCTAAAATGTTTCTTTGTGTAGTTTCTGATCATCCTGTATTTAAGTACTTATCAATGGTGTAAGAATCTTTTGATTGAGATCCCTTGTCTCTTCACGTCAATAGAACTGACGCTTTTGGATCTATTGATCAATATATTTCGTTACTCTATGGGAGAGGACATTGAAATATTATGTTTATATACGTATTGTGAGGCAAATAATGTTTGTTATTACAACACGTAACTTTCTTTATACTGATATGAATACAGATAGAAATGATAGATCATTACCAAATCATATCAGCAGATATGCTTGTTTTTACAAGAGAAAATAAAATTTTCAAGTACCTATCTCTACTATTAGTTTTGTTAAGCTGGCTGTTACTTATATTGGACCAAAGTTTAAAGTTACTAAATAAATTATCATCATCGCAAAATCAAGGGGCAGTTTAATCAGGCTGAGGTTACAGAAACAATAGAGAATCACAATAATTGTTTTTGCGTTTTATGTGCCGGTATCTTTTTATTTACTGACCATGGAGGTTTTTACACACCGAAATTTAATTGCCGACCTGCTATAAAAGTTTGCCATGTAGTAAACCCATAGTGCGTGGGTGATACACGCATGTCTGATAGAAAGTAAAAAAAAACAATGCTCATTATTGTGCTCCCTTTCGGGGGGGCGGAGAAAGCAGAACTTTGTTTTACCGGCCTTTTGTGTGATGCTGATTCGTCTCTATATGGTGCGTATAGGCCGGCGTCCCATCGCTACTCAGCGGTTTAAGTGACGAGAGAATTTGATGGCTTTGTGTGAATTGAGAAACTTTTAGAGATACTTTTGGAGAAAACGTCATATCTCAAATATGTGATTTATTTCATCATCATCAGCTCTACGTCCCCAGTGCTGGGGCAAGGGCCTACCATAAACTAGGGCGATAAGGCCTTAGTCAACCACGCTGGCCAAGTGCGAGTTGGTTGACTACACAACCTAAGAATTTCTTTGTAGGTATGCAGGTAACCACTCGGCCATTATTTATTTATTTATTGCACTCCATAAGTACTGTATACAATGTAATGAGTGTATCAAATCTATATGAGTGACGAAAGCTCTACGAACATTTTATACTCCAGCATAAGTTGTACTCTGTGAGGTTCAGGATAAAAAAGTATAAAATGAGGTGTCACTATCCGACTTCCAAAAAAAAGAAGGAAACACATTTTTTATTATTTCTACGAAAACTACCGAAGTTATAACCGAACCAGCCACATTGAGAGTGCCATCAATATACATTTAACATGCGAAATCCCAGAGCCTAATAAACGAAACTCTACAATGACGCATCGAGGAAGGCAATACGTCAATTTCGCGAATAGAGACCTAGCTCGTCATTTGTTTTTGCCTAATCGAAAGTACCAATTAAATATTTTTCACACCGCCCATTTTGTGTCACTTGAACCGCGGCGTGGGCCGCTCCGAGACATTATGATATGCAAATACTAGCAACGACATAGCATTAAATTGAGCTTTCTATTGCTCTAATGGCGTCGCTAACGGCAATGCATCTTCATTCATCTCGGCAACATTCTCACAAGGGATTTCTAAGGCGGTGCTATTGAAAATGAAAACGTACTATCGGTAGCTGTAAACGATAGTCCGTTGCTTTATATTCGTAAAAGGAGCCTAAGCTCTAAAGTCAATCACTTTCCATAGATTCTTCTTATAAGGCGCGTATGCAAAGTAGGTTTTATTTGCATAAAGTTGTAATGTATTTTAGAGTTTGTCCTGCGATATGAGGATCTGCGTATACATTTTTTTCACTTATTTTTCCCCCATTATTAATTAAAAATAGTATTAGCTACTCTATTAGATTACGGAGATAAGGCGTCAATAGTCTCTATAATATCCGAATAGCCGATTTTTTTTAAAATTGCAAACCATACAAGATTGCCATAAGATTTAATCTTGATTAGTACAAGCAATGCCTGTTGTATCATTATATAATAGAAAAAAAATCTCATCAATATACTCAAATTGCGTTTTATAATAAAGTACCTACCTAATAATAATAAATCAATTCAAATTGAAATAAATCAAGCTATCATAACTGGATGGGAGCGGAACATCGAAATTGTACATTTCCGTTTGCTACTGGGCGTTTTCTATTACGGGAGGAAACAGAAATAATTACGAAAGTTCGTAATATTATCTAACATTATCGAAGAAAACAAATTAAAATGACTGGGCGAATTATATCAACATTTTCCTGCCAATTAAAAAAAAAATTACAACATGCCCGTTTAAAAAAAAAAGTAAATCTACTGTATAAAATAATTAATATTATTTCTAAAATGGTTTCTTATCGTTGTATGAGTATTATACCTGAACAGAAGTTAAATAGCCTATATGGATTTATAATGGATCTCCGGTTACAAAAACGTGTGTACGATGTGTTGAGATGTGATTCACAGTCAAGACATAATGATAAATGTCAGTGGCCAAAACTAATTAGGTTTTTCAATCACACAGCGCACATGCTAGATGCTAGTGCTCAGATAAACAGTGATCATAGTTTGCTACATCGAGCTCCATTGTAAATTCAAAAAGGGAAGAGACACATCACTAGTGCTTTTGAAGAATGAATAATTAACAAAGGCACCAATTCCCTATCGCGAAAAAAAACATGCATAGTTTTTGGAATCCGTCCAAAGTTGCATGAAAACTTAACTATAATATTCATGTATAGAGTAACGGCCTTCTAGGTCAGCAGTGCACCGAATATTCACATCTGGGTAAAAACCAGGCCAATTTCTTTTTGCGCTCAATCAAAATGCGGTTCCAGATAACCGTGATTCCGTAATGTCAAACGTGCATACTCGAGATATTTTAAAACTCAGTATCGGTTACTATATTTGCAAAACGCTTCTCGGAACAACTCATTTGTATCGCTGATATCTAATCGACAACCGTCCGTTGCAACATTTATGATAACTAGTTAGAAAAGCCGATATGAAAAGCATTAAAAATAAATTTATTAACTTGCTTCTGATAGTCACTCTTAATATAGTCATTTTATGGTTTTGCTTTCTAGCACTATCGGACTTTTTACTTTTATTTTTTAATAAATTAAATAAATATACAACTTCAAGGTACATTTATCTGTTAAGAGCTACATATAATATCTTATTTATTACTCCTTTCGTAGCGAGCCCCGTGTAAGAATCGAGAGGTCATGGCTTCCACTATATCATATCCTGCGCAGTTGGTTGATAAAAGTTGGTGTCAACATGAAGATTATTACAAATATTATCACTAAAATCAGTTGGAAGACGTTTACATATATACTCCTCCTGAATCCATTCAGCGGAGTCGGTTAAAATGTAGCCTCTATCCTTCCGCAAGCTCTATTTGTTAAATACTATTTACACTGAATATTAGTTTTTATGGGTCTCCACGCGTTATTAGGAGTAGCAAATACATAGCTACTTACTGCCCGACGTTTCGACTGGACAATTCGCTCGCGACCACGATTGGTGTAACCCAGTCGAAATGTCGGGCAGTAAGTAGCTAGTATTTGCTACTCCTAATAACGCGTAAAAATAAAAATCATACAAATACTATTTGTTTACCAATGTTATACCAATTTCGTAGATAGAGCATGTGTGAGTATGTCTCAGTAACACTGGCATTTAAAATGCAAATCGTTTAGCAATATCTTTCCCAAATATTTTAGTTATTTAAACTTGTTATAACAACATCATCGATCTCCACGACAATATTTCCCGGCAACAGCTGACTACTAGTGATAATACAAGTACGCTAAAATTCTATTTATGACTTCCTCAAAATAAGTGCCATTTGATTAATGCTATTTTACCGGAAACAACAATGTGCTGAATAGTAAATACTAGTCTGCAAATTCGAAAGCTGCATTTGATACACATTAATAGTATTCAATTAGTGCAATAAAGTTAGAATCTTGATTATTTTTATTACGACTTATATTATGTAGTTACCAACTTCTGACCAACCAAACGGTGAGAAATTTTCGTATTAGACATACTCATGTTTAATGTGCATTCAAAGAATGAGTTTTTAAATAAAACAGTTGTAGCTGTTGTGGAAATCTACATTAGGTTTATATTTTGGGTATACAATGCGTTGGTAAAGTAAACTCTAATGTTAAGCTTATACCTAATGTTTCTTCAGATAAATCCGCTTGGAATTTGACAGAGCAATTCCTTACAAATGGCGCGACACCCGGGTGTCGCTTGGGGATTGATGGCCTCTCATACACTGGTACTTATACACATACAAATTCCGAAATATTTGCTGCACAAACACAACAACTACTCAATTATTTAGGCCTTGTAATCGCTTAAAACGATCAGGTATCCCAAGCGAGGTATGAACTAATAGGGTCCTTTTATTAAATTATGACAATATTGTTGCTACTACATCGTACACCGGGGCCTACAAATAAACATGTCAGGAATGCGAATTCCAACTAGAAACTAATTCTTAGTAAGGAAGTGGAGCTTATATTTCTACAATTGGTATATGCAACAAACCTGTACCGTACCAGTTATGCATCGAATAAAATATGCTATGAAATTAAATACCACCACGGCGGCCTTATAAGGTACGCCCGTACACGACATAATGGATTAATGGAAACTACCTGTTCTGAACACCCGCTGGGCCTCCTATGAATAGTAACGATTTACTGTCTCTTATCTAGGAGTTTTTCCAACTAAATAACTTCCTACAGTGTCACCTGCAATTTGAATCAATCTTGAATAACGGATTGAAAAGCTGCAAGTAGTAAATACATTAAATTGGATGCATCGTCACTCGTGTTTAACTCGATGTTATTGATATTGAAGTAAAGATTTTCAGTTTTGTAATTTTACGATGGAAAAATTATGAAGAATATTGTGTCCTCAAAAATATTATTACAGTACTTACTGAATTTATTGTTCCGATAACTTCCCGGTATGCTCTTTACAATCCAGACAAATAATGATCGCCAATACCAATCACAAATCTCCAAACATTCATTAATCTCATCGTTCATTCAGTTCAAGAAGAGCCTTTCAGTCGATGACATCTTGAATAAATTCCAATCAGTTGGTAAAGAATGATCAGTTCTGAACATAAATAACTGTGATTTATATTTCGCTCTTTGTCCTTCTAAGGATGTAAGAGCTTTTACTATTTCCCTACTTATTGTTTTTAATACGCTTTACCATAATTAAATATGAAAACTCCACAGGCTTCTTTTCACGTGTCAGTTGTGAATAATTATTCATCATTTTGAAATCGAATTACATGATTGCCGATTAAAAGCAGTATTTACATACAATATTTACAATGATTAATTTAATATGAAAGTGTCTTAAAGTCAAAAAGTAAAAGTACACCTTTGGACGGTCACTTCCTCACATCAGATTTGTAACCACGAAATGAAGCTGCTTTATGTGGACTCTTTTTAATTTTTAAGGTGGATTATGGATCTTGATCACAAACGTTGGTTAATCTTGAATTTTTTTGGGAGATTAGTTAATCTAGACATCATCAATTAAAATAGCATGGGAAATCAAAAAGTAACCTTTGCAAGATACAAAGTAGCAAAACAAAGTATTTCACAGATAAATGAATTAATCCCAGCTTTAACTACTACTCTACTTGTTTTAAATACTTTTTACTCTAGTCAAAGAAATAATGTGTCGATAGTATCAATACGTTGGGAAATAAAACCGAGGTAATAACATAGCCGCATACCAATAAGTCTTTGATACAATACGGGAGTCGTATTTTAGTGCAAAGTTCACAATGTTCTGACATTTCGAAAATTGCATTCGAAAATTATAACCATATGAAAATTACACCGTAAATCAAGCTCAAATGACACAGTATCGTTCAATGAAAGCAAGAACCCTTTAGGATTGTGAAATTTCATTATATTACCAACTTCAAAATTAATAATTTCGAACTAGTTTATGTCAATATATAGTAATACTCGAAGTGACATTGAATAAGACCAGTTATTTTAAATTCTGGCGTTTCGTCTATTAACTGCACCTACCTATATAAAAGGTTTCATACTTTTGTTATTTACAATATTATTGAAACTATTATCAGTACAATACGTTACCTAGTCAACACGTTAATTAGGAAAAAATACTCGATTGAAATAATACAGCGTTTTCTATACGACATGTCATATTTAATCAGTAGCACTGCTAATCATCAGTTAGCTATCGAAAACTTAGGTACGTTACAAAAATATCGAATTTTTTCTTTTTCATACTAACGATTTTAGTTCTTAGCGTTATCGCTAGGGGCGCTGTACATTTTTTCATAGACATTTTTGATATCTGGTCTGTCACTTTTAAACTCATGGTAGCGCTACCGTTCGTCAATAGTCGACGATTGGGATTAAGACAGTTTGAAGTTATACCCCTAGGGACGCTTAAGGAAGCAAAACTTCAAAGCGACGCGTAAGCAAATTCATCAAGGTACAGTACACATTTAAAGCCCTGTCAAATGAACAAATAAATTTGTTCCTGTCAAACTCTCGGACAAAGAGCGCTATGGACATCTTCACTGTTTTTGACTAATGGTCCGCCACTCTGCATCGCCGGAAACGTCTCATGCAGACAAAGGATTTCAGATAAAGCACGAAGCATTTTACCTCGTAAATATCGAAACTCCAGTTATGTTTTATGTGTTTTATTCAACTTGTCTTTGTTATGTGACATTGATATTCCTTTGCACGTTGAACGAATGTTATTAGTTGATTGCGATTCAAAATAATTGATTGTATTGTTGTTTTATTACATGGATTGTTTTAATATGTGGGCGAACGATGTTAAGGATGATAGTTAAATGCTAATGGATTTATTAGATTTATTATTTTGCTTTGATATAAATATTTCTTATGAACATCTCATTGAGTATTAATTCTTATTTTTTAATCTGCAAATTTTATTTGCAAATGATTTAAAATTTTCAGAAGTTGCAATGACATCATGGAATCACATACTTTTAATCTACTACTCATCATCACTCCCATCAAATTGATATTTAAAGCACGTGCCTAATCGCTTCTAATATTATTATTTAAATCATTCAAACATAGCAGCTTCTGCGTCATCCATTAATGCATCAACTACATAATAGTACACCATTGTTTCTATGCGTTCGGCATTAAGTGGGTAGTAATAATGTTGAGGTAATGATGATCAGCCAATGACATTGGAATTTGAATTTGTCAGCTCTATACAAGGCATGCAATGTCAATGTCGGCATAGTTATTGATTGATTGAATATTCATATCAATAAATAAAGATTTGATTAAAGATAAAACTTTGAATTCTGTATTGCCGACCATCAAGAGGAACGAAATCCTACTTAAAAATGGGAATAATAATAAAATATAATTATGTCGATGTTTGATTGTTAAACGCTCCTTACCAAAACATCGGAGGCCGACACTGTAAGTAGGTAAGTGTTACTCTTTTTCCAAGTTAACAGTAACTTACTAACTTATATGTATAAACCATAAGTATATAGAAGTTCGTGTTAAGTAAGCAAGCAGTTACACTTAGTTATTCACAAGCCATATCCGGTTAAAATCAAAATTAAAAAGATCATAAATCACCAGAGCTAACGGCCTGCAGCCAATCTCGCCACATTAGCCGGGGGACGTCGATATTACTCGTAACTTTCAGAAGTTCAAATGTCACCGATTGCGGTTTAAGACAGCGATGAGATAACAGACCAGTGATCAGATGTCACTTGACAGTTTACTTTCACAAAACGCGTACTGCATGTTAATTGAAAGTGTCTCTTTTTGAATAAGCTGCAATATTGATTTTTTACGGAGAAAAAATATGGTTTATGATTTTAAGCTTATACCTACACATGTCAGTAAAAAAGCTCAGTGACTACAAAAATACCCCTAATTCCTTGATATATTCTTGTAGGCGACTAACAAGAGAAGAGATCAATGACGAAGTGTTTACTTGATCTGTCAATATTGATTGATACTTGAGTGCCTATACTGATGATCTACTAGTGGCTCTAGACACTTAAGTGTTTTGGGAATGTAATGATAGTAAAGAATAAAATCAATCAATTGGGCTTTAAACCAAAAAAGTATCGATAGAGAGAAATCGTAAACTTGTGAATTAAGCTAAATACTTAACCTGCGGTAACCTATTATTGTTTACTTTATCTATTATGTCCAAGTTTGCTATTTATGTTCAAGTTTGCATTAACTAGGTATTACCTAATGTAAATATGCATTACTTAAATAGTGATCACCAAATTCGTGTCATATGAAGAGAACATTACGCAAAGCCACTCAGCGCTACCGTTCCCAAAACGGTACAATCGCAATCAAAATGGCCGCCGGTAATCCAAAACAAAATAAACACTAAGTCACGAAAAACGCTCACGCCAAACGCATACCGACTGAAACGCTGACTCGGTCGTTACATAAGTAGCGTCCTTGCAAGGCCGCGCGCGCAGGTAGGGGCGCCACGCGCAATGATTATTTTTACTATAGCAAACTGGTTTTATTGTGAAATGTCAGTTTTATGTTCAGGTTTTAATAATCGTATGGTCTGTGGAAATGATCCACTTAAAGCCTTTCGCGCTCTGTTCGATTTGTGTAATACTTAGACTTACTATGGGATTGAAAGCATTATTAGAAAGAGTCTCAAAGAGCGGTAGAGTAGCAAAGTAATTTTATACTTCAAGTATGTGACTGTATCTAATGTAAATTACGACTGATATAACAACTTTTTGCTAACATTTTTTGACTTAATTTGTCAATATTGTTCTTATCTAAATTAGTGTTATGTTCCGCCTAATAGTAAGATTGAACTACATCCACCGACATTACAACTAAAATATATTGTAAACTCATCAAATGTTTTATCGAATCCTTATTCTTAAGCTTAAACTGTAACCCATTTTACTGTTACAGTTGCTGGTTCAATACCTCTCCATGTTTCATGACTCTAGTTTTCCAAATACAAGTTTAATAATACTTCCGCTTAATAGGTAAAGTTGGTTACCCTAGTGAAATAGTAGGCATGCGTAGGAGACGCTCCGTAGACGCTGCATTGTTCCACAGGAAGGATAATGGGACCGGTTTGCTCTCAAACACCACAATTAACTCAGCCCCATAAGGACATTTAAGACCCACAATACCATATAAAGCACTACACCTTGACACCTACAGTTTGTGTGAAGCCGCCGATTCTCATTAAGATTTAAGTGAATCTTACACGACCCTTCATTACAGGGTACACCATTATGCACGAACAATGCAACTTTAATTGGCCCAATTAAACAATAAAAAAAGAAAATTTAATGGCAGCCAAGAATTCCGAGATAAACCCCATTCTTTAGTTTATGCGTTTACGTTACTTAATACTTATTTAATTTAAAAAATGCGGATAGCAATCTTTCAGAGAGCTCGTGGAAGATTTTTTATATGAGAAAAAAAGTTGATGAATTTTCGTCATCGCCATAATTGTGTAACTGTCATGCTTACAAATTATGGGAAGTTAAGCTTCGAAAGTATTTGCTAACGCGTAACAAATGTTATAAATCTAAAAATGTTTTTGCAGTTAGCACGGTTTTGAACAGATCGTTGGTTCATCTTGTACAGAGAACCTTTGTGTCAATGTGCTCAGACAATTATTAAAATATCTATAATTGTACTTCGACGTTGCATCCTCAAGATTTATGATAACACTTGTAGTCCCGACGTGAGAGACTTGATGACTTTCATCTTTTCCGCATTTGAAACATTATTGATCAATAAATAATGTTTCAAATGCCCATTTTGGCGTTAGCGTAAAGACTTACATCCTATGGTATCCCTTGATAGATGGAAATTACAATCGTTCTATTTAACTAAGTACAAATCGTTTTTTTTAAAATTTGGACCTGTTGATTAAAAAAGCGCGTTCAATCAACCAAAAAAAACAGTTAAACATCAAAAGTAAAGATAAACTCACCCAATCCACAAATAAGATACGTCGCGGGCGGCTTAAGCACGGACCGGGCGTAGGCGCCCCGCACGGTTTCCAGCGCGCGCGGGGCCCCGCCCACCAACAGGACTCCGGGGCTGACATACCCGGCGTACCGGAGCTCCGCCGTCGCCGCGGCGAGGGCGCCCGCCCACCAGCATTTCGCGTTCGCCGCTAGGAAGCTCTGTGGACAATGATGTGAGTTGTAAAAAAAACTTTTTTTAGAATTGAAGTGGCCAGGATGACTGGCCTTCCTTGATCTGATGGTAAGCGGCCGTGAAGTAAGGTTTTTTTTTGGACTAAGACCGTATATTTGTGTATTGGCTTGGCCAAAGACATTAGGGTTTTAAAGATTAAGGAGGTTGAAAAACATAATGTAGATATATCAAGTTTTAAATGTTAATTGATTGATTTAGGATATACAAATATTTAAATTTTGAAACGTTAATTAACGTAGAAATGTACGAAATACTTATTATGTAAAAAATGTCCACAGTATTCACAAATTGACATATTGTTTGTCGCCGTAATTTTCGAGGTTAATTTTAGTTTCGGTATCGTATGAGCACCGCTTACAACGAAAAATTATGCTACAAAATTAAGATTACTCTCTATCAATAAAACACTACGAAAATTATTATGAGTTAGTAAAGAACAAAGACCTGCTAATAGTCTCTTATCAAAGCAAGTAGCATATGACCATGATGCAACGAAACGGTACGTGCATTAAACCAAAGAGGCCGTGTATCCATTTTTGTACAAAATTGCGGAACCGATTTGATAGGCCATATCTAAACAATACCCACGTGTAACGACTTCACGTAATAACTACCATGCAACGCGTTTACTATATAACATAGGAATACTTCCTAGAGTCAGTGGGTGATGTTTACTTTTGTAGTAAATACAGAGGTACATCATAAGGCAAACAAGGTTGATTGGATAAATGCAAGTTTTAGCCGGGGACAAATAGATCAAGCTAAATAAGAGCTCTTAGTTATTTATTTTGAATTAGGTAACTATTAAGACTGTGTCGAAAGTCTGTTATCTCAATCATAGCTTAAACCAATAACCCATACATAGCTTAAACATTTGGGTAGGTATATTTGATAAGATAATATCATTGATTGACTGCCACAGTGTTCTATTGACAGTCCGAGGTCGGACCTTTGTGTGAGTTTTCGTGTTAAGAAATTATTCAGCCCGGAGTCAGAAAATTGCTCGGGAAAGAACGTTAAGCAGATGGTCCTGCGGCCCTCATCCCGCATCAATGTATTTATCCCAATCAAATAATAACCGAACAATCGAAGAACGAATCAATCGTTTATACAGGACGGAAGATTAAAAAGTATGTGACAAATCCTTGTGAGATAACCTCGAAATCGTTTTACAGAAGGACTCTCGTTAGAAATAAAATAAATACCAAAGAACCAGGTAGGTAGTTATTGCAACGCAATTACACATGGCTTTATAAGGCACTAGGGAAGTTGTTTGATTTCATACCTTTATAGATATAATCTAAAATAAGATTGTAGGACTTTGCTTTCTGTTTGAGAACTACATTATTTATAGATTGGATTGTTGGCATTTAATGTGACATTTGTATAAACAACTTGTGGAAAATATGAAACACTAAAGTTTAACCAAAAAATGTTATGACCACTTTATGGTCCTAACTATCAGATTACTTTTAAATAAGTAGGCTTGTGAACATAAATACTTATTTTATTTACAGTACTTATACGGTACATAGCAATTCAAGTACTACTTAGTTAACATTATTGTAATGCCAGGGTTTCAAGTTCTAATCAACTGGACATTTTAAAATACCCCAGATCGTATGTGCATCACTAATGAGAGTTTCTGAGAAATCGCATCAGCAAAGGAAAGAGTCAGTTGATTAGTGTGAGACACGGGGAAACCACTCTCTATAGGTAGGAAAGTATACCAGAAAGCTTTTACTGAAAGCTATAAAATGACTAAAGTTTTAATGCACTTTTGGACACTTCATCTATGATACTGAACCAGCTGAGGCCTCCTGACCCAAATACTATACTATACCGTCAGTGTCTTCTAAAGTTATACAAGTGATGTGATGTACATTTCTATTTGTCTGGGTGTGAATATGTATTCATAAACAACTATCTTTACGTACATAACATATCAGTCTCTGACACCCATAGTGCTCGTATAAGCTCTGCTTAGTTTAGTGTCAAATGGCCGTGTGTGATGTCCCAAATAACAATTTAACAAAAATTCAAGCAAATGTGGCCCAACTTGTATTCGGATGGATTAAAAAAGTAAGCTTACTAAGAACGGGCAAGATAAAGTAAGGGTCAAGATTCAGTTTGATCGATTGCACATCATATTATTAATAATCTCAACCCTCCATTGACATGTGAATATTAAAATAATATTGTGTGGCTCCAGCACTTCACAACGCGGGATGAACCAAGCGCATTTTCAATTAACAGCCTTCTATTAATTTCAGTTCAACTGCAAAGTTCATTAGCAGTAAATCCCATAGAGAATGTTCCTGGCCGGACCTATTAAGACCAGTCCTGGCATAATGAGTGACCGGTTTTGCTTAGGTAATATTTACCTATGATTGTTCGTGAAGGATATTGAGAGTCTTGCAATAAATATAATGTGATCTTGTGAAGCTTGAACAGATTTAATAAAATGCATTCGTTGAGTTGCACGGACTGCCATATTATTTATATTTAAGAAAGAGTTTTTTTTTCATAAGTCTACATAATTAGTTAAAACTTTATACCACCCAAACATTTTTATATAAATTTATTGAATACTAGTGACATGCCCTCGCTTCGCTTCGGGTAAATTTTACATACAAACCTTCCTTAAGAATCACTCTATCTATTAAAAAAAACCGCATCAAAATCCGTTGCGTAGTTTTAAAGATCTAAGCATACATTCGGACATACAGCGAAAGCGACTTTGTTTTATACTATGTATTGATAAAGCTCTGATTATTACATACTGAGTATGTACACGTAAGTGTACAGATTAAATAGGTTTATATCACTATTAGTTACATTTTAAATAACGAATGGAAAAAATATGCTTTTTCCATTTTCCTTTTTCCATTTTTCATTTTCAAGCAAATTAGAAGCCACAAGCTTTTAATTTAGCGAGTAGCTGTCATTTAAAACGCCATTTGCAACGCGATTGCTTGGAATTATGCGAACCGATATTTAATTTAAAAAAAGTTACCTTCAAGCATATTACTAATATCCTGTGTCCAGATATTGCGCGCGTCATTTAAAGCTTCTTCAACATACAAGCCGTTTATTGAAACAACTTCCGAGTCTCGTTACTTCATCAGTACCCCATTCTCCCGCTCAACCTTCCAGTTGTTGCAACAACAAAACTCTGTTCGGGACAGGACGGTGTTGCGAAACGAATTAAATGCCAGCTTAAAGTGCGGTCAAGGACTTTTATGTGTAACAGAAAGGATCCGGCCAATGTTGTGATGTCCCACTGTGCAGATTGCTGCACTCTCAATAAAATTATGATGAGTATCTTGGAGAATTCACACTTTTTTCGAGTTGTTATTGAATTGTAGTTTAGTATGATACCACGTAATCGAGATTAAAAGTAAGTGTCCATTTTGAAAGGAGGTGTAAAAATCATCATCTAAACACCTTTTAAATCGATATGTATTCATTCGTATTACCTAAGTGTTACGTATCAAATCGTTATTGCTTATACTAATATGATATTAAATTTGAATTGATTTTAAAAGGATAAGAAGATAAAACTATTAATAAATTATTTTTCTTAATTATCTTAAGTACTTATTTGAACGTAGGTTTTAACTTGAAAGATGAAACATCAACAGTGTTTAATGTAACAATAACAAGATAGAAAATTAAACTATTGAAAAAATCCCTTAATGGTCGTAATAACAAAATTATATAGGGTTTAAGTGAGGTTCAGGTAGTTGCGCTAATAAGTTAGAAAACTTTATAAATAATGATTTTATACTATCATCTGCTTTTCTGAGCAATTATTTAATTGAAGTCTCTCTTTAATAGTGCAGTTTTACAGAAACAGAACCTAGGAGGAAAGTTACAATTAATTTATCGAGCTTCAAACTTAATGCCTCCAATTAATATTTTGCGTATAATTTTCCTAGTAAAATGTCAATGTATTTAATTTTATGTTCCGTGAACACAAAACTAATCGTGGTTTCTAAATTGTCAAGATAAATATTTCTGTGTATGCTAATAGAGCAGTTATAAGGAACTTAATGAATATGGAACTGAGTTAATTGTTTTCATTTAGCTAAAATCCGAGTCGAATATAAACACTAGAAGCAATTATTATTACTTTACACCTTTTCACTGTGTCCACTACAACAAACAACAAAATAAGTTTTGAGCCGCGATGTTAGTTCACGCGATTGCCAACCTCTGTAGGGATATAATAGGGCTTATAATGGTCTAAACATGGATGATAGACAGAATCATTAACCAGTCAGATGGTTGTGCCTTCGGGAGAAAACTTGTCCGCACTATAAAGAGTAAATTACTAGAATAATACCCGGAGCATTATGTAGATTAGAATTTTCCTGGGTGTAAATTAAGTGGTGGATGCTGATCTTAACGTTTTATACTGTTTAGGGTTAGTTTGCATTTGTTCGGTGCTATAAAGTAGACCAGTTTTGCTAGAATAGCCAATATCTTTGAACGTAAAGGAAAAGGACAAACTTTGGACTTGTGAGCTAGTCGTCGAAATTAGATCATCGGAAAACAACAGACAAGAATAAGAAGATAATTGAGTAGATTACATTTTCCTTCAGCTGACTAATAGTAAGTATAGTGCGTTTTAAAGACGTATTCATTTTCATTTCGGTAATCAACGATATATAGGAATGATTTAAATAAAATAATGACATTAAATAAATATATAAAATCTGGGATATTTCCACACACGGTCGTCTGACCCCAAACTAAGCAGAGCTTGTACTATGGGCGTCAGAGACTGATACACATACATATATATTTTTAAATACATACTTAAATACATAATCACACCCAGACACGGAACAAACACCGATGTTCATCACACAAATATTTGTCCCGAGTGGGAATCGAACCCACGACTCTTGGAACCGCCAGCCAGGGTCACTAACCACTGTTCCACCGAGCCAGTCAAAAGATTGAAGAAGTCATTAGATCATATTATTATACCTGACTATAAAATTAAAAAATACTGTTATCTTGAGAACCACCTCCTTGTTTTCAAGTAGATTAAAAGTTAAGGTATGATCTGGAAAAAATAGTTAAGAATGAAAAAAACATTAGGTTTGTTAGGAACACGTCATATGTCAGCAACTCTAAGAAGACATGGTCTTCTAAACAAGAGAAAGCGTCCGAAGTCAGGGGCGTTGACTACTCAACAGATGCTTTATGGAGGGCACAGGAAAATGGCCTATTATAATTATAGAGATCTGTCGCAATTTAGCGCCGTGGAATAACATGACAAATGGTGGCGAGACTTGTAGTTTTCTCACCTTACGGCTAGTCGACAAGACGATTATGTTATTATTACTTATTTCTCGCAACTTAAGTGTAATAAAAATGTGTTACTTTTACTCGAACGGGTATGTGCGTGACAACTTTTGATTTAACTTACGGCGTTTACTGAACAATGGAATTCTTTACTATTTCTATGGCCGTACCTATAGCAAGGTCAATAGCTCTAGGCTCTAGAAACAAACCCTATTAAATATGAATGGTGTTTTCAATTCACAGCTTTCAATGTTTGCGAGCTTACACCATGATTAAAACACGAAAAAAAGCAAGTAGACGAAGAAAAAGGGGACAGTACATACGAAAATGAATGTTGGCGTGACAATCTTATAATAAGTAACACACATAGAAAATTATTCGCTCCATTAGAAAATCACTCTCAAATTAAATACTTTCTACTTAATATCATATTTATATTATTTAAGGGAGACCTTCTTTTTTAAATTGTATGCTAGTAAAAGTTTTTTTTATATCTGTCAAAATACAACAAAAAATTAGTCAACAAGTACCACTTTGAGGTTAAAACTTAAACGTACATGTTCACATAGAGATGTCCAGTTAACAGTATCCAATTGGCAGCAGTAGTTAAGTGATCTTGGGCTTACTAACAAGTTTTAATAATAGTTATATCACGTCGGCTATTAATAAACAATTACTCCTCAAACGTACGCCTCTTTCGTCGAGTTGAACCATCACAAACTGCTTGCTAATTGAGCATTCGTATCCGATAGGGCGTTTAAATCTTTTGTAAATATCAATTTCGCTCGCCAAAACTACTCCCGTTAGACAATTTGCTATTTGGCAGCTTTTAAAATCGCGTATGAATGAACTGAAAGCTGTCAATCAAGTACGAAACTGATTGGTTGGGAACCGTACCTACCACATTGTTTTTATAACCTTTACGAATTATAAATGCCGTTGGTATCGTTTAAAAAGGCTATTTCTAGTGGGCATGGAGTAATCACGAAGACTTAAGAAAAACTATAATAAGCAATTACCACCGTTCTATACAATTCTTAATTAGATGTCAACGTTTAAATTGAAAAAATATGGGATTATTCAGACAGAGCCAATCAGTTTTTGATTTACTACAAGTAAATGCGGCTGCGGCAAATTTAGTATACAAGTTCATAACTTCACATAAAAAGCTCATTTGATTTTGTTGTCAGTTTGTTAGTGTAAGAAATAAATATAGGTCTACAATAAATATAATAAGGTTTTTCAGTGTAAGTTGGATAATATAAATTATTATGATGTGCGAGGATAACCTGAGACACGTAAAAAACATTCAACTTTTTTGTTCCACGAAAAAGTCCGTACCTACCGACCTAAGTACGGCCAGCATCAGAAATAAAGTGAAAATTCAGCGTTTTCGTTTGACGAATAAAATGTACTGATTTTACATAAAACTAAGGGTGTTCTTAATAAAGCCCAAATGCCTTTTGGTGCGATTTTTGGGTCAAAAAGCCACAAAATGTTAATAAAAGAAAGCCCTTTTGAACTTAATTTTATTCAGATGTGCGAAGTCCGGCTGTAAATCGTTATCGAACATGCCAAATCAAGGATTTTTAAACGTTCTCTTACTTAAACGAGGAAATATCTATGATGAAAAATACTTCCTAACTTAGTTTCAAACATCTGATGTCGACTGTACTTCAAAATTCTCGGAGTCAATGAAATTTTCGGCAAACAAGTCACGTTATGTTCCTGTCATCTAACATTTTGTTGACCCCAGGTGATGTCATTGCCGACAGAAGAACGTTCAACTTGCAAACGGGTTCAAGTGTTTGAGTCGAAAAATGTTGAACTTTTGTATGCCGAAAACACGAAACTCTAACAACGTATTTAGGTGTTTTTTGCTTCGCGGTTGTATGAAAGCGGATATTGTTATAGCAAATCCATGTTTGGGTAAATACGATGGCCATAATGGGTTAAATAAGTAATTCTTAGGTCAATGCCGTTTCAGTTTATTTTGTTTTAAATATAAAAACTTCATTGAAAAAATCTTTTTTACATTTATTTTTATACTCTTACCACAACCCTCATTTATTACAATTTCGGCTGTTACTAGATAGAATCTATATATTATTATCAGAAAGTAACAAAATAATGAACTATTGAGGAATACCACGAATTTCTGAAACACCCGGTAAAGTTTATATGTCGAGTTTATATTAAGTTCTTGCAATTTTCAAGTTTACCTTCTTCAAAACGCCCACAGTGCGTTATTAAAAAAAGTAAGTACCTTTTACATTTCACTCTTAGGGAAAAGCCTAAAATCTACACTTGAAAATTTATATATAAGTCCGACAGTGCCATCAAGCTCATAGATCTATCAACTTTTTCTCAACATACAACTACTTTATAACTATGTAAAGCGATGCGATTTCTTAGTTTACTGAACATCGCGAAAGATGGCTGGGACTCACACGGGAACCGTCGTTCGACCGTGAAGTTACGACAAGCCGTGTTCTCATACATACATGTATGGGAGTTTGCAAAGCTCGCCGACTAAGGCTGCCGTACACTGGTTGCGCGGAGTGGTCAATACCGCCTATTAAAAGTGTTGAAATAAGCGGTTTTGGTTTTTAAAAAGCGTCGATGGCCGAGTGGTTAAAGTCGTTGCTTGCCATGCGAGAGGTCGCCAGTTCAAACCCCGCCAGGTACCAATGTGTTTTTCAAATTTGAAATTCACATGTACCATCATTCGACGCTTTAACGGTGAAGGAAAACATCGTGAGGAAACCAGCACGCCTGAGAAATTTTTCAACGGTGTGTGAAGCCATGTCAGAGGCCTACGGGCGGTTTAAAAACTCTGACACCAGGTTGTTCATCAACCATACGATGAGAAGATGAAGAAGCGGTTTTGCAATAATCTTTATATAATGAACCCTTTATACCTTGCAAGGTACATAGTATACAATAATATTTTTTGTACAGCTCTTAGACTCCGCTGATGAAAGTATTAATTTAATTGAGCCGAGCGCATTTGAGATACATTCCAATTATAAAGAGTTTTAGATCGTGTGTTGAAATTAATAAATTGAGATAGTAAATAAATTTTAGGAAACAAAAGATTACAATTGAACAGGTATTTTGTCATATCAATAAACTTTTACCACTAATTCATAACCAATGAATACTTGTTCCAATTTTTGAGTAAGTTTAAATTAAAATATAGAAGAATCATTTTATTGAAAGATAGAAAGGCAAGGCACATAAGTAGATAAAACCCTAATAAACAATTTCATTGCTCCTAGTGTAAACAGGGCCTAGCATAGAGCGATGATGTCATTCGCAGTTTCTCACAGTTCCGGCGTTTCCTTGCTTTAATTATGTGGATTGTGTGCAAAAATAACAGTTCGCTTGTTGAATAATTGATTAAATGTTATGAATAAAAACTGGATTTATCTTTTTTTTTGTATGGTGGGAAAAGAGGTACAGTTGCTTAAAAAGTTTTTGTGGTTTATTATCTGTTTTATCTATGTTATTATTCTGTATTCAGACGCGCAGTTTTTACCGTTGCAGCAGTTATAATATGATATTGTACCTACCGTATTAAAAAGAACATAGGTACATACAAAGATACACAATCATACCTGCGATCCTTATGGGTACGTATATTAACTTTACAACATCGATATGTTTTTTTACAATAGGCTAACGAGATGACCTCACTCCACCCGATGGTAAGTGGATCCACATATGAGGTCGACAGGCACAATAGACCATATTAAGCCTCCACGCCCTGCCTAAAGAGCCCGGGATCATAGGAGGGAGGTAAAACATGTTTACGATAACTAAATATCTTAACTAGATTTTAAGACACTAAACCACTATTGTCTTACACTTCTCAACGACGTCTCATTTCAAGTACTTTGGAGAGAAAACCAATAGTTTACTAACAGACATTATTTATACTGATGTTTATACACTTTCCTTTTGTTCCCGCAAATTCTTAATTAGTGCTTACTTCTTGGCAGATTTTATGGGTGAATCTAAACTATATGTAGCAGAAACTTTCTACTTGGTTTTAATTACCAATCAAATCTAAAGTGCGTAATAAAGGGCTCTGATTATTGTAATTTTGATTATTAAAGAGCCTATTGCATGTAATGAAACGGATTCGAATATTAAAGGAATAATATCTAATGATAAAAAAGTTAATGAGAGCAGTTGCTTTAAATGGGTGCAATGAATAACATTGTGCCATGGCGATTGTGGCCAGCATACATACGTATTAGTATCCTGCCCTTACTAGCAAGCATAAAAATGACTAAGTTTAATGATTATCGACTGTTCTAGCTAACTTATTTTTTTATACAATCAGGAGTTTTAAAAACCCTATTTTAATTTGTTTAGTTACATTACCATATGTTCGATATGATACTAAATAAATAATTTTCTTTCTTTCAATTATTGGAGTTAGTGCATTGCACCAATGAAAAAAAAAGAATAAATACAGCTATCCCATCATCGACTCCATAAAAATAAAACCGTCATCCGCGTCACTTCCGCCATTTGCCGGCCGCGCCGCGTGTCGCGTAAGAGCGAACTTTTGTAAGTTCACACATTTCAAAGCTCTCATGGAAGAGCTTTGGAGTTGGGCGGCGCGGCTCAGTAGACGGGGTGACCGCACGTTCAACTTTATAGTGACGACTTACCATTACTATTAACCATAAATTGTTACAATACTGATTAATGAAATTGTTTCAATATGGTTATTCCTGACACTCGTATTGATAATATGTATTATATATGATGGTATATTACAAGTCAAGTCAAATGGTCACGTCATAGTGGTAAAATATAGATTAACGAATTTGTTTCAATATAGAGTTATTAATTATATTATATTTGATGCTGCCGATTTTATACAAACAAAATCTTCGATATTATTTTAATATATTTTTTGTTATTCTTCTAGGCCTATTTTTAACAATATTGGTTGGTTTTAACACATTGGTACAAATTATCTATAAGGAGTTTATACGCATCAAATTATACAAGAAAGTAATTCAGCATAATAATATCATCTTCTGACTGTCAGCGAATAATTCAATAGGACTAATTAAAGCGATCATCAAAGGTTTAAAAATGCATTCGCGTTAGAAAACTTAACAATAAATCATGGTAACCCCACACCAAATGCATTTTAACCTTCATACGGTCTTCGGGTCAATTTTGACCCATTTTACGAAAGAATCTTAATTTTCTCAGCGGCTAATTTATTTTGAGAATTGATGTTTTATGACTTTTACTAAAATGTTATACTGAAGTTATTTAGCTAATAATTTTAGTAAAATAACTTTAACATTTTGTCCTAGAACATTTTTTACGTTCGCGGTCTTCGGGCCACATTTGACCCGACGTATTAAACGAACGGCATTTGTTATTTTATTCGATATCAAGTTACCCACTTTTAGTTGTATGCTTCTATTGTTCTAGTCAGTGCACTGTTGTAGTCTTGTAGTAAACATTGAGTGAACCAAACGTACTTTAGTTTGAAGATTGGACTAATTATTTTGTATTCAAATATGAGGGATAGTGAAATTGAATTCGCTGTAAATGAAGTGTCAGATCAGGAAGAATCGTGTTCTGAAATTGAAGACAATGTTGAGGAACCTAATTCATCGGATAGTAGTCTTAGTATGAGTGAAGATGCAGTTGTTCATGCCGAGATAATGACATCAAAAAATGGCCAAATAACGTATTCTAAAAACCCTTTGGAAATAGTCACGGAAGAGCTTCAAGAGAAAATATCATCAACTTGATGCCAGGCTTGACACGTTATTCATCCTCTAGAATAACAGAAGAAGAAAGTTCAAGCTTTGAATTATTTTTTCCTCCTCCTTTGATACGTATTATTTTGAATTACACTAACATTGAGGGTAGACGCATATTCGATGAAGAATGGACTGATATTGACAGCGATGAATTGTTTGCATTTATGGGACTACTTTTGTTAGCTGGTGTATTTCGATCAAGTAACGAAAGTTCTGAAAGTTTATGGGATTCACAAAAAGGAAGACCGATATTTGCAGCAACTATGTCTCTAAAGACATTCAAAAAAATATCAAGAGTTATACGGTTCGACAACAGAGAAACTCGAAGCGAACGTCGGTTATTAGACAAATTTGCTCCGATTCGTGAATTGTGGAATCAGTGGGTTAATATATTACCGAAGCTTTACAATCCTTCTGAAAATGTGACAATAGATGAGCAGCTGGTAGCATTCAGAGGACGGTGCCCATTTCGACAATATATGCCATCAAAACCTGCGAAGTATGGAATAAAGTTTTGGGTACTTTGTGATTCTGCAACAAGTTATGCTTGGAATATTCAACCTTATACAGGTAAGATTGCCGGAAATATTCCTGAAAGAAACCAAGGTATGCGTGTGGTACTTGATTTGACTGCAGGGCTAAAAGGCCATAATCTTACCACTGATAACTTTTTCACGTCATACCAATTGGGGCAAACATTATTAGAGAAACAGATCACAATAGTAGGCACAATACGCAAAAACAAGCCTGAGCTACCACCTGAAATAGTAAATATAAGAGGCAGACCAAATTTTTCATCTAATTTTGCCTTTACTAAGGATACTACTCTCGTATCTTATATCCCGAAAAAGAATAAATCTGTAAACCTTCTCAGTACCTTACATCATGACTCAGAAGTGAGTGATCGCGCTGACAAAAAACCAATAATAATATTAGACTATAACAAGTGTAAAGGTGGTGTAGATACTTTGGACAAAGCAGTGAGTTGCTACACTTGCAGAAGAAAGACAAAACGATGGCCTCAAGTAGTATTCTGTAATATGATTGACATATCAGCTTATAATGCTTTTGTTTTGTTCAAATCAGCTAACCATGCCTGGAAAGAAGGTTGTCTAGCTAAGCGCCGCTATTTTTTAGAAAATTTAGGTATGCAGCTTGTTACACCTTACATAAAAAACGTCAAACATTACCTCGAGCGCCGTTTTCACTTGAAATTGCCAATAACATACGATCTACTCCTCAAAACGAACCGCAACCGTCATCATCAACTCAGTCAGAAAACAATACACAGAAAAAACAACCAAGAGAAGTCGCTGTCAACTATGTCCAAAAACAGATAATAAAACAGGATTGGTTTGCATAAGATGCAAAAAATTTATATGTAAACAACACTCTAAAAAAATTACTTTATGTACCAATTGTAATAATTGATTTTATTTTAATTTGTCACTATTCAACATAAAAGCTTTATAAATCTACAGAACATATATAAAATTGTACAACAATCTGTGTAATTAAAACAAATTATAATAAATATATACTTTACTAACTGCTTTTTTAATTGAAAATATCGTCATTAAAAAAAATACTTGACAATATAGTACTGGGTCAAATTAGACCCGAAGCCCTTTTACGTCAGTAGCTTTGAAGACCGTATGAAGGTTAATGGCACCTGCAGTCGGATTTACGATCCTAACCGCTTCCTGCCTCCGAATTAACCGACTCAGATGAAAAGTGTAATGTGTTTACACCTCGTATCTCGCATTAAGGTCGCGAAGTAATGCACTTACCGTTTTCACTAATTTTGTTTATACAAGCTATCTATGGGCTTGTCTTTTTGATGTCGGTCAGTTGAACTGAAATTATGCGGTGCGCCCAATGAAATTATATTAAAAAATATTGTCATGTAATTGAGTTATGTTTTTTAATGTTTCAATGAGCTTAACTCTGTTAGATGTAGAATGTAGATATAAGTTCTAGTGATGTGTTTATGATTGGTTTTTTAATATATTAATAATAATAATTAATGAACTATCCATATAATGTAGACTAATCTTACCACCAGTATTCGATACAGTCTTTACTTAAAGTTTAGATACATTATTATTATCCACACTCCCCAGATTTTAGAAAGTAGACTGAATTTCTAATTTATTAAAACTCTATTAAACATGCTTAGTACCATTATGGGTGATTACTACGTAGCACCTCATTTTAATTTTCTTTCAAGTCTTGGTAATTAGTAGTTTTATTGAGAAACTAATCAGTTGCACACTTTACATGCAAAATACGAGTATTAGCAAAGGTTTTGTCGCGATAAACGAACGGAAGATGCCACTTTCGTTCAAACATGGATAGACAGGGTTTACATTATAGACTAAGATTGGGTTTTAACACGCGTCTATCCCAAAGAGTTTTCAATATTTTTTTTAACTTTCATCTCTTTCAGATTTAATCACTAGACATCGGTCTAGTGAGTATATCGTAGAATTCTAATCGTAGAATGTTGCTGAAATTCCTAGAGATTAATATGTTTTTTTTTATATTTTATTCACGTTTAAAATTGCGTATGTGTAACAACATAAAAAATTCTACAATGCTACTACAATATACAGAAACACGAAGTTCCGGAAAAGTAGCTTTATCATTAAAATTTAATAGTGCAGTGTTCGCACAAATAAATCGACCATATTTGTTGGTATAACACTAGGTTGTACCATTATTTATTAGCCATGTCAATAAAGTTTAAATGACAACAACTATTTCGGTCAATAAACAGCGCAGCATTGTTTAACCCCACTCAAATTTCTGAATTAAGTGAACTATCCATCCATCTCAATCAAATCGAAGTTATCATCTAATAAATTCATTGGACCGCAGATTTAGATTGCATCATAACATCTTGTATGAACGCTGAATGAGAGAGTACGCACTAAATGACTTGGGATGCGACCCGGTGTTTACAATGCGGCCTTGATTGATATTTATTGTGTGTTGCGTAACAGCCCTCCAACGATCTTAGTGTTGTTTTGTTTAGTATCGATATACTTCTGTTGGTCATGCATATCATGTCTAGCGACAGGGGTCGTGGGTTCGATTCCTACTCGAGACACAATGCGTCTTCGTGTGTTATTATGTTTGTGTTGTTTGTTATACTGTTAGCTACTTATAAAATAAATAAATAAATAAATATCTGGGACATTTCCACACACGGTCATCTGACCCCAAACTAAGCAGAGCTTGTACTATGGGCGTCAGAGACTGATATTCTTACATATATGTGGGATGTGGCTTGAAACAAATATTTAGAGGAAAATCTTCACTTTTATTTACAGAAAAACATTTTACATCATTCTTTTTTCATTCCTTGACATCATCTCTCATCTGTCACTTTCCATCGACAATCTAAATAAATAAGGTAATAATGTAACTTAAACAAAAAGTACTAAATCTTTTAACAAAAAATAACAAATATTAAAATCTAATCCACACGGTCATCCTGTTCATTCATCTGCCTCAGATGAACTTTCTTCTTCTGGCGCAGTCCACGGCTTCATCATGTCCGCTGAAGTTGAGGTATTGATGGGCCCTTCTCCATAGCCCACTTTCTTAACGGCGTATCTGTCATTCCGTTTCTTTGCAGTTACTTCATATGGCCCTAGAAATTTAGGGAAAAGTTTCGCGCCTTGGAAAAACTGGGTCATTTGAATGCAACAAGATCTCCTATATTGTAAACGACTGCTTCTTTTCTATTCTTATTATAACCTCTTGAATTTTTCTCTTGTATTTTTTTTTAATCGATTCTTTAGCCTTGTTTCTAAGTTTTAGTCTAATTTTTTTGAACGTTGGGATGTTTTCTTTTTTCTCTCTATTAATCAATTCTTCAGTGTTTGAAACTCCAAAATATCCTCTTTCGCGGTTCTTTTTTATTATTGGTAGTGTAAATCTTTCTTTTATGACTTCCTTTTTTAACTTTCTGTAATCCATACACATTCGGCGTGAACCATCTTTTTTGTGAGCCAGTACTATCGGACGTGCAAAATCAGATTTACTAGGTCTAATAACTCCTTTTGCTAAACATTCTTCTATTTGTTTGTTTACCATACCCATTTCCAGTGGCGACAGACGTCTTGGGCTTTGATACACAGGATCTTCATCGACGAGTACAATTCTTAGTTCCACTTTATTAGTCTTCTTCTGCTCATTCGGGTTATACTCTTTGCACATCTTGTCAATATCTTCTGCGTTTTTTTTAGTATCTTCAATGTCATATTGATGGTTAGCTTCATTTCCTTCGACTAAAAGAATTGGGTGCTTAAGCTTCTTCATATACACACCTTCAGGAGTAAAGTGAACTTCGTAATCATTGAGTATGGGGTTCCCAATAAGGATAGTCACCGGTATGTCGTGGTCCTTTACGACATGGAATTTCATGTCTGTATAGCATCGATCAATTTCAACCTCGGCCGTAAATATTCCTTCCGTATCTACTCTGTTTTCTGCTATACCGGTAAGCCATACAGATTTTGCTTTATATTCTTTGATACTACCTTTAATTTTCTCGAATTCTGATTTTGTTATAAGGTTGACATCACTTCCAGTATCTATTAAGCATGTAAATTCTTTTCCGTTTATCGATATCTTCTTATACGGAACTTTTTCCTTATCATCCTTAATTTGTGGGCATACATCATCTTCTTTATTCTTATACTGAATGTTCATCGTCTTTTTGGGTTGGTCATTTGTGCAGTCAGTAGATTTATGACCAAACTCATTACATTTAAAGCACTTGATTCCCTTTGAACATGATGGCGATTGGTGGTCTAAATCGCCACAGTTGAAACATCTTCTAGCAGGAGGCATATTCTTGCTTGATGGATGATGCGCAGACGAGTGTCCAACTTGTGCTGGTTTGCTTGTTACCTTCTTTCTGAAGTCACCATAGATATCCAATTTCCTACGGAATTCTTTTAAATCTGAGGCACCATATAAAATGACTTTGTTAGTCTCTAGGTCACGGATACCATCAATGACGTATTCAATCAAGGCAGCGTCTTCAACCTTGCCATGGAGTGCCAATTCTTTCATGGACAGGAAATACTGTTGTAAAGTCTCATCGGATTTCATTATCCGCGCGGCAAGCTTTTTGTGTACAATAGCGCTATTAACCTTAGGGCCGAATTCATCTTTAAGAGCTTTCTTCAATGTCACGTAGTCTTTTACTCTCCCTAAAGATCTCAGGAAAAGTTTAGCGGTTCCGTCCAAAAGTCGTTTTGTATAAATCAATTTTTCTATCTTGGTCCACTTCATAAGCTGAGCAGTGTCTTCAAAGTCTTCTATAAACGTCTCAACAGGATAGGTGTCGTCTCCAGTAAATGTCATCATTGACTTCTCCAAATCTTTAAAAGAAATCTGTACTTCCACATCTTCGTCTTCACTCGATCTCTCATCTTTTTTCGGAGGCATTGTTGTAGTTAAACTAGAGTTAGCTTTGGAACTCTGTGAAAATCTCGTCTTAGTCTTCGTACAAAATGATGGTATTTTGGTAGTCATAAATCTTCAAATTAATTCAGTCTTCAGTCTTCATAAAATAAATTAATTCAGAAAATCTTCATAAATATCATTTTAGTCGAATATTTTTTATACTTGACTATCTTCACGCGTCATCATCGTTACCGGTGCAATGTCGGTAGCACAATTTGCAATGGCGAGTCAAACAATCACGTACCGGCACTTTTTGCAGACGACTTTTCAGTTTTCTTCGTAGATTCTCTTCAAATATTGTTTCTCATCCCGGACGAGCCCCCAAAAAGTTGTGGGATGTGGCTTGAAACAAATATTTAGAGGAAAATCTTCACTTTTATTTACAGAAAAACATTTTTCATCATTCTTTTTTCATTCCTTGACATCATCTCCCAGCTGTCACTTTCCATCGACAATCTTTATAAAATAGGTAATAATATAACTTAAACAAAAAGTACTAAATCTTTTAACAAAAAATAACAAATATTAAAATCTAATCCACATATATATTTATAAATACATACTTAAATACATAATCACACCCAGACACGGAACAAACACCGATGTTCATCACACAAATATTTGTCCCGAGTGGGAATCGAACCCACGACTCTCGGAACCGCCAGCCAGGGTCACTAACCACTGTTCCACCGAGCCAGTCAAATTTATCTTATGGAGATTTTAAGCTACTATTGAAACAGTGAAAACAAAATCATCAAATCGTCAAATTAAAAAAATGCACCTAATCGTACCTATAATGAGCTGTCATGTTTTCATTTGCTTTTTCTTATAATCAATAAAACTATAATAGTATTAAATATAACTAAATAACTATTCATATACATAACGTCATAAAACCAACAAGACAAACAAGTAGAAACGTAAAATAAAATCAAATTCGTTTATTGCCTCTTATTTTAACCTAAAGACTAAACACATATTAAAAATAAATACTTATCGATAATCTGCAATGAAACAACACTACACAGTCTTAAGTACCGTGTATTAAATTTACCCACAAATAAACTTCGTTTTGTTTTAACGTCAATAAACGCGACCTGTGTCGGATAAATTGCGATTTATTGATAAAAGGTTAGTTTTTGACCACAATGGATGTGTTTATGCAACAAGTGCTGTAATATGCGTGATGTAATGACAATTGCATGTTGGTTTTCGAGATCAAGATGTGAATGTGAACAACGATACGTTTGTTCAAATTTAATTAAGTAGCCTGATGATGCGAATGCCTGGAAGTGCCTCTTAGTCCGAGAGATGAGGATTCGATGATCCTCTCAACTAAGATTAAATGTTATTTATATTTGTACCGAGCAAAGCAACTTATTTACAAACTTTTTATTAACATTCGTATCCTCTTATACTATTGTTAGGTACTATTGGTCCTAATAATCTTCTATGGTGGCATTGACTATGGTATCGATATGCCTTTTTTATCTACTTAATACAAGAGATCATGAGCTTTCTGCAAATGTTATTAAAGGGATATTGCCCTACTATGCCAATCTTGCCGATAATTGCCGGTGTCTATTGCGATAAAAAAGTAGTTTCTTCCGAGTTGCTGTGATAGTATTCGATATCACTTTAATCGATTCTTATTACACACCGTCGCAATATCTTTCGTTACAAAAACAAATGAAATGTAATTTTCCGACCACTGTTTTTATTACTCGTAAGTATGTAGCGTAACTTTGCTCATTAGCTAATATCTTAAAATCTCAGCTTTTCTACTCTAGCTGTGCCTCCCTAGCGTCACATACCTGCAAATAAAGGATACTGAAATTATACGTGACAGCAATAAAATATATGTTTTTAATTTGGATGTTAAAGGCATATTTAAAAAAAAATTCTACAGGATTATCACTGTACCTTCAATTAGGTAGTTTACTTAGGGTATTTGTAACAGCGCAACAATAAAATAAAAAATATAAGGTGTCCGACCGATTACAACCATTTTTGGCACCTGCGCAAGATAATATATTATAAGTGTGTACATAAACTCCACTCTTATAGTTCGTTGAACTGGCAATCCGAAATGACCTATTACATATAGGTGCAGGACTTAACGTGCTTTCTGGTGCACGGGCAGACATCCTCCAACTTTCTAGCTCCATACTGAGTAATTTTCATTAGCAGAAAAACTCACACAAAAGTAAATGGCCCGACCCCTCTTTCTTTACGCGGCGTTTGCCACCAACAGACCAACGAGGCAGTTAAGTATACAAACGGTATTTATTAAACGTCCTAACAGATAAAGCTACCGACCTGTCACTATGACAGATCAAACGAAAAGCTCCGGCAGCGAAGTGAAAGTGCCCGGTCAATGAAAACTTATCAATGGTGGATTATGAATGACGGTAGAAACTTGCGCGCGAGTCTTCGCCTTAACCGCTGTATAGGGGTTGCATTCCGATCGATAATTACTTGTACTTTTAAGGGCTGGCTCGGTTTGATTGAGCCATTTGAGTTGGCTGACTGAAGGACGAATGTTTTAAACTAGATAAAACTTGACTCGAGCTGGAGAACATATAATACTATCAATTAATCCTAATATATAAAAGGAGAAAATGACTGATTGACTGACTCACTGACTGACATTATCGACGCACAGCCTAAACAGTTAAACGTAGGCACTTGAAATTTGGAAGGGACGTAGCTTAGGTATCGCTTAGTGAACCTCTAGGTTCACTAAGAAAGGAATTCCCAAAATTCTCACGGGAACGGGAATAATAAAATATACTATGCTTCAAACATGAAGCTGTAGGTACTGATCCTGTTACTTTCTAATCAAGTTGGTCAGACTATCAAAGCGTTGATATTACTTGACTGACAGCCGAATACTGATAAGACAATCAAATATGTGACAGTTCAAGTGCCTAAATTCTGTTTGGATCTTTTTAATTACCAAACCCACTTAAATGGCAAATCAGTCTAATCAACAACTTTTGATTTCAATATTAGACCGTCAGACTATTACGTTTTCAATACTGAGTGATTTTGAACCAATAAAATTCTATTATTAACCACACGTAAAGAAATTGTAAGATTTTTCGTTATACATAAGACGTAATAATTATAAATTTTGCACATACATTTACCTAGCATTTTTAAGCTATTGCATAGCTTTTATCGCGGGCTTTGAGCGCGGCGACCGAACCAAGAAATTCCGTAACGAAAAAAACCTCACAATCGTCTAACGTCGTTTCAGTTCGGTAGACTTCGGCACGGTGTTTGTGTGCGTGCGGTTAGACGTATTGTACGACTCTACGAAACTCGCACGAATCGAGACGAACTGCTCCGAAATCGGACGATGCTATGCAATAGCTATACCGCGGCAGTCCCCGAGTGCCACACGTCTTTTTTTATATCTTTTAGGTTGGCAACCCTGCCGCTTCACACTCGCTGCGGGAAGTTTGGTTTCACCTCCTATAAGGCAGGGCAGGGCTATACATTTGAAATAATGGACATAAATGTCGCTTATGATATCACCTACATGGTCTCTACAACTTAGCACCTATGTTCAACACCTAATATGGAATTGATGACTTTTATTTTCATTCACTAAACTGTTTGTCTTCTTATACGAGGACATAAATCTCTAAAACAACAAGTAAAATATCACTTAGTAGTACAAATCAAGTTAATTTATAAGAAGTCAAGTTTATCAAAAGCTCAGTATACATTTACTGATCACTTTACAATATTGTCTGATGATATACATTTATTTTTAATTATATTATAAAATCAATCATACCTAAACAATAAAACATGTAAGCATGTGATTATATTTTTTTTCTTTTGTTGTTCAGTCGAGAGGACCAGCTTTTTGAACAATTATACAATAGCCAATTTCCTTTAATACAACATAGGTATTGTTACATGCATGTTAGATAAATCGCAAAACATTGTTCTAACATCGACAAGTATTATATGCGAAGCTTATCAAATAATGACATGTAAACCATTACATGAATACTTTCTCGATCATGTATCGCTTACACCATAATATGTTACTAAAACCATCGTTGTTATCTTTCAATTAGATATATGATAACATAAACTTAATTATGTTCCTTTCGAATAGGTACATACTATATACTCGTAATAAAATGCCTGCCATACCCAGTATTTAATCAGTTACCCAGGTTATAATCTAAATGACAGCAGTGATAAAAACGATATCCTTAGTGTTTTTTTTTTTAATTTATATGATTATTTTTCGAACCATATGGAAAAGTACAAGGGTGTGGGTCTCGTACGGATAGTTTAAGAATGAGTTCAATAAGATGATAAGTAAGACTCTCAAAGCACATAATATACTTACATATAGAAAAGAGATTCCCCCAGTTTTTATTTTGCTTTACAGGCTCAAATCGTTGAAACATTACATTATACCATCTTCATAAATTTAAATCGATATTTCAAAATAAACAAGTCCAATTGAATTGATTAACACACTTACTGGTCTCAATCACGTATACCGTTAAATCATGTCCGGTATTAATACAGAGGTTAAGAAATATTTGTTCACAGAGATAGATAGCATCCTTCAACGGGGTCAGAAGTCAAGACAATACCGCTCGACGTAAAACACAATCTCGATGGTTGCCGATGTTGTATCGACATAATGAGTGCTCGATACTGAAAGTATTTCCTACTGATATAATTGATACGATTCACTGTACCATAGGGGTCATAGGGTAGGGGTTATGCAATATATTGATGTAATGAAAACGCTGCAGTGCGGGTGGAAGCAGCAGTCATGTTATTGTGACTTGCTCTTTGTATGAAATTTGTAGGTAATAATAATTATGCTTTGATTATTGACTACGTCGACTGCATAATTTCAAGCTGGGTTAGAGATTAGATTATTAGATTTTCTATTATATTTGAAGGGGCGAGTTTTTGTCCAGATTCGGGATCCTAATTTATTCTTCATCCAACTTTTACTCAGTTTGACTACAACAAGTAATAAATCCATGTTAAACTGATTTAAAAAATTAAGGTGGTTTTCAATTCGTCGGAATCTTTTTAATAGACCAACTGTAGATATAATCGTTCAAAGTTGATGATGTTGCTACTAGCATTACACCCGTGTCTCCATACAAGTTTATCGCGTAAAACACCCTGATAGCGAAATCAGATAAAAAGTATTTCATTTCAAACCGTTCAATAGTTGTGGCATGAAAACGCGACAGAAGATATTCAGAGATACTTTCGCATTTATAAAAATAGTAAGGATAAAAAAAACAAGTATTTATAAATACAACAAGTATATATATTTTTTGTATTTTTCCGTACTTTTAAGGGTTCAGGACACCTGACTCTTCTGACCGAGTCACACAGAGTTTAGTCGCTATGCAATAATAGGAAACTGTTTATGAAAGCTTGTGTAGTGCACCTGTTGGGGTACAAAGTGATGACATAAGAGGTTGGGAAATCTAAGTGAGATGAACGGTATGAGTTATGAGCCACTCCTTTATCGTGTCGAATGGAGCCGATAACTTAATCATAACTTGTTGTCCTATTTGTCTGTATTTGGTCATGCTTTAGTCGCCCTGTTTATTTATTTGCGTATTAGGTAGGTAATATTTTGAAATGAAGTGGAGTCTAAACATAACATTAAAGTGCTGATGACGAAGTTAACTCTTACGTGAAAGATACTATACGAAAAAAAGAAATTAGGCAGGGGCAAAAACGCTCAACCGTTTAAAAATACATCGTTTAAAATAGAAAAAAAACTTACAAATATACTTTTCAAGTTACATAAAAGCTTGTAAGTTAAGTAGAGTTTTCTATCCTTAACGTATAAAAAATGATTTTGCCATGTGCAACAAAAAAATAATTTTGATCTACTCATTAGAGTCATATAATCATTCAAATAGCCTAAACTTAGTGTTAATAACGTCACCATAAGACTTTAAACAGCTGTTTCAGTTCTACTCCATCCAACAGTCATAACGCACATAATCGTCGTTAATCTGACGCATAGATTACCCAACCACGTCAGTTGTCGAGCAATTAATACCGTTTGATGAACGTCAGGTCCGCATGTATCCCGGTAATATATTTGACTGCGAAGGCATTCCGACAGGCAGACTAGCTAGTGATGTCTACGATAAGTTAATTCATACTAATACGTATTGTAGCCATTCCGATTAAAGCTATTAGCCTTATGATTTATAGCACCTGTCTCGGTGATGTGAGAATTATTTATTACATTATTGAATCTGTTTGAAAGTTCGTGGACCGCTCAATCTGTTTTATGGTAAACTAGCGACCCGCCCTCGCTTCGCTTCGGGTATATCTCTATCTCTATATAATATATTTCAAACCCGTAAGGGATTTTACATACAGAAGTTATTTCCCAATAACTCCCGTTCCCATGGGAATTTTGTAATATCGCGTTGGAAGTAAGCTTTACGTTCATTAGGGTACCTGCATGCCAAATCTCAATCGTCTATCTATATCGCGGCTTAGATTTTTTCATACAAAAGTTTTTTCCCTATTACTCCCGTTCCCGTGGGAATTTTACAATATCCTGTTACAACTAAGCTTTTAATTTATTAAGGTACCTACATGTTAAATTTCAAGCGTCTAACTTATGCGGTTAGTATTTTTCATACAAAAGGATTTTCCTGTTATTTCCCGTTCCCGTGGGAATTTCGGGAAATCCTGTCCTAACGGATGCCTACGTCATAACATCTACCTGCATGCTAAATTTCATCTCGATCCGTCCAGTGGCTGTGACGACTTCGTCCGCGTAGAGATGTTTAACGGCTAAAACATTACTTATTTATAGCGCAGTCGGTTAAAAAGTAGCCTATAACCTTTTCTAGGCTCTGGACTATATCTGTACCAAATTTCGTTTAAATCGGTTCAGTACTTTATGCGTGAAAGCGTAACAGACAGACAGACAGACAGACAGACAGACAGACAGACAGACAGACAGACAGAGTTACTTTCGCATTTATAATATTAGTAAGGATTGTTATAAGTGTGATAGTCTCAAATTAACTCAGTTGCTAACACAAATGTATAATACATAAGAAGTATAGCAGATAAAATGAAAAATGGTCGTTTGATTGTAAGGATTTTAATGGCTTATAGAATCTATCCAACCAAACTCTGAGAAAACTTTTATGAAAAATATAATGTCTATGTTTCAAATTACTCCATTTGTTATACATGTCTATCTATATCCCTACTCTAATTGTATAATATCCAAGTAAAAGTAAACGGGAACAATCTATTTCCATCCCATTCGTCAGACTTAACGTCTCTTAAACTCTAAAATCTCAAGCTAATCTTATTCGTGTCGAAATTATCATTTAAAAACAGGTTCCACCTAAGTCTATTGCTATCCAGTTTGCAGGCAATTTGTCCAACCTCGGTTATTTTAGCGATAAAACTGGAATAAGTCCTGAGTGTGAGGACGGAATGTGGTTGCGTAAGTGAAAGACAATTGACGATAAATTGTGACGAGAAATCTTATAAATCAGGCTGAGATTTAATAAGGAATGGTTTCCTGGAAAGCGCATTCCTTATTGCTTATGATATGACAAAAGATAAAAAACTTATTGTATAATTGAAGTCCGTTTTACGATTATTTATAGAGAACGCACGCCTTTACCGAGATAGTTATTCTGATTATTAGTATAGAGCACTATCATTCATCGCCGCATAGTAATTTCTAGTAGATGTACGGACGAGTCAGCGAAGTCTTAGTAACTGGGTCCCGTTTTACCCTTTGAGTTAACCCAAAACAGATAAAGCAACAACGACCCCTAACGTAAACGCAAACGCTAACCAATGTCGCAGCATTCTGTCTGCTGACTAGCTAAGCAATCGGATATCAGGCCACGGCAGACAATCTGGCCTACGCTCAGTGGGAGCCACAATATGGGAGCCATGCTTTCTTTTTTATGTTAAGCTTGTTTTGTTTATTTTTATACTGACGACAGAAATACATCATCTGTGAACATTACAACTGGCTAACTATCATGGATCATGAATCTTATCTCATGCACAGTGTGTTTGTACCTATCGTCATGTCTGATGATAGACGAATGCACAGCGAAGTCTTTATAATAGGGTCTCATTATACCCTTTCGGTATTGAACCCTAAATAAGGACTCTATTTGACCCATTAGGTATGGCACAGAGCAACAACCCCTAACGTAAACGCAAACGCAAACTAATGTCGCCGCATTCTGCCTGCAGACTAGCTAATCAATCGGATACTAGGCCGGGGCAGACAAGTAATCTGGCCCTCGCTCAGTGGGAGTCCGTAATCAAGCGTGGGTGGTTCGCTACCACCTGTTTTTACTCAACCGCGTTAAGTGCATATGTTTATGTTTACACAACTAGATCGGTGTCGTTCGAAAATACATGTTTCAATCAATAGACGGGAGTAATACTAATTTAATCGTAGTTATCGTATTTTAGTTGGTGTAATTTCGATCACTCGACACTCGCGTTCTGCTGAAAATTAGATAAATATAACCCGATTGTCAAAAAAATACGCTTCAGTTCTACTTTTCAAATTATTACCAATCTTCATAGTTTGTAGCACACATACCTGAAACAAAATAAAACATTATTAATACTTTTTTTTACGTTGATGCTCATACTTTTCATTTAATATTAATATAAAATTAAAACTGACTTGCATATAGATATGTATGTCCATTATTATTTAATTAATTTAATAACAATTTCATTCATTTTATGATTAAATTAGAGATAAACTAGAAATTGTAATTTAATTAAGGTAATAGAGTCATTATGTTTTTATTATAATTAAATCGAATAAAGCTATCTACGGTTTATTAGCTCAGAGATGTTCACTATATCTAGTTCTAGATACCTATGTGAATTTAACAGTAAAAGTTTAAAACAGACCTAAAATAGTTACAGTGTATGGTATCGAAAAACATATAGGTATAGTTTTAAATTTCAGAACTAGTCAGGAACTAAGTAAACTGTTAATAAATACATACAAAATCCATTATCTACTGTATCCCCGATAAATGTCAATTGAACTCGATCCATCTCTATTAGCGTCCCACAAAAAGTAAAATTGATCCGTGACACTGACTATTAGAGATATCCGTGAATATATTGTTATGTTGGTAAAATTTAAGATCAATTTGAATCAATACGAAGACATATTATGTAATCTTACGTACTGAAACTTTTACAAATTTAAAATGCTAGAAAATCATAATCATCCCAACCCCAAAATTACTTAAAAGCCAACTAGATAGGCGTGATCCAAAATCAGCCTAGGCCTTCTATAATAAGCTCCTCCAACTAGGCCGGCTCTACGCCTCCTTCCAAAAAAAATTATGGAACAAACATTTCTCGCTAAAAAAATGAAATAATATCAGATCAGAACCACAAATTGTAAGACCTAAGGATGTTGTCTCCACGAGCGCTGTAAAGAGCTCGAAACGTCGGATCTCTAAATAATGTTTAGAATACTAATACACGCGAGTTTAATCCGTAAAATTAGTTTTATTTCAAATAAAAAAAAGAAGATTAATCTTGCAGACAAACAGATCGAACTACAAAGCCAATAGGAATTCTTTTCTTTTCCATGGTCCAATACATCAGGGGTGTAATTCGCACGACAGTGTTATAGGGTTGCTATTGATTGGACTCGGCTAATAGTTCCCTGTCTGTGGCCGACTAACGATATTACCGACCCTATCGCTGGGATTAAAGGATATAGGGATATTTTAGTGAGTATTGAGGGTATTGTTTCATGGTTAATCGCAGTAAAGTCGGGCCTTTATTCCTAACAACGTTTTCGTTCACTCAGTTTGTAGTAATTCACATACAAGCAACGGCACGTCAGATGTAGCAATTTGGACGTTGTTGCATGGTTTAAACCGAATTGTTAGTTTTAGAGCTAATGTGCTGGCACTGTACATTGGATTTAGTTTTCACCAACCACTTAAATTTTTGTTAAAATGGCATGCTGTCTTACAGTTTCCCAAGATGGCGGCATGCTAGTCAAAACATATAAATAGCAGTAGATCTCGTACAAAAGTCAAAAAGGCGAAGTTTTGTCTTGTAATGATGATAAATATAAAGCAAAACGTAGATACTACAGATTTTTCCGTGATAATTTCTTCGATCCGTTCAGTTTTGTAACATCAATATTATAAATTAATTATTTTATATGTAAGCATATACTAATTAAATAAATTGATTCAAAAACAATCAACAAATTAAACAAACTATCAATCAAATGTGACAAGAATTTAAGTAATTAAGTAGTAATTAGAGCAAGTCCCATACCCAGTTATCGCATAAACGTCGGTTGAGTACCCCTGAACCAATTGCCGCTTAATGAGTCCCCCTAACAAGCCAACCGAAAGAACCACTAGCCTCTAATGAGGGTTCAGTAGGGTTTTCCAAGTTGTAAAAAAGGAAAACTGATAAAAATCATGAATTACGTGAGTTGTGATGTGATGTAAAAGCAATAGAAAATAATCAGAAAAACGCCATTGGAAAAAAAGTTGTGACAAAATCAACTAAGCTTCCTTGTAGTATGTTATATTGGCTATTCAATACCAATAAAATATGGCATATACCAATTTACTTTGGGATTCAATTTACTTTGAACCGTATGTCTTATACATTTTTTGCACTAGTCCGTAAATGTTTATATGTACATATAATATACTTTACAGTAGGTACCTACTGTTATGGATTACAAAATATTTTTGAAAAACGAAGGGACTATAAATATAACCCTCAACACAGTTTAGCGGCCTCATCCGCCTCACCTCGCAAAGACTCTTATCCCAAGTACTTTTAGCGATGACCAGTTGACTGGCACCATAATTTCCTCACAGATACCAACAAACTATACCGTGTCAAAGCAAAGTCAGGGTTCCAAAAATACTGGCCAGTTTGAGAGCACCCCCTATCTGTCAAGCGCAGGACTTTAAGTGACTAATGCAACCCCTGGAATTTGACGGATTTCGCCGTCAAAGGGCCGATTTTCCCTTCAACTTACGTCCGCAAAGCATTTTTAATAAATCATTACGGTTTGGGCAACACAATAAGATATTAAAATGAACGCTACAGTGTGAAATGTTCGCTTAACAGTCCATTAACATAGATATTACCACTCCCAACACCAAACATCGTGTTACGGCTTTTAATGGGATCATGGCATAACTGAGCTTGCCAAATACTAGCTCGAATGGGCATTGCAAATCAAGGAATTTACCCGACAAGATTATATTATGCTACACTTTGATTTGTTAGAATATTAATGGAATGAAAGGATGGTGTGAAATTAATTTATAACAAACGAGCGGCCGCCCGCAACTTCGTACGTGTAGAGTAAGTTGTTATTATATTTCAGATAATATGCAAAATATATTTATGAATAGTGTGTTATTCTAATATGTAAGCTTATTGTGAAGTTTCATGAAAATCCATTCATCACTTTTTGCGTGGAAGAGTTACAAACATAATATACATACTTACATCCACGTTCACAAAAACTTTAGCATTTATAATACTTATTAGTAGGATGCATACTCGTATGTGTCTAGTTGTAATAATTATGTAATCAGTGTAAAAATATTTGTTTATTTGCTAAACTCATACTTCTTTTCACTAATTATCAGTTTTATTATCAGCTATATTAAATTTAATTCAGACAATGATAACGGTGGGAAGATAGATATCTGTCCTATGCAATAGGTCATGGTTTTATCACCATAAGTTCCTACACCGCCAGGCAAGAGTTATGTAATATTCAGTCACTTTATGATGTTGAGTTGTCTATACTGAAGCGTAATTGAACGCAAAGAATACCTAAATACTTTCTATTGTTTCTAAGCCCGAAAACTTCATTCATCACCCTCATTTGCACATCAAATGCTTTAGAACTGAAAGTTAACCAGTACAAAACAGATCGCTTGAAGAATGCGTGAAATCAACATTACACACTGTTAGTTTCGAAAATGAAAACATTAAAGAATATTTGAGTATAAAATATAAAACATATGGTAATACGACATATAGTTTTTAGCTAGCAACAGTATTACCATTAGTTGATTTGAAGAAATAATGTACACGTTGTAAAAATATCTATCTTCTCAAAGTTTTCAGATATTGGAAATGGTAGGCATTACATAACGATGAAGCCCCAAGTATCAGTCAATAACCATAACAGCATATTACCGACATATAACATTAAAGAAAAAAAACAATGGACAACGAATATTACGACATAGTGTTAAAGGGTAACGTTGAGATTACGAGCTGAAATGGGGTAGAAGTTAATCAGCAAATTGGCTCGAGTGAAATTCTCGTCGACACCACATCGCCGTATTTATGTCAAGTGGCGGAGTTACGCAGGGCTGCAACTTGGGAGCCATGTCCTTTGTATTTTATAAGAATAGGCGAGACGACTAAAAAATATAACTAGTCCGTTATTTAGATTATTTAAAATATTGTACATGTATTTTTTATTTTGTTTCACAAACAAGAAATTATGATGATATTATAGTGCTTAAAAGTTTCCTATGACGTCATGTTATGGTACAATTTTTGCCTTACCGTGACGTCACAAGCCCCCACTCCAGAAGTTTGATAAGCTATAATTTTGTCATTTTTCAATCAATTGAAAAACAAAAAAATACGTGTCCCATATTTTTGTATTAACTAACTTACGGACTAAATAGAATAATAAGATTTTGACCCAGTCGTCACGCCTATTCTGAACTTTACGAAATAACTGTATTATTTTGCTGTATTTTTGAAAAAATATCCAAAAAAAATCGTCTATGAACATGATCCTGTTCAACATTTTTGTATAAGTACTTTTATATGGTATATATTTTAGTTCCTAATAAATGTAGCCAAATAAAAGTTCAGCTTTTCTGCTCATAACTGCTCATATTTACATAAAATAGTCATAGCATTCTCGTAGCAAGTGGCTCTGTTTATTTATATCAAGAAAAAACAATGGAAAACATTCAAAAATTTTACGTATTCTTGTGTGTGTGTTTCAACTCTTTAATATTTTTTCGCTGTGTATATTAACACCATTGCGTCAGAAAAAAACCTACTTATTGATTTATTACAAAGCTCATAGTTGTGTTGGCACCCCTACACCGTGTCAAAAGCCAAAAAGATTACCGCGATCAATACCAGCAGCCGCTAGGCTACACTGGAGGACAAAATAACTTATTTGGGTAAACTAATTTCACAGTTTTTACTTATTATGGGTTGAGGTAATAATTTAATGATAAAGAATGGCATTTTAATGGCCAGTTGAAGACTGTTATGACCTTCAAAGCCACTACTGCTCTTAAAACAATAATCAAAATATATTTTTAACTGAATTAACAAGTTACCCTTTTTGGCTAGGCTTAACATACTTGGGTGGTTTATCCATACTACTCATAATAATATGAACGTTTAATTTTTACTATATTATTTAATCTAATTACGTAAATATCACTCAGAAGAAACAGATATACAAGTATAACCAGAATGCATGTAGTAATCATAGTAAATTATACCTGAACGATTAATAGTTTTTAAATGACGACATAATTATAGTTATTTACTTAATTTATCACCTGGTAAGTCTAAGTTACTCAAAGTGTTTACTAAATAAATTACTAAAGTGTGTACTAGTTTCCTCGGCCTCCACTGTACTGGATTAAGCACAATGCCAACTACTCTGGGAACGCGCACACATGCAAAATAGGTTTTACTTTCTTTGTGTTTCGAGTCGCCCTTAGAAACCCATGGCATGTGTGACAAATGTGGGACTATTGCACAAGTAACGACGGACACGTTTACTGTAAGATTAAGACTTGCATGTTTCAGAATTATTTCTTTCCCGTAAGATACTTCAAGAAGTGAAGTAGGTCATGATATTTCTTTAGATTTTTTTCAAGATTTCATCGTTCATTTTCAGTACAATTATTTCATCCGATTCGGGGCTTTTTGAGATTAGGTACATATTTTCAAAATATCAAGAAGTATTTTTGTTTGGTGATTTATGTGAAAATGCACGGAATGCACTATAAATATAGAACATAAAAAAATTAAGTTTCAACTTTTTAAGTTCGAAAGTTCGGTATTGTGCATTCTTTCTCAATCTTTAACGCCGAGCGGATAACTCTCAAGGTCATCCGCTGCTCCTCTAGTTCGGTGATGATGACAAGGCTATTCCAAGCGATTTCATTATTAAGGAAAAATAAAGAGTAGTAATGAAAACAAAAGGAATATTAGTCATTTTAATATTAGAGAGTAACTGCCCTTGCGTGTTGCCAATAGTCTGCAAACACAGGTGTACAGAATATTTTTCAGATATAACAGGTGCACAAAATTTCCCCCAGAGAGCTCAATAAAGAATACCCAATTTATTCGTTTTGTCCCGTCCCGATAGCTCGAAAGCACTTTATAGCAGAAAACAGCCATAAACGTTTGTCCGCAACCGCTGCTGTGCTTTCCGTACTACGTAGTGTTGTAT
The DNA here is from genome assembly GCA_039566165.1 of Maruca vitrata. Lineage (NCBI taxonomy): Eukaryota > Metazoa > Arthropoda > Insecta > Lepidoptera > Crambidae > Maruca > Maruca vitrata. The sequence goes on from CM076917.1 coordinate 3,170,183, forward strand.
CGAATAACTATCGTTGAGCTTTCGGTATCGATAATATTGGAAGCTTATCGTTAAAAAATTATCGAGTACAACACACAGGTTTCATATATTTACAATTTATGGTATCGGTTTCTAAAAACTCTATTGGTTTACTCCTTTTATAGTATAACGAGTGAAAAAATCCCCTACAAGAAAAAGTTCAAGTGTCAGGTCCCTGTATTTATAATTTTTATTATTTATGCACTCGATAGTAAGTACCGCAAAATTGTCAGCACTATCAATAGTATCGATACTTTTTATGGTCGACGGTTGTTGAATTATCGATTGTTCAGCATCACTAGTACCCACGGTGTACAACTAACTTTGTTGTTTAGTGCCCGCTGAATTGCCATTTGCCGTTGCGTTCGGAAACTTCGTGGATGTCCAACAATCCCATGGCGAGATGAGATAACGGTCCCCTCTCCATAGTACTGTTGCAACAAAACGCATATTTAGTCAGGGGCAGGGAAAATTAAAGTTCGGACAACTTGGATAGTTAACAATATATGAAATTACAACTGCAATTAGTATTGTCTAATTGCGCGAACAATATATTTGCAATAAGTGATTAAAATTTTTATTAAAGACACCTGTCGTCTTCAGTGATAATGACGACGAACCCCGTAAAGAGTCAAATCTTCGGGTCTATAACAGTTATTATGTAAAGTCTGATTATATAGTTTTGCCCGTAAAATCTGTTTTATAACTACTGTAATGATGAAGTTACGCAAATAAGATAAACAATTTAAAATGAGTCATAATAAAATATTAATAAATATGTTCAACCAATGTATTTTTACTTGTTAGGTATTAATCAACTTTGAGGCATATAAATTTCCTACAAAATGGGGAGTTTTATACTTCCAAACCCTTACTTAACTTAATTTATTGCATCCGCGCAATCTCCAACTTTTTTTGAAATACAAAATCGACAAAAGTTTAATTTGAGATAAGAAACATCGCCCATTTGAAGACGTACAATCGACAATATCTTTTGTGAGCCGTGTGTAAGTTCAAACGAACATAAAGCTCTTGGCAACGTCACAATGGCTGGAACCCGGGCCACAAAGGGAGCGTCGTTGTTTTTCTTCTTGAAGGCTCAAACCGAACGGTGCAAGGAAGATTGGGGAAATTGAAGGCGAAAGGATTTCACGATTGGATAATCTTTGGGACTTCCGCAGAATCGATTTGAAATGTTTTTCGTTTTACACAACGGATTGGTTGTTTTAATCGGTGGATCCGAGAAGCGTTTTATATGTAAAACTAGTGACCCGAGCCTGTGGGCCTACCATGAGTTGGCTATCGTAAACTTACGTACGTTAAAAACCTATCGAGTTGTTTTTTTCATATGGCCGATTGTAGTTCTTCGCGTAACCACCAGGCGGCGCTGTACAAGATTTTCATAGACATTTACGTAGGCGATATCGAGCGCGTAAGTTTTAAACTCATGGTAGCCCCACTGCTTCGCTTCGGGTATATTATACATAAAAGCCTTCCTCCTAAATAGGTTTTTTCTATTTAAAAAAGCTATCAAAATCTGTTGCGTAGTTTTAAAGATTTAAGCACACATACCGACAGACGCGGGAAGTGACTTCGCTTTATACTATGTAATGTTGTGATCTGATCTGTTTATATTTTTCATATCTGATTGGTCAAATGCTATCTGACCTGATCTGATTGAGTGATAAGTTAATAAGCACTCATGAACTCTTGCCTGCCCTAAACTAAGGCGATAGTCAACCACCCTAATTAAGCGCGAGTTTGTCGACTTCATCAAAACTAAGAAATTCAGTAGAGATTAAATAATACCTTATTTAACTTTTTGAAATACCAATGTTCCAGAGTTTTGATAGAGTGCTTTGGTTAAATCCTTTTAAAATTAATTCATAAATAACTGTCTGGTAAAGATTTCGTGCAAAGGTTGTGTTTAGGCGAAAATTGCTTTAACAAAGATAATTGCTATGGCTGCCGCCTGCTAAAAGGTAAAGTTAAAATCAATTTAACAAGGTAAAACACTATAATAAGCCATGACTTAGAACGCAATTTAACACTGGGAACGCAAATTACAAAGTATAACGGGAACCCAACTGTTATTTAACCGTGTGTGTGAAGTTACACGTTATGACTTACAATCTATGAGTATTGACTTTGAACTGACAAACATAAAACACAATTTTAATAACGAATGCTCTTCCTCTTAACAATTGACGATCATTTTGCACAAAACAACTTACGAGACCAGACAGTAAACTAGAAAAAACATCTGAACATCGGAACATTTCGCCCAAAAATAATGAGATTAGTAAAAAGATTCCATTTTCAAACGGAATGAAATGTAAACATGTTCCAAAACACGTGACTTCGTTATACGTCTGCGAAGTTTTGATTGGACAAAACCTGGCCGCAAATAGAAGTCCACAGACATTGATCACCGCGTTAGCTACCCTTATTTGCATTCGGCGGGATACGAGGAAAAGTTAGGGCATTGTTCTGTTTCAACTTTCACTTACATACATGATTTATACGAAGCTACGATAACCTTGGGGTTATTTTTAGGGCTTGGAGTCTGGTAATGAATCGGTGTATCTTTTAACCGTTTACAAATAAGGTGATTACAATACAATATTCGCACTGAAAAATTAACTAAGAATATAAATATTAACTTATGAAATATAAAATACTCTGTTTTCATGAAAGAAAAATAAATAAATAAATAACTGACTTCGTATTACATGGATCTCACAACTTTGCGAGACAACTGAGTTGCGAGACTTGGTTTTTTTTAACAAGTATTGTTTTTATGGGATTTATTCTTTTACACACCTGTATTATAAAATAACTGTTTTTAAAACAACAACTTGTGACATTATTAATTTCTAATCTATACCTACAGTCGTATAGAAAATCACTGTTAAAATCAAGTAAAGGATAACGGGGACCATGACAGCCACACGCAAGTGTTTTGAACGCGATTTATGAAATTTTAAATGCTTCTTAAACAAGCAAACTGTTTAGCAGTTGATTGCTGTTCCACCACAACCTACAATTATGGTGTTCCTTCGTGTGTTAAGTTTGTGGCATTTTGCAATTTGTCGAGTGACTTTGGTGTTGTTTTTTTAAATTTTCATGTGGTCGGTAATGACATGCCAGACTAACTCGTGAAGGGAAGTAATAGCTATTGAATATTTTTAATTTACTATACCTGCTTTTAATTATTACTTAATTCTCGTCAGACACTTAAAAAAACAATACACTTAACTTTGATATCATTTGCACTCTCAATGGTTGAATAATCAAGGTTTTTAATCAATAAGGGAACATCAAAAAGCAATAAACAATAGTTTACATAAATTTACATTACTACATTGTATGGGAATGAACTTTTTTATTTAATTCCAATCTAAAAAGTGTATCGCCACTTCTTTGAGTGAATGCTCAGTGATCCATCCAGAGACACAAAAAAGTTTAGTTCCCAGCGCATGTTTACGATACGTTAAGTTATATGAAGTACCTCGGTTAAGTTATTTCTGTTTCGATACAATCTCGTCTCTTTATGTTAGGGCTCATAACTCAGTGAGTTTTTACAGGACAAGATGATTTTTTCAGATTATACCTACCAAATTTAGTAAGATAATTTTAAAGCAGCCTCTCTCTCTTTGACTATCCTAATTTTAAAATCTTTACCGTCCAAAAAATAATAAATCTATATAATGGGAAAAAAGCGGTTTGTCATACAAAATATTCCATCTCTTAGCTCCCACTACTATCACACACAATTGCAATTAGCCTATACTGAAGTGAAGGAGTCTACTCTACACCATGGCGATCAGGCCTAAGTTAACCACTCTGGCTAAGTGCGGGTTGATCGACTTCACATAACCTTAAAAATACACACTTAAACACTATAAACTTAGTAATATTTTGCATGTCCTCACTCAAACAGATACTCGTGGTCTCCCCGCGACCACCCCACACGACGATATTACGAACATTAAATCGCCCGCGGTCCTGCCTGCTTTATGAACACTATTTGCACTTGTGAATATTTTATTGCGCTTTTCCAATTAGCTATGAGGGTCTTATAAAATTTTGTTTGAGTATGAATGCTTTAAATTAATGAAACGATTTCATCTGGGCTAAATTAATCAATGAACATGTTTCAGAATTGATGTAAAGAACAATGACATGAATTCGCCACGTAATATCCGACGAAACGTTTTTTTAGTTTTGATGGTTAAAAAAAAAGATAATTGACATGGGACTATTTTTTGGATTGCCAAGTTTTAACGGTGCCACAGGAACGTTAGATTAATATTGTAGTAATTTAATGAAGTAACTTTTTTAGGAATGTGCAATCTGACTGTGCTGGTCTAAAAAGGACTTTCTTTTTAAAAATAATATTTCATAATGCCTCCAAAAGGAAAGTTTTGGCCAGCAAAACTTTCCTGGCTCGGTGACTACAAACTTCGTACAGGAAAAAACAACACAGTATATATCACTAGTGAATAAAGTATTTAAGCATCTACTACTACGTACGAGGAGACATCGCAAACGTTCAGAGAGAGCAAGTACATTACATGAACCTCTTCATTCTAATTAGATAACGCAAATTACTTCATCAAAGCATGCGAGCATTACTGTAAGTCACTTTGAGTTAGTTCATCGTAAGCACAGATTATATCTCTAACACTCGCGCTAATACGTAACTTTCACTTTTTAAAAACAGTTGAAAACACAGCTTTTCATAATTATTACAAAAAGCGTCCACTTTCATACTGGCCGCGGGGAATAATTGCACCTTTTTGTTTAATAACATAAAGAACGCTTAACAAAACACTTAGGTTAGGTCGGCAAGAAAGCTCTCATTGAACATTAGCAAGAGCCCGACATTATAGCGTAGTGATGGTCAACTCGAGTTGTGGTTAAATCGAGTTATCTTGGGTTGTTGTTGAAGTTCACTTTGGGTCGATTAAAATCAAGATGCGTTAACTTTTTAGCGGTTTAAATTTTTCTTAAAAATTGCAAAAATTGACAGAGCTTTTTAGGTAAACATCTGCACATTACTTTTTTTCCCGACTAACTATGATGATGGCTTGGAGAAGTCTTGTCATCAGCGGACTTGCAGGGGATGGCTCTCACCCCTAATCTGGGAATTGCAGTTTCGCCCAGGAGTAACTTCGGGTCATTTTCCACCTAAGCATCGGCAACTTCAGAGCTCACCACAACACGTACGGTAAACGGGGGTTTATAAAGGGGAATCAGGGGTTAATAAGTACTCACCGTCACAATATGGGCCCCTACCCAAAGGGACGCGACGCTGAGTACATAACATTATCGCCCGCGGAGTGTCAAAAAAAAGTAATGTCGAGTCGTGTCTAAACCCGCGCCAGCCCATCTCTATTATCGCATATGGTTCGCATGTGATCTATCATTAGTAGCAGCCCGGGGCATCGGGGTGCAGAGAAAGGTTAACTTCGAAAGCAGTTCCGTTTGGGAGTCATGACGTAATGCGATGGAGAAAAATTGTGCTGGCCAAAAAGTCAACTTCGTTGGCTACGTGATGTTTTGAACGTAATCCTACCACAGTCTAGTCTTGTCTACTAGACTATTCACGTGCCACCATCAAAACAATAAAAGACAGTCAAGTGTAAGTCGGACTAAGATACACTACCAGAGTTCATATACCATTATAACTTGTTGACTATTTAAAATGACTAAGCAATTATAAAGATAAATTCAAAATTGGGGCCGTTTCTTAAAATATCATTAACTTAATTGTCATTTTAGTATTTCTCGCACTAAAATTCGCCACTGTTAACGCAATGTTGTTATAATAACGTTTTATTACGATCCTGAAAAGATTATGTCAACATCATAACTACCGATTTAACGACAAAGTCGCGAGCAAAAGCTGCTGATTTCATCTCTACCCGGCTTGCTTTAAATTAAGCAATTACTATCCTCGTAAATCCCCCATAAATTTTAAATCATAATTTTACAACATTTATTACCCAGATTAATCTTTTTACGATAAATATCAACATTTAGCATTAAACAGATTAATGTGTGAAATTTGTCAGAGCGTGAAAATTATGGCCCCATAACCAATAAGATGGTCATAAATTATTATTAATGTTTAGTGCTCAAACATTGTAGTATTGGTAATGTAGAAGGAAAGTTAGATCTTAGAGGTGCACATAAAAACGACTTATGGCTGAATGCTACTTTCGCTGGCAACTGCAGATATTATTGTTCAGAATGTACTCCTAGTTAGAAGTTTAACATTAAATTAATTGTGAGACACTATTTAGAGGATACTGGATATAATATTTTAAATTAACAATGAATTTAAGTTTTCTAGTTGACTGTCTTTGAAATTGTTTCAAGAAGTGACCTCTTAGTATCGCCTGTCTAAATAGCAATAAAGTTTCAACTTTATTCATGACTCACAAGCGAGGATATGTTTAATTTCACATTTTGTCCATCGTTTGAAGAGACACGACAGTTTATGTGGTACTATTTCGTCTTAAAATCCTTTATCTGCCACCACTGTAATGTCCATACCATAAGAGTGCAATAATTTTCATAATCTAGGAAGAGCTAGGCTACGTAACCGCTGGATTAGTCCCTCGTACTTCCTCACTATTCTTGCTTAATAATAATAAATGCGAAAGTGTGTTTGTTTATCCGACTTCAAACGACAAATAGAAGAAACAGATCGAAATTCATTTCCTGCGACAAACTACATACAAATGGAGGAATGTGTAATGGTGTTGTAAAACTAGGAAATCATTTTGGACCAATTCTCCCATGAACGTAGTAATTCAAATAAATTAAGTTACCTATATCTATTATTTCAATATACTATGAAGTGTTTTTTTCTAACTGACACATGATGATGGCTTAGAGTAGCCTCGTCATCTTCACCGGATATCACGCCAAAGAATATAATAATGCTATCCATTATGTAAATCATTGTTTTGTTTTAGTATTGCAACGCCAGAGTTGTAAAATTTTTACATATCTATTTAAGTGCATATTACGAGTACAATTAAACTACCAGCTATCTATCTTCCTATCATATCGCTACCTTAAATCTCAAATGGCGTAACCGCCAATTTGGTCAAAATGACTTTTTAATGCAGTTTTATTCAGTTTTTTTTCTCTATCGATCTGTATATTTAAAATCCTCAAATTCGCAAAAAAAAAGGTTATTACGACCCAATGTTTTTATAGATTTGAACACTTTTCATAAGGTAAACAGGTCGTAAAAGGGTTAGGTTAAGTTACTTGGTGGTTAAGCCACTAGAAATTATTGTGACGTGAAAAAATTTAAAAAAAGGTGTAAGGGACATAATTTTCCGGCGTAACTCGTAAGACACGCTATTTTTCGAAATTGCAATACAAAAGAAAGGCGTTTACACCCAAAATCGCTGAACACATGATTGTCATTATTATTGTTAGTATTGATGCGCGGGGGGATTAAGTTTGCGGAGACATTGGCTATTTATTGCTTTTCCTTGTTTCGGCATTTTAAATCAATGTCCAAACACAAATCAGAATGAAAGACCAATAACGCGCCAAAGTCAACGTAACGGTCACAAAAAATAATAAATACACGGAGGAACGTAATCTATGCGCACAAGTACGCAAATGGCTGAATACATAGATAAATGTATGGTGAATATACAGCAGCGGGGGTAACGAATGACAAAATTAATCGAATTACGTATAACTATAAGTGAAATTTCCCATGTACAAAAATTCTTCATCCTGTTATAAAACTTACAAGGTGAGTATTACCCATTACATCACTATGAAAACGTGACATATGGCGTAACTTTGTAAAAAGCGTAATACAGAGTGGAAATTTTACGTTTTCTTTCATTATTAAGTTATTTTAAAGCACAAAAGACAATTACTTTCGGGAGATACGACCTTCACCTCTTAAAAATCATGTTTTTTTATGAGGCGTAAACGCCTTTTCGTAATATTTTCATAGGCGTAACCGACTTCTAGTTTGTTAAATATAAGATTTAGGTGCAAAGAGTTCTTACTGAAGCCTTTATCTCAAAATTCTAAGAAATTTGATGTATAAAACATTTTCACTGCATTAAAATTGACAAAGTTATATAAAAAAAGTTAAGTTTTTTTGCTCTCCTGAAAAGTTGCGTTTTGGTGGTTACGCCATTTGAGATTTAAGGTATCGATATGTTAACTAAATAAAACATCCGTAAAACCTTACGCGAGCTCATTACAAGGAAACAATTAATGTCCCTGAAACATAACTTCATTTAATGATGTCACAGTTCGACTGTTGCATGCAATTATGAAGTGCAATTTGAGCCATGAACACACCAAGGGGAGGATTGTCCCACGGTACCTTTCGCCAGCGAAGTAATGTGGATACTAGAGTCCGGCTTCAACAGACTTTTGTCAGTCTGTGTATCTATAAAAGCCAGAATCCAGCCCACAGTGTGAGGTCTAATGAAGTGGGGCTACGAGACGAACGTTACAAAAAAAGCTTCGGCTTTGTCTGATGCATCGATAGACATTGTAATTTTTTTATTTACTAGATTTTGTTTTACTCTACCAATCTACAATTTTATTTAATGCCCGTGTCAGAATTTTTCTTTAGGCAACCTGCATGCTAAGTTACTTAATGAGTGCAGTAAACAACGCAATTTGAGTAGCTGAGCTGAAAATATTTTCATTTGCCATCGACTCTACAAGAAGAAGAACGTAATCATTGCTATGTGACCGGTCGATGTGTCGTGTTTTTGAATAAATAGAGTTTGGGACTTTTTAGGTGACACGCTTCGTGTTACTTGTCCCTAGTTTAGTAGTGTACTTGTGGCTCGTCGGGACATTTTGTCCCCTAGCGTATCAATGCACCCGTGGCCTTACAGGGCGTTTGTCCCCTAGCGTACCAATACATCAGTGGCCTCATGGGGCATTTGTCCCTTAGTGTACCAATACGTCCGTGGCCTTACGGAGCAATTGTCCCCTGGTCTACCAATACACCCGTGACTTTACGGGGCATTTGTCCCCTAGTGTACAGTGTACCCGTAGCGTTATTGTTACCCACGGGCGGGTCGTGACTCGGCGCACTTTCTATCACAGCTCGGGCCGTGTCCTCACTGTTGTCTGGTAATTTTTCGCGAAATTGTTGTTATATAAACTGTTGTTTCAGAAAATGTGTGCAATGAATCTTTGGCCGCTCAAATTGGTTTCGCTAATCGAAACGGCGAGGAGATGTTGTCTGTCGTTTTGTTAACTCTGTTTGCTGGTTTGAACCGTATTTCGATTACGATCTGGATTGTTAGAACGTGAGAATTATCTGCAGTATTATGAACACTAACATGATAAGAAACCAATAACTATCGCCAATAGAAATCTTCATGTGTGCTATGTAGTTGACATTTGACAAATCCTTATAATGTTAAAAATAATACTCAAATTAATTAAGACAGTACAACAACAATACAAAAAAGGTTCTGAAGAATTCTATCTATTCTGAGGTAGTATTATAAAAAGTCGTAGACTCTAAAAGACAGTGTCATCAAAAAAGTACAGAATATAACCTATAGGTCCCAGCCCGCAAGAAATCTAATTATACGTGAAATTGCTAAGGGAGGGTAATTTTTGTGGTGCATTGTCCTCTACAAAAAGCCGAATAAAAGAACTCGGGAACCCCTAGACTCATAATTAAGGTCCCTTACTTTATTGCTTCGAATTCGGTCTGAAAGGCCCTATGAGAAATTTTAACTTAGGGTAAATGACAATCACGGGTTTTTATAAAATGACTCTTTTTAGCGATTTCTCGTGGAGGGAGTGCAATTGAGTGCATATCATTAGGCATTTACTTTGGTACTCTGAATGAGTTACCTTTATAGTGATTGTCCTGATCGATCGTAGTTTGTATTAATGCAGTTTAAACTATGTAATCTGATTAAGCTGAAATTACACATAGTTTAGACTAAATATAAAATTCATTTTACTCAACATTCAAACAACATTCATTCAAATGAACTGTTTAGAACTGTAATAGTTTCCGTGGCAAATTGTGCTTAAAAACTGAACTGAACATTAAGTAAGAATGTAAAATGTTCGGGAATCAGAACTATATGATATTTAGCGACAATTTCTGTTTAATCTAGATATAAGAAGATAACCAGCAAACGTGATTGTGTTCTAAAATTAAGTATTTCAATGCCAGTCAACAAAACGAAGTCAAAACATAGCCACCGCACCCGTAGGACAAACTTCCTCGTCTCCACAAACCAAGAGCAAGTGTCAAATAAGGGTGTAACAGGCAAGTCCCGGTAATGATATGTAGAAAGGTGCGGGCGCGGCGTCCTTGAGGCGGATTCGCACGGGCGGCGCGCGCGCCGGTCGGTGACCGCGGAGCGCCGCACTACGATAGGTTCAAAGCTTCTCAATTAAGCTGTTTGATTGGGTGTTGGATTTTGTTTTCGGAATATATTAGATGTATGATCAATCCAGGTGGAGGTGTTTGCATGCCTTACATACATACATAGTATTGTCTTTTATTTGTGCGAACGCTACACATTTGAAATAAAACTAATTTTACGGTTTAAACTCGCGTGTATCTAAACATATTATTCAGAGATCCGACGTTTCGAGCTCTTTACACGACCACGAGCGCATTAAACATACATATATAAAATAACGCCTTTTTCACAAAGGGGTAGGCAGAGATCACTTCCTGCCATGTGCTACGATCCTGGCACACCACTTTCGTGAATGCACGAAAGATTTAGTGGCAAAATTTGAAGTTTAGTCAATAGTCACTAGTTGTAGTTAATTACTTATTCAGTTAGTGGGGCTTAGCTACCACCGTATCAATTATACGGGGCCCCCGGGCTACAGGGGCTCCGAAGGTTTAAGTAAAGGTTTACTTTGATTGTGCCTCCTTAAGGGGAACTAAGTTGGGGCCTTACTTATTTTAGTACAGGGGCCCTCCTAGGAACGCTACGTTACTAGATGTATCTACAATTTTTTTTAAACTTGCTCTGTTTTCAGTTACTATTTAAAACGGACTTTCTATGATGGTATTAAAAAACAATGTTATCGTAATAATTATGCAACAAAATATCGAAACAGATTAAACCATTATAACTAAAGCTATTTTAAGAAGGCTTTGTGGGCGTGTAAATAGTGATTACAACAACCAAACTTTAAAAGTGAATCCTTCATAAAGCGGCGTGTCTTCACTGTCTCTTTCATAATAGCAATCATTTTATTAAGATTATCGGTCTAATAACTTCAAATGTATCGTCTTTGTAGATACGAGTATTCATTGCAATAATCTCTAGAACACATTAGCACTGATGTAATAAGTGATGTAAAATGGTACGTAATTAATAGATAAGTAATCATAGGTGAGCGGTAAACTTGCACCCATGTCATTCTTACTTACTTTTCAGACACTGAGATGATGTTACCTATCTTAATGTAGATACCGCAATGATGAATCAGGTTCCCTAACTCATAAAAGACATTCAATAACCACGATAAAAGATCTAGAAAGTTGGTAATTTTATAATATTACCCTCAAAGATGGGTTACGACTCTTATTGAAATAAGATTGACAAAAACAAATTGAAAATGCCATCTTTGTTTGGTTCAATTCAAAACACACTCATCATCATCATCAGCCTATATACGTCCCCATTACCGGGGCACGAGCGTCCGTAAACTAGGGCGGTAAGGTCTTAGTCAACCACGCTGGCCAAGTGCGGGTTGGTTGCCTACACAACCTTTTTTTAATTATTGACACAGAGCTAACATATTAACTTGAATGAAATAAAACGCTCGCAGAGCGTAAGTTAAGACATAAATAACATTTCACTTTGTCGTTTTTAATCAGTGGCCAATTGCAAAATTAAATATTCATAGAGTCCCACAAGATATTGTTAATAACAAATACACGGTAACAGCAATATATCATTGGGGACAAGCCGATATTGGTTTTGTTAAATTATATTTACCTTCCACCGATGCAAAAACCAGTTGACATTGCAATGATTTATTCGATCTCTTTCCGTTCTTGTGAATTATTGCATTCCGTGATCTATTGTTGATAATACTTAACTTAGGCATTGCAAACATTTTGATATTGCTTAAGTTAAGTACTGTGTCTAATAAACATTAATATTTATGATGCAATATGGCGGCTCGTTACTTATGATTTGCATTTTGAATAAAATAAAATTGTTTTTCTAAACTTGACATTAGCAGTTTATTTTATCTAGATCTTGTCATTATTTCAGGTTTAATCACAGTATGTCACGATTCTAAAGAATGAACTTGGTTTTAAAACTATTTTAAAGATTAATTTTAATTTTACAAAGACATTCAAACTTCGACGGTAAAATAATTCTTGATTAAACAATTACTTCTATTTAAACAAACTTTGTGACTTCAATCGTTCTAATGAGTCAAAATCACAATGACACCTAAAGTCGTCTAATTGAACATAAGTAATCGTATGTTATTACAACCGCAAACCCAATATTACCCAACATTGTAATCATTGTAGCGACCGACTGTATGCCACAAAGTGATAACTTGTCAGAGCTGAGGAAATCTTCACAACCGTGATGGATCGGACTTGAGAAACGCAATAGTTGATATTCATATGACACTGTGAGACGGACTGTAGATGGGATGTGTCTAATTGATGACGTCATAAAGTTTGGGAAGATTGGCATACTAATGCTTCAACAATCAAACATTCTAGATGAAATTATTACCGCTTAACAGAACACGTAATTGTAATCAAAGAATTTACTAAGCAGTGCTCGAACAGTCTACTTCTCAACAACCCCTAAGAAGGACTATGATGCAAATATGTTACTTAGTAAACACAGGAATCTTTAGTACCCACACCATCTTTTCTCACGAGGCTGCAACTCGCTGAGAACAACGGAACACCACAATGGCGTCTTTCTCATCGTCGTCGCGTCTAAAACAATTGCATTGTGCTGCGCAGATGCTTATCGGTAAGTTTCGGCTTCCGTTTCGGTCCCAGGTATGCTGCAGTTTATGAGTTGCGAAATTTTGCACTCTTTATTATGTTGCAGGTGAGGAAATATTGACGATAAAGGGCGTTATCGTCCTTTATCGTCAAATTACTGAGATTCTACTAACTGTTACAACGGATATTATTAGAAGGGATGATGAGAATTTACAATAGCGATTTGAAAAATATGTAGAATATGCTACTAGCTTGATTGAGTAGCTATAAAGTTTACAATATATAAACATTTATCACAAGACAAAAAATAAATTGCTAAAACTTTATTCTAGCTTCGGATTAAAAAAGCGGTCGTTTTCCAAAATATATTTTCATTTTATTACTATGTTAGACATGACAAATCCAATCTTCTATCAATACTTCCTGTCTAAAGTTCTACGAACTCAAGTTACTGGCGACCCTTGCTTTGTGGCCAATTCATCAATCAGACTTTCAGTTTTTGCGTGCAAACGTCACTTTACCAAGCCTCCACATGGAAGCCAGCATCAATCATCTATCCAGACGGTTATCGCCACTGTAACCAAAGATGGAAGTGTCATAATCCCTTGATTTATCAACAGACGACTTACGTGCATCTGACCACACGTAACTTAACTTATTATAGAGAGATGTATTGTAAAAATATCATCTCAAGAGATTTCAACGTTCAATTCAAAGATGCATTCATATCGAATTGAAATAAATGAGTGCATGTTACGTACGGTATGATTTTTCGTAACACAAGTACCATAGGTTTCATAACTATCTTTTATAAAAAGAAATCGTTGCTAATAATGAATAACTAAATCAAATAAAAAGTGAAAACGCTAGGATAGGTATTTTATTTGCAGCAAAAAAACAGTCTTAAATAGTACCGAAATTATAATTAACACCTTTATTTTATATCCTCAAAAACATTGTTTAAAACAATTTCAACAATTTATAAAAGTCAACATCAATTTACCCATTCCTTCTTAATTTCATCAAAGTTCGCATACCTGAAACAGAAAGAAATTTATAAATTAGTAAATTGGAAAACATAATCACTTACGAAGTAACTGAAAGTCATTTAATGTAAATAGACCTCTTTACTTTGGGCAAGGCTGCTCTCACTTAAAATATGTTTTGTAACATTTATGAATAGACGATATTGAACAACATCAGATAGTTTTAAATTAACTGCAGTGTTTCATGATATTGATCAAACAATACGGTATATTTTCAGTATTTTTTGCAGTTCCATTTTACAGTTGTGCCATTTTGACTACAAGGTTAAAATTATCACGATACTTATCAATACTTTTTATTCATATCGATGTGCCATATTTTTTTTAGTAAAATTCAATAATAAGCTTGATATAGGTTTCTTAGACTTCATTTATATGCAACAAGCTCAGCAATTGGCTATAGGTATAAAAATATCAGCAAGTAATACAATCACAATAAAAACTAATTAATGTCCAATGCTATTATAAAGCGAAATTCTTCAATCTGAGTGGACTATTTCAGTAGATTTCGTCACTTCTCATCTTATCTACGTTACGAAACATGGCTCCAACTAACTTTACAATATGACAAATATATTTCACATAAAAAACAACAAAGTATTAAATGCAAACGTCTTGTTTTTGTCTTAAAGCAAACTGAAACAGCTGAGATTCAAGCCTCGATGGGCACAGACCGTTACACTGAGTCACACAAACTGCACACTCGTTTTGATAATTGCCGTAATGTCGGGTGTTACGTATGTTACCGCACACTAGATTACTAGCATTATTACCCATATTGTGCTTCGTAAAGGTCACTAAACGCGTTCGGGTGATTTTATGTAAATCAGAATATGAGCGAGGTTATGTGGACTGATTCACTACCATAGTATTGTCCTAGTTCCTGATGTTATTCTTTCACGGTGTATTTTAATAATCTGTATAATGTAATTTTTTGTTAATTTTTATTTATTTTTAAATAATATTGACATTCTCCTAATATAAGACAATATCATGATTTTAAGAAGAAATCACTTTATATCTATAGTTTAAACATTGATTTTGGTGGAACTGAAAAGCAAAATGTAAGAATTTTAACACTAGCTCCGATTCTCTCGATACTAAACGATGAATACCAGTCTAAAACACTAGTTCAAAGCAAAAAAAAAAACAACACATCAAATAAAAAATATATTAAAACAAACCGAACGTCCAAACGGTTGTCTAACAGACCGCTATCTCAGAACATCGCTTTTGCTTAATTGTAGTTTAAATTACTACCGCTCACCTCTTGAGGTCAAAAGTCAGCTCTGGACGGAAGCATTGGTTTTAATGATTTAAAATTAGTCGCTTTTAATCTGCAAAGGTGAATCGGTTCACCATTGTTGGCTGAAACAATGGATGTAATAGCACCATTCAATTACAGGCATCTGCCTGGATGTAATTAAATTGTTTTGAAAGTGAGGTTTAGTGAATTACCCTAATTCACTATTACTCACAGAACTCGTACCAGGGCTCTATTTTTTTTAAACTTGATCTTTTTTATCTTCTTTATCTTCGTATATTAATCGTCGAAAAATATACTTGCTGTATTTAATCATCTTTTATAAATATGTAAATAATTAAATGAAACATTTTATCATGTGTAACAAAAATTTGAATAGAACGAATACTCAATCCCTTCTAAACGTAAGAAATGCAAGAAGTCATTTCAAGCTCATGTAGAGCACCCCAAAAGTAAGTATTCGGAGTATCGCAACTAACCTGCGCCAGACACATGACTCACAGATGCATGTGCATCCAATAAATTACATACTTTCAAGTCAATGATCAAGTTCTAAACTTAAATCGAGTGAATGGCCGCTCAAGCGCGACCCACTCGTGCAATCTAAGTTCGTACAACTTGTCTAACTTCGGATTGTAACTTGTCTAAACTTGGACATCATAGGCTTGCGTGGATGCCTCGTCAGGTGTATTGGTATGCAAATCTTCGCCGAGTTTACCTTGGAAGTTAGCGCTTGTTAGACTATCTAAATCTGCTACGCCTATTCTTGAGACTTAGGAGAAGTTAGTATGAAGAAGTCTTCAAACTTCAAACTGCAATTTGTAACCAAGTCAACCAATTATATGGTAATTCATTATTACGATTATACTATGTTTAAGTATTCTTAATGAATTTAATAATTTAAGCAAAAGACTATTGTGATTGAATCTACATCTTGTCTTGTCTTGGGATGGTCAATGCATATTGAAAAATAAGAGAAACGAATTCTTCGAAATCGTAACTGTCAATAAAGAAGTAAGTAAGGTGCATAGTATTCATTCCCTTTGCATATACAACACAATGCAAAGCCCTAATTTTGAAACCGGATAATGAATGTGGATTGTATAGTGCTTAAACGCTCTTTGACCGCCATAAACCATGTATCGCTATTTAAACTGTTCATACCGGGAGCTTATTAGTAGTGAAAGTAAGGAGAGAAAAGCTCCCTCCAACAACCTTAATAACGAAGCTCACTCTCAAAGGGTATACAATAGCCGATAATGATACAGAAATCGAAAAAAATCTTAAATACACGCTATAAATGAGACGATAAAATAATATGGTGAGTGTTACGGTGAAAATGGATTTCCTTGAAACAGAAAGCGAGACTGTTCATGTTGGGTATAAGTCGTGTTTGTCATTTCACTCAGCCATCTTGTGGATCACAAAAACAAGAATATACGCTTAAGCTTGGCATACTGCAAGCTCCGTAAATGGATATTAAGCTAAGGTGCAAGTGGGCAGTCTAGTGTAGCAAAAGTATAGTATATAAACTACATCGCATTAGCTATTTGATCTATATTTGGTTGGATTATAGGAATCGGAATGATTTCACATTTACGTTCTTTATTGCATTATATTTCGCCGTAGTATGAAGGTGATGTTAAACGTAATAACAAAACTATCACACAACACCACTTGCACTGATCTGATTCCGAGATGCGTTGCACTAGTGTTACGGATACTAGAAACGCACAGTGCTATACTTATAAATAGTATCTAAATAGATAAATATACGCCCGTTATATAAAATCGTTGCTAGTAAGAATAGAGACGGGCTTACTATTAAATACACCAACCAAAAACTTAAAAAGTATAAATAAGGTAGATAGACCTAGAAACTCACGCAACCTACCTAAGTTCAAAGTACTCTTAATCGCGTGAGCTGCCTGGCTAGACGAACTAGATACTAATCAAGAATTTAGATACCGAACTTTTACAACTTTAAATGCAAATAAGCTCTGTAACATTCTGCTATTATAATGACAAAAGTTAAAAGAGAGATCGCTTGTATTGTTTCTGTTTAAATAGCAATTAAAATATAAATTCTTTAGAAACTTTCACTTATTATCTTATAAATTAATTTTATTGTAATCAACAATGCATAACATGTTTGGTTTGATTGTTAATTACTTAATCAATCCTTACGTACTTAGGTTTTAAATAAAACTATTAACAATCTTGACGTCTGTGCATACAAAAATGTATTTACATATACAATTGCGATTAAATCTCCTAATTAGGATTCTAAGGTAACATTAGAAAACATTTGAATATCCTAATACCATAATAATCAAACGAAACACTTTTCATAGTTAAACACTATACTCTTTCTGTGCTGTTGTGTAATATTAGGAACGCAGGAGTTCTGCGTTCATATCATGTCAGTTTGGGAGATTTAGGATACCATAGGACTGTTAGATATCTGTTTTTTGGAAACAAGAACACTTGTATGTGTACTCAGAGTAGCTAATACAATTTCCCAAATCCCAGTCCGCGTTTCTCATTCCCTTATCATTTCAACTTACATTTCTAATCAACTTCAACAGAGCCACGCAACATGCAGCCCCGGGCGATAAACCTGATAAGGTCTAACTAATAATAATTAGATATAATGTTGGACGCTGAGTTGTGAGGTGTAGAGGTCGTATCGGGTAGATACACCCGACGCCATAACTTAAACTTCGAAGATATTTCCCCAATAATTTCACTCCGGCTAGATGTAAAGTGTGAGATCCTCGTATGATAGAATTTGACATGGAAAGTATTGTGTTTATTGCTATCTGCAATGGTGGTGATGATTGTTTATATTTGATGATTCACTACCTACGGTTCCAAGAGTTGTGTGTTCGATTCCTCCCGAGACAAATATTTGTGTGACTAAAATCGGTGTTTGTTCCGTGTCTGGTCCGGTGGTGTTATTAAATATATTAGTGTATCCACTGTTGATTCTAATTTCCATAATACCTACAAGTGGATCAGATCATCAATATTGTTTATTCATCATATTCGATATATAAAATAATTTTACAACCTAAATATGGTAATCTTGCCATGGAATTGGTCGGTGCAAATATCTATCTTCAAGATTTCTAGGAATGCTAATAATTACTCTATGATAACTACTACCTATCTTCACCAAGCCCCTCTGAACAGGAAAAAGGACGATTTAATGATAAGAGTAGTGTACAATAAAGGTGCAGATAATTATTTTTTTACTTTGACCTTTACTTTTGTACTAAATGAGCCCGTAGAGCGTCATCGTGATATAAAGTGAATCGGGCGATTGTAATCAGTATCGCACCAAACTTCAAAACCAAAAAAATGACAATCGCGCGCACAAACTTTGACACATCTCACCGATCACTTTCGCTCGATCTGGCACTACTGAACCAAATATCGTGACCTATGCCAGTGTGATTGAAGAAGAAATAACAATTACAAAACACCGCTGTTGCATAACACCTTTCTCCGAGCTCGTTCTCCGTAAATGATTGTGATTAATAGCTTAGCTAATGGTACATGAGGCGTTATTAAAAGTTAGGCCTAATCAAGAACGATAGTGCTGAAGTCTCATTACGGGTTGGGACGGTTTTGATTACAAAGAGTAAAATGTGAACGAAATGGTTTGAAGGGTCATAATGATGACGAACTTGTTGAAAACTTAAAAATGAATGTTTTCAATGACTTCAAGAAGAGAATACTGCTGTGACAAATCAGAAGAAAAGCTTCACAACTCAAAATGAGCATTAACTTGTAATGAATGTTCTGAATGGTCCTCGGTTCAGTTAGCATCAATCGAATATAAGAACGTAACTCTATCTTAGCGCTTTTACGCCAAAACTGCTGAAGAACCGATTTCAATAAAATGTAGTAAATAGAAACGACAAACGCTGCTTTTTAACCGAATACTATAAAGGAGTCATGTTTTACCCGAAAAACGAGTCCACACGTACGGAGACAACTGAAAGGTATGTTATATTATATAAAGGTATATTAATTATTTTAACTGAACATCTGTAATCCAGCTACCTACAAAGCTATATTTTTCTCATGCCAGCGCACAACGTTAAGTAATTAATATCTCTCTTAACAGCGCGTCATCAATACCGACCACATTAATTACTTTGAGTACAGTTAACGACGCCGTTTCAATTAAAACAATGATAATTGAAACACCTATGTTACGTCACTAGCAGCTGGTAAGTCAGGGTAAAAAATTGAGTGATTTTTCAAAACATCACTTAACTCTTAAACGAGTTATTGCTATTAATAACTATTATGGTTGCAAATTTTGGCGAAGATGATTTTGCATATCAATAACGGGTGATTGTGATTTTTTTTGACGCAACGATTATTTTACCGACAGTGAGCAATAACTGAGAAATTAAGTAATTGTGCGATTATTCACTTTGATGAACATTTATCGGCATAAGCTACTTAAGTTGCTAATATGTAGGTATTGTAGGTATAAAGATTAGGCACACATACATGTAGTATGATACCAATAGCTTTACCAACGGCGAAATATTAAATATAAATAAATAAATAAATATTTCACAACATCACATACATTGATCTGATCCCGTGGTAAGTAGCTTAAGCACTTGTGTTACGGGTATCAGAATCAATAGTGGATACACAAATATACTTAAATATATTTAATAATACACCCAGACAGGGAACAAACACCGATGTTCGTGACACAAATATTTGTCCCGAGTGGGAATCGAACCCACGACTCTTGGAACCGTAGGTAGTAAACCTGGGTCACTAGCCACTGTTCCACCGAGCCAGTCAAAAATATTGTATTTAGTCAAAGAATTTATCGCCAACTACCTGTGAGGTATTTACTAAAAATGCTGAATTATGTATTTTATTTATGATTTTAGTAATAATAAGCTATTAGAAAAGAACTTTTCATTTTTTGCAGTTTAACAACCTAAGCTTAAACTTATGTTACAAACCTTATTTTGGTAACATGATCAGCGTTTTAAAAATGAGGAAATCCATTTCGGCAACACTACAAGTTAATGTACCCTATCGTTTTGCAGTAATAACAATTCAAAACAGTAATTAAATGTTGGATAACAGAACTCATACCACCATCGATCGTTAAAAACTGATGTCAGATAAGATAGAAAGCACTCTCGTCGCACTGGTCACGACTGTACCTCGGTGGCTTGTTATCAGCCAGTTATTTGTCTAATTATGTCTTAATTATTCGATTAAAAGTTTGTTTGCTTTGCCTTGCATTAAGTTGGATTTTTTTTATTTTTGTCCAATTTTAAAGGGGTGAGAGCTATTCGCTCCCATGGCAAACCCGGTGATGGAGACGAGGTTACTCCAAGCCATCATCTTATGTTAGTTAGAAAAAAATCATAGCGAAAGTTGCAACCATATCAATTTATCCTAGAGTAGAACTTAGCAATGTATTTTTTATAAAAAATGATCTAAACATTTTTGTAAAAAATACATTGCTAAGTTCTTGTTACTAATTTTGGAACCCTTTTGAATAATAATAATATCTTGTTTCATCTATAATTCATTATGTTACTTCGTTAGATAAATATCGCATATGTATATATCTAATATGAATCAGAAAGTAGCAGGGTTACCGCACCCCCCTCTCGAAAAATATGTTAAGCCGGTGGTCCTACGCCTGATCTATCCTTGACAATCCTCGGTATACTACCATAGAGTGGAAAACACCCAATTGCATAAGCGATTGCACACGCATAGGATAATACCTATATCCTGCAACTTTACTTCACACAGTTGGACAACATTACTTCACAAAATAATTTTATTACAAAACTATGGTCACAAAAAATAAATACATCCTTATTGCATGTACAATTGCTCGATAATAATACTTCTAGTCTAAATCTCACGTCAAGAGAATATAAGACATAAGTATCTTCAATTCATACAATGATTGATGAACAAACTATTATTTTCTATATTATGTTACGTAAAAGTGGTCTTCAAAAATAAGCCATAAAATATTATCATTCCATAAAATGTTTTTGCCGATTCACGAATTATGCAATGTGAATTTTGTTTTATAGATCCCTGTATGAATTTAATGGGTACCTGTATGTATGGGAATACTCCATTAAAAGCAATTAGGAATGTGCAATTAATATAAGCCTTCAATTTTTATAACTATTTATTGGATATATTTATTAGTAAGTGGCAAGTCATTAAGAAGAATAAAAAAATATGAAAGTTCGCATGTAAAGCCGCAATTAAGGAAGGAAATCGTATTAAAATCAATATGTAATAATTAACTATTGCAGAAGGAAAACTAATTAAGATGCTCGTAATGTAATCTCCCAAAGACATTAACACGACGGCTTACTAATAAAATAATATGGGCGAGTACGAATATACACCGAATATTTATCGTGTCGGTTGATATATGGTCAAAGCTCATTTGTAGAAAGGGCTCATATGGTTTTACGTAACTAAAACTGTTTCTTATTGTCCAACCTACATCTAAACGACCTGACGTATCTATAACGACCATCATAATTGATGTAAGTGAGACAAATCGTATGCAAGCATTCGTTTCCTATAAAAAACATCTCAGTAACACATATCTGGCTTTGTACTCTTGTATTAAGATCGAAATTTCGAAATCACTGGCATCCGAGCATTGGCGTGGAAATGAGTAATAGTCAGATGCTGTTGTTATATCGGAAGAACCGTTTAACATTTTGTAATGTCGATTTTTATTGCTCTCAATCATAAACCCTTGAGCGGTCACCCAAGGCGATAACGAATATCGATTCGATTTAAATCGATATTATCGATATCGACGATGGTATCGATATTGCATAATGTCAGAGGTAATCTTAGGGGCGCATCTCGCTATCTTAGATGTTATCCGTCGGAATATACAGATTTGTTACGGAATTAAGTTGTGAGAGCCAACAGTAACATTAATATTTATCCAGCAATAACCTCTGAGATCGCCATCGAATAAACTGAAGTGGAAACGGCTGCACTTAAGTTTAACAAATACTTCCTTAGCTGAGTTTTAAGTACGTTAAGTACTTATTACAACTTACTGACAACAATTCAGTTAAGTAGTTGCGTAAGTTTCTCTTCTACAAAGGACAAGTAGGTAGGTATGTTTGTAATACAAGTACTATTAAACATTTATTGATTCAAGTTGATAATCAACAAATATTTTTATCTATTTTGGCGCTAAGAGGCTGAAAACTTTCGGAAAGACATTTCGAACGTACGAACATAATATAGGAAATGTTTGAAGTAGATTGCATGGAAACATCATATAATTATTAGTACCTCGCCATCAACAATCTTATAATCATATGCAATAGTATGACAGTGCTACGAAAGTAGACTTTCGTAGCATGTGACAAAACAGTAGATCTTTTTTTCTTTAAGCTCCATTGCTACTATTTATTAGACACCGTTTAAAGAACACATTAGAGTATTTTCGGAATAAAACAAAATTTACGGATTAAACACGCGTAAAATACTAATCTAAACATACTTATTTAGAGATGCGACGTTTAGACACTACAACAATCAGATGTGAGTAGTACACTGTGCTCATAATATTTGCTTTCTTGCTTAAGATATTTGTAGAACAGCATGGAAAATACCAGTTTTTATTGCCTTACTCTACCATCGGCTTACGCATTACTGCGTAAAACAGTCTGAGCAAATTTAGAAGGATTTTATACTACGTTCTTATCTATACTAATATTATAAAGCTGAAGAGTTTGTTTGTTTGATTGTTTGTTTGAACGCGCTAATCTCAGGAACTACTGGTTCGATTTGAAAAATCTTTTTGTGTTGTATAGACCATTTATCGAGGAAGGCTTTAGGGTATATAACATCACGCTGCCACCAATAGGAGCAAAGATACAATGGAAAATGTGTAAAAAACGGGGGAAACGCGAACGAAGTCGCTGGCACAGCTAGTATTCTATAGGTACTAACCCAACGAATATCGGTAACAAAACAATTGCTTCGAACAATGCAAGCCTTTTACTCAAGTTGCTGTGTTATACAATCAAAGATGTCACCTTCTAATTTAGTAGTAAATCGGAACTAAAGAGATAGCGCGATTGGGATCGGCCTATTGTTGTTTTGCTATCGAGGATCGGCTAGAGGTTATCTGGGAAAGACATCGAGATCGTTTCAGTTAATATTAAGTTATTTTGTTATTGGGTTTTTATGGGTATTTAGTTAAGTTTTGTAGACTATAGGTGCAATATTTTTAATAACTATAACTACTTATATATACTTATATTAGGCGAAAGTTTGTGAGGATGTCTGAATGTAGGTATATTTTTAAGTCTTTAACGCAAAAACGAATTAATAATTTTAAACGATATTTTGCAATAAAAAAAAATAAGTTTATCAAAATATAACACCAAGCGAACGAAATCGCGGGCGATAAGTTGTATTTAAATTTATAATTATCTTTAATTGGTTAACTTGCAGGTTCTACACAAATATTTTCAACTTTGAGGCGCAACCTGGATTTTTGGTAAAAGCTAAACATTAAAGCTCTACCCACAACCTTAGCACACGGAACACCGAGCCCATTCAAAAATACTAAAAGCCGTTTAACACCTTTTCTTCAGAATGAAACGTGTTAATTCGCTATTGTCCTAGTAGATGCGAAACGATAGCGATCTTATCGCTCGCCGTGAGAACGATGTCGTGTGTGAACGCCGCCTTAACTGTTCCGGTGCATTAGATAACAATTACGTTTACGTTTCGTAAAGACGGACCCTTAAAGAAACGTAAACGTAATTTTTATTGTCATTCTGAGATTTAAGATCCTCGAGACTCACCACGTATTTTTCAAGCGACTTCAAAAAAGGAGGAGATTTTCAATTCGTCTGTATTTTTTTTTATGTTTGTTACCTCAGAACTTCCGCCTGGGTGAACCGATTTGGATGTTTTTTGTTTTATTTAAAGCTGGTACTTCCCATTTTTATATTGGGCGTTCGGGATGAACCCTCTCCACCGAATGGTAAGAGGTAGTGAAGTCCATATATGAGGTCAATAGGCATAATGGCTCTACTAAGTCTGTGACCCTGCTAGCCATGATGCCGTTTCATGCCCCGCCTGATGAGCCTCTGAAAAGATTCGTTGGCCGAGTGGTTGGATTGTCATGCGAGGGGTTGCCAGTTCAAACCCCGCCATGTACTGATGTGTGTTTCAAATTTCAAAAGGAAAACATCGTGAGGAAATAGGTTTCCCTTAAGAAATTCTAAGGTTTTGTAGTCGACCAACCTGGACTTGGCCAACGTGGTTGCCTTATCGCCCTAGTTTAGAGTAGGCCCGTGCCCCTGCAGTGGGGACGTATATCGGCTGATGATGATGATAATTATGATAATCTTCTATTTTATATTAGCTTAAACATATAAGTATACAAATACAGACTTTATTGCTCAATCTTTGTATGTATCACGCAACGTTACTCTGCTGATGCCATACATTTACATATTTTATAGTCTATTACATGAAATGGCATAACCTATCTAAATATTAATTGACATTCTACCACCATTAATTCGGACCTAATAGGTAAACATAACACATTCGCAACATTTATTTATGCAAATTATTCAAAGTTTTTTTATAAGTGATCAATTAGTTAGTTAGTGATTTGCCTAAAATTAAATACGCAGTCCTACTATACTTATACTTATGATTCTTGTAAGTTTCATTAGATAACCGCAACACCGAAGGAATAATTAAAATAAATATTTGTCCTAGTTCGAAATTGTTTAGTTGGATAAGTCCGCCAAAATGTTATGTTAATTTTATTTTGAAATGTAATTAAACTAGCAACAGCACCCAAAGTTTGGCAAATGATTTTAAGATACCAGAAATATCTCTTTTTCCATGTGATTTTTTTTACGTAATAGTTCTCATTTGGTAAAGTTTGATAATTACTGTATAGACGTCTGACCTCCACACCCGATATAATACATTTTCAATTTATCTTTCGAAATATCTTCATTTCCGAAATGTCTAGCGCGGAAATGAACGGAGCCAGCAACGCCGAAAGCTCAGACAATAGCTTCAAACAAAAGTGTCCGAGATTCTCTCTTATTGTTTGTTGGATTAATAAAAGAATTGTTTGAGACCGACTGAGAATATTCCGAGTTTTCGAGACAGATTGAATATGGAGGCGAAACGAGTTCGGCAATTAAAAATGTGCATTACCATCACACCAGACCAGCAGCTATTAATTGAAGCCATTCGAATTTTTCCCGTATATGACCTGTTAGCCACAGGTGGCGCCATCTACTATCAGTGATACACACTGACAGCCGTAGACATCTCATTGCAGAAATGTAAACTACAGAAAATGATGACACACTGGCAATTAATGTAAATTTAAAATTTTTAAGTGCTAAAGCTTGCACTAGCTGTACTAATATTTAGAAAAACGGAAAAAATTCAACTGCCTCACCGCGGCCCGGGGATTCGAACACCCGTCCTTCCGGGAATCGCGCCCAGACGTGCATTACCATCACACCAGACCAGCAGCTATTAATTGAAGCCGTCGAATTTTTCCCGTATATGACCTGTTAGCCACAGGTGGCGCCATCTACTATCAGTGATACACACTGACAGCCGTAGACATCTCATTGCAGAAATGTAAACTACAGAAAATGATGACACACTGGCAATTAATGTAAATTTAAAATTTTTAAGTGCTAAAGCTTGCACTAGCTGTACTAATATTTAGAAAAACGGAAAAAATTCAACTGCCTCACCGCGGCCCGGGGATTCGAACACCCGTCCTTCCGGGAATCGCGCCCAGACGTGCATTACCATCACACCAGACCAGCAGCTATTAATTGAAGCCGTCGAATTTTTCCCGTATATGACCTGTTAGCCACAGGTGGCGCCATCTACTATCAGTGATACACACTGACAGCCGTAGACATCTCATTGCAGAAATGTAAACTACAGAAAATGATGACACACTGGCAATTAATGTAAATTTAAAATTTTTAAGTGCTAAAGCTTGCACTAGCTGTACTAATATTTAGAAAAACGGAAAAAATTCAACTGCCTCACCGCGGCCCGGGGATTCGAACACCCGTCCTTCCGGGAATCGCGCCCAGACGTGCATTACCATCACACCAGACCAGCAGCTATTAATTGAAGCCGTCGAATTTTTCCCGTATATGACCTGTTAGCCACAGGTGGCGCCATCTACTATCAGTGATACACACTGACAGCCGTAGACATCTCATTGCAGAAATGTAAACTACAGAAAATGATGACACACTGGCAATTAATGTAAATTTAAAATTTTTAAGTGCTAAAGCTTGCACTAGCTGTACTAATATTTAGAAAAACGGAAAAAATTCAACTGCCTCACCGCGGCCCGGGGATTCGAACACCGGTCCTTCCGGGAATCGCGCCCAGACGTGCATTACCATCACACCAGACCAGCAGCTATTAATTGAAGCCGTCGAATTTTTCCCGTATATGACCTGTTAGCCACAGGTGGCGCCATCTACTATCAGTGATACACACTGACAGCCGTAGACATCTCATTGCAGAAATGTAAACTACAGAAAATGATGACACACTGGCAATTAATGTAAATTTAAAATTTTTAAGTGCTAAAGCTTGCACTAGCTGTACTAATATTTAGAAAAACGGAAAAAATTCAACTGCCTCACCGCGGCCCGGGGATTCGAACACCCGTCCTTCCGGGAATCGCGCCCAGACGTGCATTACCATCACACCAGACCAGCAGCTATTAATTGAAGCCGTCGAATTTTTCCCGTATATGACCTGTTAGCCACAGGTGGCGCCATCTACTATCAGTGATACACACTGACAGCCGTAGACATCTCATTGCAGAAATGTAAACTACAGAAAATGATGACACACTGGCAATTAATGTAAATTTAAAATTTTTAAGTGCTAAAGCTTGCACTAGCTGTACTAATATTTAGAAAAGTAGATGGCGCCACCTGTGGCTAACAGGTCAAATACGGGAAAAATTCGACGGCTTTAATTAATAGCCGCTGGTCTGGTGTGATGGTAATGCACGTCTGGGCGCGATTCCCGGAAGGACGGGTGTTCGAATCCCCGGGCCGCGGTGAGGCAGTTGAATTTTTTCCGTTTTTCTAAATATTAGTACAGCTAGTGCAAGCTTTAGCACTTAAAAATTTTAAATTTACATTAATTGCCAGTGTGTCATCATTTTCTGTAGTTTACATTTCTGCAATGAGATGTCTACGGCTGTCAGTGTGTATCACTGATAGTAGATGGCGCCACCTGTGGCTAACAGGTCATATACGGGAAAAATTCGACGGCTTCAATTAATAGCTGCTGGTCTGGTGTGATGGTAATGCACGTCTGGGCGCGATTCCCGGAAGGACGGGTGTTCGAATCCCCGGGCCGCGGTGAGGCAGTTGAATTTTTTCCGTTTTTCTAAATATTAGTACAGCTAGTGCAAGCTTTAGCACTTAAAAATTTTAAATTTACATTAATTGCCAGTGTGTCATCATTTTCTGTAGTTTACATTTCTGCAATGAGATGTCTACGGCTGTCAGTGTGTATCACTGATAGTAGATGGCGCCACCTGTGGCTAACAGGTCATATACGGGAAAAATTCGACGGCTTCAATTAATAGCTGCTGGTCTGGTGTGATGGTAATGCACGTCTGGGCGCGATTCCCGGAAGGACGGGTGTTCGAATCCCCGGGCCGCGGTGAGGCAGTTGAATTTTTTCCGTTTTTCTAAATATTAGTACAGCTAGTGCAAGCTTTAGCACTTAAAAATTTTAAATTTACATTAAAAATGTGTTGACCTAGCTTACATTTTAATGAATGTATGAGTTTACCAGCAAAACAATGAATAAATATTCGATTTATAAATGTGACCCGCCCATATTTTACACTTAATGGGATGCATGCGTACGTTGGGATATAGGGCGACTTTGTTATATACTATGTAGTGATACGTAATGTAACATTAATATACAATGTAAACATAATCTAATAAAAATAGTTACACTTTTAACTTTGGACTATTATCGTTACACATATTAGAAAACTAAACATGGGTTACACTAACCCAAACTTTGGAACGTCTTTAAATTAAGAAAACACAATATCCCGTAAATATTCTGTCCACTTTTTACCCGACTACGGCAAAGCAAAAGGAGGGTTATGATTTTGACAGGCTATGTATGTATGTATGTATGTATGTATGTATGTTCATCTGTTTCCACATAACTTCTAAATTGCTTGTCAGAATTCGACAAATGACATATCATTAGAAGCGTCTTAATTGTCCGCTGGTTATAGGCTATATAGGGTTTCACAAAATCTAATGTGGCGCCCACTAGCGGACAAAACATACAGAGTAAAAAATAAAGTTAAGATAAATACGCCGTGTTTGGTATCATTGGAAAGCGCTTTACTTGTACATTTTAAATATATATATATATTACTAGCATTTGCATGTGACTTTACGTATATTCATGGACTGATTGCATATAGTTCACATCTTTTCGTTCATAACTTCTTTACTACGTCCCCTTAAAATATAAAACATGTTGGTTCATCAATTTAACTTTTGATAATATTATGCGCCACAAATACACTTTAACACCAAAATAGTACAAATAATAAAAAGTTAAAAACTAAAACCCAACTACGACAAAAAACGACGCTGAAAAAGTATAAAACAAGACTTTTAGAACACTGAACTGAACAAAGTTGCTTATGTAGTTCCAAGTAAATGGACACAGTAGACTCTACCAAAATGCTTATGTTGAAAATTGACAATAATGTCATACAATACTATTTTGAAGTATGCAATATTTACTATGTAGAGATGTCCATTTACTTGGAACTACATAAGCAACTTTGTTCAGTTCAGTGTTCTAAAGTCTTGTTTTATACTTTTTCAGCGTCGTTTTTTGTCGTAGTTGGGTTTTTAAACAACATGTTAGTAGGATTACTCTAATGTCCGTTTTGTAGATCAATGTATTTATATAATATTCTTTAAACACATTGATACGTCTTAGAGCATACGCACTTGCAGTAGATCGCCCACGAATTGGCGTTTATATTGTGGAAAAGTAGCATCTGAAATAGGTGTAACATTCATCCAACGCAGTGATACAACCATAATCAACTTTCTACCAGGCCTCAAGTGCCAATGTAGGCAATCTGAACATCTTGAAGAGAACAGGTACAATCGGGGACGCCTCCAGGTCATGAATATGAGCTCCATCATACATATACTCGTATCATCACTTTCCATCAACGTGCCTTGAACTTGTACTGTAGAACATACACAAAACATCTCTTGGGCTTTCTCAATTCGATGGCATTCATCAATTTTGGTTGAAATTGTTTGGATATTTTGACACAAAAGAAACTAAAAACTGATTATATCTTGCTTGCGAACGTCATAAAGTCATCATGGTGCTGATCAGTGAAATATTATGATGTTTTCTTTAATATTTCTTGTTGTTAGCTGATTCTGATAACATCATGACAGTATTGTGAGTCCGAGGTGATTTATTAACCAGTCACCAAAATTTTACCCTCAGTAGGTACTTCAACGTTATTTTTTTTAACTGTTTAGTAAACTTACCAAAGTTGTACCTACCTATATTCAATGTTTCTCACACGAAAAATTTGCTTATCACCACGAATTACTACTCTAGTTATTTTTTCTTCGTCACGTCTAATGTTCAAATAAGTCACATTACAATAATATGAACCGATTTCAAACATACATCATCCATTTTAGTTATTCTCTAATCACAAGCCACGCATCGAGCAAAACAAGCGTAAAGAAACAGATTTACGAAAGCACACCTCATTTCTTCGACCAAATCAGTATCATTAAGTTTAAAAAACAAACACTTTCACATCAATTGCTACCGGCGAGCGTTATTACATAAATTCAATCGGAACACAAGAAGAACAAAGATAATAAATTACGGTACGTCGCAGAAGGCATGCCTCGATGATTTATAAAGGTTGCGAATTGACCTGCGACCACGCTTTCTATGGTCTACGCGTGGTGATCTTGTAAGCGGTAGCACATCGTGTAATAGTTTATGGTGTGGTAGTATGGTAGATGAGATCGCGTACTACAGATTCCAGGGCTGACGTTCCATAGAAAATCGGCTGTTTCGTTCGCCTTGTATTGATGGGGGATAAGTAGTGAGAAAATCCTGCAAAATCGTGTAACTATTTATTATGCATATCAATCATCTAACTTCTGTTTTCATTTCCGACAAAAATTTGCTTTGAACCTCTTATTAATTACACGAATATTGTTTAACAGCAACAATGTAACATTTATACAAGTGTTTTCATTCTTAAAATTGAAGAGAATATTTCCTTAATTACCTTGTTAACTTCCATATACATTTTAAAACATTGTGGCCTACACCTCAATTGAATGCGCAATAAATAAAAAATGCTAATGAAACAACTAAAGACAGATGTTTAATCACAAAGGAGATAAATCAATCAAGAAATGTTGCAAGTTGTGATTCGTTATAACCAACTGATAATAATAAATTATCCTACATGTTACACATGTAAAAAGCTTGTACCTTAACCAGGCACTTCCGAATGCGTTTAATTGCCTATAAATTACTGTTAATTACCGGTACATCAGTTCAGTCTAATAACTTCCTCATCGTTTATATCGAAAATAGTCATCTTAAATAATCTTATTCATAGCGCTGGGGTCCGGTCGATTATTATGTGCAATTATAACCTTTTTAAAACCATTTCCCTTTCATCAAAGAATTGACTTGTAATAAATATCGTTAGTGGTTGTAGTTGGTTGAGTATTTTAATCACAACTGCATAAGTAAGTACTATACATTATGTTTCCGTTGCATTACATTAAAAAACTGTATGTATGAAATATTCTCCGTCTTCTTCTTATCGTATGGTTGATGAACAACCTGGTGTCAGAGTTTAAACCGCCCGTAGGCCTCTGACATCTCTTCACACACCGTTGAAAAATCTCTCAGGTGTGCTGGTTTCCTCACGATGTTTTCCTTCACCGTTAAAGCGTCGAATGATGGTACATATGAATTTCAAATTTGAAAAACACATTGGTACCTGGCGGGGTTTGAATTGGCGACCTCTCGCATGGCAAGCAACGACTGTAACCATTCGGCCATCGACGCTTTTTATTGTCTATTATTCCAAATGCATAAATGAAGTTTTTGAATAATATGAAACTGTCGGCACGTAAAAAATCCAGGGCACTAGTTTCAAGTTAAAAAAAAAGAATAGCTTCAGATTAACCTATGAGGTCACAAGTTACTAGAAATCTTATTATGCAACAATGGTTTTGTTAACTGGGGCATCCAGACTAACAATGCGCCGTGAAGCGACGAATCTGGCGAACATATAACATATATCAAACTGATTGCTCGTAGCAAATCGGGAGAGTTGGTTTCAAACATAGTTTAATTTGAGCGAACGAAATAACTAATTCAACGCGAGTCTGGCTGGCTCGGACGATTGGACTAAATGTCTACGATATTTGGAACGATATAATTAATAAGCTTTTTGACGTTTCATAACAAAGTTAATGTTTTTATTGCGAGCCGAGTGTAGTTTGTACATAGGTTTTATTTAGAATAGGATCTTGAATACGATACTGAGTTACCCTTTTCCAGTACTGCAATATGAAGGCTAAAACTATTAAGCAATTTAAATTATTTTTTGTCATCTTTACTTGAAATTGTAATCACAAACACGTTACAACACTAAATTCGGTTCTCGACTTTACGTGACATATTTATCGCGTTAAACACTACTCTTTTCTTTGCAGTCGGATTAAAGTATCCGATATAAATCAACTGATATGCAACCAATAGTCGTCAATCGGTATTTTAGCCTTTACAATAATTATGCATTTCATTATAAAGGTGTACTCACAACTGTAAATTATGAAGTTTGTTGAATTTCGTATAGAGATTCCAAAATTAAATAACACAGAAACAAAATGCGACTGAAAAAGAAGATGATTGGCTCACAGAAAACTTTTCACGCGAACTATTCGACCATTCCACACCCCGTTCGTTAGCGCTGTTCCGAAATCCGTGAATCCTATCGTTTCCGAGTGAAGTAACAACGTCGGGACTGCATGTGTTATCCTGTGATTGCATCCTAGCGGTGCAGTGTTTGTGTAAGTCGGGTTAAAGAGCAGGGATATTCAGAAGTTACAAAGTAACATTATGAATAATGATTCTCCTAATTGAATGGTACCGTATAAATCAATAAATAACAGATGAGCAAATTAAGTAACTTAAACACAATATGTGTTACAAAAACCACTGTGATATACACAAATATAGGTACAATAGGACAATCAGACAAGGATATTCAGAAAGGGGCTAAGGTTTTAAATAACATTATAAATAATGATTCTCCTAATGGAATGGTACCGAATAAATAAATTAATATCAGATAAGCAACTTAAGTTACTTAAACAATATGTGTTACAGAAACCACAGCCTTTATTTGTGTATATCATACACAAATAAAGGTACAATAGCACAGTCAGACTCAGAATTAATAACGATGAATACTTATCACGAAAGTGACAAATCGGCAGTAATTTTTCTCAAGTGGGAATCGAACCCATGACCCTTAGCGTAAGAGGCAGGGGCACAACCAATTAATGCGCCATCGAGCCATTTGCCTGAAGTCTTTATCGTGCGTGTATCTGCGCTACACTCACGCGCGTCGTCTGATCGACATACGTTCGACGCCATTTCATCTCATTCCTTCCTGAACACTTTAACAGAACTGACCTGGAACAGCAGATACCCCGAGTCGTACATCCAGAAGTCATCGGGCGCGTTGCCGGGCTTGGTGAGGTGGATCGCGAGGCAACGCTGCAGGATCAGCTGGCAGCGCTGCCCCCCCGCCCCGCGGCCGCTCATGCCTCACACGGGTGGTGGCATGTTCTGGAACAAAGAGATACCACAGTTAATAATTAGTTAAAAAAGTTTGTAAAGCTGAAAATTGAAAAAAATTGAATCATAGTGCACCTCCATGGTACCTAAGCTACGTCCTTTCCAAATATCAAGGGCCTAACATTATGTCAGATTTTAGTTCGCTCGCGACCATGATTGGTGTAACCCAGTCGAAACGTCGGGCAGTAAGTAGCTATGTAATTGCTACTCCTAATATCGCGTGTAGACCCATAAAGACTAATATTTAGAGCCTAAAATTAGGCTGTGATTTAGGCTGTGCGTTAATATGTCAGACAGTCAGTCGGTCAGTCAGTTTCACCATTTAAATATATTTAGATATAGAGGCGGCGCGGTTGCTCATCGTGTGCAAAAGCGTTAAGGCTGCCGATTTAACCACGTTTTTATGTGTGACCGATTATTTGTAGGAGTAATGGAGCAACGCACACGTCCTACAAAATGTAGGTCAAATAAGATCACAAAAGCTGTGATAAGAATCGGAATAAAAGTGGGCACGACTATTGGTCTTACAAAAAGCCTGATGTGGGCGGGCAGCGTAATGGCCTGCATTGTCGATTTACTAACTATAGTACCATGTTCTGTAACGCACATGACAAAATACATATTTCCAAATACTGCGACCACTTCAACTGACTGTTTCGCCTTCTTAAGAACATAAAACATCTGCAACAAGCATTTAAAGATCACTATGAGTAGATATTCGTGTGAAACCATAGACTGCGACTTTTTTCGTTGTGTCAGTTAGTGACAAGTATTAATCCATCTATTGTGCAGTTCACTATACTTTTTCAAAACACTGATTCGTTTTTTTTTTGTTTATCACTTGTATGGTGTTTTATCCAACTTGAAACGGGCAGCCATCTTTATTTTATTTTACTTCTCTTCGGCAATAGCGCTATTTCTATTTGAACCGTGACCACCAACCAAATCTATATAATTCCAAACTAAACGTCTCATTTTACCCGTTTAGACATCAAACGTACCATTTGCAAGTATTTTGAGATTTATGTGCGTGATTATACGATCGGTTTATCGCTCGTAAAGTAAAGAATTAAACCCTTTAGTTTATGGGCCTTGGGTATGCGCTTGGGCTATGTATATCCATTCTGAAAACTATTGCGTAGGTACAAACGCTTTTGTGTGGCCTGGCGCCATTAAATTTCAAAGGGAATTTGTTAAAATTTTTGACTTTCAAAGTAAAACGCAGATTAATATTGCAACGCTTTTTGGCTGTTAAAGTGTTATTGTCTTTGTCTGTATTTTTTCTTGGAGATTCGTAACCATTCAAATAACTGTCTTACGGAAAGTAGTATTTTGATTTCAGTCAAAACTTGTCAACCATAATTTAATTAGTTTAGAAAATTAGAAACAATCTGTCATCGTACCCATTTAAAGTAGCACACTAATTTTATGTCGAAAAAGATAATAAAACAATGGCGTAAATAATTGTTAATTAGGATGGGACTAATTGGCATGGTGGTGAATAGACCCTTGACATGGGAACTATGTTTTAGGACAAGGTGACAAATCTATTGTCAGGCCATCAAAGTCTCAATAAATTAACCCTAATGAGTGTTTAATTAAAGTATTAGTGAAAAGACTTTAACTTGTAGCAACTCAACGAAGCGCAACACTATGGAAATGTGAAGAGCTTTTAACAAATGCAAATACATAAAGTTACCTTAATCTTGGTTAACCCTCTCACGATATTAACATAGAACTAAATACTCAATTGACAAGTTACTAATCGGCTGATGGCGCCACGGAAAACGGCCAATTACTTACATAACATGATATATCTTCTGTAATTCCCTTCCAATTTCAGTGCATTCCCATAATCGGAAACATTACCTCAACTCTAATCTGGTTTGCGAACTTTTTTGCTAAGTTGGAGGACTCTATTTCTGAATAAATAGGGATGATATTGGCCTGTGTGGATTTGTGTATGTGTGTGTAAAGGTTGTAAGGTAAATGCACCAGTTGTGGCCGCGATAACTCCAGCAGTGAGTTAATACAATGCGGCACAGCATTGTTGCATAACTTTTGTTGATTTAGACTGTCGGGAAGAACTTTGCTTGCATTACTGCTGATAAATTGAAATCATTAAGACGTTGAAAGGTAGTAATGGGTAATATTAATAAGTATAACAGAATCGTGTTGATTCCATTGATAAGCATTAAGGTGCACGTTGTATGATTACTTTCATAATAAGCAGCCGTGTCTGAGAATACGGTGGCATTTTGCTTGAGTTACATTATACGTAATTTCCCTGTTTTACTTCTTTCAATCTTGATCGGATGGCTACCATAAATTTGGGCAAAGGAACTCAAATATCACAACTTTTTCTCTTAAATTCGAATTCAAGAAACACTTGCCATATCCATATCTTCTGCGTCATAAATATCTTCAAAAACTAATTTTCAGTTACATTAGCTAAAAATTCAGAAAATAACTGTTTATACTTTGTTTTAGTTCAATCATTCTGTCACTATTGCTTTAGAGATGACTACCCTGATCATTATCTTTCAAACACAGAGAAACTTCAGTCATAATCTGCCATACATTCAATTTCATGCATCTTACAACCCTTGCATCAGTGTTCGCAAGGCTCATTAACTTTTCGATTCTAGTCACAGATTAAAACACCGCACATTATTTCCTAGCTCCACGTGGGAACCAGAATTCCTTTCGCCATATGGCAGGGCTGGCCATGCCCCAGTAAACATAATAAAACTAATAGAATATATTACAAACAAGATCAGGTCGTTCCCTGACCACTTGTGAAACCTGCACAACCTGTCAGCAATTATTGTGTGTACGCCACTTGTCACTAACATGTGTATGTAAATAGTATTAGCTTATAATCCACAATCGATTTGGAGCACAGGTGTTCAATATCTCTTTAGACTAAATGGTTTAAATAGTGCATGTGTAATTTTGTTTTTTTTTTCCTAACTGACATACGATGATGGCTTGGAGTAACCTCGTCATCATCACCGGACTTGCGGGGGAGCGGATGGCTTAATATCATCCTTAAAGTAATTTTGATGCTCACCAGGGAATGCTTGATTTCTTTTTAACATAGAAACTTTTCTATAAATAATCTTTGTCTTAACTAAACACTCTTTTCGAGTCGGACGTACTTACTGTATTTCAACAATTACATAAACGTTTCATTCAATTTTGTTCTGTATGCCTAAAAATTGGTTTCCATATTTATGTATCCCTTCTATGAAATATTTAATAAAAAAGTCATGCCTATTTCTATTTTCTATTGCGTAGGTAAGTATTGCAGAACCGTAATGCTTATACCTTGCTTAGTTCATTCCTAACGATCTATGCCCTAACCTCAGCATCGAAACGGCTAGAATACTAAACTGGATTATGATAATATCTATTGAATAACTCGCTTTTAAAGCGCCTTACACTTTCTTTCTGGATCATTTTCCTCATAGATATTTCATCAATCATTAATTATTAAATCTCAATCATTTAAGAATGTTGTCTCAATCAACAAGAAAGTTATTTTGCATACAATAATTATCATTTTTTAAATTAAGATCTCTGTACTTAAGCGTATATTGCGCCAATAATATTAAGTTGAATAGTAATAACAACATAGCTGTAAGATGGTATCGTCCTGTATTTGTTTATTAAATCCCGTCGTTCTGAAAGTCGATAAAGTCTAAACTACACCCTATTCCTACCTATCTTCGTGTAAAATTAAGAGAAACAAAGTAAAGTCGATGATGTAAAAGAACATAACGTGCGTTACACAATAGGCGAATTGGTTCCGACACCGTTATAATAGCTGACAATAGCAGTGTGGCACGACCTTAATTCTTCAAATGGAAGGTGATTACACCAATCTTGGACCTCGGCAAAGAGAATGCATTTTACTTTATACATATTTAAAAAAAGATTTGACTTCGTTTGTCCTAAATAGAAGGTGAATCTCGGGATCTTAGTTTGCGCGACTTAATTTAAAAATCGGCTAGTTACAAAGAATAAAATATTAGCCACTATTAGGCCGGTAATAGGCCTTCGTAGAACGCAATCGACTTCGGTCTGAAAATTTGAATGTAGATCGCAAATATCTTTTAAATCCGATATTTTGATCTAATTAAATGTTAAACCTTCTTGAAGCTTATTTGAAATTTAAAATAATCAATAATCATGTTTTGAATCTTATGGTATTAACGGAAAAAAACGTACGCGCATAACAGACAAAAGAAAGTCAAAGTAAACTTTGACACCATATTGTGTCAAAGATGTGTTCCGAATTACAGAACAAAAGGCGAAAGATGAAAGGGCGTAGTGAAGTGTTGCCTTTCTAAGATGGTTATTACCTATTTATCGGTGTTGTCCGAAGTTATTTTCATGCTGAGATTTATGGCACAGGAAATGTTTTTAGGTCAAATTCGCTTCTAAGCAAAAAACATAAACGCCTTTAACAAGTTTGACTTTGTGTGTAAGTGAGGAATAAACAAACAAAGAAAAGAAAAAAAGGATTTGTTGACCACATTACACTATTGCACCACATAACACAACGTATTTAACCTATCCTAACACATGTACCTAAATAATATTCATCGTTTATCAATGAACACAAATGCATTTCAAATAAGTTGGTTATCTTAATTGGTCAATTAACGCACTTTAAAATAGATTACTCTGTGGTTTTACGAGAGCATTTTTTCGTCTAAATGTTCAAGGCTTTTAATAACATTTTTCTTTCACAATTTTTCTTAGTATAAAACTACAGGTTAGAAAATTTCCCGAACTCTAAAGATACAAGAACACTTACACGAGTAAAAATATTTACCAAACGTTGACCACGAGAACGCATAAATCTTTATGTTTTTCTTTTCCATAACTTTCTCCTACCTCTTGGTAAAATTTCATGGCAATAAAAAGCTTTATGCAAAACGTGTCTATGGTAAAAAGAGAGCCGTTTTTGTCACGATCCGACCATTCCTCACGCGTTTACAGCAACTTGACAGATGTATTATGTTTAAGTTCATCGTTAGTTATTTATTTCCGTTTGTTAAACGTATCTGAACCATATTAGGTAATAATTACCACAATGTATCTCGTGCAGATGAAAGAATTAAGGAAGATCCTATGCTTAAGTTGAGTTTTATCTTAGTTTGTCCCGGCCCCGAAGCAAAAACGACGGGGTGACTTGCGAATTTGATTTGATTTCTGTTATATCAATATTATTGACTTAAAGTTCAAATGTGGACACTGAAAAATCCCACCCACACATTTTAAAGTACTTTTATTAGCCAATATGAATAAACAGAAAACTCGTTTAATTTAACCACCAATTCAATTGTCAACAAACTTTACAATAGATCAAAATTTAACCGGTTAAAGACCACCAATTGGGACTACTTAAGCCCAAATAAATATCCCATCAAACGTGATTTACAACGAAACAAAAAGTGTCACACACTACGCTCGGACCGGTTATAAGATTATTTATTTAACTAGATCAAATACGACAAGTAGTAAATCATTTCAGTGGTAGACGTGGGCGCACTATGCCATAGTAAACAGCCTTGGATCCACATTCGTATTATGGTAGACATAAAGATAGTAATTGCTTAATATTTGAGAGATGACTACGCAATGCTGAGCTTTATATTCATTACCTATATTCAAATTCAATTAGGGCAGTTGGTTCAAACAAATACTGAAATTCAGCCCACTCTCTACCAGATTTGGTTTTATAAATATCCCGAACCTTTTTTAGTGTTAAATGATAAATCATAAATCCTTTGATTCTATCTGACTGTCTGTCTTCGCGATTTCCATATTACTGAACTGAGTGAAATGAAGTTTGGTACACTTAGTGCAGAGCCTGAAAAACTTTTAAAAGGCTAGAAGAGAGTAATTTTATATGCGATAAACGACTTCGCAAGGATGAAGTCCTTGAGGAAAGGCTAGTGGCCCATAATTTAAAAGTAACTATAAAAACTGCGCACATTCTGTTTTGTGTGTGCTGATTGGCTCAGACAAAGAGGTTTAGTTCCTCTTTTCTACCACGTGTGAATAAGGCATGATCTCCTATGATCTCGGGCTCCTTAGGCGGGGCGTGAAACGGCATTTAAGCAGGCCTTCAAGTTGAGTGCAGCAGGTTCAATATGCCTGTCGACCTCATATGTGGATCTCACTACCGCTTAATATCAGAGGGCCTACCATGAGTTGGCTATCGAAAACTTACGTACGTTAAAAACCTATCGAGTTGTTTTTTTCATACGGCCGATTTTAGTTCTTCGCGTAACCACCAGCGGCGCTGTACAAGTTTTTCATAGACATATTCACGTAGGCGATATCGAGTGCGTAAGTTTTAAACTCATGGTAGCCACACAGGTGAGGTCAAAAACCAAAAACACGTGTAAGAAAATGAAAGTATAAGGATTAAGTACGAGCAGCAATATCGGTCAGTTAGCAATGGAAACAATACCAACCCACAATATTTATCTACATCGTGTGAACAAACCGTTCTAGTGGGAGGTATCATATTAGTCACCATAAAAAAACCGTGTCAATTTACCGTATTCGCAATCTCACAACTAACCCGTCTTTCTATATCTGTTACGCGTTTTTATCTAAGAGACTGAGAACACAAGCAAAGTGTCGGTTGGTCAACCAAATTGGTCTTGTAAATGAACATAATCAATATGAGCTTCCTACTTTTTGTTACAAAAGAGCATGATGACCATGTATGTAAGGTTGTGACCTAAAATAATCGTCATTTGTTTAAGTCCAAGATGGAAGTTACTTTTTCTGATTAAGGTTTTGTAACTAAGTTGACTGGCTGTATTGAATATATAGAGAAAACGATTCAATAATTTAAAAAACCAAAAAACGAGGATTAAATTACTGATGTTTTTTTTTTAAATAAAACTAAATAGATATTATATTCATATCCGTATTTTATTCGTTTGCCGACATTGTTTAAATATTAGTCTTTATGGGTCTACACGCGATATTAGGAGTAGCAAATACATAGCTTCTTACTGCCCGACTTATTCTTTTAATATTTTTAATTTTGGTAAGGTAAAAATTCAAATTTACCTGTTTTATAATTATAGATGAATACCCGATATATACTTATCTTCATACATCATCTTCTGTAGTCTTCAGTAGAAAGCCAAAGCTATACGTTTTTCTGACCCCGAATTACAAAGTCATATTGATTCGGTGCGATTCATGCCTAGGAAACACTTATTTCCATGAATATTGTTACGACCACGAGAGACCGTGCAAGCGAAATTAGTCTTATCGTCGTATGGATAAGGTCTATATTCGTTTGCACGATACTACGCTACACACTCTGGTAGGTTGTAGCGAGCTCTAGAGTGTTCTAAAGTAATAATAATAGTACGACCTTGAGAGACCGTGCAAGCGAAATTAGTCTTATCGTCGTATGGATAAGGTCTATATTCGCTTGCACGATACTACGTCACACACTCTGGTCGGTCGGAGCAAGCTCCAGCGAGTTCTAGAAATTTCGATCCCCACGAGAATATTCTCGACGCCACGCGAAGAGCTGCGTCTCTGGGTATAAAAGCGGGATGTACGACGCGACGGGACAGTTCCGATTTGGAAAGCGAAGCGAATCAGTCTCCTGCGAACTAAGAGTGATCGAGTGCGTTACCTGCGAATAGTTTCAGTGTTTTAGTGTGATTCAGTGCTTTAGTGTAATTTAGTGTTCCGTGTTTAGTGTTGTAATTAAGTGTTTCTAATTGTGTTTTTAAGTGTTTAATTGTGTAATTGTTAGTCGATAAATAAATTAATTGTCTTTTGGTGACTTTTGGCGTATCTTGAATTTAACGTACCCCGTTCCCGCAACAATTGGTGTCAGAAGTGGGATTCAAGATGCCTCTTACACCACGAGAAGACAGTGAGGGTCGAGTAACAAGGAGTCAGACCGCGGCCCTGCAAGAGGGTGAAGGTACTTCAACGGAGGGATCGATTCAAACACCGATTGGGCCTGTGGAGCTTGCAGATTTATTTAAAATGCTGCAGACACATGCCCGTCGCCAGGAGGAGCAAGCCCGTGAGCAAGCCCGCCGCCAGGAGGAGCAAGCCCGCCGCCAGGAGGAGCAAGCCCGACTTCAGGAAGCACAGTTTGCTAAACTGAGGGAAGAACAAGCCCTTCGCCAGGAGGAGCAAGCCCGTCACCTGGAAGAGCTAAGCAAGAGTTTGTTGGGGGCTATTGAAAAAGAAGCACGAAGTACTAGAAAAGCAGATTGATGCTCTCAAGGATGATGTGATGAAACATGAAGATCGATTCACCCAACATGAAGATCGATTCACCCAACATGAGGATCGATTGAGCCAGGTGGATGCTGAGATGCGACAGCTGCATACCAAAATGGCAAGAGTGGGGACCCGGGGTGCTACGGTAGTGTCGGATTCTCCGAAAATCGAAGTACCCCACTTCGATGGAACGACGTCT
Source organism: Maruca vitrata (assembly GCA_039566165.1). NCBI lineage: Eukaryota > Metazoa > Arthropoda > Insecta > Lepidoptera > Crambidae > Maruca > Maruca vitrata. Next base: position 3,212,053 of record CM076917.1, read on the forward strand.
TGGGCAGCATTTTGGTACCAGTTCGAGACGGTGGCTAAAGGAAAGGGGTGGAACGAGGAAGAGTCCTTGATAGCTCTGACTCTGGCTCTTCGTGGAGATGCCCTGCTCACGTTGGAAAACCTGCCTTCGGATAACAGAACTTTAGGTGCTCTCCAAAGAGCACTAGAGGGCAGGTACAGCGACAAACACCTGGAACACGCGTATAGAGCACAACTCCGCGATCGACAGCAGAAGCCTGGGGAGAGTCTGCAGCAATGGGCAACGGAAATCGAAAGGCTTGTCAGACGTGCATACGTGTCATGCCCGACAATGGTGGAATCAATGATCCCGCAAGCCTTTTGTGATGGAATCAGAGACGCAGACGTCAGGCATACCGTGAAACTGAGCCATCATCAGACCTTACAGGAAGCTCTAGCCCATGCTTTGGAGGTGGAAGCCGTGCGTCAAGACGCTAGAACTCAACGACTTCGGGAGGTTGTGGTGAAGGAAAAACCTTCTTTGGGTCCGATGTGCTATGGCTGCGGCGAGAGGGGCCATATTCGGAGTAGTTGCCCCAAGCGAAGATGGCCGCGTAGAACGACAGTAGCGTCCTCTACACAGGTGGATGCAGAAGAGCTGTCAGGAGCCAGGGCCGTGGGGCGGGCGCTGGCTGGTCAACATCGAGCCCCTACCGTCACTGTTTCACAGATTGGTAATGGGAACAACCTTACAGTGGATGGACAGCTGAACAGCGTAACGTGTCATTTTACTATTGACACCGGTGCTTCAAGAACAATAGTGCGTCCGGAGCTATTGAAAAGGACTATTATGTGGAATCAGAGACCATCCGTTCAGCTTCAGACAGCAACAGGCCAGCCAGTTACCGTCTTCGGTGAGACGATGGCGAAGATAACCATTGGAGAACAGACCTTTGAATACGGTGTACTCGTAGCAGACATCACGGACGATTGCATCCTCGGATTGGACTTTTAAGAGACCAGAAGTGTGTGGTAGACGTCGCTAAAGGAGTACTTAGTTTCCCGGAACAAGATGTATTCCTGGAGGGAGCAAGATCATGTGCAGTTTACTGCCTGAAAAATACGACCCTACCGCCGAGATCTGAAACTCTGGTCAAAGTTAGATTTCCTTACACTATGTGTCAAGGGCGAAGCGTCGTCATAGAAAACTGCGGCGACCATCCGAGTTGGATCACAGCAAGAACTCTGGCCATGACCGGAAAAGGAGCGCTAGTGCGAGTCATCAATCTTAGCGGAGATGAAGTGCAGCTACGAAGAAACTGTGTCATCGGACGGTGCGATGCAGGTCAATCCATCAGAAGGCTGAAAAGGGCCCGGGAACCGGAATCTTGTCAACGAGATGACGTCACGCCGCTCCTAGCAAATTGTAAGGACAAGCTATCTGAGCGGGAACTTCACCAAGCCAAAAGGTTGTTACTCGATTTCAACGACATATTTTCGAAGGGTGACCACGATTTGGGAAGGACAGGTCTCGTTAAACACAGAATAGACACGGGAGACGCGCCACCAATAAAGCAGCGGCCTAGACGCCTTCCATTTGCCAAAGAGAAGGAGGTAGCAGACATGGTTGCTGAGATGCAGAAGAACCGCATCATAGAACCTTCAACAAGCCCGTGGTCTTCGCCAGTAGTCCTGGTAAAGAAGAAGGACGGCAGCACCAGGTTTTGTGTGGACTACCGGTTGTTGAATAATGCAACGAAGAAGGACAGCTACCCCCTGCCCCGTATAGACGACACACTGGACATGTTGAGCGGCATGAAGTGGTTCTCAACAGTGGACCTTAAGAGTGGGTACTGGCAAGTTGACATCCATCCAGAAGACAAAGAGAAGACGGCATTTACGACCGGAACTAGGAATGGATTGTGGCAGTTCAACGTCATGCCCTTTGGACTTTGCAACGCTCCGGCGACATTCGAGCGGTTGATGGAAAGAGTACTGGTTGGACTTCTGGGTGATGCATGCCTAGTCTATCTGGATGACATCATTGTCATGGGTCGAAATTTCACAGAGCATGTCAGTAACCTGAGGAAGGTTTTCACCAGAATACGAGAAGCAAACTTGAAACTCAGTCCAAAGAAATGCACGTTTTTCAAGGAAGAAGTCGCCTACTTAGGCCACATTATTTCATCGAAAGGTGTAAGGACTGACCCAGAGAAGATCAAAGCTGTCCAAGAATGGCCTATTCCAGCTAACAAGACCGACGTGAGATCATTTTTGGGTTTATGCGCATACTACCGGCGCTTTGTCAAAAACTTCTCTGATATAGCGAAACCTCTTCATCGGCTCACGGAAGATAAACGAGTATTCGCCTGGGACTTGGAATGTGATCAAGCCTTCGTCAGACTAAAAGAACACCTCTGCACCAGTCCTATACTTGGCTACCCGAACAGAGAAGGAAGGTTTATCGTGGACACCGATGCCAGCAATACTGGCATAGGCGGAGTTCTATCGCAAGAGCAAGGTGAACGGGAAGTGGTGATCGCCTATTTCAGTAAGTCACTTTCAAAACCTGAAAGGAACTACTGTGTGACTCGTAAGGAACTGTTGGCAGTAGTAAAGACTCTACACCATTTCAACAAGTACCTCGTTGGAAGACAGTTTACCCTGCGGACAGATCATGCTGCGTTAAAATGGCTCTTGCAGTTTAAGAACCCTGAAGGACAAGTGGCGCGGTGGCTAGAGCAACTACAGGAGTACAACTTCACAACAGAACATCGGAGTGGTAGAACGCATTTGAATGCCGATGCCCTATCAAGGAGACCTTGTCCTGTGGCCTGCAGTCATTGTTCTAAGACGGAGACTAAAGAAGAAGTCCGGATGATTACCACCCAGGGACTTGATAATGATTGGAGCGAAGACGCTATCAAAAAGGCTCAAATAGAGGATAGTAACCTGAGGAAAGTATTTGAATGGAAAGAAGTAGGTCAAAAACCTTCTTGGAGCCATGTAGCATCATCAAGCCCCATCACGAAAAGTTACTGGGCACAATGGGACAGTTTGGAGATTAAGGATGGAGTACTCTTCAGGAAATGGGAAACACCAAAAGGGGATCAAACGACACTACAGCTGATTGTACCCCGTAAACAAGTTGCTTCTCTACTGAGGTACATACACGATGGGGTATCCGGGGGACATTTAGGCGTGAAGAAGACCCTAGAGAAGCTGAGACAGAGGTTCTACTGGATACACTGTCGGGAGGACGTCGAAGACTGGTGCAAGAAATGTACGACTTGCGCCTCAGTAAAGGGCCCACAAACCAGAAGTAAGGGCAAACTCAAGCTGTACAACGTCGGCGCTCCATGGGAAAGAATCGCAGTAGATGTAGCTGGCCCCTTTCCAGAATCCGATGAGGGAAACAAGTACATCATTGTGGTCCAAGATTACTTCACTAAGTGGCCTGAAGTCTTCGCTACGCCTAATCAAGAAGCAAAGACGGTCGCCAAGAAGTTAGTCCACGAGGTAATTTGCCGATTTGGTGTGCCTCTTGAAATACATTCAGACCAAGGAAGAAACTTTGAGTCAGCACTGTTCCAGGAGGTCTGTCAACTGTTGGGTATGCATAAGACCCGTACTACACCAGCACACCCGCAATCCGATGGCATGGTCGAGAGATTCAACCAAACGTTGGAAAACCACTTGGCCAAAGTTGTGGACGAGCATCAACGAGACTGGGACCAGTACATACCGCTTTTCTTGCTGTCCTACCGATCTGCGATCCACGATAGCACCAGCGCAACACCAGCAATGGTAAACTTCGGTCGAGAAATGCGGCTTCCGGTAGACGCGTTGACTGGGACACCGCCAGAAGCTCCGAAACCAGTAACCGAATATGCGGCTGACCTGCAGAAGCGCCTGGACGAAGTACATGCTCTCGTCAGAGACTGCAGTCTAAAATCCAGCGAAAGAATGAAAACCCGTTACGACCGCAAAGCCAACACCGACGGTTTCGAAGAAGGAGTCTGGTTTGGTTACACAACCCACTCAGGAAGAAGGGCAAATCACCGAAGTTCCAGCCAAGGTGGGAAGGACCATACAAGATCATCACTAGGCTGAACGACTTAACCTATCGGATCAAACAAGGGACAAGAGGCAAGCCGAAAATTGTTCACATTGATCGATTGGCTCGTTACCATGGGTCAAATGATGCTCGGGACGAGCATGACTAAGAGGGGGATAATGTTACGACCACGAGAGACCGTGCAAGCGAAATTAGTCTTATCGTCGTATGGATAAGGTCTATATTCGTTTGCACGATACTACGCTACACACTCTGGTAGGTTGTAGCGAGCTCTAGAGTGTTCTAAAGTAATAATAATAGTACGACCTTGAGAGACCGTGCAAGCGAAATTAGTCTTATCGTCGTATGGATAAGGTCTATATTCGCTTGCACGATACTACGTCACACACTCTGGTCGGTCGGAGCAAGCTCCAGCGAGTTCTAGAAATTTCGATCCCCACGAGAATATTCTCGACGCCACGCGAAGAGCTGCGTCTCTGGGTATAAAAGCGGGATGTACGACGCGACGGGACAGTTCCGATTTGGAAAGCGAAGCGAATCAGTCTCCTGCGAACTAAGAGTGATCGAGTGCGTTACCTGCGAATAGTTTCAGTGTTTTAGTGTGATTCAGTGCTTTAGTGTAATTTAGTGTTCCGTGTTTAGTGTTGTAATTAAGTGTTTCTAATTGTGTTTTTTTTAAGTGTTTAATTGTGTAATTGTTAGTCGATAAATAAATTAATTGTCTTTTGGTGACTTTTGGCGTATCTTGAATTTAACGTACCCCGTTCCCGCAACAATATCATAGAAAATTGAATGACTCTGTTATAACTTCTAATGCTTACACAAACTTTCAACATTACCTTCAACAATTTACCTTGGGAGAAAGTTTACTATTGAATCAATATTATTGAGTTAATGATAGTAAATAAATGCCAGTAGTATCTCACAGTTGGTTTAATCTAAAATAGCATATTTTCCATGGGTTCTAGGCAGGATGATGATTAGTTTAATACCAAATTAGATATCTAAGTATCCGTGTTCTATTCTAAATTTGATTCTGCCCAGATTAGGGGCCATCCGCTCCCCAGCAAGTCCTGTGATGATGATAAGGCTATTCCAAGCCATCATCGTTAATCAGTTAGGGAAAAAAAATATTTTCGTATGTAATACCTAAAAGCTTCTAAAAGTTAATAGAAGTTCCGTTGCCGCTAAAGCTTCCCACTTCAGAAAAGATAAACTTTTATACAGAGTTTCTTTTTAAAAGGTTTATAATCATAACTAAAACAGCTACCTATAGCCACTCGTGTCCAGTCTCAAAATAAAAACAATATAATACGCAAATCAGATACTTTATCATCATAAATACACTAACAATGGCTCCATACGTTATCACATCGATCGATGACATTCCTTTACAATGCCTCTATACTAAACTGACATTTGCACTTTCTTTGAAAGTTACTTATGCCCGCGTCACCACATATCAAATGAGAATTCAGATAAAATCGTCGCGGATCAAGATAATGTGTTTCATAAGCTCAAAACAATGAGACAGCCGTGTCACAACCCGTAATTATTGTAATTGCTGACCTCAGCTGACATGCAAGGTGCGTAGAGGTGTATTGCGCGCATTGAGTAACAGAGGGGACCTGTCATCTAAATACATTAAACTTTTAATATGTGTATAGAATTGATACTTGATAGTATGTAAGGTAGCACTACAGATGTACAAGCTACAGTGCTTGAACATCGCTGAATATTATTTGACAGTAAAAAAATATTCAAAAAAAAAAGGAAATTTATGAATAAATATTTATTTAATAAAATATACACAGTATACCAGTGTGTGTATACTGTGATTAAGTAATCTAGGTTAGATAAATATAATGTTTGTTGACATATTTTAAATTATAATAGCTGGATACAATATATAACATTTTAGCATTTGTATATCATAAAGCCACTACGACATCCCTGAAACCTACAATTTTGTGCAACGTATTATGTACGATTGTTTCTATTCATGTATATTTCTATTGAGGTATCACCAGACAGGCATACATAGTTGAAATAAATACCTAATTGTATAAAAACGTTGTCTATATTCTGTTAAGTCAAGTCTTACAGTTAAACGCTTGATAGGCACGACTATTACTAGTAATACCGAGTGTCCCTTCTGTCAAACACTTGCTATGCGCGTACGCAGGTCATCTCGCTAAACGCATCAAACAGTGACGCGGTGTCATAAAGTCAAATTCTTACGCTTGACGAATAAGAAAGTTCTTTATTAGGTAATTTCGTACAATTTGTCACGCTAGTTACTTCGATGGCAATGCAAATGTCATACTATAACGTAATAGGCCTTTATGTTTATGTTTTACATCTATTAGATCGTATTAAATCTGTGGCGTAATGTAAGCTTAAGTGCGGAAGGTAGAGTATTCGGTTCACGGTCAGGTCGATTTTGGAATTAATTATTTATTGCCAATCGTGTATCAATAAGATGGTCCAACTAGATTATCGTATCCTGGTAAGTTAGATTATTTATTGATTAGATTGTCTTACATTTTATCAAAATGGGTATTAAATAAATTATAAAATTACTTGAATTATCGGTCGCAATGTAAGATTCCTACTTAAAATCGTACATTTGACACCTCCCTGACTATAATTTCTTAACAGAAAAACTGCACAAAATTCCAATCACTCGAACCGAGCCTAGTTGGTTCTTATGTGGCGCCGGCTACCAATAGACCAACTAGGCCGTCCTAACAAATAGATTCCATACTACTACACCCCTACACGCTATGCGAATTCATATAATTTCATTACTGGGTGCCCCTAATCCACGAATAAGGCGAAGATTGCCATTGACATTCAACAGTCGAGGCCTGCGTCCGGTGTGCGCAGGATTCGCCGGCCCTTACAAGGCGCAATTATGCTATATAGGGCCAATTAGGATCGACGCGGTAGAGGAATAACGGTGCCGTCTATTTGCATTAACGTTATTTTTAATGGTAACGTTATTTGTAACGGTTGCGAATTTGCTGTGTAAACATGACATTTTTAACCCGAGTTGTCAGGTTCTTTACACTAGAAGTCACCAACTTATCTCCTAGCACTTATTATATCTGCACTTAGTAACTGTAGTAATGATAGAACGAGGCGATTGTAAACCGAGTTTAGTTCATTATGGGACTACAGAATAAGATTATTTTTGTACACCATCGAGAATAGTTTGACTGCCGAGTTCACATAGTTATTGTAGTTTAAGAGCAGTGTCTAAGAATTCGAGCAACATGTGATGGTACAAAAATACACTTCTCGTTTAATAAACGGTAAACGAAACATCCCGGCATTCCGCGCCTGCTGCGGCCAAATTGCATACGAGTGCAACTAAAATTTTATGTTAAAGCAATCCTACTCTTAAGCGAACGGAATAAGCTGCATAATCCTGATGACGGCGTTCTGACAAATGAAAACGGCCAGGAATTTAATACAATTTCATCTCTGCGAATCTCTTTAGACACATGTGGTTTGTATCCGCAAACAAGAATACATCATATAACAAATATGGTTACATGGTTTGTGATAAAATATCTCTCGAAGCAAAAAATGTAGTCAAAAGATACCACAACAACTTTTTAATTACAAAACTTAACGGTACACAGTTCGCTAACACCAGAGATTAAAAGGATTAGCGCCACGATAATTAATATCCATTATAAAAGGTTGGAACCACAAATGAAACAAACAGGTGCATTCAAAACGCGCACCCCTCGTCTACTCAGCGGATTCCTAACCACGGACCACGAACAGTTTTATTAAATTCCCTTCGCCCATAAAAAGCCTCATTTGATTGCTGACTTGAGAATTTGACAGCAAGCCGTGGGGTGATAGAATATTGCGAGATCGTAAAAAGAATGAGGCATATTTCTTGGGAAAATATTGGGAAAATCATTCGTTTACTTTTCCCGGCAATATTTTCTAAAAAAGACTTGTCTCCCAATTCTATTGTAGTATAATAACCACTTAGATTTCAATCATATAGTTACACAATATTCAATTGAATGTGTGTCTACGCATTTATCTACCATAAATATATGTTTTTTGCAAGCATAGTGAAAACCTACTTTTCGAACAGTACGTGACCAACAATTAACTAGCATCTTTCATTGTGTGCAATTGCAATTAGAACCTAACAGCACTAGTAAAACTTAACAGTACCTCTACTGCCATTTTCAAAACCGCCGAAGTCAATAGACTAACGTACGTACAAGACACCCTCTTGCCTTCGCTTCATAAACAGAACAAAAATCACATTGTAAGATTTTAAACTTTCGCGTTCCATTACACTGAAATAAGTCTTTATCAAACAGAACAAAAATCACATTATCAAAACTGCATCGTTTAAGTAAACAACGATCAACTTCCACACCCTTCTGTTATTTTCTCCCTCACCACGCCAGACATAAAAAAACACTTGGCAGAAACTTGCAGTTTATTTTAACTAACTAGTGCTCGAGCAATTTGGCTTGGCAGACCTAGTTGGGGTAGTGGAAGCTACAACCAGCCCATAATGAAATTGACTTAATAAGGAAAATTTACTGCAAGCAATACAATTTCGGGCTTTGGCATCTGAGGACGTCGGACCAATTTATTACGGAGCTGTCCAGATGTCAGATCGCGGACGATTCATGTTGCGAACATGCAGTAGGTCCTGAAGATAGTATCCTGCTTGGCAGACAGGATGTATTGACCAATGGTTTAAGAATCACAATACTTCATGACGTTTTACGAAACACAATGCACATTATGTTTCGTAAAACTGAAATCAATGTTTTGACTGGTTTTATAATCAAATTGAAACATGTGTGTGACATGTTTCAATAACACGCATTGTAATGAATATACATAATAATAATCACTCGTCTTATAAATCTATCTAGCAATTTAAAAACGGTATTCCTTATAGTCAAGTATATTAATACAAGAATAGATGAAATAACTAAGAGCATATAAAATCAGATGGCTCTTGAAAACATTACACTGGTCAAAATATTTCCAGTCGTTAGAAGACAACGATTAAACAGTAGACGAAAACACGTCGTTGCAAAACAGTTTGGACCCGAAGTGGGACAAGTCAGAGGTGTCCACTCGAATTGTCATAAAGTGTACGATTACAAACGACATGCAGTTAAACTATAGGCCTAAGCGTGCCCACTCACAACTTTTGATTGGAACGTATGAATTTCACAATGTCCACTCTTCAGAGAAGCTATAGTATTACGAGTGCAGCCATTTTGCGTATTAATTGTGTAACTAGCGACTATTGTTTGTATTTAACATTGACAATTCCTAAAGCGCAACCAAATTGCGACACGATAACAGATATTATGTTTTATGTGAGCTTCGGCTTGTATTTCCAGCTCGCGTAAAAACACAAGTCTAATATTACAGAAGTACTTACTTAAGTTCAAATTACTATAATAAAATTATTATATTACGAAGGGTAATTGTATAGCAAATTTGTGTATTGATTATAGTTTTACAAGATAGCCATGCTTATCAATTGTTTAATGATGACTATTATTTCGCAAATATATTAAAATATTGACTGCCCCGATGATAAATTGGGTTCTAAATAAAGTAATCTTCAATCAGAAGTTTGTGTAACAAACATATTATCATTTTTCTAGTATTTACGAGTATGTAGATTAAACAACTCAGCTCGAAATGAGAAGAATTTGATGTCGTGTGATAGTTATAAGTTCACAACAATTTACAATTTTTTTTAACAAGGTATTGTAAAAATACTTCTATATTTTACCTCACGCCCAACGTTATTTCTAAGTAACTTTCAACGTACTCGCTGAAACATTTTAATGATCATTGGCTATTCTGGTGACAAGACTGTCGAAATAAATTGTACGGCATGCATGCGAAAACATGCGAAATGTCATTTGGCTAAGTAAATTTACGATTCACGGGATGTTACCCAAGAATTTGGCAAAGTGCAGAGTGGTTTTAACTCATGTTTCCACAAACTAAATTAATGGTTAAACGAACTCACCTTTACTGATGTTCAACCATAATTATATTAGACGTGACATACAACATATTTGAAACTCTACTATTTTAAAAGTACATATGTACGAATTCAATAACATGCAAAAATAATTCTACAAGAAAATAAATGTATTTTTTCAAATACCTGTTGACAACAATGTATATGATGTGACTTGATATAAATACACAAAAAAATTAGGAACACATATCTTTGGCTTATAAACATCTATAGCAAAAAAAATCCTCAGCTTTTAGGTATTTCACGCAGTTTATGACAATTTGAGGGGAAAACACAACATCTGTGCCAAGTCGTAACATCAATAGAAGAATCTGGAGAACTAGTGGAATAAACGTGCTTACATTGCAAAACTGGAGTACTGGATTTTTGTTACAAAATTGTCTTTATGATTCCCACACTCTTTGAAACCTTGCCAAAATACTAAAGTTACTTTACTCATAAAATATCAACTTATTTTTATGCTTTCGTGATAGCATTTTGATTTGTTATTTCTCATCTCATAATAAATATTTTATTTCTTTTTAAAAATGAAACAAAATGTCATGAAATGACAGTTCAATTCAAGAAAATATTATATAACCCACTCACTTGACTGAATTTGTCAATTTATAGGTGGTTGCCATGTAACAAATACTTATTTGGTGAACCCTATAGTAAGATCGGAGTACAAAAATTACTAAATTTATGTCAATATCTATCTACTTTAGCTACAAGAAAACAGAGAGAGCTTAAAATTAGAAGTCGCCTATAACAAGACTTATTTGAAGACTACCACAAGCGACTTCCACGATACCTATCATCCACCGCTAGATCAGTTTTACAGAGTACACCATTCGGACGCGATTCGTCAGTGACTCATCATTGTGGACGGAAGCGCCGATGGTCAAGGTCGCCCGTTGCGGCGACGCGCGACATCACCATTGTTTTACCAACTATTGTGCTTTTTGCGACATTTTCCATTTGCGGCAACCTTATTGCCGGTAAACGTTGCGTAGACGCAATTTTGATTATTAGCCGGCTCTTTTGTAAGTAGGCAAAAAGTATTTTGATGGTAGGTTTCGGCGCTAGGAACTAACATTAGTGACGTTTGAGTGAAGATGCTTTACGAAGCCATTTGTTTTCACACAAGGTTAACGGCCGAATACTGGAAATACAATTAAATTATTGACGTTTCAAGCGACCCTTAAATCCAAATTGTGTATGTTAGTGCGTCTAAGAAGATCATACGCATCTGATAATCAAACCTTTGTAGATATAGGCCGTGGCTCACAAACAATATGTTAAGAATAAAGGTAAAATAAAATCACAAATAACATGACAATAAATGAAAATGTATTTATAGGTGTGTGTATGTGTAACATATTTAGTAGGTACTTACTTTAAGTTTGATATAATCTGCTACCCACACACTACACATTATTTAAGGTTTATCTGCAATTGTATCAAAACAAATATCGCTCATATTGTTATACTGAGCACGTATTTGTATGCACAAATAGCGAGATCCACAGATGCACCGTTAACTACATACAATGCCAACAGATTTTGATAACTTCTTTGTGAAGTGGCGGCAAAAATTAAATACATTTTTGGAGTACTACAGTAGTTAAATATAATATTTATCTGCAATATCTGTGTCACGTCGGTTATGTTTGAAGTGAAACGTGGTATCATGTCATAAGGCTTATCCGAAGCCGGTAGCTCCCGCAAATTGGCTGAACGTGACGGAATCGAGCTCTACCAAGGTTTACGTTAGAGATTTTTGTGGAAAACTCATAAATATTTGTTGTTTAGAAAGTTTTATCTTTTTGTTTAACGATAATTCTGTAGTCACTGTTTGAATGGCGCGTTCTTCGCGGCATTTTTAATCAACTGTTTTTTTTATAATCACACGTAGCGTCTGTATCATCTTAATATTTTTGTTATGGCTCTGATTTTCCGGATATGTAATGTGACAATTTGTATAATTCAAGATTTTTAAAGCCCTTACCCCGAATCCGGCGGGTAAGGGCAGATTTTTTTTCTGATCTTTTACCATTGAGGAATTTGTATTCAAGGTCAATAATTTTATTTACTTCAATAGATAAGATTCTATACTACTTACACTTAGAAGAAACGTGACTGCTTTATAGTAATTGTTATTTAAGACACACTCGATACATACCTGAAACAATAAAAGCACAAAATGAATTAAGTAGGTTCATTAACAATCTCCGACATACATTTTGACTGGCTCGGTGGAACAGTGGCTAGTGACTCAGGTTCATAACCTACGGTTCCAAGAGTCGTGGGTTCGATTCCCACTCGGGACAAATATTTGTGTAACGAACATCGGTGTCTGTTCCGTGTCTGGGTGTATTATTAAATATATTTAAGTTTATTTGTGTATCCACTGTAGATTCTGATATCCGTAACACAAGCGCTTAAGCTACTTACCACGGGATCAGATCAATGTGTGTGATGTTGTGCAATAGATATACGTTCATAAACACGAAACAAGAGTACAAATAAATTGAAGTTTTATCAAAAAGGTGAATACAGTAAAAATAAAAATCAATAAACCATCCCTTATCTAGGTACTTATTTCTAAATCTTTTCGCCAACCTCTACAAAGGCAGTAACAATTCACAAGCAAACACAAAAATTCGCTGCAACAAGGCGCCATCTCATTAAAAAGTGCATTCATTTAGCCCAACTACCGTTATTTGGGTTAGTTCGCGCCCTGTAACTTCTTTAATTCTGTTCTATCTGTTTAACTTACGTAAGCAAATGGCTAGCACGAGGTCAGCCGCAATGCGGAGTGGCCAGCGTCATAGTTTTCAAAAGTGTGCGTAACACGACCTAGGTAATGTAAGCACTAATTGCCTAAAAATGGTGCGTTTATTAACGGCGATCAGTTCAGACGTTTTGATGACTTTAAATAATGTAACGAGGAAACCATGGTTCTGAAAACTGCTTTACATGACCTAGGTAATGCTAAGCACTGATTGCCAGGCCAAAAATTGGCGTGTTCACTCATAACAATCAGTTAAGGCGTCACGTTGACTTTGGGTAATGGTTTGATAAGTTCTGGTTTTAGCAACTCTAGGCACTAATTTATCGTACCTAGTTTGGGATTCTAAAGCATGTTATTGAATTGAAACATCCCAACACATTGAGGAAATCCAGCAGGTTTTTCATGATACAGGTGGACAATCCTAGCTTATTTCGAAGCGAGATGTGAACAGTTTTATGAGAGATTTTTACATTTATGCTTTTCCAGCGATTACGACAAAATGCGAGCTAATAAATCACTCAATGGTCCTTGTTGTCTAGACAAGCTAAGTATTCGTCTTTCTATCGGTTCAATGTGGTGAAAACTGGTCTCATCACTTCTTAACTAAGATTAAGGGTTGGATTTCCAAGTCGAACGGCATCGTTCTCTAACTAGACTCCCTTTTACTTAGCGGTTCTCGGACCCCGTGCAGGCTTGAGATAAAGTGCAAAGAGAAACGCCGCCAAATTGCAATGTCTTCGTAAATTACGGGACTGTCCAGGGCCGTACTGAACGGTGCAAGGTCAGCCGCACTGCGGGCGCGTGCAGACGGGCATATCGATCGCATCCCGGCGAGCAGGCTTTACAGCCCGCGACTCCAGACGCCTTTATGATTTCAGACGGCGATATAACGCGTGGTCGGATTAGATGGCGCGCTTTTTGTTTTTTTTTCAGTTCTTAGTTTAAATGGTGCTTGGTTTTTTGTTCCTGCCAGAATCGATAGCATTAAGAATAAAACAATTTTATAGATAACTATGCGACCCGGCCTCGCTTCGCCTCGGGTAAATCTCTATCTCTATATAATATATTTCAACCCCGTAAGGGATTTTACATACAGAAGTTATTTCCCAATAACTCCCGTTCCCATGGGAATTTTGTAATATCGCGTTGGAAGTAAGCTTTACGTTCATTAGGGTACCTGCATGCCAAATCTCAATCGCCTATCTATATCGCGGTTTAGATTTTTTCATACAAAAGTTTTTTCCCTATTACTCCCGTTCCCGTGGGAATTTTACAATATCCTGTTGCAACTAAGCTTTTAATTTATTAAGGCACCTGCATGTCAAATTTCAAGCGTCTAACTTATGCGGTTAGTTTTTTTCATACAAAAGGATTTTCCCGTTATTTCCCGTTCCCGTGGGAATTTCGGGAAATCCTGTCCTAACGGATGCCTACGTCATAACATCTACCTGCATGCTAAATTTCATCTCGATCCGTCCAGTGGCTGTGTCGACTTCGTCCGCGTAGAGATGTTTAACGGCTAAAACATTACTTCTTTATAGCGCAGTCGGTTAAAAAGTAGCCTATAACCTTTTCTAGGCTCTGGACTATGTCTGTACCAAATTTCGTTTAAATCGGTTCAGTACTTTATGCGTGAAAGCGTAACAGACAGACAGACAGACAGACAGACAGACAGAGTTACTTTCGCATTTATAATATTAGTAAGGAGTAAGGATAAGGATTGAAACTTTTTTAAACTTAAATTAAGAACAAGTAAAATTAAATATTATTGTAGTGCAATCGCTTAACGTCCAATCCAATCACATACTTAGATTATCTGAGCTAATCAACGTAATTATATTATTAAATCTTTATAAACGTTTTGTTTTGTCAATAAGAGGTTTAAAATATTTACCATCAAAAAACTGACAGCTATTAAAATAACTCAAAGTGTTCCAATACTAAATTTTATAAATCCTACACTATACGATTATTATTTTTAGAATTGACATTAAAAAACAACATTCAAGAACATAAAAAGCCACTGCCAAAGAAGTCCACGCTTAGAAAATAATGCAACTTGAAAAATCCAGTTTTCCAACAACATTTTATAGCAGTCTGCAAAAACTGGTGTTTCGAACTTCTCAAGCTACTCCTAGTTATATTGAACTCCATTATTTGCCGATTGCGGAGCCAGACTCCAAATTAAGTTACGAGGTAATATCGAGTATAGATACAGCTGCTAGTTTCCATGAATATTAAATAAGCTCTGCTATCCGATTTTCGACAGGCGTATGATACCAAGGTGCTACTTGAAAATTAATGTATCGAAAGTAAATAATAAATTGCTAGTTCTGTTCCTGTATGGTTTTGAAATGGGACCGAGATTTTGACTGCAACTCGATTGTAGTTAAATATTAATACAAATAAACCTTGTACTACGATACAGAAAATACAAGATATGCCATGATGTAGGCATATTGTGTTTAACATTAATTGAATATTAACGCTGTGATTTTAACAGAGCATGCACATTAAAGTTATAAAGCATTGTACAGATATACATTAGAACTTATTTATTCCTTAAATAACGTATTAAAGGAAAACTTAACTGTGCCGAAATAAAAATATTTGAATGAAACAAATACTTAGCTAACATAAATGTAAATATCTATCACATAGATGCCATCTGTTCCCAATGAATATTGAAATAACTTTGCAAGCAGTTCAATTCTCGATAACTTTCAAAAGCTACTTAAAAATCGTATTTAAATGTAATACTTAAATTCACATTCCGTAAAGATGCCGACTCAGGAAATAAAATTAAATATTAAAGCGCATGCATAAGTAAGTGGTGATAGTTGTTTTCCAATTCTGCATTACTGTTAGATCATTACCTTGTATTTTGTATGTTATCCAGTACATTATATTTTTTGTTTGATCAATAATTAAAATACTGTGATGTATAAAATATTGCAGCTACTAAATATTAGTGCGAGTCGTTAAAATATTATGTCAACTTTATAAGCCTCGCATATCGTAAAACGAAAAAATATGCTTAGGGGCAAAAGTCAGACTCACTATTTTGCCCTCATTTACCCTAAAAGAGGGAAATTTGCCCACATGGGCGCTTCATGTAACATGCTTTTAAGAACACTGGTGCTGCCATCATTTTTTTCTCTTTAGGAAGAGACACCTCAACGAATCTCAGTTACGAATATTTCACCTGAATTTAACTAATTCTACTTCATATATTCGTGCACAGTTTTCGTCTACGTGTAAGAGTACTAAACTTACTTAAAACTTAATAAAACTGATAAAAAAAAATCGCAAACAACAAAATTTATCGCTACCCTAAAACGGACGTCGTAATGCCATAAACAGTTAGCTATAAACCGCCCCCTAGCGGCTCTCAGCTAAATCCCATGGGTTGGGGATTCACCCCCGCCAAGGTCGCGTAGTAATCGTAGTATTTTTAGCCGAGCAGGAAATAAATTGTTTTATTTTTAGCTGGATCGCTAAAGGATTTTAGGGTGGATGGAGGAATTAAGCGAAATGCACTCTATACCATTTCGTTGCCACTTAGGACGGAATGCAGCAGTGCAGTGTTGTTGTTAGTATAATATTAGGTATATGGTTTTTTAGAATGATAGTTATTGATCCTCATTAGGATCCTCAGTGATAGCAAAGTCGATACAATAATAATAGTCCATAAAAACATCCCAGTATATAAGTCAAGTCAAAGTAAATAAAAATCAATATATAAATCTAATACTCTTATAAAAGTAAACATTTCAGTCACGCTGCATGAAATTTTTGGTTTCACTAATTTCTCTAAGTTGTCCCATCGCAGTGATTACTATAAATTCAAATTTTACTTCTTTATTGAATTACAAAGCGTGAAACTCTTCAAGAAATCACATTTACATGGCAACTTCAACTAAAACGTAACTTACCTAACCTACCAAGAAACAAAAGAAATCTTGTCTCAGTCAAAATAGTGGTTGAAAGTCACCTGCTTTACAAGTTCGAACATCCGTTTTCGCCACACCATTTTTAAAACTCATCCTACCTCAATGTGAGTAACATTAACTCGCATTGTTCACTTTTCCCACTCAGAAAGCTGCACTTTTACTTTAACCTGCAGGTAAACATAATATATTTTCTCTTATGTATTGACATTAGCATGAGGAATGTTTAAAATTGTTAAAGAAACTGTGTAGAGCAATATCTCTACCAAGTAATTTTGGCATCTGAGATTAGTGAATCTATTGTATTTACCTACTTGCTTGCCTTGCTACCTGATGCTTACTGGATAATGTGCAATCATCAATACGTGAATAGAGGCCACATATGTCATTTGAACTAATTTAACTTACACAAACAACACCACACTACTTATACGTATTGTCGTGTAATTACATACACATAACCCTAGTCTTATTAGGTCCTGAAAAGAACCTCCCAAATTTGTCTCTACTAAATAAACTAAACCTCCAAACACATGTTGACTACAAAGACTTGACGTAACTAGTAAGACTCTGCTAGTATCATGAATTAAGATATGACAACGAGGCCACAAAGCAAAACTAGAATAACAACTGATTGGGTCTTAGTAAACAGCTCTAAACAAGCCATAATCTTGCTGATTGTGTTTTTTCCCAGCCTTGGCGTCAGTATCGCAAATCTTTACTCGTATTTCATTACGTAAGGGCTCGGTGACCACATTACGGCGAGAAGTGTCATCGCAGCGGCCTTGTCAACGCACTGTCGTACGGTACGAGTGGCCACTTACACAAACACTGCCTATGTGTTTACTAGAAGTTCCAAGGTGAATAAGGTAATAAGGACGTTCGTGTTGAACTAGCGAACCGCCCTTGCTTCGCTTCAGCTAAGAGAAACCTTCCTCTTGAATCACTCTACCTATTTAAAGCATCTTCATCAAAGTCCGTTGCGTACTTTTTTTAAGGTATATAGGTACAGAGATAGCAAACACTACATCTTACTACTACTATTGTACTTTTATTTTTAAAATAGTGACCGGCCCTCGATTCGCTTTGGGTATATAATACATAAAAACCGTTCTTTTGAATCCCTCTATCTATTAAAAAAAACCCATCGAAATCCGTTGCGTAGTTTTAAAGATTTACGCATACATACATACATATAGATAGACACGGGAAGCGACTTTGCTTTATAATCTGTAGTGATGCCTCAGATCCAAAAGTTCTTCTCTCTTTACTCAGATTGAATCAGTCAAGTAAACTTAGCAAAATTGGCAAGATAAAACAGGAAGAGCGGTTTACATCGCCGTTATTTATTTACACCATATTGTGTATTGATTGATTGTTTATTTATCCATTTATACCGTTAGTTAGTACGTGCCTTCGTGTAATTGTATAATTTAATGTAATGACCAAGTTCGTACTCAGAATTATTCTATTACAGAAAAAACCTAAAAGTTTTATATTGAATCAACATTAAACAATTGGTTAAATCCAATTATGATACTTATGCCCGTAAAAGAACTTCATAAGGCCAAGTAATTCAAATCAACTTAAAATGTTTATTGTTTTGTATTTATGGGTCAATTATAATAATATTGTTTTGACTGGCTGAACAATAACATGTTTAAACACCAATAACTACGATAAGATTACGGTAATATGAATTACTTCCGTGAAAATCCGAAACTGTTTTTCCTCTTGTTACATAATTTGTTTTTTTTTTTGTTACAACTGACTTACTCCTCTGTGCCTTTAAGCCTCGACATTTGAATCCTTTTAACTACTTACCCTAATAAGTACCTAAAGTTTAAGCCGCAACTTATGTAACAAACAAAATGTTAAGCTAAAAGGAATGTAAATCGACAACAAGCACTTTACAGGCAATGTTTTTTTTTTTCATTGTTAAGTTCCATTGAGTAAGTCAACCTACATGACTGGTAATATGACTGAGACTGAATCATAGATAGAAGACCACTGATGTCACTACCACAACCTTGTCAATCCCCTGTCAAGTTCTGTGGCGAGTGACAACCTTCCAAAGGACACGAGTAAGCCGATACACTTAGTTGCACGTACTTAGAAAAATAAATTACTTAAGAAACTTGAGACCATGAAATGAAGACTACGATGAAGGCATTAGCATGGTGTTGATAAAAAAATGTGACAACCTGTCAATTTTGCGACTACCGTATTCTGAGTGGTCGTGGGAAAAGTCATAGACATAACACACGTTTACTTTTTTTCATTTGATATTATTGGTAGAGTTACTTATAAGAGTTCTAATTTAAATTAAATAAATGTGCTTTTATGTTATGTTTATCATTTGGTCCCAGTATAGCACTTTGAACGTTAACGACACTTAGGTAAGTAATTTTAAATGTTAACATAGTTTTTGGATTGTTTTTTCGAGTGCTCACTAGCAATTAGATTCGGTGTGTCAAGAATCGTTGAGCTCCTATCCGTGCTTTGACGAGGCTTATGCAATGACAAGAGAAGTATTCTGCAATTTTTAAATAGTTTTTTAGACTTATTAGGCCTGGATTTCTAACTTTATACAAAAACTTTTTTTTGAGAGAGGCCTGGCATGTCCAGGAGTGACTGATGATGATGATGACCTTTTCTTGTCTGACCAGCCGCAGAGGGAATATCAATCAGTCAACAAAGGTATACTACGAATATGTATTTGTATGCGCGAAAAATGCTCTTATTATGAACTCAAAAGCTTAGTCTCAATCAGAACCTTTACTGATGAAGAACTATTTGGTAGTAGAAGTACCTAGTACCAATAACAAGCATTCATTTTTGAAATAACATCACACACACACTCTAATCTTCCACACGTTATAGTAACAATCACAGCCTAAACTTATGATATGCGTGAAAAACTCTACATTTAGGTACTACCATATATTAACATGACATTCATATTAAACGCACATTTACTTCCCCGTGCAACTATAAACATATTAGATAAGGTAACTTAAATTTATGACATTACCCTACCCGAACGTAAGTTCCGCAAAATGATCTCAAGAACATCCAATGACATTACAAATTACTTTTATGGGCACCGTAATGTATGATGCTTATCTAAAGAGTGACGTCATAATTACTTAGATGGCCCTCGATTCGCGGCCATATTGCTTAGAAAATGAGGATTTTGAGGTTATAGTTTAAAAGTAACGCGATGATCTCATAAAACATCCTTGTATAATACAAATCTCACTTATCATCTTGAAACGACACTCGATATATCGAAACGTTAATGATTTGAGCTAATGATGAATAGAAAACACAGTTTTCATCTTCGCGTTTACCACGATTATGACATAGAGTTGTAAATTATGGCCTTCCGATTCCTTTGAAGATAACGTCATTTGGAAGCCGTATACAGGCGCTAGCGACTGTGATTTATTTATAGAATTAATCTCTTGTTACCTGTATTACATAAGATTACACTGTGCATCATTCGTTATAATGAATATTAACTCATAATAGGAAACAATTTACCAGTGGATAGTTGCAAACGGGTAGCTTCGATTATATCTGTTGTAGATGTTTTAATCTGTTGATTAGGAGGAGTCCATTTACAGATGCTGTATCCGTTCATCATCACCAAAATGTTAAATCGAAATTGGCATTGGCGAAACTGAGGATGGACATCTCAGAATACATACAATATTTTGATTATTATTGATGGGAAATAAAGAGTTGTGGTACCAGCAACACTTAAATGTTAAAGATATTAGACTGTTCTCATATTATGTATGTTGTTCAATTGTCCTTTCTTGTCTTTGTGCGAGCATGTATATTTGAAAGAAAAAATAGTACATAAACCGATGTAAAGCATTCGAATTTTGCGAGATGTTATGTAAAAAAATAGGTTCTAAATAAAAATCTAACAAACTACGTACGCGTATTCTGTAGTTTTATTTCAAATACCTTTTACTAAGTAATTCTTTTTCTAGCCTGCTCTTGACCTTGTAGGGTCAAAATAGAAAACAAATAGAGCATTCAAAGCGAATTACATAATGTCTTGTCATTTTAAGTTCAGACGTGTCTGCGGTCAGCTCAATCAACAACAGTTTACCGAACTATTCATGCGAACGAATTAAAAATAGCTAAGGATTTCAAAAGGAACTCTTGGGCGGTGTCATAAAGTTCAATTTATAGAAGTAAGAAATTTCACGATTTATATAGATAGTATAATAACTATTACCTCTATTCAAGGTCCTACTGCTACAAGTTTTTAAACAATATTCGCCTTTACATAGGAAGTTTCACATTTGATTAGTGTATCGCCTATCGAACAAGTATTCGTGTTTATAATAAATTGTCGGTTAAAGCTTGTTTTATTGGTATTTACCTAGATGATCACATAATGGTAACCTTGACATTTGCAAGTTTTTAGTGCAATAAATATCTGTCCAGTTTTATTATTTGCATAATGTATGGCGTCTGATAAGTAACCATCAAATTCTTTCATCCGGTCCAACTTGCTTAATCTGCGTTCCGTAGTTTAGTTGGCATCTATTGTGAGTTTTGGCTCTATTTATGCTTTATCAAGTTCCAACATTTGTTTCAGATTTCTATCTTGCGTGCTTCCACCAATCTATGATATCAGCTGGACTGTTACACAGACACATAACACATAGACCGCGATAAAATTCGTGGGTTCAATTTCCCGTACCAAAAGTAAAATGTTCAAATTTTTTTACATATTATGTTCTCTGTATTTTACAAATAAAGTTTTCTCCCCAAGAAATACACACTATCAACGAGTAAAGAACATCTCGAAAAGTAGAAACCGCCGCAAATGATATCTGCCCTTCGCAACCTGCCCTAATCACAATCGCCTTAGGGCCCCGACCATTGCAACGGCGGCCTACGCGCCTGTGAAAAACGACATTTACCATTCGACTCACATACACAACGTCTTAAATGGGGTTGACTTACCGATATGCAAACTATGAGGGAAACTTTTAACTGCCGAGGACCAATGCAAGTGAAGAGCGAGTGCACTTAGCACTACTGTGGAGCTTAACACACAAATGTATAAGCAATTTGTTTCGTTTTCTATATCTTGCAAGATTCCAAGTCTTCAAGTAAAAGTAACGTAAATAACTGGTTTTCATAAACGAATAGTAGGGACTAAACTTAAACATACCGACGAATTTTCTCTCACGTGCGCTTCGCATCTAAATAAAAATATACTCAAGTAAACAAGAGTGATAATGAGGGAAACTAAGTTGAACAGAAAAAGTTCCAAAATTAGTATATTGCGGTAACAGTTATGAATGCGTATGTTCTCATTGAATGAGAAACGACAAATAACAAAACATTCACAGAAAAATAAAACGACCACTTGAAAACCTGTTCCTCGCTGCTCACTTAGTTTAAAAATGTGTAAGGATTTAATCCTCCTTAGGATTTGTGTAAGAGCCATCCGCTCCCCCGGTGATGATGACAAGACTACTCCAAGCCATCATCGTAGTCAGAAAAACCACATTCGGCCTCTGCTTCAACTTGTCCCACACGCGAGCCCTAGACTCCGCTGATGTGCTGTCCTCTTACTTTCTCCGGCCCAGCTCAGTATCATTCAAATCTCCCCATCTCATTAGTATACCGCTTCAAGGGACGGGAACACTGTGTTTTAATCTCCACAGATACTATCGGCTGCTTTATGGACTTAATATTTGCTTTAAATGGTGAAACCGGCTGGTCCTGGCTTTCTTAGTTCGCAAGTTATTTGATTACTGTTGCATGTCGCAGCTAACAATTGAGTTGGCCGTGAGGGAACTAGGTAATGATATGGGTTTGCCTTTATTCTTATGGTGATAACAGAAGCTAAGTGACGCCATCAAAATCTTTATTACAAGCTTTGTAAGGAACTATTCACTTTAGTTTTGAAGTTCGTTGTTTTCCCAATCTCAAATCAAATGCTCAGAAATCAAAAGCAATGATACTGGTAGGTTATATAAAAGTGTTATTATGCAAAATTAGTATTTTATTTTTATTTTATTTATTAGGTCCACTTACAATTATGTATTACATCT
The DNA here is from genome assembly GCA_039566165.1 of Maruca vitrata. Lineage (NCBI taxonomy): Eukaryota > Metazoa > Arthropoda > Insecta > Lepidoptera > Crambidae > Maruca > Maruca vitrata. Next base: position 3,234,973 of record CM076917.1, read on the forward strand.
TAAGTATTAAATATTTAAATAATTATTTGCTAAATACATAATTTAGTTACAAGCAGACTCCACTTGCGATTACAATGTTTCTTACAAGCTAATATAAAAACAAAAGGGAAAAAGAACCAAACAAAACAATTTAACTAGCAATGACAACTTTTTTCATCTTAGCAACAGAGTCCTGGAAAACATCAACCAGGCCGCTGTGATGGTTTAGGATTCGTGAGAGGCGAGGGATGGCGGAGTTGGCCCCCATGACAGTGCGCCTGAGTGGGGGACAGAGAGGGGTTGTGGGTTTTCGAGGTAAACCTCGAGGCACTCTTATACTAAATTGTGACAATAGTTGGGGACAATTAATTTTACCATTGAGCACTTTATGAACAAATGTTAGATCCAAAAGGTCCCGTCTTTTGTCAAGGGATAACATTTTAAAATGTTTTATTCTGTCCGCGTACGACTTAATTTTGTCAGCTATGCCTTGCGAGTAAGCTAAGTGCCACAAAAACCTTTTCTGTATGCGTTCGAGCCTTAGCATGTGTGCAGTGTAGTGGGGTCGCCATACTACACTTCCATACTCCAAATTACTTCTCACTAAGGTATTATATAATAGAAGTTTAGTTTTAGAACTTTTAAACATTTTGCCATTTCGTATAACGAAACCAAGCGTCTTAGAAGCCTTGTGTGTAACTTTCTCTATATGTGGGACAAACGAGAGTTTACTGTCAAAATGAATTCCTAGATCTTTTACTGTCTCAACAATCTGTAATGGAACATCTCTAAGATAATATTGAGTCTTAATGGAATTTGTTTTTCGAGTAAAGGTGATCTGCTGACATTTAGAGACATTAAGTTTCATTGCGTTACACTCACACCAGTCGACCAGACGCTTTAAATCCTCCTGTAGTTTGATAGTATCATCTATTGATTCTATCACACGACCCAATTTTAGATCGTCAGCGTAAAGAAAAGGTTTTGAATACTTGAAGCAAGGAGGCAGATCATTAATAAATAAATTAAATAGGTATAAATCAATGTCCATGGTACCTACTAAGATGACGCAGAAGATTTCTACAAGCAAAACATCCACGCCGCAATAGATCATTTTGATAGGCAAATTTTCTAAAGCGTTTCAAAGACGATCCGAAAGTGATATAACGCCGATTCTATTGCATTTGTTGCAAGATTGTTTGCATTAAGGCGCCCTTTAAGGCTCTTCCGCGGAGCGTCGAAAGCAATCACTATTTATGGTATCCGTGACGGAAGTATGCTTCGTATGCAAGCCATTTCGTATTCTGTAAAGATTGTCTTCGTGAGGGACAAAGCGGGGAATAAAATACTCGGAGATAATTGTAACTGACCTTAGGAAGAAACACTAGCTTAAAGTTTGCACGTTTCACAGAGTAAGTACTAGAGATATATTAAAAAGGTAATAATCAATTGAAGTGTACATACTACTAATAAACTAAGTTGATGTATGTACTTGTAGGTAGTTAATTATAGCACGCGGAAGTTAACTGCTTGAACGATTTTCATCACCATGAACCACTTAGTCAGGGGATACCAGTCACAACTATCTGTCCGGTGGTTGGTGGGCGGTACTTATACGGGTAAGCGGCCCCGGCTCCTCGAGCTACTATCGACTCAGTCCATATCATCCGAGGCGATAGTATCCTTTCTCCTCTTTTCCTTCCCCCGTCATATATCCTTGCTACTCGTGGGAACGCAATGACCTTGTTAAAACAAGGCAGAATGGCGGCGACGTGGTCCACAACCCGTCACGTCACGTTTCCCACAGAGGTGAAAAGTGGATCGCTGGAAGTGATCTCTGCCTACTCCTCTGGGAAAAAGGCGTGATTTTACGTATGTATGTATGAACCACTTATACCCACTGTAAGGGGACATTCTCCGTAGAATGCCATAAACTTAGGTCTTGCACCAGCCTCATCCAGAGACATCCCGCGACTTTCCTTAAATCGATTTTGGGTCAATATTTGTAGCCATTTGTACTCTTACGATAATAGTGTCAAGTGACTATCTCACCTTTTGGATTTATGATTGTGACAATCAATCAATGTATGTGATGTTGTCTGATATAGTTATGCAAATAATTGAATGCAAAACAGCAATATTTACGACAAAGCGTAAATAATACGCCCATTTAGACATGGTTATTGCAAAACACTTGCTATGACCACCTGTCCTAGCATCTAAAGTGTTGCTTGCTTCGAGTATTTGACCAGCTGACATCGTAATTCATTCAAAGATAGAATTGAATTATGACTGGAACACCACTAAATGCCTGAATACCTAGTTAGTACTCGAAAGTTCTTAGGGCTATTGAAATTATTGTGACAAGGTCATTGATTTAATATTAATTTCGAAATCTCATTACTTTTGATGATAAATCATCCTGTTTGTTCGATGAGCGTATTTATTAAAACCGGGCTGATTTGTATATTGAAATTTTAAGCTTATTATACTTTTATCATATACATATTTACATGAAATCAAATCATGTTTATTAAATAACTTTACAAATACCCATACATTTTTACTACGAGTATGTACTTTTAGTTCCAAGCGGTTTGAAGAATTTCCTACACTTTCCGTTCGTTTTCCATGACCAAAATACGAAGATAATAACAGAATCGCCATCATCATCAGCCTATAAGTTTGTCCACTGCTGGACATAGGCCTGCCCACGTCTTCGCCACTTCCGCCTATTCTCGGCTACTGGCAGCTCTCTTCCTAGTAGGAGCTGAATAACAGAATAACGAAACAAAATTTCTGCAGGTCAGCAAGATTTAGCACTGTTTAGCACAATCAACGCACACACATTTTGCAATGTCGTCTTCGACGCATCGCAACTCTCGATACAGGGGGCTTGCACAATTGTGATTTGTGACATGATCTGTGCAAACATTGATACGCAAGAGATTGCCGTGTCAATGTCGGGTCAATTCCAATCATATGATGACATTCCGATGTATAGCATGCATTCAAAATGTGCGATTAACTAACTAATTACATATAGTATGTTATTTTGTTGGCAATCGTATTAAATTTAGTAGTACGTAGTTAGTGAGCATTTCTCAACGATTTTTTAAGAATACTAGTTGACTCGGCGAACTTCGTACCACCTTTTTTATCAAAGAATCATCTAATTAAAGTAAGCAGAAGTCCGGAAATAATGCGCGTATAAAAATTTAAGCTATTATTTTCTATTTAATTATATATGTTTGTAAAATCGTCAAAGAAGTTAGTACTTAAAAGTTCGGCTAAGTTCAGTTTAATTTTATTTTCCTATAATTATGGTATCTTTAGTATCATCAGACTTGCAAATACCTGTACGCAACAGTTCGTACAATATCCAAGCCTGAATGTTCTAAAGATGCCGAGGTCTAAAGGAACCAATTTGATCGTGTTTTACCGACCCACCTCGAATCAGTCATGTATTTATGCTCCCTAATCGTACGGCTAGACAACAGATAAACAACTATACCGACCGCGCCCTCCCCACATTTGGTGTGATACTAGCTAGTCCCTCATTACGCCCTACACAGTTAAATAATGGTTGGTAAAATTTTCCATGTTCCTCCCGTGATTGGGGTACAAACGGAACCAGTTAAGCTTGCTCTGGATTGAAAGGCAACCAAAAGAATCATTATTTGCCGTTTACCGTGTTTCCTGCTCCTTATCTAGATTACGATTGAGCGAATATAATTTGGGACTTTATACAGTTCCATTACATTCAATAATATTAATTGAATCTTAAAGCGATGTCAAATGTAGTAGCAAGTAAGAACGATGCTGTATTCTTCCCGGCGATCCAATGGGTTACACGAATCATAAAGCAATGTTACCGCTTTAAGTCTTAGCGAATTTTATTTAATAAAGTTTGTTTACTTATGTAAGGTCTGAAAAATATGCACTTTCAAGTGGCCGAAGGTGTCGAAGCTGGAAAGCTTAAGATAACACAAACAAATAGATAATGGATCGGCGGTATTTTAAAAACATACCATTTTTACTATATGAGATACTTCACCACGATCCACGTCCTTTAATGGCATAGTTTGGATAAAAATGCATTTGCTGTTGTTGCATAAAATACTTGTGCTGCACTATATTCAATATCCAACAAGAGGTTTCAAACAATATGCTCTCCAATCCTATCAATAAGATCGTCAAATAAATCGGATCGGTACAAGCCACTGGTTCCGTAGGTTCTAGTACCAGCTACTGGTCGCGGACTTCTAAAAATACTCAACATTTGCCGGGCGAACATTGCCGGCCGACCGGCCTACACTTTCGCTCCATGTTCGAAGCGCAAACACAGGGGTGCAATTTTCTTAGCGGAGACAAAAACAATATCCAATAGTATGAAATCTTCTTTAAATTCTAAGTGAATAATTTCGTTAATGCTTTTGTGCCATTTTTCTTTGTGCCACCTTCCGGCCCGTGACTCCGTCTTTTGGAAGTCGATTATTGCACTTAAATGTTAATAAGTTACAGTCAGTCTAAAAGACGCTATATTCTTTCTCAGGCCATAGGAAATCTTCGAAATTTCATCCAAATCGGCGACAGTAGTGACAGTTGACAGACAGCGTGAAAACTCGGCATACACCATACGAAATACACATTCAGTAACCTAAATAAAGCAAGATGTTACCGGTTAATGCTTTTTCGTTTATGCTGCATTATAAGCCACCAATATTTTCCGAAACTACAATTTGTTTTTATTTCCACCAGCTCTAATTCTAACCTAAATTAAAGTAAAATTAAACATAAACATAGCTATTGTCTGCCAACCCTGTTCACAAATCCGTTTATCTCAGCGCTTCCATACAATACGTATTACTTATTGATCGAATTATTTGCAAGATACTTTGTTGCAAGATGTTCCCAATACGATCTTCTATTTTGTATTTTATTTGGAGATTTCCGTCTGTTTACTTACAAATATTTCTCTTCGCAGGTATACCTTTACTTAATCACTTTGTTACTTTCGTCATTTACGAACAGTACAAATAAATTACTTTCAGTTATTATATTACTTACTTTGCAATTCCTAGCTTAATGGCCCTATAGAAAAGAAAACTAGAAATAGCTTGTAAGTTTGCTTGCTTGTGTAGCAACTAAAGACGTAACTAAATCTATTAATGTCCAAGCTTTTACTGAAAAAACATTGACAAATTGTGTTACCTCGGTTCTAAATACATTCGGAGCTTGTCTCTCCTAGATCAAAAAGACAATTGAACTAGTGTTAACATGAAGCCAACAGTAAATAATAATCGAATTATTTACGGAACATAAATTGTTTCGTTAAATGTCCCATTGCAGTAAGTAAGTACCTACAAATACGACAATACATTCTCGTAAACCGGTATGTACCGGTACACACGGGTTTGGGAACGGAAGTAAATACGGTTGCATTTCACATAGCTCATACAATTTACTTTCGTTTTCGATATTGCTTAAACAATTGCGTTTACTTGAAGAAATAAATACATTTGGTTGTGATTCACTCAAGGACGTGAAGGAATAAAGTTTTTTTTTTAAATAATGTGGAGCTACAATATTTCCCGTTTAGCTTCTCTCTAATTACTCGATCCGAGTGATGTACCGAGTAAAAGATATTACAACTACCTTAAAGCGCAGTCGATTAAGAAGTAGCCTATGTACTTACATACAATAATCAATTATTTGATGTCGACCAATCATCGTGTCCCCACTGCTAGGAAAAAGGGCCTACCCGTAAACTAGGGCGAACAGGCCTTAATCAACGACGCTGGCCAAGTGCGGGTTGGTCACCTTAGAATTTCTTTCTAGGTGTGCAGATTTCTTCAAGATGTTTACCTTCACAGTTGGAGCGACGAATAGTTGTACATATTAATTTCAAATTTGAAAATACAGTGGTACGTGGCGGGGTTTGAACTAGCAACCTCTTAAACCACTAGGCCATTGACGCTTTTTTTCCCATAGGTCTAATATTTCTCAGTTAAATCATTAACCGGTTGCTAAACAAATAAATAATTAACTGACCACTGATACATTTTAGAAAACAAATGAATTGTGTGATTACGATAACGAAGTAAATCCACTTACATCTAATAGCTTTAGTTAGGGTTCCGTTGTTTTGTATTAAATCAAATCTTTTCACACGTTCTCTGAACAATAGGTCGGGGAAAAGTGAATCTCGTAGATTATCCAATTATCTTTGTTTTCTTACATCACAGTTTGTTCTGGCTAAATATGTCTGTGCAAATTGAAATAAGAACTTTGTGTTGTGTCAAATGTATAAAAAAACTAAAATTGTACAATGTTTTATTTAATCAAAATGGCAATTAAAATATAAAGGGTTGAAACTAGTTGATTCTGTTTAATTCTGCTGCCAAGTAAAGAGGAAAAATACTACTCGAAATCCATTTTACTTGTATATTGTCTAGCACAATTGTAATTTATTTAATGTAATAAGAAATTACTGAACAGGAAACAGCGAACTAACTCTTTTATCATGGTAAAAATAAATGCTGATTAACAATAAGACCTCGTTACTCTTCTTTGTATGTCCACCACTTCTACTCCATTGTTGTCTTGAATAAACCAGTCTTCCTCAGTAATTCATTATAAAAGAATACTTATCAAAAATAAAACAAATCGATTATTTTTCACGGAACCCCCGTCGTTCAATAGCGTTCACATTCGTAACACTTTTTAATTTATTTCGGGCAATTCTCTTCAGCGGCGGTCATCGCTCAGACAAATGAAAGTGTCATGGCTAACGCAAGAAAACCAACCGGATATTATATAGTTCACTGTCCGAACAATCTGCGTGTATAGGCACTAGGTAGAACCATTTTGAACCCTATGCCAAACACATAAAAATCAAAATGGAACCACCTTATCAGCTTGCTAACTCAAATTGTTATGCCGCAATACTTTGTGATTCTACGGAATTAATTGAATTTCTTTACTATTCTATTGTTAAAACCTAATTTGTTGCTGTTAGAAAAAAAAAACAGATAATTTTCGAACGAAAATTATTAATCGTAATAACTCATTGTGACATTAAATTCGTTGCGTCAATATTTTAATATTACTCTATCTTTCCTTGCCGTAGGTGCCAATCACTTAACCGATTGCTGAAATAATTAGCTGAATAAAGTTATTTACTACCAGGTAACCGAAACGCTATAAAAAAACAATTGACCGTAGATTAGTAGATAAGTTGCCAGGCACTACTTTACTCGCATGATCACAAAGTCATTATTAAAAATTGTCACTTTAACTTATCCAATCGATTCAATTATAAATTTGTCGAGATTACAGCACCTCATCATCCAATCTTAGCAAACAAATTGAAAGATGCCGGCTTTGAATGAGATTATTTCAAGACCCGTTATCCATTACTACAACAATTTTAAGGCCCGTAATAAGAAATTCGATGGAAAATTATTAACACGTTTCAGACATTCAATTAACATAAGCCGGCCATACACGTGCAAGAACTGAAGTGAACGGTTCGACCGACCTAATAATTGATTTGATTCAAATAATTTAAAATGGACTGCTTTTTGAATAATAGCATACTGACGTGTGAAACGCATAGCTACAGTAAATACCTACAATTGATAACGAACTAAAACAATACGAACGTTTTTTTGCGAGTGGCGTTCATGATAGGACAATGCAAACATAATAGGTATAATATTCTAGTAATTTGGCAGAGGTTCTCTCCAAAGTATATGAAATCAATGAGTCCAAATCAGTTAATGAGAGAATAATTAGTCCAAGTTTCAATAACACATAATCGAGACACGCTCAGCTTATACTATGTTTAATAATTACAAAACTACAATTAAACATTAATCTTTTTTTCAATCTAAACGATAATTACAGTGCTTGTCACTAGTTTAAATGACTTCGCATAGAAATAACAGTATTATGTTAAAACAAATAATTCTGTATAATTGACACGAGGCAATATAGCTTTGACAACGCGTGCAAACGAAGGCATCTCGCGACATGATGACGCTTCGTCATATTGACAGATGCCGGATTGACAACTTGAATGAAATATTGGTAACGTGACAAAAATGCATTGCGCAAGAGCGTTTTGGCTGTCAATAAGACTGAGTATTGACAGTAATTATCGTGATAAATAGATGTCGCGTTAAGACAGTTATTGGAGAGTAATAAATCTGTGGTTTTGACTTGTTTAACCTACCAACCAATTTCTCTTGAAATTTTTGTCTAAAGAGAACAGAATTTTTGTCATAATATTTAAAAATAGAATACTTTTTTAACCATGATTGCACAAATGAGCATAAAAAAATTAAACTGTTATTTGGTCTGATACGAGTATGACTTAAAAATTAATTATTGGCAACAACGACTATCAACGGGGAATGAGTATAGAAATTACATCTATCGTTAGAACAGATACTAGAAATTAATACGAATGGTGCCTCATGAGTTGACATCATACAACAAGTTAATATTTGCCCAAACCAACTTAGCCTTCTACTAATCAAGTGGACTCTTTACTTTAAGGTTGTTTAACCAATATTTTACAACCGAGTCTATTTGTAACTGCTTGCGTCATCTGTAGGACCTTTTGACCTCGACAAAACGAACCATAGCAGAGTTAAATGGATATTAATTTCGTAATTTTTGTCATTTTTCCTCATCCACCATGTTATTATAGAGGAAGATCCCAGAGCCGCCAGACATCACTTATTTTCTAATGGACAAAATATATACGATTGAGTAGTGGTGGGGTGTACTATCATCATATGACTAGTTGCTACCTTGACCAGACGGCCATTTTTCAGATATCAACCAATCAATTTACATAGAAACACTGCTCACCTCACTTAAATTCTGATGGCTGATTTTAACATATATTTCACACAATGTCATTAAAAATCAGGTTTTATTACTCCCAGACACATGCGGTCGGCGGTTTTACCTTACAGACGCTTTAAAGCTATGAAAAAAATTTTTTACTTTTACTTAATTTTACTTATTTTGTGATGCTTGTGATTTTTATATATGTTATTCAAACAACTTTTAAATTGAATTTAGTTAAGTTTTTCTAATAAAATAGTTTGTAAGGTACAATTCTATAATTATTGCGGTCAGATGAGCACTTTTTAGTTGTTTCAATAACATATATAAAAATCAAGCATCAGAAAATAAGTAAAAGTAAAATTTTTTTCATAGCTTTAAAGCGTCTGTAAGGTAAAACCGCCGACCGCATGTGTCTGGGAGTAATGAATCCTAATTTTTAATGATATTGTGTGAAATATATGTTAAAATCAGCCATCAGAATTTAAGTGAGGTGAGCAGTGTTTCTATGTACCTTGATTGGTTGATATCTGAAAAATGGCCGTCTGGTCAAGGTAGCAACTAGTCATATGATGATAGTACACCCCAACACTACTCAATCGTATATATTTTGTCCATTAGAAAATAAGTGATGTCTGGCAGCTCTGGGATCTTGGACCATTATGAACTGCGAAAAGATATATAGAAGATTTATCATTATAAATTCCTGAATCTACACAGGTTGTACGATACAAAAAAGCACAACAAGACAGACAATCAAACACGCATGATGCAGGTATTCAAAGCATAAACTTTTAATCACAATACAAAGGCTCTCTCCCAGCATCGTTCGGAAACGCACACAGCTGTAAAAAGGCATTTTTTCGCGCCATCGCATTGTGCAGTTGCGGTTTTAATATCCCGTTTGTCCGTCTGTATGCAAATGTTAGTGCCCATCGGCGGCTCGACAGGAGATGATTACTAGCTATCGCGCCGAAATGAATGGACCGGGCGGCTTTGAAGCGAAAACGCAACTAAAATCTGTCGGATAAATGCTGTATCCCAAAATCATATGCTCTGTTGTGCAATGGAAACCTATACTTTTCTGTGTTAAAGCTTCTGACTCTTGAACTTTGATGTCTGACTCATGAGCCGATCATACTTTTTAATAAAAGCTTTAGGGAGTTCGACCGATTTCGACCATGGCAGTTTATGTCAATGGAGATCAACCAACTCACCCCCCTCATCCACCCAGGACATATAACAGTGCACAACTGTATGCGCAAACACAAGTGCACTCACTGTTCTCTGACTCTGATTTGTCCAGCAAATTTAAATTTTTAACTGTTTTACTTGCTCTGACTACAATTTTGAAAACGTAAGACTTGTTTTCTTAGATTTTGTTGTTGAAAGTTGTATAACTACATATATTAAATTAAAGTAGGTAATCTTTTAAAACCAAAGTAAAAGGACACTATATTTTAAAATTTCAAAGATTATTCACTAATTTGTTTTTTAATTTTCTAAACTGAATAAAATTTTTAATTATTTCATTTCATTTCACTGAGAAACGTCAAAGAAAATACAATCTACTGTCTCAACTGTCGAAAGATATCATTTCCTTCGACGTTTCTCACTCCATCAAAAACACCCAACTTATTCGCGAAAAATAAAACCCGATCCATATATCACAATAACGTCATTACAATCCCCATACATTCCCGTCGGAGGGCAGACCAAATCAGAGGGACTTCAACAGCGAGGGGTCTTAGCCCAGACGCGGGCCGGATTGACAGCCCCTTGCCTTCACCATTGATCGCACTCACAATAGACGAAAGACTGCCCTCTTACGAGAATTTGTACATTTCTAATAAGTTAATTCTCAACTCTCAGCCCTCGGCATGGACTATTTGTTCCGGAATAAATACCGACTCCGATAAGTACGGGTTCACTTAAATTGTATAAATTAGAATAAATTAATTCTCTTGTCAGTTTTTACACCTCATAAAGGTTAGTGAGACTCGGGGACAGTTTCACCGCCCCTAATTGTGTTCTATCTAGAACTACCTTATCAGACTTAGTTGACAAGAATCTCACTACAAGTACATTGTGAAAAATGAGTCAAGTAAGCACAGCCACTCATCCAAAAACTCGGTCCTAAAAGCTACTTATTTTCTGTGTAAGATTATTTTTCTAATTTTAAAAGTTTGAGAAGTCGGCTTGGAGCAATAAAACGATATTACACGAGGGTTAATATTAAACCTAGGAAAACATATTCAGCTGTTGGTCCTGCACCTACCTACCAATACCAATCTAATGTTACCGATTAGAGTAATCGCTAACATTCAACCATTGCCAACTCACCGGCCTATAAGAATAAAAGCCCAGCGAATGCACCTGTGCTGTACACACTCTTGATACAAACCGCCTTAACCGAAGTCCATTGAGCATTATACGAACCAAAGAAAACTGACAACTAAAGACTTCTCTAATGACTGTTACGTAACACAAACAACATTGCCCAGCTTTCGATTACAAAGCAAAACATCGGCTGTAAATTAAAAAGCTAAGAAGCAATTGATGATACGGAATCAGAATGGCCAGAGAAAGGTAAACTAACACGAAAAGGGTCCGTTGAGCTGTCGCCCGAGGCATATCCGAGCCGAGTAAAGGTTTATTTACATCTACGACTCTAGATACATTCGCAGTCACGTTTCCGAAGGAGGAAATGATAGAACGTCAAATATTGATTTACTTTAGTGCAATGAGGTTGGAACCTGGATAATATACGCGTTATGGGACTGACCTATTTTCATATAATATGTAGATTGTCTAAAATGAAAATGACTACATAAATATTACTAGTAACATAATGCCTCGATATAGATTAGAACATCCATTGTTCTTTATTACACATCAAAACATGACTATTCATTTATATAGAATATAACAAAATAATAAAATTCAGTCGCTAATATCGTTATTAGAGATCGTTTCCCAATAAACCACAGATGGGTTGAATGTGAAACAATACTAATATCACCTATGCAGGGTTAAGATTAACATTAAATATTATGCAAAATTATTCATACAATATTAACACAGTAGCAATTAACTTTTCGCCTATTTATCATTAGCTATCATTACATCCAAGTTAGGTATTCTAGTAGGTACTAGCTCAAACATGTTTACAAAAAAGTACTTTCCCATATCGTCCGTTAAGAAGGTCCAATCTATAATCTCCATGTAAATTTTATTTACAGTAACGACAATATTCCATCCACAAGTACTGAATAAAATCATGTAAAGCAAAACAATGCTGTCAACAAGACAAATCATATTCCATTCCTTCACCGCCAATAACGATTATATTCGAAGGACTCTCAATCTGAACTCCGTTGGTTCCGTATCGACTAATGTAAATGAGCCCTAATGGTGATTCTGGACACAATGCGTCGTTACCGCTTTCCGCAGATGCAATCTCACATAACATATTAAGGCAGCAGTAACAGCTTAAAATAGCTTAGCGATATCGTGCTCAGATTAATGCAGAGTTTAAGATTGCCGCAGTTATTGCACATTTATCGAGCAGGAACTACGCCAGTCATGCTAGACAAATGGACAATAGATCAGAGTAATATGGTTGGATCGGTGTTTCTCTAGAGTAATTACACTTAATATTTTGTTGGCGTTTTTCGGAATATTAAGTAAACTGGCATAAGGCATTTCTAACAAATACTTCGTCATCAATACTTAGGTATCATTCGTTTGTGTGATAGTTTTGATTGTTTCCATAACGATTAATTTAGTTATTCTCTACAAGAATGTTGCCATATTTGTTTTATAAAGTAATCAAAAAACAAAATAAAATTTTCTCAATAGTAATTGCGAAATTTGACATTAATAATCGAACAATCAAGCCACACGACCTTGGGAGCAACACTACAAAAAAAGTTCTTTACTAATAATCTGTGCTCGAGCACAACCAATAATTTCTAATAATTATTTTCATAATAATCAATAAACAAATCGCTATCACAGATGACCTTGATATTGAAACGCGTCGAGACAAAAATGAAAGTGAATCAGATTTCTTTTCTCCTCAACGGTTGCCTCTGACGTTAGATGACTTAACTAATTCGTTAGAATTGGACGCTGCATTAGATCCAAAATTGAAATGCAAAGTTGATCTCGTAACACGTTTTGAGCAAGTACAAATTAACTTTAATATAATGCATCGCATTAGTTCTTTGATTTAAATGAGTGTTTAAAGTTTGTTTTACTCATGCTTGAACAAACTAATGTACTGCTTCAAATTTCGTTACGTATAAAATACATTCATTGCAATCCTTCAAATAATCGTATCATATCACATAATAAGTAATTGTGCTATTATTTCTAGAGCAATGCATAAATTTGAACAACTTAAAATCTAAACGTTAGAAAACTGTAACTGTCCGGGATATTTGCCATGTTGTATTGTTTCAATGAGCTCCCGATATTGCATCAAAATAAAACATCATGTTAAATATCCCGGACAGTTACAGTTTTCTAATGTGTGTAACCATGACAGTTTAAAATTATATAAAATCTGAACGTGTTCTCTGTCTGTCTGTCTGTGTCATCAATTGCTTTCAAATAATACACAGATCATATAAAAATGCAAATCTGATCGTTAGCAAAGTTGTTACAAGTAGTTAAATGCATTCAGCGAATCCGATAACCTACAATCTTGTATGGCGCCTAGATCTGTACTAGATCAGCCAGCTATCTGTAAATCGAGTGAAAACAATAACCATTGTGTATTACCATCGGCTTTCGTTCTCGGCGGCCTTGAGGGCTCATTGGCTTCGTCTACTGCAACATTATTAGGTCAATTTTCGAAATTATGACGTAACGAATCGATATTGTTTGGTTATTAACAGAAATTTTAACCCTTGTTCTCTTTAGCAATAATTAAAGTCAGCACTGGTATACATTCATTAATTGGTTCTAGTTCTAGCGATCCACGTGCGTCTGACTTCTTTGTGGTTGTGGTTATAGAGTTCATGATATAAATGATATTCGATATTGCATCGAGCACAATCATGATCTCATAGCAACCTGAGTGTGCTTTACAACTGAGATAAAACAAACTGAACCTTCGACAGCAGCATCGTATTCTTAACACTTCTCAATCTTCAAACAAATATAAATCTTCAAAAAGCTGTTTTTACTGTTTTATCTTTGGACAAAATATAATAAATGTGCATAATTATTCAATAGGGTAGTTTCCTAAGTCTGATTTTACATACAATTTCACAATTAACAGTAACATATAGGTAAATCAATAACATTAGTGAAATCGAAAATAAAATTTCTTATGAAATGAGACAATAATAGGCATTTGAAGTTAGGTGGGAAAGTCCATTTCTAAAGTGCGAAAATTCAATTAAAATACTATGCCATATTATTAATTACAGAAATAGTAGTAACTTTCACTATGAAAACATATTCGTAAACGCAACATTTGATATAGCTGCTGAACAAAGTTCTTACGATATGCGTACAGTATACAGAGCGGTGACGTCATAGCTCTGTGCGACATTTGTATGAAGCGTTTTGAGCTCGCCCAAATGGTGTGCTGTTGAAACTGTAATATCTCCGAGAGTTTTCTAAATATCAAACCATTCTTTTAACAGCACCTTTGCAATTGTGTGGTCCATCCATTTATCAAAAAATAAAAAATAGGAAACTACCCTATTACTCAACTAAACATCATAAAACAAAAAATCACTTCCAACAGTCAGAAAATATCACTTGATAATTAAAATCTCGTTAAGCCAATGTAGGTTCAGGGTGGTTTCAAACTTCATTTGCTACAATGCGGTTCGGTCTCAATGCCTTCTCTCATTGTTCCCCGGAGGCTCACTTCAAGTAAGCCAACTGATTATTTTCGGGTTTCCGTTCTTAAATGAATTAGCACCTCCCTGACCGCAATCGGTGGGAGGTCAGTCGTGTACCTGCGAGGGAACGAATGCTGTGGCCTAAATGCAACCAAATGAATCTCAACGCCCGTTTTGATTGACCAGACTCAACTGATTTGCGGATGACGTAACTTTGCGACATGAGAATCTAAAGTAATGTTAGATGAAAGTAGAGCAAGTAAATTCAACAAATGATAATGTAAGCTTTATTATAATTATGGTTTCTAATCGAGATAGATTTACATGGAAATATTCGCACTACATTACACCTCATCAAAACAAAAAAATGCTTCAAGCAACTTTTTGTATCAACGCTCACAATTCACTTTATATCGCCTTAACGAGACGTTAGTTTATTAAATCTCCCAGCCTGAATGAAAGATCGATCAGATAATTATTTATTAAACTATCATTATCCACGAGCGTCTCCCGTAATGAGCACATCGGACCACAAACAGAATCAGCAAAGGAAAGTTGATGATAGTTCTACAGACAACATGCCGATATTGGGACCATCACCACTTTCAGTGTATACCACGTTAGGTACTAGAAAAAGTAAAAGAATCTCTCAGATACGTTCACAGATTACTCGAAAGAATTTAAACGTTTTAGCACTTTCTCCAATTACTTTTGGTCTTGACTCTTAATTCAACTTTGGATCCATCAATCAACCGGCCTCATGATTGCACAATAAAGACCTCGACATAATTTTTCAAAATCAAATAATACATACTCATTCACACCCAATCCCCTTCAATAGACTGTAAACAGATGTTGCCCGGCCGTCGGTCAATATTTACCAGCTATTCAAAGTAGGACCACAAGTGAAATAACGAAGGCCACACATGTTGAATGAATACAAAATTAATGCTAGCTCTAATGCTGATGAGTGCATGACCTACACATTGAACCCACATCGCTTCTTCACTGAAATCTCAATGCACTACCTACACGACCTTTGGGGCGGATGAAATATAACGCATCAAGAAAATTGACCATTCGCTTTGGTCTCTGAAGGCTAGTCTAACTAATTATGGTTGATACAATATTTACAATGGCACATCTAAGTGTCTGCTAGTTGGTAATTTATTGACAGTTATTTATGAGTTTAATGAACGATTCCGTCACGATGATGATAAATCCAAGGTATATGATGAGTAAACCTCACACATTGTGAAGGTTGACACGAGTGTCAAGGTATGATGTACAATTTTGAGACGCATGATTTCAGAGACGCCGTAATGTGTGGTTATGGAGCTGACATACGTTTCTCAATACACGAACGCATAGATTACCTACAATAAAGCACAAGGTCTGCTAATTACTTGATCCAGCCTTTTGACATAGTTTAAATGATAATCAACAATGTCAGCATAAATGAGTTGTCAACAAGCATTCAAAATCGCAAGGTTACTAGCCTACAGCATCGCGAAACTCAATTAAAGTAACGGTTCTAATCGATATTACATAAATAGTAGGGTATTGTTGTGAGTTCCCATGTCCATGACCCTTTTAATTCGTGCCTAAGTGTAAGTGCTAACTACGCAATAAGTATAGCGATGAACGTGGAAGTCAGTGTTCTTCAATCTTTTTCATTATCGACTGATCTGGCCAATCTTGACATTAAACTAGTAGATTGTTACATCATGACCGATAATACTGTCAAATTGTCATAAAAATAACTGATAGGACCGCTCATTGGACTTTATCATATTAAATCGAGAGTACCAAAAATAACGTCAGTTATATAGCTAAGAATCACTTTCGTATATGTGGCAAGCAATTCGTTATAGCTTTTTATCTAACCGGCATCTTTGTAATTTTGACCGTCATCAATTTGACCGCAATTTAGATGAACGCTGTTGTTATATGCATAATTTTGATGTGCCATAATGTCATTATTATGGTGACGTGACCAAATTAGCTAGGAATGTCTAACATTTTATAGTAATAATCATATATGTGTGAATTTCACACTTATGTAATAAGGCGTAGGTAGATACTATGATTTTATCATCTCATACGTTTAAATCTTCTTAATCTGAATTATTAAATGTACTTATCTAAAACGTTTTCTTTTCTTTGGACTTTTCGCTGCAGAATTTATCTTCATTAACTATCTTAAAATATGTTTGTTGGGCGGAACTGCATCAAAGAGGCCCTTTTAAGAATGCACTAATCTGATTACAGTCATGTTGTAGAGTGTTCCTACTCGTAACTCCTTATAAAGATGAGTATATTTACTTAATTGGACCGTAAAGGAAAGGACAAACTATAGAGGTAGACAGCTTCACTATCACGAAAGAGGCCAATATTTTTGAAACAAAATGCGTCAATGTTTAAATAATTCTTTTAAATATTATTGTAAGCACCGTCACGCTTGGACCTAACAAATCGGCCTTCGAGCCGCGATTTGTTGTACATATGCAAATAGACACGGTATACACTACAATTTACATAAGCAAGTGAACGATAACATCAAATAGGAAGTCTTGGACCTATTTGGCATGTGTGAATTAGTGCCTCACGACTCCAGATCAGCTCATCAGCATGTCTCTAATAATCAATTTTAATATTCCGACTCATTTACCGCGACACCCGTGCGGTTTGTTCAAAATCAAACGGTATAGGACTAATTTAGGCCGTAGCTCGCCCGTGTTTCGATTGTCTCGACTGTGTAATGATTTAACTAAAAAATACCTACCTGAATCGGACATAAACTTTCAAAGCCTCACCAAATATTGCATATATACATATTTTAAGGTTAAACGTACCTCAGCTGGTAATGTAATACTATTTCGTAAGTCTTTCTTTTTCATACCTATCCTATTATTATTCAAAACTGTATGTCTTGTTATTTAATTTTTTTATTCCCGAAACAATATTTTTATGTATTTTACAAATCCAGTATGTGGTTATCTTTAATTATAAGTGTAGTTAAGACTTTAATGCCATGTCATTGTATAACAAAAGTGTAATGCTGTAACTTTTGTTGATAATCCAATAAATAAATAAATCAGAATAATTGCCATTCAATGTTGAGCTGAACCCAATGTTAATTCAAATGGCCACTCGCCTTATTGGGCTATTAACTTACCGCTATTACATAGGTGGATTAGCATAAAACTAAGAATAGGAATAACTGTATAATAGCTCCAATTAAAGCAAGAATCATTTAAATGTCTCATGGTTTGCCATTTTTGTGTGGGGCATCAAATTTGGTGTAATGAATTAGACCAATGCTTGCTCGTCATAAAAGGCTAATGATTTTGTTTTGGGATTTTAAAATCATATTTGTCGAACGAGCTATTAGACGAATGGCTAGTTTGAATGGTTTAAGGATAATGCTCCATGGATTCTACGGGTCTATTTGGGAGTTGATTTGATCTTCAACTGTTTGTGATAATGTCAGATATTTATAACATTAATATGCACGCTTAATTTGCGAACTTTGAGCATACTATTAGAATAGAATACACGGCTAATTTAAACAAATTGAAACGTCGTTGTTTGTGTATTTTTTGCATAAAAATCGTTAAAATTTTGTATTTTTTCATCACATTACTCTAACGAGTAATGACATTTTAACGCCTAAACAACACAGACGCCGCTCAGACAGATAGCGAAGAAATTCCGAAGTGATTCTAACAACTCGAGAAATAGAAACACTTGATTAATTACGAGCCGTTGGAGATGCTATCGGACGGATTCAAAAACGGGTTTCGAACTTACCCGGCGATGAGGCGGGACCACTTTTTTTGACTCTGCTGAGATGGTCTCTCGGTAGAGCAAATGAGAGTTTTTGCGAAGGACACCGACTCGAGAGCACGATTAAGTTTGTACCGGACGTTAACTCAATTACTGTTCTATTGTACTGAACATCGGGCAATCTAGTGATATGAGAGGAAAGAGGTTTTAGAATTAAAAAGTTTTTATTCTGGCCTACTATGTAGGTACTATTGGTAAAGACATACGTATGTAAAATATAAGAGAATTCGTGTACTTGAAAAAACAGGATCAAAAGTGTACAAGGATTTTTTTACAGCTTTAAGCTTACTAAAATATTGGGTTAGTTGCGTTATTCCTCAGTTGGGTTTTCACCCGAAATCGACCAGATACAGTTTTATCCGAAAATCGCAACTTGTCTTTTAACAAAATGTTCCCAAAATATTTTGCACTTTACGATAACATGACCGATTATATTGCTTGGAGTAGAATTAATTATGACCTTGAGTGTTAGGACTACTTATTATATTTATTTTATAAGGATTTCTGGAGAATGCCAAAATTTATTACAATTAAGTAGGTACATTGATCGTAATAGATAAAAATAAGTGCAAGAACGAAATCTAATTTTAGGAAGCATAATAAATGATCATTTCTTAGCCAGAAGAACCATCAAGTTTGCAGCTATTGCATTAACTTTTAAAACGTAATTAGTATCCTCGATCTCTAGCACAGAGTCCAATTGCAATTAAATAAAGCAGTTATACCGCTCACGAAACAATGACACAAATGCAGTTATGAAATAAAATCTTGATCTCGAAAAAGATATCGCAGACGAACGAGATCGCAGCAAAAACCTCGAACAATACGCTCTCAAGAGTGCAATGGATCAAGCAAAGTTCACTGCAACCGTTCATTCAATGTTACAAATAATTTCTCCGCAAACAAAAATGGAAGAAAACCATATTAGTTACGTTCGGCGTCGAGAGCGAATTTGGCCTCAAAGTAATAAAAAATTAAAACGTCAACGGCGCAACACCTTTTTTCTACTACAAAGCACTCAATAGTCGTTTTTGGATCCGTTTTTGCACATCCAACCGGCTCAGTATAGCTTCTCAATACACATGGCACTTTCGATTAATACAAACGATGGACACTTGGCCGTGAAATCAACTACACACCTCAACAAACTTAACACGTTTGCTAAACTAGTAATTACATAGCTATTAAAATTAAATTATAGGTTCAATCAGCAATTTGTTCAAAATTACAAGTCAATTCTTTGGCATTTTCGTAATTTTTAAATAAAAACTTGTAGAGACAAAACAGCGATAATTTCAAACGCTAATCCAATTGTTTAGCGTCTGACCGACATATTTTTTGTGTTAACAGAATTGAGCTGTTTAATAGAAATATTAGTTCAGTTTTTATCTTGACAAGGGCAAGGATTGAGTCGAGGCTCAGCCATCCGTGACTAAACGGTGCAATTTTAACCACAGCTGGAGCCGATGGATAAAACTTCATTTGTTTCTTACAACGTGAATGTGTTAATGTAAAGAAACGTGCATATTAATGCTTAAAATCTTACACAATTCCGCTGCTAATTATTCTACGTAAACGATTATAACGTCAGACAACATACATCCGAATTTGCAAACATAATTTCGTTCCGACCAAAATTTTCGCAAAAACTATTTGTTAGTACTTACAGATACTTTTAACAGCACTTTTACAGCAGCCGACCTTAAGAACTGTTCTTGTCGATTGCAGTCCCCGTCCTGAGTATGTTAAAGAAATATCCAGTCACTAACACTGAACCACAGCACTCTGAAAATCAAGTTAGCACTTCACGAAAGTCCCCTCGGGTCCGAGTAAACCCGTTCTGGAGTCAAATTCCGGTTTGGGTGAGTTCGCACTCTGCGTGCGGAGGTCCAGACAGTCCACTTCAACAATTTCGGGGTTGAAAGGAAAGTCTTATAGGAAAGTTTCGTGCGTAAACTTTTTTCGCGATGTCGTAGGTCGCGTGCCGTTGCCGCGAGCGTGTGCGTCGACCGGCGGCCCGCTGTAGACTGCTGAGCGGCGTATAATTTTAGCGGGTGTGCAGTCGAAGCCTTCTCGTGCGCACACTGCCGCTTCGATGTGTGCGGGAGTTGCAGATTCCTCTACCACGACGCCATTGGCAGCCGTAACAAAACACGAGCGCTTTTCCATTGCCGCGCCAAAATTGCTCCTCCTAAAGCCTCCTTTTGCAAAAGCTTTAATGGAACTCAAAGGTCATCGGCGAGGCATGGTAGGACGCGTCAAAAGTGCACGCGAGCCGGGTATCAGGTTCTGGAGCCTGGCTCATTTATTGTTATGGGCTGCAGTCGGGTGCATAGTTTTATGAAATTGGCTTTTTGTTCATACCGTCTCGACGTTCCCGAAGGAGAGCTGTTATGGCTCACACAGGGCGGTGAACTTGAGACGTAATTTTATTAGTCGCATGTCCCACATCGTAGTGTTATATAACGCGCATTGGATGAAACTTCAGCGATTTCAATGAGGGATGGTTACATTTTATGGAGTATGTTACATTTTAAAGTGAAGTATTACAATTATTACAGTAAAAATTATTGTTATAATCTCATATAACCTTTGCTAGAAGAGAGCAGATAATATTTCGTTGACATTTTGAATCTATTTGTAAGCATTATTTCAATTACATCCACGGATGTTACAGTTGAACTTTGCTGAATTATTATTTGCATTAAAGATAAATGTTATGATGAACTAGGTTGTATTTACTAATATAGGTATTTTATTAATTTACAAGGTTTAAGAGCTTAAAAACAGTCATTGTCTGATTAAAAATTGTGACTTATAAAAAAATCTACTTACTTCATTAAACTGTATTAAAATTTAACAAAAATATGTATGGAAGAGTAACTAAGAGGAGCATGTCTTTATAATATAACTCAAGATCGATTCCGCGGGAACATCCGCCTAAATAAAATTTATTTTTAAATAAGTGTGTTGTCGTGGGTCAGTTCAATCTAAAAATAATAATGAACCCACCACACCCTCCAAAGTTCACAAATAAAATGCCTATCAGCGCCATCTACCAGCACGAAATTACACTAAACTTACATACAGCCGTTACACATAATATTATTTGAGTTCTCATAGCTTAGTCGTGAGGAAATGTTCCAGAATTCGCACGGTCGTCTCACGATTAACATTTGCACTGATAGGCTGGTATTTTGCCTGGCTTGATTCAGACATAAATTACCTAGACACCCTAGAATTATGACCTCTGTCGTACGTTCGAATGTCGATATACAAACAAGCTTTATTTATATACGCCTGGCGCAAAATATGTGTAATTTAGTACTTACAGTTCAGTTTTTAACCGACTTCAAAAAAAGGAGGAGGTTCTCAATTCGTCTGTATGTATAATTTTTTTTTTTTTTTTTTTTTTTTTATGTATGTTCACCGATATTTTCGTCAATTATAGACGGATTTCAAAAATTTTTTTTGGTTGGATACAGTTTACTTCCGAGGTGGTCCCATTTTCACCAGTCCCGGATCTGATGATGGGATCCAGGAGAAATCGAGGGCAACCCTCAAATTTTATAGGGACATGTACCGCGTTTTGCATATTATCTGAAGTTATATTGGCATTTGCTTCTGGAAATCATAATCTTATGAGGCTGAGCTGATGATGGAAGGTCAACTCCTTAATACTTAGGAGTAAAAGGAGTAAAAGGATAATTCTTTCAATACTGTATACATATTAAGACTACTAGTTATAATATCAGTAGCATTATAGGTGAGCTGAACTAATAGGGTGACCAGTCTAGGATCTGATGATGAAATCCAGGAGAAATCGAGGGCAACCCTCAAATTTTATAGGGACATGTACCGCGTTTTGCATATTATCTGAAGTTATATTGGCATTTGCTTCTGGAAATCATAATCTTATGATGCTGAGCTGATGATGGAAGGTCAACTTCTTAATACTTACGAGTAAAAGGATAATTCTTTCAATACTGTATACATATTAAGACTACTAGTTATAATATCAGTAGCATTATAGGTGAGCTGAACTAATAGGGTGACCAGTCTAGGATCTGATGATGAGATCCAGGAGAAATCGAGGGCAACCCCCAAAATTTTATAGGGACATGTACCGCGTTTTATATATTTTCTGAAGTGATATTGGCATTGCTTCTTGCAATCATAATGTTATGATGCTGAGCTGATGATGGAAGGTCAACTCCTTAATTGTTTGGAGTAAAAGGATAATTCTTTCAATACTGTATACATATTAAGACTACTAGTTATAATATCAGTAGTATTACAGGTGAGCTGAACTAATAGGGTAACAAAAGATTTAACACTAAAAAGTATGAAAAAAATTGTAAACAAAAAAAAACCGCCTTCAAAAACCCGACTCACTAAAAATTACAAAATAATATAATACGAACATTTATACTGGGTATGAATTTTATGTGTTTTTGAAGGCGGTGCCAATCAAAATTTTGATTGGCACCGCCTTCAAAAACACATAAAATTCATACCCAGATATAAATGTTCGTATTATATTATTTTGTAATTTTTAGTGAGTCGGGTTTTTGAAGGCGGTTTTTTTTTTGTTTTCAATTTTTACATTATGCGTTAGATTAGTTCTACTCGTAGCAAATTTGATGCAGTATGCAACGATATAAGTTATTTATTGTTACTAAGATAGAAATTTAAAACATACTTTTTAATAACCAGGCAACAAAGTGACACTTCAATTATTGTATCATCATTTTTTAAGATCTAAACTCTTTACTCCCAAAAGTAGCGTGATATTTAGGCTCTGAATGAGTGTAAATATTACAGCCAATGCCGGGACCTTATTCACCTATTAATACATCGATATATCGTTAATTTTCTAATATAGATAAGGTACTCATAATATTTTGTTTTATTTGCACTAAATAACAATAAGGAACATATTTTATAAGAATATGACATTAAACATTGTAACTAACACTAAACGTATGGACGCATTAAGTGTCTGAAACAAATGTTTTTATTTATTTTACTATAACATAGTATATGTTAGGTAACCGTATTTGAATACGTCTGCATTTCTCTGACTTTTGAGGAGCCGAGTTTCCCTGTTACTGGGTTTGCACAATAAGGAACTCGGTGCCTAATTGCCGCGCGGATAACCTCAGCAATTAGTTTGTTCTTACACTTTGTGACACACGGACCGCTGCTACGGAGAACTACAACGCTTATTTCTTATGAGAATAACATAATAAATAAATAAAAATGACACATCTTTACACACATTGATTCATTTGTAAGTTGCTTAAGCACTTATGTTATGTTACGGATATCGGATACAATAGTGGTATGCGCAAATAAATATAAATGTATGAAGGACACATCCAGACATTGTATAAAAACTATGTTGATCACACATACGAGTATACTTATTTGCCCCGAGTAGGAATCGAACTCACGAGTCTTTTGGCCTTCTGGCGTTACTTCAAAGCAATCTTCAAAATTCAGGGCAACTAGTAAAGAGAAGTACGAACAGTACTCAAAATTCATAAGTACGCCTCAACATCACAAACATTGATCTGATCCCGTGATAAGTAGCATAAGCATTTAAGTTATTTCGGTAATCAGAAATAATGGGAAAGGCGAAGATACTTATATATATATAAGTAATCCACCCAGACACGGAATAAATTTTTCACACAAATATATGTCGAGTGGGAATCGAACCTACGACTCTAGGCACAACAGACAGCAGTTCTACCAAACGCACCATCAAGCCAGTCAAACTTTACTTTCGCTTGTTCGCATCCTCGCTCGCCGTTGCCAGCATCCGTGTGTAGATTATGTTCTCTAAGCAATTAACACTAGCGCGATAGTCTGGGAACAATTGTTCTGTAACGAACCTCACCGTCGCATTGTGAGCATTGCACAATAGGTAATGAACTCCTCATATGGATATTGGACAAACACCGATCATGTTTAATCAAAAAATCAACCCGTGAGGTCAACCATTGCGAAGGTTCCGCACTCCTCTTGTTTCACTTCGCATCACCGCAATCGATGTCAAATATTTTTTTGTTCTCACGCTAACAAATTGCTCTTTTTGTTAAATCCATTTCTGACTGCGCTTAGGTCTTTCCCATTCAATAATCGGCTGGTCATAGCCGTGATGAGATTGATTTTCACGATGACCATGACTTGATTGGAATATGAATGGCCCCAAATAGAATCCCGAAACGTTTCAACAGACGTAACGGAAGTTTGGCATAAACAGTATTGAGCTTCGATATTTTGTGTCGGCCGTGTCATCGTGACGTGAACTTTTCGTTTGTAGTGGAACATTGTGTACCTACTTTTCAATTGTGTTTTAATGTTGACTCGGTTATGATTATAGTAAATTGCTTAGATGCATTCTTTTTTGGGTTTATTTTATCACTTTTTATTATTGTGGCTTTAATAGATTGCCAGTTGTTGTTATACCATGATATTTATTTTATTTACGCTAAAAATGAACTTGTCGAAAACCTAATAATGTGCCTAAATAGTTAAAGGTGCCAAGAATGAAATATCAATTGCCTAATAGCGACTGTCTACTACTAATACTAATTACACTCGCTTGCTTGTTTCATTAATTTTATTCAATTCATAGTGATCTCAACGATTCAACGGTCATTCATCATTTAAACACTCATAGGTACTCTTTTATTAAAAATGCTCAATACTTACATAAAAAAAAAGTTTTGTTCTTTATTAAGAACGCCAAACATTCCCATCAGATGCATTGCATTTATTGCACCATAGCTAGCCATTCCCTGTAGCATGTCGCAAGTTAATTAGCAGAACGGACTGCGTTAGCACGTTGTCCGAGGTTCGAGTCCAATTTCAGCTAATGTGTGTGGGCACAGCTACTGCACTTTGGCAGGTAGGTACATACATAATACTTATTCAATTATTATTTATCATATATAAAATATATGTCTCTTTTGAACATTTTAATATTCTTGTGTGTGTATTAAAACATTCCCGATTTTCAGGTTTGATCACGAAATGCTATCGCCCAAATTTCATTAAAGCCCATCGACCCATCTCATTACTCGTATATTAAAGTATTAATAGGTTTAATAAATAATGGGCAAGCTCATGCAGACACAGATATGCAAATAAATATTTTTTTAGTTACTCATCTCCAAAATGTGATCAATTTATGTGTTTGTACTTACATGTCAAATACTTGATTAATACAAAACCTCTGTCATCAAAAGTATCTAATAGTAACTTCCTCCACTCATTCTTCTTATCGTATGGTTGATGAACAACCTGTGGTCAGAGTTTTTAAACCGCCCGAAGGCCGGGTGTGCTGGTTTTCTCTCGATGTTTTCCTTCACCGTTAAAGCGTCGAATGAAGGTACATATGAATTTCAAATTTGTAAAACACATTGGTACCTGGCGGGGTTTGAACTGGCGACCTCTCGCATAGCAAGCAACGACCTTAACCACTCGGCCATCGACGCTTTTTTAATAACTCCACTCATTTTTAAGCAAGACAGATTGAATTAACCTATACATTCATAGTATAATGTTAACAATTTTTACATTTGCCCGATATTGAGAATACCTGCAATAGATAAGAATGAGACGGTTTATATAAAATAGTGTTAATGTAGATACACACCTATTTTATTTGAACGATTATGCCAGCATCTTTATGGTCCACTTTATCTAGTAAAAGCTTGTTACGAACTGCACTTGTGTACGATATACCGGTAAGTAACAAATAAACTTATATTTTATTTACATAGTAGCATATGGCTCGCGACTCCGTTTGCATGAAGAAGTTTTGTTTTTTTTGCAAAAATTGGACATAGAACCATTTTACATGTTAAGTATTAAAATGCGGCGATTAAAATATATTTAAGGGCAGAATTATCGTTTAAAAGAGTCAAACTGTCAATTTCTTTAGTTTTCTATTTGAGTAGTTTTACATGGAAAAAATTTCTTACACTTTTTTGCATAGGTAAATTTAAACATCACTCACACACTATCACATATCAATCTGTACAAGTAAATTCTCTTGTGGGAGCTGTGAAGCATCTAATCAGTAGTTTCTGTGTGAAATTTACACCACACAAGCTTCCCCATTTTTTAAATATTAGTAAGGATTCCTATGCAGTTTATCCTTGCGCTTAAGTAAACCACTTGCAATTATGCACTCAAGCCCGAAATGGTGGAAAGCAAAACTCACTCGCCATAAACAACGAAGATAACGCTACTCGATAGACAGGCCCGAGGTAAACTTACGAGTTATTGTCAACGGAATTCGTACGAAAATACATTATTTCACGTGGAAAACGGACGGGCTATAAACACGTCCTTGGACCGACTTCCGTCAAACGTTCTGAACTTCCGCCCGGCGTTTACCGAAAGTGTATCTCTTGTTTGTTATGCTTTCAGGAAACGATATCTGAAAAAGTTTACTTGAAAACAAGCTTTATGTAAGAATCTGTGATATTTTTTCTTTTTCATGACTATAATAATGACTTAAACGCTTGATAAGTCATTATCAATCGAAGTGATTCATATAAACTCATATTATCGACATTTTCTTTAGGTACTATAACACAATTCAGGACCCCTGGACCATAAAAACGATGTACCTATAGACTGTTTAAGCAATTTCAGTTCCATAAAAAACACTGCTTAGTCCTTGAATTGCATTTGACCCTGGTGTTATTTTTTCTATATGATTGTGCATAAATGTATATTCAAAACATATTATACAAAAGATATGAAAAATGTGGTCACAATGTATGTGGTCTCCTGTACCCGAAATCCCAAACACACCTAATTAGACAAATTACCGTTTCCCACTTTTCCTGCTCCACACAACAAAACACCAACGACCAGCCCTACCATTATCTCACTAAACACTTTCCACAGATAACCCTTCATACAGTCTTGTTCCAATTCCGTGTAAGATGTATAATATCGACGAAAATGCACTTTCCCTGCCGTGTGCGGTGTCGGTGGACGTCATAATTCAAGCGCAATCTGCGCGCATTAGTAAGGTGGTTATCTTGAGTGGCGGCCGGCGCCGCGCCTCATAAACACGCTCCCAGGCCTGCCGCCTACGTACACCTACCACTGGTGCTGGTTGAGGTCCTTCGTTATCGTAATGTAGCATTTAGTTGGGCATCTCCTTCTGACAATCGTTTGTAGACTTCGTTGGACTGTTGGTGGCAAGCGCCGCGTACAGACCGTAAAGGCCTTATTTGTGTTAGTTTGTCTCTTGTTTACTAACTACTTGCTTACCTATTTCACTACTCGGGAACTTGGTAATGGTATACCACCGTACTATGGAGAGTTCAACCGAAAATATTAGAGTGAATGAATGAAGATCCGATAGAACGGCAGAATGGAATGTAGACGTTTTGACTGAACACCATTAAATTGATTGACCTAATTAACCATAAAAGCCATTTATCCTCAACATAACTTAAGCATAAAAAATATCTGAAAAATAAATAGCTATGGACACTAAAGTATTGTGACTAATAAACCTCTTTCAATGGTGCCACCATAATGCTTACAAAGCCAATTATATATCTACAATTGGTGCTTAATATCCTATAACACAATATATGTGATAAATACTCGTTCATGTGCTTCTCACGATACCAAAGATTAAATAGAAGTGCTCAACTGTAGCCAACGAGAACCCATAGTAATACCTATAAGGCTGGTTTCAGAGTGACGGGTTTCAAACAACGCTGTCCTGTCGTGCGAGCTTTGAATACACATAGAACCTTTAAGAGAATGTCACAACGTGCTGTATTACCAAGATCTCATCGTAGTTCATAAAGACGAGAACGACCGCTCTAGCAAGAGAGTACTGACTAAGAAGAAGAAATAATTTTTCGTGGTCGTTTCTACCACTATTTAGAATTTACCGAAACGCGCGCGTCTTCTTTCAGTTTGATCCCAGTCGGACGCGCTGTTGCCTCTTAAAGAACTAACTATACAAACACTGTAACGAAATTCTAGATACTTTAACGTAATTTGCATTAGAGCGCAGGTCTTTATTACAGTCCCTGGTCCTGTAAACTGTGTTTTACCCGAACAAATCTGAATTTAGTACTCAAAATTAACAAATAATATAGTGTGGGTAGTTCAATTGGATTGAGCGCAAATATCACGGGTCCGCATTCAAGCACAGTGTAATGTATTTCTAAATTCACAAAAACTAAATAATAAATAAATAAATATCTAGAACATTTACACACACGTTCATCTGACCCCAAACTAAGCAGAGCTTGTACTATGGGCGTTAGAGACTGAGATAAATAATAGATATTTATAAATAGTTACTTAAATACATATTCACATCCAGACACGGAACCAACACCGATGCTCATCACACAAATATATGTCTCAAGTAGGACCCGAACCTACGACCCTGGAACCGCCAGCCATGGTCAACCGAGCCAATCACAACAAGTTCCACAAAGTCCATTGAGACTGTGAAGTGTGGTCAAGCTGTTCCACCGAGCTGGTCAGGGCGTCTCGGCGTCACTCTACAACCGGCCTAAGGTCCTGTTCCCATGCGCGAGCTATCGTGGTTCAAGTCGTGACCGCGCCGCGCTGACCTTTGTCAACTAGCCACAGACCAACATGCAGATACGATACTACAACGGCCTGGAATTAACGATATCTGGAGGGCTTACTTCTTGTTACTGGAATAGAGAACGTGCCAATGCTGCATCAGAATCGTCAAGTTTCAGGTGTAAATGTCACCAGTTTTCTCGTTAGAGATAGGTTGGTTACGATTCTACACTGTGTAATTTTAGTGGTTGTTGTTTTCCCGTGGCAGAAAGATTTGCCTTTAGTAATACTATCGAATCATGCAAATAATTCCTCGAAAAAAAAATTTTTTTTCAACTCGAAAACGAGAGAAGCTATCGTTCTTTTATAAGATGTGACGTAATCAGGTACCTCTTGCCGCATGAAATCGATGCTTAAAGCTGAAGAAGCTCGACACTAAGTCATAAAGCGGTTAGAACGTGCTTTCGAGTTTCGGTTAAACTTTTCGTAAAACCGGCATTTATTGATTTTATCAAAAAAGAACTGCACAAATCTATTGTACTACTAAGATAGAATCATTTTACTGCGGGAAAACACCCACTAAAATTTTACGGTGTATACTAATTTATACTTAATCGTTTTTTATGGGTCTATACGCATTATTATGAGTAGGAAATGCATAGCTACTTACTGCCCGATGTTACGTCTGGATTATACTGGTCGCGACTGAACTGATACTATTTTACATTATACTACCAATTTTCTATTATTTTAAGTAAAATAAATGTAATGCTGTCATAAAAAAAAATTCAATGTGGTGCATATTCCATTATGTAAATTTTTAACCCTGCCAGTATGATTTTAACTATGAGGCAAGTTTTAAGGTGAAGATCCATCCGCTCCCCCGCAAGTCCGGTGATTATGGCAAGGCTATTCCAAGACAATCATCGTAGTTAGTTAGAAAGAAAATGAGGCAAGGAGTAGTAATGCATTTGCTACTACCTTTACCGCGTAGATCCATAATGAATATAATTTGTATCAACTATTACATTACGTGTGCCCGTTTAATAAATGCTGTGCTTAGTGACTGGTCTGCTGCAGCCCTACAATAAAAAAAAGACAAAAGAATACAGAAAGAATGACTTTGAACCTGACGTGAGTAGATGTTGTTAGTCTTAGCTGAAATTCAACAGTAATTCCTTTGTACAAGGCGAGCATTAATCAAACGGGTGAAGTTTTATTTCCACTACGGAGGAAATGTTTTAAGCTGCATTTCCCTTGCGGTTTCCTCTGTAATGTATTTGATATTTTTAAACCCGTAGTTTTGAGTACCTATATATCTGGACACAAACTGTAACATTTATTGAAAACACATATTTCCGAAAACCTATAAAGTTTTTTTAGGTTTCCGTAGCCAAATGGCAAAAAATGAATTCCTTATAGATTCGTCATGTCTGTCTATCTATTTTTCAAGTATACTTTTTAAAAACACCATTGTTGTCTGTTACCCGTTATAGATTTTAACAAAACATGTGTGTATTGTTAATTATTCTAACGTATAAAGAACAGTTTAACCGGCGTCTAACATGAAGAAGGTCATAACAAATTTTAATCAGCAATAGGTACTCAATCAATACCTACTTTTCATTATTACTTGCTTTTCCCAATTTTAATAACCATCTAACCAAAACCGAATCCATGTTCCAATTCGACTATTTTGTAATACTTAAAAGTAAATCAAGAGCGGCCATCTTGGAACGACCTGTTAAGTTGTCATAGTGCTATGCTTCGTAGGGTTATTGAGATGCAAAAGTAGCCTCTGCGTGTAAGATCGCCAGATAATAGCATATAATTTATCGGTTAATCTGAAACCAATTACACCGTATACGTGTGTAAAACTCACATCTATTCATTACTCTTTGTTTCAAGAATGCTTTCTCACATTTAACTAAAGCGTTTCTGTAAACACCAGAAATTATACCTCATTATTTCAAAGGGTTATTATTCATCACGATTGTAAAATTGAAAGTGACTACCTACTAAGTAGGTACTAGGTTTCTGTAAGTAAAGGTGTTCTGGAATACGCAAGCACATTGTATACTACTGTATACATAAACATAAATCTTAATATAGAAATCTTTTAAAGATCCTTCTGAGAAAAACTGCAGAATGTGCAGCTAGCATTTGTGATGCACAAATGCTACAACAAGATAACTACAACAATGCTAACAAATTTAGGCTATAAATTTTTCTATACGTCGGACTCTACATAATTTAAAATACTATTGTAATATTTACAATAAGTCTCCCAATTTCTAGTCCTGTGTCTTCTGATTACAACTGCTAAATTATCCACTTTACACCTCGTTACGATCATTCTTAGAACCAAAAACGTTTCGTGAACGTTTTGGCAACAATGATTGATTCAGGGTCCAATTATGACAATCAACAAAGGCGTTTACCATAATTTATTCGTTCAAATTGTTCATAAACGGTTCTCGGATAATCTTTGATCGGTTGAGGACCGATATCCGCCATGCATTCGCTGTGTTCCCTGCCCCGTCGCCCTATTGTGAAATTGTTACTTGTGTTATGACCGCCATTATTGGAGTACTTAAATATTGTCTTATTAAGTTGATTTACAGTCGTTAGGTGATGTTTGTGAGGTCACTTTTAGGGTTAGCTTTGATTTTGATGAGGCATTATACCATGGCACGGTCCATTGGATTTGAAATTAGAATTCGTTGGGGTAAACGATAGTGATTCTATACTTTTTTGTAATCCAACGTACCTATTACAGAATGTTTTAGCGTCCTTAAAGACACCGTTGGTCAAGACAATTCCAGCATCTAAACAATAACCGTAACTTTTCAAGGTATTTATAATGTCATCGTTATATTCATAACTAGTTATATTCATACTTTTTTAAGGTATTCACCTTAAAAAAGTACACACCATAATAGATAGAGCGGCTGTCGGCTTCTTGCGGAGAGCAGCCAGGTCAAACCCCACCTATGTACTATGTCAAATATAATTTGGAGTGATATGATCGTACATGTGAATTCCAAATTTGAAAAACACAGTGGTACGAAGCGGGGATGGAACTGGCGACCTCTCACATGGCAAGCAACGAACTTAACCACTCGGCCATCGACGCTTTTCAAATGTAAATAGATAATATTATTTGTTATACTCGTGTGTGTATAGTAGTGGATGAATAAGCGTGGTGACGGCGCCCGCGCAGTGAAACGCCGGACAAGGCGAACCGCATGCACTGCCCGTCCTAGGGTGACCCTGCCTCGCTAAATTAACGGGATATTACTAATCAATCATCCCTTTAATTTAGCATGGATATTGAAATTAAATGGTATACATATTAGTTAGTAAATAGATCGTAGCGGCCGTAGCGCGGCAAGGTCGGTTACACCAAACCCAGGTAAATTATTGCAAGGTACAATTTTTGAAATCCAAAATATGTATAGTAAATATCTCGGACATTTCCACACACGGTTATCTGACCACAAACTAAGCAGAGCTTGAACTATGTGCGTCAAAGACTGATATATACATATACGTAGATATTTATGAATACATACTTAAATACATATTCACACCCAGACACGGAACAAACACCGATGTTCATCACTATCATATAGCTGTATCAAAAGACTAAATTTATCTACTTCACCAGTTGTATCAAAAACATAAGTCAGTTCTTTCAAGTTCCTATGGAACAGCATCTGTCAACTTATTGGAACTCTACAACTTTAATAGAGTCTAACGTTTGACTCTACGTCACTCAGTCTGGGAATCCTCAAATCTATAACAGTCCTAATGAGTGAGTTCGTGTGGTGCCCGCTGAGTCAGAGGCGGCGCGACAGGTTTAGTAGGTCGCGGGTCGCTCTGCCCTTATGTGTGCTAGCGGTACACACCTCCACCCAGCTGAGGTACTGGGCTAATGCTGGCCATAGCAGATGATATAGGTTCCATGTTTCAAGAGAGAAAGATTATGTTATTGAGGACAGTCATCCGCTACATATACTTAAATATATTTAATAACACACCCAGGCACGGAACAAACACCGATGTTCGTCACACAAATATTTGTCCCGAGTGGAAATCGAACCCACGACTCTTAGAACCGTAGGTAGTGAATCTGGGTCACTAACCACCCAGCTGAGGTACTGGGCTAATGCTGGCCATAGCAGATGTTATAGGTCCCATGTCTAAAGAGAGAAAGATTATGTTATTGAGGACAGTCATCCGCTACCCCATAAGTTCGGTGATGATGACAAGGCTACTTCAAGCCACTGACGGCAGTTAGGAGAAAAACTGATACTCCTAAGTCCCCGGTATATATTTGTCTGTGCTTAATTTTTAAGCTATTGCATAGCTTTTATCGCGGGCTTTGAGCGCGGCGACCGAACCAAGAAATTCCGTAACGAAAAAAAACTCACAATCGTCTAACGTCGTTTCAGTTCGGTAGACTTTGGCACGGTGTTTGTGTGCGTGCGGTTAGACGTATTGTACGACTCTACGAAACTCGCACGAATCGAGACGAGCTGCTCCGAAATCGGACGATGCTATGCAATAGCTATACCGCGGCAGTCCCCGAGTGCCACACGTCTTTTTTTTATATTAAGCTAACAAGATCACCTCACTCGACCTGATGGTAAGCGGTAGTGAGATCCAAATATGAGGTCGACAGGCAGAATAGACTAAAAAGAGATATAATATAAAATATAAATAAATTAAATTGATGATTGGTCAAGGTTCTGCTATATTTTTCATAGATAAGGGGATTTCTGTTATAACGTGTTTATTTTTCTCTATTTGTAATGACACAGCGTAGATTCTGGGAACAATTACAGATATATTTAGTTGTATTAATTATTTTTTAATTAATTATCAAAATGAAAACAAAATATTTTTAAGGTTTTCCCGAAAAACTTATGTTAATCAATAATAACGGCAACGGCTATGATAAAAAAATTATATAATAGAACTGAAAGCTCTTAGTAAAACCTAACTCACAACGCTCAACAGAAAAGGTTCAATTACGATTTAAAAAGCTTCAAGAGTAAATGCTAGTCTCACTAATACGATTACTCTTAGCTCGTACAAGTTCCTTTTAATAGCAACACTTTCGATACCAGGTTTTTAAACGGCAGTTGACCGATAAACGTCCACATAATTGACAGCTCAGAACCTGATAAGAGAAATGGTCGTCTATTTGTAATTGCGCATTTGTTGGCGAAAAATATTTAATTACTTATAGTAAGACTTTTTCTTTTTTTTATTTGTTTGTGGTTAGAGGACTTGGATATGAATGTAAGAGTTATATTAAAAAGTTAAAAAAATATTTTTAGATGCATATGGCACCACATCTAAATTATAACCATTAGAGGTTGGTGGTATATTGGTAGAATATATAAATAAAAAATATATTCTGCATTCGATTATGAATAGGAATAAGAACAAAAAAAGTTTATTAAGGACGTAACTATATAAGGTTTGTGCACTGTGACGTAACTATGCCTATAATAAATGCACTTTTTCTATGATGTAAAATTCATCAATTATTTTCTTCTCATAACTTAAGGTGCCTTTATCTTCAACAAACAAACACAAGAAACTGTTTAAATGTTTATATATTATCTTTAGAGCAGCCATAAGCAAAGAGCATTCTCGGTTATTTCTAGTTCAACAATAGAATAGTTCGTGAAACCACGTCTTATTGAATACCTCGACCTATACCAACGAACACCCCTAACGGTCAAACAAATGGAATGCCAAGGGTCATCGCGAGTTTGTTAGCACCAGAACAAGTTATGCCCCACACTGGCCCATTCATACACCTGTGAATGTTAACAACAAAGTCAACAAGACCTACTTCTGTATCGTCTACCATCCTGCTCTCTTTTAGCCAGCGGAAAAGGGAAGGAAGACAGGAATGAGGTGAACATGATTGGAGGAAATGGGCAAATTAATCTTAACCGACATCAGTTCTAATGCTAAGGTCAGTAGTAGCAAATTCTATACTTAGTGGATGCTAGGTTATATTTTTAACCGACCTCAAAAAGGGAACGAGTCTCTTAGACCTACTGGTTACTTATAATTTACTAGTGACCCGCCCTCGCTTCGGGTGAATTTAACATAAAAGCCTTCCTCCTGAATCTCCCTAAAAAAAACTGCATCAAAAGCCGTAATAAATACTTTAAAGATTTAAGGGGATATAGGGACAGAGAAACCGACGTTTTAAGCCATTGCATAGATTTTATCGCGGGCTTTGAGCGCGGCGACCCAACCAAGAAATTCCGTAACGAAAAAAACCTCACAATCGTCCAACGTCGTATCACTTCGGTAGACTTCGGCACGGTGTTTATGTGCGTGCGGTTAGACGTATTGTACGACTCTACGAAACTCGCACGAATCAAGACGAGCAGCTCCGAAATCGGACGATGCTATGCAATAGCTATACCGCGGCAGTCCACACGTCTTTTTATAAATTTAATGAATGGAACTGGAAACCATTCATGAATTCATGCGGCTCGCAGAATGGTGCCGATCGATTGCACCTATATTTTATGTTTTAAATATTTTGCAGGCCCCCTAATGTATTTAGTATTTTTATTGGCCCTGGATCCCATCTGTGTAGATTGGAAAGCCTTGACATAAAATACATTATATTATACTATTGCCTTCTAGTGCCTTTTGTCGCGTGAAGATTTATATCATTAAAATGAAATAAATTTAATAGATAATGCACAATGTAATATGTAGGTATATTTGAAAGCTAAATAATTTCACGGATAAACCCAGCATATATTATTCACACAATATATTTAATTATTAAGTTGACCTGTGTGAAGATTAACCTGTCGTTTCGAACACTACAATGATATACTGTTTCATTTGAAAGTAGAACTCGCACATATAATATGCAATAGAAATAGATGCGAAGAATTGTTTTTATAATTGGATATCGCATCCCGATCTTACATTTTCAATTCCTTTAAGAGTCGAGTCTGTTTTTATTGCTTGTATAAATATTATTGACACCTTTTATGATCATTCTAATTTCTATCATGAACTTTCGAGTCGTTAATTGAATCTGACATATAATTGTGAGGTTTCGAGATAGTAACTATATGCCATTTGGAGTATCAGTTTTCATAGGCTGTCTATCAATTTGGATTTTCTAAAAACTTAAACTTATCTCGATATTAACGATTATATGTCTAATCAGAGAAATTATAATATAATTTGAAAATGCTTATTATTAGATAAAATTATAATATTATATTAAATCTAATCAATCAAATTATATAATCTTTATTCATTTTTGATGGCATAAACAGATACGTCGTATAAGGCAAATTAATAGTTTAAATCCATCATCATTATTTTGTTCGCATCGTAGAGCAAGTAAGACCAAGAAGCCTCTAGTACCATGAGAAATGGTCTTTGACTTGCACCAATGGGAGCTTTATTCTATAAACCTATAACCTACTTCCATGCTTTCAACCTGTATACTGACATATTTCATAATACTTTATAAAAAAAACGAAAGTCTCCTTGACAAGGTCGGCCACAAAATGCAACCACCACTTAAGCTCAATTTACGCACCCAGCCTGACATAACATTGCAATAATTCATCCTTATCTATAACTCTATTACTCCAAATAATCAATCTT
Organism: Maruca vitrata; assembly: GCA_039566165.1. Taxonomy (NCBI): domain Eukaryota; kingdom Metazoa; phylum Arthropoda; class Insecta; order Lepidoptera; family Crambidae; genus Maruca; species Maruca vitrata. The sequence continues at coordinate 3,271,800 of CM076917.1, forward strand.
GGACCTAAACTTCTCCAATTTTACCTGAGGACTCCTGGGGCGTCTAACGTAATACACATGACATGCCCAATACATAACAAACAAATGAACACATACATCGTCGCAAATCATACAAATATGAACCTACAATCCTTCAAATAAGCATGTATTTTGCTTGCTAAATGAAAAATAAGTGGTAATGAAAAGTTTGCACTGAATGAAATAATGCGATAAAAGTATAATGCCTAAGATTAGAGTAGTCTGTGGTCATCTAGAGTAATTTATCATGGGCTGGCCTGCGTTATGTCACGAGGTGTGACTGTTTGGCGAATATTCTTGAGAGCAATTTGCTCGTAGACTTGATGATTAGTAGGTTATGACGAATACGTGTCGCGGTATAAACAATATTTTTTTTCATTAATTTTAGAAGGATACACTACCCTATCATTAAGCAAGGTATTTCTGCTGTTACAAAAAGTTAAGTTCTAAACCACTAGTCATGGTTTAAGAATAATAAGAAAAAAGTAAATTTCCTCATGAGTATAGGTAAGAAGAGTAAAAGCGTCGATGGCGGAGTGGTTAAGGTTGTTGCTTGATATGCGAAAGGAAAAAAAGCGTATGATTTTTTTTTTCAGAATAATACAGACAACAAAAGAAAAGGGAAAAATAAAGTTAGATGAATAATAGAGGAAGATCCCAGAGCCGCCAGACATCACTTATTTTCTAATGGACAAAATATATACGATTGAGTAGTGGTGGGGTGTACTATCATCATATGACTAGTTGCTACCTTGACCAGACGGCCATTTTTCAGATATCAACCAATCAAGTTACATAGAAACACTGCTCACCTCACTTAAATTCTGATGGCTGATTTTAACATATATTTCACACAATATCATTAAAAATCAGGTTTTATTACTCCCAGACACATGCGGTCGGCGGTTTTACCTTACAGACGCTTTAAAGCTATGAAATTTTTTTTACTTTTACTTAATTTTACTTATTTTGTGATGCTTGATTTTTATATATGTTATTCAAACAACTATTTTAAAACGTTTTGCAAACGGACAGACCGATCCAAGGGGCCAAACATTCACCAGACCCAACTATTTTAGATTTTTTTTTTAAATTGAATTTAGTTAAGTTTTTCTAATAAAATAGTTTGTAAGGTACAATTCTATAATTATTGCGGTCAGATGAGCACTTTTTAGTTGTTTGAATAACATATATAAAAATCAAGCATCAGAAAATAAGAAAAAGTAAAATTTTTTTCATAGCTTTAAAGCGTCTGTAAGGTAAAACCGCCGACCGCATGTGTCTGGGAGTAATGAATCCTGATTTTTAATGATATTGTGTGAAATATATGTTAAAATCAGCCATCAGAATTTAAGTGAGGTGAGCAGTGTTTCTATGTACCTTGATTGGTTGATATCTGAAAAATGGCCGTCTGGTCAAGGTAGCAACTAGTCATATGATGATAGTACACCCCAACACTACTCAATCGTATATATTTTGTCCATTAGAAAATAAGTGATGTCTGGCAGCTCTGGGATCTTGGACCATAATGCAACCAAGTAGTGAATTAAGTCCGTGAGGAAATTATTGAATTACCACTTTTGTAAAAGTAGTTTTATTTGACATTTAACCCCGAAATAGGCCCCAAAACTAGGTAATCACTTCTTTACTGACATAATCTTCACATAACGAGACATTACAAATGCCACGGATGTCAAGACATTCCTGAAAAGAGAATAACTCTTATTTAGTAAGTAATAAGATTCACAAATATCTAAGTAATGTGTTACTTAAAATGAGGACTGTATGTACATAATCAACACTTCACACACACGCAAACCACTAATTTTATTATAATTGCACACTTATGTTGGCATAGTGAGAAATTAAGGCTTTAGATACGGTTGCGATAAAAATCTTGTCACTTATTAATCTTATTCTGAGTACTTTCTGACACGTTTGGTTTTACACAATTTAAAAATTTCATCCATCTATAGTTATTGGTTCAGTGGAAGTGACCTTCACTTCTAAACACAAATCTCTGTCTAACTCCTTATAATTAGTCATATTTTTATCTATCTCTGAAGCAACTTCAATTTCTTCTCCGGAGTTGAAGGTGGACCTTCAACTCCTTTAAGTGGCCATTCTATATAATAACATAGCATTATTTATAATCCATTTTTATCTAAAGGAAATCTCAAGTATCTAGGTCGGAAGTCAATTCTATTAAACCTTTCGTTTCCTTTCCTTTTGGCAATGACATACAAGTACTAAGGTTAAAGTTATTGTAACTAAACTAATAAATAAATAAGCAATATAACATTGGATACTAATATTTTTTGTTTTCAGTTTCCTGATATTCGTAAAGGTTCAAGAAGTTCAGTTTCTCCTTTCTGCCCCGTACCATTAAGGAATGGAATACCCTTCCAGCTAGTGTTAGCCCTCCCTCCTATAATTCCGGGCTCTTCAGACATCTACCTTCTTAGATCTCACTACCGCTTACGATCAGCAGGAGTGAGGTTTTCCGCAGCAGGATGGATGTATTTTATTAAACAAAATTTTCGATATAACGACATTTCCTTTTTTTTTAACGACGGCCGTTGGTGGCACCCAATGCCGACGGGAGTGTCCCCACACCCACCGCCGGCTGGCCATCGTATAACGACATTTCCTCAGCGAACAAACATAATTTCCAATCATTAAAATTATAACAACATTGCATTGAAATTACCAGAATAGTGATGGTTATCAAATTAACTAATTAGGGGAACATGATATCATCACTACATGACTTATGTTATGTAGTAGTAGCGAGTAGGTGAAGGTAAAACGAATAAAGTATTAATTTTAATTTAACATCCAAAATTAACGATAAAGGTTTAACCACTCAAAACAACATAACTTTAATTCAAACCCATTACCATTATCTTAACCGACATCGTATACGTGTAGACATACAAACATCCTACATACATGGTATAGTATAGGTGGCATGGTATAGTATAGTGTCATAAAAACAAATCATGTTATTTCGCACCTCGACAAGAATAAGTATTGTTACAATGTACAAAATTAGGTGTTACATCAACACATAAAAAAATTAATAAATCAAATACTGAACTTTTTTTTTATTATTCATGTACAAGATATAAATGAACAAAAAAAACATTAAAATATAAGATTTTAGACTTTCGCGTTCCATTACACTAAATATTAGTCTTTAAGGGTCTACACGCGTTATTAGGAGTAGCAAATTACATAGCTACTTACTGCCCGACGTTTCGACTGGGTTACACCAATCGTGGTCGCGAGCGAACTAACCCCAACTAACTAAGTGTAGACCCATAAAGACTAATATTTAGTGAAAAACATTAAATTCATCCATTTTCCCGAATCACCTATATTGCATTGTGACACTTTTCTTCCGATGTGCTGAAAGTTAATCACAGAAAGCTTTATGGGTCGACAAGATAAGAATCCGTTTCCTGACAATCGCCCTCTCATTTGTGATCTAAAAAATAATGTATCACAATTATACTTCTCCATTAGAAGCCTAGCGAAGACAAATTGCACTTCGCGAAACCGCCCGAAGCGCGCCGACTCCGCTAATTTACCCACATTAGTCATTACTCCAATAAGGCATTTATAACCGTGTTATTACAGTCCGAATGAAAGGGTCCGACAATTATTATGACTTTTGTAGAGATAACTTCGTCCTTATGTAACGCGTGACCGTGAGACATCCTGGTTCCGCTTCTCACCGGAATCAAATGGAAGTGGAAGTCAAAAACAAAATTCAAACTACATACTTTAAATGCTTATGTAGATTAACGCATCATCATCATTCTCCTGCCCTTGTTCCACGCTGAGTGGGGTCGACGAAACATGGTTAAGCGACACATGAAAAGGTGCGATATAGATCCCCCGCAGTGGGAGGCAGTGGCCGCTGACCGGGCGCGATGGAGGCGTACTATTAACACTAAGGTGTTTGAGTTTGAAGATAGGCGGAGAACAGAGCTTGATGCAAAACGAGACGAGCTCAAGGTCCGACCACCTGCGGCCATCCAATATAATTATATCAGAGGAGTGCTGACTTGTGGCGAATGCGGACGTACGTTCGCCGCAAAAATCGGATATGTCAGTCACCAGAGAGCACACATGCGGCGCTCTCAATAGTCCAATAAATAGATAACCAAGTCGCTGTGGCCGAATACCGGCCGGGAGGATGATGATTTCTTCCACGCTGGCCTGTCTTTCGTCAGCTCTGAGTCTACTCCTTTCTTTCCCATATCATATCTCACGCAATCCATCCATGTCTCCTTCGGTCTTCCTCTACTCTTTTCTAATAGATTAACGCATATGAAGAAAAATAAAAACTTTATCACTTATTTGACCGGAACAAAAATAAAAAAGGGCCAATTGCGTGTCCGACTCGCGCTCGCAGGGTTCCGATCCAATATTGTAAGAAAATTACGTTGGATGTATTGAAAATTTCAGTTCGATATCACCGTTCTAGAGATGTAAATCAAATTTCTTGAAATGTTTACGTCCACAGACGGACAGAACCATTAAAATTAAAACTTGTTTCCTTCAAAATATTTATTTACAGGCTTCTTTACTTACACTGCCTATGTTTTAGAGTAAAATATTGTTAAGTTTGGTATGGTTTAAGATGACATGACATGTTTGTTGTAAAAGTTAGCAATTAAATTATAATGACTCGATAAATTAATAATGAACATTATTGTTTAAATACAATAGAGTAAAAGCGCGAAATCCTGCAAATAAATGAAAGCTCAACTACAAAATGTAGGTTATAATATTAAAGTCATTACAATTTTTAATTGACAGACTTCACCCAAACGCAAGCTTTAAACATCATTCCATCTTCACACAACAAAACGCAACTGGATACTCGATTTGACAGCTTATAAAAAGATGTCCCAGATGCACCACCACATAATACAACATTATGTAAGCGTAGCCAAGTTAGTGCGTTTACATTAATGAGCGGTTGTGAGTTAACCTATTAAAATCCTTGCTAAACTGTTTAAAACCGATCAATCATCAACGGCTTTGCCAATAAGTACCCTAGTGGCGACATATAATGTGTATGCACAGAAGGGCAAGTTACTTTAAATTGGATTTTATAATCATCCTATTAATGTGCATGATTTTAAGTAGCATTTAAACGGTGACAAGTATATAGAAGACTACTTACAGTTTCGGATTCTACCGTTTAATGATGTTAGTATAAAAGTTCCGTACTAACCACCTTAGTAAAGTATCGACACCAACCAAAACCGTGCAACACATCTACTTAGATGCATTTTCTACTGCAATTTATGACAAAATAGATGATAAAACAATATACTCCACACCAAAAAAAAAAATGTTCTTTCTTCTTCTTATCGTATGGTTGATGAACAACCTGGTGTCAGAGTTTTTAAACCGCCCGTAGGCCTCTGACATGGCTTTTAACTGTTGACATTTCAAAAGTCATCCCAATTCCAGTCAATTTAATGATAACTTCGTGTTTCTGGTACACTTAGTATTATTAGCGTATAAACGCTATGGTTGTAGAATCTTACAGACTGATATAACCCCGCAATTATCTATGTGAATTTTATGAAGAACTGTGCGTATAACAGCTCTTTATTATATAGCTACTGATGCCATTCATTAAACTGAGCGGAATTAAGAGGTCTTAATACGGTCCCTGGACTGATTTGATGAACAAAGATTTTGCAAAAAATCATTTCTGTCTATAATTTTCACCTAAAAAAGCTTACAAAGCTCAAATCGCATTTCTACTTTGTATACTACGGATTATATTTGTAAACTAGGTATATTATGATGACCCTTCTGTACATTACCAGTAATTTTGCAACTACCAATTCCATGCCTAGTTATGGACAATGATTTGCATACGTCATAAGCCAGCACTTCTTCCGCTACGTTGGTTCGGTGGACTAACAAACTCGCAGCTATTCATCATTAATCCATTAATAATAATGGGGCTGCATATCACACCGTGCTGAATGTACTACTATGTTCCGTGCGAATTGTAGAGTCTATTCGAAGATTTTTATTTGTAACTAGTGGTCCCGACGAACTTTTTGCTGCCCATACAAATTGTTTTATTATTTGTATGTTATATTGTAGATATACATAGTTCTTTATAGATTTTTCAAGCCAACCTATGAAATGTAGAGAATAAACTTCATTTCAGGAACATTCAATCAATCAAATACGTTTAACTAAAAAAACAATAAAAGAATTAGTGCCCAGTAACGCTACCTTGAGTTTAAAAGTGACAGACTCTATGTAAATATGTCTAAGAAAAACTTGTACGCCCCTAACGGTTACGCTGAGAACTAAAATCGGTAGTATGAAAAAAACAATTCGATGGGTTTTTAACGTACGTAAGTTTTCGATAGCTAACTCATGGTGCCGCTACTGTTACTGATCGGTGTAATTAAAGTCATACCAAATTTAATTATTACCGTAATACGACGTTCTGAACGAAACCAACAGCCATCTATCTAAGATCAATACCGTACTAATGCACAAAATGTACTTGCCTTTGGTAAGCAGGTATATTATACGGATGAGTGGATGTAGGTTAGTATTCTCAAACTGATATATCGATATTGCATAAACATTATTTAATAACTAAGTAAGTATTAGCCCAAATTGATGGCGTCCTTGAAGACATAATTAAAACTTCTTAAATTGGTGTGAATATTAGGTATAGGTTATCAATATTAAGTAACTATTTGTGTAACATACTTTCGTGTAATTATAATATTCTCGACACTGTAGCAAATATGGTTTATCCTTTAGCAATAACTGAAAATAAATTGTTCACGAAATTAGACGATGTAGGTACTCATTTTGAAAGAATCTGACATATTATGAAACTTTTTAGCACCGGGTGCTTAATATTATGAAGATTATGTTACATCGTTACGCGAAATATAAATGAGGGTAAACGAATCATATCCATTAAATATGGTCTAGTTACTGTGGTTCATTAATTATCTGTACCTTATCGAGCTTATACGTTAACTATAGTACGCACAAGCAAACTTTCAAATGACATAATAGGAGCAATATATGTGAATGTTCGCTAGGCTATTTATTACCAATCCACTTTGTTTATAGCTCGTAATAGTTGGCTAAATGGCTCTTCTCAAATTATTGTTTTGTTCGAAAATAATAGAGCGTTTAGAATTTGAGATTTTTATCATACATACTACGGCTATTGTTAAATAAGATGAACTGATTCCTATACGCAATTAACAAACGGCTATTGCAGCAAACAGCTTTATCTGTTAAGTATTCTACATTTTATGACATTGAGGTAAGTTCCAAATAACATACCTAGCGTCACATCTATTTCATAAAAAAAAAATATTACTAAACTTACTACGTATACTCAAGAATTATTAATATTTTACGAGTTATTTTTCAAATTAAGTATATAAATAAAATACTAAATATTAGTCTTTATGAGAAAGACTAATATTTAGTGTAATGGAACGCGAAAGTCTAAAATCTTACATAAATAAAACAGTTTCAGACGTTGTTCATTTTGGTAGTTGTGTATCTTCCTCTATTCTCACTCAAATCTCACTTCAGTTCATATATATAAATCACACATCCAGCTAATAGATCCTAGGTCTGGGCAATCAATCAAGCGGCAGACGGGGCGACGAAACATCTGAAATAGAATTTCCGATTTCGCGAAATTGATCGAGTGTCGCGCCGGTATGATACTAAGTTCCACTTAATTGCAAATAAAAACTTCACCGTCATCGTTGTCATTATCGTCTCGTCACACGCTCAAAGTTTTGATATATTTTACCGTTTAAGTTTTTCTATTAAAACATACAATACATACATAAAATCACGCCTTTTTCCCAGAGGGGTAGGCAGAGATCACTTCCAGCGAACCACTTTTCACCTTTGTGGGAAAATCTTTTTCTTTCTATTTAAAATCCTAACTATTTTTGGGCAAATTAGTAGCAAGGCAGTCGAATTAGTTATACTAACAAATATTTGAACCAAAAGCTACCTATAATACATTTTCTTACCCCTCTTTATGTCATCTTATTTATTAAATAAACATATCTCAAGATTTTATTCATAAGCTTTTCTTTTTTTCTTTCTGGTAAAAGTTTACTAGGCAATTCTTATTTTCCTATGAGTCATTCCTTAATCTCGTAGCTTTGGGGAAGTTTGGTGCGTAACATTTCACGGTGTCTCATCCTAAGTAAAACATTGACGAAAACAAATGAAAGGGTGACTCAAGGTTTTACATGATAGAGCAAATCTGGCTTCACATCAATACGTCATATTAGCTCCAGATAGCCACATAAGTAACATATACAACTAAAATAAACAGCGTGCTAGCAAACGCCACTGTGCAATTTTGTCAGCCAACATCTGTATCCGCGATTTACTGCAAACTGCATTCGGCATCAGTGCAGACAGCCGCCACTCCGGCAAAGTGGCCATTACCATAACAAGACGGTCCCTCCACTAAGCCTAAAACACGACTATGGGGAAACTTTCCATAGCAGATGTTTTCTTAATCTCTATTTTTATGACTGACTGACTTTGCAGTTTTCCTTGTCCTTTGAAGTTATGAAACTTGATACGGTATCTTTTTTTTAAATAGTCGTGCAGATCATTTACTTTCAGATCCTGTAAGGGTTCCACAAAACGAAAATGTTTAATGAAAAACATTTTTAGGCATAACAAAGATAGCTCTACTAATGTCTGATACTTCCCCGGCTCGGCAACTGACCAATATGATGAAGTGCCCTGAATAAGTAAGTCCTTATTTAGAGTTCCTTAGATTCCATTTAATCCTCACTACCGAAGTGATTATTAAAGTGGCGTTGACAAACAAATCACCTTATGACGAATCCATTGCAAGGTATTTGAAAGGGCCTCTTGCATTTGCTGTATCGAATTAAAAGCCATGACTGTTCTGATGGGAAAATACTGCTGACAATAAATAGAAACAAAAGGGCAACCTAAAATATACAAGCTATAAAATGTCACCTTATGTCACATGTGCAGCTTAATTACCATAAACCCACGGTGTTTACCAAATCAAATAGTGGGAAAGTGATAGGCCTATCAATAAATTTCACTTTCATAGGGAGTTCGGGCAATTTGGCGAGAAAGCGCGGGCTCGTTCGCGAAATTGATATGATAACTACCTATGTACTTACGCGGATAGTTAGCCATAAATCTAGTAGTGGTTACCTGTTAGTCTGATTATATTATTTGGCTTACTCGACAAATTCGGGTGGGTTTTAAGGGCATGTTCTTATGAAAAAAAAAAAACATTGTGTGAAAAAATCATGGGTTTATTTTTTTGTCTTTTAGGTCCAAAACCTAAAAAGTTAAAAGATACTTACCAAAATGTATCCTTATGAGCTTTTATTGATCATACATTTTCAGTTATCTGCATTTTTTTTAGAGTATCAGTGCGTAAAGTATGTAAGCATTTCAGTATTTTAGGAAAAAAGCCTCTTAGTAGGAAATTTCTCACTATATTATAGTGTGCAAATCCTAAACCATCTAATATACAGGTAAGAGCAGGTCTATATGTCAGAAACTCACTTGATTACTGCATCAGCTTAGCAGACATGACGCACTCCTGTTACAGAATGACAAAAAATAATCTAATTAAATTGAGACGAATGGGACCTATCAAAAATATAATCTCAAAGATAGATATCAGCTGCCAAAATATCGGCATTCGGCAACTCCCCCTTAATATGCCGAGGCATCAATCACTTATGCTCATGCGCCGATAAAACATAATGACGAATTACTGACCACTTGTCAATGGCGGATGCTTTCTAGGAACTAGGCATATCGACACAATAAAAGAACGAACCGTAAAGAAACGGAAATCACCTGTTTAGTACCTTATTTGTTTCCATAAACTTTACCTAGATGACTTCTGAAAGTATTTGCGCGAAAGCAAGCAAAGTACTTATGTTGAAGATTTTAGGAAAATGGCGGCCTATTTATGATTTTCCCGAAAATACTCACGAAATTCAGTTTTTATGTATTTTATCTGAAATAAGTTTAGCAACGTTGTATTTTTGATAAATTTTGCCAGCTACGTACAATGTTGGTGGAACAAAACACGACTGGTTGGTACTAACTCGAAACTCCTAAAACATAACCTAATTTCCGAAACACTAGATACATTTAACTCGATTCACTGGTAGTTTTGTGTATATTGGGATTATAAAAATGGTGACATTATATTTACAAAGCGGTTAATCCGATTATCAAATTAGTTATGCAATGTACTGATGGGCTAATATGTGGGTGTATATTACAAGACTGTTGAATTGTGCCTAGCCATCATCAAGAAAGGAAATTAGACTTAAGCAAATTACTATGCGGTGCACACTATAATTTGAAACAGGATCATCAACCGCCAAATAAGACATTGATCCATTTAGTCAACATATAATGTTGTCATTCGATTACTTGTGATAGCTCGAGAGTCTTTAATCATCTACTTCACAGTAAACTTTTGATTTTATGATCGCAAGACATAGAATTATTTTGTTTCATAACTAGTGACCCGCCCTCGCTTCCTCTTAAATCCCTCTGTCTTTAAAAAAAAAACCACATCAAAATTCGTTGCGTAGTTTTAAAGATTTAAGCATACATAGGGACAGACAGACGCGGGAAGCTTTATACTATGCAGTGATCTTGCCATAAAAATACCTACATTTTGGTATTTGGTAATTAGTATATTTAAACTAGGAAATTATTGTCGTAATTGCCGTGACTGTCATTGTGTTTTTTTTAACTATGATTTTTCACTATAAAAACTACTATCGACATAAAGTGCTTTTCAACAAATATACAGTTTAACTTCAATCACAAGTACTGAAAGCTTTAATTACCTTTTTTTTGAAAGGCTAACTGAAATGACCTCACTTCACCTGATGATAAGCGGTAGTAGCTCCACTTATGAGGTCGACAGGCACAATAGACCATATTGAGCCTGTCGCACTCATCCTGCAGGCCTGCTTCAAGGCCGTTTCAAAACCCGCCTGAAGAGTCCGGGATCATAGGAGGGGGAGAAAACATGAGCTGGGTGGGCATAATGACACGGCTTAGTTTCTTAATATGAAAAGCAAGAAACTACAATAAAATTTAATTAGTATATCTTAAATTAAAGATCCTCCGGCTCTGTCATAACAGTACTTCTCACGCAGTAAAATGTCTATCTGTCCATCTCTTTACATAACACCTAGCGCAAATTAGTCGTAATCAATCTTAATTTGACACCGTCTATTGTGTACCGGCCCGCTATTAATCACTTACCCGAGGGCGCACGGTAGTGTGTTGGTCAAGTCCGATTGTTTTGTTTTCTTATGTCAGCCATAACTTTTTATATAGCAATCGACCCTAAGCGATACTCAAAAGTGTAATTGAGGAGAAGTGATGTTTATTGAAATTGCAATAAAATGCGTGCTTTCTGTGCTTTGTGGATTCGTTAGAAAATAACCATACTTTTTTAGCTTCAGGTGACTATAGATCTTATTTAAAGCAACTTGCCCTCACTTACCACAAATCAACTAATTGACACTCGATTAGGTCTTTAACATAATAATGCTAACTTTAACAAAAAAAAGCTACAAGTATGACCTTTAGGTATGAGCGCATTTCATCAAGTAATGCCTTAAGTTTCATTACTTCCTGCATCAAAAAGACATTGTTATATATAATTTGTCACCTACCTATATCAGACTTGGCCCTCATTCTTTATATGGTAAATATGTTTGTCTTACTTCCGGCTTGTTAGTTCAAATGTGACCCTACAACCAAAGGTGACCGGTGTATCTTAACGTTCGATCCATCAATACGCCATAGTGCACGATATGTGCCAATAAACGGATTATAAGTAGCATTTATATTTCGTAACGTCTTGATTGTGTGTACTTTCTTACGATGCATCGTGGTTCACGTTTGTACACTTTCTCTCAAATTGTTTAAGGGCAGCTTACGAATCTTAAAAGCTTTTTTTGTAAACGACCTGACTATCTACCTACCGACCGTCATGGTTACTGCATTACTCGGACGAAACTCATATAAAAAGACTCGTACCGAGGAATTTTACCTCAGCCACCCTAAAAAAATTAAAAGTTTAACCATAAAAGAATTCGAATAAGTGAAATGATTTTTATTGTTTCACACGCTTTATTTTTTACCTAGCCTATACTGTCCCACTGCTGGGTAAAGGCCTCCCCCAATTTACCACAAAGCTGTCAATCTCCGGCCAAGGACGACCAGTTCCGATTATGGGCATCCAGGTCATCTCGCCATCACTTTTTCGGCCTTTTTCTTTGCCGACGCCCATCTGCCGGTTGCCATTGGGTGACCAGTTTCGCCCATCTTTCAGGAATCATCCTACAGACGTGACCCGCCCAACTCCATTTTAATTTTGTAACATCTATAATTCCTGTTTTGGCCCGGATAGTTGTGTTTCTTACCCCGTCTGTTAATTATATTTTACCAAATAATAAAGCACACATCACAGCGGCTTAAGTGGAACTAAGAAAGCTATCTAGATATACATAACAAATATCTTGCAAAATATTTTCAGAATGCAAAGTCAAATAGGAAGAAACAGATAAACGAAACTTAATTAAATTTTAGATGAAAAAATCATGTAGGTATGTTCTAATTGTATCTATGTGTCAATGCCTACTATCATAATATTATGCAATACTTAATTCTGAATCAGATAGCATACAAATAAACCATTCATGCAATATTGGTTTTGATGACGCAACTTAAAATACAAATGTCAATACAATCAGATTTAAATTGACTGCAATAAAACCATTATAGGGCGCAAAAGTACACTCTTGTGTATCTTTAAATAAAAAAAGAATTTACAACATCAATATCATCGTAAATATACATTTATGACTTTATAAAGTCGAACACAATAAAAATAAATAAGAAAGGTCGTTGAATCAGCGACATTGTGAAATCGAGTAAACAGAGACATTGATAGCTGATACCATAACATTAATAAATGTAAAAGACCTTATGGTCCAAGATCCCAGAGCTGCCAGACATCACTTATTTTCTAATGCACAAAATATATACGATTGAGTAGTGTTGGGGTGTACTATCATCATATGACTAGCTGAAATTAAATTGTTTGTTTCAGTTTCATTGACGCGAATTCGTCCGCGTGGACTACGGATTTTACATATAATTTTTTTTTCTCAATTACTCCTGTTCCCGTGAGAATTTTTCTAAATCGCGTTGCAAGTAAGCTTTACGTTCATTAAGGTACTTGCATGCCAAATTTCAATCATCTATCTTACGCGGTTTAGAATTTTTCATACAAAAGTTTTTTCTGCTAACTCCCGTTCCCGTAAGAATTTTTCGATATCCTGTTCCAACTAAGCTTTAAGTTTACTATGGTACCTGCATGCCAAATTTAAAGCATCTAACTTAAGCGGTTTAGAGTTTTCATAAAAAAATATTTTCCTGCATTTTCCCGTTCCCGTAGGAATTTCGGGAATTCCTTTCTTAGTGCACCATTACGATACCTAAGGTACGTCCCTTGCGCATTTCATTACATACAAATGTTTATTCCCAGTTACTCCTGTTCCCGTAGGAATTTAGCAGTCTTTACGTTTATTAAGGTTGACAAATTTCAATCACCTAAGCGGTATACAGACGCTTTAAAGCTATGAAAAAATTTTACTTTTACTTATTTTCTGATGCTTGATTTTTATATATGTTATTCAAACAAGTGCTAATTTTAAGTGCTCATCTGATTCCATAATGATTCGATTATAGAATTGTACCTTACAAACTATTTTATTAGAAAAATTTTATGCAACAGAATTTTCAAACGCCATATATGTCATACTCATTGTTTACTTTATTAGTTACGTGTTAGAAACCTTGTTCCCGTGCCATTACATCATTTCCCACCGAAAAAGGTTGTAAAATAGGTTAAAAGAATGATAAAAAAATAGGTTAGGTTAGGTTAGAAACATGAAAGACCACGCACGAGCCGAGCGAAGGCAGCGTGCAGCTGAAGTGCCAGCCAATCGCTTTTTAGGACAAATATTTGGCCCCTTGGATCGGCCTGTCCGTTTGCAAAACGTTTTAAAATAGTTGTTTGAATAACATATATAAAAATCAAGCATCACCAAATAAGTAAAATTAAGTAAAAGTAAAAAATTTTTCATAGCTTTAAAGCGTCTGTAAGGTAAAACCGCCGACCGCATGTTTCTGAGAGTAATGAAACCTGATTTTTAATGATATTGTGTGAAATATATGTTAAAATCAGCCATCAGAATTTAAGTGAGGTGAATATTGCCAGTTGTGTTGTGTATGAATACTATTGATTGGTTGATATCTGAAAAATGGCCGTCTGGTCAAGGTAGCAACTAGTCATATGATGATAGTACACCCCACCACTACTCAATTGTATATATTTTGTCCATTAGAAAATAAGTGATGTCTGGCAGCTCTGGGATCTTCCTCTACTATAAAAAGAACAACATTTGACTTTCAGCTCTGCATCCATCCGTACAAAATGAAGTCATAGTAATATTTCTGAGAAGAAAAAAAAACGTATTTAGAGGACGTAGAGCAACATGTTTTTCAAAATTTTATTTGGCTATAATGTTAAATGCTGTGATTACGAGTTTTCGTTCAGTAATATCGATATCTATATTAAGATATAAGATTTTTGCGTTCCACAGGGTTTAATAATGTTCAATGTACATAACGAGGTGATAAGTAGGACTTTCGGCATTCGTATCAATCTCTTCTTCTTACAGTAGAGCTACTTCTATTTCGTGTTTAATTGTTATACTCGTGCATTAATTGTGATTTAAGAAAATGCTTTAAACCATAACCGGCCAATCCCCGAAAAATAAAAGCATTCCGCCAATTATTTAATATCTTATGATGTTTAACTAAGTAAACTTCTGAGCTCTACAATATTATTGCAGATATTAAGGCGTTTTCACAATTTTTATCGTTATTTTTTATGAAGACTACTGACACTGACTTAAAGGGCCTCACAGCCAAAAACGAAGCTAAGTTTCAACGACAATTAACGACCATTTACGATTAGACTCAGTTTCGCCTTCGATCGCAGTTATCCCCAATACGATGCCAGATTTCACATCACTAGTAAGACATATGAAATGAAATACGCAGATAAGTAATCACAAGTAACCGCTGTAAGACCTCCTTACCAAATTTATGATTGTAAAGCAATGTTTGAAATGGCCGCATTAATTTATGGGTTCATAATATTTTAACACTCCAGAAAGAAAATTATGACCATGGCTGTTATGCACATTTGTATTACGTTGATTTGCTCATTACACTGATTTTAAAAGCTTCAATGGGCCGACATAAGTAATCGTTATTAATGTCAACGTGATGCCTTTACACGTTCCCGACAAAAAGGTCTAAACAGACAGACGTGCAACAAAGTTGCACCGATAAGGGTTACGATTTTACTTTTTAAAATCCAGGGCCTTAAAAAGCTTACGTCTAGCAAACCCACAGTAGCTTATTTAAGCTTTATCTCTCCATCCGCTTCAGTTAATCGGCTCTCCGTGGCAGTGTTTACTTTCTTCCACATACTTTCGCCGCGCTATAATTCGATGAACCACGGGTATCTATCGTTGTGACAGAATCAATTCGACTCGACATCAAAGATTAGATAAGTCAGATGGATCAACTTAACAAACAATAGGATTTAGATATTAATATTGCGATCCTTGGAACAATTTATGTCTGATACGATGTGCGTTTGAATTAATGGAAGCTATCAATTGATATTGATATGAAATATACTTTATATTAGGTACCCTATCTTCAAGGCTTAGGTTTAATGTTTTTGCTAAAGTTTTGTATTTTGTATTTTTTAAAGTTAAAATAATAGTTTATTAGATCCCAACATTTCAAGCCCTTTAAAATCATTTAGTCAAGCCATTTAGTTTACGAACGTTAACGTAAAAACTAAGAATAAAAAAGTACTTTTAGCTAAATAGGTAAACATCTAACGCCAAATATCCAAAAGCGCCTAGTCGCCAGCACTGCGCAATGTGATTAAAGAGCGCCGGAAACTTTCAGCCTAATCAAAATAACCACTTTTTACCAGTGCTACATCCATCCATTTTATCTAGCTAGGACCCTCACATGCGAGTTTTATGGGATCACGAGATCACGTTATCCGTCATCATGCCGCTCAGTGCCAAAATATAGGGAGCACATTAAAACAAAACAACATGGTAAAAATCCCGGACATATTTATTTTTCTTATATGTGTAACCATGTCAGTTTTAGAAAGAAAAATATTTTATTTTCAGTTATAATAGACCCGCCTTCGCTTCGCTTCGGGTATATTATACCTATATAAAAACATTCCTCTTAAATCCCTCTCGTATCTATGAACTAAAACGCTTCAAAATCTGTTGTGTACTTTTAAAGATTTAAGCGTACATAGGGACAGGCAGACGCGGGAAGCGACATTGCTTCATAATATTATGTAGTGAATAATCACTACGTAGTATATGTATAAACATTATACTACCAAAAAATCAATATTTTGTTGTTTAAGCATGATCTTTGTCTCATCTGACACAAAACGCGTCTTAATCTTTGCGCAAGCGCTTTTTCCGCAGCCATTACTTCAAACACGTAATACGATAATGACTATGTGATTGTTAGAAATTGGTCAATGACTGCTGATCGGCGTGAACCGAGAGCATCGTTTTTTGCGATTAACACAAATAAGTTTTACACACTTAAGTTAAGTTGCACCTATTCAGAAAGCATAAACACCGCCGATGATTGCAAATATATCGCACACATTTTCCTGCTTTGTGACAATCGTTACAGTTTAGTTAAATTGCTGGTAGAGCCAAACCATTTTGTAATCACCAAAACGTCGCTCACTTTTGTAAGCACCTGCAATTTATTATCAAGAAGAGATAGGTGATTTTTAGTGATCTACAAACGCTTTGGTATTCTGATAATTGGTTTAAAACATCGCAATACTACGATTGATGAACATGCTACCGAAACAGTTTGAATCAAAAATTGCGAATATAATCGGCTGTTTTGCAATAAACTTGAAATCGAGGATCATCATCGATATCTATCTAATCATATGGATTACATGTAGGTACTATTCACATGATTACATTATTTGCAAATGTTGATTGCATTTCGGTTCACCCACTTTGTATTGAAATAAGCCATTACTATCCCATTACAAAGGTTAAAGTTAAGTCTTCCATACCCAACCAAACATGTGTAAAAATAGTTTTACATGTAATTAATTGTTTTGGCTCTTCGCTCAATTACCCTGCCATATT
The DNA here is from genome assembly GCA_039566165.1 of Maruca vitrata. Lineage (NCBI taxonomy): Eukaryota > Metazoa > Arthropoda > Insecta > Lepidoptera > Crambidae > Maruca > Maruca vitrata. The sequence goes on from CM076917.1 coordinate 3,289,229, forward strand.
CTAAGCATCGATCCAATCCATCATTATAATTTATGGGCATGATGATTGATCAATTTGGTCGATCGAAACCGAACCCGCATTGATTCTACCATAATTGTTTCACTTTTACTTTTTTAATTTATTTTTTCTCTGTTGGTATTTTGTATCATACCAAAAAGAGCCAGAGTGAGCTTCTAAGCTAAGTGAGAGAGAGTAATATTATCATTGAATTAAGCTAATCAGGGTACTTTTACTTTGTATATGTTTTATTGCATAGTCCCGACATACTCAACTCAACTTACCTTTCTCAACTAACTGGTAGTAAATGTTATAAAAATTGCAATAGTTTAAAACTAGTCTAATAAAACAGTTAAAAGTTACGACTTACAGTAAGTCAGTTAAAGAGTTTCATCTATTTGTTAATAGGAGATTTTATTATAAAATTGAATCACGCTTTTCTAACTGAGTAAGCTTGGGTCAGGGATTTCAAGTAATCATTTAATGTTTCTTACATAATATGTAGTTTATTTTAACTTCAGCTTTCTTGCGAAAGCTTTTGGGAACAGGAATCTAGTACATCGCTTCATTCAAATAACAAGTTCGTTTCAGAACCGAAATATCTATAGAATACTTAGTATTTATAATTTAAACTTTAGACTTTTCACAAAATAATATTATTTTGATTATAGGTAGTTGTCTTTTTTTTACTACTCTCTAACCTTTCTAGTTAAAGTTCTTCGTAGGACCTACCTACACCACAAAGCCTTAAAACATTAAGACTTAACCAGTAACTGTTTAAACAAATGTTGATTTAATTTGTTAGGAACATGATAAGTAAGTTGAAAGAAAGTTACCGTATACCTATATTGTTTGTAGAAATCGAAGATATAGGAGGTACTTGTAAGTCATGAACGGATTAGCTTACTCCTACACATGGCGAGTAGGTGCACCAACTCTAAAACTTTTATCTTTACTTACAGACTAAAAGCTTAGTTTAGAATGGCATTTACTAGATTTCACATATAAAAGCATAGCCCTTATTACCTGATTACGATGTAGAGTTACTTACCTACACTTAATACAGAACATCACACTGAATGGTCCATTGTCATCAGGCCCAGTGCGATAATCTGGGTTACGCCAAAATTCAGAGCACAGTCGACGAATCAGCGATCTAATCTACAATAGAAGCAGTTTTCACGCTCATACTTGGGTTTGCCGTCGAAAAGAAAAACGGGTATAACTGACAATTTCATTTGTTAGGTTTGAGAGGAATAATGAAAGAGAGCTACTTGATATTCCTAATCGAAAACTTACCTAGCAAGTACAAGTTTTTTCATAGATCTATTAACGTTATTTTACTCATGCTTTATAGATTAAAAAGAATGTAACATCTATTTTTATCAATGAAGTTAGAAATAACCCAATATGTTCAAAAACATTAACCATTTTTTTTATTAAAAAAACACAATTTTACTTTTATATTTCTTTGATCGTTCTTAAACCTACATATTTAGTTGGATCAGTTATACAGTACTTACACTAGAAGTTATTCTTTTACTTGTTTTGATTTAGTATTGTTTTTTCAATTTACATTCCCAGTAGGTAAGTCTTTTCTGGTTTTTTAACATGATTTTGCGATTACCGTAAGTTCTAGTAAGAAGATGATACATAGCTTCCTGTCTATCAAATCCAGAAAAAAAAACAAATGTGTTTAACAAATTGCTACATGTACTCTTTTACGTCATGGCGGCAGAGTTGTAAAACCGTGGAAGTAGCCAGGAAGTGGGTAACAGTCTTTTGTTACCGGGGAAACTATGGGACTTGAGCGGAGTTGTGCAATGTAAAACAAATCCAATCAAAAACATAAATGTGAAATGAGAGCCAAGTTCAATATTGCCTTGGTTGTTGACTTCAGCGACAAAAGAAGTGAGATCTAAATGGGTGCCAAGTTCAATGGTCAACCCAGAAATTTATTTATAAGTAACACTATAACATACCTATCATATCTTCTTATAACATAAGATAATGTATGGTGGTAGCCTATGAAGGTCTGTCTTGGCTAGTTTCTATAAACCTACCAACGTATTATTATGTTCGCTCGCTAGTTTCTACCAACAATCCAAATTTTCGGAATTATAAAATACAAATACTTGTAGGCTTAGAACTTGCGACGGCTATAATTCATTTATAAAAACTAGCCAAGACTGACCTTCATAGGCTACCACCATACATTATCTTATGTTATAAGAAGATATGATAGGTATGTTATAGTGTTACTTATAAATAAATTTCTGGGTTGACCATTGAACTTGGCACCCATTTAGATCTCACTTCTTTTGTCGCTGAAGTCAACAACCAAGGCAATATTGAACTTGGCTCTCATTTCACATTTATGTTTTTGATTGGATATCATTACTTTTTGTAGAAAAGTATATATCATCGTAACGCCGTGGGTCCTTTGAAAAGGACAAATTCAAAACTAAAACTAGACTTTATGTAGGTACCTACCCTAAGTAATAAATATGAAAACCGACTATAAGTACCTACTCTTAATTGTAAATAAGTAAGTATACCTAAATATATACTTAGTGCTCTGCCTTCCCCGGTATAAAGGTTAATCGTTCATAATAGAACCTAACCTAATTATTAAAAAATTGCCAGTTTTTTATTTTTTCCTTTGTATTCATGTAATTACCTATCTGCATACCAAATTTTAACTCTCTAGGTCATTTGGAACTGGGTTAGAATTTTGATCTGTCAGTCAGTCAATGATAAAAATGAGGATTTTTGGACATTAATATCTAAATAACTGTTTGAGATAAGCTTATGAAATTTAGAAAACATATTTATCTCGCAAGTCACAATATATGAGCCAAATTTGATACGTTTATGTGAAATAGTTTTTGATTTATGAGGTGTTCAAAAGTGGTTCCAAATGGTTCGTGTAATATTACACACGGTGCGGCTCGCCAGTTCTGTTTCTTGAACCTTGGCTTGACACGCTACCGCGTGTCTAGATTTAATTACATGTTTTGGCTACTTTCGTAATTGTTTAATGGGGGCTATCGCGTGTGATAAATTCACTAGATGGCAATACATAGGCGTGAGGTCCAACTGCAGCATGATTGGTGAATATTGGCATGTCTGTCAATGTCACGTCAAAAACAATGAATCATGCTGTAGTTGGACCTCACGCCCACGTATTGTCACCTATTGGTCCAAGATCCCAGAGCTGCCAGACATCACTTATTTTCTAATGGACAAAATATATACGATTGACTAGTGTTGGGGTGTACTATCATCATATGACTAGTTGCTACCTTGACCAGACGGCCATTTTTCAGATATCAACCAATCAAGGTACATAGAAACACTGCTTACCTCACTTAAATTCTGATGGCTGATTTTAACATATATTTCACACAATATCATTAAAAATCAGGATTCATTACTCCCAGACACATGCGGTCGGCGGTTTTACCTTACAGACGCTTTAAAGCTATGAAAAAAATTTTACTTTTACTTATTTTCTGATGCTTGATTTTTATATATGTTATTCAAACAACTAAAAAGTGCTCATCTGACCGCAATAATTATAGAATTGTACCTTACAAACTATTTTATTAGAAAAACTTTACTAAATTCAATTTTAAAAATAAATCTAAAACAGTTGGGTCTGGTGAATGTTTGGCCCCTTGGATCGGTCTGTCCGTTTGCAAAACGTTTTAAAATAGTTGTTTGAACAACATATATAAAAATCAAGCATCACAAAATAAGTAAAATTAAGTAAAAGTAAAATTTTTTTATAGCTTTAAAGCGTCTGTAAGGTAAAACCGCCGACCGCATGTGTCTGGGAGTAATAAAACCTGATTTTTAATGATATTGTGTGAAATATATGTTAAAATCAGCCATCAGAATTTAAGTGAGGTGAGCAGTGTTTCTATGTACCTTGATTGGTTGATATCTGAAAAATGGCCGTCTGGTCAAGGTAGCAACTAGTCATATAATGATAGTACACCCCACCACTACTCAATCGTATATATTTTGTCCATTAGAAAATAAGTGATGTCTGGCGGCTCTGGGATCTTCCTCTATATATATATTGTGGTGATATGCTTTATCTTATATAAAGGATTTACTGCTGTAAGTTTTTGATCATTGATTGCTAATTCTGTGAGAGAATTAGTTACTACAAGTATGTATTTTAATAAGGTTGTACTTAACTATACAACACATACGTACACTTACTTTTATATCTAAATACCTACTTAATTTTATTGACACTTTACTCTCATTAAGTAAATTTGGAACTCTCTATAATAAAAAAAATTACTTTCGCATTCATTATTATATCTTATAAATAAAAATGAATTGCTGTTCGTTAGTCTGACTAAAACTCGAGAACGCCCGGACCGATTTAGGTAATTTTGGTTTAAAATGTTCGTGATAGCCCAAGGAAGGTTTATATTATTGGCGGTATGAAATTCGCCGGGACCACTAGTTCCCTTATAATGTCTTGAAGGACTTGGAATTTTACAAGCCATTGAACTAATTATGCGTTTTTAAATGAAGCAGAAAAATGATATGGAATCGAACGACACTATTGCCAAAAGGCGGCGAGCATACATAATTCTCTAATTTAAAAAAAGTAATACATTAACGAAGATTGTATTCAAAATGATCACGACATTGGTTCATTGCGAAACAATCGTAAGTACGAGTACATACGGATATTGCGTGATCTTGTTAAGCAACTACAACTACATTATATTTTGCTTTTTGGGGAGATTAACCATTACGCCCTTTTAGCAATAATTACTTACATATTTTTTTTACATTTGAATTTCGAAACATTTAATTGTGTCACACCTGATATGTGGAGTCTTTGAGAAATTATTAGGGGTAACTATTAATGGAAAGGTAAGAAATATCTATCTAATTCAAGAGTTTAGCTTATATCGCGGTTTCCATTCTTCTTTCAAATCAATCGGCACCTTTAATTCTTTGTACATAATGATATTTACTTTTTTTTCACCTTTCAGCTATTTTCCTAATAAATGACTGCGTGAAAGTCACAAAAGATACTTAAGTCTTCATCCTAGCACAACATAAGAATATTTTTAATTTTAACCATGCAATATTTAAGTAGATACAACATTCTTTTTACAATAATATGTAGTTAGTCGACCTAAAACAAAACACTGTCATTCGAATGTAACCGATTCGCCGATCTCGAATACAAAAGTGATCGATTTGTGAATATGAGCCGTATCATAGACAACCGTAGGTGGTCCGCGTCACCTGGCCCTCAACTTGACCTTAAGGGCTGCTATTGTCAGTCATCGAGCCAGAGATCATAGTGGGGTCCAAGTTATAAGGTACAGATTTTAGACTTCCGCGTTCCATTACACTATATATTAGTCTTTATAGGTCTACACTCGATATTAGGAGTAGCAACCCAGTCGAAACGTCGGGCAGTAAGTAGCTATGTATTTGCTTCTCCTAATATCGCGTGTAGACCCATAAAGACTAATATTTAGATATAAGCTACAGGTTGATAAATAATTAATGTCAGTCAACATCACATCCCGTAGTATGAAGCTTATGCAATAGTGTAGTTGTTAGTGAAAATCCGAATCTAGAGTGGACTATACAAATATACTCAAATAGATAAATATACATCCAGAAAAGGAATAAACACCGTTGGGATACTTTTATTGATTTTGGAATTAGGCTACGTTCAAATTGATCAATCTAAATATCTCAAGAATCAGTATACATTAAATTTGTTCTCTCTTATATTACCTATGAAGTATTTATGTAAGTATTTTGTTAGATTGTTACAAATATTATAATGACTAAGAATAAGAGGTTTCATATTATCCTTTATCCAATATGAAGTATTTTTGTATTTTATACTATGTCACAAATCTTATAACTTATACCACTGCCCCGCCCATCGCCTACGGTGATGAAAATTTGATGAAGATCGAAGTCGCCACGATAGAAAACGAATCATATTCCTACAAGCATAACATGCAAATTGCAACAGCCAACAGATGACAAAGAAAGTGCGATGAGAGTCATAACAAAATAGACATGATATGAAGGAATAAACGGTCGTTTTGTGCGGACCAATCAAGATTCCATAAATTTCACCGTTGCAATCTTTACGATGGTAATATTATTGTTGCGAGAGGGTAAGGCAGTCGTGGATCCTGTGTCTCAATGGGTATCTTGATGATTGTGTGGGACGAAACGTATGCAATACTTAGAAATAACGCGAATCCGCTTGTGATTCAACAACCGTAAGGAATAATAACGTAAGTAGAAGTCTATGAGATTAAAATAGCTACTGTTAGATGTTCGTTGTATTAAAAATATATAATCTGACGTTATTAGTCACAATACGTAGCAAATGAACTAGGTACCTAAACAACAACTTACTCAACTTATTATGAGATCCGTGGTAAGTCTTTAATCATAGCCGGTCGCCGTACTCATCTACACTAATATTATAAAGCTGAAGAGTTTGTTTGTTTGTTTGAACGCGCTAATCTCAGGAACTACTGGTTCGATTTGAAAAAATCTTCGAGGAAGGCTTTAGGCTATATAACATCACGCTGCGACTAATAGGAGCTAAGATACAATGGAAAATGTGTAAAAACGGGGGAAACGCGAACGAAGTCACTGGCACAGCTAGTCTAATACATAAGGTAACTTATCGTATATTTATGTCTCATGGATCAAATCCTAAAGTCACAAATTAACCAGATAGAGTCATTCCTCCATTTCTCCATTACACGCACCTATATTTAATTTGAATCTATGTATGTAACGACACTATGAGAGTCCTTCATTTAGAGATTTTTATTCCTCCTATCCACACTAACAGTTAATGATTTTTAATCATTAATTACAATTCAAACAAATACGACACGTTAATGATTGGCAAGGTGATTGTTTTAAGACGCATTGTCTTGTCACACCTACGGTTAGCTTACAAGACGTGTTGTTTGATTATCGATTCATTTCACTAACAGAATCACTTTACACAGTTCATTAACTGTATGTAAATAAAATATACTGACGTATATACCTAACAACTGTTTATAAATTTAATATATAACGAAATATTTTTCTGTTCGTCTGAAAGGAAAACAGTGTAGTACCCTGGCTATGATTCCAAAATATTTGTGTGACGAACATCAGTGTTAGTTCCGTGTCTGGGTGTGTTATTAAATATATTTAAGTAAGTAAATTTGTGTGTACCACTGTGGTTTCTGATATCATTAACACAAGCGCTTCAAGCAACTTATTTCGAAATCTGATCAAACAATGTATGTGATGTTGTGATATTTATTTATTTATTTAATGTTGCGTACCTTTACCGTTACCTCACATACTACCGTACAAATTAACTACATAATAAGGTGCCGTTTAAAATTAAAATAAAGAAACAGGTCACACGGAAAAATCAGCTTCGTATCTTGTCCATCGGTAAGGCGCCGCGAATGTACTAAAACCTCCATAATATCCGCCGTGTAATCAAATTAGGTGCGCACACGCATCGAACCTCGCTATTTCTGGGGCGGGTAGATTAATTACCCGATAGCATGTCTGTCTCTGGCACAATACAATTCGTTATGTAACGAAAAAATGACATATAGTTAGGCTGTTTGTGTACTGAGCGCAAATGTAGGGCTAGAACTTCAACTCCGGAAAAAGTATCAATATTTTTTTATCAGATTTGTTTTAGATTTCTCACAATTTCTAATAAATTATAGATAATACTTAGCAAATCTTATTGATAACCGTAAATACTAATAGTAATAATAGATTGACCTCTAATAGTGTTGTAAATGTCGGGGTCTAGTCGACGAAACATTACCACAGAAACTATCCATCAAAGTTTACTACGAAAACAACGTATCGTCTGGTCTAAACAACTAAATAGCCCTCAACATGAATAACTACATTATAATAGTTAAAGATAACAACTTTCTGAGAGGCTAAGTGCCAATGCTCCACACTAATAGTCATCTCTAAAGCCATAAATTAATAGAAGATCGGATACTGCCCCAATAAGATTTATTGATAGTCAATTGAGTAACTTGAACGAACCATATTGGTATTGTGCCAAATTGCTTTTAAAGAAGACATTATCGCTTTTGAATTGGTAACAGTCATTTATTACCTTATATTATTGCTTAGAAAACAGTGCAAATCATCATATAATTTGGTTCAATTTAGTTTTTTTATTACTTCAATTTATTAGAATGTAGATGAATTATATATACTCAGTTAAAAATATGATAATTGATATAATTCATAGATGACTTTCTTTCCCACTACACCTACCCTCAAAAGATGATGATTTCAGTGGTGATAAATAAAGCTTTTATCTTACATTCTTTCGCTACGATCGATATGATTTGAAAGTCCAAATTTACTACCGATTGTATACGGTTCGTTATGCCTATCGAAAAAAATATTCTCCAAATGCATTCACTGCAAAATACAATATTTACCATAATCAATGATTTCTTTGTTCTTCTTCTCACTGTCCCATGTGTGTGTTTTTGTTTAATTTTTGTGTTTTGTAAGTAATATTGTACTTAGTACTTATTTGTGTAAATAATGTGGTCAATAAATACATACTGATGAACTCTTTAACTGACCAACAATTAATCCATGCAGATTCACACACTCTTGTATACACGAACCCTCTTGTACATACTTCTCCGCGTTCTCAGTACACCCCGTGCCTAACTTCCGCATGATCCGTGGCGAAACGACCTCACGATGGCCGAACATCCGACCGATGCTGCCATCAATACACTTCAAAGTACATAGGTTACGACAAAGGCATCCAGGTTAATTACAATATAGTATTGTTTGCATTTCTCTCGATCATGGGAACAGCGATTGTTCAGAAATGTCATAGCTTAATGAGTTTGTGAAAACACAATCAATGTGAGCACGATTGGTTGGGTAGAGTATGTTATGTTTAAACGACTGTAGCTATTTTGATTTACGATCTAACGTAAATATCAATGTATGCGAGCTAGCGTAATATATATTGCTGTAATGATAAAACATGGGCTGGGTCTATCTGTAAGGTTCTTAGGTCACAAGGCATTAACTTCGATGTGAGTTAAGGAACTGTAGCTGATTTCACACAGCAGCAGTATATATTATATCTTTTGATTTCTTTCTACTTTTTAATTTGTTATTTCTATGAAAGGTCACAGACGATGTTCCTCAGGTTTTAAAGGATATAGAAACATATAGAAACCAGTGAATCACAACGTACACGTCTTCTGCAGCTGCTGTAAAGAGTGTTTGTAAAATCTCAAGTATTTGAAAGCTTTCCGTCGTTTCTTAACGAAGATTCATTTATCGCGTAGTCTTTAGAGTTTATTGCGCAAAAGTCTCGTGTAAACTTTTCGGTCTCTAAACCATATGTACACCAAATTTAATTCATATCGGTACAGTAGTTTTAGCGAGAAATATAGACAGCGTGGTTCAACTTTTACAATATAAGTTAGGAAGTAAGGATGTAGCTACTACTCAGTTACCAAAATCGTAATCTGAATGCTACTAAAGTCTTCTTCATTCTAATACTAACAATTCCAATACCGAGCTTTCTTAAGCTCTCCGCCAAACTGGGTCGGATGTTTTCGGCACAAAAAAAGGTAAACTTAATTACTCTCCACGTATGACATAAGCCGACCGCACCGATCGTATCGCCGGCTGACGGATTGGGTTTCATTCGCACTTCCTATGACGCAACGCTGGTAACTGCGAGATTAACGTGGATTAGCGTAAGTGGGAAAAGTTCCGCACTTCTTTCTTACACTTGTTGCGTTACGGTTGACGGCTTTATTTGAAATTTTAAGCTTATAATATGTCTGCTAAGGCGGAAGATTTATATAAGTTTTAAGAGGTTAAGCCCTCCACTAACTATTTTAATATAATATAGAAGAAAAACAGCATTATCTGGTTTCCTAGATAAGCCATACTGAGATGTTTCCTATTGCTCGCATTTCTTTTAGTAATTTCAGCAACATGTACAATTTATGAAGCATTTACTTTTTTTTGTACGAACTTTCAGGGGTAAGAGAGATAGGACACGTGCTCTGGGTACCATGAGGAAACGCAAAATAAATGAATAGCCTTTTCAGTACTTAACTAGAAACAAAGAAATAAAAAGTCGTTTACCTATCATGGAAAAACTTTACTTTATAGTAAAATCGGCTAAAAAGTAACCTATACCATTCTGTCTATTAACTAAATGATTTGAAAGGGGAAATTACCATAATCAATTTTAAAAATGCAACTTACTACTGGGCGATTTTGGTCCTGGCAGCTTTTCTGAGACGGCTTTTACAGCTTCACCGGGCTGGCGGGGGAGCGGAAGGCTCACACAGCCCTAGTACATTTAAGCAACATTTGCCTGAGGGCGCCCTCCAACGGGGCTCGAACCTCGGCTCAGGGCGTTGCTGGGACGGTCGGACGGTTATTTCATATACGCAGACCGATTTATGGATAAATTTGATCGTTCAAAAGCAGAATTGTTATTGTATTTTCAATATATCGCTCGCATTACGCAAGATGGCGGCGCGTCAGACCCGGCGTGACATTTACGCGTGCCGCGTAAGCACGCGGCGCAGGCGGAGTCTACGGTACTGTCGCCAATATCACTGGTATTAGTAGGACATATTATACTAGATATACTTTATTAAGGACAGTACATATCTCTTAGCACGGTAGTACCGTGCCCTTTGAAAACGTTACTTAACTATTACCGGAAACCTCTCGGTGTATACAATGTCTCCTTCCCAAAATGTCTTTTTCACCAATCGATGATAGGACAGTCGATACACGGAAACAGTTATAACTACATAATTCCTAATGACACAAAACGATAGGAAATATTCCATAGATTTCAGTGTCTAATCAGATAACAATTCGTAATTCCATTTCACGGGGACAGGACCAACGTCTACTGACGTGATTACCAGTTTGGATTTCTTATTCTCATCTAGGCTGCTACTGAATTATCCCAAGACATCATACTAGTTGCTTACTGTATCTACAACTGGCTACTTCTAAATCAAACGAAAAGAGGTTTGTTTTTTTTTTCGTCCTAAAACGTCTCTTACTACTGGCAACACTACCGGCGGCGCACGCGTTGCTCACGAGGCGCGTAATGGGTATGATCACAAAAAGCGCCACGCACGATCTGTTTTATTGCCAACGAGTTACTCTGAAAATTGAAAGTTCTAGGCTTATACTTGGAAGAGGAGCTTATTGTACTTGAATACAGAAGGACTGGAGGGAATAGACAAGTGACCTTAAAGTGTTGACTGACTTGGGCTTTTGGCTTAGCATCGGATGAAAGGGCGTTCACATGTCCATAATAATTTATGTGTCATAAGTACTTAATCATGCTTGTTCCTAAGCACTAGCTTTTTATTTTTTTTAAATTTAAAAAGATCAGAAGCGGCGTGATGCATCATAAAAAACGATATGGCCTCTTATTACTCGCACTTTCAATCATTAAAAGAAACATGCAAACAGATCAGATATTTATCGAGTGTGGGTGGAGAGCAAGTAAAGAGAAGACGGCCTAAGCTACTGTGTGTGTGTTTTCAGCTAGATCCTGTTGTCGTCGTATTCTAATAGTCTGTATGTCTGGTAAAAGGATATGAGACCAATGATCTCTTACACCCTCAAAAGGCAGGTATAGTTTCATAGAAACCCTAACAATGTACTTCATAGCTTTAAGGTTGAAGTGGTGCTAAGTAGCCGAACTTCAAAATGTCTGGCAACAACTACGTCCTCTCATATCGTCGACTCCATATCTTGGGACATTTGACCCCTAGTGTAACCGTCGCTTTGCTCTACCACTCTCATTTTATGTTACATTATAATAATAATAATGCCCACAAGTTACATAGTTGAAGAGGCCACATGTCGACACTCGGCAATCTTCGATGCCTTATAAGGCACATGGCATGAGCAACGAGCTCATCTACGGGCTTTCTAAATTCATATCAGAAGATACTTTCGTTTTATCTTGGGTGTATCAAAAATGTGGTAAAGAAGTTCAACTAAGGGCATATTATGAAAATTATGAGTAATTTTCCAATAATGGTTATTGTGATGACCTAAACATACCTGCACTCCTTACTAATATTATAAATGCGAAAGTAACTCTGTCTATCTGTTACGCTTTCACGTATAGAATACTGAACCAATTTAAATGAAATTTGGTACAAATATAGTCCAGAGCCTAACGAAGTAATGTTTTACCCGTTAAACGTCTCTACGCGGACGAATTCGCGGGCGGAAAGCTAGTTCTATATAAAATAAACTTAGAAAATTCCCTGTAACAGTTCAGGCATCAATAATAGCCTCCCAAGGGTTCATTGTTGAACCATACTTGCGTGCCATACCTATATATTGATATATACTTGCGAGCGAATCATGGCATAGGTAATGCGTTAATCACGCCAAACCTAAATTAGCGTAAAACAATATGTCTATTATTAGTTAACATAACACAAACGTGATTTTAAATAGCGTTAAGGATTAGTCGTTTTGACCTAAATGTAAAATCGCATACCTTAACAAATATTCAGAGGTTTACTCCACAACCTTGGTTCTAAAGACGTTATCATTATAAGATAGTTACAATGCACCTAAGATGAAATGGTATCAACTCAATGGTTATTTAGGATTAAATAGGTATCTATAACACTAAATGAATTTGAAGTATCTGTAATTCATATCCATTTAGTAACTTATTTGATATAGATTCATCTATATTATTTATTTTATTTATTTATTTGGTACACCAACGACTAATACAACAATACTTAAAATAAATACAAGCAAGGATACTCAAGCTGATTGCTTAATCACTTGAAGGTATACACCGCATGCAAATAAGTTTAAAAATGTCTAACCTAGTGTCTATCGGAGTGTATATCGGAGACCAATAACAAAAACACAACTAAAAACATTTTTGTCAGTCTATCTGTCTGTTCTCGCTAATCTCAGAAACGACTGGACCAATTTCGACGAGACTTTCACTAATACATAAGGTTTTAGGTTTTTAAAATTAAAGGCCAATATTATAAGGTACATAGGCTATATTAATTTCCACCTTTCCACGCGGACGAAGTCGTGAGCGGCCGCTAGTATAAAATATGTATAACTCCTTGCTTTACATGTTAATTAATGAAACTCACAAAGATATGAAAGTTGTGAAGGCTACAAAAACAAAGCGTACAAATAGTCAGTCGTTTACTCCACCACAACGTGTATGTTCGAGTGGTCACAATATCTTGTCTGATATTTATTTTCAGCCAACCACATCGCATACTTCCTCAAAACCTCTAACTCAATGCCTGATGAAATCGCACCTTCCCACCAGAGCCAGGCTTTCATTACATACGGGTATGCACTCTCTGTGTCTATTCACGGTAAGATTTACGCTCGTTGAGTCGACACGCCCTGTGTACGCCCCACGTAAGCGATTTACAAGTCATACCATTCACGTTGCGACTTTTACTAAACTTTTTTAATAGCAACCAAAATCATCATGCAATAAGATAACAGTTAAGATATGCCGTTACTCCAATTAATTACTGCAACTAAGTACAGTTACAGATCCTAGTCTATATCTGAAACCACTTTCGACGAAACATATTTGGACTTTGGAGCAACCAAAAGTCATAATTTCCGTTATGAACTACGTGAATTAAGCCACAGTGTACAACATACAATTGAAACGCAATAATGGATTGTTCAATTAGGTCTCGGTCTTAGATTTGTAACCTTTATTGAGTATCGATCAAGCTATAGAGCAAGAGGCCAAAAAATTCAAAAAATTCGAACCATTTGCCCACCACCAGCGAACATACCACATCTACATAAGGCGTCCGACCGATTTCAGCCATGGCGGCCGATCTCAATTAAGATCAGCCAAGTGCACAGGCTATATTATAGTGCACAAGTGTGCGCGCAAACACAAGTGCTCTCTCTATTCCCTTACTCTCATAATTCGGTGAGACGGCAATCCGACATGACCGATGAGAGATCGGGCGCAGGACCACCGGCTTAACGTGCTTTCCGAGGCACGGGCGTTCAACCGCCAACTTCCTAACTCCGGGCTGAGTAATTTCTTTACAGAAAAACTCACACAAATTTTGCCCGACCCCAGACTCGAACCGGGGACCTCTCGGTCCTTACGCAGCGCTTGCTACCAATAGACCAACGAGGCAGTTACATCTACATCAAACCGCCTTCGAGTCCCCAAGTCGTATCACGAATGTCCACCTTCCATAAAGCAATTTTAATTACATCGCGTTACATTCGTAATGTAATGTAACAATAACGGCGTATCTGGCGATCAGCCGCGTTAGGGGGGCGGGAGGGTTACACATAAATCGCGTTTGTCGTCAAACTGTAACAATGGCGCGTGATCCCTTCATCAGGTCGTACCGTGCGCAGAAAAGGCGTGAAAATAAAGCTTAGTTACATTTAATTCCATAATCAATTGGAGGTGCTGAAAAGCGCAGTGTGGGACGACCACCAGATGGACCGACGACCTGGTGAAAATCGCTGGATTTTGTTGGATGCAGGTGGCCGTAGACCGGGCGCGCTGGAAAGTTTTGGAAGAGACCTAAGATTATGACGATGAATCAATTGGAGGTGACCTTTGCCCAGCAGTGAGAACACGATAGATATAAAAAAAATATTATTAATTTTGTTTTTACTAATTTCTTACAATGTTTATTCATCCAAGGTAACATAATCTATACCAAATATTAGTCTTTATGGGTCTACACGCGTTATTAGGAGTAGCAAATTACATAGCTACTTACTGCCTGACGTTTCGACTGGGTTACACCAATCGTGGTCGCGAGCGAACTGGCGCCTCCGCGTGTAGACCCATAAAGACAAATATTTAGTGTAATGGAACGCGAAAGTCTAAAATCTTACATAATCTATACTGTTTTAAAAATAATGCACTAGTCAGAATTTGAATTTCTATTTCGATTGAGTATGCAATCAATATTTCAAAAGCCGAAATACTGCAAGCTACTGCGTGTCATGTGACTCTTTGTTCGGCACTTATTTTAAACACTTCAACAAAGTAATATTTAAATTAACTGTCAATGAAAACATTAATGCGAATTAAACCTAGTCAATATACAGATGTATTTTCCTCGGCAATGGTAAAATGGGATTCAGTTCATTAAATAAATAATTTCTTTAAAAAATTCTTAAAAATGTCTTGAGCACTACATAGATATTACTTGATCCTACAGAAATCAGCTGACATTCTGTACACCATGCTCCAATGCTACCAACATCTACGCACCAAACATTTCTGCCAACCGTACCCCAGTCTTCCGGTGCGTTGCACAACCGACACTAACGCTCTGTTTTCACTAGAAAGCTGGATCCGATATGTGTAACACTAGAGCCCAATGGAAAATAATTGCGCGGTCCACGTGACTATTGAGATGCGTGCGCGCATTGTTACCTTCTTACTAAGACCTTCGTTAATTAATTTAATTAATGTAACCAATAATGAGTTATTATAGTATTTTTCACCTAAGATGATCCCTGTGACATTCCATTGTGTTCTGAATCACGCATTTTACATTTGACAAACGAAAATAATTTTATTGCACACTTTTTTCATTTTAATGCGGCGTCATTAGGAAAAAATATTAAAATAAATCATTTTAAAATTTTTAAAAGTGAAACAGTATCGTTTAGTGTCTCACCAAATGGCGGTAGTGATTAAACTTTCTAATAAAGACAACTGTCATCATCAGCCTTGCCCGTGACCACGAGCGCTGTAAAGAGTTTGAAACGTGGGATCTCCCAATAATAATAAGTTTAATCCGTAAAACTTGGTAAATATCCCGAACATTTTCAGTTTTCGTTAAATCAACACCAACACACCTTCTTGATAAAATGCCCACCTCTTTCTGACTTGATAAAATGTAAGGTGTAAAAATACTAACTAGGTACGAGTATGTCCACATACTCGTACCTACCTAGCCTATACATATTGCCACTGTCAATTAGTGGAGTTTTTTTTTGACAGGAAACCAACATAGGTAATTGAATTCTTATGTTACAGAGATACACTATTATCGAACCTAGATATTCTAGCGGTAGGCTAATTGACTTTCTGACCGGACTGATAAAGTACCTATCACTTACCCACCTACGACTCCAATTTCAAGTGTCAAGACAGCGTTTAAGAAACTTAAAACTGAAGTTGGACTGACCACAGTCATGTCTCTATTGCCGTTATTAGTCGACTGTCGTTTTTTGTAGAAGAATTCGAGATTCGTTCTCAGTATAAACGAAACAAAAGCCTACTATCAGAGAGATAGGAGCTTTTTTATATGTTTCAGAATTATCTTTAAACATATAATACGTCCTTTACAAGAACTGATTAAGTAATCTAAGGTCGTGTGTGTAGGATTTCCCTCTATGAGTTTCGGCGACGGACTCTCGTAAAGTAAAAATATCAGATATGCTTATTTAATTACTTAATGGTTAGTAGTAATATACGCCCTTACGCTTACTTGGACAAGTAGGTTGATAAGTGATTATACTTTGGCTTCGTCCTCGGGATTAGCAAATAACACTTGTAGTACCGCCCAGTGGTTCGCCTTTGTCACACTATATTTGAGAAAGAAAAAAAAAATATCTTTGACGTTTGGTCTGTCACTTACCCGCCGCTTCATTCGCTTTTCAGTGTCGCCAACGATCACACGTAGTGTCTTCATTAAAAGTGATTTTTTACAATGCCTTAGCAAAAAAAAGTGAGGTTGAATACGAAATTAGAATAGAAAGTTCTGCGAGAATGTTATTGTCGGAGTACCTAGATCTAAATCATCGGATAACCGGTCCGGCTCGGAGTCTCAAGGTCAGTCGTATTAACTTAAATGATAATTTTATCGTAATATTTTAACCTTATTTTCAATTATATGCTGGGTTCTCGTGACACTCACCTACCCAGTAAACCAATTTTACAAGAGTATTTTTGGAAGATTTTCTCTAATTAGTAAGCAAATCGTATTTTAATATCAAGAATATTAAGCACGCATAATGTTAAGCACGCAATATTAAGCATTCATAATGTTTTTAATAAGTAAATGTGATAACGTCGTGTTTTATATGGGTTTTACCTGTAATGTGGGGTTGCATATTTCTCTTTGTGTGCTACCCAACGAGTTAGTTTTGCGTACACAACTTTGGACTGTCTCTTAGCTAATGATGTACTCGGTATTTAATAATTATAGTACACAACGAGAGGTTGTTGTTTACAAAAATGACGACACTCTTATGAAAAGTCTGACGACGTTTTTTGTAAGGGAAATGTGTTTATAGGATATTTCCGGGTAAATAAGTCGTGTTATATTATATACTTACCTGTTATGTGGGTTTGCGTACTTCTCTTTGGAGCTGTACTACCCAACAAGTTAGTTTTTTGCAAACAGTAGGTACTGTGAGCTTTTTCTTAGCAAATTATGTACACTGTATTTATTAATTACATTACACAATGCATTTTTAATCCGAGAGGTCGTTGTTTACAAAACTGACTACACACTTATGAAAAGTTTGACGACGTTTTGTGAAGGAAATGTGTTTTAAGGATATTTCCGGGAAAGTAAGTCGTTTTATATATACTTACCTGTTTTGTGGGCTTGCGTACTTCTCTTTGGAGCTGTACTACCCAACAAGTTAGTTTTTGCGAACAATAGATACTTCGAGCTATTTCTTAGCAAATTATGTACACTGTATTTATTCATTACATTATATAATGCATTATTAATCCGAGAAGTAGTTTTTTACAAAAAGTGAAATCACACTTAAGAAAAGTTTGACGACGTTTTGTCCAGGATGTGTTTTTTGTGGGTTATTCCGGGTAAGTAAGTCATGTTATATATACTTACCTGTTATGTGGGTTTGCGTACTTCTTTTTGGAGCTGTACTACCCAACGAGTTATTATTGCGAACAGTATTTTGGGCTGTTTCTTAGCTAATTATGTACACTGTATTTATGAATAACGGAGTGATGTGTTTTATAAAATACGGGTTTGCGTACTTCTCTTTGGAGCTGTACTACCCAGCAATTTAGTTTTGCGAACAGTACTTTGGTCTGTTTCTTAACTAACAATCATCCAGTCACGCATCGGCTGGTACAGCCACGAGCGCAGCTGCCGTGATAGACCGCGAGATGCTACATAAATCATCTATTATTATAGATGTAAAGGCCTGTATATATATTTAATCATTACAGTGTGATGTGTGTTATAAAATACGGGTTTGCGTACTTCTCTTTGGAGCTGCACTACCCAGCAAGTTAGTTTTTGCGGACAGTACTTTGGGCTGTTTCTTAACTAATTTATGTACACTGTACTTATGAATAACGGAGTGATGTGTTTTATAAAATACGGGTTTGCGTACTTCTCTTTGGAGCTGTACTACCCAGCAATTTAGTTTTGCGAACAGTACTTTGGTCTGTTTCTTAACTAACAATCATATTCAAAGCAAGAACGTAATAACGCTTGATGGGGTCGCTGCGCCCGAGCCCGAGGCGCACGTCAGCCGCGACGCTGCGTCCTCAGCAGAATGCGAGGTGCGAGTGCGGGTCCGAGGCGCTGCCTCCGACTGACGGCGGCCCTGGCGTTTCCTCCGCCGCCACATCCCACTCCGCCACTGCGTTACCTACTGAGGAGGATTTGGAGTCCAACAATGCAATGCTGGACCAGACCATCCTTGAAATATTAGGAGACGACCCAAATGTGTCCATTACCTAGGGCGCAAAAATTCATAAAGACCTAGCGGTCAGATTGGAGCATGTAGAAGTATGCATGGGATTTCTAAAGTACTCCAAAAGGAGTTTAATGAGAAAAATTTACTGTCTTGTAACTGCAGGCTAATCAATGCCTTAATTAATACTGAACGCGATAAAAGTATCGAAATTAGGTTGAATCAAACGGCTAATGCCATGTTATCATGTCTAAGTCGTGCAATAAATTCTCTCATTACTAAAGCTGATGCAGAACCAGATTTGGTGAAGCTATTGATGGCCCCCTCCGAACAGGACCAGGCCATCGAACTCATCGAGGCCCTCGCAGCATCAGCCGTCGCGCGGCCGGCGCTAGACGTGGTAAAATATACAGGCAGATTGCCTTATTTTATGACCAATGGACCCTAATCGCCAACGTCCAACAGTCAATCAGTCCTTTCTTGTAATAGAAGATATAAAATCCCGTTTACTTGTCCAGTTACACAAACATCTGTTCCAAGAAGTAAAAATCTTTCTTATACAGAAAGCTCAACTTTACAGAGGCAATAGATAACGTAATATCTACTGGAGCCATATCCAGGTATCAGCCAATAAAAAGACAGTTTCTTGTCAAGCATATTTTTAGTGGCCAAGCCAAATGGTAAACACCGTTTCATTTTAAAATAAAAACATTTAATAAATTTATAAAAACAGATCAATTCAAGATTGAAAATCTACGTACAGCTAAAATTAATTACAAGAATATGTTACATGACAGAAGTCGACTTAAAAGACGCTTACTAATTAATAAAAAGTCATCCTGATTCCAGAAAGTTTTTATGATTCCAATTTGACCAAAATATATATGAATTTAATGTATAACCATTTGGTTTGGGTACAGCGCCATATATTATCAGTAAGGTAATGAAACCGTGTGAAATGAATGAAGTCCGTTTGTTGCGCTCTGCCGGACTAATATCAACAAATTACTTAAATAATTTTTGGCTAATGGCGAACAATGTTTGTTCAATACAACACAAACCATGAAGCTAATCACTTCTATTGGTTTTATAATAAACAAAGGGAAGAGTCTTAGGACTTTAACCAATTCATGTATCTTTAGATTATTTTTTCTCAATTCGGAAAATTTCCATGTCACATTACCTATAGATAACTAATTTCCGATTTATTTATTTTTTCCTTTCACAAATTTCATTCAAATTGAATTGCACTTAAGATTAGATTATTAGTTTCTGTTTGTCCTGCTGTGGAATACAGCTGGCTATTTACATTTTTGTTTTTTGAGCGGATTAAATATTTAGGTTTAAAATTATATAACAACTACGATAATTATATGAACTTACCTGCTGGAGCCTGGAGGAAAAGTGCAATACAAACCATTTTGTAGGATTAAAGAGGATAAACATGACTTGGAAATTTTCTCGGATGTCTCAAATACGGGGTGTGGATCTGCCCATGGGAGAGAAACGGCTGGCGGTTTGTGGAGCCTTTTTCGGGTTAAAAACGTTTGCCAAAAATTTGACTAACCGCCAAATTTTACTACGCATTGACAACACGACAGCCATGACTTACGTAAACCGAATCGGAGGTATTCAGGTTCCGCACCTCACAGATATTCCAAAACTGTTATGGCAATGGTGTGAATATCGCGGACTTTAAGTTATGGCATGTTACATAAGTTAGTCAGATAACATTACGGCCAACGCAAAATCTAGGCGTGTCGGATATAGAATGGGAATTGGCGGATGGGGTATACCAGGAAATAATCTTGAAGTTCGGGGAACCCCAAGTCGGCTTAGTACCTCTGTGGCCTACACAGCCCTGGACCCATTTTTTAACAGTCTCTTGTTAACTGAATAAATAATTTTAAAGCTAGTAAACATCCAATTTTATCTCCCTAATTCTAGCGATCGCGACATACACACCAAGCTTACCCTGGTGGCAGGGCTCTTATGCGGACGGCGTGGTTAAGGAGGAGTGTTCCCCCGTCAGCAATTGATGTTAATTTGGCATCAATATCCAAAAATTCCTATAAACAATATGAAGTCTATATACGGCGCTGGATTATTTTTTTTGTATTGTAAATAATTTAGGAGAAGGTGACAGAGTCAAATGTTTTTTTTTTTTTCAAAAGAATATTTCGGTTTCGACCTCCATTACCTAAGTATCCCAGAACATGGGATACTTCCATAGTACTTAATTATGCTAGCCAATTTTACCCAAATGAAACATTAGATAATAAAAAACTTTCGAAGCAACTCATAACACTCCTAGCTTTTTTGATACTATAAGTACAAAGAATATTGAGATTTTCTCTACCAAAATAAATATAAAGATTCCTGAATTTCTGAAAACAACACGTAAAGGTTCAATACAACCTATTTTAGTATTGCCATTTTTCGAGAGGCCCGAAATATGCCCGGCAAAAGCTTTACTTGCTTATTTAGAAAAAACAGACCTTATAAGGAAGGATATTGACTCTCTTATAATTATAATAATAATTATTATTTATTTATTAACAAGAAACACGGTTACATAATAAGGTGTTAAACATTAATTCATCGCTTTAAGAAAGATATTTAAAGCAGTAGGCTCCCAGACCTTAAGTCGACGGATTAACGAGATGTTGCACGATAGTAGTATCGATGTGGACGTATTCACCGCGCACAGCTCGAGCCACGCTGCCACACCCGCGGCTCATCGCTTAGGCTCAGTCTAGAACAAATTAGTCGAACCGCTGGATGGAGCGGCTTCTAGAATACATCGGTTCTATAATAGAACCACAAGTTATTTAAATGTCGATGAAGACACTTCTTTTACAAGAACAATTGTTAATGGAACCCAATGAATCAAACCAGATGCTTGAATTGTTCCAATAGATTATGCTGATTTATATAATTAGATATAAACACAATATTTCATTATTTTTCTCTCAAAGTCTACAAGTGTTATTTGCTAATCCCGAGGACGAAGCCAAAGTATAATTTATGATTAAACGAACTTACCTGTACGTGAAGTTCTATCATAATTATACGAAGGCTTTCGTCCGAAGGGATTAGCAACCCTCCCCCCCTGCGAAAGCTTTCTCCCTTTTTATGAAATATTTTCAGCTATACTCGTACTCTAAACTTAATGAAGCGGCGGGTAAGTGACAGACCAAACGTCAAAGATATTTTTTTTTTCTTTCTCAAATATAGTGTGACAAAGGCGAACCACTGGGCGGTACTACAAGTGTTATTTGCTAATCCCTTCGGACGAAGCCTTCGTATAATTATGATAGAACTTCACGTACAGGTAAGTTCGTTTAATCATAAATTATTTGTTACACGTCCTGTGTAAACAGAATCGCTTAGTACTCTCACACTGACCCCGGCGTATTATCTCATGAGTTACGTACGTTCCAAAGAAAGAACGGAAGTGGGTATAATTGCTTCGCTAATAATGTTTTGGCAGCTGCCACTACGACCAGAACACATTCCATTTGTAATCCGATTGAAATATTTATCTACGTACACATATCTGGTACCTAATCCCTCTCTGGTACACAATGATAGGAAGTAAGTCGTGTTGTTTCCGCGAGCTCCGTAAGTGAATTCTGTATTAATGATGTAAGTTTATTAATAGGTGTCTAGCTAAATAGTATATAGTTACTAGGTAGGTATAGATTTGGGCCTTTAATCCAATCTATCTGACAAGATACAAAAATGAAAATAAAAACAAACAGAACTGTAAAACTGGAAAGGACAGCAAGATGACTTATTTTTCCGTAATACCTACTACGTAATTAGAACTATAAAAACTAAGGTTTACATAACATATTCACATGAATATCGGACACTCCATTAGTGTCTTTGGATGAACCAAACACAAATCTCGCCGATTTATAATCGTAAACCATTAGGTACAACAAAATTACCACTTAAAATCACTTTTCCTGGTCATTACGTAAATAATAATTATGAAAAGTTCTCAAGCGCTCATTCCAGGCAGGAAAAGGGTGATGTGTCTGTCATTCAGGCTGATATATCGCTGCAACGAGCCAAATATATTATTATCTATAATTAATAGTCAATTTTCCAACTAGTGACACCCAACCATAAACATAATGGAGATATAATCAAATTGTATCATTATCGTAAGTTAATTTATTGGATTAGAAACGAATGTTGCGCTCATAGGTGTGGTTAAAAGTATTTATTTATTCGGCCGGAAAAGTACCATTCGGTATATGGGATTAGAACTACTAATTGAACAGAGTTACAAAATATTATAAGGGTATTTACGTCAGTTATCTATATAAAATAAATACACAGATATAAATCGATTTAATCATGTACATATTACATATTGTACCTGCTCTACATTTTTCTCTTACATTAACGTGCCTTTGCAACGATAAAGCTATTGAATACTTGTATAATAGGTATGCTAGTTGGACTCCCTGAGTATACCTACCTACTAATAGAACCTGGATTTGTATTAAATACACTAAAATCATTATGCGAATTGAAATAATCGTCACATAATTTTGTACACCTGCCACCAACCGACCGCCATTACCAAAATATCGCTGAGATAATAGTACGTTCTCATTTGATAACTATTACCTATTACTGATTGACTGTTCCATGTATAGTCTGAGATCTAATCAGTTATGTTAGTTTAAATAAGTACGAATAACGATACATAGACGGTCACATCCGTTTGTGTGTAGTTAGCGATTATTCAATGGCTTATGAAACATGAATGAGGTTGTGCTATGTACCTAGTTAAAGGAAGTTGGAAATTACATTTGATCCAAGTCGAACGGTAATCTTACATCGGTCCATGTGTGGGGTCTGTTAACCAGTCGATATCCAGTTGTTAAACTGTAATTATTTTATACATTGTTATCTTACGGCCGTACACTGAACGATAAATGAATTACTTGTTATATTCGCCTATGAATTAGATCATTAGAAGGCTCAGAATTGGACAATTGTTTAAAGTTTTAAGATGTAACACTACTTTTTCCGTTAAGGCAAAGGCCTTAATAGAAAAAGTTTAACAGCGAGCTATTTTCAGTATCTACATCGTGAAATTTAAGTGGTTGTTTTCCCGTGGCAAAACGATTTGCCTTTAGTAATACAATCGTATTATGCAAATTATACCTTGAAAAAAAAAATTTTTTTTTCAAATTTTTACAATAATCATTTTTCAACTCGAAAACGAGAGAAGCTATGGTTTTTTTTTAAGATGTGACGTGATTAGGTACTGTTTGCCGCATGAAATCGATGCTTAAAGCTAAAGAAGCTCTACGCCCTAAGTAATAAAGTGGTTCGAAAGTACTTTCGAGTTTCGGTTATACCTTTTGTAAAATCGACATTTATTGATTTTAATAAAAAAGAACTACACAAATCTATTGTGCTACTAAGGTATCATCATATATCATTTTGCTGCGGGAAAACAACCACTAAAATTTCACGGTGTATAATGTTACTTCAAAGAATTTTGTCAAATCTTATGAATGTCGTGGGCTGATTGTTGAACTGGATGGATAATGTCGAAAGTAACTAATTAAGTACCCCTAAATCCCTGTTTTCCAAATCATAAACTAGTTTACATATAGTGTTTTAAAGCCTTAAATCCAGACTTCGCAGACCAGTCATTCATGAATGAATTCGCATATTAATATTATTTAACTCTGTTTTTATTTCAATCAGATAATAACACTTGATACTGTAACACGGCACCAAAGATTAGCTGTTAATACCGTCACAAATATAATCGCTTTAAAACGTTCCTCTGATTCTGACCAAATGACTTCCGACGTGGCGATTCCCATGTGACAACCATTTAAGGCCACGAACACACGAGTACTTATGCATTTATAAAAGGTAACCCAAACTTTCAACTATTTCATGTCAGATTATTTCATCTCATCTCATGATCCATGACAATGAATAAATTTTCTAAGAAGAGGGAACATGTTAGGTACTTAGCTAGATTAAAAGTTGAGTGAAGCAAATAAGCCGTAAACCGTTTGAGAAAGCCTTCTACTCTAAGAATTTTGACATAAGTTATGGTCATAAAAAGTGCATCATCTCTATAAAATGTCCATAATTTAGGATTCTAAATAATATCGCTAACATAGTTGAAATTTGCTCTTACACTTTGATAGTTGATAAAACTATTTGCGCGTAAAATAAACAGTCCAAAACATCGTTTGACTGTGCTAGCCTGTAAGAGGCCTTATACCCCGCTTTGCTGTCACGGACCATTTGTTCCACTCTAGTTCAACCGACTGACAATTGTCACCTCTCGGCCTGTCATGACGGCCATTCGCGAATTTGCTCAACGGCCTGAACTTCCATCCTAAGTCCGTGACATAACTTTGGGCATGTGTTATCCTAATTGGGCAACAAAAAGTCGTCATGTTGTGTAAGCTGACCCCATACCTTCTTTGTCCACTTCAAGCGTGAAGATGTGAATCGGAAAGAATAGTATTAGGTCATATCTTAGTTTGCTTACCCATATTTAGGAAAATAGGATCTGCGCGCTCAAAATCCGGGTGGTAAAGAACTCCTTAACTTCGACGAAGTACATAGAACATTTTACCTAGAAACAAAAGTATGATACAATAGTCAATCAATAAAGCTACTCAACATTGGCACCAAAAGGGACAATGCCGTCATTAAAAAATGTTGCATATTTTTCATAGGCTGCCACAACTCAGTCATTAGAAAACTAAGTTTAATGACCTAACAATCAGTTTTCATTAGAAGTCTGTAACAAACGCAGGGTCAAGTAGTCAAGAGGTATCGGGAGGGTTCTCACGTATCGTGAAAGCGGCATTGGATACATACGGCTGGTGTCCAGTGTCCGCGCCGCGCTCTGATTGACGCAAGTCGACCGGCGCACGCGCAGCGACTTAGCTTTCGGGATTCCATGCTTGAAAATATTTTTCTTCGATTGCTGTAATGGTGACTGTGAGTGGCCAGCAATTCAGAAGTTTCAGCTATACTACATTAAACAACTTTAGACCCGTAAAAATCCTCTTATTACTAGCATAGCATAGACAAATTTGCGTTTGCACACGGCGTGCGTGCTGGTACCTCATTTTAACATTTGAAATTGGATCTTTAAGTACAGAAAAAAATAGGTATGGAACATGCAACTCCTATGTCTATAATACAATATTTGTAATATATTTTCACTCTACGTAATACACCGAACGTGGTGTTTATTCGGCTAGACTATCTGAAAGTCCAAATGATACCAAATCGTCGAACCAATCGAAACGTGAAATTGCTCACCACACTTTACGTCTGTAGAGTTGCTATTCAATGAGGTAACTAAGTTCTTTAACCGCACCGTAGGAAACCAGTTTTCCCCTAAATTATCCAGTACAAATGGAGCCAGTGGAATGAAAACAGCAAACACACGACATATAGGTA
Organism: Maruca vitrata; assembly: GCA_039566165.1. NCBI lineage: Eukaryota > Metazoa > Arthropoda > Insecta > Lepidoptera > Crambidae > Maruca > Maruca vitrata. Next base: position 3,315,509 of record CM076917.1, read on the forward strand.
CTTAGGTCGTAATCCATGGCTCTCCGTTGCTCCAAAGACGATCTCACGGCACAACTCGCCTCAAACAGTCGTCTATTAGTGTTGTTTACTGAGGAAATGCACCGGCAAATTGGTCACATTTCGCATCGCAATGGCCCCAAGATTATGTCTGGCTTCGCCTGTTTACACGGAAGAATCATCCGATGAAGATGGCTGTCTCCAACGATTTGACAAGGTGAGAGCCATCCGCTCCCCCGCAAGTCCGGTGATGATGACGAGGCTACTCCAAGCCATCCTCGTATGTCAGTTAGGAAGGGAAAAAAGGTATTACGTATAACGTAAAACGCTTGATGTACCTTTTTACAGCAAAGAGCGAACACTATGCAAGCAACCCTTAGACGAGTCCGCTCATTTAAAATCTTTACGTAAAGTTTGAACAGTAACAATTTACCAACATCAATAAATTTTTATATCGGTCGGCCGGTATAAAGTCATAGGATTTACCAATTTATTATCGAAGGACTAAAATATTAATGGTTTTATTGATTTTCCTCAATTGCACCGTCCACCCAAATATTATTACACAAAGTAAGGGTCATAAACAGTGGCGTAACTATACCCGTTGAAGTCCGTGGCAAAATTCTTCGAATGGGGCCCCGTGCACACCACGTTCTTTTTTACCTTAATATGTATGTGTGTTGGCAGTTGAGTTTCTGCTATGACCGGGAGCCCCTTTCGGCTGGGGCTCCCTACCGGAATGGGGGCCCGTGGCATTTTGCCGACTTGCCACCCTGTAGTTACGCCACTGGTCATAAATAATATTTCAGTGACGGTGGAAAGTGGCAGCGGAGGTTTTTAACAAACATAAATAAAAATAAAATAAATAAATATCTGGGACATTTTCACACACGGTCATCTGACCCCAAACTAAGCATAGCTTGTACTTTAGGCGTCAGAGACTGATATACATACATACATATATATTTATCAATACATAATCACACCCAGACACGGAACAAACACCGATGATCATCACACAAATATTTGTCCCGAGTGGGAATCGAACCCACGACTCTCAGAACCGCCAGCCAGGGCCACTGTTCCACCGAGCCAGTCGAATAAAATATGTAAGTTAAGATGGCAGGAGACTAGAAGTTGTATTTAGCCATTTTATGGCCAGACTCTACCCTGCCGTCTACTAGGCATTTCCTACAGCAGCTAGGTATTTGACATAAAATAATAAACAAAAGACTTGCCCACGTACTCTGTAAATTTAAAAACTGGTTTAACTCAAATAAATAATCGTATTATTACGCCCAAGCGGTTCCCACGCAGTTTGTGAAAGGGCGCCATATAACCTACTCGGGTTACGAGAATACGTCTCGGCTGGACCTTCCAATGCTTTTGCTACCATTTCTACAAATGACCACAGATTAAATAACCCCACCGATGCAAACAAAAGCCTATGTATTGTAACTGTTTTAAATATTGGTGCAGAATGATATCCCCTTTGCCGGATATAAAAAGGCAGGTAACGTTAAACGTTGCCTTTTTTTTATTTTTTATCTAGCTTATGATGTCCCACTGCTGGACAAAGGCCTCCCCCAATTCACTCTATGTTTGTCGATCGGTAGCAAGAGATGGCCAGTTTGGTTGTTGGGCGTCGAGATCGTCGCGCCATCTCTTTTTTGGTCTTCTCCTTGGCCGACGACCGCTCGGCTGCCACTGGGTGACCAATTTTGCCCATCTCCCGGGGTTTATTCGACAAATATGACCAGCCCAGCCCCACTTCAACTTCGCCGACTTTTCAGTAACATCGGTTACACCTGTTTTCGAGCGAATAATACTATTTCTAATTTTGTCGGTTCTTTTTATCCCCAGAATGCTCCGTCCTCATCGTCCTCCTCCTATCCTATCCTCCATAGCTCGCTGGCATACCTTGAGCTTGGACTTTTGATGATTTTTCAAAGACCAGGTTTGAGCACCATAGGTAAGGACATTCAGTATACAGACGTCGATGACCTTTCGCTTAAGGGAAAGTGGAAGAAGACCCTACATGTGAACCTTCATGGACCAGATGCTCTTCCAGGCATTGTCGATTCTACGCTCAATTTCTTTCGAGGAAGAAAGAAGTGATGCCGTCAGTCAGGGATACCAGTCACAACTGTCTGTCCGGTGGTTGGTGAACGGTATACGGGTAAGCGACCCCGGCTCCTCGAGCTACTATCGACTCAGTCCAAATCAAAAATCAAAAAAAAAAAATCAAAATCAAAATGTCTTTATTCATATAGGCAATTTGCATGCACTTATAAATCGTCACATTAGTAATAATAAGATTCTACCACCGGTTCGGAAAGCCGTATCTATCGAGAAGACTCCGGCAAGAAACTCGATAGTCGCTCTTTTTAAACATGTTATACATTGTAAATGAGCCAAGTCATACAGTCTGGGTGTGCCATAGTAAAAGGTACCATATACTTTATTTACTACTATTTAAAATAACTATAATTAAAATCAAAAGAAAGAGAGCCAAGATAACAATGTTCAAAATACCATAACAAATCCAACCTGCATGACAAAGCTTACATAGGGTAGGTAGAATTTTAATAATTACAGCCATTGCCTAATTATAAATTAAACTGAATATAATAATAAAAGAACAAAAAGTTCATCATGAATGTCAAAATTAATAATAAAAAAATTAATAACAATAGAATGTCAAGAATTTAACTTAAACTATTTGTCCATGCATATTTATCACTGAGATAATCTTCTACTTTATAGTAGCCTTTTTTAAGAAGACCATTCTTAATACATGATTTGAATTGTTGTATAGGTAGTTTAGTAACACAAGCAGGTAATTTATTGAACATTTTTACACCTAGTCCAACAAAGGAGCTATTAACTTTATTTAGTCTAAAATGTGAAATAGCAAGTTTATGTTTATTTCTTGTATTGAATTGGTGACTATCAGATTTTTTAGGAATGTATTGTATATTTTTATACACATACATTAAGCAGTCAAGAATGTATTGGGAGGCTACTGTGAGAATACTATACTCCTTGAAACGTTCTCTGAGGGAATCGCGCCGTTTGAGGTTATATATGGCTCTTACTGCTCGTTTTTGCAATACAAATATACTATAGATATCAGCAGCTGATCCCCATAAAAGCAAACCATAGGACAAAACACTGTGAAAGTAACTGAAATAAACTAATCTTGCCGTTTCAACATCAGTCAATTGTCTAATTTTTCTAACAGCATATGCCGCGGAGCTAAGTCTTCCTGCCAGGGTACCTATATGGGGTCCCCATTGTAATTTAGAATCTAGAGTGATTCCAAGGAACACCGTTGAGTTTAGGACTTCAATGGGTTCGTTATTCATTTTGATATTAGTACTGACTTGCCTTACATTGGGCATAGTAAACTTGACACATTTGGTTTTTTGGCATTCAACATTAGATTGTTAGTATTAAACCAGTGCAGGACTCGTGAGAGAGCTTTGTTTACATCGTCAACATTTTCTTGCTGTCTATCCATCTTAAATAGAAGTGATGTATCATCTGCAAACAGAACTATCTCACATGTGTCTTTAGTAAAGAAAGGAAGATCGTTAATGTAAATAATGAATAAAAGAGGGCCCAATATCGAGCCCTGGGGCACTCCCATAATCAATGGGGCGCCAGAAGAACTAGTCCCGTTTACATTAACTTTTTGGGTTCTACCAGTGAGGTATGATTGAACTAGACTAAGTGCGTTACCCGAGATGCCATAATGGCGCAATTTGAGTAGCAGGGTTTGATGGTTAACACAATCAAACGCCTTGGATAGGTCGCAGAAAATGCCTATGGCATCCTGCTTACTTTCCCATGCATCAAAAATATGTTTCATAAGAGCTACTCCAGCATCTGTGGTGGATTTACCTTTAGTGAATCCATATTGATTTTTATGTAATAAATTGTTTAAATTAAAATGGCATAGCAATTGATTAAATACAACCCTTTCGAAAATTTTACTAAACGCTGGTAGTAAGGATATAGGTCTGTAATTAGATGGGTCACTGTCATCACCTGATTTGAACAAGGGAATTATTTTGCTTAACTTCATCAAATCAGGAAAACTGCCTTCATTAACACATTTATTGAATGTTACTGCTAAAAGTGGAGCGACTGTGTATATTATGTTTTTTAGTACGTCCACTGAGAGTCCCCATAAATCCTCAGACTTTTTTAAGTTGAGTTCTTTAAACGTTTTCACAACTATTTGCGCATTGATGTAGTCAAAAGTGAAGGAAGATGCGCATTCACTTACATGAGTCTTTAAAAGAGAATGAGCAAGAGACGGACTAGAAGCTAAACTACTTGTCGTTGTAACGGCTATATTTGAGAAATATGATTGAAATACATTAGCTACATCAGCATCAGAATCTAATATTACATCATTTACTTTAAGAGAAATCTTGTGATTTTGAGTATTGTTTTTACAAGTCTCTTTATTAATGATTTGCCAGGTGGCCTTGCTTTTGTTAGTAGCTCTATGTATTTTATTTTTCAGATAGAGCGATTTAGCTACGGCACACGATTTTTAAAAATTTTGGAATAGTTTCTAATGTAATCTGTTAGGGTCGGGTCTATGGAGTTGGCTCTGAGATCATACAGTTCAAAAAAGTCTCCGTCTACTTGTCAAAATCCCTGTTGTAGCCCAATCACTAAATTTTATTTTAGAGCTATTAATTTTAATTTCTTTTTTGGTGAATATTCCATTAAATTCTTTTTCTACAGCATTAAACAATTTTTCATATAACTGATTACTATCTAGGTTTGATTGAAAGTCCATTACAGAAACTTTATAGCTAATATTATTTTTAAACTTTTCTATTCGACATGTAGTTACTGGTCTGCATGTTATGACAGATGGCATAGGAGTCCAGTGATGCTCAAAAGTAGCCATTTGACCGCAGTGGTCAGAGTTAATAAAATTAACTATAGATTTACTTTCTACAGAACCATTACAAAAAATATTATCTATACATGTGGCTGAGGTAGGAGTGATGCGAGTTGGTTCATTAAAAATGTGAGATAAGTTATATGATTTAAAAAGATTTATGAACCTTTGGGAGTTCAACGAATTTTCTAAAATATTTATATTAAAATCTCCACATACAATCACCTTTTTATTGCTGGCACATGCTTTTCTTAAGGCTTCCTCCATAGGGGCCTCAAATAGTAAGTAGTTAGCTAGTGGAGGCCTATATACACAAATTATAATACATAGTTCTATTTCAATGCAAGACAGCTCAATTGTCCTTTCAATAGACAATGAGACAATGTCTCGACGCTCTTTATATTTGAGCGATTTTTTTAACAAAATTAGTGACCCCCCTCTAATTAAAGATTTTCTAGTAAAAGAGCTACTCAGTATGTAATCATTAATGCTAATAATTAATTCATGTTGTCTCAACCAATGCTCAGTGAGACATAACACATGGACATTCTTTTCATTTAAAAACAATTCTAATTCTAATTCTTTGCCAGATAGACCCTGAATATTTTGGTGAATAATAATAAAATTACTAGGTTTCTCCTTTGTCATGGAATGGCTAGAGACGTCCTCTATTGTCTTACAATTAAATTTAAATTATTTGGAACATATTCCAAAGTCTTAATATATAAATTATTTATATTATATGCTAACAATGCTGTTAGCTGTTTTTTAATTTTTGTAGGCAAATAAAAGGTTTTGCCAGTCAACAAAAACTTATTATCTATAAATTTGTTTGTGTCAAAAAACACAAATTTGTCGCTATGACTATATGATAGATTATACAATTGTGTATTCAATATGTGAATACTGTTATTTTGTTCATATGTATAACATTTTGAAAACGGAATAGCACACATAAATACCTTTTTAACATTAAGTGTCAGAAGTTTAGAAAAAGCAAATAATAAGTCTTTTTTACAAAGATTTTGGCCTTGACCTATCATCCGAGGCGATAGTATCCTTCCTCCTCTTTTCCTTCCCCCGTCATACATCCTTGCTACTCGTGGGAACGCAATGACCTTGTTAAAACAATGCACAAAGCAGATTGGCGGCGACGTGGTCCACAACCCGTCACGTCACACAAAAGTGGATCGCTGGAAGTGATCTCTGCCTACCCCTCTGGGAAAAAGGCGTGATTGTATGTATGTATGATACCGTGAGTGTAGTGTGTCGCGATCTAATTCGGAGTGACAATATTGTGAACGAGGGTAGTGGACTGGTGTCGTGCGTAATAAAAGAATAGAAAGAGAGTAGACCGATATGTCTGCCCTTAGACCTACCGTCATTCTCGCAGTCCTATAGTTCACTCGTGATCATGGCGCTTGCAACAGTGCCGAAATATCGGGAGCTCATTAAAACAAAACAACATGGTAAATATCCCGGACACTTTCAGTTTTCCAAAGGGTGTAACCATGACAGTTTAAAATTTTATACCTCCAGCGGCTTCCTTTATCCATATCGCTTGTCCATCTGGTTACATAACATTATAATTTCTTATATATTTTAGACCCATTAACAGATCAAAGTTCTACCTTCTTGACTTTCTTTATAGATACAAATATACATATAAAGTAAATATTCTATAACTGATTTCAAAACTTGTCTTGCTGCAGATACAATGAAATATTTTTGCTAAATAAATAATATTTAGTTAAAATATTATTCCGATTGGGATTCGAACCCACTACTCATGAAACCGCCAGCTTCAATCACTAATCACATTTCCAGTCATAACTAAATTCACTTAAAGCTCAAAAATCAATATAGTGCTTTTCTTGTAATTTTGCGTTCTGCATACTTGTCTGTGACTTAGATGGAAATTAAACCTTACAAAAACGACTCGGGGTATTGTTTACTTTCCTACTTCACAATGAGCAATTTCAAAGACCATAGGAATTTCATTTTGCTTCATGTTTTTCTTTGTCAGAAATTCCGACCTATGCCTATTTGACGTTGGATTTTGCAAAGTACAAAGTAGAGTATTTTAGCATTGATAATAATATCAATTGTTTTATTATAAAATCAAACGACGAAGACAATTTGTATTAATTCGTATTTAATCCTCTCGCTGAAGTACAAGTTTGAAATATCAATTCACATCCACTACCAATCACAATAACAGAACTTAATTTTAATTACTAATTAAATTGTTATTACAGTTTGTGTGGCATTTCATCTAATTCATTATTGACGTCACTTCACATGATGGTATTTTCTTTTTTCTGAAATGTGCAGGTTGAAAGTTCTTTATAGGCATGATCTTTCCTCCAGTCCACCCTCATTGTCGGCTCTAACATCGATATCAGCCGTCTGGTCCACAGCTACATTAGACGGTTCTGTCGTCGCAGCTACCGTCGGAGGATTTCTACACAACCATCTTGACATGAGGAACTTAACATTCACAACTGGACTATTGTATGTCCAAGTCCCGCTGCAGACGTTAGGCGGTAGCGGGAACGAATCCACATACTTCCTCGAGCTAAAACCGTCGGCTGACTTATGCGATGCTTCTACTGTCAGAACACTGCCACTCACCTTCACTGTGATGTCTCTTTCTTCGAAACCAGATAGAAGAACCGTCACTTTGAAATAAACGCCTTCTGCAGATACTGACGAGGCGACGGCCGGGTAATGAAGACTCCAACTATTTTGCAATCGCTTATTATCGGTCAGTGCATAATTATCAAATATGGAAGAGACTGAATTTCTAACATTAAACAACCGATTAAAAATCGTTTCACCGGTAGTATATGCTCCATTGGCTACGGCCAACGCGCTCAGAACACATACTATGATCATGATGACTGAATTTTCTGTACTCACGGGACCACCAGGAATGTGGATCCTTTTATACATTCGCAGCTTATAATCAGGTCAAAGGATTATTGCAAATACCAGGTTTAAGAGAAACTAGGGTTTTGGATACTGTAATGTAATTCACACCTTGTTTGTTCTGCGTATAAAAGTCAAAGTACTTTGAACGTAATCTGGTGTCTTTATCAATATTTCGCAGTGCATACATTTTCCTTAAAACATTAATGCATTGCTATTTCTAATTACTTATCAAAGAGCAATGACCATGATTTGCTTTGTTATTTGAGTTAAAATTCATTTGAATTTGAAAATAATAATATATATCAGGCTAATATTTATTAATAATAGTAACTCTACTTGTAGAAATAAATATTTTGTAGAGACATCAAGGACTTAGCTGGTAGACCTTTGTGAAATTTAGGTATGTTAGATACTTTCTTTTACCATAGTGAGTAATTTGAAATACATCACATAATATTACTTCAAGTCATTTTGTATTCTTACAATAAATTGTACTTTTAGGCATTACTTTACATAGAGCAAATGTTAATTACTATCTAGACTAGGTGGCAAAGTTTTACAAGATAAATTTTAGTCGTTTACTTTTTAAGGCGCTGCCACGCTGTTAAGATTATAATTAAGAACAGTGTCGTATTAACATTGAACAGAATCTTGACCGATGGAGGATATTTTTTCTATTATTTGACTTTAGTTATACGCATATATTTTTGCTAGCTTGCTAAAACAGGAATCCTGGTAAGAATACCCCCATTAATATCAATGTTGATAACAATATCCCTCATTATTTAACAGGTACATTTTATAATAACCTATTTTATATAACAAAAGTGATAATGAAACTATCTAATGAAAATTAATGTTGAAATTATTCGTCCTATTTGAAGCCAATCCTTGTTCTACCCTTTGACCCAAATCTGGGTGTATAAGAGTGAATAGTTTCACAGCTCTATCCTGCAGGAACTTCGTCACAGGTCCGATACTGTACAGAATATTCTCCACCAGTCGACTCCTCTCCTCCTTACTAAACTCATTCACATACAACTCGGTCATCTGCTCAAAGTTATTTGGAGGATCCTGGTAAATTTCTATTAACTCAACCCTATTCTTATCTGTGTACTCCGCAGGACCGTGGAAAGAATTAGGGTAATAATTCGGAATACCCCTTTCATTGTCCATAACTGGGGGAACCCCATCACGATTATAAGCATGGGCTGCTGATTGGAGCGGACAATTGACCGGTATCTTGTTAAAGTTAGCACCGAGACGGTAATATTGAGCGCTGCGGTAGGCCAAACGACGGGCCTCAAATACTTTGTCTGGACCCCCCAAAATACCGGGCACTAAATTACCAGGGCAGTAAGCTAATAGTTCGATTTCTGCATGGTAATTGATCGGATTTCTATTCAACACCAATCTACCTATTGGTTGCAACGGATACTTATCTAAAGGCAAAACCTTTGTGACGTCGAAAACGTCAAACCCTGCTGTTTTAATGTCCTTTAAAGTCAGTACTTGAATACCGACCTTCCAAGCAGGATACTGGCCGTTTCCGATTGCTCTATAAAGATCCCCTGTCGCGTAATCTGGTTCAACTGCTGCTATCTTTCGGGCTTCATCGGATGATAAATTTTCCACCCCAGCTTCAGGAGTGAAATGGAATCTCACAAAGTGTATATCACCCTTTTTGTTCACTACTTGAAACGTGTGGATTCCAAAACCAGGCATATGGCGGTATCCTTTGGGAATGCCCCGATCTGAGAACACTAGCAAGAACATATGAAGTGATTCAGGATTCAACGTCAGGTAGTCCCATAACATATTTCCATCTTTCACATTTGTAGCTGGGTTTCTTCTCTGCGCTCTAGTAAAAGCAGAAAACAGAACAGGATCTTTGTAAACATACATAGGTGTGCTGCACCCAACGATGTCGAAGTTGCCGTCTTCAGTGTAGAATTTGACCGCGAATCCTCTCGCATCCCTTGACGTATCAATGCCCCCCTTTTCGACGACAATTGGAGAGAATCTAGCAGCTACAGGAGTTTTTTTACCTATTCTGCTAAATAGCTTAGCCTTGCTAAGGTGTGTTATGTCGTGTGTGACTTCGAAGTATCCGAAGGCTCCCCCGCCCTTAGCGTGTACTACCCGTTCGGGAATCCTTTCATGTAATAGATGAGTGAGTGAGTCCATGAAGTATTCGTTGAAGATCAGTCGCCTGTTAATGGAGACTCTTGCATCAGTATATTCTATAGGTGCTCCGGCACTCGTTGTCATCACGCTAATTGGCCCCTGAAATAGGCAAAAATAAATATCTCAATTCATTCGGATGGTTTGCACCAAGTCCCATCTATGTTCCTTCAATCTGAGATGATCGATGAGTGGTCTGTGGCACATGACCAATCAATTAAGTTATTTTGGTAGTGCGAGGGTTAAGCCATCAACTTTATCCGGACTGAGTAAGTAACGTAACCCGGAGTTCGAACACTTAACCTCTAGCTGCTTAATATGCTGCGCTTACCACTAGTATGTGTATTTAGTTCAACTGCAAGTGAGTAGGTCGTTAAGTGAACATACAAACAAAAAATCTTACCTCAGTCTTCTGTTTAAACATAAGGATCTCTAGCTGCTTAATATGCTGCGCTTTCCACTAGTATATGTATTTAGTTCAACTGCAAGTGAGTAGGTCGTTAAGTGAACATACAAACAAAAAATCTTACCTAAGTCTTCTGTTTAAACATAAGGATCTGATCAGTGACAGGATCGCCCTTTTGCTTCCCCGTAACGATACACAATAAGAAGAGAAGACGCCACATCTTCTACATTAATTTATTAACTGACTTGTAACAGAAGCAATCGGTTTCATAGACCGCAACTAAACACATTCAAAGTGTCCCTCATCAACCCCAAAAGATATCTTGAAGCTCCATTCATAAACATTTGAACTATTTGGTCATTTGAAATATTTTGGTCTTGTGGAAGAAGAAGGTAACCCGGGAGTAAATGTGCTGTGAACATGAAAAATTAATGTTATAGGTTAATATTTAAAAAATAACAGACATATGAGTAGGAACAGTCTATAGGAAAAGTAGTTACTTCTATACTAGATGTTTAGATTTGAGAATGAGAATTTCTTTACAATTTACTTAATAATAAAATATTGGATATTGATATACATTCAAATAGTTTACATAAGTTCTATGTCATTTATCTGTTGTATTTGTTAAGTATATGATTTGTTGGTTGTCCTTAATAAATAAATAAATATGATTTGCACTGAAATCTACTTCGATGCCCATTAAATACTTCTCAAAAAAACCTTTCGTTTTTGTGCATTATCCTTTGAACTTTTGCAAAACCCTTATTCGATGAGGTTAACAAGGAAATTAAGCATAATAAATAAGGAACTTACCTCCTATAACGTTGGTACCATGATAAACCTTAGTAAGTTACGGTAGTGGGACACACCCAAGTCAGAAATTAAATTTAATATAACTTATTTTCTTATTTTACATATATTTATCACCACTTTTTGACTTTAACTATTTCTATGATACTCGAGGTATCTAGCTTATTTACCACTGTATGAACATTATTAAATAAACTTCTTTTATATATTTATTGTTTTCACTTTCAGTTAGGGACCCATTAACTTCTGGCGAACAAAGATAACGTTATTTAATTATTTATTTAATCCATTTCAATTACAACCATTTAGTACCTATCTAGTTTACTTCACAAATTATTTGTCGACCTGAAAATTCAAATAGAGGGCTAATCATACCAAGTTAACACTTTTGCTATACTGATATAATTAAATTAAAATACTTACTTTCAGAAACGGTAAGGTTATAATTTATCCATAAGCATAATCATTACTTAGAATCGTTGTTATTAGGCAAAATAGACGTGGAGTTTTATTCACATAACAATATAACAAGCATGTCTACTGATAAAAATAATCGATCTCAAATTCTTAATTAATGGTTAAATATGCTTAATTTTAATGTAATGTTTTAATGGAATTCGTTGGATCATAAATGACAAATAATAAAGTACATAGATAATATAATTTATCATGTATTTTATATAAAAAGTATGAAATAAACGAAGTACATCTTACATACTGAGTAACAAACAACCCATAGGTTTTTAAATGGTTAACTCGAAAAAATAAAATGTCTTGTAAAAATAACGACTATCTACAAGCCACCTACGTCAGAAACAAATTAGGTAGGTACAAAACAATCAGCTATTTTCTGACGCAATGATCGATTTTATTATGAAATATAAAAAAAACTAAACAGTTCGGCTCAGCCACGAAGTGTCGATAACATTAAAATCTTAAAATTGCATTAATTTATTTTCTAAGTATTAAACAGCTAAATGTTCAGGAACAGACAAAATGTTGCATGTGTAGATATATAATACATTGTAGATATAGGTATACAAATTTGTTTAGAATATCTTTGGCATACTACTCCTTAACAACATGAAATATTACCAAATTATAAATATAAATTAAGATAAAAAAAATAAACAATATTAAGCATTATTAACTTAAAATAATAAGGAACTATTTAATGCAAGTAGCTGTAGTAGTTCTTGGTCCTATTCGATGCCAACCCTTGCTCTATCCTGTAGCCCAAGTCTGGGTGTATAAGAGTGAATAGTTTCACAGCTCTATCCTGCAGGAACTTCGTCACAGGTCCGATACTGTACAGAATATTCTCCACCAGTCGACTCCTCTCCTCCTTACTAAACTCATTCACATACAACTCGGTCATCTGCTCAAAGTTATTCGGAGGATCCTGGTAAACTTCTATCAACTCAACCCTATTCTTATCTTTGAACTCCACAGGACCGTGGAAAGAATTAGGGTAATAATTCGGAATATCCCTTTCATTGTCCTTTACTGGCGGAACCCCGTCACGATTATAAGTATGGACTGCTGTTTGAATCGGACAATTGACCGGTATCTTGTTAAAGTTAGCACCCAGACGGTAATATTGTGCGTCGCGATAGGCCAAACGACGTGCCTCGAACACTTTATCAGGACCTCCCAAAATACCGGGCACTAAATTAGCCGGACTGTAAGCTAACTGCTCTATTTCCGCGTGGTAATTGATTGGATTTTTGTTCAACACGAACCTGCCTACAGGTTGCAACGGATATTTGTCTAAAGGCAAAACCTTTGTCACGTCGAAAACGTCAAATCCTGCTGTTTTGATGTCGTCTAAAGTCAGCACTTGAATATCGACTTTCCAGGCGGGATACTCCCCATTTCCTATGGCTTTATAAAGATCCCTTGTCGCATAATCAGGATCAACTGCTGCAATCTTCCGAGCTTCATCGGATGATAAATTTTCCACCCCAGCTTCAGGAGTGAAATGGAATCTGACAAAGTATTTGTCATTTTTCTTGTTCACAACTTCAAAGGTGTGAATTCCGAAACCTGGCATATGACGGTATCCCTTAGGAATGCCGCGATCTGAGAACACCAACAAGAACATGTGGAAGGACTCTGGATTCAAAGTTAAGAAATCCCATAGCATGTTTCCATCTATTAAGTTGGTGGCTGGATTTCTTTTCTGAGCTCTGACGAAAGCAGAAAATAGTAGAGGATCTTTGTACACGTACATAGGTGTGCTGAAGCCTACGATATCGAAGTTCCCGTCTTCAGTGTAGAATTTGACGGCGAATCCTCTCGCATCCCTGGAGGTGTCAATGCCTCCTCTTTCAACGACGACAGGAGAAAATCTTGCAGCTACAGGGGTCTTTTTGCCAATTTTACTAAACAGCTTAGCCTTGCAAAGGTGTGTTATATCGTGGGTGACTTCGAAGTATCCGAAGGCGCCTGCTGCTTTAGCGTGGACAAGCCTTTCTGGTATCCGTTCTCTGACTAAGTGAGTGAGTGAGTCCATAAAGTATTCGTTGAAGATCAGTCGCCTGTTGATGGTGACCCTGGCGTCTGTGTATTCTATGGGCGCTCCAGCGCTTGTCGTCATCACGCTGATTGGCCCCTGAAATGAAAGAACGTGCAATTTCAGTTGAGTAAATTACATCTTAGTTAGGTAACCGGTCGATGACTTAGACTTAGGTAACCTAGTTAATAGGTAATATAGTATTGGTGTGCCAACTATCTGCAACCTTGCTGGTTGTTTGGTTTTCGTGTTAATTATGTATCTATTATATTTTGTTTTTTTATTATTCTAATCTATTATCGTATTTCTTTAATTTATAGTTTCTGTAGGTCCATTGTTAAGGTGGGATCAAAGGTTAAGTATATATGTAGTTGAAAAAAACTATCTACTCGTGCTAACTCACGTCAACTAGATATTATTTAAAACTGGCAAAGGGCCATTGCCCTTGACACCATTGTGTCTCATGCTCGAAGTGAATCTCTTGAAATGTATTATTTACCTTCCGTCTACTTTCTCCTAGCTTGTTCTTTCGACACCTTAGTCTTCATGGTACATGACATGAAAGAAAGGCAATCACAATCACATAAAGAACGATGTAATATAAGTACATTGTTATGATTTACTTGCTTTACAAAGTTATTCATACATCAATGTATCATGGTCATACTAAATTCGCGAGTTGCACTAAAGAGTACCTACACATATTCCATTTTAGACAAAAAATTATCTTACGTAGCTTAAAGCGTAAGCCTAATACCTAAATATTGAAATAACTAAATGGTTAAGAGAAGTTTAACTCAACTTCTATAACAGAGGTATAGGTAATCATATTTAGATTATGTGGGTCGATCAACTTTTATTTGTCATGTCAGTATTATGTTGTGTCCCTGACCAATAATCGCAGTTCTAAATAAAATTCATTGGTTTTTGACATATGTAGCATTTCGTATGTTATTGAGCAAATAAACCAGTAAATAATTTTTAAAAAAATCACTATTATGCTTGATTTTTTATGGTTGTCCGGCTGAAAAACCATCTGATATAGTGATTTATTGTGTGTCCCCCAGTAGGTTAGTAAAATGAAACATTACTTTATACAAAAAAAATATATGGGGCGATTTATTGCGCTTGTACATAATTATTTATTGCAGTGTCTATAATGTCTCTAGCATATAGATTTTTGTCTAATTAAAATTTTTATAAATTTTTAGGCATGTTAATTTCTGTCCCTCATATATTAGAATATCCTTATGTTCACCGGACAACGGCAAAAAAGTCCCGAAAACAAAACACAGGTGGTGTGATCAGTGCCTTGACAACAAGTCGATTAATTCATTGACAGCACTCACCCAACCGCCATTTCGAATTCATCTTTTCCGCGTCGCCAGTCGGCCGAGTGTGTCTTGAAGAAGTGGGTGGCTTTATTGTGTGTCTACCGGACAACCGGCATAAAAACTTAAGTATTTGACATATCTCAGTAAATTAAAGTGGAAAGTATTCTATTTAGTCTATATTTTTACTGCGCGTAGGACCTAAATCAAAATATCATTATTTATTACCAGGGTGCTCAAATACAGATAAATGTCACTCGGACAACCGGTCACTTGGGCAACCAAAACCGTTGTCCATGGGACATTTTGGTTGTCCTTAGGACAAATTTAATAGAATTGGCATAAAAAAATACTTTATCTTCCATTTATTAGTCACGTCATTGAAGACACATTCACATTGTAGTTTTGTTTTACATAAAAAACAAATACAGGCGATTTCTATCCTAGTATTTCCTTCGAACTCCCGAGTATGTCCTATGGACAACCGTATATGTCCACTGGACAAACACTTTGTCCCTGACTCTGAGAGATACATTATTGTCATAAATACTTTTAAAAAAAACAGAGAGCTTTACAAAATTTTCAAATATGAATGAAAATATAAACAGTGAATTCATAGACTGTTAAATATTACTCTATAAATTATTATTTTATTAGTTAAATGAAAAGTTTGTTACATTTGAAGGTCATCGTTGCCCAGGGGACAATATTGTTGGGTATAACTTATTAATTAAAAGCCATGTCATTTATTTGTGGATAATAAATTAAAATATGTCCTATATTTAATGAGAATAAAGTGACGATTTGCAATTTGACTGAATTTTTAACGTTCAGAAGCCTATTTAGTTCAGTTGTCCAAGAGACTACTTTAGCTAGAGTCATGTGGCTTTCGGAGTCAAATTTACTATTTTATTTTAATAAATTGCACTGCTCTATGTGAATTCTTAAAATATAAATAATAATCTAGTGCAAATGTAAAACAAACTTAATTGACGAATAAAATTTAAAAATGAAAAATTTTTACTGATGTACACTTAAAAGTTGATCGACCCATGTATGCCTATAAAATACCTAAATACCAAGCCGCTTAAAGGTATCTAGATATAGGTACATTATTTATTTGCAAAAAAAAATGTTTTCTTGTCTATTGCCTCTATTGCAATTGTCACAAATATTTTTCGTCACCTCTTGCACTAACTATTTGAAAGTCATTGCGTGTAATTTAACTATTACTTACTGGCAGGTAAATTGGATTAAGTATTGAAAAGGTACTAAGTTAAGGTCGGTGCGGCAGCCTCGATACAGATTTGTGTCATGATCTTTGCCATGAGCTGTTACTTCATCATTTTCACTACCATTGTTTATATTTTTTTGTCTCGTCAGCTGTTTTAAGTACCGTATCCGATCAATTAAAACTGCAACGCTGTGACTTCCCATCAATGATATTCCAAGAAACGTAAATTTATTTACATATTTGGTAGAGTAACTAGTTTTCCTTATATTTTTTTTATTGCCGTTGCCTGTCTCAATGAAAATCAGCCGATTAAGATAATAATATTTTGCGGGATATTGTATAAAAATGTGAAGCTAGTCGGATGAAATTTACCTTCGAGCTCCTATATCGTCGCATACGTAGTAGTATGTATATGTCGTGGCCACATCGTAGAATTGGCCATTTCATGAAAATGATTGGCCATTTCATGAAATGGTTGCATTTCATGAAATGGCCAATCACACATTGGCCATATCATGATGTGGCCAGGTCAGATCAATGATAAGAAATCGTTTGACGATTGGGCCAACTAGATGCACTGCCATTTCATGAAACGATCAATCTCATTCGATCATATCGTGGAATTGTTTCGTTGACTTTACCGGTAGAGTGCCAGAGTTGCCATACCAATTAAGCACTTTGTGCAAATATGCTAAATTTGCACAATGTGCTAAATTTTCTTCCTGTTTAGCATATTATTTTATCTTTTATTTTAAAATAGTATATTTTTAGCAAAACATTTTTTTTAATAAAATTAATGTTATTTTTAAAGTAGGTACATTTAATTTTAATTTGGACAAAATTGTCGGAAGTTTGCCTATTTTAGGCAGTAAATACACTTATTTGGCAACACTGGTTGTTTTTGTGCAGTTTGTGTAAAAATGGCGGCCCTTGTAAACAAAGAAGAATTTTCTCTCAGAAAAAATGCGAATAATTCTTTATTAAACACGGAAGAAAGTTAAATTAGGTATTCGTTAAATAATTCGATGAAAACGTATTAGAGTATGCAAGTCATGCAAGGTTCCGAGCAAAATGTGAAATAACCGTGGAGTTTGGAATGTATTTCTAAGGTTAGTAATATTTTACTTACTTCATATTATAATTTTATGCACCTAACTAAATAACGTGTTTTATCAAAATATTTTTTTATTTATCTGTTATTATATTGATTGTCAAAAGACTGATAGCTAATTTAATTTCTTTTTCAGGTTATACAGCAAATAAAGGAGAGTAGGGTGACACGAAAAAGAAATCCATGGACTACTACTGGTTATCGAAATATGATATTATGGAAACTGTCGAAGAGGGAGGAATATCTTATATTCAAGGAAAGGGCGCCGACTATCCTATGATTTTTGTTGTTCATGTGACTTTGTGCGCGGTGCCGTGTTTTAATCGCCTTAATGCACCTTATTATTAATAAATTTGTCTTGCGCTAGCAAGTGACTGTTACCTTGTTTAATTTTTTTATTGTTTACGTGACTTTTATACTGCTTGTACAAAAGTCACTTGCACTAAATGTAAATTTTTTATAACAATAAAAAAAATCATTAAATGCATTTAATGATTTTTTTATTGTTATAAAATTTTAAACCTTTTTATTTTGAAAGTATGTAACAACTAAAAATAAACAAATACGTATCAAAATTGATCCTGGTTTTCATTAAATATTTTATAGTCGCCCTCTTTTTACGATATGGTCAAACGTGGGTGGCCAAATCGTTAAACGTTTATCGTTTAATGATTTGGTCACCATTGATTGGCCACTTCATGAAACGTGAACACTTCATGAAATGGCCAACCATTTCATGAAATGATCAATTCATCGATTTGGCCACGACATATACATATAATGGTAGTTTCTCTCACAGTTATTGTCATCCCACCGAAAACATTTTCTTGTAAAAATACTGCCAAGACGAGTTATCGAGAAAAACGAGAAAAAGAAGTTATCAGACCAAGATTTCTTTTCTTTCTTTTCTTGATCCATGAGCCCTTTGATAACGCTTGGCCGTTTTGCCACCGTTACCACAGCGTTACGAAGATTTCATAGGCATTCGTTCGTCGTGTGTGAAATATATTCGCGAAATTGTTTTCGGTGTTATTTTATTTGTTTTTGTAAGTTGGTTATTGTACTTTTTTGAGTTTAAAACTAGATGCTTCAGCTTTCTAGGACATTAATTACCCCTAGAATTTTGATGATCAGTGAGTTAAACAGTCACCAAATCAGGGGTTTCTAGACATTAATAAAATCTAAAGTTAATAGCTAAGACAAACTTTGTATGTTCAATAATTGTACAAGTGTTATTATTGTTGACACCTGTGCAATCATTAAACTCTTATAACTTTGGTTTGGCTAATGCTAAATATGATAAATATTACAAGATTTATGTCTTGTTAACTATTTTTAGCATAAACAGAGCGACAAAAATATAATATTTCAGAAACGCGCAGTACGTAGTTGTAAATAATTACAATTATAAAATTGTAATTATTTAAAACAACTAAACTTGTAACTTTACCCATTTTTAAATTAAATGGGTACTACATACTTTTAACTATAAAAAAATACACTTAACGTGTACTTAATATTTTATTAGATAACAGTCACACATTCATTTTGTACCAAGTACCTACCTACGATGTATTTGCGTGATGAACCTACCTTTTCTCGAAAAGTATTAAATTTTGGGTTGGCTAATGTTAAATGCCAAAATTTCAACATTCATATCTTATATAAGCCATATAAGTTGGAGTTCCTACTTACTTATGTAGACCTTGTCCACTGTGATACGGTCTATATACCTCTAATACCTAACTTATGATTTAGTAGATAAGTAGTATCTAGTGCCTTCTAGTGACTAGAACGTTTGGGTTGGATTTGTGGCCGTTATCTTCAAGGTAGATCCAACCTTTCGCATCCGCTGTGGAGTCTGTTAAGTACCTATGTTTATCCTGGACGACGGCGGCCATTGGTCAACAGTAGCGGTACCATGACTTGGCCATCGAAAACTTACGTACGTTAAAAACCTATCGAGTTGTTTTTTCATACGACCGATTTTAGTTCTTAGCGTAAGCACCAGGGCGCTGTACAAGTTTTTCATAGACATATTTACGTAGGTGATATCTTGTCCGTAACTTTTAAACTCATGGTCGCGCTACAGGATAATCGCCCGGGTCCTCGCTCTTGCAGGGAGCAAGCAAAATTTGATATTCTTAACTAAGTATATTTTTGACCAATATAAGTAGACCTTTTGCATCATTTACTTTTCACTAAGGACAAAGGGCCTGGCAAAGACCTGGCCGCCCTGAACGTCGCAAAAGGTAAGTCCACCGCTGTACTTGGCCATTGCTCTTTCGCCCAGGAGTAGCGGTCAGTCATTTCAAACTTTGCGCGAGTCATTGTGAGTCCCACACACCATCCCTGATAAACCCCTACCCGGAAAGAAAGGCTAATAGTTCACCACATTAAAAAAATATATAAAAGAAACTATTTAAGTAATCATCTATTACAGCATAAATTAAGTAATGTATTTAAATTCAGTTTCGTAAGTAAGTAGGTAACTACCATAAAAATAAATTCACCTCACCTTTGTCCTCTGTTTAAACATAAGGATCTGATTAGCGGCAGGATCATCCGGCTGCTTTCCGGCCACGACCCACAATAAGAAGAGAACACGCCACATCTTCCACCATTAACGAATCACTATTAACTACGAAAGGACGCAACGTTTTATATAGACCGCAGTCAACTACCAAACGCCTGGGCATCAACAGCCCCTGAAGAGATGTCGAGGCTGTCTTTATAGGTAACGGCAGATTTGTGGCCTTGTGGCTTACGACATTGCCTGGAAAAAATGTTGACCAACGCACGTGCATTCGAGCTGTGAAAGCTGAAAATTGTTATTAATATCTCACGTAGATCTAGTCTAATCTGAAACTGACCAGAAGTGACTGAGTAGTTGCATAGATTAGTTATTAATTACGCATTATTTTGACCAGATTCTAGCCGGAGTGCTATAGGTATTAGTGGGAGCATTCACCTGATACCTACACGTATGTAGGTATGTAGGTACACCACGACTAAAAAATTTTTTTTTTAAGAAAAGAAATCAGCAAACATAAAGCGTCGTTTGGTTGTTTGTAACTCTTAATTATTTTCACTCCGTTAAAGGTATTTATTGCACTAGGTACTTGTATCTCTATTTAAAAATTTTTCTTCTATTGAGATAATTCTTCTGTCTCTTAAAAAAATCTGTTTATTTGACTTTTGTTGACCTGAAATTTCAGCATTTTGGTCAATCAAACCATAATAGCTTCTAGGCGTTAGAAAATTAAGTATCTACGCTTTTAATAACAATACGTAAGTCAATAATCTGAACTGATTAGTTAATATTACCTACCCTTTTTTATTATAAATTTTTATCAAGGGCTAACAGGATGACTTCACTCCACCTCATGGTAAGCGGTAGAGTGATTTACATATGCGATAGACAGGCATAATAGACCTTATTGAGTCTGTCGCACTCGCCCTGAAGGCCTGCTTAAAGGATTTCAAGCATTGATTTTTTTAAATAGAGTCGTATTTATTCTAGACTTAAACCTAGATTAGTCTAGTCTACTAGTCTTTATCGCCCCCGAAGAAAATCAAACCTATAGATATGTATAGATTGTTGCCGAATTTTCCCTGAGCTTGCTCTGATATAAAACACTTAACTAGTGCTCAGAATCCTTGACAACGTTTATGCAGCCGATATTAGGAGAAAAAAAAATTGTACACATCAAAATAAAAAGTACTGACCCTTTATTTTTAGTCTTATTTTGACTGGCTCGGTGGAACAGTGGTTAGTGACCCAGGTTTACAACCTACGAATCCAAGGGTCGTGGGTTCGATTCCCACCCGGGACAAATATTTGTGCATCGGACATGTGTGATTTTTCCGTGTCTGGGTGTGTTATTAAATACATTTAATTGTGTATCCACTATTGATTCTGATAGCCGCAACACAAGTGCTTAAGCTATTACCACGGATCAGATCAATGTAAGTGATGTTGTGAAATATTATTTATTTTGTTTTAATCTTATAAACATTTTGCAGCCCCTTTATTTATTTCGTAGATTTATTGACCCTGAGTCCCATTTTGATTGGAGAGCCTTGATTTTTAATAAAATGCCCAATCATTATTTCAAGCTAAGATAAGAGTTAAGAACTTAAAACTTTATAGAGCAGAAAGCCTAGGTATAGCAAAAAGTGATCCCGTTAACGAGATCGAGACAATTTCAATCGTACCAGAATTTATTATTATACCAGAGCCGCTCTAAGTTGACCGATTTGACACTTTTTATTTTATACTAGCGACCCGCCCTCGCTTCGCTTCGGGAAAATCTCTATCTCTATCTAATATATAGCTGTGCCCGCGACTTCGTTCGCGTGGACTACAGGATTTTTTTTAAACTTAAAAGTAGTCTTAGTTACTCCTCAACATTAGCTACCTGCCAATAAAAGTCCCGTCAAAGTCTTTTCAGCCATTCAACGTCAAAGAGCAAAAGTCCTACCCCCTAAGAACGATGGCGTGATTATTTATAGCCTATAACCATTTCTAGGTTATCATCTATCACCATAGCACATTTCATCAAAATCCGTTCAGCCGTTTAGACGTCAAAGAGCAAAAGTCCTAACAAAAACGACTAAAAATCACTAACTCAATTTAGTTATCTGCCTACTGCCTACCCCCTAAGAACGATGGCGTGATTATTTATAGCCTATAACCATTTCTAGGTTATCATCTATCACCATACCAAATTTCATCAAAATCCGTTCAGCCGTTTAGACGTCAAAGAGCAAAAGTCCTAACAAAAACGACTAAAAATCACTAACTCAATTTAGTTATCTGCCTACCCCCTAAGAACGATGGCGTGATTATTTATAGCCTATAACCATTTCTAGGTTATCATCTATCACCATACCAAATTTCATCAAAATCCGTTCAGCCGTTTAGGCGTGAAAGAGTAACAGACAGACAGACAGACAGACAGAGTTACTTTCGCATTTATAATATTAGTAAGGATTTTGCATTTATCCTTGTTAAGAGGAACATATTTAGCGAATCATAAAGAACAACTTTTAAAAATAAGACGATATTTCAAAATGTCAAATGCACCTAATTATCTAATTATTTGTCTTTTATTACCTAAAATAATTGAATTATAAAAAGAAAACGTAAAATTTCCACTCAGTATTACGCTTTTACAAGGTTACGCCGTTTGACACTTTTTCATAGTGACGTAATGGGTAATACTCACCAGGTATTTTTTTTAAATAGGATGAAGGATTTAATAAGTATTGTATTTTAAAAACAAATATATTTTTAAATAAGAAACTTCAATTCAATCTTCTGGATGTGAATAAATGTTTTTAATAAAAATTTGTTATAATTAGACCTTGCTTGGTTATAAAGTGGAAATAACTGTTACTTATATACTTCGGCAATTTTACCGTTGTCCCTCACTAGTGCAGTCAGTCTGACATGTTTCAAATCAGTCAACTTAGAGCGGCTCTGGTATAAATCAAACACAGTCGGTATATTTTATGCGCCATTTAAATGTACTGAACTGAATAATCTTGTGAATTTACCGGCAATGTTATAAAATGTATTTAATCAATTTATTTTCACTGAAAATCATTCAGAACAAAATTAATATAATAAAAGTAAAATATAAAATAATGGAAAGTAGATAGCTCAAAGAATCAGTGCATTTTATTATCTACAACGAACTGACAGCGAAATGTCATCGCGGTCGGCATATTTTGTTTAATCTGTGCAGAAAAATTATCAAAGCGTCAAATCGTTAATGTATTGTAATAATCCACGTTTTTATTTGCTTGTTCGTAATTACAGCTGATATAACAATAAAATGTTAAATCCCTAAGTAAAACGCTGCAGATATAAGTGCGCCAAATACTAGTTAATGTCCATTGTGTCCGGATAAAACTAACCAAAAATGGCAAGGTCGCCAAAGGATGATCCGCGATACAATGACAACACTTGGAATTATGCTGCGGAAGCGGCAAAGCAATGCACACCTGGCGGTTTAAATGAGAGAAAACAGCCCCCCATGGCAGCGACCACCGCTCCTATGACCGAAAACAATATGTATGCAAACACAAGCTTCGGTAACGATATTTACGCAAACAAGATGCCTTTCAACATGCAACCACGAGAAACGGTGTCGAATAGCGATGAGAAGCTGTCTTTCGGCAACATGCCGCCCATACCGCCCGGCAACCGCCAGGCATATGGCAATGCCGTGCTCCGTTTGAGCAATGGCCAAGCCGTGCGTGTTTTCTATGATGAAAACAATCAACAACTTATATTTCCGATGTCTAGTCAGTACGAACTCTTTAGTCATAATCAGGGACCTCTCGACATGCCGCTGCAGTCTTCCCAGGCACCTCACATGTTCACACTCAATCAAGATTATTCTCCAAACAACAATATTCATATACCATCCACTACCCCACAACAGAGCAGCTATGTTCAAGATAATATGAATCAGAACAGCAACACATTGACCACAGATTTTTTGAAGGTCCTAAGGGACAACTGGGAACCTAATTCTACAGGGACCTACTCTCCTTTTGGCCAAAATCATCCCTTGAAACATCCAGATGCCCCCACATTGAATTTACCAAACAATCCATTGTTAGATAATAAATCACAGCCAATGAAACCAGAAAACTCTCCTAAGAGAAATGAAAATGGTCCTCTAGCCGACACTAATAATAAAAAACGCATTGTTGCTGAAGTGAAGCCAATGCGCCCATCTTACTCTGATGTACTTGTAAAAAATAAGAATAATACTCAACCAGAGACAGTACGTAAAACAAAGCCTCAGAACATAGAATCGAAGCCATCTAATGTCAAATCCAACTCAAAGCTGGATAAGCCTCAAGCTAACATCAAACATAATGATGAAAATAAACTAAAGAGTGATAAGAAACACCAGTCTACCATATCATCTGGTAGCGAATCAGGCGATGTCAACACAGATGACACTGAAAAGCCTCAAAAGCCTTCAAAGAAGTCTAAAAACAAACGCAGCAACATAACTCGCAAATGGTCATCCCTTGATGACATAACCAATGAGGAAGATGCAAGCTATGAACATAATAATGATAGTCAATTTATGTTTATTGAGAACCAGGAGAAGTCATCGAAAAACGAGAAGAAACGGGACAAAAAAGCAAAAGTTGACAAGAATGTTATGGATGATGACTTCAAAGAGGAAGATGATGAACAATCCCAGTTTGTCTTCCAAGAGAGTCCCTCAGAGTCTGGCAAAGTGAAGAAAAAAAAGGATGCTCGTAACTACCATAAAGTTAACAAGCCCGCGCAGGACAAGAAGAAAGCGAACCAGGCTAAAGTGAGGCGCAACAAGCCTGGGTATGTGGGTTTGGCCCAGAACTATTTAGAGCACTGGGGCGGCCAGTCGTGGAAGGCTTTGGTCTGGTTTGCTTATCTGTTGTCAGACATCGCGGGAATGAG
Source organism: Maruca vitrata (assembly GCA_039566165.1). Lineage (NCBI taxonomy): Eukaryota > Metazoa > Arthropoda > Insecta > Lepidoptera > Crambidae > Maruca > Maruca vitrata. The sequence goes on from CM076917.1 coordinate 3,340,435, forward strand.
TCTTCACTTGCTTTTTGATCTGTAAGTTTTTGATTTTTGTCTTCCTATACAAGCTCTCACTTTTATTACCTATTCAACCCAAGTAATTTAAATTATTTTGTATTTATGTGAATTCAAATTTTTAAGTGAAACCTGCACTAGAAAAAAAATCAATTGCTGCACTGTTAATCTGGGCTAGCAGTGGAGAAATTGTTTTTTTTTTCTGTTTTTCAAAATATTTGGTATTAATCAATTATTTATTTTAGTTAGTTACAAAGTTTAAATGATCAATAGTATATAAGCCCCTGTTTAAAATAAAATTTGCAAGTATATAGATACACTTGGCATTTATGAAATATGTTACACTGGCCAACTTTTCAAACATGTTATTTATTAGAAATTATTCATTTGTGTTATAAATCAAGCTCTTAAGTTTCCTGCTCAGTTATTATACTTATAAATGCAAACACTCATACTTTTCGTTACTAATTTTATACATGTGAAAGTTGATTTTTGTTATACTTTCACACAAAACAACTGAATGATCTTTAATGAAATTTGGTACAGTTTCAAAAGCCTAGTCACTCTATTACCCATATTTGTCCCCGTTTTGGGGACAAATATGGGCTTATAATTATGAAGAAAAGCCTAAACAATATTGAATTAGTTGTCCTGGGAATATGGAAAGTTTTGTGTTAATTTATACATCAACAATTTTAAAAAATTATAGTTTAGTAATCAAACTATTATTATCGCCTAAGTTTACCGTAGACCTGTGCCCCAGCAGTGGGGGATTATATCCAGGGCTGATTATGATGAATCAAACTATTGCAGCTTTTAGTTATAAATGAAGAACAAAATTCCCATTACATATTTCTCTTTTTCAAGACATCTAATTTGGATTGTGGCACTTTTCCAGCCGGGGTTTGATGTGTATCTTTTAACAAACATGGTTTAAGGGAGTGATTTAATCTATTACAAGATAAATGACTCCCTGTGATAGCAAGTATACCATAAAGTATATATGTATTTCTTTCAGCTGTACCTCAGCTTTCACCCAGACATATGTGAGCTCTCAAGCGGTATGGCGATCAAGCAAAGACTGGCTATACAAGATGAGAGACAACAAATACCTCTTGTACATTGATAGGAAGTTTGGACACACGCGTCTTGGGTTCTGGCGGAAACTGAAGTGGTTCAAGAAAGGTAATTAACATATTAAGGAAGGTAATCAGTCAATACAATTATTGTTCAGTTTAAGAGGGGCAAGGTTTCCAAATGTGAATAATTGATTAGTAGTCAGTTTTTTGCAAGTCTGTATTCATTGAAAAATCTGAAAGATTGAAATGATGGAAATGTAATATTTATATTTGTGAACATACAAATATATATCATTTTTACTACAATTACTATTGAAGTAAAATAATGTATTATAAAAATTACTAATACATGTACATATATTTTATTAACAGAAGCTGAGAGTGAATCAGGGGGCGAAGCGACAAAACTAAACGCGAATATACCGCTGCCCGCGACCGGTGAAGAGGCTATGAAGAGACTATTGGCGTGCAAAGGAAAGGACCCCTATAGGTAACAGCCCTATATCTTTTTTTGTAATGGACAACTTTCATGTATACACTTAGTGTCTATAGCATAAATATTTAATGGTGTTGATGTAGTAGAAATTAATAAATGTTAAGTAGGCATTACTGGATTGGAATAAAGTTAATTATTGTCAAATTTAGCTTAGAAGTCTTTGTTAAACTGAATCTGACAGTGAACCTGTTAACCTACTCCATTGTTTCCCCAGCATTCTCGGCGTGAGCGTATCCTGCACAGACGAAGACATCAAACGGTACTACCGGAGACAGGCGTTCCTCGTGCACCCAGACAAGAATGCTCAACCCGGAGCTGAGGAAGCCTTCAAGATACTGCAGCACGCGTTCGACCTCATCGGGGAGCCGGTGAGCGATAGTTATCTTATGAAGATGTTTACTTATTCGACGCTTTAACGGTGAAGGAAAATATCGTGAGGAAACCTGCACACCTACTTAAAAATTCGATGTGCAGTCAACCAACCCGCACTTGGTCTACTTTAGGGTAGGCCCGGGCCCCAGCAGGGAGGACGTAGATGGGCTGATGATGTTATCCTTACATAGTATAAAACAAAGTCGTTACCCGCGTCTGTATACCCCTATGTATGCTTAAATCTTTCAAACTAAGCAGCGGATTTTGATTTGGTATTTTTTGATGGATTGAAGTTCTCTTGAATTTTGTAATACCTTCCCAGGTTTTTATGTATACCGAAGCGAAGAGAGGGTTCACTAGTTTAAATGAATATTTGGATATGAAAGGTTAATTTAAAATATGAAAAAATTCACATTCATGACCCCGCCTGAACTTGAATCACCGGATCTTCCGATATCGCGTCCGATGCTCTTTCCTCTGAACTACCCAGGTGTAATGTCAAATAGTGTTTTCAAATTTTAAATTTATATTGAGTTTTAATAGCATTCTTCTTCTTATCGTATGGTTGATGGACAACCTGGTGTCGAGAGTTTAAACCGCCCGTAGGCCTCTTGACACGGATTCACACACCGTTAAAAAATCTCTCAGGTGTGCTGATTTCCTCACGATATTTTCCTCCACCGTTAAAGCGTCGAATGATGGTACATATGAATTTCAAATATGAAAAACACAGTGGTACCTGGCGGGGTTTGGACTGGCGACCTTTCGCTTGGCAAGCAACAACCTTAACCACTCGGCCATCGACGCTTTTAAAAGCAACAAATAAAAATATAATGAAAGGTTCTCAATGGCCGGGCTCCCGATCCGATTTCCCGATCGCCGGGCTAACACTGAAAATCAGCGTCGTGGTTCCGTAGGTCCGCGGCATAATGCTGAGTGTAAGCCTTTTTGGCGCATTCTGCTTTAGTTTTAAGTCTTTTTTTTATTTCTATTTTTGTTACTGTGAGAATGTGCTAAATAAAATATTTTTCTTTCTTTCTTTCTTTCAATGTGTGTTTCCTGACAGGAGCGTCGCTCGGCGTACGAGCGGCGCGCGCTGGAGTCGCGGCACGTGGAGGCGGCGTGGAGCGAGCTCAGTACTCTGCTGGCGCAGCTCCACGACAAGATGGAGTTCGCTGCTAACACCATCAGGTACGCAATAGGCGATCAGCCCTGTTCTACCTATAATAAACGATAACAGTAGTAATAGTATAGTGGTCTGACCATCTGTCTCTTCTCATTAATTAATCCACAAAGTCGGACAATGTGCCCAAGAAAATTTATTTTATGACCCCGCGGGGTCATGAATGAGGATTCATGATTCTGGACGGGGACTTGAACCACCGTTCTTTCGATATCGCGTCGGCTGCTCTAACCAACTGAGCTATCCTGGTGTTAAGTCACATTTTAAATACAAAAAGTTACCATATGGGGGCAAGGGGTCTTAATAAGACGAAAATCGTTTGATTACATCAATTCAAATGAAATTATTACGAAGTTTTCTTGCTTATTTTGAAATGTATTCAAGTAAATCTGTTTTATTTGTATTGATATGTATGTGTGTTGTAGATGCACGAACTGCGGCCGGCGGCACAAGCGCGTGGCGACGGACCGGCCGTGCTACGCGGCGCGGTACTGCGCGCAGTGCAAGATTCGACACTCCGCCAAAGAGGTACGGGTTCAATTAATTTTCACGAACAATAATAATAAGGTGACCGACCGATTTCGGCCATGGCGGCGGATCTCAGTTGAGATCAGCCAAGTGCGCAGGACATATTACAGTGCACACGTGTGCGCGTAAATACAAGTGCACTCTCTGTTCCCTTACTTTCATAGTTCGTTGGAGGGCAATCCGACATGACTGATGAGAGATCGGGCGCAGGACCACCGGCTTAACGTGCTTTCCGAGGCACGGGCGTGCAACCGCCAACTTCATAACTCCGGACTGAGTAATTTCTTTACAAAAAAGTTTTGCCCGACCCCGGACTCGGACTGGGGGCCGCTCGGTCCTTCCTTACACAGAGCTGGTCCATACACCATCTAATGATATTTCATTGAGAGACCTTACCTTACCTTGTTCTGTTGTGACCTCCTTCGCGAGCACTGGCCGCACAGAATATAAATATTTTCTCTTCCTGAATCAGAATCCTGTTGGAATCGGAAGAATCCAACAATGGTCCTTCGAGCCGGATAACCTATTGTAACTTTTCCAGGGCGACATCTGGGCGGAGTCGAGCATGCTGGGCCTGCTGGTGATGTACTACGCGTGCATGGACGGCGCCGTCTACCAGATCACTCAGTGGGCCAGCTGTCAGGTAAATAATATACTGAACTAGTGACCCGCCCTCGCTTCGCTTCGTGTAATCCTTTCTTAGCGGATGCCTACGCCATAACATCTACCTGCATGCCAAATTTCAGCCCTATCCGTCCAGTGGTTTGGGCTGTGTGTTGATAGGTCACTATGTCAGTCACCCTTGAGTTATAAGTATATATTTAGATATTTAGATGAGGTCGTAATCTCTGTATACATGTAACTTTACTTGTCTCGTTGTTCCCGCGGCAGTGGTCTCCTTTTTCACGGCTTTCAGGGTGAGTGCGACAGGCTCAATATGGTCTATTGTGCCTGTCGACCTCATATTTGGATCTCACTACCGCTTACCATCAGGTGGAGTGAGGTCATCTTGTTAGCCTCTTTATAAAAAAAAAAAAATATTTAGTATCTAAACATAGGCAGGCACATAACAGTATAGCTCAGCAGCGTCCCAAATTTTTTATACATGTACCTTTCTAAATTAAATATTGTCTGCTTGGTTTTACATAGCAAAACAAATCAAGAACTAAATTTCACAAATCATTTTTCTTATCGAAGTACTGCCTAATAATTTTTACTACCTTCTCTGAGGGGTACTATTCTGTGGTCAACATCATTTCAAGCCACCTGTTATTATACATACATACATAAAATCACCACCTGTTATTATGTCTCTTGTAACTAATATAAATGATGTAAATATTAGTCTTTATGAGTCCATGAGAGTTCACTCGCGACCATGATTGGTGTAACTCTATTATCGCGATCGCCTATTACCATAAAGACGATTTAGTGTAATGCAGGGTAGGCGAACCTTTATGTATCAACGTGCCATTTTCTTCTGAAAAATTTTTAATCGTGTCATTGACGTGCCATCAAATAATTTTTGTATTCTGATTATTTGGAAAATAATGGTAGGTAACGAAAACGTTCAATCGTCATTAAATACCTACTTAACACACTTTTAAACATGTTTTTGACAAACGACGTGCCCAAAATATTATGTCACGTGCCATTGGTTCGCCTACCCTGTTGTAATGGAATGCGAAAGTCTAAAATCTTACGTAAGTATATGAATGGTGTGTTGCAGAAGAAGAATTTGAAGCAGCTGCGAGCGGACTGCCACGTGGTGCAGTACCGCATCGTGCTCGGGAACAAGGCCGCCGCCGACGCGCAGCCCGCCGCGCACGGGTAACTTACTATAGTCAAGTTACTATAGTCAAAAAAAAAAATCTATTACGTTAAATTAAACTAAAAGATACTGTTTCCCTTTTAAAAGTTTAAAATTATTAATTTAATATTTTTTCTAATGACGCCGCAATAAAATGAAAAAAGTGCGCAATAAAATTATTTTCGTTTGTCAATCGTAAGATGCGTGAATTTTCAGAACACAATAAGTGTCACAGGGATCATCTTAGCTGAAAAAGAGTATAGCGTTATTATTGGATTCCTCTAATCTCTACAGTATTTCCTAATACTTGTTACTTGTTTGTTCTCATAATAATTTGCTTTACAGAAAAAATAATAAACTGTGATTAATAGCCAACACTAATAATCATTTTCACGTTTAGTTGGGTAGCTTTAAGTATCTTTATTTTAGAACTATTTAGTGTACCTCAAACTTTTTTTTGAAAAAGAAAAAATAGCAGTGTGGTAATGTATAACTTTACCTAGCCTCTCTTTTGTAGCTTTACCGGATTAATGCCTCAGTGTCCTAGTGAATACTATGTAATACCATTTGCAGGCACGAGCCGAATCTAGAAGAGTTCCTGAACACCCTGTACAAGCGCGCCGCGCCCTCCCCCCCGCCGCAGCCGCAGCCGCAGCCGCAGCCGCAGCCCCGGCGCGCGAGGCCCAAGGTCTGATCACACACACACACACACACATACATATACATACATACAATACACAGAACAACGTGTTGGAACTCGTTAGGACCACTGTGACCGACGCACCGGTCCGATAAGTACCCTTAATAAGACACAGGGAAAATAGTTCCCACCAGATTTTGAACCTTATCTAGTTGTAATATCGGCGAAAACCAATGAAAAGATTCTATATGCTGTATTTGATTAAGGGTTAAGAGATATACAGTAAAAACCATTTCGACCTACGAACCATATTTTTAAGATGGCGGACGCGAGGGTGGCGACTACACTGGTTCTAGCTTTACACTGAACCAGCGGGGTTTACGTCAAAAAAATAAAATTGTCTCCTCTAAAAACGCAACCCCAAATGTAACATTTCAATGGACTACATTCCCGCTACTACTACTCAGCTCCACTGCAACACAATGAGTCCAACTGCAGCATGATTGGTTATTTTTGACATGACATCGAAAGTCAATTCACCAATCATGCTGCAGTCGTTCCTCACGCCAACGTATTGACATCTAGTGATTTTCTCATAAGCGTTAACCCTCATTTGTCGAACTAAATGTACTGGAGTGAAACTGATAGTAGAACTTGTGGGAATGAACCTCCCGCTGTGACTTAAACTCTATTAATATGGTAGCCACTACTCAGAGCCGGAGTTAGGGTAGGACGCAGTAACATAAAATTAGTGACTTAATTGCTAACAACACTCCCATATTGAAAATGGAAATTATACTGCAGCCACTGATCCTTCCCTTAAACTCCCACTCCGGTACGGACTACTTTAGTGGGCCACGGCGAATATTCGTGCAACTGTCCTGCTCTACTTGACGTAGACTGACAGAGACACTAATAAATAAATACTTCGCCATAGCGAATGTAGCCGCAGCATTATTTTGTCTCTTACAAATGTTGACGCCAGTGTTCCGATGAGTTCCAACGCCGGCGCTTACCATTTTGGTATTTAATTTGATGTTATCACAGACATGAATCTTAAATTTTTAAAAATCTTAACGTTCCGCTGTCCATACTTTAACATGATGATAGTATTTTTAAACAACAATGATCCATACCGTTCTAATAACGACTACAACATGTAAGGTATTTATTTGTAGCATTTATAGGGCGTTATTTACGTACCATGAAATCTGTCTGCGATGACACTAAATATTACCAAATAATAACCGAAAATTCCAAAACAGTAACATCAATATTACATTATGGAGTTTTCCTACTCTTAACTTTGTTTCTACTTTGGTATAAGAGTTACAAGAGAAAAAAGAAATAACTTATGCTTAAAGGACACTATTTAAATAGTGTTGATACAATGTTTTACATCGTTATTGGATGGTTTGATATCTCGAATATTAAATATAATTTTAGATTTCTACTTATAAAAGATTTATACAAGAACGTTTAAAATCAAAAGTAAGTAAATTAAAGTTATTTTATTAGCACCATTCCAAGGAACTTGATAACTCCTAAACTATAGCAGAAACAATGTTTTGAGTTACACCCATAACGATGTATATGTAAACAGATAAAACTGAATATTCTGCCTTCAATAGAGCTAGCTAAAGAATTATTTCCAAACAGAAAGTATAAAAAAAAATAAAGAAAATGACAAAGATATTGATGAATAGTGGTGTTAGGGCAGAAGATGATTTTGTGAGATTCGATTTAATTGTAGAAAATCGCGTAAATCGCGATACTTACGTACCTATACAATAAACGTGGTTTTATGGAGATTGCTAAATATTTAATACCGCCCATATTTACCGCTGTGTTTAATGCAAATTATAAGAACTTTTCTTATTTGTGAATATGTGTATTTGAACTTTGTTTAACTTTGTTCGTCTTTATTGTTGTTTGTGTTGACTACAAGGTGTATGACACCTGTTAGAAATTATGTTTAAGAAATTACAAAAAAAATGGTCTTTGTTTACCTCTGTTATATAAATGTTTAACTTTGTCATAAAGCATTACACACTCCCGTACATATGGGATCGCTAAAACCCATAAGTACCTTTATGAGGGTTGTATTCACATGGTTGAATTTTTCTACAACCCCTTAGCGTGCAAGCAGGTAAGGCACAAATAGGTTTTAAGGTCAGAGGGTCAAAAACCGCATCGTGCTTATAAAACCTTCATACATATTTAGCAATCTCCATTAATACTCTCTTAGGTTAGACACTTGAAGTTGACGGAGACTTGTCGTCTCAACATCCTTAACAATATTTGTTTGATTTTACTATTGTGATGATTATAGAAGAAGTTTAATTTTAATTGTTTAATGAAAAATAATTGCTTTGCATTTAAACCGCTATTGCAACATGGACTTGCATTAACTGATGTCTTAATTTTATTAACAGACTTTTTAGTTGAAAGATCTCTATTGGACTGTGAAAGTAAAATGTATAATATCACAGACTATCCATATCTAGACTTTGGATATTATTTTATAATACCTTTGTAAAAAAATATGCTTGAATATTTTTTTTTATTCTGGTTGTCTTGCTTTTGACGGCATAATAACTTATCCACATGCACATTTATTATATATGAACCAACACTCATCACAAATTCAAGAACTTTTTAATTTTAAACTAACTGAGAACAAAAAGCCTTGCGGTTTAAAATGTACTTTTTAAATAACAAATTTTCTCACTAAAACTTATACACTATTGAGGTGAATTTAACTACTAAAAATATTTCTAACTCTTGTCCTAATACAAAAATTAAAGTTGAGAGAAGCTAAATTAGTCTTTATGTAATAATGTTTAGGATTCCTTTTGATAAAGCAGCTGGAACTGCTCGTTTGGCGTTTTAAATACTCCTTTAGCAATTTTCGAGTCGTTGTCTTTATGTAATAAGTAAATTTATATTGTATACTTTACTGTTTAATCACACCGAATAGTACAATTTTGCAATCCTATGTTAATATAATATCATAATTGTATCTTATCATTTTGATATATTGTTATAGTTACAGAAAATGCTGCTTGTAATAAACGCACGTAATTTTATAAAATAATGTTTATACGATTTGATTTTGACATAAAAGGCTTTGACTTAATTATCAATTTGGACATGCATTGACCAGTAGTGTAGTATATTACCTAGGTATGTTTCTTTATATTGTGCAATGCAGCATTTTCTATAATTTATTAGTAAGTTCATTATGTACTATTGGACATTAAAAGCGGGTAAAATACAAAGCAATAAAAGGTACAATTTTGTAAAGATAATCTATATTGAAGAGCCCGCTTATAATGTGCAGTTGAAGTCACATTTTTAAATATTGTTTTAATAACTTCGTTAACGCTTAAGATAGAGATCTTATCGAACCTTCGTACTGTCTTAGAGATGTCGCGCGAGTGTTTCTCTAGTTGCCAACTAGTCGAACAAAAGCATACCTTAATTACATTAACTTAAAGTCATGTTTTCATTGTCACTTCCCTGGGGAACTCTTGCGCGGGTTCAAGCTCCTAGAAAGGCTCTTTCACAATGTATCAAGTCAGTCGTTTCATTATTTATGCTAATCTACATAAATCTTATATTACACTTGTGTAAGTTATCGAATTTTAATCATTTTATTTAATGTTTATTTAGTTTATCCTGTAGATAAAGATTTTGTTATATTTAATTTATTTGTAAATTGTCAAATTAATTACACTAATAATCGTCGTTTGTATATTGATACCAGTGTGAATGAGCCTTTAAACTCTGGCCACATTATCTGTATCAGTCAGCCATTTGCTTTCCATCACAGGGGTTGTTGATAATCCTCTTTTGCAGTAATTTTGAGAAGCAAATGGTCGACGATTGTGCCAATGCTGGTTGGTTCAGGAGGAATGTCTCACTGCCTTCAAGAGATTATCGGTTAATGTTAGGCTAGTGGCGAGTGATTGCTGCCCTAAAGTTCACTAAGTAGGCCTTGCGCTTCTGTGTCAATAAAGATGTGGAAATTATATGAAATCTTTTATTATATCTTTATCCCCATTATTCCCAGTAGTAGAAGAATATTATGTACAAATAATTTATTCCGTAATAACATAATAATTTTGACACTACGGCAGAGTGGATCATCAAATGGTGTCTGAAAAATTCATTTTTAAAGTAAATTATTAAATAGTTAAAAGACTAATCCCAACTTGATGACTGGAGATTTGAACCTACAACCTTTGAACAAACGCGGACCTTAAATCATTCTGCCTGTTTGTTGTGTGTATCTTTTTCGAGATAAATATGTGGGAACGAACTATATCCTCGACTTTTATGTCCTCAAATTGCTATGCTATAACAGGGCATCATAGACCAGTTTTTATGACCACCTGTAATTTTAGTATAATGTGGCTTACAATAAATTATTTGTTTCGAAGGTGCTGGCTTTGATAATTGATTATGGGGGAAGCTGTTAACCCTATAACGTCATCATTATCCTCAGCCTATAGGTTTATCCACTGCTGGCATAGGCCTCCTCACGTCTTCGCCACTCCCGTCTATTCAACAGACATAACCTGTTGAAATTTTTCATTGGGTTTGGTGCTTAAGCCTAGTCCAGAATTTGTCGGGAATATATTTCCCTCTGTCCGCTCAAAGATTAAATAGGATAGAAGTTAGGAGAACAAATAAAAGACAACACAAATGCTATATTACTTAGTCACTATATTTACAAGTTCAAGATTCCATAACGCTCTCGCTGTCCTTAGCCTTGTTGGTGACGATGCAGTTCTCGTAGGTCCACTTCGGGAACATGCGTTTGTACAGACTGAGGAGGATGGTGTCCTGCGACTTGAGCTGTCCGTCGAACACGCACTTCATGTGCCCGTGGGTACCTGAACAATAGAAATGTAAGTCAGAAACTACTTATACAATACTAGCTTTCCGCCCGCGACTTCGTCCGCGTAGAGACGTTTAACGGGTAAAACATTACTTCCTTATAGCGCAGTCGGTTAAAAAGTAGCCTATAACCTTTCCTAGGCTCCGGACTATATCTGTACCAAATTTCATTTAAATCGGTCCAGTACTCTATGCGTGAAAGCGTAACAGACAGACAGACAGACAGAGTTACTTTCGGATTTATAATATTAGTAAGGATATTAGTAAGGAAGTAAGGATTATTAAGGTTCAATAAGTAAGACACTTTTTGATAAAATGTCTAAATTGGAGCTATGTTCTCAAAAGATGTTTTGAATAAGCAGGCTGGTCTGATAATATTAGTTGTATGTTTAGGTGCGGAATTAAACGTTTTTTAAAAGGTAAATAACAAGGCAAGAAGAATATAATATGGTTACCTATAGGTTAATATAACGCAAATATTCGACACTTGTAAAATTCGATTTTACGTGACATTGTGAAAGTCGAAACTAATTTAATGAACTTAGGATAAATATGTGTAATTTGAGGTACCTCAATTCGCCGTACGGCCAAGACCCAAAAATAATGAAAATGATAGATTTCTTACCTAAAGGTTCCTTGATGTGTCCAGTGCGCCCATACTTCGTCCTGAGCTTGCAAGGTTTGAAGTATACGACGTCATCACGGTTGAAGAACATGAATCTTATCACAGCTGACCTTTTGTTTACCTGTAAGTTAATTATATTATTAGAGATAAGTAATTTTTTCCTAACTGACATATGATGACAGCTTGGAGTAGCCTTGTCATCATCACCGGAGCGAATGGCTCTCACCCCTAAATTAGAGATAAGTAGACATCTATAATGGAGGCTTTGCCAAAAACAAGCAAGCAGATGAGGAGACCATTGGTCTTGAATCTTGATCATAAATAACAAAGAGTTAAAAAACCACATAAGGCAGTAAAATAATAGCCCTTACCTTGTATGGGTGACCAGATAATATAATCCTTTTGATATTTAACCTATCGGGGTTGCATGATAGCAAAACTCCAGATGCAACCAACTGCAAATTTGTGTTTCTCTTTTCCTAAAAAATAACAGAATGTTGTTATTAATCTTGTACTGAGGCATTAAGAAAATTAATGTACCAGAAGAACATAATGTTACTTACTTTGAAACATAACACTGAAGATGGACTAAACTGAATTGGAGCAAAGAATGTGGCAACACATGTTGATGCTGGCTGGAAGAATCTTTCATACTGCAAAAAATATAAATACATAAATGAAAATCATAGCATAGAAACTGTTAAATCATAAGTCTAGCACTGGAAGGTAATTATAACATTGATCTAAATATTATGGATTTATAAATTCATGCATTTTTGACTGGTATGGTGGATGGCTAAGGTTCCAAGAGTTGTGGGGTTCAATTCCCACCCGGGACAAATATTTGTGTGATGAACATCAGTGTTTGTTACATGTCTGGGTGTGTTATTTACATATTTAAGTTCGTTTGTGTTCACAGTCGTTTCTGATATCCATAACACGAGTGTTTAAGCTACTTACCACAGGATCAGATCAATGTTTGTGATGTGAAATATTTATTTATTTACACATTCTAGTAGAGAACCCTTGTAAATAAGTTTAAATAGACATTACTAACCTTATGCTTACTCCCATTAGTGTGTTGACTGAACACAGGGTTCACAATGAACCTCCTGTACCCCACTTGGAAGATCAGCCTCTCCTTACTTTTGATGGGCTCGTCACTCGCCCCCGTACGTTTGAGGACCACATTCATGACGGACATCTTGTGTTCGTGCGGTAACAGTCCGAAGACAGCCAGAGGAGCCTTGCTGTTGGCCGAGTGGAAGGCCCTCCAGAGATCTTGGCGGACGTCTTTCACGTGAATTGTCACGTAGAATCCATACTGTGGATGAAATAAAATTCGTAAGTTAATGTCGAAAATTATGACTATCAATATCTTACTAAAAAGTAAAATAAAATTTGTTTAAAAGTGTTGGTTTTTTCTTGATCTATGATTCTAAGCTAGTAAGTAAAAGCATATCTTAATTTTTGTGGATTTTTATATCAGTATTCCGAATAACTTACTCCTATTGTTTGGTTAATACTTTTATGACTTGGCAGAAGTGTTTCTGCTTACCATATTTACAAGACTGTCTTCATTCTCCTTGAATATCCTCTTTCTGGTACGATCATAATTTTCAAACTGGAATATGCGCGCGTAATCCGATGGCAAATTCTCTTTAGTATCCCATTGCGAGGTTCTGAACGACTCCAAGCCTCTGTACCTCATGAAGCGTTCCCTAGCCGGTACATCCTGAGGGGTGTCAACCTCATCAGGGAACTGTTGGTCTTCCCTAGCGGCCGCTAGCTTCTGCAGCATTTCATGTTCTTCGTAAGCGTCGATGGTAGCGTCGTACTTCTCGTCGGACACTCCCACCTCAGACTCGGTAACAGATTCAAAGTCGTTGTCTTCCTCATTGTCCTCTTGTTCCGAGTTGTCCTCCTCACATGACATGAACTGGTCGTCTTCTTCATCATCGTCGTCGTCTCCGCTTCCATCGTCAGATCCTTCGCCTTCTACATCGGATTCAACGATCCAGGCAGCTTGGTAGTCTGACCAACCTTTTGGGACCTTTTTCACCATTTTCTTTTTAGTCTGAAAAATAATGAATTAAGTCAGCCTGTGCACATTTTTAAAGGAAGCACAACATAAATCTAAGAATATTAGTAATTTGTAATACAAATAATGATTATTCAATACTATTCTATAATTAGAAATCAGTTAAATAAAAGTCATAAAATAAGACACTTTACAAGAAGCTTTTAAAAAGATTAAAATAGACTTTAAAATTAAATATCAATGCTTTTACCTCCATATTAGCCTGTGCGATCTCTTCCTCAGTAGGCCAGGTTTGCTCAGCGTCCATTGGATCTGGTGTGTTTTCTGATACAAGGCTCTCCTGTTTCGCCGGGTCAGCTACTTGCAACACACTTACTTTAGTCACTTCAGCCTCCATTGAATCAGATTTTGTATTTTCTTTACCTAAGTTTAGAGGATGTGGATCATCGAGTCCATCAATTCTAGACATTTGGAAGTCACCTAGCCCAGCTATGTGCACTAGTCCATTTACATTCAATGGCATACCACGTAAGTAACCGCTAACCTTCAATGTCCCATTATCTCCTTCACTATCAGGAACATATTCAACCTCTTCTGCTAGCATATAAGGCCTCTTTTCTCTATGATGAAGAATATTGCGTTTCTGGTTACCAATCCTACGCAACACATTCATACCATCAGAACTCTTGTCCAATTGCATAATCTTTTCTTCAGGCAGCCATTTTGAAACCAGTTTCTGTACATTTTGTTTTTCGGTTGTTCGTTTCTTTGGGTGGACTCCTTCTATATCCATGGCAACTACTACTGGGGTAGGCATTCCTTGGGCCATAGACAGTGCTAGTACTTTCTCACCCCATTCATCTACTGGCTCGTCTAATGCAGAACTGACATAAAGTGCAGTGTCAGCAACTTTCAGAGCATCAAGGAGAGCAAAGTCATCATTAATTTCGGGACAGATGAATGAGAACCGTTGTTTGAAGTTGGGTAAACTGAAAATATAACAATAATAAATAATAAGCTATACAATAATGGTTTTGTCTTCTGAAACTGAAATCCTTACTAATATTATAAATGCGAAAGTAACTCTGTCTGTGTCTGTTACGCTTTCACTCATAAAGTACTGAACCGATTTAAACGAAATTTTGTACAGATATAGTCCTGAGCCTAGGAAAGGATATAGGCTACTTTTTAACCGACTGCGAGATGAAATTTGGCATGCAGGTAGACGTTATAACGTAGGCATCCGTTAAGAAAGAATTTCCCGAAGTCCCCCGGGGCGGGAATTAACGGGAAAATACTTTTGTATGAAATATATTAACCACATAAGTTAGACGCTTGAAATTGGGCATGCCTTAATAAATTTAAAGCTTAGTTGCAACAGTATATCATAAAATTCCCACGGGAACAGGAGTAATAGGGAAAAAACTTTTATATGAAAAAATCTAAACCACATAAGATAGATGATTGAGATTTGGCATGCAGGTACCCTAATGAACGTAAAGTTTTCTTGCAACGCGATATTACAAAATTCCCAGGGGAACGGGAGTTATTGGGGAACTACTTTTGTATGTAAAAATCTGTAGTCCATGCAAACGGAGCCGCGGGCACAGCTAGTATTTTATATACCTAATTCATGTTGACTGAAATGCCTCTACTTGTGTAACTTTGTGATACACATGAAATAATAAATGTGAAAATTTATATGAAATAAAATAATTTGACATGTTATGATATTCATTACACAGAAATGTATCTCACCCAATATGTATGATGCCATTATCAGACTCAGTGACGATAGCTCCCTCAGAACAAGTCTTCAGTATCGCCAGTGCAGACTGCACATCAAGCTGAGCATTCAGTGGGACCACACAAACAAGGAATGGGGGGTTGCGACCCCCGCCCAGTGCCCGCTTCTTAGTAAGGACCTCCTCACGCTTGTTCTTACGGAGCTGCAAGGCTTGGTGACGCCGTTCATCTTTCTTTAGGATGTGACGATTTCGACGTACATACTCCTTTACGTTTACCTTCCCTGAAAAAAAGTTTATAAGTTCATTTTTAAAATTACTTTGGAGTGCTTTATACACATACAAGAGACACTTCAATGTGTTCATGCAGAATTAACATTAATTACTATAAAAAAAAGTAAAAATTATTTAAAACCATACATGAATTTTCTGCATTATGTATTTAATAGAACTTGATTAAAAAATAGTGACCGCCTAACCTTTCACAGCAGCCGATATTCCCCTTTTTGAGCGATGGCGAGACTTGTGAGCTTTATTGCTCTGCTTCAAGGTACCAGCACGGTGAGCTTGCTGCATTTTCGTACGCAAAACAACTCACAAACTATTGAAAATAAACTTTTATTTACTACACGCACATGGTAGAGCACCTGGCTGTATCCATGATTTGACTTTGACATTTAGATGTCAATGATTTTGACATTGACATTAGGTATTGTTTTTTTAAGTACCGCAGTGGACTAATCAGTCGAAGGAATAGAAAATCCCCTCAACATTAAACAGTACTTCAGAATCAGATCAAGGCATTAAAATCATTTTCCAGTCGTGTAAGTCATAAGCTGGTGGGCTGTAAATCTGTTATAATCATCATACGCCATGGAAAAAGTAAGTATGATGCGATCTCACTATCACTGGACGCCTGTTGACTTTTGCACTGCGCTCGCGCACGAAACCCATTCTTTAAAGGTTAGGTTCCAAAAAAATAAACTCAATAAATTTTGACTTAGTTTAAAGTGTTTTTAAAGACCAAAAACGCACAATTCTCAGATGACGTTCGGAAGATTTTTTATACAGGTATTAAACTACGCTCTGATCGCATTCATAAATATAACTGAATAGAATAGAAAAATTGTTTATTCGGTACAGTTTATACAAATATTCTTTCTTTGAACATCAAATGCTGAAAACAATATTAAGAACTCATAAAACATAGGACTGACATCATAAGTTTTTGGAAGCGATTATTGCAACAGCAACAGTGTACTCTCATTCTACACACTTACTTATTTAAACTATCACTTTTTTGAACGACCAGTTAAACGAAAAAAATTGTGTATATTACTGACGGTTGCAATATGTATGTAGTAGTTTATTAATTTAAAAAGCTGCTTTTCTATAGCTTTTTTCACATTTTATAAGCTGAATGAAATGGTTTGTAATATTTCATACTAAGCGTATCATAATATTCATGTATTCACAATAAATAAAGTTATTTTAATGTGATGACTTAAATTTTTATACTATGTTTTATTTATTAGAAAACTGACAACTGTCCGGGATATTTACCATGTTGTTTTGTTTTAATGAGCTCCCGATATTTCGGCACACGGGGATGAGTTTTCTAATGTTTGTAACCATGACAGTTTAAAATTATGTTTTATTTAGTTGACTAGCTTTGTCTACAACAACCACAACAGTGCATAATGCAGCGTATTTCCTTTGCAATATTTATATTATTATGGCAACATTATCCACGCCAACATCACAGGTCACGTGACGTGACGTTGTGGACGTGTCATTTGCAGACAACTCGTTGGCGGCGTTGCGCAGGCTCTTTCTCGTAAAAGTCCTATTGGAGTGTTACTAATGAACAAAAGTTGAATGGTTTTAGTTCGATTGATCAGATAATATTTTAGTTAGGATAGTTAAATCGCAATAAATCAAAATGGGAAGTGAGTATCGTTTGTATTTATCGCTAAAAATAGTGTTTTTCTAAATCTACACGTATTTTTATTTTTTGTGGTAAAATCTCTTGATGTCGGGTATTATGTGATAAACGTGTTATTCATTGATTTATTTCTTGTGTTTGCAGTAAAATTTTTGGAAGTTATAAAGCCGTTCTGCAGTATATTGCCAGAAATCGCTAAACCTGAGAGAAAGGTAAGCCACTTGTTATAAGCATTTATTATGTGATTTACTTGCATTTATGTGTATTATTTGGATTAACACATTATTAAATCGTTTATTAGTGCCCTTTAATCGATATTCTTCTATTATAAGTAGGTGAAAGTGAATTTCTAACCTAACATGCTACCCAGATTTGGGAGATAACTGTACTTCTGAACCTACTTTTTAGTTGTCCAAGTGACGTTGTTCTAAATGGAATTTACTCTTTTCAGATCCAATTCAGAGAGAAAGTACTATGGACAGCAATTACTTTATTTATTTTCTTAGTATGCTGCCAGGTAAGTGCCACATAACCATTTTTTGGGAGGACACCCATATGCTCTTATTAAATGCAACATACTTTCTAATAATTCATTATACAATGTTGTAATTAGCTAATGAATACTTAGAATAGCTTACTGGTCCTTTTATTATTACTTTTCATTAATGTTTGATGATGTAAAAGTTCTGTTCCTATGAAGTAACAACTAAGTTTATTGTGATAGAGATTACATTAATACAACATAAAAAAACATAGTTTTAGAATTCAAAAGAATATTCCCGTTTTATTTTTTCTATAATATAAAAATTCAATTTGGATATTTTACAAAATACAGTTGTTAAGTCATTGAAAACAGATAAGGCATGATGAAATACTTTTCAGATACCATTATTCGGTATAATGTCATCGGACAGTGCGGATCCCTTCTACTGGATCCGTGTGATCCTCGCCTCGAACAGAGGAACACTCATGGAACTTGGTATCTCTCCCATCGTCACATCTGGTCTCATCATGCAGCTCTTAGCCGGAGCAAAGATCATTGAAGTTGGTGACACTCCAAAAGATAGGGCATTGTTCAACGGTGCACAAAAATGTAAGTATACCCACTTTTGCTCTGTATCCTATTAATAATCCTATACATTACATCGTCTTTGTAATTATTTGATCTTATGTAGGTAGGAATTTATTTACATCGTCTTAACATTTGTATGTATTTTACATAAACTATATTTTAATTACTAAATGAAGAACTTTTAGAATTGAAGATATTTCACAAGTAGAATAAACAAAACATAATTAATTAATGGCATCTGCATATTTTGAACATGCATTTTGTTAAAAATTGTTTTAATAATGCACATGCAACAAAACTTATGTCTTTTTATCTATAGCTGAAATAGAGATCTTATTAGACATTTATTAAATTAATTTTTTTTTTTTATAATTTGTTGTCTTAATGCAATGTTTTTATTATAGTTTTGTAGTAAATAGTTATTTGCAACTTGTACTTACTTCTATTAGTTATGAAGGCAAAATGCCAATTCATCTCTATAGAATAGTTTTGAAGTAGGCAACTTGCCAGCACTTATTTATACCAAAATAAAGGACTTTCGGTTCAACATAGCATGCTGTGAAAACCAAAATATCACGGCCATATCTTTGATAATTTTTATCTTTATAGCTAACTCACTAACTAAACATGTATGTTCATGTAATGATTACAACTGGACTTGGTATATTATACTTTTATTATTATTAATTTAAAGACATTTTTAATGAATACAAATTAAAATAAAAGGCTCATGAGAATAAAAAGTCCCTACACTTGAATTTTTATTATTATCATCAGAAAACATTTGAAGGTCATCTTTATTGAAGCAATGGTCTTTATTTTGGTTTAAGCCTTATTTCTGCATACATTCTTGAAATAAACAATAGATGGTTAAAATATTTAAAAGTAACTGACAAAGGATTAGAAAAAAAATTAAATAGTAACCTAATACATGCTTTTAGTGTAACTACTTCTAAACAATAAGCTCCCACTTGGTTATAATTGCAACCATTCCTGACCAAAATTTTCACTTCCAGTGTTTGGCATGGTGATCACCGTGGGCCAAGCGATTGTGTACGTAATGACTGGAATGTATGGTGAGCCCAGTGAAATCGGAGCTGGTGTCTGTCTGCTCATCATCATCCAACTGTTTGTTGCTGGTCTGATTGTGCTGCTGCTCGACGAGCTGTTGCAAAAAGGTAAGAAATATTTACCAAACATAAGTTTGTAAAAAGAGACTACTGTGTTTTCTCCAATCTTACAATTTTACACATGTGTCAATTCCAAATGTAAAATTTGTACATGTCTTGAATCTACTTACAATGTGTGAAATTCCATGTATATTATTCAGCTTAAAGTAACTGAAATACTCCTATAAATAAAAAAAAAAACACAGTGTTTAACTTTTCTTGAAGTCTTAATAAGTCTGCAGTTGTGCAAACAGCCCTTTATGTTTCAATTAATTACAATTTAGTTATTCTGACTAGTCTATTGTCATTATTATGTATTTAGTTCATCATACTGTATGTATTTTGAATGATTAATATTTTTTGTTTTATTTCAGGATATGGTCTCGGATCTGGTATCTCGCTTTTCATTGCGACAAACATTTGTGAAACTATCGTCTGGAAGGCATTCTCGCCTGCTACTGTCAATACTGGTAAGTGTTATATTTTACAATGGTGTAGGTATTTTTGAAAGAACGAAAATTATTGATAATTCTTCTTACTGACTAACCTCACTGAATTATTTTACCTTTCCAACACATTTTGTAATATCACATTGCTCTTAATCAAGATTTCTTGTTTTTATATTTGTTTAGTTATTTTAAATACCTAACTGAAATAAGATTAAAGATTTTTTTTTGCAAATTTTAGATTTCATTTTCTGAAATGTTGGTATTCGGTTTTGAAATTACTGAATAACTTGGTTGTAAAGTTTTGTTTTTGTAACTGAGAAGTTGGTAAAGGTTTATAAATAGGAAGATCACAGAAGTTTAGTCTCAACTTTTTTACTGAGAAGCGATAGACCAAATCTATTACAGTAGAATCCTCAATCATACCCTTAATTCAATACTTCTTCTCCCCCCCAGGCCGCGGCACAGAGTTCGAAGGCGCGGTGATAGCCCTGTTCCACCTGCTGGCGACCCGCCCCGACAAGGTCCGCGCGCTCCGAGAGGCCTTCTACCGCCAGAACCTGCCCAACCTCATGAACTTGCTCGCCACTGTGCTGGTCTTCGCTATAGTCATATACTTCCAGGTGAGATTTATTCATTTATATAATTTTAAACTGTCATGGTTACCTACACACATTAGAAAACTGTAACTGTCCGGGATATTTACCATGTTGTTTTGTTTTAATGAGCTCCCGATATTTCGG
Source organism: Maruca vitrata (assembly GCA_039566165.1). Lineage (NCBI taxonomy): Eukaryota > Metazoa > Arthropoda > Insecta > Lepidoptera > Crambidae > Maruca > Maruca vitrata. Next base: position 3,361,234 of record CM076917.1, read on the forward strand.
CACTGTACACATTGTACACAATACTGTTGCAAGCGCCATGATCACGGGTGAAATGATCATGGCGCTTGCAACAGTGCCGTGCCGTGTATCAAGAGCTCATTAAAACAAAACAACATGGCAAATATCCCGGACAGTTACAGTTTTCTAATGAGATTTATTCATTTGTTCATTCAAACATTAGTCACTGGGTTACAGTTTCCCAAAGTGCCAGTATTGTGTCAAACTTGATACTAAATTTCAGATATACTTCTTAGATGTTAGGGGTGAGAAACATCTGCTGCCCAAGTCCGGTGATGATGACGAGGCTACTGTCATGAGCGGGCTGCCAATCAGCCCTCTCACTGATGAGTTTGTAAATGTACAAGTCATCAATCAGCTGATTTAAATTTATCTTTAAGGCGACCTACAAAAGTGGTCGTAATTAGAAAGTGATATAGTTCATCTGTTGTTACTTGACCCGAAACGAGGCTAGCACAGAGACTTTCTACTCGCCTATTATGTAACTTTAGTCTGATCACTGTCTGTCATACTTGTGATAAGTGAGCACATTTGGGTGCTTGGACTATTACTACAACCTTACAGGGTTCATAAATTGCACTATAATATGAATAAGAAAATAATGTATGTTTGGTTATAATTATTACAATAATTTGGAGATTTATTTATTGTGGGGCAATTTAGAATGTTGAAAAGTGTCAAACAATAATTTATAATAATAATCTGGTGATAATGAATGAAAGCCCAGGCCTGCCTATATGATACGACAAACGCCGTAAACTTCAGAAGTTTATATTTAAGCTGTAGATATCTCTAAGCTAAGTAAACTTAAATTTTTACTTATACCTATGTTTATTTCCAGGGCTTCCGTGTGGACCTACCAATCAAGTCTGCCCGCTACCGCGGCCAGTACTCTTCCTACCCCATCAAGCTCTTCTACACCTCCAACATTCCCATCATCCTGCAGTCTGCTCTCGTTTCTAATCTCTACGTCATTTCACAAGTAAGTATTGTTAGATAATAAATTTAATTCAGTTCTACCTACTCTCTTTTTTATCGATAATAATGGTGATATATTGATGACCTACATTTGTAGTTTCGTTCTCACCTTATCTTTTTAATTGTCAATCAATAAAATTTGAAATAGGTAGGTAATATATATATTTTTTGAACAAAATAATAATAAGTATCTGACGTTAGTTCCATAACATCAGTAAAGGCAACACATTAATAATTTTGAAAAATAACAGCATCAGTTGCTCAGTTTTTTTTTTTTAGAAATCGAGATGCCATCTCTTGAAAACAGCCTAATAGACCTCAGTATAATTGTATAATAATTATCATTGCCAGTGATTTCAAACCATAAAAAAAGTTTTCTTTTTGCGTCAACAACATTATTCCAGACATCCACAAAGGTTAAACTTTTTTTTTGTAACGGCCAGTTATATTACGTTGGCAAACTCCTTTGAACTCGACGGCTGATCTAAACCACCCCTTCCAGATGTTAGCGGTCAAGTTCAGCGGCAACTTCCTAGTGAACCTTCTGGGCGTGTGGGCGGACGTGGGCGGCGGCGGTCCCGCTCGCGCCTACCCCGTGGGCGGACTGTGTTACTACTTCAGCCCGCCGGAGTCGCTCGCCCACATCGCCCACGACCCGCTGCACGCTGTGCTCTACATCATCTTCATGTTGGGCTCGTGCGCTTTCTTCTCGAAGACCTGGATCGATGTGTCCGGTTCCTCCGCTAAGGATGTGAGTGGATTTTTTTATTTTGGTGTTCTTTTTTTTCAGGAGTGTTATTTATTATAATAGAAGATAGGTATTGGCTGATGATGATGCTACGATTATATTGAAAGAGAGCACTAACGTTAGCATTTCGCATTTTGCGGTGAATAATTAACGAGTATGTAAGTTAATTTACCCCTACTAAGACATCAATTTGTTCATGTAAGTCTGTAACAATATAGGGAATTCCAAATTTTTTATTAGTGAATAAGTGAATTAACTAGGACCACTTGTAAAAAGGTTAATCGGTCATGAACCTACTGTCGCACCCATTATTATCAACAATAAACAAACACCTAATACCGATCCTTTTGTCACAGGTCGCGAAACAGCTCAAAGAACAGCAGATGGTGATGCGAGGCCACCGCGACAACTCGATGATCCACGAGTTGAACCGGTACATCCCTACCGCGGCCGCCTTCGGAGGCCTCTGTATCGGAGCCTTGTCGGTCCTCGCCGACTTCCTCGGAGCTATCGGCTCAGGAACCGGTATTCTGCTCGCCGTCACCATCATCTACCAGTACTTCGAGATCTTCGTCAAGGAGCAAGCGGAGATGGGCGGCATGAGCACGCTACTATTCTAAACAGCCCCAAGATAAGCTCCGAATGTTAGGTTTATTCCACTTTGCTTTATGTTACTCTATTGAAGGCGAACGGAATGTCGAAATTTCTAGTTCAATAAAAATTTAATTACATACTTTTTTTTACTGAGAAGCGTTTAATGATTAAGACAATTTGTATTATTACGGTAATATAAAGCCTAAGAATCGCCGTTTGTCTCAATGGGGTGAATAGGTGGAACAAAGTGGAATGATGCCAATCAAGGAGCGTATTCCTCGGGCGCGGCTCCGGCTATCGCCCCGCCCCCTTCGTGATGGCGGCGGCGCGGCCGGCGCTGATTGGCTGCCGCCGGGCGCGGGCCCCGCCCACTCATTTTCTTTTTCTTTTGGGGCGGGGCGCGGGCGCCGGCGGCCAGTGTGTGCGTGACGGCGCGTGGGTTATGTGCTAATTTATATGAGATGAACTTTATAATAAAATAAAAATAATTTACGAGAAAGTACAGCTGTTGTTTTTGTGGTTAACCCGTTTCGGCGCTCAAAGTCTACCGCGATCGTGATAGACGTCTCGGTCGCTTAGACTTCGGGCGGTTCTTAGTTTCTTATCACTTGTTGTTCCTAGTTCGTAAGTACTAATATCACTATCCGACTTTGTTAAGACACACTTGCAAACTTAAAATTTAATTTTTAAGTTAGAGTTGGGTAATGCAGGAATTGTAAAAGACATTGTAACAGTAGTGGTGATTTGTATATTGTGTTGTGATTTGTTAATGTTGACAGCATATCAGATATCTATGCACATTTACGTTCTGTTTATTGGACCAGAATGACTATGTGATAGGCTAGTTTATACGGAATTACACATGACAATCAGTAAATTAAACATTTTAGAATATACCGTTTTATATTTATTTTCCGTAATTCTATCTGTCTACCTTTCGAAACGAATGATTAAGGATTGTTTAAAACAACTGATAATTTTGTTATGTAACTTTATTCTCCTCACTAGACATGCAATACAGACAAAAACAAATTACGATCTTCTCAAAACCTTAACAAATTTCAGGACTAAATAAGATTGGTAACAGATTTATAATACACAACGCTATTTTTCTGAACATTGATCGGAACATATTGAGTGCCAGTTATTACTATGAGATCGGGACAAGCTTGGGTAAGAACCAAAACATAGAGAACCATTGATACAGTTCTCAAAGTGTGACACAACTATCCTATACTATGCAGGCACTTGTAGTAACAAACAGCGCATTTACGTATAGTACCTGAGAGCCTACCATGAGTTGGCTATCGTAAACTTACGTACGTTAAAAACCTATCGAATTGTTTTTTTCATATGGCCGATTGTAGTTCTTCGCGTAACCACCAGGCGGCGCTGTACATGTTTTTCATAGACATATTTACGTAGGCGATATCGAGCGCGTAAGTTTTAAACTCATTGTAGCCCCACTGTACACTAATAGTTTGCAAACAGGAGACTTGCAGAAGTAGGTATTTACAGACAAATTAATAAAATTATGAACGACAAGACTGCGCCAATAGCACTTTGGAATGTAATTATTTGATCAACTCGAAGTTGCAGTTCTTTTTATATATCTATGTATATAATGGGTAGGTTTTGCAAAAAACTCGATCTGACGTAATTTGTAGTCCAAGCTTTTCTATCAGTCCACAGGATTGTCCAATGAAAAGTAGGTATATAATATGTAGGTATGTAAAACAATAGCCATTCCTATATAGTTGAGGATAAAAAGGAGAAATTATCCCCATTGTCATCAGTGGCAAAATGAAACACATATTTTCCCAATTGGTTCACCACTGGCAGTAAGTATAAGTGAATTCATTTGTACAGCAATAAAGTGGACGGAAATTAGGTAGGTACACACCTGAGCCATTCGATGAGGTCTTAATTGAGAGGCCTAATAGTTGGCCGCTGAACGGTTAAAAGTTGTTATTTATTTTAAAAAAAATAGGGGATGCGAGATTACTTTTCAGCGAATAAACCAACATATCCGACACCCTTTATATAGGTAAAGGACACAAAGGTGCTTCTAATAATCTTAGTATGGACGTACTACAACCGTATTAAATTAAAGTGGGAATATTAGCGCCTGATCTATTATTTTCACTTATTTCTCTCTCATTTAGGAATTATTGGAATAGATTATCCAATAAAATGTTTATGTCACAAAATATTTATGCCTGTTCATAATTAGTTATTTACAAGATTAAAGTAGGTAAGTAATATTGTTTTACCTAGAAAAGAAAATAATCATTAAGGTCTACCACAGGATTCATAATATGAAACGATTAATTACCTAGACTTTTGCATTACATGTAAGATTTTATTTATTTAGATGTTTTCTCATGAATAAATGAAATATAGCAATCATAAGATTATGTCCGCTGTTGTTTAAATTATAATCGGGAAGTACTTAGTCTTGATATATATAAATGATTTTAAATAGTACATACTATTACTTTATGACGATAGACCAATTTGAGTTAGCAGAATATTCGTTTTCTAATAAAGTACCTATTCAAAAGTTGATCCAAAATCATTACCTATTTAAGTTTGATCAAAACAAATTATTGCTGAGTAAGTAAATCATTACTAAGTACAATATGTATATGGGTAATTTAATACAAAACAAAATAAATTATTCTATATACTAGTGTAAATAGCGTTTCTGTAGGTACTTTAATTTTAAAACTAAAATAAAATGAAAAAAAATTATACATACAGACGAATTGAGAACCTCCTCCTTTTTTTGAAGTCGGTTAAAAATGAAAAAAGCTGAAAACTAACGTAAACGTCTACAAAGTGTATTCTAAACCTCAGTTTAAAACTTCCAACCCTGCCGATCCTATAGGTTTACACTAATTCGTCTTGTGTTACTTCATACAAGCAGTTGGACCATGATGCACCTGTAGATGAATATATTGTACAACGAAAAAGGCAAAGACGTAAATACCTTTGAGGTTTTGGATCTAGGCAACAGCTACTAGGTACATTATTCCTATTATGATTGAGAAGTTGGTCACTTATCATATCTGATAGAAAGGCTCTAGACGATACTCTATTACTGACGGTATCCTAGACGGTTTTAACAAGGTGCTGTCTTATTATTCTATTTTGGTGGAAATCGCTGTCTCAAGAGGTCTTGATTTAAATGCTGGGAAATAATATGTTAATTAAGAACTCAGCTGATATGGACTCCAGTAAGGAGGAAGTTTGAATTTTTATTGAAAATCCATTATCTATGTTACATATCTTACACATTATTTTGGATTTCTTTCCCAAATGATTATAATTTATATGGAAAGCCACTCGTTTACGATTGATTGCAACTGGTGATATATGGAGAACAAAAAACAAATCATAACGTAAAAGTCTATGTGAATAAAAAGCATTATCTGTTTAGATTGTCCTGCCCTGTAGATTATAAATATCTCCCATATTGACACCCACATTGGCATGTGAAAACCAAACCACCATGGATTGGATATGTACCTTGGGCCACATACAAACATCTGATTAGGTAATTATTTATTTGTAGATCAACCACACATACAACCAGCCCTATTGTCATTTTATTATAGTCGTCCAGTTTTAATAAGCCAATAAACGGAATATTATTATGGATATGCAAGATCATAAATCACTAAAGTGAAATACCCTAAATAATAAAATAAAAAGCTCTAGGTCTAAACAACATTTTAAAACATATTCTTTAATTTGTGGTGATTTATACCGAAATCACATTCTGAAGAAATTACAGTAGCTGTTAGCGGGCTTATTAGTACTGAGCGACTTTAAGCAATCATGACATTGAATTGCATTCCAAAAATGTAAATGTATAACTCAGATACTGAGCAAGTACAGACAGTACATTAAATCATTTATACTCTCCATATTAAATAAAGCTTTTATGTTAGTCCATTATGACTCCACATGCCATACTGTCAACTCTTGCCTTGTTACATTATAAATATTATCTCTGCTATGCGAAGTGGATCATTTTACAGTAATTCAAGTATTAGTATTCACAGGCTATTTTACACACGAAGAAACTCTTAATTATTCCCTAGGTCAAACGATAATACTTTTCCTCTCGTAATGTATAATATAAAATCGAAGTATAATCGAAAAGCAGATAACGTCTATGTTTGCATTACAGGTATGTACAAAGCAACTTCTAACAATAGTTCGTGTATGCTGGCTGCATCGCTATTGCATTCCATATAGTTTGGTGTGTATAAATGATTGTTTTTTAGTCATATAATATTGTAAACCATAAAAAACTAAAAAAAAACTAAACGAAACATTTCAATGCAGAAAACATTTATTAGATTTAACAACATAACCGTGAATGGAGAAAAGAAAACAAAGAAAAATAACTTTAAGAATAACAGTGCCAATTATCTACTAATAAATGTGGAGTAGTCAGTTGTTCTAGAAAACAATATCCAACCTGTCGAACACAAGTCGCCCCTTTACAGTTAAATTAATGCGAAAACTTTAAACCCCAATAATATTATCATTTGAAATTCATATATACGACTTAATTTAGCATGTTTATCATTCAAATAGTCATTTCAAAAATTAAACTAGGTACACAAATGTCTAAAAGTTGACTGAACCAATAATATAATAAAATATACTCTAAAATATAACAACAAAAATCAATTTGGAGCCGCACCAGGCAACTTGACCGGACCTTATCATGTTACTATACTAATACTAGTGATTTCGCTAAATTCAATCTTGTATTATTTGTACATGCGATAATAGCACTTAATAATATTACGTCTACGATCCGAAATTAAACAGAATGGTAATTTAGAATATAGTGCGGGTTCCCGCAGCGGCCGACGGCGGCCTTCGCTCGCGTCTGAGGCGGTCTCTCCTACCCACTCTCGGAAAGCACCATTATATTGGAGTTATTCCATGTTGCTCAAACGAGTCGCCCCATTGATTCAATAGGCAATATTTTCTCGTTCACTAGGGCGGCTTGGTGGTGCAAAGTGGAATAACCGATCGAGCTCTGTGAAGCTCATAGGTGCCAATGTCGATATAATTGATACAATTTGCAATAGAACACTGGTGTTGAGCGCTCTATTGCTTGTTGTGGATTCCGAATCAGAATAATCCTCCTAGACACCAGGCTTCAGGATGCTATCGGGTCTAAAGGAAGTAGTATTGATGACAATAAAAGTCAATGCCCTTGACACTCGATACAAGCTTCCAAGACGATGCACTTCAATATTTTTTTTATTATCTTAGACTTCAAAAGTAGTTTAGTAAATAAATACACCAAATTTATAAACTATACACTTAAAAATGTTTTAAGAAAAGTATTGAAGTACATACATCAGCCTTGTCTAAAAGAATAACCCTAATTCGGATCCCGGCACCCATCCTATTCGAATTAACTAGAACGCCTTTAAGACAAGTTCACCGTCAAACGAGTATCAGTCTTTAATCTTTCCGGAGCGGTAGGACGTCACGGCATACGTTCGAATCATATTAAAAGCCCATCGAATGCTCAACTGCGATGCTCTCAAACGTACCAACGAGAGTATGCAGTGTTAGACACGCACCGATGACGGGGTCAGTTGTCGAGTTAATAGACAATGTGTAGTCGTCTCGATGATAATAATAGATAACTCGTGTTCACTCACTAGCGAGACAACTTCACATGAGAACAGAACTTCACTCGCGTACAAGTTCGTTTGGCTATTAAATCTTCGTTTCAGTTAGAAAAGTTTGGAGCGTCGTACGGGCGCTTGCTAACGCATCTTCGTCAGAGGTCGGAGACGCGAGTCACGGGTTAACTTAAGCTACCGTCTCGATTTCCTCCTTTATGGCGCCGGGTTGTTCCGGCGACGCGATCGCCTTGGGCGGGGCGTTGGTGTACGGGAGTGTTTTGAGTTTCCTCGCCTCCCGCCGCTGCTTCTTCTGCTGCATGACGAGTCGCAGCTGCTCGAGCTTGCACTTGGTCTTGGAGTTGTCGAGGGCGAGCGTCTTGGCGTGGTCGCACTTGGGGCAGGCGTGTGCGGCGGCGGGCGCGCCGCACGAGCACGGGGACTCCTCTGCGCAAGAGTGCTTCGGCTCCTTCTGCAATGTGACAGTTGCCGGTTAGATTCGATTCAACGCAGGGGCGTAGCTACCGCCGCATCTATTATACGGGGCCACAGAGGCCCCCAAAGTGTGATAGGAAAAAAAAATAAAAACTTCCAAATTTATTTTATTATAGGACAAATGACAAACTTTTATAAAGCAGTCTTTACCACCGGGGCTCCGACAAGCCACGCTACGCCACTGATTCAACGGTACTATTAGATTGAGGCCCCACTAGTGTGTTGCGTTTCCATTTATTTTTACTAGTGACCCGCCCTCGCTTTGCTTCGGGTATATTATACATAAAAACCTTCCTCTTAAATCTATCTATTTAAAAAAAACCGCATCAACATCCGTTGCGTAGTTGTAAAGATTTAAGCAATCATACATACATAACGCGATGCAAGACGGTATGCACGCCGTCGCAGTTGCGTCTCAGTTCAGCCTTTGCAATCGTTGAGCGCCACGTTTCGAGGGTTTCAAGAAGAAGGTTTTTATGTATAATTAATATACCCGAAACGAGGGCGGATCACTAGTATCCATACTAATATTATAAATGCGAAAGTAACTCTGTCTGTCTGTCTGTTACGCTTTCCCGCATAGAGTACTGATCAGTGTGACACACAATGTGCAATGCACAAGTGGCGCCTCGTCCAGAGCCTGAGAAAGGACATAGGCTATTTTTTAACCGACTGCGCTATAAAGAAGTAATGTAAAACATTACTTCCGTTAAACATATCTACGCAGACGAAGTCGCGGGCGGAAAGCTAGTGTAATATAAAGCTTAAGGTTGCCTGATCACGAAACTGCAGAGCAGAGAAACTATAATAAAATAGTAGGTAACCAATAGGATACAAGGATCTGGTGAAAACCTATTGGTTAATGTTTTTCCTTTTCTCTGTTTCACTACCGGTGGACGGGCAGCCTAAATGGCGCTATTTATACTAGCTAAGGTAGATATGTAATATCAAGGTCATCTTTCTTAGTTTGGTACATCTCTACTACTTATGTAGTTGCACTTTGCATTTCCACTGCAGTACTTCTTACAATGATTAATAAAAGCAGTGGGATAGGTTTTCATTGTTTTAATAATCAGTTTAAATAGCCAAGCATCAGCTGCTAAGGTAAACCTTAGCTGATCCAGTTTGTGATACTGGAATTCAAGAATTAAGTTGCTACATTATTCAATTTACTGCCTACTGCCTTATTTCCTATTAACATATTATGTATATTTAATTCTAATGGAACATTTACGCATGTTACATTTAATTTAGACACTTTAATGCGTAAAACGACATTGACCTAGATTAGGTTCCTTATGTTGAAAGACATAGTAATGTACATCTAATAACATTTTCTTTATGTGTACAAATTGAACAACTCTGAAAAAGTTTGCTGGACCTTCAATATGACGATGTTTGGGACTAATCTCATATGTTAACTAGTGTCCCGCCCTCACTTCGCTTCGGGTAAATTTTACGAAACCTTACTCTTGAATCCCTCTCCCCTCTATGTATTAAAAAAATCGCATAGAAAACCGTTGCGTAGATTTAAAGATTTAAGCATACTATGTAGTGATGAATGATTTGGCTTCTGGTTTACCTTAAGGCTTTGTAATACAAACTCTAAAAAGTAGTTGAATGAGGTAAACCTCCAACACTACGTGTAATGGAAACAACAGTACTTATGACATAAAATACACTTAAAATAACAATTACGTACCTGAGCTAAAGCAATAGGCGGCGTAGCACATAATAAGTCGTTTAATATGTGGATTATGGTAGAGATGTCTCTCTTTGGTCGCCCATATCTGAAACAGAAACAAGCAATTGCATTTAATTATTTCACACATGGTCTATTATGAAAAAACATGGATAATGAGTATAAGTGGAACATTATCATCATGACTGTCCCATTTAAAAAAAAAACTAGTTAGTGCAGGTAAATAAACGAGACATTCGTTTTTTTAGAAATAAAAAAATAACAAATTAGTTTCTATATAATGCAAATATACCTAGTATCAGATTGCTTTTATCAAAAGTTACTTGGTACCCAAAACCTTGTAAGAGATAGCTGTATGTATCTATGTCCATGGTGGAATATCTAAAGTAGAAATCGTCGAAAACTCAGCTAATTTGCTTCAGTGGTTTTTTTTTTGTTATTTGAACATTGTTTGCATTAGAACAGCTTTCCAAATATTTCACGTATAGACAACACGGCCGTTCGTGACATAAGAGGAAGGCAAAGTAGGTCACTGAAATTTCTCTCTCAATTTTTTACCTCTTTCAATAACTAGGCGTAATAACTGGTAGTATTGGATGTTAAATGACAGAGAAAAGCAAGAAATATATTAATTGAATGTTATTCGTCTCTAATCCAATACTAATATTTTGAATCCATACTTTGTAACATGTCCATCTGGTTCCATACATGAATGACTATACTGATTTAAATACATATAGTTGAGTACAGAGAAGTCTATAGCCTATTGAAGTTAGGTGATAGACAGAATTCATAGCAAATTTTAACCAAATTGTGATTCTGAGTATTCAATGATTTTTTTTCTCTAAACCTTACAATATACAAATTAGAGAGACAGAGACAATACTATTTTTTTTATTTAGCTAGGAACTAGCAAAGTAAGAAATACTTAAGTATACTTTTAGAGTTTCATTAACAAGCATCAAGGTTTAATGCAACAAACTTATCAGATGATTGTGCAAAAAACACCCACAGTATTATTGTTAAATTAATCAAATGGCAAACAAAGCATTTTAAAAGTCTATTGTTTATTTTTATAAAATAAACATGAGTTCCTAGTGTATTGACCTTATTGAAGAACTGAATAGTTAACCAAGTCTCTTTACACAGTGGTTTTCACATACATAAATAAGTGTAATCAGTAGGGATACCTAATTGCTTTTAATCATTAGAGCTTCGATGATTTAAAAAAATAACTGTTATAAAATACCAATGAATTACATGGAACAATACAGACATAAGATACAAACAAATGTGAGGAATTGTATTCAAAATAATTTATAATACTACAAGCAAATTAATTGTAAATACAATCAATGAATTCGCAATGCTTTTCCAGTATTACAATTTGTAATAACATAGGATTAGTGTGTTTGAGGGTAATTTCATCTTCCTCATTACAGTAAATAATGGTCATAGTAATTCCCTATAGTATTCCCATCTAGAAACAATAATTTACCTTAAACTTGCATTGTTTTAACTTGAAATCGGCGTCAACAACATATTATCTTACAATTATCTTATTATGATTGAAAACATAAGAAAATAACAATAAACTACTACTTACTGGCGGACATTCTCTTCCTTCCTATATTATCTGTACGGAGACAACAACCCAATAAACAGATAATAAAGACCTATTCACTTACTCTTCAAAAATATCTTGATGTTTATAACTACCTATTCTACACACATTGTAATAATAAACAAAGCATGCAGTGAGTAAATAAATATTTGATGAATAACATACCTGTCTTGCAATGCTGGATTGAGTGTGCCCGAAAATGTCCCTGAATATATTCCTTTGCCATGATGCTTCATGGACTCTATCACAGCCCCAGGGCCTATCTTCGTGCGCACCGCCTCCTCAGCACTCCTGAGATCAATCTTATTTGTCAAAACCTCCTTGGACAACTTCTTCAACTTTTGTGTCAAATTCTTTGATGCTTCTATCAAAGCTCTAGTGTCTACAACCGGGGTGGGGGAGGCACGCTGGGGTTTCTTTGGAGCATCCGGAGCTTTGAATGGTGCCTGCTTTGAAGTTGAAGGAGTTGCATTGTCCTCAGCTTGGCCACTACTACTTGGTTGCAGAATTAACTTCCTAGAATTTGTTATGTACGGATCTGTCCGTGATGTGGAAGGTTGTGTGAGGTTGCTGTCTTGCTTTATCTGCATCCTCTTCTTGTGTTTATTTACAACGGACTGCATAAAGGCTTTCTGTTTATTCTGCCCTATAGGATGCTTGAATTTGGATGTTTTGTGAAGTAAATATTGGAAGCGCTTATTCTTTAAAGGCTCATTTATGCTTTGGAAGGAAGGTAAAGTGCCAGTTGTGGTTTCCTGGGTCCCATGACTAGTTGTAGCCAAGTTTGATATTTCCCTGTCCATCATAGACTCGTCTTGTTCCTCAAACAATCCCTTGTCAATAGCACTGTTGAAAAGATTCTCCATTGGGTATTCATCAATGGTGCTTTCGGCAAGGAATGAACTTTGGTCAGCAAAATTGTCACTGTCATCACTGAGAGAACTGTCAGGAGTCAACGATGATGTGGAGGGCTGGTCACTGATGGCACTTGTAGAAGGAATCACATCACTACTTAACTTACTTTGCGATAACAAATCTATCAAATTACTTTTTACAGTGTTAACTAGGGCAGCGTCCCTACCCTCCGAGGTAGATGCATCTATAGGACTAGACACCAAGTTAGACAGAGACTTTATTGGAGACTGTTCATTATCTACTGATGTGGAGGACAGATCTGATAGAGTGCAGTTTGTGGTGTCCATTGATTCATCTTTATCTTCAGCAGTTTCCGATTTCTCTGTGAACTTTTCGTCTGCCATAGACCTGTACAAATCAAATGCATTTTGTAACATTTCTAAGTCTTGTTTCTGTAATACATGTATGTGGTTATCTGGTTTGCTTTTGTCTGTGGTCTCCGGAGTGTTGGTGTTGGTTGGTTCGGAGGGCTTCTGTGGGGTGCTCTGAGGGCTGGGTGTGTCCCTGGCGTCACTCTTGCTTCGGGTAGCCGGGGTGGTCGTTTTGGTAGGGGTTGAGGTTTTAAGGGACCGGGACCCGCTTGAGGAACCGGAGTTGAGTGTGGACAGCTGCAGTTGGATCAACATCATGTGGTCCCCCAACCGCATGGTCAGGTTCAAAGGCGACTTCCCACTCAAGAAATCATTTACTTGTGTGTCATTCAAGGACTCCAATGCTTGCATCACAGAATTCTCAGGTCTCTGACTCTGAAAACGCAAAATGGCATCAATTAACATCTTGATTAATCAATGAATGCAATAAACATGTGCATTTGAGATAAATGAGTATTGATTGGTTTCACTTTGTTATGAAACACGTGATTATGATGAGGCGGAGGTGTCGAAACAATATGCGTCCTCACCAGTAGGCCCGTCTCCACGCTCGGCAGCAGGATCACCCGCGAGCCGTCCAAGAGGCCATTTTCCTCCAGAGTGCCGTCCCTCAGTTGTCTGGAAGACAAACGCACGTCAATAACGGAGTCAAAGGACGCGGATGCGTCACCGTATCGACGCAACTTATTTCCGCGATGTTTGACAATAGATGCTTGGCGTCGCGATATCTACTCACCTTTCACGATGCAGCAGGCATATCCGATCTTTAGACACTTTAAGCTTCTTTGAAACGAGCTTCTTGAGATGCTCCACTGTACTTTTAAGGTTCAAACTGATTGAGAAGTTACCACCCGTGGTCGTTTGTATATTCAGCGTTATGTCTGAGGTTTGAGGTGAGCCACACCCGTATACTTCTGTTCCCGTAGCACGTTCCATATTTTCCACATAAATTACACTAGAATTTTCACTAATCACTATTATAATGGCGCAAGGCTTATCTTAGATTACACAGCTATTTTATTGCAGGATAGAAATAACAGGGTCACACGCCAGACCCCCAGATTTTGATGTGGCCGTCGGTGTGACCAGTCGCCTTCGCGATATCCCGTTAACTTTTTTTACTACAACAGCTGATGCGGAGCGCTGCTATTTTCATTCCGTTATATGATAATAAAGCAATCGTGTCCTGAATTCATTAGAATTTAATGACGAAATATATTTATAACAGCCCAAAAACCATTATTACAGTCATTTTATGAAATTTTACCATCAGTGATGTGGGTATTTTACGAAAATCTTCAAATTCGCGTTTCTGTACCCAATAAAGGCGAAGTGCTGTTTGCTTGGAACGGAGCTCAAATGTCAAATTACGTCACAAGACGCAGATACAGTGTTTCGCGGTAATTTTAAATTTAGTGACGTCACTTTATTTTGCACGCCATCATGAAAATAAAGGTATTTACAACCGAACCCTGTGTTCGCCATTAGCTATTTCGTCTGAGAATAGAACTTAATGCTAGAATAATATATATTTCACGCGTTCGGATGGTAGCAAAAGGTACCAGTAGTTACTTTTTACAGTATGTTTTTGCTGCACACTTAGCATAGAGTAGTGGTTTCAATGAAAAAACAGAAACCCGTTATTGCTAACAAAGCTTTGCCTACATTACAAGGCCTTTTTCTTGCTGAGCATGCGAAAATCGTCGAACCAGCACTATGATTGACCTTTTATAGCTCTTTAGATAGTTTTAAACACGTATTGCTTATTGCTCAATTCAAACGCATTGCTTACCAAATGATGAGCTACGCATAATGAATAATAAATTCCTTTGTTATTAAAATTTAGGTTCCTGACGATTGTAAATTTTACCGTACATGATTTGGATATCCATACATAAATTAGGAACGTTTTGAGTGAAACAGCGGCCATTTTATGTACAATAGTCGACTACCTAAAGGGGCCGTCAAGTTCTAATCACTACCTTGTAGGAGGTACTCACTTTTACTACATACGTAGGTGTTGTAAGTGTACTAGGTACACCATTCTATTATTTTTGAATATTGTTATACCTACATACTACGGAAGTTTCATCGATCTTATTTACGTAGGAACTTATTATAAATCCATTGCTTTTTTTAGGTACCTACCCACTTCTCAAAATGTTAATATCTCTGAAAGCTTCAAGGATATTGATATCGGTCTCAATACCTGAATAGGTCAGGGAAAATGTGTGTGTATTTTAAGGAATAAGGGTAAGGCAATAAAATAAATGTTTTATCCTGAACCCACTTTATTAACCCAGCACCCGCCGATACAACATGAACAACATAACCAACAGAACAGCTATCACAGTGATTTTCACATGAAAATGTTTTAGTGCTGGTTTTAGGATTCCTGGCTTCTTCTGTTTTTGAATACAATTGACGTAATTATTTAAGAGTGTTTAAGGTCTAACGCTGGCTTTGGTTCAGTTTAATATCCCGCATTTTAAAATCTTATTAGACTAATGGATTGATAACTAGCAAAAAATAATGGGGACCTACCGAAAGTATTTGATTTTTCTCTCACGCCTAATACACTAAAACCAGCACTGATTTTAGGAAATAGGTACATCGAAGTTGCTATTAATTCAGTATTTGTTTTGGAATTATGTGTTATTATTGGTACATATGCAAGGCACTACAAAAAAAATTTTCGTCTTTGCAAAGTTTACAAAGAAAAAAAATATAGTAAAAAATGCAAAGAAAATCTTTAACAAATCCTAACTTCTTTAAAGCGTTAGCAACTTCGAGCACCATTTATATTATTAAATACATGGTACGTAACGTAAGCTAGTATACACGGAAGTCTAGTAATTAGTAGTACAATCATCGACAGAACAAACTTAACATAGCCAACATTGACATAAACATTAGTAATAAAATATGACAGTATACGAGTACCATTACGCATTACAGCATTACGTTTTTGAATAAATAGCCATTAAAATTATTTGAACATACAAACTGGTAACTAATATAGGCTGCATTAAAATAAAAAGGTGTAACAATTGAATTTTAATGAATTGCATATTACCAGTAAATTTTTGAGTAAACTAGTCCAACTTCCACCAGAACAATAAATTTCTTGTTGTAATAATTTGCTTTTTGTAAATTACCATGAGTTCAATAGTTATAATTAGTAGAGCCATATTAAAAAAAGTGTTATGTACTTTTTTTGTATAGGCAATAAAGTCAACCTTTGTAAAATATATGAGAATGTTTTGCGACTTATCATTAAGCATCACAATAATTGTATAAATAAAATTAAGCATTTATTTAATGAAAATATCTGCATCATTTCATCAATATACCGAATCATAATTCATGAGTCAAGAAATGATAATAATAACATACATTTCCCGAACTATATTTTGTATACTTGTATTATTGTAAATATTCTCTATTGGATGTCATTGATTTTATCAGTTATATTTCATCCATAAATTAAGTAAAATTATCTATAGATATAAATAATAACAATTATATTGACCACTATCGGAAACAGTAACGAAGCGTTAGCTAATCCTAGACTGGCCCAAAATAAAGATTTAATGAAATATTATCACCTACTAAATCACATGGGGAAAATTGAGTATCAAAATAACAGGTATATTATAATCGTATGAAAAACCAATATTATCTAAAACACAAGCAAAATGTGGCTTTTATTATTTAAAACCAGTAAACAGGATGCTTACTGTCAATAAAATATTTACTATAGAGACGCCTCATTGCTTGCGATTAAAATATTGCAATAAATCATAAAAAATAACAAGAACAGTATTTTAATATATTTTTAGGTGTATTATCTACTTATCTATAAAAAAAATTATACGTAATTTATTTTACGTAATTATGATGAGGGGGCGAGAAAAAAATTTGGTTGAATTGTAACTTTTGTACTACAGCATATTAGCAGTGATCATATATTTATGTTATTTTGTCCTTATACGTTTCCAAGTGGCCGATTTCTCATTAAAAGTTTGACTACAGCTACGTTTTTGTGATTCTATGACATACAAAAATAAACTTTATTTTAATATTTATAAATTATTACTATACTGGGCGTCTTCTCCCTTAGACACTTTATTCATCCTGTAATTCACATAAACAACAACTCTTTAAATATTTACCATAAACAATATTCTAAATTGTGACATCGATATTGTATTCTAATAAATGACGCTATAAAAACAATACCTTTTTATTGTTTGAAATACGTACTTGTAGGAAGCGGGGATACAAGATTACAACATACTGAATGATACGTCAGTTATATAGAAACCGAACTAATACTTTATTAATTTCTTTAATGAGAACCATATCCATCACTTATCACATTTATCAAAGTATAACCATAGCAATTGTAGCAAATGCCTAAGACATAAACTACAATTAGAGTTTGATTTATTAATTACAAATTGCACAGCAGCAGTTTTATAATTAACGATAATAATTAATTCGACAATCGAATTAATTATCCAAAGGTGTCTAGGATAAGCTATTGCAACGGTACAACGAGTGTTCCGTGCCACGCCAGAGCCAAGACTGCCTGCACTGTTCAAAGTGAGCGCCTTTTATAGTCGAGTCGAGCGGCGAGGGGGAGTGACTAACGACGCAGGTGGTCAGTGACGTGACTCGTGCACGTGCAGCTTGTTACTCATTCTACAATGAAGGCGAGCGATGACTCCTGCCGACATACTCAAAAGCGAATGCTAATTTAACAAAATATCAACAAATACATCAAGTGAATTACGAGGATCTATCTTCTCAAACTGACTGAAAATTACAAATTTACGAGAGTTATCATTATCTCGAGATCTTATAAAGAAATCAAGTTAGCCAATACATCACTCTATGTGCTAAACAGGATCGTATAAGGAACGTGCAAAAAGAAGGTGGTGGCGCAAATGCTTTGCCAAATATTAATTTGCTTTTTTAATATATATTTTTTTATTTTATATATGCCAGCGCGCAATGCGCACGTTTTTCATAAGGTCTGTTAAAAAGAACCTTTGCTGATAGATAGGATAGAACATGCTACAATAGTGGCCCTTCGCCCTCAATGCAAGACTTATCAGTGTAGTAAAGCACTTTTTTTATTATTTATAAAACAAGGCTTAAATAGCCATTGGGCATTCCCATAAATCTATAGCATTACCGCTTGTTTTACGAACAGTGCCACCTAGAATTCCCGCACATTCCGTATACGATACTCACATATTTCTCTATTTCCCAGGTAGGTCCAATGCGTTACTCGGACTCATACAAAACGCGTCCCTTTACATTAAAAACTATTAAAATTATGGGTCTAATCGCACCTGTCGAGAAGGATTCTGTATGAGCCCGCGCCGGCGTTTAATTTACTGATAGCCCTTACTACGTGTTCGGAACACAGGGCCGTACCAAGGCGGTGTTCACGACTTATACAAAACGGACCCTTCGCTGGTGATTCTGTATGAACCTGCGTCCGCGCAAGTTACTCATAGCCCTTACTACGTGTTCGGAACACAGGGCCGCACTAAGGGGGGATCACGAGCCGAACTCCTGGGTGTCCTGGTCGATGGCCTCGAACACGAAGCCGCCTCGCCCGTCCATCTGTAGGTAGTGGTCGTGGTGTTTCCATAGGGACTTGCGGTGGGACACCGTGAAGAGGGAGATACCCATCTGTTGTGGAGAAATGTTTAATGTGAGTAGTGGAAATTGGAAAAGGTAAATGTTGAACACACATTAAGTGTGATTAATGTAAATTCTAAAAGAACAAATTAGATATTACCGTAAAGGTTACAACTGCTTTTTACTGGCTAGAGAAAATTTTAGGCGAAACGATGTCGTCTCGGTTTTATTACGGTGAGGCACTGAGGCAAGACTGTGTTTAAAAGAGGCCATATTGTTATTAGTATGGCCTCATCATCATCATCATCAGCCCATATATGTATGTCCCCACTGCGGGGGCACGGGCCTACCGTAAACTAGGGCGATAAGGCCTAAGTCAACCACGCTGGCCAAGTGCGGGTTGGTTGACTACACAACCTAACTTCTTCGTAGGTGTGCAGGTTTCCTCACGATGTTTTCCTTCACCGTCAAAGCGTCGAATAATCGTACATATGAATATGGCTTCTTTTTTACTATTCCGGTACGAAACCCTTATAAAGATTTGTGGTTACTGACCTCCCTGCAGTACTGGTACATCTGTCCTTCGACGTCGACGGACACCGCGCTGGTACATTCGTCCAAAATAGCGAACTGCGGCTCGTGGTAGAACAGACGCGCCATCTGTAGAGTATCAGACGGGATCAGGGATATTGCCCATTTCAGTAGCAAAATATTTCATTTCCTTTGCATCTTTTATGTACTGAATCTAGGAATCAGTCCAAATAGTTAACCATTTGCAATATAAACAAATTATTAATCAAACAGCGTTTTTAGTGAGAGAGAGTGAATGAACGACTTTATTGTCCATCATACATTCAGTACAGAAGCTGTACAATTACACCATAGATACGTTATTTTGATACAGTAATGACACAAATGAATAAATTATTGCCCTTGAGTTATAAATTTCAGATTTTCATTCAAAGTCCCTTGGTTCGAGATAGATAAGGTTGGACTAATACGGACTAAATCAAATCAAAAATGTAAAGGAAAGAAAATTGACCAAGACCGAGAGAATCGAATCGACGAGTATGCTTAGTTAATGCCTATATAAATAAAGGAATTTTGACTTTGACTTTGAGCCGAGAGTCCCGAGGAAGACTTAAAGATGACGGAAGCTTTTTCAGGTGACAGGTTCCTGTTATGGCTTCGGTGGCTTCTTCGCTTGCACGGGTATACCGTAAAAGTTCGCAGGCTTCCTTAAGGCCTTTGTCTACTCACAGCTATCCTCTGCTTCTCCCCTCCAGAGAGCACGTCCATCCAGTCCTCGCTCAGGAACGAAGCTCTTTATTATATATCTATCGGTGCTTATTCTTAAACTGACTGGAATGAAGAGGTCGCAATACGCCCTCAGTTTCTTTAAGGCTTTAGTCTCGCGCTCAGGTACTAAGCTCTTTATTATAAATATATCAATGCACATTTCTAAACTGACTCGAATAAAGAGGTCGTAATAAGCCCCCATTGACTCCACTTGACGACATAAAGACACCTGCAGAAGTGAAGTGGATGGAAATTGCCAAAGACCGACAGAAATGGCTAAACCTGAAGGAGGCCTACACCCTCGCGGTTGAAAAAGGCTAGAAAGAGAATACACCTCGAGTTTCTTAAGGCTTCAGTCTACTTAAATAAATAAATAAAATAAAACGGTTTTATTGCCAAATTTACAGTTTTCCTTAAGTACAATAAAAAGACAGTAAGTTAAGTTAAGTACAAAATAAAAAAAAAGAATATACAATACAAAACAATATTTTGGCAATAGGACCACCCTCAATATATGCTAGGCTCGAGCAGCCAGCGCTGGTTTTCAGACTAGCCCTTCCGGTAGGTCGGCTTTAGGATAAAAAAAAAAAGAAAAGGGAAGGAAGGAAGGAAATCAATTTAATTAAAAAAAGAGCTTTAGGTGTGTACTCACAGCTATCCTCTGCTTTTCCCCTCCAGAGAGCACGTCCATCCAGTCCTCGACGGCGTCCCAGCCGCCCTCGCGCGCGCTGAGGTACGACAGCTGCACGATCTCCAGGAAGCGCGTGAGCTGGGCGTCCGTGCGCCCGCGGCGGACCATCTCCGCTCGGGTTTGGGGGTAGATCACCTGTGGGGGAGGGAATAGTTGAGTAACAGGGGCTTAGCTACCGCCGTATCATTTATATGTATGGGGCCCCAAAGTGTGATAGAAAAAATAATTATTTTATTTTACAAAGCTCACAGACTTCGCTGGCTCGGCCATCTTGAGAGAATGGACATGGACCGTGCTGTCAAACGAGCATACAGGGGACGTCCTAGTGGTCGGCGGCCGGTCGGGCGACCGAGGTACCGCTGGGAGGACGAGGTCGCAAAGGATCTGCGCGAGCTCCACGCGGACTACTGGCTAGAAGTGGCACAGGATCGGCCTAGGTGGAGGTCCTTATTATCGGAGGCCAAGACTCGTTTCGGGTCGCTGCGCCAGTCTAGTAAGTATTTTACAAACGACTAAATTCTATTTAAAGCAATCTTTACCCCCATATAAGGGCCACCAAACAATTTTTTATACGGGGCACCGGCAAGGCACGCTACGCCACTTTTGAGTAACATTGTACAGTTCTTCCTGTGGGCATCCCCATACATATAGATACGTAAGATTTACACACACATGGCTACACAGCAGATATAAATCAACAAAAAATACAGAAAAAGGAAACAAATTAAAGAATTAGAATAACTAGACTTGTATGTTAATTTTATTTATTTTGATATTTTTTAGGCTTTCGCGTTCTATTGCACAAAATATTAGTCTTTATGGGTCCACACGATATTAGGAGTAGCAGATACTTACTGCCCGACGTTTCGACTGGGTTACACCAATCATGTCGTCGCGAGCGAATCCAATCCATCCAATGTCGATGTTTTCCCATTTTCGTATTGCTACTAGTCATTTCATTCTTTTATTTTACTAAAACGTCCGACTGATTTCAACCATGGCGGCCGATCTCAATTGAGATCAGCCAAGGGCGCAGACATATTGTAGTGCAAAAGTGTGCGCGCAAACACAAGTGTACTCTCTATTCCCTTAGTCTCATAATTCGGTGAGACGGCAAACCGACATGACCGATGAGAGATAGGGCGCAGAACCACCGACGGAACGTGCTTTCCGAGACACGGACGTTCAACCGCCAACATCCTAACTCCGGGCTGAGTAATTTCATTACAGAAAAACTCACACAAATTTTGCCGGACCCCGGATTCGAACAGGGGACCTCTCGGTCCTTACGCAGCGTTTGCTACCAATAGACCAACGAGGCAGTTAATTAATAGTTAATTGTAAGACTACTACCATGTTAACGACTTACCTGATCTCTAAGGGTTCCGAGGGTCATATAAGGCCTCTGTGGCACATAGAACAGTTTCCCTTTGGGTGGTTTAGTGAGGGTTCCTCCGAAGATCGGCCACAGCTCTCCGAGCTGACGGAACATCGACGACTTGCCGCAACCATTGGGGCCGCAAACTAGCACGTTCATGCCAGATCTGGAATGATAATATCCTACTAATTAGCAGGTCATTCGTATATTCTATTGGATATAAGTCATCCAAAAGCTATGTAGTAGGGACTGAAAAGGAAAAATAAGAGATTCAGCTTTAAAGTATAAGAAAAATACAACAAATATAAACGTATCATTTGTAAAAACTTCAAAGTAATTAAAGATAACATGCCTATATCATAAAGCGACATTTAACATTTAAACATGAATATAATATTACACATTAAAGTAATTTAATGCCCGCAAAGTACTCATTACAACCACAAATTGACAATAATAACTATAACAAGTTATATGTGTAAAAAGTAAAATAAACACTCATAATTTTCACCCACATTTTATGAGGCTTGTTAACTTGAGGAGGAAGTGCTAATTATATGGTGAGGTATTAGTAATTCCTGTAGAATCTAGTAATACCTATCTATTTTCGTACTTAACTGCATGTAACATTAAGTGCAGTCTCACTCCGTCTTGCCGCAGCCACTAAAAAGACTATTAGGCCATACCAAGTCACGTAATTAAAATAGTGACGTCAAGGCTGACTGACTGGCACGGTGGAACAGTGGTTAGTGACCCTGACTGGCGGTTCTAAGAGTTCGATTCCCACTTCTCGAACTTGATGATCTTATCCTGGTAGATGATACGGCCCGGCCACAAACATCGGCGGTTCATAAATATAATCCCGGGCTGTTCAGGCAGAGCGTGAAACGGCATTTAAGATCTTCAGGGAGCGTGCGACAGCATCAAACGGTCTATTGTGCCTGTCGCCCTCATATGTGGATCTCACTACCGCTTACCATCAGATGGAGTGAGGTCATCTTGTTAGCTTATTATAAAAAATAGTATTAAAGGTCATTGACCCCACTGACCTGACTTCGAAGGTGAGCTCCTTGATGAGCACGTCTCCGTTGGGCGTCACTAGGGGAACGCTTTCGAATTTGATGATCTTATCCTGGTAGATGATGCGGCCTGCGCCTGGCGCCATCAACATCGGTAGTTCTGCTGTTATAATACAACAATATTCCTATTAATATGAGATTGAAGAGTAAGCCATTTAACGACTGTTGTAAGAGACGACTTGCGGCCTAATACTGAAGGGTAAAATTAAATATTTGACAGTTTGGCCAAGGAATACATTCAAAATGTGCGGTTTTATTTAATTTTATTTATTTAATTTGAAACTCATTTAATAGGCAAATCCTTAAGGCGCAGTAAGGCTATATGTACACAAGCAACGTGAATCTTTGATACTCGATGGTATTAGATGCTTTGTATTTTTATGGTGGTTTTAAAGTCCGTATATTTTTCAGGGCTGGAATCAGTACTGGAACTAGTACTAAGGGACTGACTGTGCAAATCAAAGTTGACAGCTAAGTTTATAAATCTACAGGAAACCCTCAGCCCGACTAGCTTAGCGCACTCGGTTTGGGCAGGGCATAATGGGAACCTGCCCATTACATTAGTACTAAAACTAAATTAATTATAAGGTTTGCAACTCACCAGGCCCGCTCCCATTCTGCGAGTTCCTATCCACCATGGTCCTCTTGTATTTCCCCTCGTACACTTCATCCAGCACCGTCCTCAGCTGAGTCACTCTAGCTGTCAGACCAGCCAGCTTGTTGAGCTCTCGACCAGAGAGAACTAACCGGCCGATACCCTCCGCCATTTTGAGCAACATACGCCCGTATGTGTAGTAGTGCTGTAAAGATTATGTTAGCCTTTTTACTCTTATACTCTTTTTCAGCTAAGATGATCCCTGTGACACTTCATTGTGTTCTGAATCACGCATTTTACGTTTGACAAACGAAAATAATTTTATTGCACTCTTTTTTCATTTTATTGCGGCGTCATTAGGAAAAATATAAAAATAAATATTTTAATACTTTTAAATGACAAACAGTATCGTTTAGTTTAATTAAATGTAATAGAACATTTAAAAAAAATACATAGAATGGAACGTAGTAACTCTGACTAAGTTCAATTCTACGTAATACGAACTGCATAGGTATTTTTAAATAAATCTATTACTTTAAATTAAACTAAACGATACTATTTCCTTTTAAAAGTTTAAAATTATTAATTTAATATTTTTCCTAATGAAGCCGCAATAAAATTAAATAAGTGTGCAATAAAAATTTTTCGTTTGTCAATCGTAAGATGCGTGATTCAGAACACAATGAAGTGTCACAGGGATCATCTTAGCTGAAAAAGACTATAGTTAACAGGAATATGGAAAGATAATAAATTTCTTTATTATTGTCGATCGAGGTCCAACTCCAATGGTGATGATAAGGTCTTAGCACACATATCAACTCGAAACGGAACGTAAACATATCAACTCTGGCTTTTAGTATTATACTCGGAATCGTAAAGTAATCGCCTCGCCGCGAGACGCGAGGCGAAACGTGTGACATGTTGACTGGCTCGGTGGAACAGTGGTTAGTGACCCTGGCTGGTGGTTCCAAGAGTCGTGGGTTCGATTCCCACTCGGGACAAATATTTGTGTGATGAACATCGGTGTTTGTTCCGTGTCTGGGTGTGATTATGTATTTAAGTATGTATTTATAAATATATATGTATGTATGTCAGTCTCTGACGCCCATAATACAAGCTTTGCTTAGTTTGGGACCGTGTGTGGAAATGTCCCAGATATTTATTTATTTATTTATGTGTGCTACGACCTTTAATGTGTGTCCATAGCAATACCATTGAGTCTCGTCATATACCTATCTAGTCTCATCATAAAACCAATCAAGGTTGAATAATGAGTTTAAAATGTTAATATCCAATAGATTTCTCGTTAATACTGTATTTTAATCGTACATGATTCCATAGGGATGTTTTAAAAAACAATTAACTTCTTCAGCTACTTCCTTTGCCTACTATTTATACAATTAGCCTTTGCCCTACTAAATACGAGCTTGACGACAAGAACATTTCCTTCCCATTGTGTTTAATCATGCGTAATTTATTCACATAATCATTCGTGAATCAACATAGTTCAAATATACCTCATATAAAGCTTACACATAATATGTAAGTATGTAGAAACTTAAACTTACAGGTTTTCAAGACAATCATAGATGTAAGTGAATATCAAATCAAATGTACCTATGACCTCCATTCCATTCAACTTAAGGTTTAGGAGAAAACTGAGAGCATTGACCTTCGTAACTATAAAGTTACGTTGGTTACAGAAGTACCTATTGTAATATTAAAAGTCAAACTCAAAATATTATAATATTCAGTTGAAACTGTTAACAGCGAATCTTTATTTACAGAATATATTATGTGAGAGTTGTTCACATTGATTAGCGAGTAAAGTTAAAGTCTTACCTTAAATCTATCATTCTCAGTGCCTGTTGTGAGCAAGTTGTGATTCTTCGCGAAAAACGGCCGGGACACCGCGTAGAATCCGACCGTGATTGCGATATCTGTAACATCATAAATAAACTATCAATTATGTTTTTTATATCCAGGCAAAGGAACAGATACTTGACCAGATCGTAAATTATGATTGAGATGTACTCTTTCGTCCGAGTCACAGTAATGAGCAGACGTGTGTCTCCTTAATTCCGTAAATAGTGAACTAAGTGCATTCAACTTTAAGCCAAAAGTACAATCGTGTTAAGGACTATCATTACTTGCAACAATCGCAGTAAATTTCCATAAAATTAATCGGTTGCTTGCCCACAACGGCCGGCGTACGCGCAGTCAGCCCCGCACTCCACCTCGGGGGAAAAGGACAACGGCCATTTTTTGACTCGCTCCCACCTGCACGTCGGCCTACGGACTACGATTTACGCTGCGCGACACGCCCCTCCTAACTCCCCACTGCTGTGAAGTGCTACGAGTGCTACGTACAGCTACATTATCTGCATCTACGATATACTACGAAATTTATTATTTCACCACCCTACACAAAAATGAGTAACGTTAACAGATCGATGTCGGAATCAAACATAAGTGAGATGGGTTCAGATAACAGCCCGGTTGGCTATATTTCGCGTCGCAATAAAAGGATTAGAGAAGATGACTTACCTGCAGAATTTAATACTTTCAAGGAAGAACTCAGGAAACTAATGACATCCTTCATGTCAACACAACAAATACAACTGCAAGATATTCGGGAGAATTTGAAGGAAATTCAACAAACTAACTACAACATTGACCAGTCAATTAGTTTGCTGATGAGTCAAAACGAGGAGTCCCGTAAAAAAATTGAAATGTTAGAAACCCAGGCAAAAACAAACCAAGACAACATTGTGATTCTAGAAAATAAAATAGAGGACCTTCAACGTTTGTCGCGTAAAACCTGTGTTGAACTGAAGAACGTGCCGAAAAAATCGCAAGAATCCAGTGAAGATCTCATCCAAATGGTGCTGTGTCTAACTCAAACCATTAATATGAATTTGGAGCGTCGTGACATAAAAGATATCTTTCGCTTATCGTCTAGAAAACAGGAGACCTACTCAAATTCCCCGATTGTTGTGGAACTTGGTACAACCATGTTGAAGAGTGAACTACTCAAGCACGCCAAGTCTTTCAATATTAAAAATAAAACTAAAATACAAGCCAAACATTTAGGTATTACAACCAAGGAAGATACGCCCGTATTCTTAACGGAACATCTCACCCCCCAAGGAGCTCGCCTGTTTTTCCTGGCCCGGGACCTAGTAAAGACCGGAAAATACAAATACTGCTGGACATCCTACGGCAAAATATTGATTCGAAAAGATGACAACACTAAAGTGATTAACATCACAAGCGAACATCAAATACATAACCTGGTACAAAATGCATGACTGTGTTACAATTATAACCTAAGTGAACAACTATATGTCTTAACTATTATAGTCGTGTTATTTTTATTACCTCTGGCAATTAACGGACTTATATGTAAACAAGGTAAGCCTAGCCGCTTTATTATGTTATTATGTGAGCTTAAAATAAACACAACATATTTTTTATCGAGTTACATTTTATCTAAAACATACATTCATGAAACTATATCCATATATTATAATATATTTACACAACAAATCACATATACACAACACAATTTATACACAACCTCGTACTGTAATCACTACTTAAATGATAGTACTCTTATACCTAATCTATTATTAAAACTATACCCACAAAGTATCGTGCCTACTAAATATCTATATATAACTAACAATAACGACTTAAAACAGCTAATAACTACCCATCTAAATAATAATATTAATAACTATAAAATTAACCCACAAACAACAACCATCTCGTACTTTTATTGCTATAGATAATGGGTGACAAAATCCAAGCTATTAATAATATAGACTGTCTAGATATTGCTACATCTGTCAACTGTGACTGTGATGATCTTTCTAAGCATTGTGTGGATAAATCTAATCTCACAATTATTTCGCAGAATATTAGGAGCATTTACTGTAATTTTGATGACTTCTTGACTAACTTATCTACCTTTACATTTGAAGTTGATGTCATTATTCTGTCCGAGTGCCGTTTACATCCAGATAAACCTATCCCAACTCTAAATAGCTACACATCATTTGCTACCACACGTTATCATAACCAAAATGACGGAGTGGTCGTGTATGTAAAGGAAACATTTAAACCAAAAGCCTCGGAAATTCAAATAACTCACGCCTCGGCAATTCAAATAGATATATTAACGCACACTATATTAGGTATATATCGCTCACCCGCAAATCATAACGCAGAGCCCTTCATAGACTCGCTTTCCCGTCATCTGACTAGTATTAATTCCCAAAGAGATATAATTATTGCAGGTGATATCAATATAAACATTTTACCCTCCGATAACGAGAAATCCAGTGATAAACGAAACCGCACCTATTATCTTGATATGTTGTCAGCTTACGGTATTCTTCCAGGTCACACTCTGGTCACAAGAGATAGAACGTGTCTAGATCATTTTATGCTAAGAATAAATAAAAAGAATCACTCAGCTTTTATTGCCATATTAAATACTACTATTACAGATCATCTT
Organism: Maruca vitrata; assembly: GCA_039566165.1. NCBI lineage: Eukaryota > Metazoa > Arthropoda > Insecta > Lepidoptera > Crambidae > Maruca > Maruca vitrata. The sequence goes on from CM076917.1 coordinate 3,389,567, forward strand.
ACAACTTTTCTATCTATAACCAAATCTAAACAGAAACAAAACCCAATCAAAACTACGTTAAAAATTGATTTAGAAAATGCTTTAAAACACTTAAAAAATAATAAGAAAATGTCCGAACTACTATTATATACTGACCCTAACTTAATTACTGACAGTTTGATCCTAATGCTTAAGGAATCTATAAAAAAAATACAAATATTATTAAAATACCTAAAAGTAAACGTATATTAAAACCCTGGATATCTCATGGCATCCTAAGATGTATTAAGAATCGTAATAAGCTCCAAATATTATATCGTAATGACCCTGACAACGACATTAAAAAAATTACTTATTTGCGTTATAGAAATTATTGTAACAGCCTGATTAAAAAAATTAAAAAGATTATATGACAAAAATCTAGTTACAAAATCTATTAACAACAACAAGCTACTATGGAAAAAATATTAAAACTTTAACATATACAAACAAACCTACTAGTGTGAATTCTGAACTAACAAACTTGAAACTGACCGCACTCGATTCGGCAAATTTTATAAACAGTTACTTTGCTAATATTGGTAACGATCTAGCTAAAAACCATGAGTACAACCATAAATGAAAATGATTTTAACCATTATTTACATCGATTACCAACTTCTTCCCAATCCCTTGTTCTCTTAGATACAGACCATGATGAAATAAATACAATAATAAATAACTTGAGAAGAGACAGTGCCCCCGGTTGGGACAACATTTCCACCTCTTATATTAAATACGTTAAAAATGAAATTATACCTATTCTCACACATTTGGCTAACCTGTGTTTTTTGAAAGGTGTATTTCCCAATTCACTAAAAAGATCTATTATAACGCCTATTCATAAAGGTGGTAATAAGGAGAACGTTAGTAACTATAGACCTATTTCGGTGCTTCCAGTCTTAGCCAAAATACTAGAAAAGCTAATAAATACGCGTTTGCTAAAATATCTAGACACTTACAATATTCTATCACCAAACCAATACGGATTTAGACACGGAGTCTCAACAGAAGACGCAGTGACGGCCATTAGTACGCTAATAACCGAACAAGTCGATAAAGGCTCAAAATGTCTATCTGTATTCATACATCTAAGAAGACCGTTCGACACCGTCTCAAATAAAATACTATTGCAAAAATTAGAAAAAATTGGCATAAGAGATACGCAGTTACTTATTTTCAAAGACTACCTGACTAACAGAAAGCAAAAAGTTAAACTTGATGGCTGTACAAGTGATGATATTGATGTATCATGTGGTGTCCCTCAAGGAAGTGTCCTGGGCCCTACCCTGTTCCTAATTTACATAAATGATCTCTGTGACATGTCTATTCCTAATGCGAAAATATACTCTTACGCTGACGACACAGCAATCGTCTTCACTGGCAGTAACTGGTCTGATGTAAAAAAGAATGCGGAGCAGGGTACAGCTCGGGTGGCTTTGTGGATGAAAAACAACTTACTCACCCTTAATACTGATAAAACTAACTACATTTGCTTCAGTATTTATAATAGTTCTCAGCCCTGTCAAGACTTCAACATAAAAATACATACTTGTGGGACTGTAGAGGGTTTCAATGATGGGTGTAGTTGTCCTCAAATTAATAAAGTACAACATGTAAAATATCTGGGAGTAATCTTGGACCAAAGGCTATCATGGTATCCTCAAATTGAACAAATTACATCAAGAATACGTAAATTTAACTGGATATTTAAATCACTTAGATACGTAGCTCCAAAGCATGTAACCAGCAGTTCGCATAAACCTAGAAATTTACTAAACGAAATATACACCTCGCTGGTCCAATCAATAATAACATACTGTATCCCTATCTGGGGTGGAGCACTCAAGACGCGTTTCCTAGAAGTAGAGAGAGCACAGCGTACACTGTTAAAAATAATGTATTTCAAAAAAAGGACATTCTCAACGCATAATTTATACCAAATTAGTAACCTACTTTCGGTACGCAAATTGTACATTATACAAAGAACATTAAAAAAACACAAAAATCTAATTTATAAACCATGTACGAATATAACGGGAAGGAGAAGAAATGAAAATGTAGTCAACGTTCCCCATAGAAAAACTCATTTTGCTAAGGTACAATTTGAATCTCGCTCAGCTGTCCTATATAACAAAGTAAACAAAGCAACACAAATATACAACAAATCGTTCCATGAATGTAAATCTATAATTAGTATCTGGGTAAAAGACTTAAGCTACGAAGAAACGGAAAATTTTATTTATAACTAGCTGCTCCCATAACTTCACTCGCGTTGAGTTTCTGGATTTTACATACAAATGTTTTTCCCAATAATTCCCGTTCGCGTGGGAATTTTGCAATATTATCCTATTGCAACAGGGCTTTATGCTTGTTAGGGTACCCGCATGTCTGATTTCAATTATCTATCATACGTAGTTTGGATTTTTTCACACAAAAGTTAACTCCCATTCCCGTGGGAATTCTGCAATATCCTGTTGCAACTATGCCTGAACTTTTACTAAGGCTATACGTTGATGGATTGCTATGTCAGTCAGTCAGTCACATTTGGGTTATGTATATTTAGATTAAATTAACACATACAAAAAGACACGCACAATAATATTTATATTTAAAATAATAATATATATAAAAAAAAGTATATACAAGCATTCACAGTTATATAAGTATATATATATATATATATATATGTATATGTTTATGTATGTGTATGTATGTATGCATGGGTAAGTACCTATGCATTGTATATCATAGAATACACGGTAAACAAATAAATGCGGCTAAGTGAAACCTAAAATTTGTATAATTGATTTATTTAAAATACTTATTATAAATCAGAATGTTTAATCCTAATCTTGTTTTAAATATTATAATTAACTTATAGCTCAGTGAAATCACTTACCTACTTAAAGTTGCTTACAAAAAAAAAAAAAATTGTTTTTAAAAGTATAAGTAAATCAATATACCTGTATTATACTATATCTAAGAAAGAGCGGAATCCCCTGGTACAGGCAATTTCATGCTTAAAAGGGGGCTCCAACAATTTATGTACAATTTATGTTCAGAAAACCAATAAACAATTTTTATTTATTTTATTTTATTATTTTATGTACTTAGACTTTTACGCCAAAGAATCAGTTTTATTTCCTGTTTAGTACAGTTTTATGATTGAAATACCTAAAAAATACCCTCGACACTCAAACTATTGGATATTTTTTTATGTTAAGGATGTACCTAAGTCAACCATGACGTACACCAGTACGTGCCATACATCCTAGCAACAACAAGATGTCATGACAAGTCTAGTAATTAAACATTTTATGACTATAGTTCAATCTCGTTAAGAATGCAGTGAGCCAGCAGTTTATATTATGTTAGATTCAATTGTTTTCACAGCGGAGTAAGTAGAGGAATATATTTCAAAATATACCTTTTATGTGTATATAAAACAATCAAGATAGCTCATTCATTTTAGGAAATTTGCGTGGTTAATGCGTCGAAATATCCGACAATTCATTGCGTACCTACCGCATTTTTAACGTAAATCGAAATATTTATAGTCTGGTTGCTTGGCTTTATAGCTGTACATGTATTTTTTAACTCATGCTGACTCTTAAGAAATTATGATGGAAAAGTTATAGCCAAGATCCGATTGCTCTAATCTATAGATTCCGATTCTGGGTTTTGGGTAAAATTAATTTGAACTAACTAACTTTGTGGCCGGCCACCATTTTCTTTTAAATGACGTTAAATTTACTACAATATTCTGATAATTATTTAATCTAACAACCATTGGATGTCCTTATGAATAAATAAATACAATACTGCAATCGGTATACCTACATACAATAGAGAATGACTAAAATGATTTACAGATAGTTGAGTTTACTTTTTTACACGTAACTTATTATTTTGCATACTTTCTGAAAAAAAAAAACGAGATGCCTACAGAATCCAGCAGTGCGAGCTTAGTAGTTGGGTACAAATTATCAAATTACATTGTACTTTTTACGAGAAACGTGTTCTTGTAATCTGTGCAGAGATAAGGATAAAAGTATACCTACCTACCTATATTGCTTTGTATTCATATGCCTAAACGATTTCTCTGAATTCAAACGAGATGTCTAAACGCTGACATTCTTTTAACATTACTTTTCTATCTTTGGCCGTCTAGTTAAAATACTTCTCGTCTTTATGTCGCTGTATCGAAAAATCGCACGCACACAACGCCGTGTCGCAAACTGCCGAACTGAAATGATGTTAGACGAGTGGGGAGCGTGAGGTTTTTTCGTTACGGAATTTTTGGATTCGGTCCCCGCGCTCAAGGCCCTCGATAGAAGCTATGCAATAGCTTAACAACTCTATTATCTTAAATGAAATATGGCATAGAAATACTTTAGAGCCTGAGAATGGAAATAGACTATCCGACTCCGCTATAAGGGGGCAATGTTTTTCCCGATAAGCGATATCATGCGGACGGAGTTGCAGGCGGAAAGTTAGTAAATAAGTATAAAGGTAGACTTACACTTGGCGATGATGTTGTCTATGAAGCCCATCGCCACTCGGAAGTTGAGGAAGCTCCTCAGATGGCGAGTCAGCTTGTAGAAGCTGGCGAGGAGCGTCAACTGCTCTCTGTTGTTGCCCTGCGGACCAATCACGTTGCGGCATTCATTTACATGTTCATTTAGACAGCCAATGAGATCTTACTTTTAGTATAAAAACATATTTTTGATTGGTTTCTAGAAGTTAGATCGAGTATGCTGAGAATACCTACTACATTATAATGTGGTAGTTTCCTAAGTTTGAATTTATACGCCATTTCATTAATTAACATTTTTTAGGTAAATCAATAACATTTTCAATCTACTCTACTGGCGTAACGAGAAAATAATAAGACATTCAAAGTTGGGTGTGAGAGTTAAAAAACAGGCAACGACCCTATTTTATTATTCATGCTGATTGCATTAACATATATTTTAATATACTATTCTATTTAGTTATTGCTACGTGCATTCTGTATTAATGTAGATGTGCAATCTCATAACGACAATACAATGAACATAATTATTATGAGGTTAACCGCAATACCTCTTGAGAACAATAATCAACATGATTAGCAGTTATACGGGCCATTAATGTTATAATGACAGAACATGACTAAAAATAAAATAACGCTATCATCCCGATATTATCAGGCCTATGTTATAAGGAAAGTTGGTACTCTTTACATAACGAAAATAACTTCAGTGATAATATAAGTAAAACATAGATTTGATTTGGCGTAAACGTAAACAATTATTTACCAATTTATATTCGGAGGAATTAGCTTTGTACCTACCTGTAAAAGGAAATGACTATTGCAATGTTGAACATATTAAGGCTGTATATAATTTTAGAGACATTTTTTATCATTGGTTTAGACTACGTCAGAGTTTATTTGTTTAAGTCATGTTTTTTACATAGAAACAACAATTTTTCCCGGTCACACCTTCGAAAGATGCACCTTTACATAATTTCCGGAGGTCTAAAGAAAAACAGCAATTTACAAATTCAAGTGTATGTGTAAAATGTACATACTATCTACTTATATCATTAACACTATCAGCATTACTGATATGTCCAAAGGTCACAGAAATACTCTGTGATTACGAGTAAGTACAGGAAAGAAGGTAATCAATTGATATCGCAAATTACTGTTGTGATAGGTGTATAGGTGGTGTACCTAGTTAAAATTACTTTTCTCATGAATTCCTCAATCTTATAGAGCTCGAAAGAAAAAGCGGCCAGCATTGGGCGATCCGTCTCTGTCTGTTAAGAATATTTTGCTGAGTACTGAAATAAATATTAAATACGTATACTTCGTACACGGTCATAACTTAAACCTGCAAATCATGCCTCTAAATCGACGTAACCCAAGAAAATATATAAACGAACCTAAGAGCGTCATAATTAAAAAAAGTGACACTAAGCCGACAGATTTACGGAATGGTTTGCGTACATTACACATAAAAAACTTAGATAGAACATACGATGCAGCAAGATCTCATAGATACAACTCACCTGGTAGAAAGCAATTTCTTCGGAGTTGGTTATTAGCCTGGCGTTCACATATCTGAATTCACCTTCCAATTTCTGTTCTTGTACAGTCATTTTGGCTGAAAAAGAACACATTATACTTTTTGTTTCACACAGACGTTGCCAACTCGCCCTTTCGTTCGCAATGTCGCTTTTTCTAAGGTGTCCTCGTAATTGAAAACAAATACTATTGAGAAATGGTATTTAAAAGTACAGACGGTGCTATACGTACTTGCTTCTAACTAGGGACTTATTTAGGTCCAAAAAAGTCTTGAAATCTTTGGAAACAATCTAACATTTCTAAACTAAGAATAATAAACTGAACTTTATGATATGAGACACAGATATGTATCTGTGTGGATAATATATTATCAACTTTATTCTCTACCAGTGACCCGCCTTCCTTCGCTTCGGATATAATATTATACATAAAAACGTTCCTCTCGAATCCCTCTATCTTTTAAAGAAACCATCAAAATCCGAGTTGCGTAGTTTTAAAGATTTAAGCATACACACACAGACGCGGGAAGCGACTTTGCTTTATATATGTAGTGAAGAAAAGTAAAGTCGAAATAAATGAACATTTAATTTACCTGTTGGTTTTCTAAGGAAGGTCAAAAATACTCCGGAGACCAGTAAATACGCCACCATGATGCCAGGCGTCTGTAAAAGAGTAGAACAAATGCTTGGTTCAATGACAAAATTGACCTTTTTTTCCTATGTTAGCTTAGAGTTGCCTTATCATCATCACTGGACTTGCGGGGGAGCGGATGGCTCTCACCCCTAAAAAAAATTACCTAACAATTATAATTGTGCGAGTTTCGCTATGGATTATGCATGATTGTAACAGTTAATACAAGGGACAACATTTTTAAAAGGACTATGCAGCTTTACATCCCTTATCAAATTCCTCAAATAAGTAAAACTTGCTCGTGTTAAAAATACTTTTATTTAAACTATGAGGAATGAAATATACAGTTAAGGCAAAGTATATTTTCTTGGAATTTGGTAAAAAGTGTCATACAATAAATAATCGATGAATGTAAACGCATTATCATAATGTCACACGACATTTGCCAAAATAAACCGGTAAGTTGGGATGTAATTAAACAAATCGAAAATGTGTTATCATTACTTTACTTTTTTACGACCGAGGTCAAATGTAATTTCTTGACGGGCAGTATACATTGAATTCATTTCGCTATTATCGTTCTTTTTTACAAATCATTGTTTTAAAATTTAAAAATAACAATATGTTATGCTTATGGAATATGCCAGTCTGATAAATCATATTTATTTTTATATAATAATGTATGTACCTATCTATGTTATCTATTATATCATACGTTGACCAACATATCGATTGCCAACACAAATAATACCTGTATTATCTTTAATTAACGCAGATACTTATCGGCATAATACCAGATTGTGACAAGGATGAATATAATATCTATGTATTTTATTTCATTTAAGACTTTCTCGTTTTTATAATATTAAATATAGGTCTTGACACGATATAAACAGTAACAAATACATAGATATTACTTACTGCACGTTTCGACTGGGTTAGACAAATGGACTATTTAATATGTATCTTGTAGTGATGTTCCGAATATCCGTATCCGAGGATATCCGAGGGAAAAGAAAAATCCGTATCCGTATCCCGGTCCGTTACTTGATCACTTTTATGTCAATGAAATGAAAACGAAAAACTAAACCTCGTATTTTATAATTATGAGACCAATCAATAGAAAGTTATAAAATCCGTATCCGTATCCGCGGATCTTGACAATAAATATCCGTATTCAGATCCGTATCCGCGGATATACATTTTTGAAGATCCGGCACATCACCAGTATCTTGTAAAAGCGGCACTTTCGCTGAGACGTAGCAAGCATGCGAGTGTATATGTGTATGGGTATCGCTTCCTTGTCTCGGTTTGTCTCAGAATTCCGCCCCTGAGGAGTCTCGGGCGAGAATGGCGAGTGCAAGCGAGATCATAGTAAATTAGAAAGATATATCTTTACTGTGCCGCGTTAGATGTGTAGAGAGACAGCTAGCAAAACAGACATGTATCTAATCTATCGACCTTTTCTTTAGGTCAGGAATGCATTTACGCATCGTCTCAAGCCGGCCTAGGTACGAACTACGAGGTGTGTAGGGCTCGATCCCGGTAAGGGGACCCCTACCGACTAAACCTGTCGGTGGTCTTCGCACGATTTCGAGGAAAGGCCCCCGAGGGGACACTAAGTACACGTCGTATGTATATCTACCTACTGTATGCTGATAAGTATGTATTTAGTTGAGTCACGATGAGTCTCCAAATCTTATAATAAACAATAAGTCTTATATTTTTATACGTCAAGTGCCTAGGTATTCTGTATATGTACGCACCTTTATAGTAAATATTTAACTTCTCGACCTGTTAGTGTTTATTCATGTGTATTAATATTCATGTTTTATGTTTATGATTGCCCAGTGCGCCCAATAAATTTGTATGCAAGATAACTTAGTCTATACCACAATCGATATACCCGGAGATTTTTTTCTTAACTGTCATACGATGATGGCATGGAGTAGCCTCGTCATCATCATCGGACTTGCGGGGGAGCGGATGGCTCTCACCCCTAAATACCAAGTTTTAGTAAAAGTTCTTAGAGGACTTATGTGAATATATGGGATGTACTAAGTAGTCGAATAACGATAACGCTATCACACATAAATAAGCCATTGGTCTTTAAACAGATTCTTGATAAGCTGCATTATATTGTACTTAAATTGTAGAAGCCCTCAACACTGAGCCACCCTTTGACCTTTGGCCCGTTGTGCTATGTGGATTAGTGACTTTGCCCCACCCGATTCCTTTGTGCTACGCTCAGAGAGCCTTACTAACGGTCACGATTTGCCATGGCCAATCTGGAAGTCATTAAACAGACTTAGTATCCAGGTTGTGCGTAGCAAAAAAAATAGGCTCAGATGGTGATTCACTGACGCATTAGATCTGGCCTGTGTATGCGGTTTCTTGCACAGTCCATGTGCCATCTAATGTCATGTCCCGCTTATTTGGAAACCTGCTCATGGATGGGTGCCTCAGATAGCGCGATTCGTGTGGCCGAATAATGGGCCGATTACATTTGATTTTGCCATTGACTCGATACGAAGTTATAAATAAAGTTTGTTAGCTGAGAATGTCTAGGTTAAAACTTCGTTATGTCAACGCACTGAGCGTCCAGTATGTATTTACATAACAGCCATGTATTCGTAATGATTAGGCGCAAGCGATTAAGTCTAAAGGTCAATTTCTTACTATTTATAGCGTTAGACGTTAGCTATCATCATAATATTATGTGTGGATTGAGCGTTCAAGTCCGGTCGATGTCATCGTTCCCATTCATTGGACTTTGGTAACTTATGGTTAAGGTAGAGTCATTCTTCATAGTATTCATTTATAAATAGTAAGTACATATATTATAGGAATTGACAAGCACGTAAGATTTTTACTTTTGTATTTTCCACTGGAATTACATTTCAATAACACAGGCTTGGTTTCAGATTTTTGCGTTAATTTCAATCTAATGAGATTTAATAATATTAGGCCAATACTCGTTTTGGGTCATTTAACCAATCGAATTAGTTAGTTTTATTTAGCTGGGGCATAATGATCAGTTCGTTCGCGACCTTGATTGGTGTAACCAAGTCAAAACGTCGGGTAGTAATTAGCTTTGTATTTTCTTCTACTGTATCTATTAATTGAGTTAGAGTCGCAATTAAAATTATTAATTACATGTATAATCGTTATGCGTAATTGATGTGTCGAAGTCAGGCGACAATTAAAGAAATTACATTTTAAATGAAACAAAAATACTTATACGTATATTAATTTTGAATCCGTCAGGGTGATCTCCCTCTATAGTATGGTTAGGAACCATGAGCTCGACATAGTGAGGTCGACAGGCACAATATATGGCCAGGTGGAGTGACGATCTACGCAGGAGGGCTGGTAGGAGTTGGATGCGAGTAGCCGAGGATAGGCGGGAATGGCGAGCATTTGGGAAGGCCTAGGTCCAACAGTGGGACAAATTATAGGCTGTTTGATGATGATGATGAGGCATAGACAATATAAAAATATAAGAGGATTATACTCACAGAAGCGCCTAGGTTGGTAGTCAGCCTGTACAGATATATGCCGATATCCAGGATCGGTTTGCTGATATTGCTGTAGAGGTCAATGACCGTCTCGCAGAACTTGTCCACATCAGTAGTCAACACTTGGTCAGCGTTCGATATCCGATTGTCCAGATTCGTTACTTGATAATATGTGAACCCTCTGAAATGGAACAGCTCATTATGTATTATAGAATAGGGCTTTTAAATAATATAGCTTATTTAGATATGGTAGTTGACGATTAGTACAAATGTAAGATTGAATAAATAACCCTATGAGTGGTACCAGATGGCGTTATTCTTCTTTGCACCACCAAGTCGACCCACTGAAAGCAAAATCCAAACTGTACTAACTGTGGGGCGTCTTGTTGGAGCAAGAAGGAATAAACCGCCTGATGTAGGTTTAGTAGTGTAAGTGCTTAACAATCATCATCATCTTCGCGATTTCCCGGTTGCATCCTTGCGGAGCCCGGGGTCTGCTTTCCTACTCCTAGCTCTCCACTTCGCACGGTCTTCGGCATCCTTTACGGAGAGTTTGTTGGCACGCATGTCATCCACTACGACGTCAAGCCAGGCCTTCTTGGGCCTTCCTTCTGCCGGGACCCGGCGGTAGCGACATGGCTAGACACTTGTTCCCTACGTAGTTTGCCGGTTTCCGTAAAACATGACCGTACCAACGTAGGCGGCACTCTTGCAGTTTATCAGCGATGTCTCGGACATGAAGGCTGCCGCGAATACGGGAGTTCTTTACGCGATCAGCTCGCGTAACTCCCGACATCCAGCGCAGCATCTTCATCTCCGTGACCCGCAGTTCCTGCTTGTGCCGCTCAAGTAATGGCCATGCTTCACTACCATATAAGAGAACAGGCCTAATGATGGATTTATAGACCTGTCCCTTCAGTTTAACCGGCATTTTAGGGTCGCAAGTGACGCCGCTCACCTCCCGCCATTTATCCCAAGCAGCAGAAATGCGTGCCTTGACGTCGGAGTCGATGTCGCCGTTCGCGTGGAGTACAGATCCCAGATACTTGAACCGGTCCGTGCGCTCGACCGTGTCTTCGCCTATGCGGACGGACATGGGATCTGTAGTGTTGCAGGCCAAGTACTCTGTCTTCGCCACGTTGAGTTTCAGACCCCCGTTCTCAAGCGATTCCTTCCATGTGTTAACACGTCTCACCAGCCGTCCCCTGTCCGAGTCCACCAGCGCGATATCGTCAGCATACATAAGTAGCCATGGTGGCTGCTCATGGTGGTCTCTGATGCTGTCTGACAATACGTCTAATATCAGGCTGAAGAGGAACGGACTCAGGACGGAGCCTTGGTGTACTCCGACGGTTATACGGAAGGGCAAAGTGTCGCCAACAGCGGTCCTAACTACAGAATCGGAATCACAGTACATGTCTCTAATGATATCGACATACGTTTCTGGCACTCCCTTGGACCTCAGGGCCCACCAAATCATCGCACGCGGAACACAGTCGAAGGCCTTCTCCATGTCCAGAAATAGGAAGTGGAGAGGCGTGTTCTTCGTCCTGTATTTCTCCATGATGATTCTTAGGGCAAAAACGGGGTCCATAGTCCCGTGACCGGGGCGGAAACCATATTGACATCCAGAGACAGTGCACTCCTGACGGATTCGAGAGTCTACTATCCGCTCGAATAGTTTCATGGTGTGGGACATGACCTTTATACCGCGATAACTACCGCACTCTTGCACTGATCCCTTGCCCTTGAAGACCGGGGTGATAACACTCAGTCTCCATTGGCGAGGAATCCTGCCGGTGCTGAGTATGCGGTTATAAAGGTCAGTTAGGATGCCCACACCACGACCACCCATTGCCTTCCAGGCTTCGATGGGGACTCCATCGGCTCCGACAGCTTTCCGATTCTTCATGCGGCGAAGAGCATTCTCTACTTCTTCAGGCGTTACCGGTGGCACGAGTCCAAGATTCGGAGGGAGGTCCGGTGGCTGCACTTCTCTATGCTGTTTATTTAACAGCTCGTGGAAGTAAGAGCGCCATCTCTCCTTCACCGCGAGGTCCTCGCATAGTAGGTCACCGTGAGGGTCTTTAACACAGCGGCACATGGAGATATCCTGTGCCGCTTTGACCCTAGAACGTGCCAATCTATAGATAAGCTTCTGCCCCTCAGACGATTCCAGCCTATCGTAGAGCGGCTGTAGGTGGGCTCGCCTGGCTCTGGCAACAGCTTTCTTTGTTGCACGTTTTGCGGACCTGTATGCGTCGCGATCTTCGGGAGAGTTGGACGCTTGCCACTTTTAAAGAAGGCTTTCTTCACCCTAGTCTCCCTCTGGACTGCGTCGTTCCACCACCAAGTCTCCTTGTCAAATTTGCGTCCACCCTTAGACGTGCCAAGCACTGACTTCGCCGCTTCGGTTATGGTTGCCTGAATCCTGTCCCAGTGGTTCTGAACTGATTCGCTCTCAGCCTCAGCGCACTTGTCGCCGATAGCTGAGACGAACACCTGGGAGTTGTCTTCGTCAAGCCGCCACCACCTTATTTGACGCCGACAGCGCTCAAAGCTCTTGGCTTTGGGCTTCACGCAGAGATCCATGACAAGTAGACGGTGTTGTGCAGTGAGACTCTCTCCGGGTATGACCTTGCAGTTGACTACTTTGCCGATGTGGTGCCTCCTAGTGAGTAGGAAGTCGATCTGGGTAGCGTGCCGCCCACTCCTGTAGGTGATTAAATGTTCAGGCCTCTTCTGGAAAAACGTGTTCACAATAGCCAGGTCGGCAGCCGAACACAACTGGAGGATGTTCTCCCCTTCAGTGTTGCGTCTGCCGAACCCATAGCCACCATGTACACGCTCGAACTCCTCAGGCTCCTCACCCACATGACCGTTCAGATCGCCCCCCAGAACGACTTCCTGAGATGGTGAGATTCCCCGCAGCACCTCTCCAAGTCTATTCCAGAATGAAGTCTTTTCGGTGTCGCTGCAACCAGCCTGTGGAGCGTATGCGCTTATCAAGTGGGTCGTAACCCCTTCGATAAGCACCGTTACGTCCATTAAGCGGTCGCTGTAGCGTTTCACCTCCAACACGTCATCCTGCAACTCCCCGGACAGCACTACCGCAACCCCGTTCTCTCCACTAGGTGCTCCTGTGTAGATCAGCTTGTAGTCATTCCCAATGGCCCGGGATCTGCTGCCTTTCCACCGAGTCTCCTGCAGGAACGCCACTGCCACCCTCCGCCTGGTAAGTACGCCGGCCAGCTCTCTCGCGCGGCCGGTGAGCGTGCCCACGTTCCACGTCGCGAAGCGGAGTTTCCGTGGGGTTGGGGCTAACGTCTTTAGCCGCGTCCGTCCCCAACGCGGTAGCCCTCGCCCACTTGCCACAGGAGTCGGGCGAAACTCCTGCGCGCCGTTTTGCGGCGGCGCCCTATTCCTGGCACTTTTCTTGATATTTCCTTCCATTTAATGTGGCGTGTTTCACTTTTACGGGAGCGACTGCCGTCCGACCACCCAACCCCGGAGGGAAAGCTGGTGCCAGAGCCTCGTTCGTTGGTCAGCAGGGGTACGTACTTGCACGTGAGGTTGGCTTGGGCCCAAAGATCTTGGTAGGGCCCCATTCCCAAGTGCTTAACAATAATTGTAAGAAAAACAAACAACGAACACACGAAATTTATAATTAAATCTACTTTAACCTTATCGGCAAAAATAAACTCAAAATAACAGGTAAGGCAAATTAAAAATAACAATAATATTAAGCAAGTATGTTTACAGATCATTGACATACAAATACATTTAGTGTCAGGTGTATATTACAAGACAAACATGCCTAATTAAACACATTTGGAGAAAATGTAGCTCTATAAAGGTGTGTTATAATATACTTAAGACATATAACCATTATACCTTAAGGTTTGAGTGTAGACATTCATATAACTTATCTAAAGTGTATAGATAATGAGGTTAATCTGAGCCTCGCGTCGTGTTTGCTAATAATTATATCTGAAATCACTGTAATGAGAATATAATATGGTATATCAAGCTTACTTTAAGTATTGCTGGTACATGTGAAGTGTCAGATTAGTTCTTATCCTTAGTTTCACTTCTCCAATACTCCATTTAAGAACATTATTAACTAATGATATCTGCAAAGAAAAAAGAAATGAGTTATAAAAGTTTGTTCAAGTATTATAATGTCTGTCTGTTTTCATTGTTCTATGTAGTTCGATTGTTCTTTCTACTGGTTTATTTAGACTTTTTTTTTTCATTCATGTACACATCACATTTAATAAACAATAATCTTGTCTTTTATTAATTTTATATTTCTAAATAATTTGTTCGCTTCGTTTTTTTTAACTAAATGAGTTGTCAACAAGACAAAAACAGGAAATAGTATGTAAATGACAAAACCAATGAGTATACCACAAGGTTTTGTCATTCATATAATGCAATATGGAGGATGGTAACTGTGGATTTTATAAGTATGAATAATAAATCCCTATAAGTATTACTACCCAAAGCCTCGATGGTCTATTGGTAGCAAGCGCTGCGTAGACCTAGAAGTCCCCGGTTCGAGGCTGGGGTCGGGCAAAATTTGTGTGAGTTTTTCTGTAATGGAACTACCCAGCCCGGAGTGACAAAGTTGGCGGTTGCACGCCCGTGTCTCGGAAAGCACGTTAAGCCGGTGGTCCTGCGCCTGATCTCTCATTGGTCATGTTGGATTGCCGTCACACCGAATTATGTAGTTAAGGGAATAGAGAGTGCACTTGTGTTTGCGCGTAAATTTGTGCACTATAATTATGTCCAGCGCACTTATCTCCATTGAGATGGGCCGCCATGGCCGAAATCGGACGGACGCCTTACTACCCAAAGATTCCACTAATGGATACTACAGTAATCTGTCTATTTTTAATGAAACTTATCTTACTTATCATATAGCTATGTGTTGTATGTATGCATATTTTTTGTTTAAAACACTCTAAAGTATTTAAATCTTTTCTTTTAAATATATTCTATTAATATAATAAAACAATGAGTGGAGTATTCTATTGTGAATATCTTTTGTATCTTTAGTTATTTGATGTCACATGTTTCTTGACTCAACCTTGAGGTCTAAAGTAAAGTAATTGTAAAGGTTTTAATTCACAATTGATGTAAAACGCAAAATTATTTTTTGTCCAATACAAAAAAGCTAATTTTCAACTATATTTAATATTCATGAGAAAGTCACAGTATAATAGACCTCGCCTTGCTGGTAAAGCATTTTAATGAATATTGTATCATAAATAAGTGGGCTAGACATAGGTATCATTAACACCTTGTCATTATCATTAAAAATAACAGAACCTTTATAAAACAGTTAATATCAAATACACGGTACATTTAGTGGACGCTTCATATGATATATGGATTTGATACAATGAAGAACACTAGGTCCTTGCCTTTATACACAAGATTACGCGAAAATTACTCTACCTACAAAACTCTACTATAATAATCTCCAAAAGTCTACCATCATACAAATCCACGTCGCAACGAAACTTGTGTGCGAGACTCAATGGATTTGTATGGTGGTAATAAATCAATGTGTATTACAACCAACAAGCTTACCATTGGCATGGCCGCAAAGAATTGCAATAATAGTTTCTTGAAATCTGGTAGGTTCATTTGAATGATTGATCTGCAAATAAAAGCTTTGTTAGAATAACTATGTCTCTATCTAATTACAAAGTGGAGCCATTTTCACTCTTCTTTTGTACAAAATAAAAAAAATAGTGCAAAAATGCATTGTGCTTCAGACCAACTATTTATTAGTTAGGATAGGTATTCAGGTAATCAAGGTAGACACTTGAACAATGGCTAGGTCAGAATGGCCAGGTCATCGTGTATTTACTGTAGGTATATGAGTATTTTAACATGCACATGCAGGCATCAAATTTAGTAAGAAGTACCAAAAGTGAAAAAAGTCATTAATTAGATTGTCTCATAATCTTGTACTGTAGTTTTATACATGTTTATAGTCCTAAATTATCTTTTAATTTGCTATTACATCATATCCCCTGACTGTGCATTGCTTTTATAATTATGTTATGTTATATTAAAAGTATTATAAATAACATAATTAATACTGTAAAATTATGAAGTGTTTAACTTTAGTGTACAGTATCATGTAGCAATTAAAACATAATTTAAGGAAGGAAATAAATTTGTTTTATTTTTAAACACAGTTTTATTTTGCTTTTGTTCATACAGGATATTTAAAATATGTATACTTAATTCAAGTATATCTGATAATAGGTATAAAGATAAATAAACTGTAAAAATAATAGCATTTATGATGATGCATAGTTGGTGCTCTACAAGATAATCTATCTATTGTAAAGTTTTTTTGAACACCAAATTCTATTTTACAGTATTACACTGCATACATTGTATGCAAAACACATTCTTAATATTTAAACACACATTCACTAACTTGTATGCTGTGTCATTATTGTATGAATATTTATTTCTGTGAGTTGTTACTATAAGATTGATTTAAGTCTCTGCTCTCTATAAAGTGTAATAAAATAATAAAATGCCTACATGATTTGTTCACTTCTATTGTATCACTACAAAGTATAAAACAAAGTAGCTTTTGCCCTATATCCCTATGTATGCTTAAATCTTTAAAGCTACGGATTTTGATGCAGATTTTTTCAATTAATAGGGTGTTTCAAGAGAAAGGTTTTTATGTAAAATTTACCCGAAGCGAGGGCGGGTCACTAGTTGTTAATAAATTATTCATTAATTGTATAACTTATACTGTCACATAGAATTATTAATTATTAATTATCATTTATATGAATAAAAATTTGAGATGTTCCCATTTTCATCATTGCCTTAGTTTTTGCTGCTAATTCATTTCTGGGAACTTGGATGCCAGTTTCACACCTGATCTCTTTTTGGGATTTTAACAAATAAGAGTTGATCCAGGTGGAGTATGTTGACAACTGTGTTCTTAAAAAATATAACAAATAGTTAAAAATATTATTCCTATCTGCATGCAGTGTTTACCGACTTATTATTGTCTACTTAGCGATAAGTTAAGAAATACTGTATACATACATTTACTAGTGTAACAATTACCGGTGAACCAAATAAATAAATAAAAAAAAAACAAAGAGGCTCCAGCCACAGTTTAACATATTAACATATTGGAAAAAAAGAAACTACTTACCCTTCCACAAGTGTGGTGTGCTGAATCAGCCACAGATCACAGATAGACCTGGATATGAGAGATAATGCGACAAGCACCATGAGGCCACTCTCTTTGCTCCACAGGCCGGGGAACATGATGCCCCATAGCGCCTTGATTTCAGCGAAGAACCTCGCATCTATTTGGGCCTTGGGACTCTTTTTGTTTTTCTCTTTTATCATGTATTGGATTTGCTCCTCGGGCGATAATCTTGTTGCTCTCTTGGCATTTTTATTGTTTCTGCAAATTAAATATTATTTAAGCTACATTCATATTATTTGAAGTATTAAACATTTTGAAAAGAACTTATATTACCTAGTTCAATAAGTTCCTGATAAATCTAATAATTTAACACATTACTTGATACTTAATTAATGTTACCCTTCATTCCTTTTGTTTACTTTAGTTAGTTCTACTAAGTAACAAATAATTGTAAGTTCATAATTTAAAAAAAATACATATCATAGAAGAGAATTAAGATAGTTCGTAAAGTTGCTAAACAAGTTTTAGTTTATTTCGATCTGCCTATTAATTGCAAAACTGGAATCATCATCACAATCTTAAGTTATTCTAATCATAGTTTACTGTTCAAAATACGCGAGCTTACACCAACTGAAAACTTGTATTACCTAGGTCATAGAGAAAGCAGTTTGTAAGTGATTATTACCTGGATTGTAGCGAGTTCCTTATCAACCAAGTGCCTAAAGCTGCCGAGGCAGCCAATGCGATTTTAACATCGGTTCTCGAAGTTAACCTACTGAAGTTCGGTGCCATTGTATAATTTATCTTTGACTAATTACAGACATTGAATAAAACTAAACACTTCACATTACACCACACACTGCACGGCTACCACTCCGTATCGTCGTCACCCGTAAAATATGTACAAAAGCGTAAATGAATTTGACAGCTAACTGACAAATAGAGGTGGGAACGCTGCTCACGTTACAACTAACTCATGTCACCGCACGGGTGTTATATCCTACTGTTTCAAAATGTATTGACTCGTGGTATATTAAGTATTATGCACCTTGTCCTTGACTGGGAAAATATATATTAAAGTCATCATCATCTTCGCGATTTCCCGGTTGCATCCTTGCGGAGCCCGGGGTCCGCTTTCCTACTCCTAGCTCTCCACTTCGCACGGTCTTCGGCATCCTTTACGGAGAGTTTGTTGGCACGCATGTCATCCACTACGACGTCAAGCCAGGCCTTCTTGGGCCTTCCCCTTCTGCCGGGACCCGGCGGTAGCGACATGGCTAGACACTTGTTCCCTACGTAGTTTGCCGGTTTCCGTAAAACATGACCGTACCAACGTAGGCGGCACTCTTGCAGTTTATCAGCGATGTCTCGGACATGAAGGCTGCCGCGAATACGGGAGTTCTTTACGCGATCAGCTCGCGTAACTCCCGACATCCAGCGCAGCATCTTCATCTCCGTGACCCGCAGTTCCTGCTTGTGCCGCTCAAGTAATGGCCATGCTTCACTACCATATAAGAGAACAGGCCTAATGATGGATTTATAGATCTGTCCCTTCAGTTTAACCGGCATTTTAGGGTCGCAAGTGACGCCGCTCACCTCCCGCCATTTATCCCAAGCAGCAGAAATGCGTGCCTTGACGTCGGAGTCGATGTCGCCGTTCGCGTGGAGTACAGATCCCAGATACTTGAACCGGTCCGTGCGCTCGACCGTGTCTTCGCCTATGCGGACGGACATGGGATCTGTAGTGTTGCAGGCCAAGTACTCTGTCTTCGCCACGTTGAGTTTCAGACCCCCGTTCTCAAGCGATTCCTTCCATGTGTTAACACGTCTCACCAGCCGTCCCCTGTCCGAGTCCACCAGCGCGATATCGTCAGCATACATAAGTAGCCATGGTGGCTGCTCATGGTGGTCTCTGATGCTGTCTGACAATACGTCTAATATCAGGCTGAAGAGGAACGGACTCAGGACGGAGCCTTGGTGTACTCCGACGGTTATACGGAAGGGCAAAGTGTCGCCAACAGCGGTCCTAACTACAGAATCGGAATCACAGTACATGTCTCTAATGATATCAACATACGTTTCTGGCACTCCCTTGGACCTCAGGGCCCACCAAATCATCGCACGCGGAACACAGTCGAAGGCCTTCTCCATGTCCAGAAATAGGAAGTGGAGAGGCGTGTTCTTCGTCCTGTATTTCTCCATGATGATTCTTAGGGCAAAAACGGGGTCCATAGTCCCGTGACCGGGGCGGAAACCATATTGACATCCAGAGACAGTGCACTCTGACGGATTCGAGAGTCTACTATCCGCTCGAATAGTTTCATGGTGTGGGACATGACCTTTATACCGCGATAACTACCGCACTCTTGCACTGATCCCTTGCCCTTGAAGACCGGGGTGATAACACTCAGTCTCCATTGGCGAGGAATCCTGCCGGTGCTGAGTATGCGGTTATAAAGGTCAGTTAGGATGCCCACACCACGACCACCCATTGCCTTCCAGGCTTCGATGGGGACTCCATCGGCTCCGACAGCTTTCCGATTCTTCATGCGGCGAAGAGCATTCTCTACTTCTTCAGGCGTTACCGGTGGCACGAGTCCAAGATTCGGAGGGAGGTCCGGTGGCTGCACTTCTCTATGCTGTTTGTTTAACAGCTCGTGGAAGTAAGAGCGCCATCTCTCCTTCACCGCGAGGTCCTCGCATAGTAGGTCACCGTGAGGGTCTTTAACACAGCGGCACATGGAGATATCCTGTGCCGCTTTGACCCTAGAACGTGCCAATCTATAGATAAGCTTCTGCCCCTCAGACGATTCCACCCTATCGTAGAGCGGCTGTAGGTGGGCTCGCCTGTCTCTGGAAACAGCTTTCTTTGTTGCACGTTTTGCGGACCTGTATGCGTGGCGATCGTCGGGAGAGTTGGACGCTTGCCACTTTTAAAGAAGGCTTTCTTCACCCTAGTCTCCCTCTGGACTGCGTCGTTCCACCACCAAGTCTCCTTGTCAAATTTGCGTCCACCCTTAGACGTGCCAAGCACTGACTTCGCCGCTTCGGTTATGGTTGCCTGAATCCTGTCCCAGTGGTTCTGAACTGATTCGCTCTCAGCCTCAGCGCACTTGTCGCCGATAGCTGAGACGAACACCTGGGAGTTGTCTTCGTCAAGCCGCCACCACCTTATTTGACGCCGACAGCGCTCAAAGCTTTTGGCTTTGGGCTTCACGCAGAGATCCATGACAAGTAGACGGTGTTGTGCAGTGAGACTCTCTCCGGGTATGACCTTGCAGTTGACTACTTTGCCGATGTGGTGCCTCCTAGTGAGTAGGAAGTCGATCTGGGTAGCGTGCCGCCCACTCCTGTAGGTGATTAAATGTTCAGGCCTCTTCTGGAAAAACGTGTTCACAATAGCCAGGTCGGCAGCCGAACACAACTGGAGGATGTTCTCCCTTCAGTGTTGCGTCTGCCGAACCCATAGCCACCATGTACACGCTCGAACTCCTCAGGCTCCTCACCCACATGACCGTTCAGATCGCCCCCAGAACGACTTCCTGAGATGGTGAGATTCCCCGCAGCACCTCTCCAAGTCTATTCCAGAATGAAGTCTTTTCGGTGTCGCTGCAACCAGCCTGTGGAGCGTATGCGCTTATCAAGTGGGTCGTAACCCCTTCGATAAGCACCGTTACGTCCATTAAGCGGTCGCTGTAGCGTTTCACCTCCAACACGTCATCCTGCAACTCCCCGGACAGCACTACCGCAACCCCGTTCTCTCCACTAGGTGCTCCTGTGTAGATCAGCTTGTAGTCATTCCCAATGGCCCGGGATCTGCTGCCTTTCCACCGAGTCTCCTGCAGGAACGCCACTGCCACCTTCCATCTCTGGATCCACCCTCCGCCTGGTGAGTACGTCGGCCAGCTCTCTCGCGCGGCCGGTAAGCGTGCCCACGTTCCACGTCGCGAAGCGGAGTTTCCGTGGGGTTGGGGCTAACGTCTTTAGCCGCGTCCGTCCCCAACGCGGTAGCCCTAGCCCACTTGCCACAGGAGTCGGGCGAAACTCCTGCGCGCCGTTTTGCGGCGGCGCCCTATTCCTGGCACTTTTCTTGATATTTCCTTCCATTTAATGTGGCGTGTTTCACTTTTACGGGAGCGACTGCCGTCCGACCACCCAACCCCGGAGGGAAAGCTGGTGCCAGAGCCTCGTTCGTTGGTCAGCAGGGGTACGTACTTGCACGTGAGGTTGGCTTGGGCCCAAAGATCTTAGTAGGGCCCCATTCCCCCGGGAAAATATATCAAAGTATTTTATTTATTTTATTCATTTATGCCTTGTCAAGAGAAATGTCCTTTCATACATAGTCGTCTGTGAGTAATTTCTATTTAATAATTAGTTATAATAAATTGTAGATATTTAATATTATATTATAATTCATGTAAAAATTAGTTGGTTGTTCACTCTAAAAAAATAATTAGTTATAATAAATTGTAACTCAAATTGCTTCGCCTTAAGGGGCACCATGGTGTACTTAACTCTAATTTTACTACCTAAAACCCATCATGATAAACAATAAATGATTTGAATTTGTCTGGGACTTGGACTATGTCATTCTAATCTATACAATCGGATCAGTAGTTTCAGAGACTGTTTGATGCAAAGTCACAAACAAAACATTCACACATTATCAAATTTTAAAAGTGCAATCAATCTAAAATCGTGACGCTAATTGGTCAATTAATTGAACCCATGGGAGTTGAGTTAATCATTTAACTCACAATAAATTACTGTTCTCATCTCTAAAACATAGCTGCCAACTGACATACCTGTCAAAAGACATTTGACATTTTATTATTTTACCGTTTCATTCTACCGTAAAATATTGTTAGATATTAATTTTTGGAAAACATGCAGGTTCACGTTCACGTTGCAATTTTGTTTTTATTTCTGAACAAATTATTGTCATTCATATCTATGCATCAATTTATTCAGATAAAACCAATCATAATTACTATCAATTATAAGGCCGCTGTTTTTTCCTTTCTTAAGCGTCACGTCAAGATTTATAGTTTAAATAAAAAAATAAGAAGATGACAGGGAGGGGTAGTTGTTAAACTTTTAAATAACGAATTCATTTCATTTTAATTGATTTAGATTAGTGTGATCCGAAATAAGTTGTGGTTTGGTTAACTTTTAATAAATGTGTGTTTGTTAGCTAGTTTTGTAAAAGTAAGGTAAGTAAGTACCTCAAGTTCCTGCCGGTAGACTTCTCGCATAAACCAACTTGAACTCGAGTAAGTAAAAACCTACCTATTAATGTTGCTTAATTTAATCTTGTTATTGTTGTTGCGTCGAGCTTGAAAATAATGAATTAACTATTTTATTTATAACTGTGTTTCTTTAAGGTTTTTCAATGATTATCACTAATAAGGGTTAAGGATAAATTAAAAGAGGGTATTAAACTTAAAATAATAATTTATTTATTTGCCACACATGATCATCTGTTTGGATTCCTACTTAAACTAGAATAAATTAATTTACAGTTAGCATTTACAATTAATTAATATTGTACCATGATCATCTATTTGGTCTAACTATCGAATTACTTAGGAACTATCAGGTGGAGTGTTATTGAGATCGAGACTTGGTTGTTCGACTCTAAATAATTAGTCTACTTCTTCAACCGTTGGGCCGGAGTAATTGGGCTGGGTGTGTTGTTGCTGTCCCGCTCCCGCCCCCGTGCCCGCTCCATGCATCTTGCTCATCACTGGGCTGCATACTCTCTGGATCTCCTTCAATCTGTGCTCGTATTCTTCTTTCTCAGCGAGCGTGTTGTTGTCTATCCACTTCAGCGCCTCCTCGCATTCGGACTTCGCCGTCTCTTTGTCCTGCTCGCTCAGCTTGTCACCCGCTTCGTCCAATGCCTGCTTCACACTGAACACGTACGATTCAAGCTGATTTCGAGCCGCAACTCGGTCGCGTTGGCGGTCATCCTCTTCTTTATACTTCTCTGCCTCCGAAACCATTCGGTCGATCTCGGCTTGCGATAGGCGCCCTTTGTCGTTCTTGATTACGATGTTCTTGCTTCGTCCCGTGCTGTTCTCTTTAGCCGACACGTTCAGGATGCCGTTCGCGTCCAAGTCGAAGGTGACGTCAATCTTCGGGACGCCTCGGGGCGCTGGCGGGATTCCAGTCAAGTCGAAGCGACCAAGTGAGTTGTTGTCTTTGGTCATGGCTCGCTCGCCCTCGTATACTTGGATGGTGACCGCAGGCTGGTTGTCCGAGTAGGTGGTGAAGGTTTGTGACTGTTTGCATGGGATTTTTGCGTTTCTCTCGATGATCTTCGTCATGACTCCACCTGCTGTTTCTATGCCGAGTGATAGCGGCGCCACGTCGACTAGAAGAACATCTTGGATCTTGCTGTGTTGCTCTCCGCTCAAAATAGCCGCCTGCACTGCAGCTCCATAAGCTACCGCTTCATCAGGATTGATGGAAAGATTCAGTTGTTTACCACAGAAGAAGTTCTGTAGCATACTCTGGATCTTAGGGATACGAGTGGATCCGCCCACGAGTACCACATCGTGAATCGAGCTCTTGTCCAATTTAGCGTCCTTCAGTGCTTTCTCCACCGGTTCCAATGTTCCACGGAAGAGGTCAGCGTTTAGTTCCTCGAAGCGCGCACGAGAGACTCTCGTGTAGAAGTCGATACCTTCATACAAGGCATCGATTTCAATACTGGCTTCTGTGCTGGATGATAATGTTCGTTTAGCCCTTTCAGCAGCTGTGCGTAGCCGACGAAGAGCGCGTGGATTGATGCTCATGTCTTTATTGTACTTGCGTTTGAATTCTTGTACCAGATGGTTGACAAGACGGTTGTCGAAGTCTTCTCCGCCGAGGTGCGTGTCGCCGGCGGTCGCTCGTACCTCAAACAATGAGCCTTCGTCGATTGTCAGGATGGACACGTCGAAAGTACCGCCTCCCAGGTCGAAGATCAAAACATTGCGTTCGCCTTTGAGATTTTTGTCTAAACCATAGGCGAGGGCGGCGGCTGTTGGTTCGTTGATGATTCTTAGCACGTTCAGTCCGGCGATCGCTCCAGCATCCTTCGTAGCTTGGCGTTGTGAATCATTGAAGTAAGCCGGGACTGTGACGACAGCGTCTCGCACTGATGTTCCGAGATATGCTTCAGCGGTTTCCTTCATCTTCGTCAACACCATACTGCTGATTTCTTCCGGCGCGAACCGTTTTGATTCGCCTTTGAACTCGACTTGGATCTTGGGCTTGCCGCAGTCGCTGATGACTTTGAAGGGCCAGTGTTTCATGTCCTGTTGGATCTTCGGGTCGTCGAACTTGCGGCCGATGAGTCGTTTGGCGTCGAATACGGTGTTGCTTGGGTTGAGGGCGACCTGGTTCTTGGCTGCATCGCCGATCAGCCGCTCGGTGTCCGTGAACGCGACGTAGGATGGCGTTGTTCGGTTGCCCTGGTCGTTGGCGATGATCTCCACGTTCCCATGTTGCCAAACGCCGACACAGGAGTAGGTTGTTCCAAGATCAATTCCCACAGCTGGCATTTTGTCTTCAATACACTTGTTTTCACTTGTTCTCACAAATAAAGTTGATTCACTTGTAAACTTGTTTGGTGTTTCCACCGCTTCTCTTCTTCTCGCTTGTTTAGTATTTTCAATACTGCATGCTTTGCCGCGCTTTCGTCGAGTATTTATACCCCAAGACCCTCGGCCAATGGCGATCGAGAAAAATCTAGAAACCTCGAGCTCTGCGCCAATCAGGTCATTTTTGGGGTGGAACTCTCTAGAAACCTTATTATTATGAACCAATGAGGGGGCAGGAAAAGGACGGCGATATGTAAATAAACAGAGATGGAACTATACAAACTAGGTCACTAGTGAATCTGTAATGCAAGGTTATAAATTTTCCCCACTTTAGTGGAGTTTCGTATTTAATCAAAAACAAATATAGATATTTTCAAAATTGCACAATACGTATGAAAATAATACACACCAAAATAATACACCGATTATTATTTCAAATGAAATCTAATCTGAAACTTTTTTGTTTTACCACAATTTTATATTTTGAATTTGCAATTTTTATCATCAGTCCCTCACTTACAAACTTTTTACGTGTAAATAAAATATCAAAGATTGCATAATTTCTGGAAATTTGTATACGTAAATTAATGTAATTACGAAATATTCGACTATTTTGCCATAGGAACTGAAATTACGAACCATTCATACCTATTTCATTTACTTATTATTTTCTTTTCTATCTACCTATTCTATCTGTTAATTTATCTACAACTAGTGGTCCCGGCGAATTTCATTCATGTCGCCATTACTGATTCTTTTTCTCATTGAAAGTATTGAAACCTTCCCTGGACTACGACGAACATTTTAAAACCCAAAATTACCTAAATCTGTCCGGGCGTTATCGAGTTTTAGTCAGACTAACGAACAGGAATTCATTTTTGTTTATAAGATTAGTAGACTAAATATTTGCAGTTTTAAATTAATTAGTCTTTATACTAAAATTTAAGAAATACAGTTTTTCATCCAATATTATATCAACTTACCGCAATATGACGCATTGCGGCAGGAATCGGGAAAGAATCATTAAGTAAATTGGTATCCCTGGAATAATTGATTCGAGAACATTCTATTTCTAGCTCTTTCCATGATGTAGTATTTCCAATCGTTCTGTCCTTGTCACCACCCACAGCAGCATTATGGATCGTTCTAGAACTTAATTTATCTCGAAAAGCGGTCTCTTTCCCACAAGTATTGTTATTTCATCTGCGCCGTGGAACATTCTAGAAGGGCTATGCTACCAAATTGAATATCACTCTACACGACTCTACCAAATGCGCGTGGGATACTTTTTGATTTATTCGTATTATAGTTTGCGTAAGGGGGTATAAAAGCGGCGGATTCCCTTGTTCGTCGAGATACCTTTTCCATTAGTCTAGTGGTGAGGTTCTGTAACCATTATGTAGAGTTTTATTAGTGTTAAGGGAGGAATTTCTTCAAAATGTAAAATCGCAGTAAGAGTTAAATTAGGCGCAGAAATGTAGAGCACTAAATACTATTTTAAGGTGTTAAGTCCTTTAATCACAAAATGGCAGAGTCATCGCCCGGTTGAACAATAAGTCGTCACAGAGATGAGTAAAGATCGCAAAAACAGCTGAAGACCTCTCTGAGGAGTTGGAGGTGGGTAAACTTATTTTTCTTTTATTTTATTTCGTTATTTTCGTAACAAGTGTGTTTACCGCGTGTTAAATGTCGTATTGCGTCGTAATTTGACCTTGACCTTGTAGGTAGTCGTATATGTTGAATTTTTAAACGCGTTATTTTTTAAGACTCGGGTCCGGAATGTATTAAAACATGATAATTTGAAGCCAGTGCATATCATACGTTAAAATGGCGTATCGACGTGGAAGTTCTTTGTGTCGCGAACTCCACAAAATGGCGGCGCAGTTATTGATTTTTCACAACTGCATATGCGCACTAAATATGGTGACGCAGTAGGGATTTAAGAATTCTCTATCGATATTTTCAAATATCTGCAAAATTATGAAACTTGTTTACGCTATACGGGGATGTGTGAAGAGCAATGGATTTTACGTCGCTTGGTACCTAGCAAACAATTTGTTACGTGTACCTTAGCAATATTAAACAAATACAAATAATTTAAAAGCTTGGATACCTTTACCGAGACATGATAAAGGTCATGCGGATAATATAATCTTATCAAAGCACAAAATAAACAAAGTTGGGAATAACCTACCAATATGGTAGAGTCGCATACAAATGAGGCAAAAATAACAAAAATAAATAATTGCAATATACTAGAAATCATTGCATCAAATGTAATCAAAACTATGAAACAAGGATACGAGAAATTTAAATGAATAAGATTTCAAGAAGTCTAAACTAACATTTTTATTTGTTGTAGAGTCGGTTTGCAAATGTTCAAGAGTGAACACTATCACTTATTAAGAGTTGTTTTACCGTTCTGTGTTTTTTCTATTTTTCAGACTTTCCCAGACATGCTGGTAGATAGCTCCTAAAGATTTTGAGACAAGGTAGCTTTTGTGAGGCGGGACCCACGGTTTATTAGAATTTATTTCGTATTCGTCAGGATTGCAATCCTGCTTAAAAAGTACCTACATATATTGTAAAATGTACACATTACATCAATAAGCGTGGTATTTGGTTAAGAGAAATAAATAAACAAGGTTTCTTTATAGAGGTCCCAACCCTTCCAAGTACAATTACAGATATACGGAATTGCAGGCTTACACTTATTTATATCCTTGTGTTGAGTTTGTCTCCTGAGATTTTTATTTAAATCCATTGTGACTGAAACATTACATGATTCACGAAGTTTACGTAAGATACTGACGAAATTGCAGATTGCAGAAATCATTTGAATCAAGTACCAAAATGTGGTGATAAATGCTTCTTCGCATTTTATACACTTGAAAATTAAGAGTAACTAAACTAGGATTGATACCTATTTGTTTTCGCCTCTTTATTGTACATATTTTTGCAAAAGATAATGGTTTATCTAAGGCTCTCTGAGCAATATGTTTGATTTGTCTTTACCCAAGCGGTATATTTCTTACATAAAGGGGTGTAAATTATGTGTACAATGTACATCATATTTTTTTAATAATACGTACCTCACTCATATGAGTTACTCAGAGATGGATTGATTTCCAATAAATTATACAAAAATTGCCCAGTTTCATCAATGGTAAAAACCAAAAGATGCAAAACTTTAAAAAGGGCATACGAGTATTAATTGCAGTTATATTGCAAACTGCTAAGTATGTAAATGAATCAGCTTTGCATATCCCGAGGACTATTTCTTTAGCTGCTTGGAGTCTTGACCAAATGGTCTCCGAGGGCAGTCATCTCCAGACTGCGGTCGTACGGGCACTTTCGTCATGAAGATCTCTTCGTCATGAGGATCTTCCAGCATCCGTTCTTGTCATCGCGAAAATCTCCCACAGTAACATCGAAATTTAATTAGCGAGCGTAAGTAAGAGAACAAACGAATGAAACAATAAAAAGAGCAAACCGTAATGCCTACCCTGAAATATTTTTAGGAGACAATGTAGGTCTGTTCGTCTGGCATGTCTAAAAGTGCTTACGAGTATCAAGTTTCACTATGTACATATTAATATAACAAAAAAGCGATATACATATTTAAATAACCGTCGCGTCATGATTTCACAAAATGGCGTCATTTGTCGAAATACTTTCAAGGTTAAACATTGCATAACGAGTGGCAATTATGATGATGACGTCATAGTGGCACTTCAGCTGCTTTAGGGAATTATCAATTCAACACAAACTATGTATCAACTATGATTTATAAATATATATATTTATACGAAATACATATACACGTAACACAATTTTCATGTCTTAGGTTATTAGTATAAGATGATTAAAATAGCATACAATTACAAAGTTTAAAAAATATAAATATTGAGCAATAATCATGATCAGTCATGATGTAGGTGTGTCATTACTAATCTGCATAAAATCCTCTGTACAATGATGGTTAAAAATGATGTCATCTTGAGGAAATAAAATCACGAGTAGGTACATACATATCCGCAAAAAATCTACGAATTTACTCACGAGGTCATGATGTAGGTAGCTACGTCATCACTATGAAGAATGATGTCATATTTGGAAATTAAATCACTCTATACATATTATCTGCATAAAATGCTATAAAGCAAATTATATTCTTTGGTGGTTTTACTACCTAGGTACTTCATCAGACCTACCGATAGAGATATATAGATATGTTTATGAACATTGAACAGTATATAACAACATTCGCGTAAAAATTGATAAATAGTATCGTTCAATATTTACATTCAAATGAATAGGTAATGGAAATTATTTATTGATACATGACGAACTGACGAGATATCACCCTAAATTTGTAGAAATACAGTACCTACCTAAATAGTCTACATCATTATTGATAAAAAAGTTACCAAGTAGGTAGTAGTAGGTATGTAAAACATATGAATATTGATCCGATAGGTAGGTAGGTAGCTTCACTTTCATCAGCATGGTAGCCAGTCCAGAAGTGCGCCCGATGGGGTTAATCCCATTTGTCCCCTCTAAACTTTGTCCCCTTAGGTCACTGAGAGTTTTCTTAAAAATGTCAGTTGGAACCTCAAGTAGAGGAGTAGTAACAAGTAGAGGAATATAGGACAGTTGACAATTAACACAAATATTGGGTTGATGGACCAATTTTAGAAAAGAGTCGTAGTCGACCTCAATTTGGACAAAGTTTAGAGGGGACAAATGGGAATAACCCGCCCGATGTCGGGTTGCTTTTCAGACCGGTGACCAGCCGATCAGTGGGCGAGGGCGGGTCAATCCGTAGCAAACGAGGTCATTTAGACTAAGTTATGCTACAGGTATAACCAGCCCAGCTTACATTGCACCTTAGCTGAGGAATCTGCTCTTCAGCTGAGTCTAAACTGACGTGTCGCGCTAGTCTTCTGGCCTGTGAATGTGATAATCTACTGCTGGTTGCTGTGCCCCGTTTTGCTTGAGAGACCTCTTGGAATCCGCATTCGGGGCATTCACCTGCTCAAGTATTGATGGTCGCACTCACGTGGTTAGATGACCAAGTACGCATGCCAACTTGTGATGGGCATTGCAGAAATGCTAATACTCTTGCAAGATTACCTGCCGTCCGATTGCGCCTTGTAAAAGGTTAGCTCTGGCTTGAACAAAGCTATTGGATGTTTGATTTGCACCCTGAAAGGTTAGACTTAGCTTGAAAAAGCTAATAATCGTCGGCTAGTAATGTGTAGGATGGCGCATAGGTATACCTTATGCATGGCTTCTATACGTTGACTAGTACACTGCGAGGTCTAAAGACCTAAGACCAGAGTCGTTCATGAAAATGAGCTTCTAAGGGTTAATTAACTTGTCCAAATGAGTAATTTGTATTAAATCTTTCAATATTTATTGAATAGTTATCATTTAGCGCACATAATTTGTGTTTATTCTTATTAAATTGAATGATAAATATTTCTTTCAAAATTTTTGGGCCTGTTTGGTTCATATTGTTAGTGCGCTAATAGCACGAATAATAGGCCAAATTTCATACATAGATTTTCTTCTGTAATAAGAGCTTAGGCCCAAGTCCATGAATTCTGACCTATAAATAGGTAGGTAGGTATCTATATGTATTTCATTCGATAGGTTATTTACTTATGTCACTTAGACATTTTATGCAAGTCAACATTATAATAATGTTCACCTTGTAGGTACGGTACCTACTTTAACTTCAACAACAATAACACATACGTTATTTCTTGATATGGTCCAAGATCCCAGAGCTGCCAGACATCACTTATTTTCTAATGGACAAAATATATACGATTGAGTAGTGTTGGGGTGTACTATCATCGTATGACTAGTTGCTACCTTGACCAGACGGCCATTTTTCAGATATCAACCAATCAAGGTAAATAGAAACACTGCTCACCTCACTTAAATTCTGATGACTGATTTTAACATATATTTCACACAATATCATTAAAAATCAGGATTCATTACTCCCAGACACATGCGGTCGGCGGTTTTACCTTAAAGACGCTTTAAAGCTATGAAAAAAAATTTACTTTTACTTATTTTCTGATGCTTGATTTTTATATATGTTATTCAAACAACTAAAAAGTGCTCATCTGAGCGCAATAATTATAGAATTGTACCTTACAAACTATTTTATTAGAAAAACTTTACTAAATTCAATTTAAAAAAAAAATCTAAAACAGTTGGGTCTGGTGAATGTTTGGCCCCTTGGATCGGTCTGTCCGTTTGCAAAACGTTTTAAAATAGTTGTTTGAATAACATATATAAAAATCAAGCATCAGAAAATAAGTAAAATTAAGTAAAAGTAAAAATTTTTTCATAGCTTTAAAGCGTCTGTAAGGTAAAACCGCCGACCGCATGTGTCTGGGAGTAATGAATCCTGATTTTTAATGATATTGTGTGAAATATATGTTAAAATCAGCCATCAGAATTTAAGTGAGGTGAGCAGTGTTTCTATGTACCTTGATTGGTTGATATCTGAAAAATGGCCGTCTGGTCAAGGTAGCAACTAGTCATATGATGATAGTACACCCACCACTACTCGATCGTATATATTTTGTCCATTAGAAAATAAGTGATGTCTGGCGGCTCTGGGATCTTCCTCTAATATGAAGATTGCCGTGATACAGGTTTGAAGTAAACTAATGTTTTTTTTACATTTAATTGTATTTATTAGGCTACGCTAGTATAAAAGCGATTTAAACACTTTTAATAGTAAATCATTATACTTGTAAAGGTCGTTAGATATATTTATTTTAAAATTTTAATGAAATTCAAGAAAGGAATATCTTGCTGACTTTACAAATTAGTAATTTGTAGTACTCCTAAACAATAAAACGATTTTGAAAATGACGCACAAACAATTAATAAAATAACTATACCTATTCAAAAGAGCGCAGGTGTCATTTCACAACCTAGTGCTATTCTGAATTTACAGATTTATATTATGTAGGCAAATCATTGTTTAGTAAAAGAAAGTAAGAAAGTATATACCTAGTAAAAGAAATGTAACTACTGAATGACGTAAATTTATTGTTTTGTACGGACAAGCATGAATAGGTGTGGTAGAGTCCAGATTAATGTCAATTGCTTCCCCTCACAAGATAGTGGGTCAAAAAGTTAAGATAATAAGAAATATTATATAAAGATAATAAGCATACTAAAAAAGAATACTTTGCCACTAGAAATAAAATGAAATGAAATAGTTATTCTGCAAATCTTATTGATCTAACAAGAAAAACTTAAATTGGAGACTGATTTAGCGAAACATAAAACACAAAAGTTTGTGTTTACACATAGGTGATGAACGTTAAATATAACATAATGGAAAACCAGAAAAGGTTACATTGAGAGATAAAAAAAAATGGTTTAATTATATACGGTACATATTTATGGATTCGTTTTGTTTTATTGGAAAGTCGTTTAGGAATGAGGAGACAGGTGCCAAGGGTATGACGATAATATGGATAGAGGTATATTGTATGTCCGTTGGCTGAGAAAAGACGTTAGAAGTGGCTAAAGAGGCCTGTGTTTAGTGATTCGTGGTATTTATAAAATCTGAAATAAAAATAGTTTGGGGTAACGTTTTTTAAATATTCATTTTGCATAGGGGTTTTTACTTTAGGCGAATTGTTAAATTGAAATCTATTTCACAAATATAGTTTTCAATCTAGCGATTTTGTTGCAACAAAGGATATTCAATTCATACTTATTTATTATAAATTGTATTAAATATTTTAAATATTTGGGTCTATCTATTTGGGATGTTGAAAATAAAATTTAACGAATAGCTTGTGGGTTATGACGAGGCTAAATAAGATAACAGTGTAACTTATATTAAAATTTAGGATGACGTAGCGGTTATATTTGCGAACAATTAACGAAAACAGTATTCTCTAAAATACTTGAAATCATGAAATTTAGAAGTTGAATAGAAAACAAAATATGCCCAGTGCAAGGGTTTACTCATATCAATTACGAAATGTACTTTTGGAAAAGTAACATACTACGAAGTAAAATATAAATTAGCAATGTGTGCTATAGGCATGATAATTGTAGAGACAACGACATTGGCAATTCCGAAGGCACTGAAGATAATCAAATAACATTTCTAGATTTTAGAAGCTATGAAGCCAGCGAAAAGCACATTAAGAACTTTATTTACGTAAGTAAATTATCAAAACCATACTGAAATGGTTGTATATAAAGACTCGTGTTCATAAAAGAGCAAAAGATAAAATTAATATATGATGAATATAACCAAAATACAGAATTGCAAAAAAAAGAGAGCATTAAGGGTAAAACAATAAAACGGAGAATTTATCTCTTTCGGTGAACAATAAAGGTGATACATTTTGAAGCATATAAAGAACCTAAATAAAGGTGAAAGGTTTTATTGATTTATGTTTGAGGCTGTGAAAATGGATAAACGGAATGATGATAATGATGTTAAAATTATATAAATACAGAAACTACAGGAGACAAACGTTTTAGTAAATACTAAAGTTTTGAAATAGGTTTCCATCTAAGTTAGGGGTTTAAGTAAATATGTTTCGGTGAAGAAAGATGCGTATGTAAATATAAAATATATAAGCAAGCAAGATTGATGCAATAATACTCGTAACGTACCCGTAACTATAATGCACGTTTGCAGCATTACTATGAGCAGCCAAATGTGGTTGAATTTAAAGATTTCAATATATTTTAAGAAAAATATCAAACGGGTCGAAATACTTTTATTCTCTACGTATATAATGAGACGGTCGGAGTTATTTACGAATTGATATTTCTAAATAACCAGGATTATATATTAATCAAATGTTGTAAAATAGGAAACAGACGATGATATGCACATCACGATTTTGGCAATGCCAGTCAAATTAATATGGAAATTGCAAAAAGTTTTAAGAATGACTGATTTATTTATTTGACCACTAATAAATATTTGGGACGCGACAACAACGAATTGTTTGGTTACAAATAGGAAAAGAAGACAATATTTGTATAATAAGTATAAACATTTGCAACAGAACAGTAGAGTTCATGTAGGAGCAGTACTACAACTTCCGCTCTCTTTAGTTCGGGTTATAGACACATAATATGCGTTATTGGTGACAAAGTATATACGTTAACAAATTACGTTGAAAATAGTAGGGGAATGGGTTTGAATTGTATCATTACCACTTAGTGGTCGTGGATGATGGATGTAACGAGTGTGATGATACGTGTGTGTGGTACAGGCCTCGGTTTGAAAAAAAAGGCTAAGCGTGAAGCGCTAATTATATATGAAATCAAAAGAAATATGGAACTTGCAAAAAGTTTTAAGAATGACTAATTAATTTATTTGACCACTAATCAATAATAACGCGACAAAAACGAATTGTTTGGTTACAACAATTAGGAAAAAGGAGACAAAAACTGTATAATAGGTACAAAATTACGGAACAAAAAAATACATATAAAGCTTTTAGAGTACATGTGGAAGCAGTACTACGACTTTTCCGAAATCTTAGTTAAGGTTAAAGACACATAATATACATTATTGTGACTAAGTATATAAGTTAACAAATTACGTTGTAAAATGTAGGGGAATGGGTTTGAATTGTATCACCACTTAGTGGTGGCGGATGATGAATGTAACGAGTGTGATGATACGTGTGTGTGGTACAGGCCTCGGTTTGAAAAAAAAAGGCTAAGCGCGAAGCGCTAACTCTGAAATTTACAGTTAATTATATATGAAATAAAAAAAAATACTATGGAACTTTCAAAAAGTTTTAAGAATGAAACATTTAAAAAATATTTACGCGACAACAACAAATTTTTTGGTACAAACAAATAGGAGAAGAAGACAAAATTTGTATTATAGGTACAAAAATTTGGAACAAAAAAATAAACAGTTTTAGTTCGGGTTATAGACACATAATATGCATGATTGTGGCAAGTATATACGTTGACAAATTACGTTTAAATTGTAGGAAAATGGGTTTGAATTGTATCATTACCACTTAGTGGTGGCGGATGATAGATGTAACGAGTGTGATGATACGTGTGTGTGGTACAAGCCTCGGGTTGAAAAAAGGGCCAAGCGAAAAACGCCTGAAAAGCTCTGAAATTAACATATAGTTATTTATGAAATTAAAAGAATTAAGTTCTTCAGATCATTACTTGAGAAAAGGTCCTTGATATAAAATATTACGAACAACTGAACAATATAAGGAATCCATCAACTTCTTTTAAGATAACGAATTTTAATACAGAATCAATATTAACATCATTGATAAGAAAAGCGTTTGATCTATGTTATACCTCAAAATGCCAAAATTATTTAGGATTAAAGTGATAGGTGAATATGAAAATTTATACATTTCATAGAAAGACGAAGCGGAGTAAAATAGTGAAGAGAATGTACTGACGGATCCATTCTAATAGAATAATAAAGAAGAATAGAAGAGAAACAGCATATGAGAAATAAAACATATAATAATAAAATTAAGTGAATTGCGGAAAAAAATGATTTTTTGTTTATATGCACCTTTTTGGGCTAAACGTATGAAATATTTTTGTATCTTTAATTAAGGTGTGCTAAAAGTATTATTATCGGTATTGGTTTTGATACCTTATTTTATGTAGTTTCACAACTGGTACAACTGTAAATATTCATAATTGTACTAATAAACATCGGTGGTTTGACAAATGTTATAAAAATTATTAAATATAAAATGACAGAGTGAAAAAAATACATAGCTGCCGTTACAAACAGAAAAGAGTAAAACTTAAAAATTACATCCAGTAGGTACTTACGAATTTTAAAATTATCTACGTGTCCATATAATATTATGCGTATCGAATAATAATACAGACGTGAACGATATCCCAACTTTAGGTGACATTTGACAAAATTAAATCGAAATACTTCTTAGGAACTACGAAACTGTTTGAATTATAATAATTATTCATAAATCCATTATTTTAGGTATATTATGTGATTTACAAAATGCTGTATATCACTAAAATTTAAGCGCGAAAAACCGGGATATCAGAGGTCAGATGCTAGGCTGCACTAGTTGCAAAAATGTCTTAAAAATTATGAACGAAACAATACAAGGATTACCAAGTTGATTTAAGTTATATACATTTTAAAGGGAGACAATTATTATGAAAATTCTGTAGAAAAGACGGCGGATTGAGTAATATTTATGATAGTGTGTGAGACTTACGATTAAAGTGATACAAAGAAGATGTTTAAAAAATATAAAACAATAACAAATACATAGAAAGACGTAGAGCATTACGAGTCCAGTGTATTCAAAGTACCTTTCTAGATAGGGTATCAGAAATATAAAACAAGAGATAATAGAAATAAGTGAAATTAATACAGGTTTTACAAATGTAAAACGGTTTAACTTTCTCTATTAAATCACCATTATCTATTAAAAGTACAACCATTGTTTATTGATGTAGTAATGAGGATTTCACCCCATTCGTTAGGTGACAGTCTACAAAATTGAATTGATAGGACATACATAGGATTAATGAGAAAAATATTTTATGCTTTTTAAGGAAAAAACCACAAAAACAAAAATAATTTATAATGTGTAATTTTTTAGTACATTGTGGTATTACAAAAGCGATTTATAGGTAAAATAAAAATAACCGAGTAAAAGCACTTATGGATTTAGGCAGGAAGGCTAGCTGCTTTAATAAACTAGTAAATTTAAAAAAATCAAAATCAAAATTCAGTAAATTATGCACTACCATGGAATAATAAATATACCACGAAAAAGATTCATTGAGTATTTGTTT
This sequence comes from Maruca vitrata, assembly GCA_039566165.1. NCBI lineage: Eukaryota > Metazoa > Arthropoda > Insecta > Lepidoptera > Crambidae > Maruca > Maruca vitrata. Next base: position 3,426,458 of record CM076917.1, read on the forward strand.
TTTTTTACTTTAAGGAGTCGTTTTGATGGACTATACGAGAGATCATTACGTGAGATTTATTTTATGAGTGGATATTATAATTTCTGGTATTTCTAGGAATTTAAAAACTTTCGTTTGTTTGTGCGTGAAAATAGTCATGAAGTGTCCAGTGATCATATAAATCCTGTTATATTTGTGTATTTTTATTAGTCGTGGTTTAATTTTTACAATTTGACTTCCACATTAAAATCATTCAACATGAGTTAGTAGTTATCATTAATTTTTGTTGGATGCTTTTCTTGGTCTTGTCAAAAAGTCAAAATACAACCCCTATTTTTCTGTAAGTGACGTTATAGTGGAAAATATTTTTGAAATTGGTGAAAGTGTAGGAATCGTATAAAATATGACAAGATGTTTTTGTTTTACTCATGCCCGGTGCTATTTTTGGTGATAAGTGAAATATTAGTGGATGTAAATTAAAAAAACAGTATTTTACTACTCTATTTATTGAAACAAGGCAGTGAAAAAAGACGTTAGGACGTCCGTTTTATAATAATACCAAGCGATTATATAAACATGATATTTAGGTAAAATAGTGTTGTTATTGGAGTGTTTGAAATGTGACAGTTTTTCGTGCTTTTCTTTGTTGATTAACTTTTCACATTCTTTTTTTATTTTTACATAACGAGACTAACTAAGACTTAAACTTATGAAGTTCGTGTTGTGATTAATGAAAATAAAGAAGTGGATATAGATTGATATCTAATGGTGCCTGTGGGGTGTTGTTAGTGTTGATTGTTTTATTAAGTGTAACTACAATTAATTAAACAGGATGAGATTTATAAATAATATAATAGATGTTTAACAACATATTTTTCATTAATTTACTGTGGAATGAAAAGCCTTAATATCTTCTAAACTCTAGTCACGGAGAAAAATCTTTAAACTATTCTACATTGAAAAGACATCAACGCGTTACTTTTATAATAAAAAAAAATATGAATAAATATTTATGTATATTTCAACCTAGTGGTGTAAATACAAAATGATAAACTCAATTATGTATCGAAGTTTTATATAACATGTAATAATAAAATGAAATCCATATGAAAATTATTATGTTCGTATAGCGTGAGACGTATCTACGTATAAAAGATATCAACGAATTAATAGCGAGCGTACTTATGGTATGATAAAAAAATACTTTCATTGATTACGGTAAAGGTTATAATAAGTTGCTTGAATTTTGTCTAACCAGTATTAGTTTGTGCTAATCTGAATCCGATTGATCATCAGCACTTAACATCTCAGCCACGTTGTAAAAAGTTGCTTATGCCACGTTAACAAAGTATCATTTGGAAGTTTTGTCATTGTAAAGATAATTTTTGCAATTTAATTGAATGCTTGTATTTATGTTTAAGGGTAGAATTCAGTATTCGAAAAGCTAGGGTATGTATGTTTTGCATGAAACTTTTTAAATATGTAGACCGCTTAAGAACTTTTGTATGTATATTATTATATGGATTGATAAATTTGCGACGTCTAACAAGTTTTTGGTATTCCTTGCTCTTCACACATCATTAATTTATAGGATCGTAGCCATAGTCCTAAAATAGGGAATAAGTATCAATTAATCCTTATAATATGAGAAAAATACAATAGTGTACAATGGAACTAGGCTTTCTAGGAATAAAACAAAAATATCCAGGTATAGGTAATGATAACGTATTAATAAGTATTGCGTCTTGTAAAGTTGCGTGAATTATATTTATACATTGTATTTTTTAACACGTATAATAAGAAATAGACATTAAAAAATAACTAATAGGGATTGGTTGATGAAATAAATGATTAATATAGTACAACGGTCAAATATTTCAAATGGTTTAAAAATATATTAGAGTGGGCATAAAAATATATAATATGGTAAAGAAATACCTTATAAAGGTAAAGCGTTGTAAGAACGAATTTTTGTATCTGCTTACGGTATTAACCAGAAGGCGGTGAAGTTTTTGATATGGTTATCACGTTTGGGTTTTTAAGGCAAAGATCGTGTCTAAAGCTTTTCCCTGACTATATTCGGGATTCGCTTACCATGTAAAAAGTAATTAGCAAACTATAATAAATAAGTGCTCTTAATTCAGAAATTATGTAGGATACCTACAAAAGGTACTTGTATCATGCCAGGTTTTAGCGACAGAGCTTTTCTGCTTACATTCAAGCTTATGGTAGGCAAGAACTGTGTTATAAACTTTGTCTTTAATGCTTTGATTTCATGCGTTTTTAGTCAAAAATTCAAAAGTGTACACCTCTTTTACTATTTTTCAACTTTTGACATCCTTGTGAATTCTGTTTGTAAATAGCTAAACTACAAACATAATTATGTATATCAATGACAATTGACTAACTGCATTTATACCAAAATTTATAATGCTTTTTATCGATGCATTTTGCCCGTCATATTTACTTATTTATATTGGTATTTTTTGTATCTTAATTTTATTTATGGTAAGGTGTGATGTCTTGATAATGAAACATATTTGTGCAATCAAGTATTCTTGTTTGAATAAATTTTTATAACATGGTTACAATGACTAACTAAAGTCCATGACAGCATGTGGTTAGTGACTAAATTTTCCATAAAATCATGATTATACGAGATACTAAAGAGTTATCTATTGACATTTGCAATTTAGAGTTCTGTCTTCACAGATAAAATGGTTATATTAACACGGATTAACCGGAATGTGAATGTAAATAAGTCACATGTTAAGATATGGTGAAATGAATTATCCAATATTCATATTTGAACTTGATTCCTTACGCTTCTATATACGATTGAGTGCTAACCTAGTTTGATTGCCAACTAGCGATACGTTAGCTATGTTTTAATCACATTCAATGCATCTTGTATCTGTATGATGTTATTTCAACGTTTCTCACAAATACTCACACAGCATTTTAATATTCATGCACCTTGATACTTAGTAGGTGCAAAGGGTGAATGTTATTAGACTGAATGAATAATGAGCGTAGAACATTGCTAATGTGCACTGAAATTCACACTTAGTTATATATTTGGTTTTAGACTCCAATTGGCTTACATAGTTTTTTCATTCAAGGCGTCAGAACATATAACAAAAACTAAACTTCAGGCAGTTTATTTTACAAGACACTTTTAGTTATCTTGTTATATGGTAATGAAGCATTTAATATCTTTATCATAACGCTTTGATTTGTTCATCACTAATAATATTGGTAAACTCTTGGGTTATCATAATTATAAGAAATAGGTGTTTTATCAACGCAGTATGAAATCATTTATCACAGATTGCTTGCCATGAGAAACAAGCAGTGAATTATATAAATAAAATGCTTTTGTTAAATTTATGAATATTAGGAATACCACATTCTTAAGTGTAAGCACACATCGTGATACTGACTACTACATTTTGCATTTAGTATTTTTCTTTAGACTCTTTTTATTCTACACAAAGAATGGCGACGACTTTGTAGAGAGTGGATTGCTTTTGTGTGTTATCCCCTTTCCACAGACGCTTACTTGGCTGTCGACCGCTTTATCTGAGTGTCTTGATGAATGCTCTGAGCATAACCTATGTAGGGTCATTTAGCATTAATTCTCAAAAGCAAGGTTTGTGGGTACGGTGTCCTTTAATGCCATGCGTGTGCTTAGAGCAACCCTTAGGACGTATTTCCATTTCCCTTGATTCTTACTTTTTAATTAATTACAAGCTTTAGCAAACGTAGGCGCCATTTTTGGTACATGAACACGTATGAATGCAAGTTAACTTATTTCCCTAAGTGTTTTATTTCTTGGTGCAAGGTTGCGATTGTACATACGTTAACACAAATGTACGATACTAAACTCAGTACGTGTGTCTTTAAGTTGATAATAGATTGAAGGTATTTTACATATTTGTATGGCGTGCTGTGCTATTCTCGTACTATAGATGTGACCGTTTTGCATGCCAGTTTGCAAGATAGGTGTTAGATCTGTGCTTTTACTTCAATCTCATCACTTGCTCGTATGTTGTTTAATGTGTGGTCAGAGTCGTTTTTAGTTATTTCGTGATATGGGCGAGGTCTCCTTGGATCACTATGCTCTCCTCCAAATTAAACCTGCAAAAGTTCACTGTACTAATTCTATGCCATAACGCCCTAACGCCAATTTTATATGTGGTTTTCTTTTGCGTGTGGTATCTTTTGTGATTCATTTGATTCTAGTTTGATAGTATTATTGGCTGAAACAAAAGTATTGATAGACAGATGTTTGGATGACAATTTATTATAAATAAATAAAATATTTATTATTATAATAAAATATAAATAAATGTTTAAATACAACAACATTAGACTTATATGAATAAAATTTACATAATCGATACAATCTGAAGATTAAAAATTAAAACCGAATTAATACGAATGAAATGATCGTAAGGCATTTAAAGTGTGTGGGTAAATGTATTCTATATGGAAACAATATATTATTATATTTCTACTTAAAAATAAAAAAGCGGTGGAACATTCCATATAAGGTTTCGGCGTCCAACAATTTAATATTAATTTATTATTAACAATTTATTATTAATATTTAATTAACTCTGGTTTTTTTATATTCAGTCTTAATAGTGTTTTATACGGAGAGACATATAAAAGTCGTAAACGGAGATTAGAAGGCCTTTAGGTAATATACGTTGTGTATCATTAAATTTACTGTTTTTCAATTAGGTATTATAAAATTGAACGATTTAGGTAGGTTTTAGTTGCACATGTCATGTGGTTAGCAAACCGGGTAAACAATCCAGAGAGTTAGCATGGATAAGAATAATTAAGAATGTGATTTTCGGTTTAGCAAAACCACATTCTGTAATTTCATAATAGGTAGCAAAGTATTGTAGTAATACTGAGATGTGATTGCTTGTTTGATGGACTGATTAATTCTATTATCATTAATATTCAATAATAATCAAGAACACAATTATCGATATTCCCGTGTGTGAAAATGTCCCAGATATTTATTTTTATTATTATTATTTTTGTGTAATTTTTTTTTCTCTCAGACTATGTCTGGTACAGTCTTACTACATCTACGGGCATAGCCAAGTAAATGCAGCAGTCTACGAGGGTTGTGACGTAATCATTACATGTTCGGTACATAATCTGTAATTAAACATTTACATTTGACATGTTGACACATGAAAATTTTGACGATATACATACATATAGTTAATGTATACTTCCGGGATACGTTTATGGAACATTAGGGACCACCTACAATAAATTGTATGGAACCGGCTCCAGTAATGTCCGTAGGTATCATTACACGTTTGGTACACAATCATTTGTAAACATTATTAATATTGTTTAAAATAGATTACACAATATAACTAAGCTTTGTATGTAGGGAAGGGCTAAAGGAGAGTGACTAGATGTGAAAAACTGTAAAAGTTTTGAAGTTCGTATTGAAATAAGTTCATATAAATAACGAAAGGTTCATAAAAAATATACTAACGTGTACATTTTTAAGAATCGATAGGCATAGGGAAATCAATGGCACAATTTTCAATATTTAAAGTTTAAGTATTAAGCAGCAGGAAATCGAACAAACCTACATGGAAAAGCCTTAAATTACAAATGATTAATGTGTAGTATTCGCAACTGAAATTATAAAAGGAATTCGATGATCTATATTGTTTTGGGATACGTAGTCGAACATTAGGAACCACCTAAAATTTATTGTATGAAACCGATACCGGTGATGTCAATATCATTACACGTTTACAACAATCCAAGTGTAAGACATGTTATATATGTATATCAACAAAACGATTTCAAACATTATTAATATTGATTAAAATACATTACACAATACAACTAAGCGTTGGTATTTAGGGAAGGATAAGAGTAGAGTCTAGCTGTGAGAAATTGTAAAAGTTCTGAAGTTCATATTGAAATGGGCATATATTTAAGGAAAGGGTCATAACATATTATATTAACGTGTATATATTAAGTCTCGATAAGGAGATCAATGGCATAATTATCCATATTTATTGTTTGAGTAATAAGAGGTTGGTAGGAAAGCTAACAATCCCTGTTGAAGCTTGAAGTTCATTTTGAAAAGATTAGCAAATAAGGCGACGTACATTACATACGTATTATAATTGATAGGGAGATCAATGCTACAATTATCGACATTTACAGTTTGAGTTATTACTCAAACTGTCTTACAATCTTACAATCCTAGATGTGAGATGCTTAATCCTTACTAATATTATAAATGCGAAAGTAACTCTGTCTGTCTGTCTGTCTGTCTGTCTGTCTGTCTGTCTGTCTGTCTGTAACGCTTTCACGCATAGAGTACTGAACCGATTTAAACGAAATTTGGTACAAATATAGTCAAGAGCCTAGGAAAGGCTATAGGATACTTTTTAACCGACTGCGCTATAATGAAGTAATGTTTTACGTTAAACATCTCTACGCGGACGATGTCGTCACAGCCACTGGACGGATCGAGATGAAAATTTAGAATGCAGGTAGATGTTATGACGTTGCCTACGTCGTTAAGAAAGGATTTCCCGAAATTCCCACGGGATCGGGAAGTAACGGGAAAATCCTTTTGTATGAAAAATATTAACCGTATAAGTTAGACGCTTGAAATTTGGCATGCAGGTACCTTAATAAATTTAAAGCATAGTTGCAACAGGATATTGTAAAATTCCTACAAGAACGGGAGTAATAGGGAAAAAACTTTGTATGAAAAAAATCTAAACCGCGATATAGATAGACGATTGAGATTTGGCATGCAGGTACCTAATGAACGTTAAGCTTACTTCCAACGCGATATTGTGAAATTCCCATAGGAACGGGAGTTATTGGGAAATAACTTCTGTATGTAAAAAAATCCCTTTCGGGGTTGAAATCTATACTAATATTATAAAGCTGAAGAGTTTGTTTGTTTGTTTGTTTTTGTTTGAACGCTAATCTCAGGAACTACTGGTTCGATTTGAAAAAAATCTTTTTGCGTTGTATAGACCATTTATCGAGGAAGGCTTTAGGCTATATAACATCACGCTGCAACCAATAGGAGCAAAGATACAATGGAAAATATGTAAAAAACGGGGAAAACGCGAACGACGTCGCTGGCACAGCTAGTCTCTTATATAGAGATAGAGATATACGAAGCGAAGCGAGAACAGGTCGCTAGTTTTATATATGTTTATGATGTTAGTATCCGCTATTGAAAATATAAAAGTAATCAGGCTATTTGTTGCATTCGTTTAGGTACAGTAGGGACAATGAGATTGTATGTAACTGGTATTGTTCATATCATTTCAAGTTCGGTACATAATAATAACAGAAAATCCAAAGTACGTTTGGGGACACGTACTGTAACAGTAAAAACAATAAAATTGTATGGAACTGGTAATGTTCATATTAAAACCAAACTAATACGTCACAAACAATAATAATAGAAATTGATATTAATTACATAATATTACTATGTTTTACTTGGTAGAGAAGGATCTCAGTTGGATTAAAATTTTGCAAATTATCGGAGTTAGTTTCGGAGGAAAGAAAACGCGTCGTAGCATAGTAGCTACTATTGAAAACTTTATTAATATTCATTGATATTGATTACCAATATTACGATGTGAAAAGGGTTAGTCTAGCTAATAAACTAGAAATGTTTGAACTAAAAATTTAAAAGATATAGTTATTGAAGCGAACATATATTATGTACGTACGTACGAGTAAATAAGTAACGAGTATTAGGCCGATATGTCATACGTATATAGAGAGACTATGCTTTGCTTGGAAGGGAAGGGTTAGTATAGAGTCTAGGTGAAAAATATAATGAATTTAATATTTGGTAACATAATCATTGAAGGTAACGTACGTAACATACATAGTCAGTGGACTTATTAGGATAGATAGGAAAGACGATCGGACAATTATCAATTTTTACAATTTGAGTAAAAATAAGCAGGTTCTTGAAAAGTTATCGATTACATTTTGAAAATATAAGTTATTAAGGCAACGTAGAAACCAGACTAGGAACGTGTATTTATTAGAATTGATAGGAGGAACACTGGCATAAGTATCGATATTTACCGTTATTGAAATGATAAAAGTAATCCTACTGTTTGTCTGACTATTTGTATACTTTGGGGACAAGTAATAAAGCATTAGGACCATTAGGATAATTATAAAACTATCGCAAACATTAATAATATTCATTGATATTGACTACACATTATTGCTATGCTTGTTCAGTAGAGAAGGGTTAATCTAAATGTGAGAAACTGTAAAAGTTTGAAGTTAATTTTAGGAAAATAATATAATTAAGGGAACACACATAACATACTTCTTCTTATCGTGTCGATGGCAATTGAAATTAGTTCGGCTCAGAACCCTACTAGACAAAACATACTTTAAAAGGTTTGATAGGAGAAACAATAGTACAATTATCCCATATATACCGTTCGAGTAATAAGATGAAGTAGGTAGGAAAGCTTCTTAGAAGTGAGAGACCGTATTAACTTTCAAGTATAATTGAGTGTCTGCTATTAAAAATTCAAAGTTATTCGGCTATCTGTATAATTGGAGGACAAGTCAAATATTAGGCGCCACCGAAATTGTATGAAACCGATAATGTCTATATCATAACACGTTTGGTATATTATTGTAGATAATCCAAAGGACATAAACAAAACGATCCTAAACATTATTAATATTAAATTATGTTGATTATACAAAAAATCTATGATTTGCTAAGTAGGGAAGGATCTTATTCGGATTCAAAGATTGCAAATATTAAAGTTAATTTCGAAGGGAAGAAGAGGGATTTCATTACTAACGAGTATTAGGCTATATAAAGAGAATATGATTTGCTAGGTAGTCTAAAGTACAGATGTAAAAAACTATAAAAAAATGCATTTTGAAAAGTTAAGAAATTGAGGCAACGTACATAACATGCAGAGTAACGTGAACTTATAAGGACTGAAGGAGATTAATGGCACGATTATCTTTTAATTATTGTTTAAGTACAAAGAAGGAGGTAGGTAGGTCCAAGCCTTGTAAAAGTTATGAACTCCATGTTGAAAAGTTAAGTAAGGCAACGTTCACACTAGTAATGTCTACTTATTAGGATTGATAGGAGGAACACTGATACAAGTATCGATATTTACCGTTAAAGTAATAATATGAAGAAGGTAGGAAAGCTTAAAATCTTAGAGGCGAGAGGCTTTATTAACTTTAACATTAATAAGGTTAGTGTCTGCTATTAAAATTTTATAAGTAATCCGGCTATCTGTATAGTTTGGGAATACGTATTGGAACATTAGGCACCACCGAAATTGTATGAAACCGGTAAGGTTAAAACTATCGCAAATATTGATAATATTCAACAATTATACAATATTGCTAAGCATTGCTGTGTAGGAAAGGATATGTCCAAATGTGAGAAACTGTAAACATTTATAAGTTAATTTTGAAAACATTATATTTTTAAGGCAACGTACATAACATACTTCTTCTTTTCGTGTCGGTGGCAAAACACTTTAAATTAGTTCGGCTCAGAATTCTACATGACAAAACATACTAGTCACGTGTAGATTGATAGGAGGAACAATTGCACAATTATCTATATTTATCCCATGCTTATTCTTATTAATTGATATTGATTACACCGTATTACTGTGTGTGGTTCACTAGGTGGACAAGGGTTTTGTAGATTGTAGTCGCTATTGAAAAATAAAACTTTATAATTCAACAAAACGATTCATTAATATTAAATCATATTAATAACACAATGTAACTATGCTGCGCTGGGTAGACAAAGGTTATATTCTAGTTAATAAACTTGAAATGTTTTTGAAGTACAAATTCTAAACATATAGTAATTAAAGCCAAGATAAAATATGTACGTACTTATGAGTACATGAGCCGAGCCGATGTAAAAGTTAGGAAATTCGTTTTAAAAATAAAAATAAGCAATTAAGGCAACGCACATAAAATACTTCTTCTTTTCGTGTCGATGGCAAAAAACTTGATGTTATATCAAGTAACGTGAACTTATTAGGATTGATAGGAGCAATCAAGGAGAACAATCGCACAAATATCGCAAAAATAGTAAAATGATGAAGAAGGTAGGAAAGCTAACACTCCTAGAGAGACATCTTTAAAATAAATAAGGTTAGAGTCTTTTTTTAAAACTTGGAAAGTAATCCGGCTATAATTTCAGACAAGTATTGAAACATTAGGCACCCCCGAAATTGTAGGTAACCGGTTATGATCATATTATTACACGTATTGTAAAAAATGCTTATAATTCAAAGTAGGTACATAAACAAAACGTTCCCAAACCTTTTTGCAAATTATTTAAGTTAGTATGGTTTATTTAATGTGTTTGTATTGGTCAATCAAGAAAATGGTCCGAAACTTTATTCATTTTCATTTAAATTGATTACACAATATGATAATATGCTATGCTTAGTAGGGGAGAATTAGTCTTAATGTAAGAAACTGTAAAAGTTTTAATCTAAAGTTAAATCTTCAGATTTTAAATTTATCTTCAGAAGATAATATTATTAAGGGAACGCACATAACATGCTTCTTCTTTTCGTGTCGATGGCAAAACACTTGAGAATTCTATTTGATGAAAAATATTAGTAACGTATACTTTTATGATTGATAGCAGGAACAATGGCACACTTATCTATATTTACCGTCAAGATATTAATTTTTAAAACATAAGTAATTAAGGCAACTTACGTAACATATATCTTCTTTTCGTGTCGATGGCAAAACACTTGTAAATTAGTTCGGTCCAGAGTTGTACTTGACGAAACATACTAGTAACGTAAACTTATAAATATTGATGAAAGGAACAATCGCACAATTATTTATATTTACCGTTAAAGTAATACGATGAAGAAGGTAGGAAAGCTTACAGTCCTAGAGGTGAGAGGCTTTATTAACTTTAAATTAAATAAGATTAGTGTCTGTTATTAAAACTATAAAAGTAATCCGGCTATAATTGCATAGAAGTAATTAAACATTAGGCTCCTCCGAAACTGTATGTAACCGGAATGTCCATATTAATACACGTTTGGTACATAATTGCAGATAATTCAAATTACATAAATAAAACGTTCCCAAACATTTTGAATATAAATTCATATTGATAACACAATATTACTATGCTTTGCTAGGTAGGGAAGGACTTAAATAGGATTCCAAGGTTGCAAATTATTGAAGTAAGTTTCAAAGGAAAGGAGAGGGATTCGTAACATGTGATTTATTTGATGTGTTAAAATAATATTATATTTATTGATGTTGATTGCACAATATTATTGTGCTTTGCTAGGTAGTCAAGAGTTATTCTAGCTAAACTCGAAATGTTTTGACGTTAAAGTTCAAAACATATAGAAATTCAAACCAAGATATCAATTCGTACAAAAAAAAATAATATTATAATTATGTACGTACGTACCAGTACATGGGTAACGAGTATTAGGTTTATAAAGAGAGATTATGCTTTTCTGTGTAGGGAGGGTTAGTCTAGAAACTGTAAAATATTTGAAGGAGATTATAGTGGACTTATTAGGATTGATAAGGAGATCGACAATTATCGAAATTTACAGTTTAAGTACAAAGAAGAAAATAGGAAAACGTTCAAGCCCAAGTTATGAAATGCATTTTTGAAAAGTTATATAATTAAGGCAATGTACATAATATACTTCTTCGTGTCGATAGCAAAACACTTTAAATTAGTTCGGATCAGAATTCTACTTGACAAAAGATACTAGTAACGTGTATTTATTAGGATTGAAAGGAGGAACAGTGGCACAATTATCCATATTTACCGTTAAAGTACTAAGATGAAGAAGGTAGGAAAGCCAATAAATAGAGGTGAGAGACCATATTTCAAATAATTAAGGTTAGTGTATGCTTTTGAGACGGTAAAAGTAATGTGGTTATCAGTTTAGTTTGAGGACAAGTAATGAAACATTAGGCACCACCGAAATTGTAAAAAATCGGTAATGTGCATATCAGTATACGTTTGGTACATAATTGCAGATAATCCAAAGACCATAAACAAAACGATCGCAAACATTATAAATATAAATTTTAACCGTTAAGGTGAGACGATGAAGAGTAATATTTAGACAATACTATATGTCTTAATTTGAGAATCTATATAAGTTTTGAAATTAATTTTGAGAAGATAATATAATTAAGGGAACCCGCATAACGTTCTTCTTTTCGTGTCGATGGCAAAGCACTTAAAATTAGTTCAGCCAGAATTCTATTTGATTAAACATACTAGTAACGTGTACTTTTATGATTAACAGAGATATCAATGGCACAATGTGTGACAACTGATACGATGAAGAGTAAGGTAAGCTAGGAGAGTTTACATTCCTAGATGTAAGCGGTTCGTAAAAATAATAGACAATACTATTAAGTGTTAGTATCGGCTATTGAAAATATAAAAGTAACCCGGTTATGTATATTTATGTTTATTTATATCTGTATTGTAGGGACAATGAAATTGTATGTTACCGGTATCCATTTTTATCAATGGTATCAACTACAGATAATCCAACGTAGATCAACAAAACTATCGCAATAATAGGTAAAAAGAAAGGATAATATTAATGACACAATATTAAAGCGTAGTGAAGGTATAGCCTGAATACGAGAAACTTTTGATAGGTAAATTACTTTTTAATTCGAAAATTTTATTGTAAGGTTGGGGTCCAGAACATCTTTAATGATATACATATCTATTTATCAGCGTGCTTAAAGAATTACAGCTGAAAAGTTTCAAATTATTGAAGTTAGTTTTAAGGAAAATAAGAAGGTTCCCTAACACGTGCATTAAAATAATGTACCTATTTTATTAAACGCTTTTATGTATAAAAATGTCCATTATTGCATTGGTATAACCTGAGTGTCTGAATGTTCATTCAAAATCGACTAGTCCTACGGATACGGTTCGACGACATGATCGTACGTTACCGACGTTACAGGATACAGACTCAGAAATAAAGTAATTTACTTTTTCTTTTTGATTTTTAATTTGTCGTGTGCTTAGGTGTGATGATGTAACTACTCGTATGTGGTATGCGTGACCCTCCTTCTCAGTAAAGGTACGCACGTTCATTCTCTGATTTTTTGCATACATAGCAAATACGTACTATGTCTCAGAATGTTTTATTCTATGTGCTTGGTTGGTTTTGTTTAACTAGTTAGTTATGCTAGATGTTAGGGCTTAAATTTATAAGGTCCGCTGTTAAATAATCCGGCTATCTGTTAGGGTTGTGTAGTTTGGGGACAAGTTAAGGAACAGTAGGGACAACGAGATTGTATGTAACCGGTATTGTTCATATAATTACGAATTCGGTACAGGGTAAAACAGATATTCCAAAGTTAATAAACAAAAGGATCCTAAACATTATTGATATTGATTACTCAATATTACTATTATTTACTAGGTAGGACTTAAATCGGATACAAATGTTTTAAATGTTTGAAGTTATTTTCGAAAGACAATAGAGGGATTCAGACAATAACATGTGCTTTGAAATAATGTAACGAATAACTATAACATGTAGTGATAGTAATGTTCTTGGAGTTAATGTTTTAGCATTGGTAATAATAAGAGTATGGTGGATAGTCAAGATTTAAAGACGTAACAAATCTTTATTAAACGCTTCGACGATATAAAAATAGAAATCTCCATTATTGCATTAGCATAACCTAAATACTGAGTGTTCAGTCGATTCGTTTTCGACAAATCGACTAGATTAACGGATACGGTTCTACGATATGTTCGTACGTTACAGACGCTACAGGGTACAGACGCACAAATAAAGTAATTTATATTTTCTTTTTGATTTTTATTAGTCGTGTGCTTGGGTGTGATGATGTAACTACTCGTTTGTGGTATGCGTGACCCTCCTTCTCAGTAAAGGTACGCACGTTCATTCTCTGAATTATTGCATACATAGCAAAATAAACTATGTTTCTGTTTGGTTTTGTTTGATAAGTTAGTTATGCTAGATGTGAGGGCTAAAATTTATAAGGTTAGTATCCGATGTTGAAAATGAAAAAGAAAATCCGTTTTGTTATGTAGTTTAGGGACAAGTAATGGAACAGTAGGGAGATTAGTAATGAGATTGTATGTAACCGGAATTGTTCATATCATTACGAGTTCGGTACACGGTAACAACAGATAGTCCTAAGTTACATACACAAAGCGATCCTAAAGATAATTAATATAAGTTGTTATTGATGACACAATATTAATGCTTTGCTAGGTAGGCTTAACTTTATAAGGTTAGTATCCGCAGATCAAAATATAAAATTAATCCGGTAATCTGTTAGGGTTGTGTAGTTTGAAGACAAGTAATGGAACAGTAGGGACAATGAGATTGTATGTAACCGGCATTGTTCACATCATTACGAATTCGGTACACGGTAACAACAGATATTCCAAAATAAAACGATCCTTAACATTTATGATTTAAATTGATATTGATTTCTACTAACTAACTACATCATGTAGTGATAGTAATGTTGTTGGAATTAATATTTTAGCATTGGTAATAATAAGAGTATGGTGGATAGTCAAGATTTAAAGACGTAACAAATAATATTAAACGCTTCGACGATATATAAATAGAAATCTCCATTATTGCATTAGCATAACCTAAGTACTGAGTGTTCAGTCGATTCGGTTTGGACAAATCGACTAGTTTAACGGATACGGTTCTACGATATGTTCATACGTTACAGACGTACAGCGTACATATAAACAACTAGCTTTCTGCCCGCGACTTCGTCTGCGTAAAGACGTTTAACGGGTAAAACATTACTTCTTTATAGCGCAGTCGGTTAAAAAGTAGCCTAAACCTTTCCTATGCTCTGGACTATATATGTACCAAATTTCAGTTAAATCTTTCCAGTACTCTATGCGTGAAAGCGTAACAGACAGAAAGACAGACAAAGTTACTTTTGGATTTATAATATTGGTAAGAATTATTAAGTAATTTATTTTTTCTTTTTGATTTTTAATTTGTCATGTGCTTGGGTGTGATGATGTAACTACTCGTATGTGGTATGCGTGACCCTCCTTCTCAGTGAAGGTACGCACGTTCATTCTCTGAATTATTGCATATGTATGTGCTTGGTTGGTTTTGTTTGACTAGTTAGTTAGCTAGATGTGAGGGCTTAACTTTATAAGGTTAGTATCCGCAGATCAAAATATAAAAATAATCCGGTTATCTGTTAGGGTTGTGTAGTTTGGGGACAAGTAATGGAACAGTAGGGACAATGAGATTGTATGTAACCGGTATTGTTCATATCAATACAAGTTCGGTACATAATAATAACAGATATTCCAAAGTAAATAAACAAAACGATCCTAAACATTATTAATATAAATTGATATTGATTATAATATTAGTATACTTTGTAGGTAGGGAAAGACTTAAATCGGATTTAAAGTTTGCGAATTATTGAAGGTTGTTTCGAAAGAAAGAAGAGGGATCCAAACAATAAAATGGCTTTACAATAACTCCAACAAGTAGGTTATAGTAAAGTTGTTAGAACTAATATTTTAGCATTGATAATAAATAATAAGTCTATGTTGGATAATCAATATTTAAAGACGCACCAACGCTTTGACTGTATAAAAATATCATCGTATAGAAATCTCTACTATTGCATTAGCATAACCTAATTGACTGAATGTTCATTCGATTCGTTTTCGACAAATCGACTAGTTTAACGGATACGGTTCTACGATATGTTCGTACGTTACAGACGCTACAGGGTACAGACGCACAAATAAAGTAATTTATTTTGTCTTTTTGATTTCTAATTAGTCGTGTGCTTGGGTGTGATGATGTAACTACTCGTATGTGGTATGCGTGACCCGCCTTCTCAGTAAAGGTACGCACGTTCATTCTCTGAATTATTGCATACATAGCAAAATAAACTATGTTTCTGTTTGGTTTTTTTTGACTAGTTAGTTATGCTAGATGTGAGGGCTTAAATTTATAAGGTTAGTACCGATGTTGAAAATGAAAAAAATATGCGTTTGTTATGTAGTTTGGGGACAAGTAAAGAAACAGTAGGGACAATGAGATTGTATGTAACCGGTATTGTTCATATCATTACGAGTTCGGTACTTGGTAAAACAACAGATATTTCAAAGTAAATAAACAAAACGATCCTAAACATTATTAATATAAATTGATATTGATGACACAATATTAATGCTTTGCTAGGTAGGGAAGTACGACATTTTGATTTTTAATTTGTCATGTGCTTGGGTGTGATGATGTAACTACTCGTATGTGGTATGCGTGACCCTCCTTCTCAGTGAAGGTACGCACGTTCATTCTCTGAATTATTGCATACATAGCAAATATATACTATGTCTCAGAATGTTTTTATTCTATGTGCTTGGTCGGTTTTGTTTCACTAGTTAGTTATGCTAGATGTTAGGGCTTAACTTTATAAGTTTGGTATCCGCTGTTGAAAATGTAAAAATAATCCGGTTATCTGTTAGGGTTGTGTAGTTTGGGGACAAGTTATGGAACAGTAGGGACAATGAGATTGTATGTAACCGGTATTGTTCTTATCATTACGAATTCGGTACAGGGTAAAACAGATATTCCAAAGTAAATAAACATATCGATCCTAAACATTATTGATATAAATTGATATTGATTTCTACTAACTAACTATAACATGTAGTAATAGTAAAGTTGTTGGAATTAATATTTTAGCATTGGTAATAAAAAGAGTGTGGTGGATAGTCAAGATTTAAAGACGTAACAAATAATATTAAACGCTTCGACGATATAAAAATAGAAATCTCCATTATTGCATTAGCATAACCTAAGTACTGAGTGTTCAGTCGATTCGGTTTCGACAAATCGACTAGTTTAACGGATACGGTTCTACGATATGTCGTACGTTACAGACGCTACAGGGTACAGACACACAAATTAAGTAATTTATTTTTTCTTTTTGATTTTTAATTAGTCGTGTGCTTGGGTGTGATGATGTAACTACTCGTATGTGGTATGCGTGACCCTCCTTCTCAGTAAAGGTACGCACGTTCATTCTCTGAATTATTTCATACATAGCAAAATAATACTATGTTTCTGTTTGGTTTTGTTTGATAAGTTAATTAGGCTAGATGTGAGGGCTTAAATTTATAAGGTTAGTATCCGATGTTGAAAATGAAAAAAAAAATCCGTTTTGTTATGTAGTTTAGGGACAAATAATGGAACAGTAGGGAGATTAGTAATGAGATTGTATGTAACCGGAATTGTTCATATCATTACGAGTTCGGTACACGGTAACAACAGATAGTCCAAAGTACATACACAAAGCGATCCTAAAGATTATTAATATAAATTGATATTGACGGCAATATTAATGCTTTGCTAGGTAGGGAAATACTTAATTTTGATTCTTAATTAGTCGTGTGCTTGGGTGTGATGATGTAACTACTCGTATGTGGTATGCGCGACCCTCCTTCTCAGTAAAGGTACGCACGTTCATTCTCTGAATTATTGCATACATAGCAAATACATACTATGTCTTAGAATGTTTTTATTCTATGTGCTTGGTTGGTTTTGTTTGACTAGTTAATAATGCTAGATGTGAGGGCTTAACTTTATAAGGTTAGTATCCGCAGATCAAAATATAAAAATAATCCGGATATCTGTTAGGGTTGTGTAGTTTGGGGACAAGTAATGGAATAGTAGGGACAATGAGATTGTATTTAACCGGTATTGTTCATATAATTACGAATTTGGTACAGGGTAAAACAGATATTCCAAAGTAAATAAACAAAACGATCCTAAACATTATTGGTATAAATTGATATTGATTACACAATATTACTATTATTTACTAGGAAGGATTTGAATCGGATACAAATGTTTTAAGTGTGTGAAGTTATTTTCGAAAGACAATAGAAGGTTTCTGACAATAACATGTGCTTTAAAATAATGTAACGAATAATTACAACAGGTAGTGATAGTAAAGTTGTTGGTAATTTTAGCATTGGTAATAAAAAGAGTGTGGTAGATAGTCAAGATTTAAAGACGTGACAAATCTTTATTAAACGCTTCGACAATATAAAAATAGGAATCTCCAATATTGCAATGGCATAACCTAAGTGAGTCTGAATGTTCATTTAATCCGGTTTCGACAAATCGACTAGTTTAACGGATACGATATGATCGTACGTTACAGACGTTACAGCGTAGATACACACAATTATGCAATAATTCATATTGCATACATAGCAAATACGTACTATGTCTCAGAATGTTTTATTCTATGTGCTTGGTTGGTTTTGTTTGACTAGTTAGTTATGCTAGATGTTAGGGCTTAAATTTATAAGGTCCGCTGTTAAAAATTTGCAAATAATCCGGTTATCTGTTAGGGTTGTGTAGTTTGGGGACAAGTAATGGAACAGTAGGGACAACGAGATTGTATGTAACCGGTATTGTTCATATAATTACGAGTCCGGTACAGGGTAAAAACAGATATTCCAAAGTAAATAAACAATACGATCCTAAACATTATTGATATTTATATTACAGACGTTACAGCGTACATACACACAATTATTAAGTAATTTATTTTTTCTTTTTGATTTTTAATTAGTCGTGTGCTTGGATGTGATGATGTAACTACTCGTATGTGGTATGCGTGACCCTCCTTCTCAGTAAAGGTACGCACGTTCATTCTCTGAAATAATGCATACTTATCAAATACATACTATGTCTCTGAAAGTTCATTATATGCGCTTGGTTGGTTTCGTTTGACTAGTTAGTTATGCTAGATGTGAGGGCTTAACTTTATAAGGTTAGTATCCGCAGATCAAAATATAAAAATAATCCGGTTATCTGTTAGGGTTGTGTAGTTTGGGGACAAGTAATGGAACAGTAGGGACAATGAGATTGTATGTAACCGGTATTGTTCATATCAATATAAGTTCGGTACATAATAATAATAGATATTCCAAAGTAAATAAACAAAACGATCCTAAACATTATAATATTACTATGCTTTGTAGGTAGGGAAAGACTTAAATGGGATTTAAAGTTTGCGAATTATTGAAGGTTGTTTCGAAAGAAAGAAGAGGGATCCAAACAAATGGCTTTAAAATAACTCCAACAAGTAGGTGATAGTAAAGTTGTTAGAACTAATATTTTAGCATGTATAATAATAAGTGTATGTTGGATAATCAATATTTAAAAGACGTACCAACGCTTCGACAGTATAAAAATATCATCGTATAGAAATCTCAACTATTGCATTAGCATAACCTAATTGACTGAATGTTCATTCGATTCGTTTTCGACAAATCGACTAGTTTGACGGATACGGTTCTACGATATGTTCGTACGCTACAGACGCTACAGGGTACAGACAATGAGATTGTATGTAACCGGAATTGTTCATATCATTACGAGTTCGGTACACGGTAACAACAGATAGTCCTAAGTTACATACACAAAGCGATCCTAAAGATAATTAATATAAGTTGTTATTGATGACACAATATTAATGCTTTGCTAGGTAGGGAAATACTAAATTTTGATTTTTAATTAGTCGTGTGCTTGGGTGTGATGATGTAACTACTCGTATGTGGTATGCGTGACCCTCCTTCTCAGTAAAGGTACGCACGTTCATTCTCTGAATTATTCCACACGTAGCATGTACATACTATGTCTTTTTAATGTTTATTATCTGTTTATTAAGTTTCGTTTGACTAGTTTGTTATGCTTCGGTTTCTGGGTTATAACTATACGTTTTAACAGTTAGACATATAGTCTAATAGGATTTTATGTAGATTAGTGAGAAAAAACGCATAATTGAGCAAGAGGCTTTCGTATATTGGTATCGGAAAGCGGAAGGAAATAATTATTACAAGTAAATAAACCCCTGTTTTTTTTTACAAAATGTTGTACAGTGCTAAACTTTATGCTATATTAGCTCTATGTGTGGTCTTTATGTCGATACTAAGCCTAAAAGCCCGGATTTTTAAATTAAACTTAACTTTTTTTTTTAAATTAAACCCACTTCGATCGATGTTGTTTACAGCCATAACTGCATTACGTGGACACTGACTTAGACAAAATAGACTCTTCCCGGGGAATTTAGTATAAGCCCGCGTCCGCGCTCGCGCAACTCAGTTTTGAGCCTAAGAGTGTAGTTACGTTTGCTTGTTTTCGGCGGGTTTTCAGCGGTAAAAGTGATGATGTAACTACTGCAATCACCCCCTCCCCCCCCAACTGAAAGGATATGCATGCATTGGTGGTAATGTGGATAATAGCATTGCATATCTAAGTGTTTGAATGTCCATTCATTCTGCATGCGGGTTTTCGTAAAGTTATTTTATAAGATTTATTTAGGTTAGTAAGCCGTCATAGTAATGACAATTTAGTGCCCTTATTTCATTTCTTTAAACCTTCTTCGATCGATGTGTGACAAGTGTAGTGTGTGGTGAAAAAGTAAGCTTGCTTTAACTGCAATGTCAATTATTCCATAACGTATCCTGAGTGGCTTAGTATTAACTTGGGCGGAATTTTAATTGACTATTTTAATGATAGATTTATACGTTATTTATTTCAGACACAAAATAGGTAGATAATTTACGGTATTAAGTAAATAAATAAGGTCGTGTGCCCAGGCGTGATAAGTAGTGCTAGTGCAAAAAGTATGCGTGCATTTGACTTAAACATACATAGTATTTTCTATGTGATTGAAAGTTCATTAGACCGGGATTTCATCGTTTACTTTACGAATATAATTCTTTACAGAATACAGACACAAAGTCAATGTTATATCGTACGTAAATAAATAAGGTCGTGTACTCAGGTGTGATGGTGTAGGTACCAAGTTAGAGCGGCCTCGAAAGTATTTATTTATAATAGGTTCACAATCAGATTAATACAAAACAACATTACAATCGTAAAACATGTTAATGATGCACGGATTCTATATATAATAAGTATGCGTGCGGCTATATTTACGTATACATACATAGTATTTACTATTATATGTGATTGAATGTTCATTAGGGCGGGGTTTCATCCACTAGTTATACGAATACTGATATAAAAATAAATTCTTTACAGAATTTATACGGGTTACACGTATTCTATGTTTTATCCTACGATACTGAATTAATAAATAAGGTCGTGCTCAGGTGTGAGAAAGTACCAAGTTGCGGCCCCAAATAGTATGCGTGCAATTAGTTATACGAGTTTACATATACATACATAGCATATTATGTCACTGAATGTTCATATGGACTGGTTCATACGGATGTCCAAGTAAAATGTTTTACTGTACGAACAAAGTTAGGAATGTAACTTACTATCTTGCGTGTTCTGGTGTGGTGCGATGAACATAAAGTATGGTGCTGAAATATGAATTATTGCATATCTAACTTAAGCGACTGAATTTTAATTTGGGTGGAGCGTCTAATAGTTTTATGAATGCGGATGTAACGATAAATTAATGCCTCATGAATCGGATAACATGGACAAATTAAGTTTAAGATGCGATACTAAACTAGTAATATGTTGGTACGGTATGGATGCATCTGCTGAAATGTCAATTATTTCATAGCATATCCTAAGACTGAAATACTGAATGTACATTCATTCTGCATGCGGGTTTGATTGACTGGTTTAGGTTATGTAATCTTGTTTGATGCCTTAACGGTACAGTTTATTGGTTTAAGTAATATGCATATAAGAATGTTTGCAAACACAGCGAACAGCGTATAATTATTTATTAAAGATTAAGGACATATTTTTAAGTTACATTGAATTTATAGAGGGACGTCCTTTAATCGGTATTGTTTTACAAAGATTACGGATGCGAAAATTTAAATACATGCGGCACAAAATATGAAACCATAATAAAATTATGATGACATGAAAGCGCTGAAGAAGATATATATGACGAGTTATTTCCCATAAATGATAGGATGTTGGGTGTCGTAGAGCATATGAAACAAAGGATACTGACATAGTATGGAACGAATTGGTCTATGCCAACAGCTAGAGATAAATACTTTTGTGGAGCTAATAAAAGCGAAAAGATAAAATGATGAATGATAAAAAGCCAAATATATGTAAGTGTGTAAAATAAATTATACATAAGTACTAGATATTACTTATGATTATGAGTTGATGGAAAGTAGGTACATGTACGTTTAAGGAATTTATTTTTAATGTGTATGTATTTATTTAGGTAAGAGAGATAAACGGATTAATGTACTATGATGGTTAACTAATTATTATTTTATTATTAAGTTAGGAATCAAATGAATTTAAAGGTCAAGGTCAATTACGTAGATAGGTAGGTGTTTTATTTTATTTTGCGATGACTCTGAGGTAGGAATAAGTTTTGAATACGCAATAGGTACAGAAATTTACTAAATCATCGAAATGAATCTCAGGAGATAAAACTGCCACGATATTACGAAACACATTATAGGATAAACCTTAAATAATCGTATATAAAATTATATTCGTATCTTATGTCAGGTGGTACATTGATAAGTATATGAAAAGAGCATACGTTAAGTGTACAGAGAGTATAATAATGTCATATAAAATATATTTATATTTATAGGTACATATTGTTATCTACAGTTGCTGCTAATAGCTATTTGTGTAATAAAAAATAGATTAGTCAAGTACCAAGTCTTATTTAATTTTAATCAGATTAAGAGATATACGTGACGTATATGAGGGTAAATCATATTGATAGTACATACGTACATTGGGTAGGCCACTTAAGTAATTATAAAGGTAAAATTGACGAGTTACCAAAGAAAGATAATAATGAATGTAAAATGACGATGAACAATCTTAGGGATAACTTACGTAAAATAGCGAAAAATCATAAGCTAAAATAGTTTTCGAACCCGGTCGTTACAGTATCATATAAATAAGATACACTTAAATATTAATAACTAATGAACAAAAGCGTCAGACGCAATATCTGAAGACCGGTGTTCAAGTCCCGTTCAGGCGGGGCCATTGATGCAATTTTTTTTCAAAATTTAAATTTATGAACAGTAAAATTACAATAGGTTTAAGCGAGAGTTCTTTCAAAGAACATTTGATTCATAATCCCATTATTTTTCAGGAAAAGGATTTAGTTATACTTGTACCGCTTCTAAACACGTCGCCATGTCACTTCCGGCCGTTAGAGTAGCACACACACACAGACTTAGCAGGCAGAGAGCTAGACTAAAGAGATCTAGTCTAAACCTACCATACGCCACCGGTTAAGATGCTAAGCCAGTAAAATCTTGCGGAAACAGCTGAATTTTCACACAGAAATTCATAAGAACATTGCATAAATAACTAAAGGTATTATTAAAAAGAGTAAAGTTTTTAATCATGATTATTGGTTTTGCACTAATATTTTCGATTCATCAATAATTTTAGTTTAATTACTAACCATACCAAATGAGTTAAGTACATATTTAGGTGTGACAGTTTCATTAAGATTGAGTTGAAACCATTATTAGAATTATTATTAGAATCAGTAATGCTTTCGGGAGAATATTTTTTTCAAAATTATTTGTTTATAGCTTCACAATATAAGCTTACTTTTAGCACACAATTTGGTTTTTAATTCAATAACACAAATTGTCGGTCTTATCAATAGCCATTATACATATTCAGCGAAGCCATACAGGCTTCACGAAAATTAGTAAAGCAAGAGAGAAAGTTTGAGTAAATTTTATTAAACTTTCACTTATGACTGAAGTATCTACAATGATAAACATTTATATAATATCTAATGAAACATTCCGGTCTACGAAAAAGTAAATAAATTGCTACAATTTATGCAACACACATAAATAAATAAATTGTGCACGTAACGACCGACTCATCGCTGAAATGCACGTATTTGCAACTTTAAAGCTAATTTTACGAACTCATTGTTTTTCAGGACCAGTTTGTTTTATGTCATAATTTGATTGCGAAAATATTGCAGACGCGGTATCCATCAAAGTCAAGTTGTAAGGCGCGCCGCGAGTTAGAGCTAAGGCCTTCGGTACAGTCTTTGACCAGCCGCTAGAGCAGGGCCAAAGAAAAATAACTAGACCAGCCCCCAAAGATTAAGCCAGCCGTAAAGACTAAACATTCCCTAACTATGAGAATATTTTACAACGTCAAACTTAAGATATCAGCGATGGAATGTAGTAAAATCTAGAATTTTACACGCCAATAATAATCAAGGTATAATAGTTTGTTTTGAATTAAATTTTAAATTTCTGCAGCCTTGTAGAGTCGATATAGATGATTAACATTAAATATAACTTTAATGATGATGATGATGATTATTAATTTATACGTGAAATGATATAAATACTATGAAAAATCCCTTAACACCAATATGCTTCGATGTGCATATCCAATTCACAATTTCTTCATCAGATTTTATTTAATAGATAGATATATATTATATTATATATAAGGAGACGGTTTTATTATTAGCCCAACTAGTGGTTTAAGGCGGAAACACTTAATGCTATTTGATATTTAATTTCAGATCTTTATTTATAAGTCGGCGTCGACAGTCACGATATTTTGCAACACCTGACTATTAGGGAGGTCGTAACTCTTGCAAAACGGATATAACAACAGCGTAGTCGAGTCCCTTGCAGTTTACGGTGGAAACTAGTACAGTTAAATAATCACTTATATAATATATATTACATTAAAAGTCATTATTTGTAATGGTCAATTATCAGATATTTTTCAATGACATTGTATTTGATATAGCATGGAATATTTTGTTACCGATTCATGACAATAACTATTAAGTAAAACATAGGTTATTAATATGGATTTATGTATTTATCTATGTATTTATTAATTTGAAAATAGTTAAATACTACAGACATATTTAGACCGGGCAGAATGTATGTTATATATATTTTAAATAGTAGGATTATTATAGGTACTCGTTTTTAATATTTATTTATATGAGCGACGGGCGATGACATTTAGAACACATATAGATAGACAATTTGAACGTCATAGATAGTGTCATAGATAAGACAAAGTACAGTACTCACTTTTATTGAATTAGTTAGAATTTATCATATTCAGTATTTGACTTTAAAACAATAATTGATAAGCCGATATCATACGAATACCATAAATATATTAAGTCAAATTATGGATTAAGTTATAGTACTTAGTTATAACAAAACTTTTGACTAAGTTAGCATATGATTAGAACGGCTGAGAAAAAGGTATCTCCAAACATAGTTACATAGCTATGTTACTAGGATAAGTTATATTACTTACTTATATTTAGATGTTCCAACTAATAATTACGTATTTTCTTAGCATTTTTAATCAATTCTAATAACATTTTGCAAATAACTATGATATATTGTAACTATGTCCCGTATAGAACATAATTTGGGAAAACTATAAGGGTCACGCTTAATTATTGAATATTCGCAATACCCTCTAGTGAACAAAATGTGTACTTACTATCTATTCATATACAATACACATGATACTATTTCTATAAAGTTTTGATGTTACTAAAGTCATTGCACCGGATTTTAAGCTTCTAACATTCTGACACGTTGTCTCAGATATTCGCTAATAGTTCTAGAAAATATTTAAGCATTTAGAATTATTTATCCATTTTAAACATAATAATCTCCCCGGTAAATATTGCTGCATTATTAAACTTGTAATCTAGTATATAAAAATATTAATTATTTTAATTTTTTGTAACAAAATCAATTATTATTTCCGAATTGGATATTGTAACTTTTATTTTATTTATTATTAGCACACAAATATTGTAATGATCTGACCAGTTAAATAAACTAAATTTTAATTTAGACCTTATTTTATGTTTTATTATTACTTAAACCTTATATTGGACATTATTGAAATATGGGAACGAAATTATCGTTTAAGTAAATTCATAATTAATACCTACCAACTTTTAGAATTAAACTTGACATGACGCGTTTGTACTAAATATATCACAACGTAATGGCTGTCATCTTAAATTTTACGCAATAATGGCGTGATATAGAGTTTAAAGCAATTTTTTAACAGTTCTAATTTTTATATTTCCAATTGATAAAAAAAGCTGATAAAATTATACCTCCCTCTGTCGACAAGAAAGTTAGACAGACGAAATGACAACACTTACTTTCAGAAATATCTTGTAATAAAAAAATATGAATTTATTATTTGATATTTCAATTTAATTTATGTTTTCAATATTATAAATCAAGAATTGTGATTTGTGATATTGAACTTTGGGTTGTAACGAATCAAATATACATACTTATAATATTTGAACACAAAACTCCATTAATTATAGTGTTCGTTAGTTTTAAGAAATTATCTTGGTATACATATTATTTTAGTTAATTTATTTTACAGTATAATATGTACGTGTAAGTATTTTATCGTTTGGATATTTTTTTATTTTAAATTTATAATTATCTATGTATTTATGTAATATTATATATATAAAAACAAAAAAAAGTCGTCTTCGTTACAACCCCGACGGCGATTGCGATCCATCTACTGAGTTTCTTGCCGGTTCTTCTCAGTAGCGCGTAGGTTCCGAACCGGTGGTAGCTGTAAAAAAAAACTTTACTAAATATATATTATAGTATATAATATAAATATAGTATAAAAATATCACTGGGGAACATGATATCTTTATTAAAGGGTTCTTGTTAACATTGTAATAGATTAATCGATAGGTAGGTAAATATTTGTTTTGTATTTTTTTAATTTTCAACCACTAAGAATAAATCATAGGTGGAAATCAAATGATTTTTAGTTTTGAGCTGCAAATTATGTATTTTAAAGATATAATTTCAAAAGTATTGATTACCTTCAAGTGATTGTATTAAGTATTGTGAAGGCTTTTTGGATTTTTAAGTAGACTTGTAACTTCAAGCTATGCTAAAAGTTTTGCGTTGTGTAGTTAGATGTTTATATACAATGTAATTACACACTTTTATTATTTTAATTTCAAGAAAATTTCGTACTTTTCAGTAGTCTGTCAAATACTTTGGTGTACGTGTGTATGTTATTTCAAAAAATTTAAGTCCTGATTACCATTTTCTTTTTTAAATCGTGCAATGATATCATTTGAAATTTTGAAAAATTATGCAACTTTATATTGTTAAAGTAATTTAGTATTTTGACAACGTTCAATAAATTGTGAGATAATATACAGTACTATGTTTATATATTTTAAATCGGTATTTAATCTCCGTTCCCCAGTGAAAGAATATATTATAAACTAAATTAATAAATAATAATAATCCAAAATGATGTGCTAATTAATATCTATGATAAATGTTAAACCAAAAGAAAACTCAACAATAAACAATATTTAAACCATATTTCGACGTTTTATTGTACTCTCCCTTCCTTATTTGGACTGTTTAAAATTTATATTTATATAATTTCTTTTGAATTTGTTTGTCTACTTGAACCAATATAAATGGCATAATAATTGCATTCAATACATATTAAATAAGTAATAAATTTTAAATAGTCCAATACATTATTTAGTACACCTAGGATGACAGGACATTCATATTTTAATGCAATGAATATAAAATACTAATGGGGAAATCGCATGAATAGTATTTTTTTAAAGATTGATACAATTTATAGTATGGCGACTCTGTGTAATGACGGTAGCATCCATCCACGTCAGACCTCTATAACTTTGGTTATGAAAATATATTAACTTATATTTTTTTAGCAAAATATAAAATGAATCAATAAAAATATGCATTTTCCCCATTGCAACATGGTTAAAGAATCATCTGGGTTCGAATCCCGTATCAAGAAATAAAGGAAGGTACAGATAGTCCCTAATTGACAAAAAAAAATACGGGGAAAAATGCTATAGCCCTTTGTACTTTGTAGAGGGAAATTAAAAAGTGACTATTCGTCAGTTACCTATTATGAAAATATGGATAAAGTGTCTCATGATCACCCTGGTGTTGATGTGACATCAGCTTGAATCCAGGGCCGTCTTTACTAGGGGGTGCAAGTGGTGCGGTGCACCCGGGCGCGGGGCGCCTGGTTGCGCATTTTTATGTGCCCGGGGGCGCCTTTTTATGTGATAGCCCACCCGCTCCCTGTCCTGCCTAAAAAAAAAGGTCGCGTGCTACGCTGCAGTGTAAAAAAAGAGGGCGCAGGCTGAGTCCCGCACCCCGGCGCGCAGGATAGGCTTATGACGGCCCTGCTTGAATCGTAACTATAGCATACACCTACATCAAATAGCAAAGGAGAAGGTTGTAATGTAGTCCACACTTTGTTGAAGAAGTATTTTTAGAAAAAGCTTTATTCAGAAACCGAATGACATGATTGAACTATACCTATATACTATGGGTCTACACGCAATTATGGTTTTCTCTAAATTCTTTAACATATTTTTTTTATAAAGAGCGTACGATCGCGTACATTTATAAAAAAAATATTAAATTTCGTACAACGTCATGTCACCGCCACAAAGCATGACATCAAGCACATAGCTCTTCTTACTACCCCACATTTCGACTGTCATGGTTGCGAGCGAACTGTAGAGCTATTGCAAACGAAGACGGGCGGTACCCATAGTATAGCTATAGTTGGTTTGTAATGTAATGGAACGCGAAAGTCTAAAATCGCTATTACATTCACCTGTCGAAATTTTGTACTTATTCTTCACCAAAATGATAACAGATGACTTTTTTAAATGATTAAAGCGGGGCAATATACCTACATGCGGGGGTTACCTACTCACTTTGCAAAATTCTCCTTGTACCTGAATGTTTAATAAAAACAATGTTTAATGTATAGCCAGTCAATAAATAATGAAAATGGAGTTCCTGTTTCGAAGTGACGAATTCTGCTGGCTCCATTTGTATACGGGTAGTATATGGATCTAAAAATCGTGAAGCAATCTCTGCTTTTTAGAACTTTGCTAGTACATATCTATGAGGGGCTGCTTCAAGTATAGTGTACAACTTAGTTGTCTTGTTTTTTTTTAATTGATGGCAATGGAGCCTCTATGCGGAGGATTCAAAGTATATTTCATAAAATTTACCAGCAGAACAAGGTCTGCTTTAAATTTCTTACTGGTGGAAAATTCCAACTAGTTCGCGCATGGCAAGTTCCAGGAGAGGTGCGTCCAAGTTGGCAAACACTCCGAGATTGATGGCACTCAGAAGTAAGTACGCTCTAGTAATATCAGATAAAAAACTCCGTTTTATAAATAAAATGATATGAAGTGTCTGGTCACAGAGATCCACCAACTGTGCAAAACATATTACAGTGCACAAATGCGCAAACACAAGTGCACTCTCAGTTACCTTATTGTCATTGTTCGGTGAGACTGCAACAACCAGTGCCAACTTAAACTGATTCCAGGGATACGGACTTGCATTCTAGTTCCTTGCTCCAATTCCAAATAATAAATTTACACCTGTAGCGGTACCACGAGTTGGCTATCGAAAACTTACGTACGTTAAAAACCTATCGAGTTGTTTTTTTTTCATACGAACGATTCTAGTTCGTAGCGTGACCACCAGGGGCGCTGTACAAGTTTTTCATAGACATATTTACGTAGGCGATATCGAGTCCGTAACTTGTCATGTCATGGTAGCGCTACAGTAGCGCTACCATGAGTTTAAAAGTTATGAAAAAAAACAACTCGATAGGTTTTTAACGTACGTAAGTTTTCGATAGCCAACTCATGGTAACGCTACTGCACATAAAATTTGGCTAATGGAAAAATGTTTCTACTCAATGAAAGATATTTTTGAACATAATGAAGAATAATAACGTTTATATAAATATGATTATTATTCTGATGAATAGTTTAATATTGAATGTTGATGTTTCATTGTAAATTTTAATTTGTATGACAATATCTAACCCTTTAGCTACTTTTATTCATAAATTACATGTCAAACATGACATAAATATGTAGTACTTACATTCATGATCATTGGCCGGTATACGTCCCCACTGCTGGGGCACGGGCCTATCCTAGACTAGTGCGATAAGGCCTTAGTCAACCACGCTGGCCAAGTGCGGGTTGGTTGACTTCACAACCTGTGAATTTCTTCGTAGGTGTGCAGGTTTCCTTACGATTTTTTCCTTCACCGTTAAAGCGTCGTCGTAAATATGAATTAAAACTTTGGAAAACACAGTGGTACGTGCCGTGGTGGGTAAAAGCGTCTACGCTACCTTTAAACAGGAAAAAATTTGCAAGCCATATAGCTAAATAGGTATTCAACTACTATATATATCTTTAAGAACACCTGCATGCTACTGTAAACTACCCAAATTATAAGCACATAAAAAAATTTGATTTTGATTCTGAGTAGGTACCCAGATAATCTTTATCTAATATAATATAAAATCTCACAACTTTGGCTTGACCCAGGACTCTATCACAGAACCTTTCAATCTTTATTCGGCGCTCGCCGGTCTACAATTACCTTATAATTTATCAGCTTCAGAGTGATTTTTAACGATCTCCCAAAATATTCGTATAGCTCATCCACTCCATAATGTGATAGAACGTGTCGGACGTCTATATAAATAAAATCCGTTGAATGTGTAAAATTATGTATATTGAATTGTAATAAATTGTCACAACAAGGAATTGCCACGAGCCTACCTTACAAAGTTGCCGTTTGCTTAGCCTAGACTCCTAACTTATTTACTAACTTAGCCAACTTAACTTTACATCACATTTAGAACGAGATATCATTTATTTTTTGGCTAACGAAAATAAAGATTGATTCAGCAAAACGTTTCACCATGGCAAAGATGTTTTTTTTTAAATTTTGATTACTATGTTTTCCAGAAGAAGGGAACATACCTACTTTACTCAATGTCAGAGCTTTTCGGTACAAGTTCTATGAAAGCTCTTGACATATATATACGAGTGAGTATATCCAAATTGCATGCAACAAATGCAAGCCTATGATATTCACGATTATGCTTTTTATGTACGTGTTAAATATAAATCCTTATATTCGTTAGCCAAACGCCATTTAGTCTAAGTAACAACTGCCGAGGTTAACTTAGTACGTTACTCCTAACCATCGGGCTTACCTACTAAAATATAGTCAATAAATTTTCAATAGCAAGAATTCAATCACTAGCTAACCATCTTATTTTATTATTTAATAATTATAATATACTTTAGCTCGCAGTGAATAATGTTGCTGCCACATGAAGTTTAAATATTGGTCACATTATATTCGTAGTAATTATTTAATACCTTGTATGTATTATGCTTTCTCCATAGTATCTTTAACAATCGAGAGGTAAAACATAATGTGTACTACGTAAATTTACACTCTTAAAGGAAAACATTCAATACAATGGTGCGATTATTTTTCGTTTGAATGGGAAGTCTTCTATCAGACGCACAAATTTACCTATATAAGTTTTAATGATTCAAAAACGTACGGCTACTTAACATGATCGCATTATTATAACAATATACTATTGAATACAGTATGAAGTATAAGATATGTTATGTAGGTATGGTTTATTTATCCGTGAATCCTATCTTTTATGTGGAAGCACTTTAAAAGCAATTATTATGCGCGGGTTTTATATCTATAGCTACATTACAATCAGTCAAAGTGTAGCTCACTATAAACTGTAGGTATTCAAAAATTGTATCAGTACAATAGACATTTAAATATAATTCATATAAAATTGACATAGAACACGCTAGTCGAACGACTGGGGTATCCGGTTTATTAGATATCTGTCATACTTTTTATTTATTAATTAAATATGCATTTTTCAAGTTCACATTTTATCCCTAGTTTCAATCATAAACGGAAGTTGTTAAGATAATACCAAGCTCTTTTGATGACTCTTATTCTGATAAACCGGACATTAAAAGTTATAATTTTAATTGTCAAAGGTGTCTTAAGTTAAATCAATAATCTTAGCTAGCCGGCGATAAAGGTTTAAGTTTATGCAATCACAAAAGTATGATTCATATAAGTTATTACAATGACTTCACAAAGAATTTTCTTTGATTAATCTAGCTTACAGAGAATTAAGAACACAAAAATTAGTCTTTTTGGGTCTACATGCGATATTAGAGAATTAAGAAGCAAGAAAAATTACTAGTGCTGTAT
This sequence comes from Maruca vitrata, assembly GCA_039566165.1. NCBI lineage: Eukaryota > Metazoa > Arthropoda > Insecta > Lepidoptera > Crambidae > Maruca > Maruca vitrata. Next base: position 3,458,715 of record CM076917.1, read on the forward strand.
TCCATCATACTTAGAAAAGGGAAAAATACACACAATACGATAGTTAAAAAACAGGTGTCGTAAGTAATAAAATTCTACTCTGCTCACACACATTTTCAACAATTTACCAAACATGTTATGTTTAGTTCAATCTAGAATAATCAGTACATTCCCAAGTTAGTTCCACTGTAGTACAATTAGTTCCCACTAGTGTTGGTTACATCTTTACCTTCTTGCCTATACATTGTCAACCAAAAACTTCATATTTGTACCTAGCAATTATTACGCTTTATTTTATTAGCCCATACAGTTTACGTAGGGGTTCTTTAATTTTATGAAAGCCATTTGAATATCGATGCGGCCAGCTGACTTTCTTATCGAGTAGCTCAAGACATCTATGCCTTATAAAATTATACCTCACCGGGCTAAGATGGGGAGGAGTAACGTGGTAACCGCCGCAATTGTTTATCTCTTGTTTTTGTTCTTCATCGTCAGCCGCCGCCAGAAGGAGGTCTTCTCCGCCGGCGGCAGTTCCTCCCTGGCCTCCTCCCCCCGCGTCTCCCCCCTCAGCATATCAAGGAACGTAGGATCATTCTTCTTCACATTCTTCTCTATTTTCACGGCCTCCGCGCTCAGTTCTGCCTTCAGTTTTTCTGGGCTGGTGTTCTCTACTTTGAACTCGTTCGGGTCTTCCACGAAGGCCTGCTGCAGGTCTCGCATGATCTTCTTTCGGATGGTCTTCTTCATGCTGAGGTGGCGTTCCAGGGTCTTCACATCGCCGTTGGCGTAGGAGCGGTAGTCGTCCTTTTTCTTCTTGCTCTTTTTGCCTGAAATGCGGAGAAATTATACATGTTAGTATGTGTTTCATAAGTGCTAAGTAACAAACATTATTAAGTATAAAATTATACAAATTAGATAAGTCATATAGTGACTAACAAACAATCATAAACAACTGATGTATCACCTAACCCTATAATTTCGTAGGTATTTAGAGATAATAATGTAATCCACAACGGATAGGTGATACATAGCTTGATTTTTTTCGACATAACTATGTCTATGTTTATTATCAGTATTGTGAGGAAATATGGAATGAGAAATCTGAGATTCGTTCATACAAGCTTAGCTTGGTAATAACAGATTATGCATATCAGAGTGCTTAATGCGAGTTTCACTTGAATACTCAACCAAATGCATCGAGAGCGCGTAATCGTCAATTTGTATGGGATCGAATAATGTCATGTGCACGTTCGCCGCTAGAGGCGCTGATTCGATTCAATACAAATTCACGTTTATGTGATAAGTTAAACATTCGTATTAAGCAGATATTATTATTTTCTAGCTTTTTGTGACTCCTGTAGCATGAATTGGAACGTTTTGAACTTTCATCTCGTAAAACGTATCTCCATTTTAAAGTCCCGTATAGTCCTCTCACAGGCTGGGGCCTGTAACTACACAGGTAAGTATCAAATAATTTCACTTTTAAATATAAAGCAAAAGAATGATCGTTTATTTGTTACAACCCAGAACAGGGAAAGTTGTTATTGATTTTCAATTGGTTCAGTAAGTTTTGTCGTGAAACCACGACAAAAGAGACATCTTTACTCACTTTTGCATTACGCCAAAACAGAATTACTTTTGCTTTTATAATATCTATTAGTAGATAACTATTTTCATCAGGATGTGTATAGACACGTCCCCACTGCTGGGGCACGGGCCTACACTAAACTAGAGCGATAAGGCCTTAGTCAACCACGATGGCCAAGTGCGGCTTGGTTAACTACACAACCTAAGAACTTTTTCGTAGGTGTGCAGGTTTCCTCACGATGTTTTGCGTCACCGTTAGATAACTATGTATTTATAATGTTAATGTATATAGGTATTGTCGCCGTCGTTACATATTAAATCAGTACCTTTATCATCATTGTCGTCGAAGGACTTGGTCTCGTACTGTTGGTTGAGGCCGAAGATGTCCCGAAGGTGCGGGATGGCCCGCTCGGACGTCATGGTGCCGGCCTCCACTCACTGACTCCTCATCCTGCACCCTGGAATGGAGGGAAGGTGGTGGGTGAGATATTGGACCGGTCTTCAGTGCTGACAAGACAAGATGTCGCCAATGCAAGAGCATTGGCAACAAGTAGCACTGGCGACAAGTACATAGTTGAAAAGTCAGAATAATACAGTCCCCGAGGTGGCCGGGTATGAACCCGACGGTGACGGTGACACTGTTTTATTTTCTATCTGTATGACATTGTTCATAGTTCCTTGGGATACCACGATGACACCTACGTCTTTTCATAACTTTTTTAGGGGTGAGAGCCATCCGCTCCCCCGCAAGTCCGGTAATGATGGCGAGGCTACGCTAAGTCATCATCGTATGTCGGTTAGAAAAAAAACACGAATGTCTTCAAATCACCGATGACCCCTGCTAGGCATTGGACTTGGGAAGTGAAGCTCTTTCGAATTCAACCCAGACAGAGTATTTAATAAATCATAATATAATTTTTGCACAAACAATTATATTATATTAGATATTAATTGCATTTTGTACTCAGTTGTAATTCAATCCTTATAATAGAAAATATTTCATAGTGTCCTTTTATCAAATCGATGCCAATTAACATTTGGTATGCTGAATAGCGATTTACAATTCTGTTTTCTTCTTTCTGTGTAGGTCTAGACTGAAGAAAACATAATTTTATATTAATTATAAACACAATATTCCATCCATATCGTTCCAACAAGTATATTTTAAAAAAACCGGCCAAGTGCGAGTCGGGCTCGCGCACAAAGGAGTTCCGTAGCAGCAAATATAATAAAAATCAACCTATCTCAAAAACTATAAGAGATACTTTGATCAAACCAAAAATCGTTGAAAGAGTTAATTAGCATGCATCACCTCTATTTTTTTTAGAATTTTATACCCCGTAGTTATAAAAATAGAGGGGGGGGACATACTTTTACGACTTTGAGAGCTGATATCTCAAAACCGTTCACTTTAAGAAAATGTTTTTTAGAAAACTTTATATCATTTTAAAAGACCTTTCCATTAATACCCCACACGGGTATGTACATCGAAAAAAAAATTTCATCCCTCAGTTACATGTATGGGGGCCCCACCCCAATTCTTTTTTTTACTATTTAGTGTCATATTTTTGTAGCGGTTCATACAACACATATTCCGATCAAATTTCATCACTGTAGTACTTATAGTTTCCGAGTAAATCGGCTGTGACAGACGGACAGACGGACAGACGGACAGACGGACAGACGGACATGACGAAACTATAAGGGTTCCGTTTTGCCATTTTGGCTACGGAACCCTAAAAAATGAAAGTAGGTACTGTCCAGGGAACCTTATGCATCGTCGCTCGGACATTCGGCCGCGCAAGCGAAGTATGCCAGCGATCCATTTTGCTCTCTAGACAGGCATGCGACTAGCCGCCACAAATCTTCAACCATCCGAACAATAGACGATTTCAGTTCCACTCGCGATAAATCACTCTCCGATGTATCACGCAAATATTTGGATTCCGTCTTGTTATATCTGCAGGTGAACGCAGGTTAGGTTGTGTACAGAAGGGACAGACAGAGCTGTGTCTGTTTTTGCGGATGCAACTCGTGTTTAATAGGATGTTTTACATAATTAGGTAACCTTCTAGGAAGGAAAACAGGAAACAAAAAAGTTTCATCCGTGAAATTAGTTTCATTTCAATTGTGGAGGCTTCGCGCAAATATGAAACGATATTTTTCTCGATTACAATACCCTACCCTACAAGACACCTCCGCTTTCTATTACTCAAGAATAAAATTTATTGTGAACTACTGACTATCGTGAGGAGAATCATAGGATGTTTTGGAATATTGGGCTAATGCAGTAATTCATTATTACTGCTTGCTAACATCGTTAAAATCAACATGCGTAAACAAACTTCGCTTTTGATATGGCGAAATGGACTACAAAACATCTGTTCCGTCTCTCGTAAATCAATTAGTGCATTTTCCGACTAAATTATGAATATCGAAAAAGTTTTATTGATAGATTTTATATTTCCTTATTCTAGTAGCATGGAACTGTATCTACGAATACAATACTTACCTACTTCTTGTTACTAGTTATATTTATATTAAATTTTAATAATTCTCGGCTAGTAATAATAACTGCTAATTTCATGGTACACCTGTCAGGGGGTTGACAATGGCTGTTTAATTAATTCAAGTGTCAGCCTTTTCAAGAAAGTTTATGAATATCGAATAATGAATTTTATATTAAAATTTGATTTATTTGAAAAGCCTTAAGTTCGAGAATCCTATTTTGTAATAACGATAAAGGTAATTAAAGTATCCGAGGTATCCATAGGTTCACCTAAAGATTTGATAGCTTTCCTGAAACCGTATTTATCAATTTACCAATTAGAAAAGTAGATTGCTTACTTGTATGACGGGCAGAAAACAGTGATTTTGTGTGCTTTTGAATCAATAGACGTTTATTATTGCATCGGCTTTTTAATATATTCCACGCGAAAACGTAATTTTCAGATAATATATCCAAAGATTAAATTACTCGAAGAGCTTTTTCAGTCAAAGCGGAACGTAAAATATTTAACTTTTCCACGAAATCAATATCATCCATCACGATTGCGAAGATAATGAATTGAATATCTCTCAATAATTGAGGCACTGGTCGAATGAAAAATATAAGAAGTTTCCACTTATCATCGGATATTTGAATAAGTAAGGTAGAAACAGGAATGTCAGTTCAAATAAGCTTTCCGGTATCTCTATATAGTTGGGCCAGTGAATTGTTTAAGCACCATAAATAGGTGGTGAAACAATTCCCTGATATTATTGGGTGGGCACTGCCTTTAAAGGCTTAAGTGTTCCATTACTGCTACCACCTCTTGTAAATGCTATATGGCCTTTTATCTCGTGTTATTTCTTGAGTGTCAAATGGTCCTTCTGTGCTTAATTGTTGTGTGCCTTGGCAGTCGGACCGACACACAATGGCGGCGATAAAGAACGCCTCGTGTAGCGTAACTGTACCGCTGTCAGTTGACTTAACAACTTCCCTTACTTTTGTTAGAACTTAGATCGGGAGCTTAGAGGATTATCTTAGCTAAGGGGCGTGTGCTTTATGCTCCTGCGCTTGTCCGATGAAGCTGTAAAGACAGTAGGCTGACAGCAAAGTAAGATCGAAAAAAAAATGGTAAACGTAAACAAATACCTATGAGGCGTAAGCAGGTTCGATGAAGCAGTAAGCTAATTGAAATAAGATCATAAGCCATGCTTTTAAATCTATCCAAAAATTATCTACACAACTACCTTCAGGAACAAAAGAACTAAAGTCTAGCAATACCTATGACAATGGAAATATGATTCACACTGGCCCAGTCAGAAATTTCGAATACAGTCATTACCGCCTTTGGTAAAAGCTATGATTTGATTACCCAAATAAATAAATTAATATTACACAACATCACATACATTGGTCTGGTCCCATGGTAAGTAGCTTAAGCACTTGTGTTACGGGTATCAGAATCAACAGTGGATACACAAATATATTTAAAAACACACCCAGACTCGCAACTAACACCGGTACGATTTGTTCCGATGTTCGGCACACAAATATTTGTCGCGGGCGGGAATTGAACCCACCACTCTTGGGACCGTAGATAGTGAACCTGGGTCACTAACCACTGGTACCACCGAGCCAGTCAAACATCGTATTTAACCCTGTTTCTAATAATCAAAGGTTCCCTATAATAAGTGCGTGTACTTTTTCTCCCTTTCTCATGGTAGGATGCACTTTCTTTATGCTCTGGTTGCATTGCAGTGCGTTCTGCTCGACGAACTATAGGGATGTGGCAAATAATGTAATTCTTTGCTTTGTTTTGGATTACCTAACATTTATGTTTTTGGATCACGGGATCCAAACAATGTTTGAACGTAATTGGGGTTGGTCGGGGCACCGGGCGGTAGTAGCTTATAACTTTTTTTCGATATCTACATATAGCTCCTATAGCTTATTACTTGTTTTAATACTGCTTTATAAAACTTTAGATTATTTTGTATAGGTTAGCATTATGTACATAAGTACATACAAACTTTGGATTAGCTTTTTTCGGTAGCAACACTTAACTAAACAACGCGAACTATAAAAATGTTGCGTGTCATGGTGATGCGACATAGAATATAAGATACTAGCGACCCGCCCTCGCTTCGCTTCGGGTATATCTCTATCTCTATATAATATATTTCAACCCCGTAAGGGGTTTTACATTCAGAAGTTGTTTCCCAATAACTCCCGTTCCCATGGGAATTTTGTAATATCGCGTTGGAAGTAAGCTTTACGTTCATTAGGGTACCTGTATGCCAAATCTCAATCATCTATCTTACGCGGTTTAGATTTTTTCATACAAAAGATTTTTCCCTATTACTCCCGTTGTCGTGGGAATTTTACAATATCCTGTTGAAACTTTAAATTTATTAAGGTACCTGCATGCCAAATTTCAAGCGTCTAACTTATGCGGTTAATATTTTTCATACAAAAGGATTTTCCCGTTAATTCCCGTTCCCGTGGGAATTTCGGGAAATCCTTTCTTAACGGATGCCTACGTCATAACATCTACCTGCATGCTAAATTTCATCTCGATCCGTCCAGTGGCTGTGACGACTTCGTCCGCGTAGAGATGTTTAACGGGTAAAACATTACTTCTTTATAGCGCAGTCGGTTAAAAAGTAGCCTATATCCTTTCTAGGCTCTGGACTATATCTGTACCAAATTTCGTTTAAATCGGTTCAGTACTCTATGCGTGAAAGCGTAACAGACAGACAGACAGACAGACAGACAGACAGACAGACAGACAGAGTTACTTTCGCATTTATAATATTAGTAAGGATTAGTTTGTGAAAGCTTTATTTGATTAGATTGACAAATGGGATCGCTATTTGATTATCTAGTAAAGAGTGAGATAAAGAGTTTTTTTAAAGTACTAAATTCAGACATGAATAAAAAATATAGAATAGCACTGTGTAGGGATGACTCCTTCATTGTTAAATGGACACAGTCCGAAATGATTAATACATATTGAGTAATATTTCATTGCTTCGATTCATCCTTTGTTGGTTGATTTATATCAATTCAAAAATTTCATTGAATCCGATTGTGATCAAAATGGTTTAAAATCTACTTGAACGTGAGAAAATAAACGATTCATCTGGATCACCAATACTCTACTGTTATCATTATTCTATGATTACAGTAGAGTATTGGTGATCCAGATGATTCTTTTTTTTATATATTATATTCTATGATTTTTTGAGACTAATTTGTGCTTTTTTCGTGATTGAAACAAAGCAAAGCTTGGATTGTTATTTGTAATAATGCGGTAAACGTGACTTTTTACCGAGACCTATTCGTAAAAAGCAAGTCGAATGGTCAGGGTACGTACTACCTACGTATGTAGGAATTGTGCGTATAATGTAAAAAAAAACATTGCTGTGTGTGCACGATGTATCGCTACGGACCACATCCTGAAACTTTATGTTATGTACATCAATCAAATATCTTATTTGACTGGACTAAAGTACAAAAGTTTTATCGAGATTTACGAAAAAGATGTTGAAAAAGCATGGCTTCATAACATTCACAGAACCCTGAGCGCAAGTTCAAATCACACTTGACCGCTTTTTCTTTGTCTGTATGTTAGAAGACATCTGGGTGCAACAAAATATATGAGGGCCATTATCAATCAAACCTCCCGAACCCTCCCTAACTCGGAACGTCGATACAGCTGACATTAACATTGGCGAGGTCAGTGCACTTTACCTACACATCATCGACGCCATCTTGTGACGTCAGAGCTAACGTTACGCTATTTTCTGCCGCGCTTTTAGTCTAACGATTCTAACGAACTGGTCCTAACGTTTTTCGTTTTTTTGTTGATACTTATTTAGTTTATTATAAGCAGGTGATAAAATCGTAACGCTCTTATGATTAAATTTATTGCTATGCTTAGGTAGATTTATATTACCTACTACCTACCTAAACCCCTTTACAATCTCTGATCACAAACAGTTTGAACGCAGTTTCTAAAAAGAAGTAAACATCATTTGTTACCTATTAGTCCAAGAGCTGGTGAACCCTGGGAGTAACGGTCTTCCTGTAAGGTTAGAAATTTGTATACTGACGGTTTATGGCATGCTAAGAGCAATAGCCAAGACCTGGCAGGCGTCAGCCCTGCACGTCATCAGCCCCTTTATTTTTCAAACTGTTAAGTAAATGGGGTTTCAAAACTTGTTCCTGTAAGTTTGAAAATTTAATAGAATAAAGTTATTTTATTATACATCTTAAAACTAAATTGACAGGCGATTACAATAAGCAGAAGTATACGACAGGTCAATTAGAAAACGCACAGTTGATGAGTTAAAAATACTTTATCCTGTATACTTGAAATTTTTATATGTTTTCAATAGACTTCTCAGAGTAAATATGTACAATGCCAGGCGGTTTTGAACAGCATAAGACCTTGCCAGGCGAGGGGACAGCTGCTAAAGGCACGATATGAAAAGTTCGTTGCTACGTTCAACACAACTAATCCTAAAGTGTTTATGAAAAGAGTAGTAAGCTATGATTCATCGAATTTACCACCCTGCCTACGTGAACTACATCAACAATTGTTGAGAACTGCCTACATTACAAATATATGGCGAAATTGTCATTTAAAAGAACCAACAATTATTACACCTGAAAATAACGGTTGGAACTTAATTGATAATAATCGTTACCATTTTAATTGGTTTGAGGGGAATACGGTTCCATCGTTTAATACGACATACTTTTACAAGAACATGCTGAAATTGCTGATACTTCCACAGCACAATCGACTGAAACTGAGGAATGCATTTCAGGTAACATACAACTATTTTATTCTGTATCATTTAATATGCAGTCCTATGCGTTGAACTTGATATTTAATTCTCAACAACCATATTGATTCATAAAAAAATATTTTACTATTTTCAGATGAGGAAAACATTGTTGAAGAATCAGATGATGATGAAAACAGTGATAGCGAAATTTCGGATGATGCTGAAGAAAATGAGTGTTAAAAATAATGTACATTGTATAAAACATAATAAAATACATTACATTTACTGTATGCGTTCATGTAACACTTCTCACTCGCACGCCTTTAGCAGCTGTCCCCTCGCCTGGCAAGGTCTTATGCTGTTCAAAACCGCCTGGCATTGTACATATTTACTCTGAGAAGTCTATTGAAAAACATATAAAAATTTCAAGTATACAGGATAAAGTTTTTTTACCTCATCAACTGTGCGTTTTCTAATTGACCTGTCGTATACTTCTGCTTATTGTAATCGCCTGTCAATTTATTTTTAAGATGTATAATAAAATAACTTTATTCTATTAAATTTTCAAACTTACAGGAACAAGTTTTGAAACCTCATTTACTTAACAGTTTGAAAAATAAAGGGGCTGATGACGTGCAGGGCTGACACCTGCCAGGTCTTGGCTATTGCTCTTAGCATGCCATAAACCGTCAGTATACAAATTTCTAACCTTACAGGAAGACCGTTACTCCCAGGGTTCACTAGCTCTCCAGCTATATATTCAAAAGGTGAAAAACCCCTTTTATAATTGAACAAAATTGCCACAACAAAGTTTAAAACAAACAAATGGTATCTGCGGATGAAAATCCCTATCGATGCAGCAATTACTGCGATCGGAAACAAGCGAAAGCAATTAAAATGTATCCCATTTTGTTTGTTTGCGGCTGCCTCGATTAGCGTAGGTATCGGCACTGTGTTTATTCGAAACACAATTATGCTCTTTCACACACGAACCGTGTGTAATCGTTTCGATGAGGAGAGATCGAGTCCAAATTTGAAACAACACCCGGAAGATGTATGGGATTGTTTTGCCGTCGTGTAACTGAACGATAGAGTACACGATTACACAATGCTTCGTGTGCGATGACGCTAATTTGATGTACCACCCATTTTTACCAGTATGTACGTTTATTATATCAAACAAACACATCACCCAGATCGGAAAGCACCTCTTAAACCTCTTATTAAGAGGGAGGATTTGTTCAGAAATTACTTTTAGATACCTGCATTTTATTCGAGAGGTAATTCAATCAAAACATCATGGGATAATCTGTACATAGATAATAGATATTTATCTATACTAATATTATAAAGCTGAAGAGTTTGTTTGTTTGTTTGAACGCGCTAATCTCAGGAACTACTGGTTCGATTTGAATGTGAATCTTTTTGCGTTGTATAGACCATTTATCGAGGAAGGCTTTAGGCTATATAACATCACGCTGCGACCAATAGGAGCAAAGATACAATGGAAAATGTGTAAAAAACGGGGGAAACGCGAACGAAGTCGCTGGCACAGCTAGTAGATATAAGTAATATTGAAGTTTATTTTTATTCGTGGTCATGTAAGTAGTGTAACGATTGATTTTGCAAACATATATTTGCCAAGCATAAACCACTAAATAATAAAAAACAGCTGGTTTCCTCACGATATATTACTTCGGCGCTGCGCAAAGTTATCAAGTTTCATATTCAATGTTACCCATTCATACCTAAGCCTACGCTATGAAATTATCCCATAATTTGCATCGGTCGTAAGTAAATATAGCAAGGTCATTTCCATACAAAAAAACATTAAATCTACCTTCTATATTAATGTCCTAATAGTTTCTGTAATATAGTTTAGTAAACTTCTTTGTAAACGCTTCAGTTCACAGGGTAGGTTATTATTTCGATTTGTTAACACTGTAATTGGTGAGCTAGACGTATTATTCGCGAGCACTGTGTGAATCGCTTTATTACTGACATTACAGAGAGAGATACATCTATCTAATCGTCGTAGGTAGTAGAACTGAAATTATGTCGCATGATACAAATGAATTCGATTTAAGTGATATACATTTTCCGTCGCTGTGCTATTCTTATTCTGCGCTAGTCATGTATGTAACTAATGTTTGAAGTTCTAACTATAAATAAAGCACAATAAAATAGTTTACTATCGGGTGTGTATGGAAAATGTTATGAAAGAAAGAAACAGCATCATCGCTATCATTTTCCTACTATGTGGTAACATGTATTTTCCATTCGGGTCTATCATTCGTCAGCTCTGTGTCATCTTCTTTCACTCCATATCTTCTTCGGCCCTCCTCTTCTATTGAAATAAATATATTGTACAATCGATCGATCTCTCATCGGATTGCCGTCTCACCGAGTTTTGAGAGTAAGGGAAAAGATAATGCACTTGTGTTTGCGCGCACACTTGTGCCCTATAGTATGCCCTGCGCACTTGACTAATCTCAATTGAGATCGGCCGCTATGGGCTAAAATCGGTCGGACGCCTTATTGTACAATTAAATTCGTAGCTCGTGTCTGTCCTAAACTTTGAAAGCTCGTTTCATGACAGATGTGGAGCCCAAAGCTAGGCCCATTGTAACTCGGACAAACTTCGGCAATTAAACAGACACGCGCAGCTTTTACGGCCATCACTGTTATTAATTGAGAAGCTTTAGGCTAAAGCTCCACCATAGACAACTGGCACCTACTTAGCTAGGTGGTTATTGCTTAATATGGCTCTTTATTTACAAATAAACATCTTGCCTTGAAAGGAACTCGATAAGAGCTGGCTTTGTTACTTTTTTATTTTAGAAATAATACCTTATCTGTGGAAAAACTTAATAGAGAAGGCACTTTTTGCCAGACAACAACAGATATCCTACAAGGAAAATATAATGAAAATGGAATAGATTTGCAATTGTAATGAGCTTTCAATACCTACCTACTTTACAAAATGGCAAATAGAATACTCGAAACGATGACAAGGATGCATAACAATATATATTTGCGTTGTACGTCGTCCCAATTGTCCACACATATATTTATTGTCACAATAATTACATTAAACAGAGTGTGTCTAGAACAGCGAACGAGGCATTGTGATCGGAACACTTGTGCAAGCATAGAACACAATACGTAAGGCAAAACCCGCAAGGACAGGTGTCTCTGACATGCAAGTTTGTGCAACGGAGATCGTCGATAATATAAGAGATATTGGATATTACTTAGTACAGTCAGCCAAACCTAAGGTTGAGATTTGTTTGAACACCATGAAACAACAAGATCAATTTTCCCTGGCTATAAGATTGTGTCAGTGCAAAGTCAACCTTAGCGATCGTTACATCTCGCAGAAACTTTTATCGAAAGTGGGTAGACCACTTTCTTAGCTCACTGTACATTTAAAAATTATCCTTCTAAATTTTATGTTAGTGGATAGGAACAAGTTTTAACAAACTCATTTCATTGAAGTTACGCATCGACAACAACTCAAGAGTCAATACAAATTATAAATATTTGTTTTATTTATGTCATTGTAAGTACATTTATTATTTATAGCAGTTTGCTCTTATACATATAATTAAACCATCTGGAAAAACCATTGAGGTACATGCCTATTATTAACGTATCATTAAACCTTTGCATTAACAACTGATACACTAATTATAACAAAATACATGATATTTGAAAATATTCTCGTATTCTATTGACTCATAATTAAAATTGGAAAATTATTTGTAGGTTAAACGATGACTTTATTAACACAAACGCCCAATTAATCCAGTCGAATAAGCCCGAATGCCACAGCCATTGTTTATCCGGCGTTAATATGAAATGTCTAACGTACTCGCATATCTTGTATAAATCGCATCGCTAATAAATACGAGAGGCGCGAGCGCGCGTCACGCCCTGATTGCCGCGCATGCGCGAACGGAATTACTTTTGTTTTCAAATCTGGCATTTTTTTTTCGGTGGGCAATTCTCGCCGGTCAGTTTTAGGCATGAGCGAATGCAAAAAGGCGGCATGTCAATCTTGGAGATTTTTTTTTTTAACAATGTGTGTTTATGACATGATTTCTAATCGCTTCAATCGTAAAAAATTTCACTAAAACTGGCTAGACCTGAGTAGTTACTAATACTTGATGTTATTACGTTTGTATTGTTGTTATATTTGGTTTTCTCTGACTTTTCTCTGTCCAAATAATATATTGAAAGACAAATACTAATTTCCGATTTAATCTGTTTTTAGGACATTTGTAATACGCATCGTACCTATCAATTAAGTTTCAAAACCACAAATCCACGTAATTAATGTACTCTGATAGTATAATGAACGCATTGTCACCCTATTGCTTTGTGTCGGCATTAGTGACAAATCAACGACATCCGCACGCCACAGGAAGTGTGGTCGCACTATCGCATTACGATAGGCGATGGCTTAGCCTGGCGCCAATGTGGACGCGATGTGATTTTGTATGCTGCAATAATACTATTTCAGGAGGATTTTGTATATTTTAATGTATTAATTCCCTTTATGGATTTTTACGGACAATAAATTATACAAATATCAGACAACATCGCAAGTAGGTCTATGTAATCAAAGTAAAGATGATTAATCATTTGTCTTTCTATAAGGAAACTGAAAAAATAAGTAAAACATACACAATAAAAAATAGCACAATAATTTAGGAAAGATATAGCCTCAGTATTAAAATCAAGCCTTAGACAAACATTCAACTTGGCAAAGGAACTCGTCAGCTCATTTTATGGGGTTAGGCCAAAACATGTATTTTCTATGATCCTGGCTATCAGTCGAAAGCCAAACAAGTCATACGTTATCATTCGTAAAACGAATGGCATCTGTTACGAAATTGTCACCGGTTTATGAGCCGGGTATCTCGGAGCTTCCAATTTGTTGTTCACTAATTGGTGAGGAATGCAACCTCCATTCCGGTTGATGATTTTAATCTACCGTTGACAGCTAGGCTTTAGAACGTCGAGACTTTCATTTGTTTTCGACGTTCGTGAATTATAATTAGGTATTGCGAAACACTATTATTTTTATTCGCAGAGATAAATGATGAGCCTGATAATGAAGGCAGTTTTGTTTAGTGGTAAGAATTTTATGTAATGAGTAACTATGGATAAATTATTTAGACTACGCAGTTGTGTTTGTAGGAACGAATGTGTGTTTACCAAAACATGATAAAATTATAGTAAAGGAAAGCTACAATAAGAAAATGGTGAAAATAAACACGATAGATATAAAATTAAGGTATGAAAGAACGTCGAATGAACGCCGGTGCTCAATCCGCCAGAACAGAGGTGGTGGAAAAAAAATCACGAGGGAGGGAGCTGTATTCAACGACATTCAACTTGCATAATTTCTTTTGACAATCAGCCGGCATACAGCAAGCGCGGCTGTTTAATGTTCTACCGTTCTATGAATTCTAGACCCTACGAGCATATTGTCCACACGACAATCTGACCATTCGCCTAATAGCGTTAACAGTGGAAAACTGAAATGATGATTGGATATTTGAGCATTTACTGATCAATTAGGATCCAAATTCTAAAAATCTATACAAACTTTGAAACAAAGCGTCGCTACTATTTAACTGTCAAAATTTATTATATTCACATTAGGCTGGACTGGACGGGCTAGATATCTTTGCCTTTCCCTGATGGGATAAATTGGATAAAAAAAAATTACATTGACATTCCAGTATTCAGTCGTAAATCTCTTATTTCGAAGTGTCAACCAGTGTCAAAAGAGGTTCGGCAGTTTCGTTCTGTCACATCTAATTACAGCCGCGTCCACACGTACAGAAGTTCCCACGTGGTTGGATAATGGCGAGTTACTTAACGGCTCATTCAATTACGGATTGCGCAAACGCATTCAAGGTTCGCGCGTGTGATACTAGCACAATCGCTGACGACGACGGTCCGGGGAGGCTGCGAAGCTGTGTTAAGAAAAATCTGCAAGTTTATGGACAAAGTAGTTAAAACTTGTGCGGAATAAGGAGGCCTCAGTTATAAGTACTTAACTTTAAGCTAGTCGTTGAGCAGAAAAGTTCAAGAGTGGCGATCATGGAGTGGACGCATCCTAGACGAAAGTAGGACTTAGAAGTAGCTTTGTCCAACGAGGTCCTTGTGCGGCTGGCTGATAATAATGATAATGGTGGTAGTAGATCGTCTACTTGCCAGTTTAATGGAAAATGCAGCTTATTATTGGTACACATCGAAATATTCAATGAGCAAAATGTAGAGTCGATAAAAATAACTTAATGTGATGCTTTGAATTTTTTTTTATAATCTAAGTTATTAGGCTTATAAGGTTCTAATCAATAAATTACTATCAAGCGTAGATAATTGAATGCCTCGTGTACCTAAGACTACAATAACTCAAAAGAAAAGTGTTGCCGAGTGAAAACCGTTCAATCAGGCCGATTGGACCCGCTCTGTTTTGGTCACTTGCCACTGTAATTAGTTCTCTCCTCTCTCCAATTAACTCAACTGTGTTAAACAAACGATTCCGGTGTTGAATTTACGATATTTGATGTCTTTGTGTAGGCAATTACTTAGCTGTGCCTTGTCAAAGCAGGAATTAACTGTTTATGTTCAGCACGGAATATGGTGTTTGCATTTGAGAATGAATTTAGTATAGATTTAGTATAGATAATGAATTTAGGTGAGAGCCTTTCTCACTCCCGCAAGTCCGGTGATGATAACAAGGCTGCTCCAAAGCATCATCGTATTCTATTAGGGAAAAAAAAGCTAGGCGTTTCCACCTCAGATCTATCAATATGCACGCATATTGCACTAGACAGCAGATAAATTTTGCTAAAATCTAATCACTTCACTTTTATTCACTTTTTATTAGAAGTTAGTAAGTAAGAGTAATGGCGGCCAACGTCACTATTTATTTTTAATTTTAATAACTTAGATGAGTATAAATATTTACCAGCCAGTTATTTTAACGTTCAAGTTTGTTGTTAAAGCCTGTGATACCTTTTACGCGACTTGTTTGTTTTATTATTACAATGGAGACGTGTTTCGTGTCAAGGCGTTCTCATAACAGTGTTACGTCTTACGTGTCACAAAGTATTAAAAACCTTTTTTGTGGTTTTATGCGGCCAGAATATGGATTATTAAGTTGCTTATAAGCGTGACTAATTTATTTATTTTTGTTCTCCTTTCGGTATTTCAAAGTTTGGGATTTTAATACAAGACTGTTATTAATTTTTAGGGAGAGCGAAGTGATTTAACTTTATATATGTTTTGTGTGATTAATGTATGGTTTAAGTTTTCAGCCTTAAACTGAGACTGCCAATTGAAATTAAAGTCAAAGTCAAAGATATTATCGAATTAAAAGGCGTAAAATAGAAGGTCTTAAAGACCTACTATATATGCAGTAGCTAACGATTTAAAATATTATTAGCAATGATGTTTTAAATTAATTAATTTATTTATATAACCCAATAAACCTTTGTTATAGGAATTAATCGCCATTATTTCGACTTATGGAAGGGACACCCAATTTAATTGAATAAACCGATTATAATTTACAAGTCTACGGGACGCGACCCGGTGTCCAATATGGTGCCCCTTTTATTATTTAATATAATCGCAATTATCGAACCCGCTACCCCTCCCTTCCGTGTTGTGACCCACTTCGCCTTAATTAACGTGCATTTATCACTGGCTATTTTTTTAAAGCTTTTATTTTTCAATATTGACGGCTATTCCGGCTATTTTGATCCATCCTTTTAGCAGTCACGCTACCGATATTTTAGGACAATTTTGGTTTCAGGAATTTATATTCTTTAGATTACTTCCGTAGTAGGCGGTTTTTCATGCGTAGTATACCTATTAGTAAAGACTAGGTGCAAAAGGTAGAGACCTACTTCCATTAGTTGATACCCAATCATCTGAATTTTATTTTTAATATGTATATGAAATAGTACTACAGATTACTGCTAACCTGGATTAAAGAAAGAAATAAATAAAAAATATATTAAAGATCACTTCACACAAGACAAACATACATGAATTCAAAAATATGCACATAGGTTTCTAGATAGAGATTAAAGGGTCATCATGTGATCGCTTTCGGCACTACTTTTAGGATCTATCGTTCATATGTATTTATGCATGTTTAATATTAGATACAAAACATAGTGGGCAGTCAATAAGCAGTAGGTATACCTTATGTCTAGGCGCCCGTCACACTATCGTCCTCATTGTATGTAAATACACGAACAAAACAAGATAAGCGAGTGTGTTTATGGAAAAACCAACCTTCCTGGTTTGGTATAATCTGATACCTCAATTAGATTTAGCATTGTTGACTGAATGCTATTAATTTTAAAGATTTATTTCAGATAATTTTGACTAAATGCATTTATAATAATTATATCCTTATCCCAAGCGGTACTTAAGAACATTCAACTTCTAAATGTTGTAAATTTTTCACAAGTAAAATATGAAAATCTAGTTGCTTGGTAGTTTGCATAAGCGAAGCTAAAACAGAGTTTACGCATATAGTGATTTTTTTATTGTGTACAAAATATAATAGTGATTTCCTTAATTTGGTAAAAGACCTTCAGATCACCACAATTGTCTATGAGATACAAAAATGTAAACAAAGATTGTTAATCACATTACACAACTCTTTTCACACGTCCATGCTAATGCACTATGGGCTGTGTGCATACACAGTATAAAATGTACAAAGTATTACGAATTTATGGAATTAGATGATTACAAAATAGACTATAAGAATGAGTGACATATTAGAAAGATTTCTTACGTAGGTTCACTTTCAGTTTTTTAATGTGTGTAACCATGACAGTTTAAAATTATTTATTTCTTAGGTATTAAAGAATAGAATAGATATAGAAAATATTTATTGATCATAAAAACATACAAAACTAAAATCAGACATACACATACAAATATATTTATGATCAAAAGGTTCTGCCTCAGCATGTGCCGTAGCAGCCGCAAGGACGCGACGGCGCTGATTCTGGCAGAACCTTTGATATCTATATTTTATTACATGATATGGTTGTCTTCATAACGTTTATTCACAGTATTTCTTACTAGTAGGTAAGTAATATTTAATCAATCAAATGCAGATTTGTCAACATCCGTAGTTCGTTTAAATCACACACATTTCGTCGGCTAATCGAAGACCTTCAATGTACAACCGTAAAATGGTAAACGAAGATTGATAGCCGCAGCATTTCTCACGCACGTAAAGCTAGCTACACAACGTAATTCTAGTAGGAAGACTCGTGTATCGCAAGATCTACATCCGAATTGTTAATAGCCACGATACGGAGCGTGGGAACTCCGCCTAAACGGCTTACGAGCAAGTTAAATGGGTTTGTTTACTGAACCGGGTATCAGTTTTCACTAGTTCGCGCCTCTTCAGGGATTCTTTTTTGTTTTAACTACTTGTCTGCGGCTTAGTTGGCAGTATGTCTGACTGGTACCAGGAATAGTAGGTTTGATTCCCACACGACACAAACAAACGATGAATATTTGTGTTCATTCCGCGCCTCCTAATATTACGCATATAGAGCCATATAAACTACTTAATATAATGGAACGCGAAAGTCCATAATCTACGTGGGTAATATTAAAATAACTCAAAACTAACAAGGTTATTTCAAACTAACTGGTACTTAATTATCAACAAATAACCTAACCACTATAACCTCTACGTTTTGTCAAATTAACTTTAAAAATATTGTTCACTGTAAAACACTTGAATACTTCTTTGAAACAACACCATAGCATAATATCTTCCATTAGTCACAAAGTACAACAAAGTATTTTCTTTAAGGTTTAGCTGCGGTCGTCTCATCTCAGGGACCATTAATTTTGTCCTTGATGGTTAACCGCGGAAGTAAATAACACTCATTATTACTTATTATCTGTTCCACCGCAATAATGTCACTGGGGCATCCGAGACAGTCCGCTAAATCTAATTTTCCCGAAAATACAAAGGGAATTTTACCAATTCTGTTTACAGGAGACGTGGGAATCCCAGAGGATGCTTTTGTAGTTTTTTTTTGAGTTTGAAATGTAAATGAATGAGAGTATACAGGCATCAAAATAGAAGTAGAGTTCGCTATGTTTACCGACTTATTTATATGAAAATCTATGAGAATCACATTCTGTAACCTCATCGTACTTGTTACTTCTTATACGTCATTGCCGATCTTTAAATTTGATTGAGTTGTACTCATAAACTGTTGTGCTAATTTCTACTGAAATAATATAAGAACAGATCGTTGTTAGCAATATAACATACTAACTGTGCCAGCGACTTCGTCCATGTTTTCCCCCGTTTTTTACACATTTTTTGTTGTTCCTTTGCTCCTATTGATCACAGCGTGATGTTATGTAGCCAAAATACTTCCCCGATAAAACAATAATGGCTATTCAACAAAATCATAATTTCGCCATTCGAACCAGTAGATTCTGAGATTAGCGCGTTCAAACAAACTCTTGAGCTTTATAATATTAGTATAGATTGCGGGACAAATTGCCGAAACTAAACACTAGGCATTGATAATATGAAAACAAAGACTGAGTGACTGGTGACTCTCATTCGATGGGCCTCCTACAAAGAAAGGTTCAAAGCACATTTCATATAAGCACCGATTCAAAAAAGCCGACGTTGGTAGGATTTGGATTACTAAATGCGAGAATAATGCGGCCATAACAGTCGAAGGGACAAATTCCTCCCCGGATTACTGAAGCCGTTTGAACGGCGATTCGTCTCGGCCGTGCTTTATGGGTCCTATCGGTTTTTAGGGTTCTAATACTTATAATGTTACATTTCTTTGTGAATTAGTTGCAAGCTAACTTTGTTATGAGTTTTTGATGTTAGCGTGAACAAGGCGAGCTTTATTTTTTAAAGTATAAACTTACTCACGTCACGTCACGTTTCCCACAGAGGTGAAAAGTGGATCGCTGGAAGTGATCTCTGCCTACCCCTCTGGGAAAAAGGCGTGATTGTATGTATGTATGTATGTATGTATAAACTTACTTATGTATAGAAGATATCAATGTATTTTAACACAGTAAGATACTTCATTTTTCTATAGTTTCTTTAGTATCTAATAGATTTTGAGTTCCATGTATGTATGTGTCGGCAGGAGTCATCGCTCGCCTTCATTATAGAATGAGTAACAAGCTGCACGTGCACGGGTCACGTCACCGACCAGCTGCGTCGTTAGTCACTCCCCCTCGCCGCTCGACTCGACTATAAAAGGCGCTCACTTTGAACAGTGCAGGCAGTCTTGGCTCTGGCGTGGCACGGAACACTCGTACCGTTGCAATAGCTTATCCTAGACACCTTTGGATAATTAATTCGATTGTCGAATTAATTATTATCGTTAATTATAAAACTGCTGCTGTGCAATTTGTAATTAATAAATCAAACTCTAATTGTAGTTTATGTCTTAGGCATTTGCTACAATTGCTATGGTTATACTTTGATAAATGTGATAAGTGATGGATATGGTTCTCATTATGGAAATTAATAAAGTATTAGCTCGGTTTTGATAGACCTGACGTCTTATTCATTGTTAATTATGTAGTTACATACCCCCTCTTCCTACATCAGAAGTGGGATGAGATCCACACCCACTACTTGGTCAATAAAAAAAATATGTCACAGGAAATGTCTTTTAAGGGTTTATATGGTCGTAAGGTATAAAAAAAGAGAATGAAAAAAAAAGAGAGCATAGTTTTGAAAGGCTGTTAGCCGGACCCAAACTGGTATAAAAAAAGAGTAAAGTAAAAAAAAAAAAAAAGAGCAGAGTTTTGTAGGGCACGTGGCCGGACCAAAACTGGCTAGTGTTGAAGGGTTCTTTAAAAAAAAAAAGGGAGAGGGAACCGGACCAATACTAGTGCCTGAAGGGTCTAATTAGAGACCGGACCAGAGCAAAGTGTGAGATATAAGAAGGGTCGATGTGGACCAGACCAGAACTATTGTAATATATCTGAAGGGTAATTGTAATATATCTGAAGGGTTAATTGTAATAATATTTCTGAAGGGTTAATTGTAATACATCTGAAGGGTTAATGTAGACCAGACCAGAACTAATTGATTTGCAGGGTCATTATAGACCGGACTAATTAATTTTGTCAGGATGATCGAACGATGCTTTTGTTACAGAAATCTAGACATGCTTTAGTTGAAGCGTTCGAGGACGACCGCTAGTCAGGTTGGCCGTGTCGGCAGGAGTCATCGCTCGCCTTCATTATAGAATGAGTAACAAGCTGCACGTGCACGGGTCACGTCACCGACCAGCTGCGTCGTTAGTCACTCCCCCTCGCCGCTCGACTCGACTATAAAAGACGCTCACTTTGAACAGTGCAGGCAGTCTTGGCTCTGGCGTGGCACGGAACACTCGTTGTACCGTTGCAATAGCTTATCCTAGACACCTTTGGATAATTAATTCGATTGTCGAATTAATTATTATCGTTAATTATAAAACTGTTGCTTTGCAATTTGTAATTAATAAATCAAACTCTAATTGTAGTTTATGTTTTAGGCATTTGCTACAATTGCTATGGTTATACTTTGATAAATGTGATAAGTGATGGATATGGTTCTCATTAAGAAAAGTAATAAAGTATTAGCTCGGTTTTGATAGACCTGACGTCTTATTCATTGTTAATTATATAGTTACATACCCCTTCTGCCTACATATGTATTTAAATTGATTATTCGGATGGTTCTCTTCAACACAAATTACCCACTACTCGCTTTGTGCCAATCTTTTCATCAATAGGCCGAATAATTTTAGAGAAAGGGCACTAAATTACACATCCGTAGCTATAACGGGCCGCTAGTAAAACAATATCCATGATAGGCGAGTAGAACAAATTGAATTGAAAAAAAGTAGATCAACCCAAACCTTTACAGTAGCTCTCGATTCTCTCATCTTTTTATTTCCGGTCAGAATCGCCGGGTATTACTTATTCGATACACGGCTTGGGTATCCACGGGCAAACGCCAAATGTAGTGTTAAATGCGTTTGTGGCCATTGTTTGGTTCACAACTCGTTATAGCCCGTGAGCATGCATGGGGGAAATGAGGTGGAGTTAATATATTTTATTGTTAATATATACAACATTAACTTTTATGTAGTGTAGTTAAAACGTGATATGATTTATCCCATGTGCGTCCCGTGGGGATCCAGCCTACCTTCAACTAAGGCGATCAGGCCTTAGTAAATCACAATGGCCAAATACTTGATGGTAGATTTACACAACCTCAGAATTACTGACATGTCTCATTCAGATATTAGTACTAATCATAAAAGAAAACATAATTCTTACCAAATAGGTTAACGCTGCTATCGTTTCGCTTTGTACACGTAATATGTATAAGTACCTGAAACACAAAATGATACACATCCTTGAGTTAAAATATCGCTTCCTTATTCTTATAGTTAATGGATTTTTCTTTACGATCGATCGATCACGACACAGTGACGTCACACGCCCACTAAACAATAAAATCATAACCTCCTAACTTTTTGCTATTACATTTTTCTAGAGACGTGTAATTTTGGTCCGATTTCACTTTTAGTTATTTATCAAACTGTAATTTTATTTTTGTCTTACGATACTATCTTCTTCGTAACTATATATATTTACGCACAGTTAATATTGTTGTCGTATAGTTAAGTAAAATGTAAGTATAGTGTAGTAAATTATTTAAGAAATTTAAAAATGACAAGTATTCGTTTTACATAATAATAAGTCACCATGTAGCAATTAGTCATTCCCGACCGTGCCTACCTAAACATTTTCTAAATCAGATTAAACTAAATTGCTGCTCCGCTGCTCGAGTATTTGAAAACTCGCTTCTCTCAAAAATCTAATAATCGGAAGTGCATTGTAAAACTTAGTCTGCAGCTGTGTAATAATCAGTACCTACCTTTATATATTCTGATAAGGATGAGGTATTATGTAATCTGCTTAATACCTAATTGTACCTTTAGTTGTAACTTTTTATAAGGGAATAGGTTTATAACTTAATTAAAAAGTTAGATAACCCGCTCCAACTAAGCTTGCCTATCGAATATCTATTACTTTTGAACATATTAATACGGAAGATGGTAATTTTATTACCGGTAAATAAATGCATAGCTTCCTGCTTAGATTGTATTTGTATGCAGCACGAATCTGACAACGGCGTTAGGCTATAGACAATACTATAAATAGTCGATTATAATAAAATATAAATGCGGAAGAAACCCTGACATGCTTATCAGTAAAAGTATATGCTATAAAAAGTACGTATAGGTACGGTTGTATGGCATAACTTAAGTAATACTCGTATTATAAAAAAATCGAGCCAGACGACAGGGCCGTGAGATCACGTCAAAAGTTTTGAACTGTACGTATATTTAAATTAGATTTGGTACAAAAAACTTTATAATCCGTGTTTTTTCTTTACATAGGACTTTGCCTAAGTAAGGATTTAAGCAATTAATGACACCACGTAAACGCAGTTGCGGGCGGAAAGTATTTTATTAAAATTAAATGAAATAAATAAATATTCAGATTTAGCCATGAATTTGGAAAATCGTCCATTTAAACAAGTGGACATGCATGGGAAAGCACGTTAAGCCGTTGGTCTCACATCTGATCTCTCCCAGTCAATATAGGAGTGATATTTGCTTATATGAAAGTGCAGGTCAGTAGAGTGCACGTCTGTGTTTGAACTGTCATTATAGATTTCTGTTCAGCTTGATACACTTGATAGTTGAAATTTATAGCTAATACTTGTATCGGCAAAGTTGTTAAGTTAAGAGTACCTAGGTATCGCGCTATGCCCGGAGTGAATGCCATTAAAAATTGTTTTTCTCATTATATCCGGAGAACAAAATCCTATTGTGTACTACCTACCTACAAATCAAGAAATTCAACAATTAGGTAGGTACAGACAACAAAATATCAAAATTTTTAGTGATTGTAATAATAAAATTAAATTTTCTTCTTTCTATCAAAATGGTGTGACTGAGACTTTATTCACCTACAAGTTTACAATAAACAGACAACTTCTCCTTACAAGTATATTAAATATGATGTCTGTGAAAATCAATTAAATGAAAACAATCAACATAAATGATCGAGCGAACGGGATACGCAAACCTCGATCTCATTTCCACCGGCGTATTACATCGTTAATCACAATTGATCGTCGAGTAAACGTTGTAAAAAGCACAAAAATAACATCATAATTGGCAATCGAGTAATAAAGACGCAAACTCATTGTGTATCAATCATTTTACGGATGCACGGTCATCTAAAACCTTATTACGAGGCTTTACGACGTTGCCTGAAGTTTTAAATTTATATTGTGTAGTTATATTGAGGCTTTAACGTGTTGCAATAAGGTTTAGTTTATGGTTTTGATGGTACCTGAGCCGTGTCATCGAAAACATGACCTCTCACTTCCTTTGAGGTGACGGGTCAGAACTGAGACATGACGGCGGCGCATTGTTCGTGTAACAAAAGACGACTTGGCAGGTTTCCCTGGTCGTCTAAACAAGCCGCACTTATTTTACAGGATTCGTAATGAACCTGTAACATGTTTTCAATCGACCGATGATTTCTGAAAGACGGAACTATTCACTAGAAAACCACTCAGCACTAAAATCAATTGACGGTACTGATTGAAAAATAAACTAACTTACACAACTAAACTGATAAATTTTTAATCATTTTTAATAAAGTCTTGGTCAGTCTTAGCTTACATAAATTTAATATAATACCTTTATTGTTTCTTTTTGAATTCACTCATGAAATCATAAAACAAATCATAGACAGTTTTTTAAAAAAGATCCATTGAATTTTATAACGTTACAAATAAAACAAAAGACAGTTTGATCACGCATCGTTTCACTATTGCTCAGTGAATTTATCTTTTTACTTAGCTTTTTTACAAAAAGTTGTCTTGTCAAAGCTAACAATCAAATGCTAGGCGTGAATGCGTGTTTAATAAAAGTGATTATCGAAATACAATAACTAGAAAACTGTTAAGGCTGCCTAGATCGGTCTCGTAGATAACCGCTAGACTATTCATTCATCTAAGTAGAAATGAGAGGAAAAAAGTTTAATCTCTCAGTGAAAGTCCGCAAGAAGCGAGCTCAGTACAGATATTTTCACTGCCATTATATTATAGGCATAAGCGTAAGGCCTGACCCGCACGGGACGATAACAAAGTGTCGTTTTCTCCTTCGCAAAGACTTCCATTAATATTAAATGCAATAATAATAATTGTTTTATTATTGTACATGTTAAACTATTTATTTTAATTCAAAACAAAAAGGGTTTCTGATGTTACCGCTAAGAGTCAGTAATTTGTTTTAATTATTGATTACGGTATACCTATTCCCATTTAAAGGATGTAACTGTTTGTGTAATGACATTTAAATTAAAAAATATATATAAATTACTAAAGTGGAGAATATAAAGGTTGTAATCCTTTATCTACTAGGCACATTATAAATTATCAAAGTAGTTATCTAATAACTGTCGTTTTCTGTAAACACCACTTTGACTAAGCTTACCCAATTGAAAATCATTTAATGGAAAAGCCGTCAAGCCGCGCGCGTGTATACCGCCTACAGAGTATACTGATATTGGTTTTTTGCAATAATTATCGGCTACAAGAGCTCGTGCATAGCAATTTGTGATTATTTACAGCGTGTCAAGTCGATATGATTTAACCGCACACGTCTGTGGGAAATTCGTACCGTTTCTCGCCCCGATGTGTATACTTAAACGGAAGGATATCGGAAACTCACTTTCGCTGAGTGAGCATGACTGTCAATTATGTCCCAAAGGAGCGTTGACCTTGGGAGAAACGAGAAACTTGTAATAACTAGCTAAGGATACGGTCAATGTCAACGCAGTATTACGAAGTAGGTTTTTCCGACAAAAAATTTACACAAGTACATTGGAGTCTTTTCTTAATCGCATACAATGATAAAAACAAAAATGATTACAATCTTTTTGCTATTTTTACTTAGGTCATAGTGTACAATTGTCAGGTATAACACAAATATACACCATGAGCTATTAGTGTTGTAGGAATCTTCAAGGATAATATATTTAACTTAGAGTTCGGCTTAATATTATATCTATAATTTAGTAATTCGTCGAAAGGTAATCTGGTAGCATGTTTTGATATTTGGAACCAAAAATAATTGTTCAGACTGAGATTGTTGAAAAAGATTTACAAATTCTTTATGGCTAAAATATTGCAGTACAATTACTACCGGATAGCCGTAACAAAGTCAAGTTTCATCAGCATAATAATAATTGTACCTTGAGATATGATCAACGATTATTCCTAATACACAATGGGGAGGGACCTCCATTTATATGTTACTGTCTCATAATGCTCGTTCACCTGAGATAAAGCTGTGTTTACACTAGGGACATCGCATTATTTGACACACATATTTTATGGTGTCAAAACAAGTCAAAGCAGACCTTTAATTTTTACTGGTAACTAATACAGCAGAAATTACTGTTGTAATTAAAACGGAATTACTTTGTAAAATAGGGCTTTAATAAACAAAAACTTAACAGAGCTAAAACGGCGCGAACGGGGTAAAAGTGAGAAGTAGGCGCGAACGTTTGACAGCTCAGTAGTATTAACAATTTGACAAGTGAAGGTGACATTTATATTTTTAATTTACTACAACATGCCCTCCAAATTTAAACCTTCCTTGTCTAACTTTAAACATTTGCTATATAATCCAAACACATAGAATAAGATACAATTTAACACAGCTTTAAACTTATACATACAAAACAACTAAAATATTACAATAGTAAGTATGCTAATACAATAATCAATTACAAATTAACATTAGACCCAGCTTGTCTCTAAGATACTGAAATCTAATTCGAGGAAGAGCTTTTGTAAATATATCAGCACACTGCTCAGTTGTACATAAGTACTTTACATCTATTTCCTTATCCTGATATTTTTCTTTGATAAATTTAAGCTTTACATCTATGTGCTTACATCTTTTGTGAAAGTCTACATTTTTAATTACAGATATAGCACTTTGGTTATCTACACATAAACAAATTGAGTCCTGATTAAAAGCATCAATATCAAGTAACAATCTCTTAATCCACAAAGCTTCTTTGGTTGCAGAACACGCCGCCATAAATTCTGCCTCAGTTGTAGAAAGAGCAATGCTTTGCTGGCGTTGGGTAGCCCAGGTGATAGCGGCACCATTTTTGATGAAAACATACCCAGTAGTTGATTTTCTTGAATCTTGATCAGCCGCATAGTCAGAGTCGCTGTAGGCATGTACTATATTGTTCTTCAATTTTGAGTAATATAGTCCATAATCTTTAGTTTCCTTTAAGTACTTCAGTATCTTTTTCACAACTGTCCAGTGAGTATTATCATAACAATCAAGATAGCGACTCACTAAGCTAACTCCATACATAATATCTGGTCGACTTACAATAGCCAGGTGCATAAGTGACCCAGAAGATTCCATATAGAGAAGCAGTTGCTTCTCTATATGGAATCTTCTGTTCAGGTACTACATTTTTCTTTTCCAAGCTACTATGAGGATCTATGGGAATACTACAACCATTAGCGTCATTCATGTTGAATTTTATAAGTAGCTTCTCAATATAATTCTTCTGATGAATGAATATGTGTCCTTCAGACCTTTCTATTTGTAATCCCACAAAATTCTTTGGCTCCATGGTCTTTATTTCAAAATTTTCTTTTAATTTATTTATTACCTTATTTATAATAGCCATATCTTTTGTTATTACTAATCCATCATCAACATACAATAACAAATATACTTTGGCCCCATCTATAAGAGCTGTGTAAACACATTGATCAGAGTGGCTATTCACAAAACCAAAACTATTCAATACAGTTTTGAATTTATTATTCCAACAGCGTGGAGCTTGTTTTAACCCATACAAAGACCTTCTCAATTTACAGACATATCCTGGTGGAGCTACTACACCTTCAGGTGGTTTCATATATATGTCTTCAGTAATGTCTCCATAGAGGAAAGCCGTTTTGACATCAAACTGTACCATCTGTAAATCATTTTGACATACTTCTGAAAGTATGATTCGAACCGAATCATATCTTACTGTTGGAGAAAAATGTTTCTGTGTAATCAATTGGATAACTTTGTGAACATCCTTTGGCACAGAGTCTAGACTTATAGATCAGACCAGATGGCTCGTCTTTTGAACGGAAGACCCACTTACAGCCAATTATCTTCACTCCCGGCGGTTTCTCCACCAACATCCATGTCTCATTCAGCTCGTGTGCGTTCAATTCTTCCATTATTGATTGTTTCCATTTGTCTCCATCCTTTGATGATACAGCTTCATGATATGTCTGCGGCACATCATGTTGTTCCGGAACTGCACCTTTACAAAGGTAAGTATTAGATTCCTGCCTTTTCTTAGATCTAGTTGTAATATTACTACGCTGTACTAATTCAATTTTTCTTTCAGGTACATAAAGCGCGTCATCATAATCATCAGACTGAGAAGACTCATTACCATCTGTGGTTACTGACATATCAGTAGACTGACAGTTGTTGTCCAGTGAACTTTCTTTTATTTCAGAACGGAGTTCAATCGGTTGAGTCTGACAATTTGTATTAATATTCTCAACTGTACTCATAGGAATCAAAACATTATTATCATGCAAAGAATTTTCCATAAATACTACATCTCTGCTTATTATTACTTTATTTGTTTTTGGATTTATCAACTTATAGCCTTTAGTAGTTTCACAATAACCAATGAAAGTCATTTTACTTGCCTTTTGATCTAGTTTCTGTAGTTTTGCTTGTGGTGTCTTAACCATGGCATCACATCCAAAAACTTTTAAGTGACTCACATCTGGCTTCTTCCCAGACCATATCTCCTCAGGTGTGGCATAAGAGAGTGCACGGGTTGGGCAGCGGTTAGTGATGTAAGCTGCTGTAGCCACGGCTTCTGCCCAGTACTGTTTCTGTAAATTAGAATTAATTAGCATACAACGTGCTCTCTCCATCAGTGTGCGATTCATGCGTTCAGCCAGTCCATTCTGCTGAGGAGTATATGTATTAGAAGTTTGATGTATTATTCCTGCTTTCTTTAAAAAATCTGAAAATTCATTACTTAAGTATTCTCTTCCATTATCAGAACGCAGACATTTTATACTGCAGTTACATTGGTTCTCTACTAAGGCTTTATATTCTTTAAACTTTGAGAAAACTTCTGATTTATTATTTAAAAAATAAACATATACTTTCCTTGTATAATCATCGGTGAATGTGACGAAGTACCTCGCTCCTCCAAGTGATTTAACCTCTAGTGGTCCACAGACGTCTGAATGCACCAGCTCCAGAGGTTGCTTGGCTCGGGAACCTTGAGCTGGAAACGGCAGCCTGGACTGTTTTCCTTTTTGACAGGGTTCACAGATCATCTTGGTTTCATTTTTAGTTAGCTTCACTCCATCAGTACTTTCAGTCAACTTATTCAAATCTTTGAAATTCAAGTGAGCCATCCTTTGATGCCACATTAACGAATCAGTCTCCTTTGCTTTGGAGTTGTATGCTGATATAGTGTTGGTATTCAGCCGGTACATATTATTGATGAGATTTGCGGTTGCTACTTCACTCTTCATTTTATTGAATATTTTACAGCAATGGTCGGTGAACTGAACAGAACATCCATTTTTTATCATTTGACTAACCGAGAGAAGGTTGGTTGCCAATTCTGGTACATACAGGACATTTTTAACTTGAATAGTATGCCTTGCACCATCTTTACCTATTATGTTTAGGTCACACTTGCCACAACCCTTAACCTGAAGCATTTTGTTATTAGCTATCTTTATATTTGTGATCGGAGGAGGTACAATATCATACAGCCAGTCTTGCCTCATTGACATGTGCATAGATGCTCCTGAATCTATGTACCAACCTTCATCATTCTTTGTTGTTGCGGAGAACACAGCTACATAACCGGAATCTTTGTTTTGTTCCTTCTCATTTCTCTTCTTCAACTTGCAATCTCTACTCACATGACCAAAGCGGTTGCAGTTGAAACATCTCGGGCCCTTCTTATGACTTTGCTGATTGTGCTTAGGCTTACTTTGCTTTGTGTAAAGTGCATTATCAAAACTAGGTGATGTTATTTCTTGAAGTAGCTTTGTCTTTATTAAGTCTGCACTTATTTTAACACCGGAGCTCTCTATACCCATAATCATTGGCTTATAGGTATCAGGCAAGCCAGCCAGCATCAGTGTGCCGAGCCATTCATCATCCACTTTGAAGTGAATATTTCTAAGCTTATGGGCAGATGTCATTATTTTGTTGACATACGCTTCTACACTATCGCTGTTCTCTAAAGTAGTGTTTATTAGATCCTTTAAGAGTCCTACCTTTCTAGTCAATCCACTATCTTCAAATGCCTTGGTGAGGTTTTTGCCAGACTTGTTTTGCATTAATCGCATCTTGTATATGTACGTACAGAATTGGATCGATTAATAAGATGAGCTTCGACTTCGCCTTGACATCTTGCTTCACTGATTTAGGATCGGTGACGTCTGGTTCGTTTTCCAAGCATTCATCTAAGTCTTCGTGCTGCAGGTATGCTTTGACGGCAAAACTCCAGTTTGACCAATTGTCTCGACCCGTGAGCTTGGGTATCGACATAAATGAGTTGCTGTTCATATTTATATTGATAGTAAGCTGAAAATACGGAAGAACTCGCGAACCGGTAACTTGCAAAATGCCGGGTTATGCCCGCGGTCTTGTTACTGACTATTTTTGATGCTTTTTACGATTGACTGAATATTTACGCGACAGATTATATCTGGGCCCATAACCTGTTGTAATTAAAACGGAATTACTTTGTAAAATAGGGCTTTAATAAACAAAAACTTAACAGAGCTAAAACGGCGCGAACGGGGTAAAAGTGAGAAGTAGGCGCGAACGTTTGACAGCTCAGTAGTATTAACAATTTGACAAGTGAAGGTGACATTTATATTTTTAATTTACTACAACAATTACGTTTTTCAAAAGTTTTTCATAGTTCACTTCAAAAAATCAAATTTTAAGATTAAGCAGATACACTTACTGTACCTAGTTTTATCTAGGTATAACTAGGTTAACAATTTGTTTATTCAATTTATACAAAAGTCTGTAAATACGCGCAAATAGGTGTAAGTTTATGTAAGACATTTAGGTATATTTCATTATGGTCAGCCTATAGCTTCGTCTACTGTTAGACGTTTATATTAATTGGTTTACTCTAAATAATCGTACCAACTTTAACCTGGCAATCAGCTGCTTTACTTTTTTTCTACAACTACAAACTGAAAAGCCCTGACAATGGACACACGGCTTTACCATCAAGCGGCAGATTGCATAATTCTCTTCCTTATTCAAACCCTCCCACTTCGGCAACCATTGCCATTCATGTATGTAATGCTATCAGCATCTGAGATGAAATTAGACGCCGTATATTGCATATCAGATGGTGGGCCTAGAATCCGTTAATTGTATTCCAGTATTCTTAGAAGCTTACATTAGTCGTGAACCGGTAGAGAATCTTGATAAAGCGTCTACTTCTTTTTTATTTTTGGGACAACATCTAGATATGGATGGCTTATAGTGATTTGGAAAGCCTGAGGCCATCTAAATTACTTCAAGCCATTATCTAAGTTATGACCTAATGTGTTAAACATACTGACCTACCTAGAGTGTAGGTAGGTAATATTAGAAAACATATATTCAAATGTATTTGTGAACTCACATGTACAGTTCTGTAAAGTAATATTAAATAAAAACAAGTAGGGTCCAAGTGTTTTAAAATAGATTCACACTTGGGGTACTTCCATTTTGCCAAACCGCTGACAGTCTCAGTCACCACCCTATTTCCCCCATAGATAGTCGCCGGCGCGTAAAGCATTATGAAAAAAGATGTTAAAATCATAATGCTAAGGGAACGTATTTGTATGAAGTTAGCCAACTCGAGATATGGTCTGATGGGTAGATACGGGAGGCCTGAGCAATACCGATGGACGCAGACGATAAAGCCACAACACAACGAGAAAGTTTCATAAAGCACCCATACTTTACATTTAACTACCAAAATATAATGAGAGTATAAAACTAGAGAGACGGCCGGTAATCAAGATGAAATCTTTTAGAAATTGAATTTTATAAAAGATACTCTGTGGATTTAGATCTTACTTGAGAAGAGAAATGGGCTTATAAACAAGCGAAGTAAAACCTAACTTATACCTATATAGAGGTACAAAGGAAAATACAGTAGGTACATTTAAAATGAAATGGATTTAAGAGAAAAAATACTCCTCATAAAATGTTATTTATTATAAATAAACAAATGCATTTTACTTAAACCGAAACTACTAGTAAGCAAACAGCATTTTAGATTTAGGATAACATGAACAGGCTTTCAGGGTATTAAGTTTGCATCTCATGGAATATGTATTTCCTAAAAAGAGGTTCTGCCGTTGGTGCATCGACGTTACCAGTAAAATGGAGGTAAGCAAACAAAGCATGGGCATACAAAATTCAAGCTTACGTAGTGGCGCAGTGAGAGATGGCTTTAATAATGTAGCTCCGAAGTAAGGCTTAATGCAGCCACTACCACCCGAGACAAATAAATAATTAATCTTTCTTTCTATCCGAATTGCAGTTTCACGTTTACCAATTAAGAATGCATTGTAGAGAATAGTAATGTTTAAAATATTTCTTAGATTTGCTCTTTCGAGTACACATTTTTATAATTTTTGAATGAGATAGCAACTCGATGCCTGATAGAAGAATAGGTACTTATGTTTATTTTACAACAAGCAAAGTGTGTTCTTTTACTTCATTCCTACATTTCATTTTTATGACATAATAATCATGTTATACATTCTATAGTACTACTCGACATTCGCTATCTATAAGCCTTAATTGTCATTCGATACGACTTGAAACTTTCACAGCCTCTTTAATATCGTCAGCAAAGACCTCTCTTCGCTTTTTATTATAATAAATTTAAATTACCCATTACGTTGCATTAGTCGCTACTCTATGCACAACACATTTTACCTTGTAATCGTTGCTTAATGATATCTTGCCCGAAAGGAACCATGATGTAGCTCATTTCATAACCAGAGCTTCTGCAAGACGTTTCGAGCAGCTTTCTTTTATTTTAATTTTCAATAGACTCACGTTTTGACACTTAATTCGCACAAAGCAATCGCTTTGTTTGTGAATTTAAAGCTCAAAATGGCGCCGATATCTTTTGGAAATGTAGGAAGTGATGTAATGAATGCAGATTACGGATTTGATTGTTGTCTCGAGTTTTAGATTAAAGTTAAATTAGATTACATGAGGCAATGAGATTGATATTAATATTATTATTAATATCAAACTCAATTATATATTTTAATTTTTATAATACTAAAATACCAGTCAATTTGGATAGGTAGGCACACAGTGTAATCAAGCCTACACCACATTTTCACAATTCTAGAATACATTATATAATTATTTTCAAAAGTGATCCCATAAGGTTTCCCTTCCTTTTATGGGCCAGATATCTAAAAAAATGGGTCATGGAGATGTCACTTTTAAATGATTACTTCCATACGAGTATATGCCAGCCAAGCCGGAGTTTATGGAGCGGTACCTTGTGGATTAATTTATCATAAAAGATACATAAATTTTATTGATCACCGGATCCGGACAGGACCATTACAAACTCCCTTTACGAGTGTTCTTTTACTTCATTCGTACATTTCATTTTTATGACTATGCTAGTGTTGTAACGTTTATTAACAATAGTTATTCTGCGTATGCCATTATCTGCATTTTTATACTGAGTAGCGGATGCGCTGGGTGTTAAACGCCAATAGTAAATGATGTTTGCATTGCACAAGCCCGCTGTGTAGAAGTACTATGTAGTACTATACTAGCGGCCGCCCGTGACTTCGTACGCGTAGAGTTAGTGTCGATATATACGATACATCTTTATGAATTCTAGTCTATGTGTTATTCTTATATGTACCTACGCTATGTTATTGTCAAGTTTTATCAAAATACGTTCAGTAGTTTCTGCCTGAAAGAGTAATAAACTTACATACATTCAGATATACTGTCCGAAATATTACACTAGGATTTATAAAGTCTGTTGTGAAGTTGATTGCGTGAAAGAGTAACAAAAATACATACAGACAGACATCCAGACCAACTAACATTCGTATTAATAATATTAGTAGGATAGAAATAATGCAATGTTATGCACCCATTGGTACCGGGTCGTAGCCGGCACCGCGGGGAAAAATCTAGATATCACACAACTAGAGTAGGTGGCTTAGGTTTTTATTCGCCGGTGGCATACTCCGGAGGCGTGGGTCAGATATAATTGCGCCGGCGCATTGTCACATAATTGCTTTGTGGGGATCGCGACAGAAACAAGAACGCTCTCGCCACTCGCCTATTTTCCTCACAGCAAATGGAATGTCACTTGTGTGTTAGTTTATTAAGGTCGAGATGATAAATGATAACATCAATTTTCATAATTGTCAACTGAAGCTTCTGTAGATGTTACTTATAAAACCTAATACAGCCTCTGTACCTACACAATTTAAGTAAAGTCAATGCAATCGAATTCTCCAAACCAACAACTTATAAGATAAATTTGGTGTTCGTGCAGAGCTTTAATCCTACGTGAACTTTAGAAATATCTAAGAACGTAAATGCAGTTATTGTATTATTGAAGAAAACTGCAGTGAATCCTTTAATATAAGATGCCAGTGGGGCTACCATGAGTTTAAAACTTACGCACTCGATATCGCCTATGTAAATATGACTATGAAAAACTTGTACAGCGCCGCTGGTGGTTACGCGAAGAACTAAAATCTGCCGTATGAAAAAAACAACTCGATAGGTTTTTAACGTAAGTAAGTTTTCGATAGCCAACTCATGGTAGGCCCTCTTAATGTACAAGTAAGTGAATATAAAACGGTACTTACAAACATACATGCTTACTGGTAACTTCAGTATAAATATAATTTATTACTGCAATTTGTAGCTTATATGAAGTTATATGCCGTGCATAATAATATGTAGATATAAGTTACAAGGGAAATATTTATCGTTTATTGTTTAATTATGAGTACAATAACATTATCATACATTATACTGTCTTTGATTTAATATACAATATGATAATTTGATTTTATCTATTTAATTATAATAAGGTTATAAATAAATTTTACTATTAACATTGAAATATATAGACGTTAATACGCGTTTACACACATAAGCGATGTTTGCCTATCGCAACTACGAGCTAAGTAATTATGTGCTTAAATTATTATTGACACAATATGAGTACGGTAATTACAGTGGATGTAATGTACATTTTTTAATTTAAAATATGCAATAAATGAGGTACCAATTACAAGGTAAGCACTTAGCTTTTTAGTGTACTAAGATAGTACTTAGGATAATTAACAGTGTAAATGTCGTGTACATAAATATATATCCACACGGCCCTTTAGAGACTACATAAAAAAATAATTGCAAATTATTTGAGAACATAATGCATAATTTATTTATTTATGATTTTTTTCACTTTATGACATTGCATGCTGCAACATTCATCGTAATAAACCAATGAAATTTTAATCAGCCCCAAATAGGGACGAAATATATACATTAAAGATACGTATATTGTTTAAATCATTATATATTTTTTTATTTATTAGATAGCTAAAGGAAATTACATTAGATATAATTTAAAAGGTTATATAGGAATGTATAAAGGTACCATGTATGTATTATTATGTAATGTGACTTGCAAAATAAATTTTAAATATCAGATTATAAGAGATAAATAAAATAAATATCAGATTTAACTCCTATCAATAAAATGTTAGATATTATATGTCTGTAACAAAGAAGTAACAAGTTTCAAGAGCCGGTTTAGATCCGAAGAGGCTGTTTGAGATAGCCGTATTTCCATAGCTGAATTCAATTACGAATAGCGCCGGATGGCTAACTTAGATAGTCTAGGACACTTGTAAGAACCCTGTCGCATTTGGATACCAGTCTCTGGTTGAATGACTGTGGGGTAACCAAATTATACACAATTATTTGTAAATAAGATACACAATTAAATTCGAAGAGTTGCAAGTTTTTTAGCTACACGTAAATAGGTATACACATTATTTTTTCAACACATTCTTAATTAACCATATTGTAATTCGTAAATATTTGTAACATTTAGTTGAATAGAAGCAAGATAAAAAAATTGCATTTTTCTCAAAGCAAAAGTGGTTTGATATACGTATGGTACCTAATGGTTAAAATTAACATCATTATATGAAACCAAACCAAGTGACTTTATTCGTCATAGGTAAACGATAACAAATTAAAATAAAAAAAAATTACACACAAGCT
The DNA here is from genome assembly GCA_039566165.1 of Maruca vitrata. NCBI lineage: Eukaryota > Metazoa > Arthropoda > Insecta > Lepidoptera > Crambidae > Maruca > Maruca vitrata. The sequence continues at coordinate 3,495,125 of CM076917.1, forward strand.
TGTCCGGAAATGTCAGGCAGGGCCCATGTACGATTCGTACGTGACCGATTTGACGTAACGTCGCCTAGGCATCCTAATAAAATAGAGCCTTAACCAAAGAGGTTATATCCTCGCAGCACTAACCTCTTTGCTCGCTATTATTTTTTTATTCGTAACGGTATGCATTGCGGATTAATTATAATCTGTAGTAGTGTGTGGGCGACAGTCCCATTCGGTAACCGTTAGTCAAGCGACAAAGACTACCTACGTAGGCACAATATGCATTTTAGATTACAGTTACGTGTTTGTTATTCTATTATGTGCACTAGATTTTGCCTGTGGCTTTGCCTGTGTAGGCTACAAAGGTTATGTGGGAAAATTGCAAGTTTTGACGTCAGTTTTATGTTATGTTAAAATGGATGCATTTTAGCAAATGTAAATGTTTTGTCAAGATAAAATCTAAAATTGTTGGATTTTTTAACCGTTAAAATGTATATGTATGTATGTAAAATGTTTTTTACTCCAGCAAATTTGGCATTTAATTGTATATTATTCTAACAACTGACACTAGACGTAATGTTGCCACTTTAACGACATTTTTTTTTTCATAGCAAAAACTGTAATGATGGTAATCTGTTGTTTTAAAATTGCTTAATATCGCTTTTTTATGTCAATTAGTGCAAAAACAAAACAAAAATAGAGCAACCGGGTGGCTAGTGATTGCGATAATGACTGTACAAAAAAGATCATTAAAGCTTTTGACAGGATATATAGTTAAGAGTATGAGTAGGTAAGTATACCTACTTATTCGTTTGTAAATAAAAATGTTACATTTGTATCAATGCGTGTGAAGTCGTTGTCATAATAATAGCAACCATTGTTTATTTATTTTCGGTATCTTGATCTTCGTGAGGTAACTCTTACCACATACTTAGTTGTTTTGTTTAGTTTAAGACAGACTTTGGTTGTTTTATTTTTTTCATAGAATATGCCTACGAAGCATTTGCTTAGTGCATGGAGATTTAGTGTGTTCCGATTTATTTATTTATCACCAAAATTTCAGTCTTTATATTCCGTAATATTAAAAAAAAATACCAAAAACTAACCTATTTCACTACTATTGGTTTATATGATTATTTTTAAATATTATTATGTGATTATTATTATGAATAAATCAATAATAATAAAAAGTTACCAATGCAACAAATATTTCAAAATTCGCATTCATGACCCAGCCTGAACGGGGAATCAAATTTTAAATTTACATTGAGCTTAGCATTAAAAACAACAAATAGAAAAAAAAAATATTTCATTAAAATTTGGTGAGTTATTGGGGCATTAAACCGGATATGGCCTTATTTGTTGTTTACTGAACACGGACGGTTCTCCGAATGAAAATCAAAATATTTTGTGCAAACATTGTCCTGACAAACATGAACAGAGCTAAAAGGGAAATATATGAGTCGGTTCAGTTATAAAATAAAGCTGTTTACATGTTGAATTGCATGAAACATTTCGCCGATTCATATAAAATAAATATTAAGCTCTACATACGGTAGCAATTCCAGTTTTATATTGCGGTACAAAAATATATACCGCATTGGACGGATATTAAATGGTCTTCTCTTAAACACTCCTTTTTTAAACACTTTCAACATCACCAAACCATATACGTCCCCACTGCTGGGGCACGGGCCTACCCTAAACTAGGGCGATCAGTCCTTAGTCAACCACTCAGGCCAAGTGCGGATTAGTCGACTACACAACCTTCGAATTTCTTTGAAGGTGTGCAGGTTTCCTCACGATGTTTTCCTTCACCGTTAAAGCGTCGAATAATCGTACATATGAATTTCAAATTTGAAAACACAGTGGTGCGTAGGGCGTTGGAACTGGCGACCTCTCGCATGCCAAGCAACGACTTTAACACGTAATTGACAAACTAAACATACCTTGGATATAATATTCCTAAAGCGACTTAAATCCCAGCCTTCCAATCGTTGGAGAACACTCGTTTCCGGCTAACTGCCTTCCAGTGTAGGATACCTGCAAACAAACAAACAAAACCATTTAAATATGATCCACACGTTTGCTTCTAAAGAAGTTATGTTCACCGGTTGTGCTTATTGAACTTGGCTTGGCACGCTACCGATTGTCTAGATTATATGACTTGCAATATTTATATGTCCTAACAATAGTTGTTCAAAAACCTATCTAAGAGCTCTGTATATATAATGTGGTTGGCTCATAACATCTCTTAATAAGGGGTTTCATTGCTCCGGTTGCTAAAGTAAAGTTCCTAACTAAGAATGACTCCTAAAAGTCAGTCAGTCATAAAAGTCATTCTAAAAGCACGGTTAATTCCAAAATATTTCCGGGTGGAGATCGTACCCACGACTCTTAAGGCAAGACCACCAAGTGTGCCATTGGGCCTGTTAAATATAATCAGTCACTTCATATCAGATCTTTTAATTTGTCTTAGTTACTAGAACTTTGAACACTTGCATATATCACTATATAGTATAATGCAAAGTCTGTTTGTATGTATGCTTAAATCTTTAAAACTACGCAACGGATTTTGATGGATGTTTTTAAATAGATAGAGGGAATCAAGAGGACGGTTTTTATCCTTACTATTCCTTACTAGTTCCTTACTTCTTACTAATATTATAAATCCGAAAGTAACTCTGTCTGTTTGTCTGTCTGTTACGCTTTCACACATAGAGTACTGAACCGATTAAAATGAAATTTGGTACACATAATAGTCCAGAGCTTGAGAAAGGACATAGGCATACTTTTTAACCGACTGCACCGACCGAAAGAAGTAATATCTTACCCGTTAAACGTCTCTACGCGGACGAAGTCGTGGGCGGAAAGCTAGTGTATAATATACCCGGGAAGCGAGGGCGGGTCTCTAGTTAAATAGGAATTCGTCTTTTACTGACACCCTGGACTCAAATGGGGAAACAGCTGGCCCCATTTTTTATGATGCCACAAACATAACTCTCGCAGACAATAACTAATACAAGAATATTAAAAAAACTAATTAAGTTCATGCCATGTCTACCCAAAAGGGTCCCTAATTGATTAAACCTTGTGTGGTCATTAATATGCCTATCATTTAAGTTGACACGAGATCCAGTAAGTTATCAATTACTCACATCATTTAATCTAATTAGGCGGTTGCTACCGTAGTTATAAATTTGTGAGTTGGCAAGTTAACACAGTAATTAAGGTACTAAGTTAATATTCCTGCTTATGCAAACGGTGTGTCATATTACTAAAGCATTAAGTCACAACTTGTTACGTATATTGTTGACCTAGCTGAGTTCTAAGCATAGTTTGAAATGAAAATATAACTTGGTGCCCGTATTAAACATAATAACACATACATATACTTCCTAAAATACAAATAGAACTTTAATTAATACATTTTAGGGAGTTTATTAGCTAATCTTGTAATTTTTTTATACTTAACATATTTCTAGCTACAAAGATACATTTGAGCTTTCTGATTCGAACTCATAATTATCATAAACTACATTGAAAATATGCAAGGATACATAACATAAATACATATATTGATTGTGTAATGTATATGGCTTACTTCAACCGAGATTAAATAAATGTAAATCAAAAGCTTCTAATTTGAAGTGACCACTTATGTTAAGATACTTTAAAGTGATAAAATATTTGAAAATTAATTTAATTTACGGATTAACTCGCCTATAATTTGATTATAACCATGACTATTTAGATATCTGTCTGTCTCGTTTTGAGCTTTTTTATAGTGCTCTTTTATGAGTAAATTTAATATTCGCTCAATAAATAAAGTTTATTTTTATTTATCAATAATTAAGTACATTTAGTTATAGAGAATATTAAATATACTGGTATACTTATATATGTAATTCACTTAGCTAGCTACTTAAGATTGCGTGAGTAGATATAGTCTTAAGGCAAACAAACAAAAGCCATAAACGTAAAGTCTCTTCTTCTAAGAAGGACGAAACAGTTTTCCCGAAACGTGACTCGAACAAAAAACTTTAACAATTCCACACAAAAAGAAGGCTAGAGGTAAAACTTTTCCCGGTTTCATTTTGCGAATGCCAATGTTAGAGGTAGGGGCCACGTTGCTCAATGTATGGGTATGGAAAGGTATTGTCGAGCTTCAGAAGTTATTAAATACAGCATTGTCTATTTTCGAGTTTCGATCCTTGCCCGTAACCACGAGCGCTGTAAAGAGCTGGAAACGTCGCGTCGGGTCTCTAAATAATAGGATGTTTAGAATAACAATACACGCGAGTTTAATCCTTAAAATTAGTTTTATTTCAAATCGCAAAGAAACCATAAATATTCTAAAAAGACCGGGAAGGTAATATTAATATATTTCTTTTTCTTTCATATAGCAATACAACTTGTCCAAAGTATGTATAAGTCATAGGCCAAAGAATTGTCCGGTGCTTGAGAAATCACTTGGAGTCTACGAAAAAGACGCAAAATTTGCCATCGAACTAGACAAATCGTAGTACCTGAACACACAAATTACTTCAGAACATAAAAAAGTAAATTAGTAATAAAAATTTAATTACAAATATGATGTGGTCATTTTCTAAGTTATTAAGAGTTCAAACCACCACTCCGACCTTGAACGTAGCTTATTCTGATGTAACCAAGCTCATAAAGTGGTTATAGGTTATCCGAGTAAAACAGATAAAATATAAAATAAATTATATATTTTATGTTTAATGTAAATGTAATTTACTTCCGTGCACTAATTTGCCAGTAATTGATGACCAGGGATGGGTGAAACGACCTTTTGCCAAATGTAAACTGCTAATGGCGTTGTACGACCTATAGACATTGCATTTGTTAGCACGTGACGGTAAATGAAGCACGTATTCTGGGTAAACGAAGGGAAATTTTATGTACGATTATAGTAAAACTAGGTAACATAGTTTATGTAAAGAAAGGTCAATTGTAAACGTAACTTTTCATGTTTTAAATGGCACAATGGCAGAGTTTAATGTGAAACAGAGGATTTATTTTGATTCTTAGGCGGTTTGTTAAAATAATGTCATTTTAATTAAAAACAGAAGCAAAAGTTAACTTAATTATAACGCACATAGTTTTTATATGGTAGGCGCCTTTGCTCATACATTATTTGTTTTATAGCATTATTTAATGAGCTAATTGGTCATTACATTTTTCAATAAGTAAACATTATCGTTCAAAGTCTATCAATATGTTTGCTTTCCATCAAGTAATATATTAATAGTCAATAACAATTAAGCAGGTAATAAAACACGTGTTAATGTATTTAATGGCAGTCTTGTGGTCCTTTTCGTACTTAACTCTCACTTTCTTACACTGCCTACACTTTTCCATACATTGCGGTTACGGCATTTCCATATTATCCAGGCTTTCAAACTATTTTAAACTATGTAAGATAGATTGATTCGATTGCTTATATTATGAGGGAAGCTTCGCATTCGTCTATGATATCAATTTAGTAATAAATTATGCCCGCATCGTGGTAAAAAATTACTTGTAAAATGTGCGGGCTGTCGCAATCAAGCATTTAAATATAAGTAGGTTGAAGACACAATTTTTAATCAAAAAGTGTCTGTCAAATCTTTAACTTTATTTGCTACCTTAAAATAATGACAAGCAACATAAATGCAACTAAAAGTAAACTTAGTAGAGACCTACCAAACTGCACTATTTGATGTAAATACGGGTATGAGAGCGATCAATCCAGTTGTGATGATATGCATGCATGCATTTACTAATAACTGAAATCTTAAGTGCACAATTAAAGTTATTTAAGTTATCAATTAACCATAATTTTCCTGCCTATGATACTCGCATTAAAACTGAGATTAATTTCGAAAAATTACTGTTACGACCACGAGAGACCGTGCAAGCGGAATTAGTCTTATCGTCGTATGGATAAGGTCTATATTCGCTTGCACGATACTACGCTACACACTCTGGTAGGTTGTAGCGAGCTCTAGAAGTGTTCTAAAGTAATAATAATATTACGACCTTGAGAGACCGTGCAAGCGAAATTAGTCTTATCGTCGTATGCATAAGGTCTATATTCGCTTGCACGATACTACGTCACACACTCTGGTCGGTCGGAGCGAGCTCCAGCGAGTTCTAGAAATTTCGATCCCCGCGAGAAGATTCTCGACGCCACGCGAAGAGCTGCGTCCTCACTGGGTATAAAAGCGGGATGTACGACGCGACGGGACAGTTCCGATTTGGAAAGCGAAGCGAATCAGTCTCCTGCGAACTAGAAGTGATCGAGTGCGTTAACTGCGAATAGTTTCAGTGAAATTCAGTGTTTTAGTGCGATTCAGTGTTTTAGTGTAATTTAGTGTTACGTGTTTAGTGTTGTAATTAAGTGTTTTTTAATTGTGTTTTTAAGTGTTTAATTGTGTAATTGTTAGTCGATAAATAAATTAATTGTCTTTTGGTGACTTTTGGCGTATCTTGAATTAAACGTACCCCGTTCCCGCAACAATTGGTGTCAGAAGTGGGATTCAAGATGCCTCTTACACCACGAGAAGACAGTGAGGGTCGAGTAACAAGGAGTCAAACCGCGGCCCTGCAAGAGGGTGAAGGCACTTCAACGGAGGGATCAATTCAAACATCAATTGGGCCTGTGGAGCTTGCAGACTTATTTAAAATGCTGCAGACACAAGCCAGCCGCCAGGAGGAGCAAGCCCGCCGCCAGGAGGAGCAAGCCCGCCGCCAGGAGGAGCAAGCCCGCCGCCAGGAGGAGCAAGCCCGTGAGCAAGCCCGCCGCCAGGAGGAGCTTGCCCGACTTCAGGAAGCACAATTTGCTAAGCTGAGGGAAGAACAAGCCCTTCGCCAGGAAAAGCAAGACCTTCGCCAGGAGGAGCAAGCCCGTCGCCAGGAGGAGCAACTGGTCGAACTCAAGGAAGAGCTAAGCAAGAGTTTGTTGGGGGCTATTGAAAAGAAGCACGAAGTATTAGAAAAGCAGATTGATGCTCTCAAGGATGATGTGCTAAGCGTCAAGACCCAACACGAAGATCGACTGACCCAACACGAAGATCGACTCACCCAACATGAAGATCGATTCACCCAACACGAGGATCGATTGAGCCAGGTGGATGCTGAGATGCGACAGCTGCATACCAAAATGGCAAGAGTGGGGACCCGGGGTGCTACGGTAGTGTCGGATTCTCCGAAAATCGAAGTACCCCACTTCGATGGAACGACGTCTTGGGCAGCATTTTGGTACCAGTTCGAAACGGTGGCTAAAGGAAAGGGGTGGAACGAGGAAGAGTCATTGATAGCTCTGACTCTGGCTCTTCGTGGAGATGCCCTGCTCACGTTGGAAAACCTGCCTTCGGATAACAGAACTTTAGGTGCTCTCCAAAGAGCACTAGAGGGCAGGTACAGCGACAAACACTTGGAACACGCGTATAGAGCACAACTCCGCGACCGACAGCAGAAGCCTGGTGAGAGTCTGCAGCAATGGGCAACGGAAATCGAAAGGCTAGTCAGACGTGCGTACGTGTCATGCCCGACAATGGTGGAATCAATGATCCCGCAAGCTTTCTGTGATGGAATTAGAGACGCAGACGTCAGACACACCGTGAAATTGAGCCATCATCAGACCTTACAGGAAGCTCTAGCCCATGCTTTGGAGGTGGAAGCCGTGCGTCAAGACGCTAGAACTCAACGACTTCGGGAGGTTGTGGTGAAGGAAAAACCTTCTTTGGGTCCGATGTGCTATGGCTGCGGCGAGAGGGGCCATATTCGGAGTAGTTGCCCCAAGCGAAGATGGCCACGTAGAACGACAGTAGCGTCCTCTACACAGGTGGACGCAGAAGAGCTGTCGTTAAACTAGAAGAAGCCAGGGCCGTGGGGCAGGTGCTGGCTGGTCAACATCGAGCCCCTACCGTCACTGTTTCACAGATTGGTAATGGGAACAACCTTACAGTGGTTGGACAGCTGAACAGCGTAACGTGTCATTTTACTATTGACACCGGTGCTTCAAGAACAATAGTGCGTCCGGAGCTATTGAAAAGGACTATTGTGTGGAATCAGAGACCATCCGTTCAGCTTCAAACAGCAACAGGCCAGCCAGTTACCGTCTTCGGTGAGACGATGGCGAAGATAACCATTGGAGAACAAACCTTTGAATACGGTGTACTCGTAGCAGACATCACGGACGATTGCATCATCGGATTGGACTTTTAAGAGACCAGAAGTGTGTGTTTGACGTCGCTAAAGGAGTACTTAGTTTCCCCGACCAAGAAGTATTCCTAGAGGGAGCGAGATCAGGCGCCGTTTACCGCCGGAACCACACGACCCTACCGCCGAGATCTGAAACTCTGGTCAAAGTTAGATTCCCTTACACTGCGTGTCAAGGGCGAAGCGTCGTCATAGAAAACTGCGGCGACCATCCGAGTTGGATCACAGCAAGAACTCTGGCAATGACCGGAAAAGGAGCGCTGGTGCGAGTCATCAATCTTAGCGGAGATGAAGTGCAGCTACGAAGAAACTGTGTCATCGGACGGTGCGATGCAGGCCAATCCATCAGAAGGATGAAAAGGGCCCGGGAACCGGAATCCTGTCAACGAGATGACGTCACACCGCTCCTAGCAAATTGTAAGGACAAGCTCTCTGAGCGGGAACTTCACCAAGCCAAAAGGTTGTTACTCGATTTCAACGACATATTTTCGAAGGGTGACCATGATTTGGGAAGGACAGGTCTCGTTAAACACGGGACACGGACACGGGAGACGCGCCACCAATAAAGCAGCGGCCTAGACGCCTTCCATTTGCCAAAGAGAAGGAGGTAGCAGACATGGTTGCCGAGATGCAGAAGAACCGCATCATAGAACCTTCAACGAGCCCGTGGTCTTCGCCAGTAGTCCTGGTTAAGAAGAAGGACGGCAGCACCAGGTTTTGTGTAGACTACCGGTTGTTGAATAATGCAACGAAGAAGGACAGCTACCCTCTGCCCCGTATAGACGACACACTGGACATGTTGAGTGGCATGCAGTGGTTCTCAACAGTGGACCTTAAGAGTGGGTACTGGCAAGTTGACATCCATCCAGAAGACAAAGAGAAGACGGCATTTACGACCGGAACTAGGAATGGATTGTGGCAGTTCAACGTCATGCCCTTTGGACTTTGCAACGCTCCGGCGACATTCGAGCGGTTGATGGAAAGAGTACTGGTTGGACTTCTGGGTGATGCATGCCTGGTCTATCTGGATGACATCATTGTCATGGGTCGAAATTTCACAGAGCATGTCAGTAACCTGAGGAAGGTTTTCACCAGAATACGAGAAGCAAACTTGAAACTCAGTCCAAAGAAATGCACGTTTTTCAAGGAAGAAGTCGCCTACTTAGGCCACATTATTTCATCGAAAGGTGTAAGGACTGACCCAGAGAAGATCAAAGCTGTCCAAGAATGGCCTATTCCAGCTAACAAGACCGACGTGAGATCATTTTTGGGTTTATGCGCATACTACCGGCGCTTTGTCAAAAACTTCTCTGATATAGCGAAACCTCTTCATCGGCTCACGGAAGATAAACGAGTATTCGCCTGGGACTTGGAATGTGATCAAGCCTTCGTCAGATTAAAGAACACCTCTGCACCAGTCCTATACTTGGCTACCCGAACAGAGAAGGAAGGTTTATCGTGGACACTGATGCCAGCAATACTGGCATAGGCGGAGTTCTATCGCAAGAGCAAGGTGAACGGGAAGTGGTGATCGCCTATTTCAGTAAGTCACTTTCAAAACCTGAAAGGAACTACTGTGTGACTCGTAAGGAACTGTTGGCAGTAGTAAAGACTCTACAGCATTTCAACAAGTACCTCGTTGGAAGACAGTTTACCCTGCGGACAGATCATGCTGCGTTAAAATGGCTCTTGCAGTTTAAGAACCCTGAAGGACAAGTGGCGCGGTGGCTAGAGCAACTACAGGAGTACAACTTCACAACAGAACATCGGAGTGGCAGAACGCATTTGAATGCCGATGCCCTATCAAGGAGACCTTGTCCTGTGGCCTGCAGTCATTGCTCTAAAACGGAGACTAAAGAAGAAGTCCGGATGATTACCACCCAGGGACTTGATAATGAATGGAGCGAAGACGCTATCAAAAAGGCTCAAAAAGAGGATAGTGACCTGAGGAAAATATTTGAATGGAAAGAGGTAGGTCAGAAACCTTCTTGGAGCCATGTAGCATCATCAAGCCCCATCACGAAAAGTTACTGGGCACAATGGGACAGTTTGGAGATTAAGGATGGAGTACTCTTCAGGAAATGGGAAACACCAAAAGGGGATCAAACAACACTACAGATGATTGTTACGCGTAAAGAAGTTGCTTCTCTACTGAGGTACATACACGATGGGGTATCCGGGGGACATTTAGGCGTGAAGAAGACCCTAGAGAAGCTGAGACAGAGGTTCTACTGGATACACTGTCGGGAGGACGTCGAAGACTGGTGCAAGAAATGTACGACTTGCGCATCAGTAAAGGGCCCACAAACCAGAAGTAAGGGCAAACTCAAGCTGTACAACGTAGGCGCTCCTTGGGAAAGAATTGCAGTAGATGTAGCTGGCCCCTTTCCAGAATCCGATGAGGGAAACAAGTACATCATTGTGGTCCAAGATTACTTCACTAAGTGGCCTGAAGTCTTCGCTGCGCCTAATCAAAAAGCAAAGACGGTCGCCAAGAAGTTAGTCCACGAGGTAATTTGCCGATTTGGTGTGCCTCTTGAGATACATTCTGACCAAGGAAGAAACTTTGAGTCAGCACTGTTCCAGGAGGTCTGTCAACTGTTGGGTATGCATAAGACCCGTACTACACCAGCACACCCGCAATCCGATGGCATGGTCGAGAGATTCAACCAAACGTTGGAAAACCACTTGGCCAAAGTTGTGGACGAGCATCAACGAGACTGGGACCAGTACATACCGCTTTTCTTGCTGTCCTACCGATCTGCGATCCACGATAGCACCAGCGCAACCCCAGCAATGGTAAACTTCGGTAGAGAAATGCGGCTTCCGGTAGACGCGTTGACTGGGACACCGCCAGAAGCTCGAAACCAGTAACCGAATATGCGGCTGACCTACAGAAGCGCCTGGATGAAGTACATGCTCTCGTCAGAGACTGCAGTCTAAAATCCAGCGAAAGAATGAAAACCCGTTACGACCGCAAAGCCAACACCGACGGTTTCGATGAAGGGAGTCTGGTTTGGTTACACAACCCACTCAGGAAGAAGGGCAAATCACCGAAGTTCCAGCCAAGGTGGGAAGGACCATACAAGATCATCACTAGGCTGAACGACTTAACCTATCGGATCAAACAAGGGACAAGAGGCAAGCCGAAAATAGTTCACATTGATCGATTGGCTCGTTACCATGGGTCAAATGATGCTCGGGACGAGCATGACTAAGAGGGGGATAATGTTACGACCACGAGAGACCGTGCAAGCGGAATTAGTCTTATCGTCGTATGGATAAGGTCTATATTCGCTTGCACGATACTACGCTACACACTCTGGTAGGTTGTAGCGAGCTCTAGAGTGTTCTAAAGTAATAATAATATTACGACCTTGAGAGACCGTGCAAGCGAAATTAGTCTTATCGTCGTATGGATAAGGTCTATATTCGCTTGCACGATACTACGTCACACACTCTGGTCGGTCGGAGCGAGCTCCAGCGAGTTCTAGAAATTTCGATCCCCGCGAGAAGATTCTCGACGCCACGCGAAGAGCTGCGTCCTCACTGGGTATAAAAGCGGGATGTACGACGCGACGGGACAGTTCCGATTTGGAAAGCGAAGCGAATCAGTCTCCTGCGAACTAGAAGTGATCGAGTGCGTTAACTGCGAATAGTTTCAGTGAAATTCAGTGTTTTAGTGCGATTCAGTGTTTTAGTGTAATTTAGTGTTACGTGTTTAGTGTTGTAATTAAGTTTTTTTTAATTGTGTTTTTAAGTGTTTAATTGGGTAATTGTTAGTCGATAAATAAATTAATTGTCTTTTGGTGACTTTTGGCGTATCTTGAATTAAACGTACCCCGTTCCCGCAACATTACAATCAAATCTATAATTGAACGATAAAGCATATAAGCTATTTTTAATAATGCACTTGACTGATTGAGGAAATAGAAGATCGATGTATTACAACCGGTAAATCATTAATTGTAGTTAATGAGTTATTTCATCGCGTGTAAAACAACATAACTTATTAGATATACTGTGACTAATATGCTCCATTAAATTATTCCCTCATTATTTTTAAAGTGTTCCCCCCTAACGAAAGAAATTGTCACTTTTGGATAACACGTTAAAATTAACAAACTACTTACAGAAACAATTAAAACACTACATTAATTGACAAACACGCAACAAATGAAATAGGTTAGTGCAATAATCTAATAACGGATTTCAACTCGATATAAGATAGGCCTTTATGAGACTAGAAATGCAAATATATTTGTTTGATGAAGACCATCTTCACTTTATGACAACTCATGCCTCTCAAAAGTCTCTACTTACGCGCAGCAGAAAATCACAAAAACACTGTAACATAAGCTAAATGTATAGTTTGCACGGAAAAACTAATAGACCGTTTAAATGAAACCTTGATTAACAACCATATCACACTCGTTCGGCCAGGTGAGGCAGAGTCAAGGACCACTTAGTTATGTCATCACTTGTGTACGCGTGAGTACTGCGCATAGTGCGCATACGCACATTTCCGGGCAGTAAGTAAGGTTACCGGCAAAATTTGGGTTATGGGAGCATTTTACAAGGGTATGTTATTATAATAATGTGTGTCATTGGGCTGACCATCAATGAGGTTTTAGCTGACATTGTAAATGCTTTGTTGGGTTTTTTTATGGTTCGCCAATTTTGATCTGTCAACTGCGTATAATGGTTAATTGGTATTCTGCTGGCATATTAAGTATATAGGTACCTACCAACCTAACCTAAGTATATTATGGTTATATAATGTTTAATGAGAATTGTGTTTTGGTCTATCGAGCTCTGTTGTACTGCGTATTAATTTGATAAATTATTTATTTTTACAATTCTAGGACAGCATTATTGGATAACCTAGGGATTCATATGAGTAATTTAACATATAGAAGCATAATTTAGAAATTAAGTCACGATTTACTCTATTATTTTTCGACATATTTATAAATGTAGTCAGATTTAAAAACACCGCCAAAGGATCACCAAGGCAATTTGATAGATGATCCTCGAAAGCATCCAACATTCTCATCACATAGGGTGTACCTAAGTAAATATACTTCATGTGTGGCGCTCGTCACGTGCCTCCGAAGGGAAACACGTAGCAATCTGCAACACGGTTGTTACCGCGGTTTCGGGCAAACTTTTCCTATTTCGGTTTTCCCTGTACAACCTCCAATAATATCTACCCATATGCTTAGTGATGTTAGAATTCGAATATTTTCCTTCATTTTCCTAACTGACTACGACGTTTGCTTGGATAGCCTTGTCATCGTCACCGGATTTACGGGGTGAGGAAGGCTTTCATTAAAATTATATGGTAGTGGTTTAGTAGTAATGTATTAGTGTGATTTTATTAATAAAACAAAAACTATATTATCGTAATAACATCAAAGCTTGTCAATTGTAGATGATAGGCATCAGCAAAAATGAAAACAGCAAAAGCCGATTTATTTTTGATCGTTATTAATAACTTGAAAACCTGAACTGTTTGAAATCTAGATTTGCATACCAGCTAACTTAAGTTAGCAAAAATAACAATATTTAGGTAACACATATGCATATGTGTATATATTAATTGATCAACTACATTTAAATACTGTTCGACCTGAACTTGCCTATTTATTAACTTGCATTTAAACTCGCAAACGTGTTCATCATACAACCTTATAACCATGAGAACCATTTCAAACGCTGACTAATAGGAGAGTCGTATTAGATCAATATGTAGATTGGTTAAGCTATAGACAGATAATAGGTATTCTAGCGAGCTAGATCCGCGGGTCTGACCTCACCAGGACCGGTTCTCGAAATAAATACACACGGAAAAAGTCGTCAGATAAACTCTACAGCGGATCACATCGACCGGTATAGTGTGAGCTGTTTTGATTCGACGAGCAACTCGTTCGTAAGACCAGGCCCGCCACTAGCTCGTCGAACGCCCGCGTGCAATACCGATTAAGCCGCCCCATATACAAATCTACTTTTCCGATTCCAAGTATCAAATCGAATTCGAGCCGTTGTCCTATTTTAAATTGGGCTAACAAGATGACTTCACTCCACCTGATGGTAAACGGTAGTGAGATCCAAATATGAGGTCGACAGGCAGAATAGACCATATTGAGGCCTGCTTAAAACCGTTACACGCCCCGTCTAAAGAGCCCGGGATCATAGGAGGGAGGGAAAATAGGAGCTGGAAGGGCATTCCATGATTTAATGACACGTGGCAGAAAAGAGGAACTAAACCTCTTAGTACGAGCTACCAGCGCCTGCATTGTATGTGGATGGCAGCGATGCCCAGCACGTGTCCTTCGGGAGTGGATAGGGGAGGGAGGAACTAGCTGAAATCGCTCTTCAGAGCATTCCCCAATATAGAGACGGTAGAGAAAACTTAAACCGGCAATGTCTCTACGTAGTTGTAGAGGCTCCAAGGTTTCGGACACCTCTACATCACCGACAATACGGTTAGCACGTCGCTGCAACCTATCGAGGGTGTCGAGCAAGTATTTTGCGGAGCCATCCCAGAGGTGACAGCAATATTCCACACATGGGCGAACTTGAGCCTTATATCGAAAAATCGCCTCCCTCTGTTCAGGATCCCTAGTTTACGGGAGGCTGTTCTAATGACGCTCTCGATGTAATTCTACTGGTTCAGGTCGCGGCGAACATCGATCCAAAGGATGCTAAGGCTATCCTGTATTGGTAAGGGGCTGCTCTGAAGAGTAGGATAGGAAAGGAGACACTTTGCCAGAAAATACACACAATGTACCCCATTCGAAAATGTGGTCCAAGACCCATCAAGCTCGGTGACAAGAAGGTTCCTCTTCGCCTCGGTTTCGGTCTGCTTTACCCCAGGTATTCCGAAATAATGAGCATAGACAGTGGTGTCGTCTGCATAGCAATGGATATTGTCTAATGAAACATGTCATTCATATGCAGCAGAAACAAAGTCGGTAACAGAACGGAACCTTGTGGAACACCGGAATTTATAGGGTGAAAACAAGAAGTGCGTCGGACACGAATCCTGTGCCCTTCCAAAAATCCCGCAACAAAATCGCATAAGCGAGGTGGCAGACCGTATGCCGGGAGCTTGGAGAGAAGCGAACGATGCTACATACCTAATGGTCAAACGCTTTAGCGATGTCGAGGCTAACTGCCATAGATTCACTACGCTTCTCCATAGCCCCCAGAGGTGTGAAACGTACGCTAGAAGATCTCCCGTGGAACGTTTTGGTCTACAACCAGCATGTATCAGCAGCATGAGAAAAAAAGAAATATTTTAAAAAAATACTATATTTGAGTAAATATAAATTGTATCTTTTATAATTGAGACCACAAAATCTGAAAATCAATTGAAATGTCGTCGTCGTCGTGCTTAACCAATAATTAAAATGTAGAAATACCTACATAAATTCTTCACAATTTGAACACAGTGTGTATTACTCACTTAAATAATTTGTTACACAAGACAAAACCAAAATGTAATTCTTCTACATAAATTGAACTCTTCTTGCTTTTGTGTTTGCAAAATCTGATATTAACTTTTTCGTATCCAAACTGTCCAAAATTTCATGTTCAATCGAAACCATAGCTAAATTACTTAATTTTAACTGGTGCATTGTTGACTTGATAAATTAGTATTAAAATAAAGGTTAATTAATTTACTTAAATAAATATTACATTTATTTAATGACTTTTTAATTGAAAAAAAAAGTTATGTAAATACTTGTATAAAACAAATGTTTTACTCAAATTTAACGTTAAAGTCAATTTCTTTATTTTTTTATTATTTTAGGACGATATTCCGTTCATATACAATAAATATCGATTTCAATAAAAAAGAACTGCACAAATCTATTGTGCTAATAAGATAGAATAATTTTACTGCGGGAAACAACCACTCACGGTGTATATGTTACGGTCAATGTGAGCAATCGGTAATTATCTATAATCACCGGTAATTGTAGATAATTACCGACGCACATGGTTAATGTAGTGAATTATACAAATTTACCGGTAATTGTAGATAATTACCAACGCACATGGTTAATGTAGGGAATTATTCAAATTTACCGGTAATTATATAAAACTCCCGCGCGACTGAGGTAAATGTTGACATTGCTGACAAAAATCACAATTACTCTGCAATTCTAAATGTCACAAATCTCAAACCTGCAAAAATATTAACGAGACAGTTTAACTGATAATTTCCTGCCAATTTTTTAATATTATTTAACTTAATTTTTAAAAGATTATATATTTTTAAAAACCAAACATGAAGTTTGGTTTCTAGATACTTGACTTTATATTTAACTAGTTGTTGCCCGCGACTTCGTTCGCGTGGACTACAGGATTTTACAAAAGTTTTTTCCCAGTAACTACCGATTCCGTAAGAATTTTGCGATATCGCGTTGCAAGTAAGCTTTACGTCTATTAGGGCACCTGCATGCCAAATTTCAATCAACTATCTTACGCGAGATGTTTTCATACAAAAGTTTTTTCCCGCTAACTCCCGTTTCCGAGGAAATTTTGCAATATCCTGTTGCAATTAAGCTTTAAGTTTAATGAGGTACCAGCATGCCAAATTTCAAGCGTCTAACTAAAGCGGTATATTCTATTCTTAGTGCACCTTTACAGTATTTGACCTACGTCCCTTCCAAATTTTACGTGCCAACGGTAAAAATTGACGGAGTTTCATACAAACTTACCCCATATTTTATTTGTTAAAAAGAATATTTATGTTTGTCCGATGTTTGTAAACAAATTTTATTATAATTAGGACTATAATAAAATTGTTTTTATTCTAATAAACAGTGATTCAGATGTTTAAATAAATATTTGGGACATTTCACATAAACACAGCTTGTACTGTTGGCAACATACATATTTATAAATACATACATACTTAAAACATAATCACATCTAGACACGGAACAAACACCGATGTTCATCACACAAATATTTGTCCCGAGTGGGAATCGAACCCAGGACTCTTGGAACCGCCAGGCAGGGTCACTAACAAAACCATTGTTTCACCGAGCCAATCAAGTCAGTTTGATTTTATTATTAACCACATTTACATAAAGGGGATGGTAATTTTATATAACTACCGGTAAATGTGATTAATTCGACAATTTTATCACCTTTACCACGAGCACTGTTAATTTTGCATAGTTACCGGTAATTATACATAATAACCGCTCTATCCACATTAACCGTAACATATAGGTACGTTAGGTATAACCGAAACTCGAAAGCACATTCGAACCGTAGCCTTCTTTAGCTTTAAGCATCGATTTCATGCGGCAAGCAGTAGGTACCTGATTACATCACATCTTATAAAAGAACGATAGCTTCTCCCGTTTTCGAGTTGGAATTTTTTTAAAAACTATTGCATAGCTTTTATCGCGGGCTTTGAGCGCGGCGACCGAACCAAGAAATTCCGTAACGAAAAAACCTCACAATCGTCTAACGTCGTTTCAGTTCGGTAGACTTCGGCACGGTGTTTGTGTGCGTGCGGTCAGACGTATTGTACGACTCTACGAAACTCGCACGAATCGAGACGAGCTGCTCCGAAATCGGACGATGCTATGCAATAGCTATACCGCGGCAGTCCCCGAGTGCCACACGTCTTTTTTTTATTAACCCATGTCATCCCACTGCTGGGCAAAGGTCTCCTCCAAACTTGTCCTTTCAAATTTTTATTTTGAAAATATGAAAAAAAATATTTTTTCAATCTGGTTTTGCCGCCCCCTTGACAATGGCGCCCTTGTGCGGTGCACGCCCTGCACGCCCGCTCCTGGCGGGCCTGCGTAAGACAACACGTTGATTTTACGATTATTTTTTAAACATGAAAACCTCTAGCTCAAGTTTTAAGTATGATAGATACTTATGAATATACTAGAGACTCAATGCTGCGTGGAAACCTGTTTAGCACATATGTACAGTGTAAGTTTTAGGTATTTTTCTATTTATTATGTGCATATTAAATATATTTAAGTTTATTTGTGTATCCACTGTTGATCCTGATTTCCGTAACACAAGTGCTTAAGCTACTTACCACGGGATCAGGTCAATGTATGTGATGTTGTGTAATATTTATTTATTTATTTATTTATTATGTGCATTAAATAAATCATTTTCCATAATACCGCAATGCAACCACTATTCGGAAGAAGAAAGGTGTAATACCAGTTGTTTCATAAATAGGATATTATAATTTTAACACATTTGCATAAATAAACATCCTATTCATAAGGAATCGCAGTTAAATTTAATTTACAACTTTATGTAATTCGTTTATTCAAAACATAATTACATACTCGTCGTAAATAAATGGAAAGTTTAAAATATGGCCAGTACGAGTCGAAAGCCGTGCAAATTGATATTATTTAAGTTTACTGCCCATCTTTATTACACGAACATTATTATAATATAAAATAAATTAACGTAGGTTCTGAATACCATCCATATTAAGAAAAAAATATCTCCTTTCTGAATTAAATCCCCTTTATCGTTATTGATACATTTTTAAATTATACTACTAAGCTCTGAATACGAGTTACAAAGCCGACAGTGACTGATCAAATAAAGGTAAGATTTTGACTTACATAATTTGTTTACGAAGAAATAATCTTGAGATTGAACTCGCTTACCTTAGTCAGAAACTGTTTTCATTAATCGTTAGTTTAACGATACCCTTGCTCTAGTTTTACAAATGCATTGTTTTATCGCGGCGATGAGCCAGCATTGTATAATAACGCCTAACTAATTACTGACCTTGATAAAAGCGATCGCTCATTATGACATCGCCACTGAGATTTGCTGTTTTTCATTAAATTGGAAATAAACACTCTTTGGTATAATATGTATTTTAAAAAAGCACATCTCATCTCCTGTGCGATTGGACGAAAAGAGCGACTTTTTTTTTTAGCCAGAAAGCTCAACATATTTTATTCTTAATGATTCATTTAACGAAATATCTTATTAGCATAAAATTGGCCCAGGGATTTGACTATTCAGAAGGCTGAATGAGCTAATATCCAGGCGATGACGTTTAACAGATGACAAAAGACTACTACCTACTTCTGAAGAGTTGAAAAACAAAAAAAAGTAACTGGCACCCTTTCGCGACTTCCATATAAATGTTATTTTAAGAACTATAAGGATTTGCGTCGGGGCCAGCTGTAAGCATACACGGGTTGCGCTTACACAGACTCGGCGCCGAGACAATCACCTCGAGACAAGGTCAAAGGTGAACGAGGACCAGTCAAAACCATTTGGCTAAAGAAACTGTTTCAAAACAAATCGCTTCTTACAATGGCTGAGGCCGTTTTAACCGACTTAAAAAAATATGGACGTTTTTGAAAGGCTACATTTTAAAAGAAATATAAATATCTTAGACAAGGCACTGGTATACATAATGTGAAAATGAATGCATTTATTTTATTGCTTATATGGCAACACATTATGTATCAACATAAATTAAGATCAAGCTGGATAATTTAGACATAAATATACTAGACCTAACCATGTCAAACGCCTCCACGTAATTTTCAACGTCTAACACTAAAATTGCAGTTGACTTTATTTTTCGTTTGGTATTCAAACACATTCAAAATATTATAAATCCTTAACCAAGTATTTAGGTACCTACGCCACAAAAAATCAAGTCTGATATCCTGTATTCATATTGTTACACAAAAGACTGCAAGTACTATCCTTAAATACAAATCATTTACGCTAATGCTCAGTTATTACATTGATTTATTTGATATAATGTTTTCCTGTTTCACCTAAACAAGTAAGCGAATGCGAATTAATTTCGGCCTAAGGACTGTTATTATGCCCAGCAAAAACTTAAACGCTGTCTTTATCAAATAATATTACGCGGTCGAAATGTCAGACAATTTATTTGGTGCAAAAGATGTTGACGCAACATTTAATCAAACTGTAATTACAGTTGAGTTGAGACAAGTTTAAAAGCAGCAATATTATCAGCTAAATTTATTAACAAAACTACCACAAAACTATTACTCCTAGTGTGAGAAAAGTCGTATAAAAGGTATTTAGCGACTTTCCTTAACTATCTATGTGATACAGGTACAATGTTCAGTGTTCAAGGATCAAGATAGGCGGATTGCCGGCGGTGTTGTGAGTGAAGGCTATGCCAGGTACCACGACACCGCCAATAGGCGATGAGGTACACCCCGGTATTTTAGTCGGTATACCCCCTGGGCATTGCAGTCCGTCCAGGAGTCACGGCTGGCATTTACCACCTCTTCGCCAGTCGCTGGGGAGTCCGACACACCATCCGGAGAGAACCCCCTCTCAGGGTGAAGGTGCACAACGCATTTCACCGGTAGCGGTACCATGAGTTGGCTATCGAAAACTTACGTACGTTAAAAACCTATCGAGTTGTTTTTTTTCATACGATCGATTTTAGTTCTTAGCGTAACCACCTGGCGCGCTGTACA